>JARLTB010000147.1:11137500-12445000 GCA_030141615.1 Unio pictorum | reverse complement strand
CCTTTTCCCCAAAGAGATGAAAGATCTCCATCAACAGTCTTCTGCCGGTCATATAATTTAAGACAATACTAAAACAATTGATTTTGTTTTCTCTACTGAACGGATCATTACTTCGCCATAAAGTAACCAGTGATATTTCATACAATATGGTAGTGCCATGAAAGAAAATCGTTATGCAACGCATTGTAATGAAAAACACAGCCATAAAACAATCAATACAAGTTCTCTAACTACGAAAACTGAAAGAATTATGTTGGCATCATACGTGCAATTTTACATTAAGTATTGAAATTAGATACAGGTCTCAAAACAATTCCGAAAATCGAACTTCTTTGTTGAAACGGCAAATTTAACTGTGTTTGTTAACCAGTTACCAGTTTTATAGAAAAACAATTTTAAAATGTATTATTATTATTGAAAGTAATGATCGACAGTTGAATCTTGTAAACATTCTGTATTACTACTAACGGCAGCAGCATTACTTCATGGATATAACATAAATCGATCATGAAACCTCTCAGTGGCTCCTGCTTCCGCCATTCGTTTTCAATTTGCATGTTTGTACTCATTCGCTTTACTACAAAACAACATATGTCTGGTGCAAGCACTAGAAACATTGCCAAAACCGTTAAGGTTCGAACTGTCACTGTCAGATCCAGATCACACTGACCGAAGAAATTCAACGTCATCCATGCAGGTCTTCATTAAATAATGGTCATTCGGATTTCTTTTGTTAAAAGTATTTTGACCATATTTCTGATGAGTATAATATATTTCAAAATTTCAAACTAAATTAACACTCTGCCAGCAATTATTAAGGCAACTGAATGAACATTCTTCAATTATGCATGAATCCAATGTTATGAACATCAGTGTGCCTACCATGAAAAAGAAAACAAAACATCAAATTTCAACCCAGCTCTACATGTTGCGAAAATTATTGCTGATGAGTTTTCTCACTGTGACGAACATCTAATGGATGCAGTCGTACAGCTGGAGAGTCAAATTTGGTTAAACAAAAACATTTAACATTGCCCTTTAATTAATGAATTATATGGTCCGTGTAATAATTAAAAAAAAATGGAATGTGATGACATCCGTCAGATCGATCACAACTATGAAAATCAAAAGAAATGATAAAAATTGAAATAGAAAATCAAGAGTCTGAGACCCGACGATCCATCATTAGCAACGTAGAGAAAAACCTACAAAGTAAAAGTACATCTATAAGATAAAGATAATTCATTTTAATGAAATGGCGTCTTCTTGACAAGATACATGATCGTAAGATTAACAGGAAATCGTTTAGAAAAGAAATCAAAGGTAACTTGAATAAGGTGATGATTTCATGACCGATCAGTTTGAAAACTCTGCCAAAAACAATTGTTGTTACTGATTGCAGTGTCATTGTCTCACCTGACACTGAAACGATGACGACCTAGATTTTGCCATCGACTTCGTCCGCGAGCAGCGTATGCGAGCAAGAAGAAAAATAGATGTGACAAAGGCTGCTATACAGGCCCTTTTTGACGATAAAAAATGAAGGTATTGCCTGACTATATTGAAGATGGCTCGCTCCTGGAACGCTTGTCGTAATTCTAATGCAAGACATCAGTTTCTGGTTGCGCCGCCTCGTTCAATCAGCCTCTGTCATGTCAGTTTTATCCAAATGGGAAGGTATGGGGATTGTTATGCTTGGGGTGGGGTGCTTCCAATATTTCGTTTAAACTATTATAGAAGCCACACCCATGCTCGATTTTGGTTGGAAGTTATATTAGTGAAGATAGATGTAAAGCTCCGATCCCCCAGTCAGCTATGCCGACGGGTAAACGGTTTAATTTACAAAACGGTTGAAATTCAACAATTACTAACAATTCATTAATCAAATGCTTCCAATCCTTCAGCTCCACCCTTTCATTGCATGACTGATTAGCAGTGTGAGATCGATATCCACCTGTCCTTGTACTCTAAACATCTGAATATTCGTCTCTCTCATATTTCTCCAAATTTCTTCTCTTCCTCCCCGACTTTCTCCAAATTCCTTTCTCGTCCTCCTAGACTTCTCTATACTCTTCTCATCCTCTAATTTCTCCTCCAGACACATTTTCTTCCTCCTCCAGTTTCTCTCCACCGACTAGACTTTCTTCGACTTCGACTGTTTCAGCTAGTCTCACTTCCGACTCCAATCGTGAAGACAAGGGACTCAAGCGAACCCGAACTTCTGTGTCCCTAAAAAGCTTCCTGTGAAAACACTAGGACGGAACCATATTTTTTCCTTGTCTCTCTCATCTCACACTATACACAAACTGTCATCAGATAACTGCCATTACATTTGTTCGGTCACGCATTCATTCTCATCGAGATACCCATAGTTCTTGTATGGTAACACAAATGTTCTACTACAGCACGGTATAAATTAATTCTTATACAAACATCAATAAATTCTGTCACGACAATAAATATTCCTAATCCTGTTGTACTAACAATATCACAATATTCAGATGCATTTTTTATCTTACAACTCATACAAAGTACACAATCAAAGATCCATTCTCTGATAAATGCACACAAGTTTCCAGTCTATGGCGGGTCACGGTAGACATTACCAGTCCCGGATTACCCATTAGGCAGAGTAGGCAACTGCCTATGGGCCCCGCGACTTTTATGGGCCCCAATGAGACCGTGACCGTGGGTCTGGGGCCCCAAAAATTTGACTGCCTATGGGACTCCACGGTGCTTAATCCGGCGCTGGACATTACGCAAATGGCGGCGGTAATATTTCCAAGACAGTAGATTTTAGGTTATACGTGACTTTATAGCTGGGGATTTGCAAACGTGGCGGAAGGAAAGCTCACAAATCTGACGACTTGGCACCCAAGCCACCAAACTGTGAGAATCTTTTCTACACCACCTACCGGAAAAGTGAAAAAGCATTCGCTAAAATGTCGCAGTGGAAATATTGTATGACGTCAACATTGCCTACCAGTGTCAGGTGAGAAAACTAACCGATTTTCTTCGTGATCTAAATAACATGTTTCGAAATTGAATCAGAGTACTTCTGAAGAATGGAATAGTCTCGCGAAGAGTCAAGGAAAGAGTAACGTGAAACTCATCATTGAACAAGATGAAGTCCTCAAATATGGGAAGATGTTTTTAATAAGAACAGTAAAACTGATAAACCTTGCCATAACCCCTTCCCCATTAGGAGGAGTTACGGTCTACTGACAATTCAGTTTAAACGACACTGATGTTTTCGAGAATGTGCTGGGAATCAGGATCTTTCTAAAGGTGGAAAGAAACACGCATCCCAAACTTTTTCATGCTTATTTGTACCATTTCGATGACAAAAACTAAAATATCACCAAAACTACTCTATTTTTTTTTTAGTTTACATCACTTTGGTCAAACGTGCCTGAATTTTTTAATGGCAAGACGAGATAGAGTTGCTCTGTGACCTGTATCGTTTGCAAAAACAGACATTTCCCACACCAACCATTTGTCTCTCGTGCCGCATAACCTGATGCTACATGGAATGTTCTTGTTGTGTTTCAGAAATACCACCCAAGCAAGTTAAAATATCGCCTTGAGATCGGAAGTTGTGAATCATAGAAGAAAAAAATATGATGACTCCTCCCCAATCAGACGGGCAAGTAAAAGTGTTCCTGTTGGAAAGAAAGAGTGATAGACCACCATTTGTGCTAACAGAGACCCGCAACAGTTATTTGAATAGGAAGAAAAGGCACGTATCAATGTAAGAACAATCGCGGATCCCTTACTTTAATTGCATATTTACGAATCAATTTAAAATATGCCACTTATATTCTCAGCATGGAAAGAGCTGGTGCAGAAGACAAGAAACATCTTCACAATTACATCATGGCGTACAAGGTTGCTATTTCTGCATCTGTGATCCAACTGAACGAGGAAATGCATCTTTTTTAGATATCGCTGTTAAACGTGCAAGAAAAGAGACAATAAGTAATTTATATCTACCCGAGGAACCTACGGTTTCAGATCCCAACATTCTAAAAATAATGTGGTTACTGGCAGTTAAATTAACATCATTGCAATTTAATCACAATGGGGACAAAATGAAAAGGATACGGTAGACTATTTTCTATGGGTTAGAATCATAGACTTTTCAATGAGACCATATAAAATCTTTGACAACAGATCTAGGATCATGCACATGTACATGCACACAAACTATAAGATAATTATCTTTGATACTCTTAATATTATTACCGATGAAGCTGGCTGCTCTTACCTAACCTTTAAACTAAAGAACAGATATGGCAGCAAGGGACACTAGGCGGGAACCAAATAGTAATAATCGTCCAATGTCAATATTTTGTAAAATGGCTGCTTCAAATATTAGGATCTACTTATGAAAGTTACCGGTCACATGACTAATTCATGCTAGAGCACTAGAATGTCAAAATGATCATGGCCTTGTTAAAGGCTCTTTTATGAGAATAGGGTTATGTTGTGACATTAACAAAGCCAGACGGAGATGGCACCTCGCATCATCCTGCCAAATTTCCGTTACGAGTATATGTAGGAAAAAAACTATTTATATATATCGACACGGAAAACGTCGTCAATCTCCAAGACCCGCAGTCACGCCTTGACCCCCAAGAATCTATCATCTGTGGATGGAGTATTGCAATCTACCTACTTTATAAAGTTAATACAGGCTAACGAATACAATACAACTTTTTCACCACTCTTGTTATGAACTATCAAGACTGACCCCTACAGGCATCAACGTATCATCTTTGACGACCTTGAAACCTTCATATCATTTCTTTGGGATGGCAAAAGTCAAAAATTTACCCACGAGAGGTTTTTTTCGCTTGGTCCTTTATTATTGATCGTAAGGGAAACTGAATATAATCCATTCTCATCCTGTGACTTTCTTGAATATCGAAACCACATGATATATAACGGAAGATGAGCATGCCTCAGCTGAGATCATAGTTTCAAAGCTCTTTGAAATATTGAATTGCAGTAACAAGCGTAAGTGCTTTAAATCCATATAGATCATCCATATTGTTAGGATACTAAATTCTAAAGTCTGAAATTCGCTTCCTTTAATACTCGTATTAATTCACAGACTATGCAATAATGCTATTTCGCAAATGGCGGTCTCAGTTCATATCTTTTTTACTACTCTAGCGTGTCACTTTTCCAGGACACTTATGTGATATTCCATCTTTAGTCTTATTATCTTTGATAGTCAACTTCGCCTTTGTCTTCTTATATATATATATATATATATATATATATATATATATATATATATATATATATATATATATATATATATATATATATATATATATATATCTTTACTTCGTCTCCGTA
The DNA here is from genome assembly GCA_030141615.1 of Unio pictorum. Classification (NCBI taxonomy): domain Eukaryota; kingdom Metazoa; phylum Mollusca; class Bivalvia; order Unionida; family Unionidae; genus Unio; species Unio pictorum. Next base: position 12,439,633 of record JARLTB010000147.1, on the reverse strand, counting down.
CGGCGCCAGCTATAACCTGATCTAGTCTACGACTCGACGTAAGGACGTAGCGACCTTAATCAGTTGCTTCCAATCTTTAACTTCTTCACCACCTTGGACTTCTTCCACAATATGAAGCCTTGTGCGCTGTGTCTTGTTATGCGTCAGGTACATAAAGTATCACATTGATTTGTCAACGTCCGGAACGTACATTTGTGACGTCATGTTACAACTCTTTTTAAGGTGAAAGTACACACGTAAAAATTTACATCTCTTAGGTGACCGGCTTTAACTTTGTTTCCCTTATAAAGATTTTGATACACTGAAGTTTTTTGTAAATTTCGAGGTAAAGCTGTCCAGGTTAGAAAAGGGTGATTTGTTTTTAATCGTTCTTTCTTTTCTTGTGTAGTGTCTAATACTCCTCTAAGTGTAGGATAGTAGATGCTTCAGGCTAGAAATTCTTTACACAGATCGAACTTAACGTACATCCACGTCCTCATCGACGTTACATGAAAATTATGCTTCTCTCAGACCACACTTCCAATAACTGCCCATCACGCAATGGAGTGGCAGTTCGTCCGTAAAATCCGAAGAAGTGTTCTTGGAATAGTTGCTTGTTAGAGGCAGTAGTACAAGTAGTAGTAGTAGTAGTAGTAGTAGTAGTAGTAGTAGTAGTAGTAGTAGTAGTAGTAGTAGTAGTAGTAGTAGTGGTAGTTGCTTCCCATATTGTAGACATTTTTTGATCTGTTGCGACCTCTTTTAAGTTGTCTACATTTTTCTATTACATGAGATCTTCCGTAGAGTATGTTGCGTTAAGGTACACCAATGTCTGAGATTCAAAGGTATCCATAGAATCATTTTCTACTCTGACTGGACTCTAAACCAAGCTAGCTCAGAGTGATTTTATGATACTCTATTTCTGTCCGTCTGTCCGTAACTCTTATTTTCTTTTATGTCCATATGGTTGCTATATGGAAGAGAGGTTTAGTTTCTGAACTTCACCTTAGAATTCTTGCCTCGGAATCAAAGGTTAAATATATCATCCAATGCAAACTATAACGGTACTTTTTCTGCGAAACTTCTTAATTGAATTCACAGTAAAAAGATGCCTCATAAAAATGACGGAACGTCGAGTGATGGGGGTGAGTGACAGGAGTGGAGTAATAACAGCTGTGTATGCAATAGAAAGTGTGGGATAACGACACAAAGAAATTGCTCATGTTGAATACTTATTTTGAATAAAGTATGTATTCAAAATGGTGCTTGTCATTGAAACAATGATACCGTATTTCATTGCTCAAGTATGTATGTATGTATGTATGTATGTATGTATGTATGTATGTATGTATGTATGTATGTATGTATGTATGTATGTATGTATGTATGTGCACGCACGCATACACACATTTGAAGTCTAATTTACTAGGTTTCTCTAAAATGCTTTAATGCATTTGATATATACTACTAATGGTCTCCCTAATTGCGGTATGAAATATGTCAGAGGCAATTATCTGAAGACACTAACTAATTATGATACAATGATAAATCAATATTTCCAATAGCCAACAACAAGACAATTCAGTCCTAATGAACAGCTTACATTTTATCTTCAATCAACATCTTTTATTACTTTTTCCTGATTTTAGGAAGTAAATGTCGGTATTAAATGTCGGTCAGAAATCCGATTGTAGCTGGGTAAATAATTCGCTGCGATGCTGATATATTCGGTTAGTCTCGTGTGAGTTGACTCTCGCGTTGAAACAGTAAACACTGATAAATCAAGGTGAAATGACTTAGTTCTATTAGGAGTTCCACATAACAAGATCATTCTCAATGCGGTAAGCATAGGTATATTCAATTGAGAAGATACAGTACAATCACTAAAACACACAGGGGAAAGAGCCCCATGTGGCCAAGTGGTCTCAGTGGAATCATACTCGCGACTTTCAGTCAAATCTGGACAAGTCCAACGCGGATATTGTTATAATGGAGTCAGTTTTGTGGAGGGATTTTTCCACTAACGTTGCACTTTCTATACCAAGCGTGAGAATTTGTCGATGGTGTATCCTAAGAATAGTAAATATTACCATCCGGTTAATACAAAATAGCATTGAAAAGTATAATGATGAGGCGTCTGTATGTATCCGTCTCGGTAGTCGGACTCCGTCGCAAAATATACTCGGTCAAACTAGCAATAATTATGGTCAAGAAGCAAGTAACTTATGATTATTAGATAATAGCGTTATATGATGGGTTACAAAGAACCTCCAAGAACACTATACGATCAAAAAATCACATGGTGTACAGGTGTGAGCTCAATAAAATAGGTTGAGTTGTTATGACGATAAGCGTTACGTGCTTGATGACAAAATTACTACACAAGTGCATGGATACGTTGATGTTGCTGGAGAGAAAGTAATATATATTTATTTACCGCTCCGGTGGCCTAAGTGTTTACAGCGTCAACCTCGGATGCGAGATGTCGTGAGTGCGAGACCTGGCCGAGCCATACCGAAGACTTCTAAAAATAACACTAGCAGCAGCTGAGAAAGGCAGCAAGAGGTTAGTCGTAGGTCTAACACAATGTCGCCTGATGTTATTATGTCTTTGCTGAGTTAACAAAGATAACAGGCACCATTGGGCAAATATCCTGGTGGAGACGACATTTGCTCCCTCCGGAACCCAAATACAATAATTTAGGACGTGAGACACGGCTGTTTATTAAACTGGACTATATCAATGGACCAAAACTTGGAGAATAACATGTAAACCGTGTCGATGCTGCATTTTACAGACACGATCTCACTTACATAGCATCCAGTAATATATGTGCACGTCAAAGCTGCCGTTGAAAGGTGAGCGCATCAAAGGTCATTCACTGGATTGTTTGTCTATTGTTGATATTCTCAGTAGATTCGAAGAAGCAGAATGATTTACTTCCAAACTTTTAGTCAGTGTCGCAAACGTACTTAAACGTTCATCGCTAATATGGCCACAGCTGTGGACCCGAGCAAAGAATTTCTCGGGGCCGTTGTTTCTTTGCTGGCAAAATACTAGGTACTAGTTAATCTTGTAAATATACATCGTGACCAGGCCACCGTGGAACGATTTAACTCGACATTTGCAGAACGATTAATCGGGTATCAGAATATATATCACATTATTTCTAGCACTCGACGGCGATGTCACGATTGGGTGGGCACAGCTTCGATGGGTCATAACATCGCTGAACAATGAAACGACAAGGCAATTCGACATAAGAATTTCACCGTTGCACATTTAACGATTTTTTCAACAACTCCCACAAACCTCACTCGGAAACAATGTAACTCTGTATCTCCACGCACCGATGGATAAAGAAAACGGACAACGTCATGCCACTTAATCGGTATGGTTCACCGATACATTTGAAATCTTTGACCAGATTGACATTTCGGGGAAACCAGCATGATATAATTTGGCATCAACTGGTGAACAAGCAATAATGCCACGAAGCAGATTATTTATGCGAAAGGAACTAAAAGTTATTTAGGTGGATAAGGAACTACCACGAAGGTCTCTTGTTGCCCGAATGGGTTGTGTCTGTTTGGGTGTGAAGGTTCATCGTTAACTAGGTTGTGTTGGGGTGCTCCCAATAATATTATATTAACTTATTACAGAAGACCCACCCTGTCTCGTTTTTGTCAGAAATTGAAGTAGTAATAGAGAGATGCAAAGCTCCGAGCCTCCAGTGTGCAATGCCGACAGTTAAATTTATGAATACACAAAATGTGAAATTCAAATAAACAACAATTTAATATCATTCAATACCAGATAGTCATAATAAAATTCAAATTTAAAATCCTATCACTCGTCGTTCACTCGACCAAGTGACGGCCTATTTCGTCATCTGACTTAGCGTGATAGATTTTTCTCCTGTCCTGTGTTCCTACTCATCTGTATTATGCCTCTCTGGACTGGTAATCCAGTTCCCTCCAGTCCGTCTAACGTCTTCCTCCGTTCTTTCTGTCTATTTTGTCTCCCAGAGACTCGGGACAAACTGCACTAGGGTATTTCCCTCTGTCTCCTACAGCTCCTCTGGTTCATAAAAGCTTCCTAATCGAACACTCAAGAACATTAGCATAGCATATTCCCTTAGCTATCTAAACTGACACTAAACAACATCATCAGATAAGCTATTACTTTCTTTGGTCACGCATTCGCGCACGTCGAAATATCCATTCTCTTTGATATGGTGTACACGTATATATAGGTTGTCAATTTTATTATACAGAACTTAAACACATAATGAGACTCATTTTTGTACATTGCACTTCTACCAAGTGTACACAGATATCCACATATCCATGCGCTGATATATCCTTGCACACGATACACCTACAAAGTATACACAAATAGGCAAATTCCTATTAACTAATGTTGCACACTGCAACCATTATACCAAGTTATAATTCAATTCAACATTTACAAATCTAGAATATCACAAGAATAAATGCACACCCTTGCCTTCTTTAAGGGAGCAGAGAAGATTGGACGTGTGTGGGAATTCACACAGTTGGCAATGAGATTCAGCACACATGTTGTGCAGGAGATCCTTCGCGACAAAAACTCCGGGAACTATATTTGTCTGGTTTAAAAATGATCGAATTTAAGATATAGCGCAGTCTCGCCAATTCCTCGAAGGACATGACCATATATTCGTCCTTGAATTGTGCAGCAAAAACAGCAATGAGTCCGCCATCAATAGCTCGCTTGACTCGAAAGAGAGCCAGCAATAAGCCTCCCAACATTATTTTGCTCGCTGTCACTAACAAGATCAACATGGATTCGCTTCCGCAATTTTTCTATTGTTCTCTTTAAACACAGCGTTGTCTATGAGTTTCAAGAAATCTTTTTAAAGTTCGTTCGCGGCTATCGTTCTCAGATCGGTTCTCGTCTGTGTAGAGCCATCCATGTTTTTTTTTTAGTAAACCATAAAACCTGGTGGAATCTCGGAACAGGCAATGCAATCCCCGGACACAAGTGCAGGTTTCATACGTGTAATATGTAGTTTCGCATAATTCTCAGGATTTTAATCAGCTTAGCACATTCAACAAACTTACATCAACTAGTGCACACTAGTATGGTGACAGTCACTACCTTCGACACCTATTTAAGGGCCAGCTGATAGTCGTGACCGCGATAAAGGTCATCTTGGTACTACAGATCAACTTCAAAGAAGAACCCGATGTGGCTGTTGCTGTACTATTTATCCATGTCTGCATGGATATATATTTGCTTGAGGAATCAGGAATGTCTGTAGTTAGAGGAGTGTTTATTACTTGACAGCAAAGTAACCGTGTCTTCTAGGAATGTTCATTAGCCCTTATAGTCGAAACGTTTCGGGGACTGGTGCATGCTGCCAAGGCGACGGGTGTCATAACTCGTGCTGGCAAGGCGACGGGTGTCACAACTCGCGCACATAGGTTCCATTCCTAGTAAGAGTTGAAAATTAACTGTAACTTGTATGATATAATATTACTTTCCCAAGTAAATTCTCTTCATTGCACTTCCCACCTTTAGGATATGGTTGACGCTGTATTTCTACTGTTAGAGAAGTTCTGATGATTCTTTTTCGAGAATAAGGAATTACCGGGTCGCCAAACGAGCATGTCTTCTACTTACGAAATGACAGTATTCACTTTGGTATGTGCCCTTAGTCAAATAGGAATAAGGGTCGGTGCTTGCATTCAAGGTAATGGGTATTTTATGATCATATACCAGACATTGTCGCAAGTCACTGCGCAAATCCATCATGCACAGTGATAATAACGAGCATATTTGGATGTGGCCTTTGACGATGGAGAATAAAGAGAAGTGACGTTAAAAAAATCTATCTATCTATCTATCTATCTATCTATCTATCTATCTATCTATCTATCTATCTATCTATCTATCTATCTATCTATCTATCTATCTATCTATCTATCTATCTATCTATCTATCTATCTATCTATCTAATTTTTAAACGTGTATATGATCTATATAACTAGAGCTGTATACATTAGAAAATGAAGTGAATCAGAGTTCCTCACCATCGACTCAACTACAATGGATGACAGTATCTACTAGTTTGTTAACCTTCTGGGAACTGGTATCACATCCAGTTATAATTGAGTAATATAAAGTAGAGTCACGCAATGATAATCTGTAGTCTACGGCCAGGTTTTCCACATATACATTCTTGAACACTCTAACCTTGAAGGTACATCCTGGTAATATGATTCAAAATAGAATACCTGGTTGTGTATAGAAGAAAAACAGTTAAAAAGATAAACAACCAACCAGTTAGGTATATTTGCATATCAGTTTATATGTAAACGTTTGCACTGAAGTACCAGCTGCATGCTTTTGTGTACATATGCTGCGTCTTTCGACGAGAGTAACATTTCATATTGATATGGGAAACATGAGCCTTTGAATTTACTACGATTTTTTCAGTAAGGGTACATTCAGACAATTTTAATCTTCAGTGGTCATGAATTTACTTGTACTAAGGTTCTTTATAAGTCAGGCAAAATTCTCCTCTGTCAACAAATCATGTAAATCAGCATATACAGTCAACAACGGACGTTATCAAAAAGTCTTTTCTTCTTCTTTGTGATGCATATTTTATGCTATTGCAAACACCGTGGGTAAGCTATTTGTATTTACGTTTTCAGTAATATTGCTTTGCTAGATTGAGTGATTATATGTTTAATTCTCGGGAGACGGCGTAAGAAGATATTTCATAATTCGAGTAATTAGGCAATTTCTAGAAGCAGATGTTATGTTGGCATACATCTATGAGAGATGTCCCGGTTGGTGGTTTTGCAGTGTCTGGAGTGGCTATGTAGCCCAACACGGGAGTGGCAGTCCTTGCTGCACTTGCGGTACTTGAAAGTTGAGTCTGGTGTGTGTTGGAGTTACGTTTTCTTCCTCCGAGATCGCTTTTTATCAGCTAGCAAGCGTAGCTTGTCATCGCCGGCTTTCAAATCAGTATTCAGCGCGTGTCGCCAGCGAGGCCTCTCTAGAGGAAGCTCTTCCCAGGTGTTGACATCGATGTTAAGGGCTTTCATGTCGCGCTTGCAGACATACTTGAAGCGGAGATGTTGCCATCCGATTGACTTTTTGCCAGGGGCAAGTTCCAAATAAAGAAGACCTTTGGGGATCCGTCCATCATCCATCTGACGTGCATAGCCCATCCATCTGATGCGATGTTGGCAAAGGAGTCTGACCATGCTAGGAATCTTGGCACGTTCAAACAATATTTGTGTAACGGGGTGGTTCGGTATCAAGCGCTATTGGTACAATATTGCACAAGCAGCTGGTCAGATGTATTGCGCAACTTGTAAAACAACACTCGAAACCGCCTCCCGCTAATACTCATTATCTAAAGGATGACCTCTACGGTGTGATTTGCCCGGTTAGAATGGATATGGTAATCTGAGACGGTATCTTGAACAAAGACAACACACGAGCCCCCGTAAAGATAAATAAAGAATTTAATCAAAAGAAAATCAAAAGAAAGACACAGTAAATTACAATTTCTTTCTTTCTGAATACACTTAGTTCAGAAACACATTAAAACCGAAGTTTAAAATACTAGATACATTAATTAAATTTCAACCATTAATAAAAATAGATAAATTTAGCCGTTAATAGCTGATAGCAAATTTCATCACGAAATCGAGTGTTCATTAACATTGGACCTCTTGGTAAATTCACAGTGACCTGTTCGGAGACTGTTTTTCCTTCTGCTTGCGTCACGACTTTACTTTGCCCTCTGGTGAACGTGGGATTCCACAACTCTGACTTCTGACTTCTTTTTCCTTCTTTGAACCTCGATCTTCTCTCTATTCCCCTCTCTCCAAACAAACTATTTTCCTTTGAAAAGAAAAGGGTAAAACGCCCTCAGTATCTCGTTAGGTTTTGAAAGTTGAGATTGTCCGTCCGTCTTTCTGGTTCGAACAATCAAATCTTACTATCAGTGTTAACATTTACACGGCTAACAAATACTACACAAGTCTTCAGATCAATACAGTTATACCGCTAATTATCGACATCAGAATTTGGGGAAGTCACATCTATTCCCGTAAATCATTACGTAAAATGAGGCAATATATCATAGCCCACAATCAATATTCACTAATATGATAAATCCAAATTAATGTAACACTTTCCACTCATACATGTACACGGCGGGTTTTCAACACCACCCATTAACCTACCTAAGTATATAAGGTGAAAAATGCTAATTCAGAATTCAAAGTACATTACTAAATCACTGTAAAAACCCAACTATCCATACAAAAATCAACACGTCATGCATCTGTAATGATGTAACATCATATAAATTACATTATGATAAATGTGAACGATTCCTACAAAATCATCAGATCATGCATCTGTTACTAAGAAAACATCATATAAATTACATCATGATAAATGTGAATTTGAGTTAAATACCTTGTGTTTTTGGCGTGCTTTTGCCGTTTGATTTCCGGCGGACTTTCCTGAGCTTATTGTTACGAAGGCACTGCTCTAAAAACTACCTCCGGAGTCTTCTCCTATATCGGAATTAACACTACCGTCTCTTTCAGAGGTACTTCCAAGACTGGTTCAAATTCATTTGCTCAGAGAATATATTCCCTTCAAAATTCAGGGTTCGACACACCCCTCCTTCTACAGTTGACCAATCGGAATAAATGCTATTCCTACAGACATTCGGGAAACTGCTTAACAAAGTGCCAAACAAAATGCCACCTGGGTTTGAAATAACACCCTATCATTTGTCTCAAATCATTTTTTGACAGTTCTATGTGCGAATTTCACTTTCTGTAGCCTGTCATACAGCTAGGTCGTTTTTACTATAAACATAGTACCAGTATGACCCAGTTAGGAAAACATTCCTTCGTGCCAACTCTACCACCAGATAACAGTTAATTGTCGGCTAGACTAAGAATTAATTAATGGATTTCACTGACGAAAAATTTGGCACTTGACAATTTGGCTAGGAAAGGCTTACTGGTAAACATAGAAATATGAATAGGAGAAATCATGCATGGTTTAAACTAGAGTTTTGTGATGTGTGGTCATTAGGTGTGGAAAGTTATCGGTAGTTTCCGCGCATTTAACAACCTGTCAGTTGACAAGAACTGGCGTGTTGAGGTCCTTGGAAATAAGAGAAACAATAGATTTAGTAAACCATGAAACATGGTGGAATCTCGACACAGGTAATGCAATCCCCGGATACAATTGCAGGTTTCATACGTGTATTATGTAGTTTCGCATAATTCTCAGGTTTTTAATCAGCTTAGCACATTCAACAAACTTACATCCATTAGTGCACACTAGTATGGTGACGGTCACTACTTTCGACACCTATTTAAGGGCCAGCTGATAGTCGTGACCGCGATAAAGGTCATCTTGGAACTACAGATCAACTTCAAAGAAGAACCTGATGTGGCTGTTGCTGTACTATTTGTCCATGTCTACTCATGCGGAATAGTTCCACTGCAACTTGCCTACGGACAGTGGATGCATACTCGCTCACCATATAGGCTGCTGGCGTAAATATACACGATGTATCTGTTTTTGACATGGGATAGTATCCGTCTATGAGCTGACTGTTCTCATAACAGGCCATCCCAGTGACGATTAGTAGCGCGTGGTAAAGTATGTACACGCACATGTCTATGTCAAGGAAAGTCTGCGACACATCCATGAGCAGAAGCATATCTGTGTTCAAATACAGATCTTTATTATCGTCAAGGTTTTGACAAACAAACACGGACCAGACATTGTTCGCATGTATGTAGTCGTTCATGGCAATACCTTCATAAGACAATGACGATCCAAAGGGCTCAATGTCATTGTTTGGGCAATGTGATTCCCGTATTAGATACGTCAATAAACCCTTTCTAAATGCTAGACTCATCAACAGGCAAAGTTTTCTCCATTATTATATATAAAATCTCAAATCTTTATTATCATACTACTCGTCGTAATATTAGACTGAGTTGTCCCAAATTGACTCCCAATGTACGTCAAAGCCATTTGAAAAGAAGAAAAAATAACGATTTTCTCGTATGATGAATATTTTATTATATTGGTATTCATTTGAAATAAAATTTATTAAGGATCAAGAATTCGAATTATTCAAATCTTTCCATAAATTTCAATTGCAGCAGACATTATCTAAAATCCTGTTTGGACCCTGATGACCTGTTGTATTAGGTCGACATAACTCACTTCGGTAATCTCGATTTTGTATTGACTGAATAAAGAGCTGTTTACACGATCTTGCGATTTGACTTTCTCGCAATGGGCCTGTCAATATAATCCCTCGAAATAACTCTATTCAGTGTCGCTGAGTCCAAATTATATTATTGTGATCATTTTGGAACGGAACCAATTTTTTCAACAACCGTGTTTTTATTAACGTATTGAACTTGTGGGTTTATTTTTATCCATTAACGCAAGTTTAAGTATTAGTAATCGCGTTGCACGAAAGAGATGATGATAATGATAATAATGATGAGGATGAGGATGATAATAATAATAATAATTGTAATAACAGTAATAATGATGAAGAAGGTGCTGATGTTATTGAAGAAGAAGAAGAAGAAGAAGAAGAAGAAGAAGAAGAAGAAGAAGAAGAAGAAGAAGAAGAAGAAGAAGAAGAAGAAGATGATGATGACGACGATGATGATGATCATGATGAAGGTGATGATGATGAAGAAGAAGATCATAATGATGATGATGATGTATATTATTATCACATTAATTTTGAAGATAAAAGTTTCGCAAATTAATCATTCTCTTCGGGGTATAATATTTGTGTAAGGTGCACATATTTGTTAAGTTCTTTTTCTTAAACAAAATTACTACATATTTTGTAAAAATCGCAAATGTAACTGAAAAAAGTCTGTGGGAAAACATTTTTGTCGAAAATTAAAGATATGTTAACCTTGACATATGTGAAGTCTTCCGTTCTAGAACTTGACTCTTTCCCTGCGTGTTCGAGCAGATAAACAAAAATAATGGTCAACGCGGGTGAGACCGTCTTGGTTCTGTTATTACGCATTCATTTATAACAAGGACCTGTGTGCGGTGATTAAATATAGCACACCGATATAACTTAAAAACATTTTAAATCACTTAAAGCTTAAATGTCCAGACATAATCAGTGTGAAGTCAATCAATTTTAGCCAATATATATATATATATATATATATATATATATATATATATATATATATATATATATATATATATATATATATATATATATATATATATATATATATGCTTGAGGAATCAGGAATGTATGTGGTTAGAGGAGTGTTTATTACTTGACAGCAAAGTAACCGCGTCTTCTAGGAATGTTCATTAGCCCTTATAGTCGAAACGTGACGGGGACCGTTGCATGCTGGCAAGGCGACGGGTGTCACAACTCGCGGACATAGGTTCCATTCCTAGTAAGAGTCGAAAATTAACTCTTAACTTGTATGATAATATTACTTTCCCAAGTAAATTATCTTCATTGCACTTCCACCTTTAGGATATGGTTGACGCTGTATTTACAGAAGTCATGATGACTCTTTTTTTTAAGAGGATAAGGAATTACCGGTCGCCAAACGAGCATGGCTTTTACGTACGAATGACAGTATTCACTTTAGTATGTGCCCTTTGTCAAATAGGAATAGGGTTTAGTGCTTGCGTTCAAGGTAATGGGTGCCGTAACTACATGTAGGAGACGAATGAACTCAAGCTTTTAATTAAAAAAAAATAATTAATTCAGGGCCGACAAGAGGGGGTGGGGGCAACCGGGGATATATTCACAGGGCCCGAGTCTGTAAAGGGACCTGTGAAGAACAACACATTTTAATTTTATAAATTTTGCGATGCCCCCTCCCTCGTTTCATTACTATTTATAACAATTAGTGATCTTCAGTGACATAAATTATCTGCTAGAATGGCTGTCAATACCAGTTGAACCCACCTCACCACTTATCCAGGGTGACAATCAGCTGTCACAAAGTTACGCAAATTGCCTGCAACCCTAACTGTCTAGACCTAACATGCAAGCGAAATTCATTGTTTTCTTTTTAAAAATAAGAGCATAATAGAGTTCGTGTTCTCGATAAACATTTTACTTTTAATGCAGCTGCATGAACTTTGTAATCGTAATTTTAATACACTTGATATCAAACCAAGATCTTAAATGTTCGTAATTATTGATTAATATGCTTAGCCAGTTTAGACGAAATTAAAAAAGTTTCAAAATCATTAGAAACAAAAACCCTCACAGATTCTCTCTCTCTCTCTCTCTCTCTCTCTCTCTCTCTCTCTCTCTCTCTCTCTCTCTCTCACATACACATACACGGTCGCACATCGCATGAAAAAATCCTTTCTTAGAATATTCGTATCGGAATAATTGTTTTCTTCATTTATTTTCTTTGGGCGGGATTATATTTTGTATCTTCTGTCTTATTATAACTTTATTAAATGGCACTATATGTCCGGTATTTTATTTACTTTAAACCCTGTACACACACACACACACACACACACACACACACACACACACACACACACACACACACACAGACTGACAGATAGATAGAGAGACAGACACAAATCATTACTATACTGATATTCTTTTCTATTTTAAGTATATTATTTTGTGAGAAACGTTTCCCAATACTTTTGCTGCCCATTTGTTATGCATGTATGTTAATATTGAGAATATAATCATTAATAGTTATCTATATTAAACAATAAAATTATCATTGAACTTAACATATTTTCTGATCATCTTTATTGACTTTTATTGGCAGTAAAGCAGGGACAGGGTACCGGTATGTGATTGGGGAGACGGCATCAGGGCCACATATCTAAGCGATTGGGGTTTACACACTAGTCCAGAAAATCGAATTGAAAATGGATGCAGCAAATGTAAGACAACCATGACAACGTCTATAAACAGGAATATATATATATATATATATATATATATATATATATATATATATATATATATATATATATATATATATATATATATATACTAGCAAGTACCCGGCATGCGTTGCAATGCCACTGAAAGAAAGAAAGTGTTTGTGTTTTAATAGACTATTTGACTGGTTTCTGGAAAGCATCTCAGATTATTTAGTGGTATTTATCGAGCCCACAATAAGTGGTTACCTTAACCGAAGGCGTTTTAGGTATCGCTACCGATTATGAATTTCATACAGCTGTTGATTTACGTCATCATAGTTTTAGCCAATCCAGACCGTGTTCGATCACGTGACTTATCTATGGCGCCTACAGTTCACACCGAACACGCAATTGTAGGTATCGCTACCGATTATGAATTTCATACAGCTGCTGATACTCACCAAACTTTTATCGCAATCGGATGAACGGTATAGGAACGCATACGACACAAACGAAGAAACAAACAAACATACATTTTCTTCATACTGTCAAATAGCCTATTCTGTTTATTGAAGTGCTTTTGGATACACAATATTTTTTGTTTTTCTGTCTGAATAAATCAGAAGGTTTTCCAACGCGTGAGCATGCCACATACAGCTGTCCATGTGAGAAGCATGGATTTTCCAAATTTAGTCCACACACTTGTAGCGATTGTCCCTGTGCTTTGTTTATGGTAATTGCAAATGCGAGTCGCACCGGAAACTGCAAACGTTTGAATTCGAATGGCATATCTGTCGGAATCATAGGGATGCGTGGCAATATTACATCTTCTCCTTTAAATTTTCCATTTAAAACTATAGCTTCGATGATATTGTTCATTAACTTTTTCACTGAAAGCATGGTACCATTGCAAAGTCGTGGTGGATTTATGTTTCGGAGAAGAATGATAGGTACGCCAATTTTCAATGTTAAAACGTGCGGCGGCATGCCTGGCAAATCAAGTGAATTTAAGAATTCAGTTGGATAATTGACAACTTCGTCTTGATTCATTACAGTATCTAAGGACTTATACGTTGTCGCTTCGCCTGGTATTTGTTTTTGAATGCTGAAGTTGATGGCATTAACATCGTTGTTTTTGGCTGCTAATAAGTACGTTCACTGAGCCACTGATGATTTTTGTAATTCTGTGCGATATTTGGGAAAACTTTGTGAATCAATTCGTCTGTGGTTCCTGTAATTTTACAGAAGCTTGTTGGCAACGTGATACATTGTGTAGATTCATCGATTTCCATTTTCCCATTCCCAAGATCCAACAATTGTTTTGCGAAATGTTCAGCGGATGCATCGTATTGTAGTTCTACACGCATATTGGTCTTCAAAGTCAATTTCTGCACGTGTCACCATAAAACTGATGATTTGAGACATGCATTTAATTTATCAGCAGCTGTTGAACGTGGTATCACTGGTAGAGTTTGTCGAAAATCACCAGACAATAAAATAAGTGCGCCACCGAAGAGCTGTTCATTTCCTCTCAAATCTTTTAGTGTACAGTGAAGCGCTTCCAAAGCCTTTTTGTGCGCCATAGTACATTCGTCCCATATAATGAGTTGACATGATTGGAGTACTTTACCCATTCCAGAATTTTTGTTGATATTGCATGTTGGTGTGTCGGTGATTTGCATATTCAACGGCAATTTCAGTGCTGAATGCGCTGTTCGACCACCATCCAAAAGAGTTGCTGAAATTCCAGATGATGCGATTGCCAGCGCAATATTGTGTCGTGATCGTATAGTTGCCAAAATAAGTGAAATGAGAAAAGTTTTTCCTGTGCCTCAGGGCGCATCTAGGAAATACAATCCACCGCTTTCGCTTGTAATTGCATGCATAATTCTATCATACGCTATGCGTTGTTCTGGAACCAATTTCGGAAGATTTGTTTGAACAAATGTACCCAATTCGTCGACATCAAAGTGTGTTTCTCGTTGTAAATCACGATCGAAAAGGTCGTTTGCAGATCGTTTCGGAGCAGCCATTCCCAATTGTACCAATGCTTTGTTAGCGATTGCCATACATATCTCCTCAATCGAAACCAATGCCTCATTATACACGTTTGGTGTGAATTGAAGGTCCGGATTTTGATTTGTTGCATGCAAACGATGTAAGATGTCTTCACTCATGTAGTCTTTGTATTTTTCCCAAAGATCTTTTGGATTGGATGGGAAACACGTTGTCAATATGATTGCAAATAACGTGCGTATTTGCTGTGGTTGAGCAGTATTTGATGCATCAGCGAGTGAAGTGTCCCAATGTGCATCGTTTTCCAAAAGATTTAATTCTTGGCAAGCTTCACGATAAGTGGCACATACTTGACCGTTTACTGTTCTCAGTTCTTGGAAGGATGTCGGTCCACGTACGTTAATTAACAGTAATCGCAAGTAAAAGCATTCTGCATTGTTTGGGTGAACAGTGTATAGACGGCCTAATGTGTCGGTCGAATATAAATTGGGATGTACTTCAACTGCTTGACCTTGTTTGCAACGTTGAAACTTTTTCACTGATGCATTCTATGTGTAGTATGTTGGCACTTTAGAGTAAAGTAGCGTCTTTGCAAACATATCATTCCCGCACAATGAGAAAAATGCAGTTAACGTTGTTGGCGGTGGTGACAATGCTCTTGCATGTGCATTTTCTGTTGTGAAGTATACGCGCTGTCCATTTTCAAGGTGCACTGCCAAATGAACAACTGTTGGATGTCGTTCATGGATTGGAAATGAGAAAATGCGCCATACTGCTTCATTGCTACTAATGTAGCGTCCCATTTGATATTGGTAGATTTCATCGATGGATGCATTTGCATTTCCCACTCCAAAAACTGCCATATCGCTTCCTTTGTTAACATATTTGCAAATGTACTTGATAGATTTCACCGAATTGCAATACTCGACATTGATGTGTGCTTTGTACGTTTTCGAAAGTAACGGTGAATACGGCACAACCCAACGATTATCGACTTCAACATCATTGTTTCGTACTTTTAGAGTTATGGATTTGCCACCATCTTCAGTTGATCGCCGACGATAGAGTGGATATCCGTCATTACCAGTGATAGTCTCGGCAAATAAGTGTCTTGGGTATCGTTTCGTGCATTTCCCATCATACATGCATGGTGAATTGTTGTTGAGTATGCCACATGGACCATGAATCATGTTTTTGGTGACGACTTCAAATAAGTCTTTATCAATATCGACATCTGGTATTTCTGCTGAGATGACTTGATCAATTTGATCTGGTGTGACTTTTTGATGAACCATATCAAAATGTGCGCATGTGGCAAACCTCTTTTTTGCCATTCAATGGAATACATCCAACAGCGTGTCTATCCAAAAACATGATGCTTGACAATGAAATCTATTAAAGATTTCAATTTTTGTTTGAACACACACGCGAAAATATCATGACGATCCGATGATGATTGTCCAGGTAACAAAAGTTCTTGTATTTCATCCCACGTCGGGTTACATGTGAAGGTAATAAACAAATCTGGACGGCCATATGCGCGAACATATGTCATTGCATCTTGTGCGTATTCATGCATGTGCCGTGGACTCCCTGTAAATGTGGCCGGTGGAATGACCATTTTTCCGAATTCACTGAGATTCACATTGCCATCATTAACAACTGCATCACGTAAATGAATGTACTCTTCGGAACGCAACATGGTTTGATTTAATCGAATGTAGAGGAGTCGTTCGGTTTCGATTTTCGCATACATATCGACAATGTATTGATGGAACAATTGTCGACATTTCAAGATATGATTTTCAGCGTTTTCACGAATCATCAATCGATATGAATAGTATTTCATGGCACTGACTTTCTTATTCGTTTCCTCATTTGTTTGTGGATTTCTCATTAAGATGTTGAAATGATATACATCTTCTCCTTGCCAAAATAAATCGGATATTGCAATCCGTCGTATGAGCGATGAGTTTCTGAGACTCGCTGAACATCACCATTTGTGCGATGAAGAATTATATCACGCGAGTTAAATTCTTCGCCAACTATAACGATCGCCACTTCATCAATTGTTGGTGCATTGTACTGTCTTTCGTGTTGGCCGACAGGTGTTTTGTCTGCTCTAACTACGACTTTGTAGTCATCAGTTGGCATTTGTTCAAGGGCAGTTCTGAACAATCGAATTAATTCGTTGTGTTGATCGAATAAAGTTTGTAATGCAGCGACTATTTCTCGTTTAGTGCCAGTATTGAATTGACAACGTTGATCGATTTGTTCATGAGTGTTTCCCATGAAATAAATTTGAAGAAATTTGTGATCTGCGTTCGGTAGTGGTAGTAGTGATCCTGCACGATGGTAAATTTGCCCTTGCACTTTATATGTTGGCGTGTAATTCGATATTTGTTGCACCGAACGATGTCATTTGGAAACATGAATTGTACTTCCGTACGTTTGCCAAGAAATGTTTCGATTGGCTTGTGTCACCTGATACCAACGTTGATAATGGTTCAGGTGGTGAATGTAATTCTGGCAATTTCACTTTTCCACCCGCGCAGAACATTCCTGGTGTTTCATTCTTAAATTTGAGGGCATTGCAATACACGCATGATTTATCCATTTTTCCAATAAGCACACTTGGATGAAGACTGTAATCATAATTAGCATTGTAATGGAATGCACTAAGATTTAAATCAGTGTGCATTGTTCGTCTGGATTGAGCAGTGCAAACTCGAACGGTTTGCAACCTTGCTTCCCGTTGCTCGTCTGTTTCAGATGATCGGGTTTGAGCAGTGCGAACTCGAACGGTTTCTAATCTTGCTTTCCGTTGCTCGTCTGTTTCAGATGATCGGGCTTGAGCAGTGCAAACTCGAACGGTTTCCAATCTTGCTTTCCGTTGCTCGTCTCTTTCTGAAGCTCGTGATGCCTTTATCTTTCGTGCTTGAGGTGTAGATCGACCAATAGCTTTTCGTTTAGGTGGCATAATTGATTAGACAGCGAAATTAATGCTTTGTAACGACTATTACAAATTCACACCGCGATTGTTTGACGTAACCAAGACGCGAACCAAACGTAACTAAGTAAACATGACGTACACCGATTATGAATTTCATACAGCTGTTGATTTACGTCATCATAGTTTCAGCCAATCCAGACCGTGTTCGATCACGTGACGTATTTAAGGCGCCTACTGTTCGATCACTTGACGTACAAATTCACACCACGATTGTTTGACGTAACCATGGCGCGAACCAAACGTAACTAAGTAAACATAACGTATCTAAGGCGCCTATAGTTCACACCGAAGACACGCGAAATTAGGTATCACTACAGACCGTGTTCGATCACGTGACGTATCTAAGGCGCCTACTGTTCGATCACGTGACGTATCTAAGGCGCCTACTGTTCGATCACGTGACGTATCTAAAGGCGCCTACTGTTCGATCACGTGACGTATCTAAAGGCGCCTACAGTTCACAGCGAACACACGGTAAATGTCGCAAAAACACATTTGTTAATTGTTACAATTTTAATGGTTGTACTAATTCAGAAACCTCCGCGGGCGTGCGCAGAACAACTCACCAAAGTTTAATCGCAATCGGATGAACGGTATAGGAACGCATACGACACAAACAAACAAACATTCATTTATATATTTATATATATATAAAGGTTCCCATGCATAACCCAAAACATTCTCTCACATACAATGGTTTTAAATTATTCTGCATGAAATTGATTGGCGCATGTAACACACTAGCCAGCTAATTTCGAAAGACAATCTAATTAAACTCAGATATTAACATCCATACATGGAGATCTGATGGACGGCGAAAAGAAGTCATTCTCTTGACCCTGTCATTCGTCAAGCTTCCTAAGTTTTTAACGCGATACACGTTATTCGGAACATATCGTTACAAATCGAAACAATACTTAACAAGAAATGCGACGCTTGTCTGATGGACAAGGAATTCCAAAGGTGTCTGTCAGATATCCACGTATGATTGTTTAGATCTGATTTTAATCAGTTACGAGAGATATACTGAAATATATATTTCATGGCGCCGTCATAATATTTCATGTTATAAGCTATGCGTTGTGTCCGGTTTACCTTCGCTTGTATTATAAACGATGTAAACGTTGTATTTTGTATGTGTTTGTCCGTTTTACATTCCCTTTTACAAACCACCTTGATTCATCTGAACGAGTAATATCGTTATGTCTTTGGAACTTATTGATCACGTATTGATCACGCATCATTTTGTAACCGTAATTGGAAACTCAACAAACGACATTCAGGCCAAAAAATATGTCACCTTACCATACCTACGTGTGTATTCGAGTCTTGAACCTAACCATTAAGTATGTAGGTGTGATACACATATTCCGTCAAATGGTAAGGTGTTTAAACTAACGTCTTGCACACACAACGTCGCGTCTATTTTACTTGCGCATTTTCGCACGCGTATACATATGCTTTTCAAACATAAGCTGATAGACACTTGTGTAAATACATAAGCAAATACATACAACATGAAGTTGTCATAGCTGGTGTCTATTATACGTACGTACGCATGTACATATAAATAAGCATACCTATTCGTATAAAACATACAAGCGAGCGGGAGCTGACATAGATTTATATTATCTAAATAAGTACAATTTTTATTCATAGAATTACAGTAACTGTTGCATATTATTATTATTGTCATTATTATTATTATTATTATTATTATTATTATTATTATTATTCCAAACTGTAACTTTAAATATTATTCCAACTTTGTCTTTAAGTGGCATCATAAAGCTACTATTGTGCTTAGATACCGTAGAAAGCTACTATATACAGGCATTGCTGGTCATGAAGTGGCAGTCTATGATCTTGGCCATTAGATGTTAACATGCCGTGTTACGCTTGAACTATCTCAATAAACGATTATGGCATCTATTTTAGTTGAGTCGACCAGAGGATCACTTAAATATGCGCAATCAAGGCTTTGTTTACACGTAGTTAAGACTTTCATAAAACTAACTACCGTGTATAAAGAGCTATGTGGAGTACAATGTGCAAACCTTATGCCAACAATGTCTTGATTACACCATCTCTAACAGAACTAGTCCGAACACAAAACACATATTAAATTGAACTGTTCTAGTGATCAAGTTATTAAAACGGTGTATTGTTTTTTTCGGACTGATTATAATAGAGATGGCGTAATCAAGAAATACGAACCTCAATTACGACTGCTTTAGACATACATAAGCAGTGGTTTCTATCATATAAAAATGCGGGATTTTCTGATGACAGCGGTGGAGGTTTGGATAGCTTGCGGTATATATTTTTGCGATTACGTTTTGTTTTCTGAAAAAATACTGACAAACAAACTGAAGTCAGGCTATTCGACTTGGCAAAGGGCAGAAGAATCAGCTTGTAAAGACCAGGTATAATTAAGGACTCTCTGAAAGACTGCTCAAAGCAAACGAAAATCAGTAGCATTGCATGATGGACTCTCATAATGTTATAATTATAAATGGTTTGTTTGTGGTAAGGTAGAAGCTATACTGCATATCATTGAATATTTGATATCATTCGGACTGTACTTTTAGGGATATGGTGTCTTGGTTCGACCCTAGAATGACCAAATTCTTCGGCTTGGAGACACCTTTAGGAGTAATATTTTGGCTGTTCATCTTGTGGATGGTGATGGAAGCTTCCCCATGAAGCTTCTTAGCTTTCACAATAGCGTTAATTTATACACCCGAGCAGCAGTGTAACTCGATATAGTATGAAGCTGACAGAGAATTATTTGTTGTTTAGTAGTTTGTCTTCATTGTCGCCATGTTGGAGACTTATGGCTGGTAGAGAAGGTGTGATGTCGGAGGCTTATCAACAGCAGGAAGTTGCCATTGCGTGACGATTGATGTGGAAAAGTGAAGGGCAGCCAATAAGAATCAATATCTCTCTACTTTTAAGCATCTTTGTCGTGTTAGCAAGAGGTGCCTGTGTAGTTGACCAGATGTTGCTGGCCTGTTGATTGGACGGGAGATATTCGAGGTATAGTCATTGCAGCAGTATGGAGAGCATACGGGTCTAAATTACAGTGACAGTGCACTGTAAATAATGAGGCAATGGTGATGATCCGGAAGTGAAATCTGTAACTCATTGCACGATGCTTTATTTACAGTCCATCCTATCTAACAAAATGCAGGATAACCTATGACACAACTTTCATCGTGAGTTCATCTTTGAAGGTATTGTGATTAACATATGATCTATTAGGAATATGCCACAGGTCTGTGGTGTAGAATTAACATTATTGTATAGAACGTGTCTAATGTCAATAGGATTCTTCTGTACCTCAAATGCAAGCCATCCACAATGTGACAGAGATATCCAGTTATTGTGTAAATGTCATTTTACACTTTTCATATTAACCTTGGCCCTTAACCTTTTGAGACTACAATGTCTAGGATTCTTTTTCTTCTTCTTTTTATACTGATGTGTTAGTGTAACGTCACACTCTTAGTAAGTGGGGTACTTAATTTGATTTAGCTGCGTTATCTAGGGGATGACATCCCTCGATATTACGACACGGTGTGAGTGAATAGATAGAACATCAAAAGAGAACTGGACAAAATTATTGGGAAGAAATAATGCATTCCGACAAGAAAAAGAACATATTTAATCAAACAAATTAATAGTGGTAATTTGAATTCAACTTAAGTTATATCAACATGATTTAATAGTGTCTAATTTGAATTTATTTCATCATCATATGTTACTCAGATGCATACTAGTTGTCGAGACACTGCGTAAACTCTGACTTAATACAGTAGTACCTTACCTTCACTTCACAGCGACAGGTCATAAATTACCATGTGGGCCGTCTATCGAAAATTACCGTATGCTACTACATGCTGAATTACGTTTGCATAAAATTCACAAATAATAAATCACTTTAATACTTAACCTACAAGATTATTTAACAGTACAAAGTCAATATAATTAGATAATTTTCGTTAACTCACGATATTAAGCATTGTCCTAACATACCAAGGAAATTATTTCGAAATTATTTCATATCCCTAACATCCTACACATATGAAAATTTGGATCGCATACAATCAATTCTACCAATAAACTGATAACTGTAAAACTTTAAAGATAAATTGCATATGCATACAAACTTTATCATCAACACATTTCCATCAAACTGAATAAGATAAATTACATAACAACTCTAGCATTAACACATTTCGATGAAATCTAATAAACGATACATAGTATGGAACTTATTCATATCAGACACATTTGCATAAAACAAACAATCAAAATAATAGAATTGTATATGAAAATAAAATTGCGTACCTTAAATCTGTTGTCTGTAGAAAATGTGCGTCCTGGCACTAAACCCTGTATTTTCTCACAAGACAGACATATGGTCCCTTTTACTGATTAAAGAGGAAAGCATTATTCTTTTTCCGTGGCTTCCTTGGAGTCAAACTTCTTTCTGTCACAGAAAATTTCGGACTAAAAAATTTCGACGAAGGTTGTCACTTTAAATTCACATTACTTCCAAGGTGTACGTCTTAATTTCACTCGGACAAATCATAAGCAGTGGTTTCTATCATATAAAAAATATCCCAAGACAATCATTCCTTTCGTCAGTCCGAATCTCCGAATTACGTTATATAACTCTTCACTTTCAAGAATGACTATTTGAAGTGGATTGGATGTTCAGCTGTCTCTTTCTCGAAATGGTGCTGAGATATTCCAGTCAATTTCAATGAGTCGGAAAGCTGGCCCCCTTGAAGTTTTAACACTGACATAGAAAAGATGAAGAGGGAAAAGTCGAAGTGACCTTTCAAGAAGACTTCTCCAGTTTAAATTTGATAAAATCTTAATGCTCAATGCATTCAACTTTAAGGTTCATTGCTTATTCACAATTCGACACTTCACAACATGCAGTCAACACAGTTTGGTAACTTTAGATTGTGTAGGTCTTGAGGTATTGTGCAGAAATCGATTTTAGCTAATGGTCATATTTTGTTACTCTCCTCCTAATTAGTCCTAAAAAATAAATGCTCTGCTCGGATCTCAATTATGGCCATCAAAGTGACCATCCTCAAATGCAGCCATTTTTTCCCCATGAGAATGAAGCAGTCCAATTTTAATCGGCGACATCCGTTGGTCACCCAATTGCAGTCGAAAGCTGGAACACAAAGGTTTGATAATATCACCGTTGTAAACAGAAAAAACTACAACAACACGTCATGTTGGATACTGTTTGTGATCCATTGGTGACATTATTTTTAGCACTTTGATCCAGTTAAATAAAACTGTATACGAAATAAAGGAAGGACATGCATATGTTTATTGCATGTATAAAACAAACTTACTTATTTTCCAACTTCTCAGATTCGCTTCCAAGTTCAGGCTCACCTCTCTTTCTTCTCACTCGAATCATTTTGACCTCTTTGTGTGAGTTCAGATGTTACCAGAATTTGTCTTCAGCATCACGCCACTAGGTTTGTTTGTTATTGTTGTAGGGTTTAACGCCATTTTTTCAGCACACGATACATGGCGGCTAGTATTATTGGTGGAGGAAGAACCCGGGAAAACCACCGGAAAAAACCACCGACCAACGAGAAGCTACTGGCAAGCTTTCTCACCTAACTACATTAGCCGAATCTTATACTCAAACCCAGGCAGACAGAGGTGAGATAGCAGTGCTTCGTAACGGAGTGCGCATTAGACCACTCGGGGACCCCACTACGTTTGGAACATTGCGGAAAACGAATGGGATTACGAGCAACTTCAGCGACTGAATAAATAGGTTGCACCTCTTAACTTAAACTGAATATTTGAACGTCGATTAAAACTAACATCTAGAGTATTTAAAAAACGGTTAATGTCAGATATTTTTTCACAAATCATTTCCTTTCTTCCAAACTTTAGTTATCTTCGAAGAATGGTTAAATTTATGAAAAACGGCGGCATTGGGGCATTACGTGATTTTTTATGGGATCACGGGGAATCGGTGTTAGGAGGATATTTCTTAACTAGATTAATTTACCAATTTCTAGGAGCAGATGCCATAATGTACAGTAATCACGCCACGTCACGATAGTATGGGTTAGTTTCGTAAAATATCACCCCCCCCCCCTTTAAGGTCTCATTGGATAGTTTCGTATTTTAACACTTCCCTAATTTTTAAGATAGAAGGCATAAGCCTAATTATCACAGCCCTAGCATTTATAAATTCAAACATAAGCTCAATCTGTAATGTGGTTTATATTTACTTGGAGTTAGGCTTGGCAATGGGTTGACTTGTTGGTGACTGCCTGTCACAGTTAGACTAGCATTTACATATGTCTGCTTTAGAGGTAAATCTCTAAAAATCAAGATGGTTGAAGGGTGATGAAAAGCATGCTAATTTGTTACAGTACTAGTGAACTTTATTCATGCATTAGGTGCATGCTGATTCTTTTAGCTGTCTTGTCACAGGAAACTATTCAAGCTATCGCTTTTCTGACAAAAATGAATGTAAAAAGAGGGATTGGTGGCAGTGTTGGTTCAATAAAAGTCAGTAGTTGCATAAGAAATTAACCATAATACCTCAGTCAGAATCATACAAGCATCCTTTCAACAAAATGCATTAGTTAGATTTTTATTTGTATCTTTAATGTAATAGTATTATCTTTTTTTCTGCAACAGGTCATCTATCATCTGATGAAAATTTGCCAAAAAACTGTCTAGTGTGACCTAACACAGGGACTTTTCCTGCCCTTGAAAACAGGGGAGTATTAATATTTTCAAGCCACGTTCACGTGCGTGTTTGATGAGTGCGTGTATGAGACCCTATGCGCGTGAGGATATTTTCTAGACAGAGATTTAATTTCAAATATCGTACACCATACCACGATAGTGAATTGTAAAATTGTTCAGTGGACCTCAGTCCCGGATTACCCATTAGGCAGAGTAGGCAACTGCCTATGGGCCCCGCGACTTTTATGGGCCCCATCAGGGGCCCTCATGAAACCGTGACCGTGGGTCTGGGGCCCCAAAAGTTTGACTGCCTATGGGCCTCCATGGTGCTTAATCCGGCGCTGGTGGACCTTCAATATCTTTGATGGATCCAGCCTCTAAAAATGACTTAGAAAGGTAACATGTAATGTGAAGGTTTCTGTATGGTATATCCAGTGCACGAAACATTCGTACTTCACGAATCCTAAGCCACGATAAATATAGTGACCCGCTGTTGGTTTAAATTATCACTTGATACGAATGCACTAGTCCAATTCGCTATAATCGAGTTAAAGTTCGATCTCATCGTCCTTTCTGAGAAATAGGATGGGCTGTTGTTTGGATAATAAACAGAGATTGTATAATACCCTGAGAAACCTTCATACATGCCGATGCATGCACCAATTAAACACAGCATTCAAAGTCGCGTGACATTCCAAGATGGGAATTTTATTGGGGTGGGGGTTTACAAAGTATAACTTCTGTTCTTATTAAGTGTAGGCTTTCATTTTCCATTGCCTATTGCGTTTTTCTTTAAATTCAGATATTAATGACTGGATGAATGGATTCAAGCGCGGAGAAAAAAATATGATGTGAATAAGAAAATAAATAATAAAAATCTGAAATCTAAATGTGTATCAAGGGCCGTTTACATACATACATACATACATACATACATACATACATACATACATACATACATACATACATACATACATTTGCGAGATATATGCAGGAAAGCTGAGTTAGTATCCGAGCAGCGTCTTCGGTAGTAAAAATATTTCTGAAAAATGTAAAAATTAACATTCAGTCACAAAAGTAAGACACTGACTAAGGTATACTGGTGGAAAGGTATTGTTTTTGTTTTCCAAGCAACGGGGAGACTGGATTTCCAAAAGAATCCCATCTTACCCCATCCACCTAATAAAACGAAATTTCATTATTGAAATGTAGATCATCTAAATTTAGAGATTATCTGATCATTTATTATTGTGTCTGATAAATTATTGTTAAATGGACACATCTATTCATCACTCATTATTACAGTCATCCAGTTTAGGGCTCAGTTATTTTTAATTATAATGAGCTACGAATCTGTCTTTTGAAGCAAACAAACATCAAGCATTTATATTTTCATCCACCTACCCATTCCCACCTTCCTACCTACCTACTTACTTGCCCACATGTACATATTATGACAACGTAATATGAATCATACCATTTTGGGCAGATGACATGCACTTTTCCAAATCTGTTCTGCCTAATAAAGTTCAAGGTCGAATAAACAACCTAGGACTGACTGCAACGCGTGTTTTGGGCTCGGTAATACGATATTTTTGTACTGTTCAAGCGCTTACGGGGATGACAACGAGGACATTTCCTGCCCGGTGTTTTTCATCGTCTCCAAGCTAGATAAAACTGGGATTATAACATTGCTGCTTATGACTTTATGAATCAATATTCGCTGTCGGCGCTATTGTCCAATAAAACAAATTTCGTATCGAGTGGTTGCGTGGAAAACTCATTGACTTAAGTGTTTATGTAGAAAACGCATTATCATTATGTCGATCACCAAACAGCAAGTCACTCATATCGATTGTGACCGAGTTTCAATCCACAGACAAACAACTATCCTTTAACGCCTGGTACAAGATAGGATGGCCTTGAGAGCTCACATATATGATGAGCCTAAGTGCACACTGCCCATATTCAGATATGCTGTTCCGTAATGCATGAGAAGATATTAATCTATGAAGCTTGTTAGAACAAACAACATAGATTCTGATCAGCAAGCGCATGATTTGACGATTTATTATGGTCATTGGTCTTGCCGTAAGGTTCTTCTTAAAAGTGAGTACAGACGGTATTTTGTCATCAGCACTCGAAGGAAGTATGTACACATGAAATATATATGCATCAATGAACGTTAGTCTTCTTACTCGGCCACCAACCTACCTACACTATGACTGACAAGGGGTTATGTGTCGAACGGGGATATACCCCACCCCCTCGTACCCGGGCTCGTAAGGGGGTTTGGACCGAAAAACACGTTTAAATTTTATAAATGAAACTTTTTGTTTGAACGAGAACTAGGAGAGAGGTAGGGACGTCTGTAAAATTGTTGTAGCCTATATACGAAAATTAACAAGCCCGTTAAGTCATCCACTCCAAAAAATAATGAAATGACGTCCCTGAGGATAGGCCTAAGTGTTTCTTACCCGAGGGCCTGTGATCGCTCTCCACGTCACTGACATACACAATGCACAAACAAACTCGGACACACGCAAAAACACACGCACATATCACAATCGTTGAACAAAGTATATTTAGTTCTATTCGGTGGCGTAGCGAGGATACTTGGCGCCCAGGGCAAAACACCCAAATTTGCGTCGCCCAGGGCAAAACACCAAAATTTGCGCCCCTCGGCTGCCCCTGTTGACAGTTATGTTGATACTTTGGATAATTTTGGCGCCCCCTAGCCACCGGCGCCCAGGGCGAATGCCCCACCTGCCGCCCCCCCCCCCCCGATCGCTACGCCACTGGTTCTATTGGCGCATAGAACCAAAGGTATAGAACAAACTGAAAAGTCTAAACAGAAGAAATTAACAAACTTACCAGGACCACACTTTGATATGCGGTGACCAAGGCAGTATGCAGGGCCTAAGGCAGCAAGCGATCAGAGCGCCCAATCAAACAAAACTGCATTGCCTGAAAGCACGGGGACGGTTGCCTAGTTCGCCTTGCCCTAACCGGGCCTGAAATTTACAGAAGAAATAACTAGCTGTCTAAAAATCAACATAACATCGGAATTAAAATAGTACACAGAGGAGACAAGTGGAGATTTAAGACAGACGACATTATTATATTCGTGCTTCTAATTTTTTTCGACATCTGGAATACTATTCCGTGCATTAGTTGCAAATTCTTATGCAATAAGGCTATAACATTTAAACAATAACTAAGGTTGCTTGGAATAGTTTTATTTCGTTGATATGACGTACTGAACAGTTTTGTATAAGTGACCTTTAAAGTCCAGCCCAAATATTCACAGTTTTTTAAAAACATTATTCTACGCTAAAATCAAAGGAGCTCAGTCACTAAACATGTATTATCTCTTTAGACTCCTATTTCATTAAAGCATCCTTTGTCAAATTGTCAGCATCTCTAAAATCATAAATGATAATCGTCAGGCCCGAATAGAGCAGTCATAGTGGGCGCTGTGCAGCCTACCGTAATCTGTATCTAGAACTATAGGTCATTAAAAGTGTGCGTGCCTGTAATTTGGATTGTGGCAGTGTGGCAGTTTATAGTGATGTCTTGGCAACACTGAGTCATCCTGTCGCAGACATATAGCATGGTGACCCACTCAGTTATTTTATCCTGACACCAGATCAACCAGTCCTAACATCGTAATACTCAGCTCCATACAAATAAAGCAGATGCAAGAACCATTTTTAGAAGTCTTTGGTATGACTCCGACGCGATCTCACGCATCCGAGGCGGACGCTCTAATCACTAAGTTACCAGAGCGGTCATCATTAAGAGTAAAATGGATACTTTATATCAAATCACTGACACATAATCATGACACCAGGCCGACCAGTCCTACGACTCCGGTCTCACCAGACATTTGTTTTGGCAAATTTTCATCCGACGATGACCTAATGCAGAAAAATGATAATAATATTACATTAAAGATACAAATCAAAATTAACTAATGATTTGTATTGAAAGGATGCTTGCAATATTCTGACTCAGGGATTACAGTTAAATCCTCGTGCAACTAGTGACTTTTATTCTGAACCAACACTTTTCATCACCCCTCAACCATCTCGATGCTTAGATATTTACCTCTGTAGCAAACACATTTAAATACGTAACCCAAGTTGGCTGCTCATTTGAAGCCCAAGTTACGCATTTGATCTCCCATGTTAGTCTAACTGTGACAGGCAGTCACCAACAAGTCAACCCATTTCCAAGCCTAACTCAAAATAAATCGAAACCACATTACAGATTTAGATTATGTGTGAAATGAAAAATGCTAGGATTGTGATGATTAGGCTCATGCCTTCTACGAAACTATTCATTGAGACCTAACCTCTTAATGGTGATCGCCAAGCGATGCAATTGTAAGTACAACAAAAACAACAACAACAACAATAACAACAACAACATAATAATAATAATAATAATAATAATAATAAGAAGAAGAAGAAGAAGAAGAAGAAGAAGAAGAATTTGTATTGCAGCTGCTAGTATAATATTAATAATAATAATAATAATAATAATAATAATAATAATAATAATAATAATAATAATAATAATAATAATAATAATTATTATTATTATTATTATTATTATTATTATTATTATTATTATTTGATGGCAGTACAGGAGCGTGGGTGAACAAAGAGAATTAGCTGACATACATTATGTTAATTCCACAGCAACTTGAATTTGAGCATTTAAGTTGAAGTCGTAATGTGGTTGCATCTTCAGCATTTATTGATACATTCATTATTAGACTACCTATCATATTCGGCTTCCAGTGGCATTTCTATAGCCTGTACACTAGACAGATTGTCCAGATAAATTGAAATGATAGGCAAGTCTTGTGTTAATCTTGTTTGGTTTATGTCTTTTTCGGTTCTTCAATCTTTTTAAAAAAATATTTGTTTGGCCAATATACATTTTCACTAACCAAGGTTCCAACATGACAATCCTATCTACACTGTAAAGGTTTCTTGTTAACTAGATTGGGGTGGGGTGCTCCAAATATTATATTAAATTATTACAGAAGATCCTCCCTGTCTCGTTTTTGTCAGAAAATGAAGATAGAGTGATAGAGAAATGCAAAGCTACGAGCCCCAAGTCAGCGATGTCGACAGTTAAATTAAGGAATACACAAAATGTGAAATTCAATAAACAGCAATTTAATATCATTCAATAACAGATAGTCATTTCTCAAATAAAATTCAAATTTAAAACCATATCACCCGTCTTTCACTCGACCAAGTGATGGACTATTTCATCATCTGACTTAGTGTGATTAGTTTTCCTCCTGTCCTGTGTTCCTACTCATCTGTATTAAGCTTCTCTGGATTGGTAGTTCAGTTACCTCCAGTCTGTCTAACTTCTTCCTCCGTTCTTCCTTTATCATTGTCTCCCAAAGACTCAGAACCGAATGCACTAGGCTATTTCCATCTGTCTCCTATAGTTCATTTGGTCCATTTCCTGTTCTGAAGCTCTTTTGTAATTCCCAGAATAAAAAATTTCCCGCCAATTTCGAATGACGTCGGAGTAGCTTATCTTCCCTTATAATTCCCCCAAGAAACTCCGAGTGGATGTTGATTCACCCCATATTCGCCTAATTAGTGGACACTGCCCCGTATTACCGGCAATATGTCAAGGGTGGATTTATGACCCCACTTAATGTTCCTTTGATCCAAAACACAGGATTTCATCACTTACCTGTGCACCGTGTTATGGCCATGTTATATAACTGGCTTGGCCAAAATAAGGCGCCAGTCACGAGTTCCTATGACCGTGTTAAATAGCTGGCTTGACACCTCATTGTTCGCAAGACTGACCTTCGTACAGTTATGGCGCATAATTATTTGCCTCAGGGTCTAGCACATACATGTTGCAATCTGGTTATTGTTCCTTACAACGTGACATACGCTTTGGCGGATGGAACACAGATATTTTAGATAATCCAATCAGAAGCACATTGTTTAAAATTTGAACACTACATGATTGAGACAAGCGGAGCACACAACTTGAATCGACTTATAAAAAAGCAATTTTTCACAGCCGGTCATCTTCGTTAGCCAAAGTTTCGATAACTCTCTATCTACACCTTGGCGGATCAAAAAGCTATATTGCTGATTTGTCCTAGTGATATTTATTGGATTTCATGAGTTGCCTCCCTTAGCATATAATGCCCACTAACCAATAGTGTGGTGCATTGTTCTAAAACAATCTCCCTCTTAGCAAGAGGGGTAGTTAATTGGATTTAGCTACGTTATCTAGGGAATGACCTACCTCGATAGTATGACCCGGTGTGAGTGAAAGATAGAATATCAACAGAATACTGGCCAAGATTATTGGGAAGAAATAATGCAATACGAGCCCCCATTAGACCAGGTAAATAACTAATTTAATCAAATAAATAATTAGTGGTAATTTCAATTCAACTTAAATGATATCAACAGGATGTATTAGCAGTGTCTGATTTGGATTTATTACATCATCATAACAAGTGGTCAAAAGAGCGCAATGTCCACGACAAATTGCACCACCTTCCCCTCGACTGTGTTCCAACGTTTCCTATTTCCTCGTGCTTTGTTTTTCCAACAGCATTCCTAGATTTTACTATCTAATTTTTACTTTCCTCTTTCGGACCTCACTCGTTACTTCTGATTTTTTCTTTCCTTTTTTTCGGACTCCGTCTCTGGACTGTCGAGTCATCTTTCCTTCGGGAAAACTGTTTCATTACAGGACAAAAGTATCCCTACATCGCTATATGTACCACTTTCTAGATGTATAAAAGTTCATGCATTTACTTTAACATAAGTAAGTGGCTGGTGGTCAGTTTCCAAAATAAATTTTCGCCAATACCAATAGCTCTGTAATTTAGAGATTCCAAAGATAATCGCTAGGCAATCTTTTTCTATAACCGAATAATTACGCTTAGCTGGCAAAATCTTCCTGCTACCGTAAACAACCGGGAATAAATTTAAGAATAAAGGTCAAAATGACCCTTTCCCAAATATTCCCCCTGGTCTAAATATGATAAAATCTATAAGCTCGCCACATTCAACTTTAAGGTTCACTGATGATTCGAAATTCGATACTTCACAACTGTACATCCGCCGAAGACGGTAGTTACAATTGACCTGAAAAGGATACATTATAAGTTTAACATCGAAACTATGACTATGTACCAGAGGGAAGCCATTGCAGGTGTATTTAATTGAAAGGTATTTGTGCAAACACAGACCGACACTGGAAATTTGATTATTTTTCAGTCCATTAAAATTATGTGCTCCACTTGTCTCGATCATGTAGGGACAGTGTTCAAAGTTGAACAACTTAATATTGATTGCCGCCACCGCATCCAATGAAATTCACAGATCCAAAACTTAGAAATATCTGCTCGATATGCCAAGCTGCAATTATGGTTATCGGAACCTTGGCTTGCGAAAATGTCCGCCGGTCAGTGTTTGCACAAATATCTTTCACTCAATTACACATGTAATGGTTTCCCTCTGGTACATAGTCATACGTTCGAAGTTAAACTTCCAAATCATCCTTTTTAGGTCAATTGCAACCACCGCCGATGTACAATGAGTAACACTATTGGTTAGCTGGATTTACATATTAAGGGAGGCAACTCCTGAAATTCAATAGATGTCGCTAGGACAAAGCACCAATATATATTGCATAATGCAGCGGTTGGTACGAGTAATCAGCTGAACAAACAACATAGACCATAATCTGCAGGCAGATTATACTACAGACGAGCAGGATAGATGTTGTTTTCAGTTTAATTCCACTTATAAATGAGTATATATGATAATTATGCGGTTGTTGGTATGTTAGTTTACATTGGTTACCTACATTACTTTTCATTATTACTTTTCATTGGTCTTGTCAATTGAAAATACAGGATCTCTTGATCATAGCATAAACACATTAAACAACACATCTCTGACAGCTAATTTTTGTTTCCAATTGTATACATTTCATCTTTCTTACGCAGAAGTCCAATATATAACTTGAAGAATTTTTTTAATACTCATATCAGTTTTGTTGACTGTGCTCTCTCTCTCTCTCTCTCTCTCTCTCTCTCTCTCTCTCTCTCTAATCGTGTGTGTGAATTCTCGCATTGACAAATGAATCGCGAAATCACTCACAGAGTTTACTGTTAGTGTATTATGTCTTCAAATATAAAATACTAAAAGAAAACGAAATTAATCAACTCGTATTCCAAAACTTTCAGAAAAATCCATATGTTAAGAAATTAGGGATAGTCCATTTTACTAAACAAATCCATACTGTCATATAGTGTCGCGAATACTGTACTTTACGACGCCTGCTCATATAAACTGGATAATTGCTCAGGTTGAGAAATATCAACAAATAATCAACAAATAATCAACAAATAATCCGAAAATATCTAACAAATCTATAAACGGAGACGTCCCACATACCTAATGGATTTTGTTACGTTGTATTTAGTAGCTTTTAAGATATATTACAATATTGACAAATACCCTCAAGTAGCTCTACGCCAAGGCTACTAGTGCAGTATTTGCTCAAGGTTCTGTGAGGGACTGGTTCAAGACAACATACGGAGTACGTCAAGACTGTCTCCTCCTGTAACCCACGCTTTTCAACATCTACTTAGAGCGCACCATGAGTGAAGCCCTGGAAAACCACTATGGGACAGTCAGTATTGGAGGGCGTAACATCACCAACATCCACTTTGCAGGCGACATTGATGGGCTGGCAGGAAGTGAAGACGAGCTTGCCACCTTAGTGGAGAACCTGGATGAAACATCTTCCAGATTTGACATGGAGATAAGCGCTGAGAAGACAAAGCTGATGACAAATGGTGGCAAACAATTCTCATCCATGATTAATGTCAGAGGACAGGAACTGGAAACAGTGAGTCAGTTCAAATATCTTGGTTCCATAATCAACAAAGAGGGATCAAGAGCAAAATATGTTTTTTACGAGCAGGACAAACAACGGCAGTTATGTCAAAGTTAAGACCCATCTGGAGAGACAAGACAAGAATTTCTGTCTGAAAACTAAAATCAGACTATTGAGAGCACTAATCATCTCAAATTTTTTTGTCTTCATGTGAGGCCTAGACCCTGACAGCAGAATTACAACGAAGAATCCAAGCACTTGAAATGAGATGCTACAGAACCATCCTAGGCATCTCGTACATGGAACACATCACAAATGAAGAAGTGCGTAACAACATCAGGTACAAATTAAGCCAATATGAAGACCTCCTCACCATCGTCAAAAAGAGAAAGCTAAAATGGTATGGCATATCACTAGAGCCAACAGTCTATCCACAACAGTACTGCAGGGCAGCGTCCAGGGTGACAGAAGGAGAGGTGGACACAGAAAAAGCTAGACTAACAACATTACATAATGGAACATGATCAATTCTGTGGAGACACATGCATTGGCACATAATCGGGACAAGTGGAGGGAACTGGTCAGATGTTCAGCAGCACAGTGCCTCGACGACCACACTAGGTCAAGAGACTGATGATGATGATATATTTTAACATATATTTTTTACATATATTTGTTTGCGTCAGGCGGATTGTTTTTCTATTCCATGAGAATATCTCAGTGAATCGCCTGTTAAATCCGTTTAATAGCAAGCTAAAATTACACAATAAGATCAGCCATATTCGGAATGGTAGGAGGGTTTCTAAAACTAGTTTACTTTAAGATTAACCAAGTTTGTAGCCGTGTGGCCGAGTGGTCTAATGTAATAGTCTTTACTGATCACTGCCATCTTATCTATTTCCACGTGTGTGTACGAGTTTCAGGCTCAACCAATGTGGGTATGTGAAAAAGGTGTGCGAGCGTTACATTTTCATTCGATAATGTGAGTATAATTTTTTTTTCTTTTTCTCATGTTTGAGAAATAATAGTTAATATTTTTTTTCTTTCTTCAAGAAATGACAATCTGAAAAGAATCAAGATATACCCGAGATCCGACCGGCGCCGATAAAAGTTGATCTTTGGAATTCCCTATCCATCCAATTTTAAGTAATTTATTAGATAGAGCGTTGCATTTCGTGTTATGAATTGTTATTGTTACCAAATTTATATTCCGAATGATGTTTCTACTCTCTGCAGCATTAAAGCTGTAATTTGATTGGAGAAAAAAAAAAGAGGTCAACATAATAAGACTCGTATCGTTGCCTGTCGGATCTACTTATTGTTAAGTAGGTCTCTGTTTTAATCAGACTGTGAAATTAAAGGATACAATTAAAAAAAACAAATATTTTATCTTTGAAGCCTACAAAAATCAACATAACAAAACTCAGCTCCTCCATTTCTTCGGTCGGTGCCTTACATCGTAATGATTGTATAGGGAATATTGAAATTCATTATTCCACAATATTGTGAAAAATATGCTAATATTATTTGATGACTCATTTCTAATTTTAAGCTGAAAAATGGTAGCGTTATTAAAATCAAAGTTGTATTTTTCGACATTGTCTGAAATTTATCTTCAATTACGTACCAGTACATTACTTATACCAGGAAGAAGGATATTTGTTTTGTCAACTACTCTTGAGATATTAGTCACTATTTTTTGACCACGAAACTTGAGATAAAGGTTACATGGAAGGATCTCTGTGTTGATATAGGTATTTGTAGAACAGGTTTTTATTTAACGATCCAGGTTATGTTTAGTTAAATCACATGCACATGTGGGAGGCGGCTTGTCACATCCAAGGTTTTGATATTCAAAAACGTTCGATCGCTAAAATCTGTTTCAAAATAACACAGAAGGAAAATTACTGCAAATCATATTCGTAAAATTTGCTGCCCATAAGGCCCGGCCCTAGGATGTGCGGGGCCCAAGGCAGCAAGCTATGAGCGGGGCCTCAAGCGAAAGATTGTTTTGCGGAAATGATTTCCTAAAAGCGCGGGACAGAAGGCGGTTGCAACGTTCATCTTGCTATAGGGCCGGGCCCGCTGTCCATGTCTATAGGCTTTAATTGTTTAAGGTATTGTTTATTCACTGTAAACTTCGGCATGCTTGATCTTCAGTCTAACCGTCATTTCTGAAGTCGGGTAGTCTTTTCCATGCAACCGATGCAAAAAGCGCGCTTGTTTCGACATAAATGTTTCATACAAGTTTGAGTACGGTCTAATGAATGTAAACACTGCTTTAAACGATTTTTAAAAAAAAATAACGTCGATAGCTGTTAGATAAGATAGACAAAAATGCAGGAACACAGGTGATAATGGTCATGCATACAGAGGTCAATATCATCAACATGTGTCAAATTAATTGTAAAATTTCTATCACAATCTCTTGCAATTGTAATAATATATGCAGTGCTGTAGAGAACAATCCATGGCCCTGTAGTAAGAAACACCAGGGCCTCTCTTAGTTCTTGTTCAAACAACTTTTTTTAAATATAAAATTGAAATGTGATGTTCGGGCCTTGTGGATATATACCCCACCCCTTTAAGGCTTTGAATATATGTTGTTTGATGTTTTAACCAAAGTATGGTATTTTTAGATTGCATGATAAAATAAACATTGTAAAAACAGTATGGTACTACAGTCTTCTACCGCTTCCCCCTCTAAGAACACATTTAATAGCTTATACAAGCTAATCATGCTCTGGGACAGAACAATAAGTGCCCGGATAACCACTTCAGTGGTATGTTTATAGTATTTTTAATAGGTTTGAACGATATGCTTAAATAACTTATCGAATGATTTCTTTATTGGGTTTGAACGATATGCTTAAATAACTTATCGAATGATTTCTTTATTGGGTTTTAACGATATGCTTAAATAACTTATCGAATGATTTCTTTATTGGGTTTGAACGATATGCTTAAATAACTTATCGAATGATTTCTTTATTGGGTTTTAACGATATGCTTAAATAACTTATCGAATGATTTCTTTATTGGGTTTTAACGATATGCTTAAATAACTTATCGAATGATTTCTTTATTGGGTTTTAACGATATGCTTAAATAACTTATGGAGTGGTTTGATTTAGAAGACTGTTTTGTAAAATGTATATCCGGCTATACATTAGATGGAAGTGATGCGTGGAAGTAATGAAAACATGAATAACTAACACTATTATACAAAATATACCTTTTTCTATTGAGCGTTTCGAATTCGTTGTTATTTTTCAATTCATTCAGGGCTTGATAATACAGGTAAAGCTATGAAGTTGAGAAGACCAAATTGTTTTCAACAAAAGCT
The DNA here is from genome assembly GCA_030141615.1 of Unio pictorum. Taxonomy (NCBI): domain Eukaryota; kingdom Metazoa; phylum Mollusca; class Bivalvia; order Unionida; family Unionidae; genus Unio; species Unio pictorum. The sequence continues at coordinate 12,402,644 of JARLTB010000147.1, read as the reverse complement.
CTAACTTCTCTTGATTATGAAAGGTGTTTATTCATATATATTTTTAGGAATAGCGTTTCAAGATTCCAGGGTGAAACATTACCTGAAAAATATAGATTTTATCCTATTCTTAGAAATGAAAATATTTAATTATGCGAGTAGGAAATTATTTTAGAATATAACTCAAGATGCAAACATTTAGGTTTTTTCGTGATCATTTCTTGAAATCGATGCATTGATTCTTGCTGCTATATTCTAAAGCACTAGGCAGGTGATAATGAAGCAAAATAAGTTATGTTCATGTTATTATGCAAGCAGTGTATGTTAAACCCATGCTATTATGTAGGAAGTATAAGTTAGACCCGTCTTATTATATAAACAGTGTAAGTTAAAGCATTGTTATTATGAAGGCATTGTGAGTTAGTCCAGTTTTATTATATAAGCAGTCTAAGTAAGACAAATGTTAATATGCAGCAGTGTAATTTAAACCCATGTTATTATGTAAGCAGTGTAAGTTAGACCTATATTATTATGTAAGCAGTGTAAATTAGATCCATGCTTTTATGTAGGCAGTGTAAGCTAGACCCATGTTATTATGTAAGCAGTGTAAGTTAGACCTATATTATTATGTAAGCAGTGTAAATTAGATCCATGCTTTTATGTAGGCAGTGTAAGCTAGACCTATGTTATTATGAAGGCAGTGTAAGTTAGACCTATATTATTATGTAAGCAGTGTAAATTAGATTCATGCTTTTATGTAGGCAGTATAAGCTAGATCTATGTGTATGTGTAGGCAGTGTAAGCTGGACCTATGTTATTATGTAAGCAGTTTATGTCAGCCCCATGTTAGTATGTAAGCAGTGTAAGCCAGACTCATGTTATTATGCATAAAGTGTAAGTTATACCCATGTTTTTATACAAACAGTGTAAGTCACATCCCTGTTAATTTGTAAGCAGTGTAAGTTAGCCCCATGTTAAATTGTAAGCAGCCCATCACTAAAGTTTGATTGCTTATTAAAATATAATGATGGGTTAAACACTGAGCTGCTTACTCGTGTGATACAACGTTTTTGTTTTTGTTTTAAACTGAAAATTGAGCTGGGGTGGGGATGGGGTGGGGGTATATTAATGCTTGAAGTGAAACTTGTTTAAAAGCAGAACCATCATTGTAGCACAAGATGATATTTAATGAAGGAGTGATTGATATTGATAGTAAAAATTAAATATAACACCCAATGTACACATTTTCACAGGGAGTGCAATTCTGGATGTTCAAACATTTTTTACATGGTTTAATTATAATCATTTAAAGAAATATATGATGATAGGATTCATTCCATATTAAAGAGTTTCTAATAATATAGGTATTTACAGCAAATGTTTATAAAGATATGAAAGAAATATCGATGTGTCTCATACAGCAGGATAACCAAAATACCATTTTATAAAGAGTGTATACAATTCAATATACGGTAATTTCAAAGACGGAGTCAACTGGGAAATTATCACTGCCTTTGTAGGTATAAAAGCAAATATGTATTCATTAAAAATTTAAATAATGCTAATGCCACACAGGCTAAAAGTGGCACTGGTCACATTATCAGAAACAGTTAACTATCTAGAGAATGACAATTTGTTTTCGAGAAAATGACTGAGAAATAAAATGAACATAAGAAGGGAAAACATAACACAACATTCGTGTGTATGAAATAAATAAAAGTGCATTAGAATATTTAAAGTATAATATTGGTTAATACTATCAATGTTAATATAAACCTTATATACAATGGAAGAATAATTAAATAGCTAAATCTTGTATATATGTACAGGGTATTAATGAATTGAATTGTTAGACATGTCGTTTCAAAGAAAAAATGCATGTTCCTTTAAATCCCGTTTTCATATTTTTTTTAAATTCTAAATTTTTGGGGTGGTGGGGTGGGATGGTGGTTATTATAGCTAATTGACTGTTCCATCAATTTTTCATCATTTAAGTCCTTTATTTGAACAATATTTGGATTTCTATACATATTTTTGAATTTTGAATTATTTTTCTGTCTAATTTGGTGTATAACCCTTAAAAAAAGTTCTAAATTTCTTTGAAATTCAGCAGCAGAGAGGGCGAACAGAACCTTTGCTTGAGCGACTATGTATAAAAAAAAAAAACAAAGCTTCCTACGAAACGAACAAATACAATGTCAGTAACCCCAAACCAAAGCCTCTAACTGATCGAGATTTCTATAATTGGATTAGCTCATTTTTGTTACTTTATTTTTTGTTGTTCGTGTTTTTCAACGTTTGTTTGTGCGTTCGTTTACCCATCCGGACGCTTCATTGAGGTCGCACCCTCTCTGCTGCTGTTAAAGTTTAAATTTAGATAAATAATTTGAATTAAAAAGCATTATAATGCCTCTTAATCCCAAATGTGAATCAAGAAATGAATTTTTTTAAATTATCGATGAAGCAAGAGAAAATCGTATAAATTAAATAATATGACGAGTCTAAAACGATTCTAAATCTGAGTTAAGATAAAACTAATCTGACTATAATGATACTGATAAAGATTTTAGAAATAAAGAATAATTAATGTCTTTTTTAACCGAAGATTTTATCAAGACCTACACGATATCGCGAACTAGGATCATGTCAATTTATCGATATAAATCCGTGTAGGGTAGCTTGCGCACGTGAAAAGAGTTTTCAAACTTAATTATATCCATATCCTCTGAATACCAAGTCTGATGAATATTTCTTAAAGTATGTGTATAAACTCCATTAAGAACAGCTAAAATATTACATTTATCTCTGTTCACTTTAGGTATTTATCTATATCGCTGAGTAACATAAATCACGTCTGTATTTTTATGTCTGCCTCGAGAAAATATATAAGATGGATTTGACTGTTTGTCCATCATCATCATAAACAACTAAATTATTAACAAAACCGTCTAAATTATCCACAGATGGTGCTTCATCAATATCGGCGATAAAATCAATAATATCATCACCGTCCTCTTTCAATAATTTTGCGTTCTCTTTAAAATCTTTAAGCACATCGTATCATCGTTGATCATCAACTGAATGAGCTACTAAATATAACTTATCCTACTTAGACCATCTCATTATTAAATTAAGAAATGATTGCGTCTTAGCAGACCCGCATGGACCTATGACAATTGCTCTGATGGAATTTGGTAGTGCTGAATGATGTTTGACTGGCTCTTGATTTTGTGTCGCTGAGAAATAAGTGACATCTGTGTTGTACAAATTTAATAAATAATATGGATTTACATTATGTTCGATGCAGATCACCAACTTTCACAAGTGGATGAACCACAATAATGAAAAAAAAAATAAAAAGCGTGCACTTTCAGGCAAGTGTGTGAAATGTACAAAAATATAAACTAATCTCGCTTGACAAGTCAATGAAAACAGGTGGTGATATAGCTGCCTCATTAGGAAAATTATCAGGAACTCCATGGATTAAATACCCAGGAGAATAATATCTTTCTAGATATAATTATTGTGGGCCTGGAACAACCTTACTTGATTTTCGACTTGACGAACGAGATCAACGAAGACCTGGAGAGTATTCAGTAAATGCAATTGATCAAGAATGTCACGTTCATGATGTAGCGTATTAAAGTAAAGATTTACAAGAACGACATATTGCAAATGTAATTTGATTTATTCGTTTAATTCCATACAAATAAACATCTCAGAGAATCGTTAGCTAATTGGTTGGTAAGATCTGCGATGAAAGGTAAACCAGTGCTACGGGCTGGTAATAAAAAAACCGATTATTATAAAATAATGAAATCGATTTATTATTATAGTCCAAGAGGATATTGGAGAAGTAGAGCAGCGATGACAAAACTCGCTGATACAGCAAATTTTACACGCTCTGTTGCTGCAAATTGTTAGCACGACAGGCAATATGGCAAATGTATCTACCACCACCTAAATAAATTCAGTGCGCACCATTTGATGTCAGTGCTAGTAATGAAGTTCATCAGGCGGATATTTTGTTTTTACCACACGATACTATTAAAATTGGTAGATGTCAGTACTCGTACAACTACGCGTTAATTGTCGTTGGAGTTACATGTATATATAGAGAAGCAGAGCCGTAATGAACTAAAATAGATATTGAAGTTACACTTGCGTTTGAACGGGTTTATCAACGAGGACCCTTGCGATGGCCACAACTACTGCAGGTTGATCCTGGAAAAGTATTTATTGGCGCAGTATATTCTCTAATGGAAAAACATAGCGTCAAAATTAGACGAGGACATACCGCAATTCATTGTGATCAGGTACTTGTTGAATGCTTTAATCGAACATTTGCTTAGCCGTTATTTGGATATCAGTATGCAAAGGAAATATGCAAGAACAAAGTTAAAAAAAAAGATATGAGATCTCGTGAATGGACTACAAGACAACCAAGTAGGACAGCTGCATTAAATAATGAAACTGCTCGTACACTTTCTATGAAACCACAATGCGAGCATAAAAAGAACGTATACCAACACAAAGACATTAATTTTCCAAACAACCAGAATTAGGCTATGTTACCGTAAGATATTTATATGAACACGGTGAACTTGAAAGCAGTAAACAAAAGAGCGACTGATCCTATTTGGAACGTATAATACACATAAAATTTCTAAAGTGGTAAAATCTACTGGTAGACTCGCAATCTATAAACTAGATTCAACTGCTCCTCAACGTGAATTCGTACGTGAACAATTGCAAGTTATTCCTGAAGATACACAATTACCACCGTCTTCATTAGTGTGAACTAGCACCGCGACGTCGATTACACTCAAGACAATTTCAATATGGAAAATTTATTGTAACAAATTTGGAGAGTGCGCATTTGATAGCACCCCGTTTTAAGCAATTCAATTCTTAGATTTGTGTGATTTTTGGGATTCGGCGCCATGGAAATATTCATAGCCCGAAATAATTAGCCAATTACTAGGAGCAAACGTCACGGAGTCAAATGTTATTGAGTTTGAATGATGCCATGGTTCGCTAGTAGTGGATTCAGGTCCGAACCGAACGACTGTCCCTGGAAGAAAGATAGTCCATATTAAAATCTAGTGGTGTACAATAGTGGTGTGGCTGAGGTGGCAGTATTTACGGTAGGAAACCGATAAATTACACAATCGAATCAATTAGTAGGGACCTAGTAGCTACTGTTCATGTGTCCATAGTGGAAAATGGGTGCAGTTATATTGGCGTAATGTGCCGGTAAAAACGTACATTGACTGGCCTAAGATGGCGGAGTTAAACTATTTTCCAGTCAAAAAGGGGATACTATTGTATTTTCTATGGCGTAACCGGCTGGTGATACGGAAATCTGATGATGATGAAGAAAAACCATGCAAATGTGCGATTGATGGACTTTTGGCAAGTTGTTTTATCTATGGTCTTGTATTGATTAGAGTAAAATTTAGTATATAAAAAAACAGACACGTCTGGCTTTCAAATTTAAAACTCAAATTGTATGGAAGTCTTTGGAAATTTGGGGAAACATATGACTTCTAGCGGGACTCGCGCCAGGGTTTGACACCGCTCGGTCAAGTAATACCCCAGTGCGTGTAACATTATCTACCACCACCTAAACAAATTCAAGCGTTCATAATGAAGTAAATCAGGGAGATATTTTGTTTTTAGTTCATGATACTATTAAAATTGGTAGACGCCAAATATACATACAAATTGTGAGTAGACATAAGGAAGCAGAGCCGTTATTAACTAAAACGGCAACTGAAGTTGTAATAGATTTTGAACGAATTTATCAACGAGGACCCTTGCAATGGCAACTACTATTACAGGTTGATCATGCCAAACGTTTATTGGTGCAGTATCATCTCTGACGAAGAAACAAGACGTCAAACTGAGACGAGGACTGTCACGTTGTAAGGATTAACCAGATTTCAACATGTATATGTTATACCCTGAGGCTATACTTTCGCTCCGTCAATAGAATACCATTCGTAGGTGATTCGTTCGTAGTGTTTGATATACATGCTTATTTTGAGATATGAGCAATATTAATGAATATAATTAATATTGTAATTCGCTATTATGTTAATTCGTAGTAACCTAATGCATTTTTATTCATTTGATATTCTAGATTTGCAAATGTTGAATTGAATTATCAACTTTGTATAATGTGTATACTTTGTAGGTGTATCATGTGTAAGGATATATCAGCGCATGAATATGTGCATATCTGTGTACACTTTGTGTGCAATGTACAGAAATGCGTCTGATTATATGATTTTGTTCTGTATAATAAGATTGAGAATCTGCATATATAATCAGTGTACACATATATCATGGAGAATGTTTATTTCGATGGTTACGAATGCATGACCAAGTACGGTAATGGCTTATCTGATGATATTAATGTTTAGTATGAGTTTACACAGCTAGGGGAATATGCTAAGTAGTAGAGGGGGGTAATCGGACATATTATTCTGACAAACCAAAAAAATGACAGTTTCGGTTTCGTACGAAAACCAAAATGGAAAAGAAAAAAAAAGAACCAGAGAGGGGGTGATTCAAACAAACTAAAAATGACAGTTTAGGTTTCGTGAATCAGACAACCTTCTATAGGTGTCAATTTGGCAAACCAAGGCAAACTGCGAAACCGAAAAAAGTGTCAGAAACAGAAAATGCCTCTGACGAATTGAGACGCATATTTGTTGTCGCGCCCTCGTTAGCTGTTATGGTTTAACCGAATATTTTATCAAGTCCGATACGATATATTGATCTAGGGTCATGCAAATTTATCGTTATAAATCCATGCGGGGTTGATGTAGCATGACTGAAGAAATTTCTGAAAGGATTATAATCCATATCACCGCTATAGCAGGTTTGATGAATATTTCTAAGTGTGTTAGTATTAACTCCATTAAACACAGCAAGACTTACAGTTATCTCTGATTACTTTTGGTATTTCTGTATACCGCTGGGTAACATAAATCACATCAGTATTTGTACGCCTACCTCGAGAAAATGTCCTGGCAGGGTTTTCTTGTTTATCCAACATTACATCATCATATACGATTAAAGTATTAATAGACCCATCAAAGGTCATCGACACTCGGTGTCTTGAAATGCAACAACTTCATTTGGATCTACATTAGCAAGATTTAGTAATTGAGATATTTCATCACTAATAAATATATTTATATTTTCATAGATTATTCCATCAATTGTTTGTTTTGTTTAGAAGAAGATCTTCCGTAAATATCTACCATCATATTTTTAAGAACTGTTCAAAACTAAACGATAGAGATTACTTGCATAATCATGCAATACTTTATGACGCGGTTTGTGTGATTGTGGAAGTGCATCAAGTACAGCAATTTATTCACGGCCACATATTAGCGGATCAGTCATTGTCTGTGTTAGTAATGTTGAATACGAGATTGAAGTGTGAAGTCCGCCGACATATTTTAAAAAATCATTTTGTGGTGCTTGTCCATATGAATCAAAATAAACAATTCCACGTGGATCAATTGTGTATGCAACCCAACGAGTAACTGGACTATAACTATTATCCCAATTAATGATACCGATTAAACATTAATGTGCTGGTTAGGTAATTAGGCATGCATTCAACACCTCTAAAACAATTATTTATTTTTCAGCAGCATTTATTAAATAAAAATTAGACATTACCATACCGTGAGTACGGAGTTCTGGAAAATCTTAGACACTTCCCTCTTTTTTTAATTCCTTGACATGTTGCTTTCTTTAATGCCATTCCGGCAGCTGTTGCAACAGCACCTAATGCAGCGGCTTTTCGACATCTGGTGTAGCAGCAACTATTAATGCAGTCTTGCTGCAAGAAGTGGAAATATACCACCCGTTTTCATTGAATCTTTAACGAAACTCGTAGAAAGATGAAGTTGAACTCCTGTTTCTTTATTCTAAAGTCTTATTAATATGCTTAAGTTGAGTCTTGGTTATGCTAATTAGTTTGAGTCAAGGTAACCTTAACGTGACTATATGACATTATAATATCATGAGCGATTTAATTACATGTTCTGTAGTGAGGAAGCAATTACTCTCATTCTTCCCACAGCACCTTAGCATTGTTTTATCGCTAAGTATAACAGCAATTGCTCCATAATCAACGCCAGCATATAAGCAAGCTCATAAGTGTATGTTAGTGACAGTTTGCCACATTAAATCAACATGTTCTAATGGAGAAAAAATCGAAAAGTAATAAATCAGATAGAGATATGCACGTGCTACGTGATTTTGATCTAAATTAAGTAAAATATCCTCGAATGGTTCTTGTTGGCCACTTATCCTTAAAACTTCAGGAACTTCAAATGTATCAAATACCATATGAATATACATTTGAGAATTACGTCGATTAGTATTCTGAAAAGCAATGAATATATGTCTTTGTGCATAAACGCCTTGTTTTAATGCACCATATCATGTAAAGAAATCTACAACATTACTTTGAACACTATCTGTAGTTACTGCTAACCATGATACCATTGATTTACCGCCTAGAAAAATAAAAGCAAGTAATTTTTGTTCTTCGGCATTCGTTGGAGTCATTACTGGCATTCACAGTGACAGTTTTGATAGTGTTACTTTACCATCGTCACCTAGAGGTCGCCAGATTGCATCATCGTCACTAGCTTTTCTAATAAGCACTACTGTGTGTTTGATTCCAAAAGTAACATTTCTAACATTTCTACAAAATCCGAAGATGTGAGATATTGGAATTGCACATACAAATCTTCTATTAAAACGCTTTAATGTTAAACGGCGTGTAAAGAATCCTAAGTTGAAATCATCATTCATCAATGTTACTGCAGGTGTTTCAACAGTTCCTGTAGCGTTTCTTACATTTCCAATAGGTACGTTTCTGTTATCAGGATTATTGGAAGTATCTTTAGCAAACAGCATTGATGGACTAACTGATCTTGAATAATCATCGGAATATCTTGCTAAGTCAATTATCGTTGTAGCACCATCAATGTATTTTTGAATTATTTCAATATTTCTTCCATTAGTTATATATGTAGTGCTCTCAAACAACGCCATAATTCCATCATTTACAAAACCAACCCTAATATCAGCGTTATATGATGTATCATCCGTTTTCACAAGTCCCCTTCTACTTCAATAAATGCTTCAGCGGGTAAGAAATATCTGCTTGTATCATGAACTTGTAGTTCAAGCCTTCCACGTTGATTTGGATGTCTTGCGCCATAAGAATCATACTGATAATCACACACGGACTCATCTTTGACTACTGGCGCATCCATGTTGAATGCTGGATCAGATAAACATTTAAACATTTTGTTATAATTGTTATCGTTTATCCTGCTCTCGGACTTGTATTTATATTTTTTTTCTGCTTCACAAGCCAACTCTACTAGTTTCTGATTTGCAGCCTGGTTTATTACTTTCCTAACATTTGCATGCATTAATTCAGTGCTGAGTAATTTTACTGGTGGAGGTGGCCGAGGTTTTCGTAGTATTAATCGTGCTAGTCTATCTTTACTTGCTGAAAATTATTCACTGGTAACATTACCAATAGCACCAGGAGCTTTATCTTGAAAAAAAAATCAATAGCTTTTATTCCTAATTGTGTTGCGATTGGTATTGCTTTTAGAGCTGTTCTTCAATAATAATAATAATAATAATAATAATAATAATAATAATAATAATAATAATAATAAATAAATAAATAAATAAATAAATAAATAAATAAATAAATAAATAAATAAATAAAATTTATTAAAAAAAATTGGACATCAATCCATATCGCTCTGTATACTGGTAATTACGAATTCATTACTCTGGCCATGCTCGGTCCACGTTGAGCATTGTGTACGATTATCTTAATTGCTATTTATTTAATCACTGTGATAGTCATCAGCAATTGTATTGATTAAGGGACGATAAAGATTAATATATATGACACCACTTGTAAATAATCGTTGACAAATATCAGCTGCTTCATTATTAATTTCGGGAGAATTATTACCAGCACTGTTTTTGCTAATCAGAATTAGCAATCGTTCAAGATCAGAAAATAACGTTGTTGGGTCAAAAAATAAGACCACTTCCTTGAGCAGATATACCACTTCCAGTATAAACAGGAGAATCTTCTGGATCATAATATTCTTATTTTTCTGCTCGTTTCCTTTCTAGTTCTACATCACGATTAATTGAAAGAAAATACGGGTCATCCTCTTCATCGTTTTTTTTTTTTACTAAATAGAGTATACACCTTTAAGCCAATCATCTTTACTCTTGCAAGAATCATTATATATAGGTTTTACATATTTTTCTGTTTCATAGTATCCATGTGCGGCAAGTTTTACTACTTCTCCGCGTTTCGAATTCTTGATACTGTTAAAACCTTATGGCGTAAATTTATCCTTAAAATTAACTTGTTCTGGCGGTTCTTGTTTAGGATTTTGAGGAGCTTGTGGTTTAGTACGTGATTTAGAAAGTGGAACTGTCGATGGATAGATTTCTTTCTGTTTTTGCTATTTTAGTTTATCTACTTTTGCAGAGAACTTAACAAAATCTGGATTACTAGTACCACCCTTATTATGACGAATTCTAAAGATCATCTTATGCTAATCATCCTCAATATGTCCATGATATTCTGATAACATATCAGACGAATAATTAGAATCTTTGGCAGTACATTTAGCTAATTGATCATGATTCATATGTTTAGATTTTTCATAAGTTCCAGATCTAAATTTATCAATTAATTTTTTAACATGAAAAAAAATCGTTCTTGTTCCCCCCCCCCTGCTGTCTTAGTTCATTCTTTCGTTGTTTTGTTCTTTACATTTCTTGCTGTTTTCTTCCTTTATTTTGATCATACACATCGTTTACCGCATCAATACAACCTATCTACGATGCACTTTTGTGTCAATTCGACCTGTTTTAGTTTTATTTATAAAAAAAATAAACGTTAATGCAATGTTCTATATTGTTAATAGATTTTCATATGTTGGTTTTAATATTTGCTTTTCTCTTTTCATAGTATGTAACAACAAGAGCTGAAAATTAATTTGTATCAGTTTTATCAATTGAAGCATCTTCATTAATTCTTCATCATTTTTTTTTCTTTCTCTTTAGCAACAGGTTTTGCTCTTTGAAGCATTCGATCAGGAAAATCCTGTAAAGGTCTCGGTGTTTTTTCATTTTTTTTCCAGCGATAATGTTAAAAAAATAAGAGAGTTTATTCACTCTTTTTTTGGGACAATTTTCATTTGAAGTCTAGGAAGTGAAAATGACTAATTGGAGTTAGTAGTTTTGTTGTTGTTGAAAGATGCGCATCTGGATTAAGGTCAAGATGTATGGTCACACTAGACAGTCTTTTTTTGGGCAAATTTTCATCCGACGATGACCAAGGCTACTGCAGACAGATGATATTAATATTACATTTAATATACAATTAAAAACTAACTAATGAATTTTGTTGAAAGGATACTTTTAAGATTCTGACTGAGGTAATAAGGTTAATTCCTTATGCAACTAGTGACTTTTATACTGAACCAACACTGCCACCAACACCCTTGTTTCACATTCATTTTTGACAGGAAAGGGCTATTTTTAATATTTTCCTGTGACAAGACAGCTAAAAGAATCAGTATGTGCCTTATGAATGAATAATGTTCACTAGTACTTTACCAAATTTGCATACTTTTCATCACCCCTCAACGGTCTAGATTTTTTTATAAAGATATTTACCTCTGTAGCAGAAACATGGAAATACGTAAGCCAAGTTGGCTGCTCAATTACAGCCCAAGTTATGCATTTGATATCAAATGCTAGTCTGCGACATATCACCAAAAAGTCAACCCAGTGTCAGGCCTAACTCAAACTAAATGTAAACCACATTACAGATTTTGGCTTATGTGTGAATTTATAAATGCTTGGATTGTGTTAATTAGGCTCATGCCTTTTACCTTACAATTGGAGAGGTGACAAAATACGAAGCAATCCAATGAGACATATTGTGTATAATCAATATTATATCCAGCAATCACACACCAAAATAAAGTGAATTAAAAGGTTATTTGAACAATACCTAAGATATGCAAGATCTTTTTAAAGTCTGTATAACCAGTGAGAAAACCAGAGGAAAATCTTTTTCTTTTAAATTCTAATGCAAAATACGAAACTGTAGAGCTCCACCTAAATAGAAGATCAAAAGAACTTTGGAAGTTTGCAGCATAACGTGCGAGGTTCGTGACAAAGAATGGCATTAGTACTGATCAGATTCACGACGGAGGTTATAGTACAATCAATCGTTTGCACTCCATGAAATGTTGAATGCAAAGAAACTAATGCATTGTACAATAGTTCTGGTTTACAGCTGTATATTTTAGCTGCTATTTAGAAAATGTTAAAATATCTGGTCATTATCTATTTTCGAGGATAGTGTTAAAAAGCACTCGTCCATCTACCCTATCATCTTGTAAGAGTTTGGATTTGAAAAGATGCAGTTTTTAGACGACCATAGTCTAAACAAAATATTTTCATTATAGTGTTTCGTGACATCTGGTACTTGCAGCTGCCTCACTAGGCACTCACTGACTCGGCATTAAGAGGTTAGTGTTAGGACTGGACAGTCTGGTGTCCGGATAATGTGACTGGGTGGGACCTGATGCTACAAGTCGGCGGCAAGATGCCCCAGTGCTAGACATGACCTTAAACTGCCATACTTGCTTAAAATGTAGAAATCTATTGACTCCTGGGGAAAGTTTCATACTAGAATACCAAGCTTTTGTGTACTTGACAAAAAGTTTGAAAATCCATCTTTTTCCTCCGGACCACCAGCCTTAAAGAGGTGGCTGCTTTGCTGATTTCGCTACTGCCTTGCATATTACTGAAACGGATCCCTTAATATTTGTAAAAGAAATTGTTCAATAACTTTTGTCATATATGCAGTCCCGTTTGTATACAGTACATGTAAATAACCACCTGTTTTGCTCATTTGTAACTAACCATCTGTCTTGCTCATTTCTGGATAGGATCACAAATATTGTTTTTCAAGGTTTATGGTACACAGGGTCTAATTGAGTTGGTGTATTTTGTGACATGTGTAAAAAAAAATATGTCTTCTTTTAATAAAAAATCACTGTATCAGAGTAGAAACTTGTTTTTTTTAAGAAACATTAGATAATTTTCATACATCCGAATATCAATTTCCCCATGATAAAAAATGGAGTCAGTGCCTAATGTTTCGTAGATTTTCAAATAGTAAAACAATAAAAAATTTAAAGCAAAACTAGGAGTTCCTCATGCTGATTCATTGGCTTGCATACTGTATTCACATGTTCAGTTACCTTTGCAGGTATAAAGAAAATAGACCCAAGTGACCATGAGCCGAAAACAGACTCCCAGTGAGTTCTTAAAGCAGATCATTGGCAGACCTGTGGTGGTAAAACTCAACTCTGGTGTGGACTATAGAGGTCAGTTTTAAAACATTTTATAGAAAAATTCATAATGATCCCGCAAACTTTATTTAATTTCTAACAGCAGATGCAGTTTAGTACACTGAAGCTCATTATCCAGACACACGTGAAATCGCAGAGTTTATCAGGAAAATCAGTCTTAGGGTTAAACGATTTTCAGTCATTTTTATTTTTAGGAGGTGTGATAGAAGCCGGTACGAAATAACACTCCAGATAATCAGCGTTGTAGAATTATAAACAATAACATAATTTACATGCTAAATATAGCTGCCTAGGTTACTGATATGTGTCTGAATCAGATTCTGTTCAATATTGCAATCAATTAGTCTTGAAAGGGCAATCATCTTGAATAAAAGTCCCCAAAATATTGATTGAAAACCATGAAGTATTGTTAAAGACTAAGTGCATGCATTTTGAATTTCTGTGTATAGCTGACCTCTCTCTCTCTCTCTCTCTCTCTTCATGAGGAGCCACAGTATCGCATTCGTAGAGTGTCAGACTTGTAGTCCAAGGATTACCTACACTCTGGCCAGTTCTTACCAGCTGCCTTTGTTTATCCTTAGGAAAGGCACTTAGCTCCTGTTGCCATCATATGACATTGCTATAATGTGTTTAAAGTGAAGTTAAAGACCATCTTTTTGAGCTATGTGTTAGTTTGTTTTACCACAGTTGTCTTGCTAGCATTTAATAATGAAGATGTTAGTTTGGCCATCAACCTCCTTATTATTAACAAGGTTATGAATTTTGATAATCATCTTTAACTCTTGTGCGTAAGGTCTAATGAGCTTATAGCATGTCCATGTACCCATTGTCAGTCTGTCAACAATTTGCCTGTTACTCCTCTAAAGGCCATTATTTGGATCTGATTTTGATGAAACTTGATATATAGGTTTATGTCATCAATATAAGATTTCAAATATGAGTGAGATCTTGTATAATAATGATGTGATCTTGCTTTTGATTGGCTGAGCTGTTTACCACTCGGGTCCTATTTCAATGCTGATATCAAGATCTATGACAAGCTTGATAATGAGCTTGAACTATCAATACTAATGAGGTTATCTTGAATCTAATTGGCTAAGATCACAAATTAAAGCTTGATTTGTAAAATTTTCTTGTAAAGATCATGAATTAGTTGCATTGAATCAACATGATATAAACATTAAGAGTTTGGATGTGTTTTTACAATGATGCATAAGCCTGCTTATTAAAATGGTAATTTGTTGAATTATGTAAGGCAGGTGAGTGATATCAAGCCCTGTTGTGCCACTTGTTTTGAAAATGCCTAATTAGTTTATCTCAAAGAACAAGCCTGGAACATAACAATCAGCATGCTCCACCACTTTCTGCTCGTTACTCTTGCTTCAGAGGTGCTACGAATGTTCATCCCCAAAACAATGTATATGAACCAGGTTCTTTTTATTAGGGAGATTTTTCACAAGAACAATGTCGACTTTGTAAGAACTGTTTTGACTAATGATCCCTATAGTGTTTTTTAAAAAAAATACAAATTATTACTAATGTATTGACAGGTGTGCTTGCCACTTTGGATGGCTACATGAACATAGCACTGGAGCAGACAGAGGAGTATGTAAATGGACAATTGAAGAACAAATATGGAGATGCATTTATTAGAGGAAATAATGGTGAGTGCTGTTTTCATAAAAATAGAACCAAGATGAGCTATCTGGGTAACTATTTTTAGCTTAACCTGTCTTAGTTTTATGTTCTCTTTTTCGGTTTTTTGTTTAGCTATTTTTTATAGCTAGTTTGCAGTCTGTGTTGTGACTGGAACCATGAAAATTAATAAAGTCTGCATCATGATTAGGCCACTGTAATCCATATTTCCCACTTCTCTGATTTGGGTTAAATACATGTTTCAGTTTTATTTCTGAGAGTGCGTGAATACACATAGGTAAAAAATTATGTCATGTCGTTTTGAGTTGCACCGTAAGGATTTACTAAAGTGGGCATCCTGATAAAACAATTTAATCCTTTAGTTGTGGAAAGAATTGCACAAGCTACAAGGCCCTTCATGTTAAAGGTCTATGAAGGGAAGTTGTGCATTTTTAGCGACTGGCGCAATATCAAAACATTGTCCTTTGAGTGCTTCTGTCCCACAAGTTGCTGTGTTTTCTCTTTGTTGTTTAATGTGTAAAAGTTGCTCTGATTACTGCTAAAGTTACTTCCCATTGTCTAAACAAAGTATAAAAAAGCAAGATTTTTCAAACTTATTGAAGTGCTAGAATCTGAAGTTAGCAGAAGTAATTTCTAAAATGAATGTGATTGGGTATGTATTTTTGGACAAGTAATTTATTATTCAAAAAACCTGTCATGATCAGAATGAAAATCTGCCCTTCAGCCCACAACAATTAAATGGTTGATTTCTTGTTGTTCACATGCATTAGCATTCATTTAGCTCAGAGATGTGTGTATTGAGCCTCATGAACATGTGCTTTTGTTCTCTGTACACTGCAAATACTTCTTAAGGTCTAATCATGTGGATCACATTTCAATGTAAATCCAGTATTGTCTGTTATTTTCTTTATTAAAATAACAGTGGTTGTGATTAGAATTAATTACTTCATATCTTAGAGGATTACATTTCCTTTGTTACAGGAAGATAAATATTCAAGGGAAGCTAAAATGTGTCCCTCTTAAAGTTTGTTGAGATTTCTTCTTGAATAAAGTTAAAATATAAAAATTCCTTGAAGCATCGGTGATGTACTGTCCACTTATCATGATACAAATTTCTAGGACAAATTTTTTAAACTAATTTTTGAATGCATTTACATTTTCAACATTTGCAATAACTTTAAACAAAAAAATATTGTAAAAGCTATCAGCCTTTTCTAAAAGACTTGATATGATTTTTTATTGTCTGCTATATAATCAACATGACTTGTGATTTGTATGCATTTACCCTTCTGCCACAGAGGTTCATCATAGAGCAAACAGGGGGGATTGACTACCCCAACATGACACATGGAGAAAATTCATGCAAGCAATTAATCCAGATCTCAGCCTGCTTACTAAAGCGAGGAAATTCAGTATCTCGTACTTTGTGGAATATTATAATAATACATAATATTATATATAAACTATATTCGTTCTGATATTTGTATATTTCAGTTTTATATATCAGCACACAGAAGAGGAGAATATGATGCAACAAAATAAACCTTGTTGGAGTCGACCAAGCATGATATCATTAAGTCTGGATGCAGTCTGAATGTCTCTTGATATAAGTTCCTATCGTATTAAGCATGAGTGACTGAAATGATCTACCACTTGGGATGTGAGAAATTACAGGACCAATATAACATCTGTGAGAATTAGTTACTTTTATGTGCTGTTACTATGTTTTACACGTATAAATATCAAGTAAAAACATGTTTATATACATATTTTAGATATCAGAGGGAGAATTTTCCATTTGGACTGTAAACTTGTGAAACTCAGTATTTTGTAAAACATTTGTACAAAGTTTTTAACATTTTCCCTTACCAGCTTTCACATATATGATACTCTTCAACAACAGAAGATAAACTAATGTGAATACATACCACGATTAATTCTTTTCAAGACCGAATGGACAGATGTACATCAGTATAAGATGCTTTATGATTTCAAGTTATAATTTGCATATTATTCTTTCAGTAAAATTATGCATATATTTAAAATGACAACACATTGTTTGTAGTGATTCACTAATTTTATTAGTGAATAAAAAAAATTGTTCAAAAATACTGTTGTTCTTTGCTGAATTAATAAAATTGATAAATTACACTATATATGCCAAAGCCTTTCTTGTGATCAAATTTTTTATTGTTGTTATTGATTGCAGTCCATCTTTATGAATCTGCATTGAACCTCTTTCACACAAACATATATAACTGTTTGAAATGAAAACACAATGGCTCGGGATTATGAAGTAATGAAAGCAAATTTTTTATATACTTTCTGCAAAGATTTTTCATCTTGGGGTAATATTATTTAATGGATAAATTGATGATGGGGTCAGCTTGTTGTTTAACTCTCTTGAATGTTGAAAGTAGATAATTCACAAATCAATGGCTGTCATTTTATTATGTTGACCTTCTCATTTTCCAGACAATATTTTCAAGTTCATTATAATTTTCCATAGTGTTTACAATTACTGGATACAATTTTATTTTTCCAGCCAACAGAACAAATCCAAGTTGAAACCAAAACTTAGGAATGTTTTACCCATATACAGTAACAGGTAACGTGGTAGAACAGGTGATTGTCAGACTATGAAACCATTTTAACTACCTTAATTATATATAGCTCAGGCCCTCCCCAATTTTACAAATATTTTATTATTTCACTAGTAATGCAGGCCATAAATTGCCAGGGAACCAGATCTGAAGCTTTTTTTTCTCCTCTAAGGGACCATTGTATTCATGCCACTTGTTTGCCTTGTGAAAATAATTTTACTTTCAGTACATAACTATACTTCTTTTCCTATATAGCAGGAATCAGATTGTCCATCTGTTCTGTTTAGAATCACCATTGTTTGTATTCCACAGGCACCAGTTAGGTGATGTCACGCATACCAAAAATAATGACTCAGCTATACTTTTTTCTCTATGTAAACAGCCATAGATTTTTCAGGACTGAAGCCGGTTGGTTCTGTTTACTATCAGCATCATTTCAGCTGTGCAGGTGCAAGTACAAAATGGGATATAACTCACACTGAAAACGATTATTCGGTTTGAGAAGCAAATCTAACACAATCATATGTGCATACTTATCTCCATTGTCATAGTATCTTTATTAACAAGAAGAAAATCACAATAAATTAATGAATTGAAAAAAGTATTCTTTATTTGTAAATATTCTGGTGACCTTTGAATTAACCAATGGAATTGCAGCTTTCAAAAAAATCCTGAGGTGAATCAAATCGTTCAGTACTCCTTCCTGCTCTTCATTCACACTGCTCAGTCTCAAAACATAAGATGCAGACTTCATCTGATTGGCTGATAAAATTAGTGTTTTTGGTTATAATTTAGGTTACCAGAACATGACCTCTAAGCAGTTGCTGTCAGATCTTCATGTATAACAGTGGAGATCTGATTTTAATCAGAATGTAATGTGGCCTGGTTTTCCCACAAACTATATGGGACTTACAGATGGGTGAGTTGCACACAAGCACTCCTATTTAATTTGTGTGCTGCTTTTATTTGAAGCATGTTGCTTTTTGGTGTTATTTTCTGTTATTCTTTTTTGTTTGCTATTCTTGTTTTCCAGTACTAAAATTAGGTAATGTTGACGTCATTGTGAATGAAATGCTAATTTTCTCATTAATTTATATTAAGTAAAAACACACCACCATGCAGGTAAAGTATTGCTATTTTTATATATGTTAATTACTTGTTCCAAGCGAAGTTTCATGTATTTGTTGTGTACAATAATTGTCCTTGCTTTCGAGTTTTTCTTTGACAGTAATGTCTCAGACCATCAAATTCATTAGTGGCAACATGATCAATCATTTTCTGCAAGGAGAGAGTTGCAGTTCAATTGTTTAAGATGTGAGGAAAAGTAGCCCTACAGATGAGTCACCTGACTGGTCACAAATCATTGGCAAGTGACCTGGTACCAGTGCTTGAGTCCAAGTTACTAGCTTTGGAGCCCTTCTGTAAAGGACCCCCACCCCTGCTATGACACTACCACTGAATCCCATGAGGGAGTGGGAGTCGGAGTTCAAACATGCTTGGAGGTGATTGGTCCATCTCTTCTACAATGAAATCTATTTCAAACTTTTCACCTCAAATAGGAGAGGTTGATGTGGTCCATGGACCAATGTCACTCTTTTACATAGTGGAGATTGAAAGGAGGGAAATAGTCAGGGCCTGTTTCAAGCAACCAGGCACACCCACCCTTCTACTGAGTGTGCCAACAGGGACCAGTGACAGTCCGCTAACTGAGAATTGATTCTCGGGTCTTCATGACAACAGAATTATACTGGTCCAGCAAGTCCTGACTACCACAAGCGAGTGCAAGATGACATCTTGTTAGTCCTCATGGACTCGCACAATTTTGATACAGAACAGGTGGAGGTGGCACATGGTGTGCATGTTTGAATCCTGCATCAGAAAGCCTGGGTCAGCTAGCATGGCATGTCCTTGGGCAAAGCTCTTTACTATAATTGCCTTGTCATTAAATAACCTAAATCAACCATTCAGGTCTCCTTCCTCATTTCAACCGTCATCCCGAGCAGTGGAGAAGGATGTCTTTTGACAAGTTGCAAGTTGATCAATGAAGTTTAGTGTCTTCTATCACAGATTTGAGGCCTTAAGCTCAGAGGACACCAACATTATCTACAGTTTCAAACATGATTTTGGTCTACCATTAAGGGGTGTTTGGGGTCCTCACCCAACAGGGTCGCAAAGGGCAGTACCCTAGACCAAAAACACATTTTACACTCGTTAAAGACTGCTCCTGGTGCAACTTACGATCATAAAATAAACAAAAATAATCATTTTAGAAACTAATAAACTTACCAAAAAATGTTCAACTTTACTTCAATAATTTCACAAATTTTATTGTCACATGAATTTTTTACAAGAGTTGTGTGCTAACTAATATATGGAACAAATAATTTACAAGGGTCGTTCAAGAATGGGACCAAACAAATTGTTTTAAAAAGCCAGATCAGAGATGATATAAAAAAAAAACTATTTCAAGAAAAATCTGATTTAAGTCCAGAGAAAAGAAGCAGAATTCCAGCAGTTGCCAGAGTGTTACGAAATGGTGGAAATCTCTCTTTTTGGTTCTACTTTGATATAGCTTCTGTCCATGTATTCTTAACTATGCAGGAGTAGCCAGCCCATTAACATTTTACAAAACAATAATAAAGATGTCAGATGGAGACATCTTGCCTTTTAAATTGCACTTGCACAGCCGGTAATATTAACATTCAAAGGATTGAAAAACAAGGGCACCATCTGTAATTGATAAATGGGAGGAGGCAAATAGGACAAAACAAGCTGAAAAACCATGATCGTGCAAACAGTTAACAAAACAAAAAAGGTAGCACGAGAGGGCCAGTGTTCATGCAGTATGATGTCTGTGTGTAAAGCACAAATGCCACCAGGTGGCACGAGATGGCCAATATTCAAACAGTATGATGTCTGTCTGTAAAGCACCAAGCACTCTTTGAGAAGTAGTAGAACGTAATGGTCAGTTAAACATTACAAGTTTGCATATTTGACCTAAAACTTTGTATAACAGAATTTGAGGGAAAATAAATTAGTGTTAAGAAATAATATTTTGTGCTGAATTCATGATTGTCACCAGCACTGGTTTGAATTACCATTTTGCATCGCATCATGAAAATGTCTTCACCACAGGGAAAAAGAAATGTAAATCACAAAAAGTGAAGTTGGGAATATACCAAAACTTGACCATACATTCAGACAATATACCGATATACATTATGCTTTTTGCACACAGTGTGCCACAAACTTTTAACATTGGGCATGGTGGTCGAGATGATGTGAGGAGGCACATTGGTAGCAAAAAAGCACTTATAAGATGGGAAAATTAAGAACTCGCAGCAGATTTCAGCTATGGAATATTTTAAGCCATTGACTGAAGACCTGAAAGCTATTAGTGCTAAAATAATCTACCTTTATCGGCAAGAGACCTTGCTAAACATTTGTTCCAATAAATATTTCTGGACTCTAAGATCACTTCACGAATTCATGTCAAAATTCACTCATTTTTATCCCTATTTTCACTAACTGCAAACCTGGAGGGTTGGCAGCTATGTGTTAGGTATCTGATCATAAGTCTCTTGTACCAGTTGTTGCCTGCTTCCTGCAGCCTACTAAAGGACTGTCATTCTCTCTCTCCTGTGGTGTGTCTTTGGCCAACAATCAACTTTCATCAGTATGCCCATTCCCTACACTAATCACCCATCTCAGTCATATCTGAGCTGGAGATACTCAGCTCTTATGTCAAGTGGTGGCTTTGTGTTTGACAACCTCTGAATGTAGCAATAGAGGATGATTTTTTCATAATTATAGAATATATAAAAATAGAATGTTTTCTGCATAATTTGAGTGCAATTTAAAAAATAAGCCCATCTTTATGATATCTTTTAAAATAAATTCACAGGAAGCATTCAAACACATGTACCATCTACCACTTTTAATATTGGTCTTTGTCAATTTTTGAAAATTCCTGGCCTGTTATTTTTAAGCTGAAATTTGCATATTTCTTACATATATTTTATATAGAACTGTTTTGTGAACATTCAGCTTTAAGAATAATTTGACTTTTTCTATGTTCCAGGTAATTCAGAAGCCCCCCCCCCCCTTGCCTTTTTATCACCCCACCCCCCAACATTTTTGCATTAATACTATATTTTTGAGTCATACACAAGTTGAAATTATATCTTGCTTTTAAAATGGAATGTTTTCTGCTTAATTTGAGTGTGCAGATTTAAAAAAATGAACCCATCTTTTTGATATCTTTTCAAATAAATTCATTGGAAGCATTCAAACACATGTACCGTCCACCATTTTTAATATTGGTCTTTGGTCACTTTTTGAAAATTCTTTACCTCATGTTGTTTCATGCTGAAAGTTGCATATTTTTCACATATGGTTTTATATAAATGTGTTGTGAACATTCAGCTTCAAGAATAAATTCACTTTTTCTAAGTTATAGGTACTTCTGAAGACTTTCTGTGCCTTCTTATCACAAACCCCCAACATTTTTGCATGAAATAAAATAATCATGAGTCATACCAAGTTGAAATTGTATGTTACTCTTACAACCAATAGTGCATATTCATTACAGTGTTCTTTAACATAAATACATTTGATCTGCAATCACAATTTAGTACATAACAACTGCTATTTTTAGAATTTAGTTATCATAAGATATATTTGGTCAGTTTTCATATCTATAGTAAGTAAAGATAAATGTGGTATCAGAGATAGAGAAGAAACTGACACAGAGCTGGTTCTCAAGAAATATTTATGATTATTTGATTAAATGAAGAAATACTAGAGATCGATTCTCTATTCATTGGCTTATGATGACAATATTCATATTCACAAAAAATGGCATATAAATTTTAAATGCATTTGTTTTCATTCTTCAAAATTATTTAACTTTGTTTTATTACCTCTTTTTCAACTCTACTAAATATATGAACATTTTAATTTTAATATCAGTATCTTTAGATAAGAATAGTACCTAGAGCAGATGACCTGACAATGACAATATCTCAGTGATCACAATCACATACATATTATCAATAGCATCACTGAATCAGAAGGTGATACTCCCATCAAGTCTCTAACCTCGAAATTATATTGCACAACATTGTACAAATATTTTGTAATAAGTTTGGTATAATGAAAGACAGTACATCTCTATAATGAGATTCCTTGCTATAAACGTTGCCTTTTCATATGATCAAGTTTTTGTGTTTTTTTTTTAACCCAAATTGTGTCGTATTTACATTTTGTACTTACCCATGTGCCGGAAAGAGTTATTGTTCTTGCTGGCATGGGTGACCTTTGAAAAAGACGTAATTTGTGAGTTTTCCGCGAATATTCGCACACATTTTATTATTCTTGTAAAAAAAAACTCCAAAGTATTTTTTAAAAAATGGCGTAGGTGAATGTATATGTTCATTTATTTAGTTTTTCAGCGTTTTGAAAAAATTAGATTTTTGTTTTTTCCGTAGAATAAGTTGTAGAAATGGCCCAATATATGCTAAATATAGACATTTGACCTTTCAACCACGATTTCATTCAAAAGTAATAATGTCAGCTTTTTACATATTAAAATGGAGAAAGTACCAGGTGTAATGAGGTTGATATTTTGAGAAAACATTAATCTTGATCGCCAGTGCCCTCTAGTGGCATCCCCTGTTGCTACTGAATGGAGACGAAATAGTAGGGAGAGTCTTGTCCTTTCCTGAAAGGGTTGGCTGATATTTCAGCTTTCACTATTTTGAAGTGGAATGTTACAACAATCAAGAGTGACCTTTCATTCATAAGAATAAAGCCCATGAGGTTTGAGCCTGTTCCTACCTCATGGGTCAATTTGACTAATTTGTCTTTGGAGGATGTGATAAAAGTGAACTCTCGCTACCTTATCCTCCTACATCTGCTTTTTGGCACACCAAAGCAAAGGCATTGTTTTCTGTACATGGTCCATGAATATACCATCTTACAATAGTGAACACTTCACTTTTCCAAGTTTGTAAAAAGTCAGATAAAAATAATAGCATCCAGAATGATAAATAGCTCAGCATCAAATACAAGATCACCTCATTATCATCACAGGTCCCATTAATTTCTGAACTTGTCAGAGATACTTATGATATAAACCTATATTCCAGTTATCATTCGAATCTGATGAAAAACATCTGGTCAGAGTTGTAGGAAGCAATGCTGACACTTGGTCACGTCATAAGTTTATTATTTTGACCTTTAAGCCGTGTGAGCTGAAAAGGAGAAGGGATGCATGACACAGCAAATAAATGCCTTGTCAGTGATAAATTGTAATTAATTTCAACATTGCCTGTAATATGTCCATGGGAACAATAATGGTAAGTGCATGCTTTCAAGATACCACTAGCATACTGGCTTGGCAAATTTTGAAGACTCATTTTGAAGACTCATTTCAAGAGCTACTGGCAGGGATGTGATCTGTTTCATCAGATCTTAAACTATTTAAAGTGCTTCAAACACTATGAAAAACACAACAAAATGTACTTTTTAAACCATCAGTGACTGATGATCAAAAAAATGAAATGATACGTCATGCCACTTGTGATGTTGCCATGTTTAATATTTAAGGAAAAGAGCAAAATAAAATTAAGTAACTGAATAATTTATTTCATCGGTTTCAAGTAATAAAACTAAATTAAAAAACACCAAGAACATTTCAGTAAAATGTTTTTCATAATCTACAGGTTGATCAAAGTGATCTGGCAGTTTAACATAGAAAAATATATCGTATATGCATAGTGCACAATAATTATCTTGTTCATATAAAGCATGTACAATGTATGCTTAAAAGCCACTGGGACCTATTTTTGCAGTGAACCTAGGCCCTAATAAATATTATTATGGGAAGTCAGATTGCCAAGTCACTGTGGCAGAGCTATGGAAACAATATTTTGTGTGGACATGTTGAGTACTGAGATGTGACTTGGCTCTGACACAAATAAATGTTGAGTACTGAGATGTGACTTGGCTCTGACACAAATAAACACACAGTCATTAATAAAGTTAAATACACATCTAACAATTTACTAATTCTAACCTTGACCAGCAGTGAATATCAATGACAGTCTTTTTAACATAAAGTACTAAAACAATCCAAATACATACAAATTATCAAATATAAAAAAGAAAATAATGTTCAAGTGTATGCGCTAAAACTTTTCAGGATACTCGGGGGACAAGCAAATACGTGTTGTCAACTTTTCAAGTTAATGTCTGAAAAACATGAAATTATGATTATGTGTGAAAGATTCAACTTAAATGCTGCAACTATCCATGGTGAAGACTTGAAAAAAAACAACTTTATTTTGTGTATTATCACATACACAAGTTTATTTTAGGCATTATTACATGAGAACATATTTGGCCATGAATGAGTATATATACAGTGAAATTTCAAGACCAGAGTCATCCAGGAGACCAAGTAAAAGTTTTGTTTTGAAGGATTTTCAGTGGAATGAGGTTTTGCAATTTCACTCTTAATGAGATACAATCAATTAAATAGAGTAGTTATAACAATGTGTATATTGATTTGTGCCTATTTGACAAATTTATTAATATAATTTTGTTTCTGTTCCTATTTACACTGTTAGGTGTTTACAATAATTTTGCATGAACACATGCAGGTGTAATGTTATTTACATTTACAAACTCTGATAAAATGTACATAGGAGAACAAGTTCAAAAGCAAGTTGATTGAGGGTCATTTAGGTGCATATAATTGTTGAGCATATATGAATGGCAAATGAACATAACATTATCTGATTAGCATGGCACTATGTTACAAATAAGTTTTAAAGGCATCACTTAAGCGAGGTGTAAATACTTTTCATTGGTCTGTTACTTACAGACTATAATATATGCCAGACCTTGCTTACTTAATGCACATATCTAGGCTATTTCCAGACCAATGAGACCAACCTCACAACTGTGACCTGGTAGCTATCTGGTCACATTCTAAGTTTCAGTTTTATACAGTTTATGTATGGAGAAGAAAACAATTTGATAAAAAATGTTTTAACCAGCTAAGCAGGGTTTGGTTTTGATTTTTTATACCTTAAATTAGAGAAATCTGGGACAAAAATAAGGTTTCTGTTTTAAGATTTTGGTTTAGAGAGGTTTAATTGTAAATGTCTCCATTGTACAAATATTATGCTTTATATGCAAGGGTAAAAAATGAATTATTATATTATCCAAATCATTCTATTATTGAAGACAAAGAGCATTTTTGGGCAAGTCTTTCTTGACATGAGAACTGGTCTTAAAAAGTATTTCTTCTGATTAATATGAATATTGTTTGCAAGCATTATTCTTGTCTTAAATTTCACACCATCTCTAAAGTGGAAGCTGATAAGAACAAAAATGGCAGAACAAACAGAACATTAATCAATACAAAGATTACTTACTTGGTACAATACAGACATTTGTTCAATTTCAAAAAGAGAACAACTAAGAACTTACTCTAGGCATGTGAGTGAAAGAACTGAAAAAGGTCACTTAAAATTTACCAACAAAGTCAAGTATTATGAATGTGTAGGGACAGAAGTACTGGAATCACTATTTTTTATGTAAAAAAAATTGCAGGTATGTTTTGGAGATGAATTCATTGATTGGCATTATACTGCATTACAATACAAGTGCATCATCAAGCAAATTAGTCAACCGAGTGCTCAAGACCACATCTTCATAATGGGACCACTCGTCATTGAAGACCACAATATCTAATTCTATATTTATGCTTTTAAAAAAACCGTCATTAAACGACCAACTGTCTTCAGTTTTTTTTGGGGGGTACCTATAGGCGATCTATTAAAACTCCTCTATCTACATTGAGAAGTGTACCATCCACCCCTTATTTAATAATTCTGTATATAGGCACTAGCAGAGCATGCCCAACTTGGGAAAGCATTGTCTAACTGACCAGTGGCCCTGATCATAGATTTTACTTTAAAAGCAATGTTTTTTTTTTTCCATGCCCAGAAGGTAAACCATTTATTCCTTATAATAATAAGCCACCCCCAAATATGGAGCCATTATGTTGTTTGAGGTTACTTACAGAGATCTTTTTTTTTTTTGCCATCAACATTTTGACTTCTTTCTTCCCACAAAGTTTGGTAAGGTATGTTATCTAGAACCAAAATTATCATGCAGAGATCATTTCTTGAGTCAATGTAACCTACACCACTGAACCTCTAGCTCAAATACCTACAGGTTTCCTTATTCAAGTACAAGCCAATCAAAAACTTTGGTCAAGCTATATGGTCTAAATGTAAAATTGTTATGCAGAAACCTTTTTTGCAAGATTCCAAATAATAAGCAAAGATTTATTCATTTTTTAAAAACGGTTTACAGTATAGTATGCTGATATGGAGCTACAGGCTAACTAGGATATGTGACCAATCCAATCGCCAGAAGCTTGTACTGACTACTTAAAATATACTTAGGGCAAGCAATGCAATTTAACTCAAGTGACTGAAAAGTAAGAAACCTCCAGAGCAAATAACTAAACTTGTAACCAGTTGTAACTGATCATGCAGTGGCTCAAGATTTGCTATTGTTTCACAGCACTGACCAATATTTGCAAAGAGAAAAGTCTTTCCCATAAAGAACAAACCTATTCTTTCTCCCGACGTTTTTCAAATTTTTGGGTAGTTTTGGAATTCTGTATATCAGATCACAAAATATATTTTGCACAGCTTTTTATTATAGCTAAGATATACATATAAACATGCTTCAAATACCATTATGTTTACAAGCAATGGTTGATGATCAGATCTAACATATGAAAAATAAAAATTAGTCCCTCAAAATGACTGACGCTCTACTGGTCAAAAATTATTTCCAGGAATTCAAGACACAACAATTTCTTTCTTTTAACTGTGGAGTGTTGAAACCATAGCTGATATTTTTTTTATAGCAATAATGAGTTTCTCAATTTGACTGCTGTGATGAACATATTGGCACGATTTTCTTGAAAAGTCTTCTGGTGAAACCTCCATACGCATATGGATTTCCATTTTGGCAAAGTAGTGATATTAAGATTTTCATGATGGCTGCCATGGTGGCCATAATGGATATCAGACAGGCATATTTTCGTTTTGGACGAAATAGACACCATAAAGTTATCTGCAGAAAGCATCTATCAATATGAAAAACCATCTAGAAGTAAAAACAATAGTTTCAAGATGACTGTTGTGGTGGCTACATTGTAAGTCAGACTGGCACCATTTTGATTTACATCAAACTTGACATCACAATAATTTGTTAGTATAAAAAAACAACATGTGGATATGACTGTTAATTCAGAAATATTAGCAATAACAATTTTCACAATGGCCACTGTGGTGGTCATATTGGATGTGAAAGCAGCAGCATTTTCCTGGAGTAACAACTGACATACATCATAAGAAGTCTTCTGGTGAAAGCACAAAGCAATATTACTTTTTTGTTTATTTGAATAGTGATTTTTTAAAAATTCACGATGGCAACTGGCGGCCATACTGAATGCCAGAGTGGCACCATTTTCATACAGGACAAACTAAACATCAGGAGTCTTTTCATGAAAATAATAAGATTTTTAAGAAGGCCAGTGGCAGCCATATGGGACAAAAGACCGGTGAAATTTCATTTTGATCAACTAGAAAAGAACCATTGTAATCTAGGATCAACTATTACATGTAATGAATGTGTTTTTAAAGTTTCATGCCAATCCTCCAAGAATATGCACTAATAAAAAGATGGATGATGGACAACAGACCAGACCATAAGCTCTCCTGGCCTATGACTACTAGAGCTAAGATTTTTAACTATAACATTTCAACAACAGCATAACAAATATGACTGGAATAAATTAATATAAATGCCACTTGAGAAATATACTTGCTGAAAGTTTTTAAATCACCCAAAATATTGTCCTATATTAAGATGTTTATTTTACAAAGTATATGCACTTGGGTATTTTGCAAAGAATTTTTAATATTATGTGATTCTGTGTTCTTTTGATAAAGCTCTATAGTGGGGCACAATCATAAGTTTGAATGATATAAAAGTGTGTAAATTTTTAAGGTACGGAAATGGAACTAAAACACATGCACAAACTATTATTCATTCTAGAAGTCTTTCACCCAATGCTGCATCTGACAACTTTACTTGAACACAGTTTTAAATTTTTCTTAATCTGGTTTCCTCCTTGCTTTTTAAGTACCACTGGCAGAATTTAAGTCAAATATTGTATCTAACAAGGTGATAACAAGCACAAGTTTTAGGTTAGTGCTCAACTAGTTTCAAGAATATATCTATCCTTGCCACAGAATCAGGTTAATAAATCATGCTGCATTTTCCAAGCTTCTGAAAATGTGTATTTTAATAATTATATTTGCCTAAAGAATGAATTGTGAAATATCCAGATAAAGAATTATTATATTGTTCTGTAATATTTTTCTGCACAAGGTTGCTGCAGTTTAGTCCAGTTCCTTAACTTTTCTGCAGATTTCCTGGGTAAACTCTGAACACTTTGCTTTTCCACCTAAATCTCCAGTTAGAACCTGGAAAAAAGTAAAAACTCATTATAGTTACCAAACTATATACTGATACATTAAATGTATTGTCACTGTTGAGCTGCTTGTAAGTTGTTGTAGGTTTTGTGCCATTTTTTTAAAAGCACAAATGGCCAGTATTAACGATGGAAGAAGAACCCAGAAAACACTAAGAAAGAACTGACCCACCCACAAGAAGCTACCGGCGAGCTTTCTCACGTACCCACATTGGCTGAATTAGAGACTCGAATCCACACCAACAGAGGTGAGATGGCAGTGATCCGTAATGAGGAGCATTATAGACCTCTGGGCCACTTGGATTTGTTTTTGAAAGCAAACATGTCTCCTCCACCCCGCACCCCATTACTATTGAACTATGACATGGTACCTGACAGACGGACAACAAAATAACCAAGATGAATGAACTGACAACAAACAAATGATTAATCTTTTTATGTCGATAACGGTCATCACGAGTGATATTATTAACAGTGAAACTGGTCTACAAAGGATGCACAAGGAAGCACTCTTTTTGCCTAAGACGAACATTTTAGCTTAAAAGATCAGAGATAAATAGATAAGAAATATCCTTAACATTATAACATTAGCTGCCTTTTATACAGATGTGTCTGCAAGGCTGGTTCACTGAAATTTGGTGTAAAAATCTAAATACCTTGTTTAAAAGTTAAGAAGACCTCCCTTGCCAACTCAAAATGCATAAATCCCCAATGAATACAGAATATTAGAAAGAAAAAAAACCTACATTTGTGTCTGCAAAATATGCATTTTCCCACTGCAGACCCATAAAGCAAGTCAAGTCAAGAGGACGATTTTAATGGCACATTATACACCCACATTATTCTTATGTAGGCACTTTTGCATATGATGGACTGGAGATTTTTGACCCTTGAGTCCCACTTACCCCAATCTTTAGTAAAGGTTTGCAGTCATGACTCAAGCTTAATATGTAAAACCATTATTTTCAGTGTGATTAACTATGATTGTGACATCTGACCTTAAGACCCCTAATCTATAAGTTCTTTATTACCAAAAATTAAAGCCATCTAAGCACAAGTTATTCCGCAAAACCCATTTCTCTGAGCCACAATGATGCTGAATTTTCACCTTTCTAGCCCATTAATAAATAGACTCATCCACAAGCTTTATTTTTTCTTTAAGTCACAGAGACCTTGAAACCATAGTTAATGGGTTCCTTTCTTTCAAAAAGCCACACACTTTGGTGAAAGTTTATGATTCAAAACTAAAATGTTTGTGAAGAAACTTATTTTTTTTTTATAGATGCAGCCGCCTTGATTTTTTACCTTTTGATTCTCAAAATAGATAGTTTTCTTCCTTACCCCACATACATGTGATCCAAAAGGTCTGATCCTTAAGCGATTTTGAACAAGTGATACTGTCCAGGAACCATTTTTTTCTTTCAGTCCATGAATCTATTCCTCTGACCTCATAATTTATATGCTTTTATTTTATTGTGTTTAAACTATTATCCTACTTTCCGAGACATTGACCTTTTGCATAAAAAATGAGTGGCTTTTTCCGTATCCACATATGACTGTGTGCGTGTGTGTGTTGGATATTTAACATAGCTTTAATATCGCTTAGGTGTCTGCAGTGAGGCAGTTTATAGTAATTCTTGCACTGGGGCATCATGCCACAGACATGTAGCATCATGTCCCACTCAGTCACATTATCCTGTCACCAGGCCGACCAGTCCTAACACTAACCTCTTAATGTTGAGTGCCAAGTGAGGCAGCTGTAGGACCATTTTTATAAGTCTCTGGTATGACTTGGCCGGAGTTCAAATCCATACCCACTTGCATCCAGAGCGGTCTCACCACATATATAAGTTATACACAAAGCTTAATCAAAGTAAGTGACATAAAATTTATGTTATCCTGCAGAAACCATTTTACTGCTTTCTGTCAATGACTTTAATCTCTGATCTTTTGAATCCAAAACTGATTCTTCCTTACTCTAAGTGGAAGTCATCTACAATGTTTGGTAATCCTCAAATGATGAAGAACTCAAGTTGAGTGGAAAGGAATGGTTAATGGACTGACAGAAAGTATACATTCTTCCAAATTGCAGGCATATACAAATTGTGACATATGATTAAGTATGAACAGAAGGATGGATGGATGCAAGGATTTCGATTGACCAGGCATGTTCAACCTACAGTTCGCAACCTGATTTTACCCACTTATTTACATCATAGTGTGTGGCTTTAAAAATGACTTATCCAGCCCACATCTTGGCGGTAGCTGCAAGCCTGCTATAAATCCTTTCCTGTAAAAAGGGCATAATAAAAGCAAACAATGGAATTTCTGAGGTTCATGGATGTGACCAATATGGGTTGTTGCACTTTCTAACTTGGAACTACAATAACACTGTCTCATGAATAATACAAGAAAATTTGTTATACCTTAGATTAATTACAAATGGTGTACACTTGTTTCTAACATTACCTTTCCTTCCTTAATAGTCTGCAAGGCAGCTGTCTCTATTCTCCTTGCATGGTCTCCAAGGCCCATGTATCTTAACATCATCACTGTACTAAGTAACAGGGCTGTAGGATTAGCCTTGTCTAGGCCAGCTATGTCTGGGGCAGTACCATGAACCTAAGAATCAGGTGTAAATACAAAGATAAGGTGATTCTCTGATCTCCAATACAGCAGAACATTTATTCCTAGAATATAAATCCTCAAATAAATGTCTTTCATTTTAAAGAATTCTTTCTAACATAGTTTCCAACTGAGGACACAGCTTCTTGTCTCAGGTATACACATCTTGAAAATAAAGCTTTCACTAAACCACTGATAATTAGGTCCAATCTTTCACTCACTGTTTTGCGCCTCAGCATGAACTGGCTATCAGCGAGGCTGCAAGGTTCACTAATAATGAGTACTTGTTTCTTTTACATGATGGCCTCCATAACCTTTTTTAGCATATAAGTTGTAGAAGTGTGATTTTAATTCTACTTTGTCCTTTGTAGTTATTATCTTGTGGTTGAAGTTGGCCTGTACATGAGGCAGGTACAAAGGAGTGATTCCGATGTCTTTTAATTTAGTTAGCATCTTTAAATTTTAGCATCAGCTTCCTCTGATGCTGAGCATTGAGAGGGTGAGTGAATAGTCTAGACAGGAAATTTTTGTGCTCATAGAAGTGGTAGTATTGTCGTAGTGTTTGGTGGTTGCATCAGCTTCCAAATGATGTTATTCATTCAGACAAAAACATAAGTATGTGTTAAACAGTCAAGTGACTGTCATTTTCCATCAGTATAAAAATAATTGAAATATGATCTCTAGCCATTTTCCTACAATTTGTCACAATTTGATAGAAGAGCACAATGGATGGAAGGAAACAAATTTCACTGAGAATCACTAATTTTTTATGTTAATAACTGATTAATCTTTCATGAGCTTTCGATTTTTGTTGTCAATAATTAAGAAAACTTACAGACTCAAAGATTGCACCATCCTCTCCTATGTTACCACTTGGAGTCACACCAAGACCTCCAACAAGTCCTGCACACAAATCACTAGAGAAAGAAAGGTAATAATAATAATAATGTTTAAGATGTCTTCAGAGATCATCCCTTCCTGCAACAAAAATTTCTCTCTTAAGTGGTCTCTCATTAGAGTCATCTCATTATGAAACTCAATGGTGCCAGAATGTGATCTTTTATGACAGATAGTATGTCATGTAAGGTATTGTAGTTATAAACAGAACTGTAACAACATTCTTGCTCCTCCTACTCACCCCCCCCCCACTCCATCATACATTATCCATTGTACAAGAGTAGACAACTATTAACAATGCAGTAATATAGAACAGTTTATCAAGATGTGTTCTTTTATTGAAATCACCTCATTATATTACACAACTGATCCATGCATGTAAAATGTGGTCTTTCAAATTGGAGTCTTTCAAGGCAGGTTTTACTCTAACTGTAGAAACAACAATATTCTTTCTCCTACTTCCAATATCATAAGATAATTTAGTCAAACATTTAAGAATATCAGCACACAATTTACATCATATGATCAAACTTGATTATAAACATCTTCAACTTTATGAATGATTTTTATTTTCAACTGTGCATGCAGCTTCTTGCTATTATAGTAATAAATCATTGCAGTTATAATGTACATTTAAATGTCATACATCATCTATGGTACAAAATAATCGTAACTTCCGGCAAAGAAGTGAAGAGCACTGTATATGTTCTTCTAGTCTTTTACATTTTTTTTCTTTAAAAACACTGCAGGAAAATAAATGCCTACAAAAAGTTCATGATATTCAGTATGAATGTATAAGTAGTATAGAATTTTATGTCATAAAATTCATGTCACATCTCCCAGTTTTGCAAACATGTCATAATTATAATTTGCCCATGTTACATAATCTTGATTAAACAAATTACGAGCAATTTATTTCCGGATGAATGGAGATAGTTCCTCAATACAAAAAATAATTTTTCTTCTTTGGCAAATGATCAAACAGAACACCAATGGGATCTTTGTTCTAAGATTTTATTAATATCAGTGAAAATATCAAATTGATGTTATCATTGTATAATGATGGAGAAACATTCTTACTTATTCAACATAAGAATAGTATATGAGAAATGTTATTAACTGGTCAAAGATGTAATGGGACACCATTTCTACTTTTCACTAAAGATTATAAAACACATCGGTGTACTTACTCTCCATATGAATAATCAACTTAAAAGAATGAAGTTTACATTTTTTCCCCCTCAATTTTATTTGGTTAATATTTTTAATTTGGGGAATTTAAATTTTCACTTACTTTGTAACATCCATTGCAAGGATTTTACTTTCCCATCTAGGTATGAAAGCATCCATTATTTAATTACATCATCAAACACATGTAAGCAGGGTCATTTTGTACTACCGATATTTTCTGTTATTCTTACAGACAAGTCACTACTCTTCACTATAATATAATTTGAAGAGATACAATGTCAAAGCCTCATACACAGATCACTTTATGGACAGGGGAAAATGGGGGTACATTCATGATCGCTACTGAATATACTCAAAACAAATCAACATCAATCCAACATCAAAAGGGTTATTTAAACTTTAAATCTCTCAAGTATGTAACAATGGACATGGATGGAAACTGATCATCCTGCATAAAGAGAGGCTACGAAATCTCAAGTTCCAAAAAAACATTAGTGATACTCAAATTGTTTCCCCAAGAATTTCAAGCAAAATACCATAAAAACTGAAACCATGCACCAATTTAAAACTATTTGAACTATTTTCCATCTTTACGTGATAATTTCCATTTCTATATGGTTGTTTACAGACAACAATGGTGAGAAAGCGGACATACCAATCAATCAGTCTGCCAATCAATAAAAAAAAGTGCTTTCAATGATGTTCGACTATTTTAAATGGCTATCATATAGACGTCATAAAATTAAAAAGCCTGAAGATGACAATGTCAGTTATTTTTCCAGCTGCTGCCAGTATCTCAACAGATTTCAAGACCCAACATTCTGACACCAACTGACTCACCAAATTTGTATGAACTGTGCCATAAATTCTATTGGTGTTTTATTTGTATGACCTGAATCATCAATCAGGTCAAGACCAAACACAGCTGGAACTTACAAAATTAACATTATCTGATTGTGGTATGTAATACTAATGACATTTATAACTATAAACCAGACATGGTGAAAAACTAATTTGATATGTTTTGTTTCATTCTGAAGATCTCAGCATAATTTTAATTGTTTATTATTATGCTTTCTCAGTAACATGAACATTAAAGATCACTCTCTTAAGGAACAACTGGGCATTAAGATGGCAATTTATCATGATAATCTCATAGTTGACATGATACAATTCTGGAATGTCCATAAAACAATGCTTGAAAATTTATTTTTTTAAATTTGAAGATACAAATATTATCTCTCTCTCTCTGCTAATTGTAAATGACTTAAGCACAACACTTAAAGTTTTGTTTATTGCTTAAGTATTAACATTTTCAACAGGTATAACTCCTATTTCAAGACAACAAATTCTGTACCGTATTTCAAAATGTCTGTTGTAAAACAAAATGTAGAGTGATTCAACTAATATTTTATAGCATAACAGATAAATGTACATACAAACTTTGGTCACAATTATATCACTTTTATCTCAGTGTAAAGACTATTACTGTGATGGGAATATTTACATTTTTGTAATAATTCTGAGGATATTCATAGCACCATTGTGGTTAAAAACTTAAGGCTTTCCTAAACAACATAATGAATATTGGGCTGTAATCTGCTTTAATTATCTGCTACATTATTTCCTTATGATACTTTACATATTCATTTAGTAACAACTTGCATCTCCACCTCACCCCACTGCTCTCAAGGGCATCTAGGATAAGGTCCCAATGTATAATGAACCCAAATTTAAATTTCTATGGCATTTATAAATATATTTTAATGAAACTTTTATTATGCAATCATAGTAGGAAATATGTATCTGATTTTAATTTATGACTCAAAGATTAGTTCCTGACTGGGTGTAGTTGGAGGATTAATTTGATTTTAAAATATTATGGTTGCAAATCAGGCAAAATATGACAGTATAGGAACTTACATTTGTGAATACTTTAGTTTTTAATTATGACAGATAAAATGATTTCTGACAACTATTCATTGCAACTCTCATGCAAGCAAAACATCTATGTTATGCCTTTAGCATTAAAAAATGTGTGCATCATACCTAAGAATGTCACCATACAAGTTGGGCATTACCAGCACATCAAATTCTGTTGGATCTAACACCATCTGAAAAACAACATCTGAGGGTAGAGGTGAAAATGATACACTTGTGCCACATATCAATATGATTCATGATACCCAGCCTACGATATGATACATTATTGATACACATTAACATACAGAATGTTATACTCACAATTTCTAAAAACATAAAATCATCTACCCCACTGAATTCATGCAGGTATGTAAGGGCATTCAATTCTGCTAATCCAGCTATGCTATGCCAACTGTGCATGGTGTCAGCGAATTGCAACTTTTGATTTGCAATTGGTTATGACGTACACCCCAACATAATGTCCAAATATCAAAACTGGGGTGAGAAGGGCCAGAGGACTATTTTATTCACCATGGAATTGTTGCGGGGGTGGGGGGGGGGGCAGAGAGAGCAATATTATAAATGTCACTTGTCACTTGATAATTTGTAGATGGTAAGTGAGTGCTGACATATCTTTTCATTTTAACTAACACAAACAGGTCCATGTGCCTGCAACAACTGTCTCAGATGAATTCTCAATTCAAAGAATAAGGCAACAAGGCAAATGACTAACAAAATATTTGACAACTGCTAAATTTTAAACTAACTTGCATTTGTTAAGTATAGTTTTATATGAATTTTTCACAATTGTATTGGTATATGTATCACTAAAACAAAAGTATTCATGAGTCATTTTGCCCCTACATGTGGGTCACATTAAAACATAATCCAGTAAAATGAGATTATCTGTTGTAAAGAAAATTCTAACATGTGTAAAATGTGGGAAATTAAATATATTTAAAAAAATCAATTGTACATTTTGCAAATTGTAGAGAAAAACTTCAAATGGGAGGTTTTAAGACCTAAGGAATGATACCATATACAATAGCTTTATAATCCAACTGCAAATATCACAGACCCAGATTTGCAATCACATACTGCCCTTGCAGATCTGGGTTTATGTAGTCTGTAAGGAGCAATTAAAAGAACTGACAACACAGACCCTGATCTGCCAGTAAATTATGTGATGGCAGATAGGAATCTACACTTTTTGCAGCTGGACTCTACTCTTAAGCAAGTAAATATAGTATATTTCATAAATCTTGGACCTTCTGGTACTCGGTCAGTTCTAGCATGCACAATTGTGGGTTTCACTAAACATGCAATTTTTGTTTATTACATTTACCATATTTGCTGTGAACACTTTTCTTTCCCCATTCAGAGCTGAAGACAGCTTAGCTGATAAATTTTTTTTAATAATCCAGCCTGTCTTGGTTGCCTTAGATTAGATTCCTTGGGAAGGGCAATTAGCTTCCATTTACTTGTCATGATAAAGCCAATAATATGCTGCTAATACTGTTGAATTAATCAATCAACCATGATTCTTATTTATAGAACAATTTGATAATGCAGAGGTGTTCTCTTACATTCAAGCAGAGTGTATCTAAATACATTTCCCTGAACCGGATGTCTTTGTTTTTCTCAGCAACTTGTCGACAGCATTTCAAAAACAATCCATCGGACATCCTCCTGAAAAATAACAACATTAATTAACATTTGCATTTCTAACCATGCCAAGAGTCATCAGGAGATGATATATTCCCCCCATCAGGTGCATAAGACAAGACTTTGACTGAAAGTACCCTAGGGGTATGCACTATCTCAACTTGTATACCACTTTTCATACACTCTGTGTCCATGGTAACAAAAACATACTGAATGTGGAAACTTCTACTCTCAAAAGATACTGCAAAAATGAAAGTGTGGAAAATTGATGGATGGGCAGACCAAACTCTGAAGAACATGAGGACCAAATGGGCCCTGTGCCATTCACCTGGGTAACTGATTTAAACATAAGCAAGTGAAAGCAAACTTCATAAGGTACTAAAACATATGGTACTAAGAAAGTAAGAGAAAAAGTTTGTAGGACTTTGTTGCAACACTGTCAACTAGGCACAAATAAGGTACATGTTTCCAATTTCATGGTGAAGAAAAAAAATGGGGCTGGTCAGTTGAATGACCTACTTGTATTCCTTTGCAATAAGAACTTATTAAAAAATCAATCATGATCCTGTATGATATATATGCAATCTCTATAATTATTTTTTTATAATCTGCTCTAATTTTATCTGAACATAATGAGCAAATAGGAATCAACAGTAGCCATTACTGAATCATACTTTTTACTCCAGTATGCACAAAAAGATACTGGTAGCATTTTTAATGGGTGTGGTCTTATAGTGTGACTTAATAAACAAATAAAATTTGGTCATAAAATTAAGGAAATCTGAAATTCAATATTTTGTTGTTTTTCATTCAATTCCTTTTTTCCATGGATGAAATTTATATCGGATGGGGATATGGAAAATCGTAAGGGGTCTA
Organism: Unio pictorum; assembly: GCA_030141615.1. Classification (NCBI taxonomy): domain Eukaryota; kingdom Metazoa; phylum Mollusca; class Bivalvia; order Unionida; family Unionidae; genus Unio; species Unio pictorum. The sequence continues at coordinate 12,364,158 of JARLTB010000147.1, read as the reverse complement.
CATATTTCTATTAGCAATTATTTTAAGTGTTTCAAGCAAAATGCATAATACATATTTGACATAAAATTCAAATAATAACAATAATGAGGACTTTGTATAGCGCCAAATCTTTCGAAGCTCTAAGCGCTTTACATCATCAATAATGATATGACTACACTACAGAATACAAAATAAAATTTTAAATAGTTTGTGGCTAAAGGCATTTAATACAGAAATGCCATAAAATGCAAACAACAAACAATAAAGACATTTTAATATGGCAGTAATATTTGTAGGTATTTACATCCCTCGTTAGTTTTTGCTGGGCAATGAGAATAAGAGGTCTTGCAAAAGGATACAGTATAGCACATTCATTTCAAAGATTACTTGTTGAACTTATATTTTGTATCTTTTCAGCTTCAAATTACAGATTTTTAATTTAATCTTTAAGGTTTTATTAATGTCCTCATTGAAACAATTGATTACTTTATTAACTTACATATATACTGAATTATATATATATTTTTTAAAAAATCTGTTAATTTTCCTACAAAAGGGGAGAACTGAGCACAACTGCAAATGTGATTCTTATGACTTTTCATCACAGGTGAATTTCATTGCTTTAATTGGCAAAGTGGAAAGTACAGGATTTTTAGTAATGGTAGAAATTTCTGACAGTAGATCAGAATCATTTGAATAAATCTCAAAGCCTGCTATGCCAGGACAGTTTTTGTCAAATTTTGTTCCATACTGCCAAAGCAGTATTCGAGAAGTCACTTACAGATTTTCAATTTTTAGCAGTAATGGCCATATCCGATAATGGATTGGCATCATTTGTATATGTTTGAAAGGTCTTCATACAAAGATGCATTTGGTGAAGTGTGGTCAAATTCTACCTAGTATTTTTGTAAATAGCAATTTTTAAACTGCCTGTATTTTAATTTGGATTCATATTTTGCTCTTTCTACAATTTAATTTCAAAACACAATCTTGAACAGAGGTTTGAATGGCATGCCATTTGTTTTGTCCATCAGGCATGTACATCAGACGAGAATTCAACATCATTATCAGGTTAAAAATCCCTCACTGATAATTCTAATATCACTTTTCCAGCTCCAAAAATCAAATATATTTTAAAAATTCAAAAATCTTTGTCATCATTGCTGTCTCAGTTATTCACGCATGAAATCATCTTAAGATGAGCCCATGTTAAAGTCTGACATTTTGGGTTTTCTAAGTAGCCCATATTTTAGGTTAAAACTACGAAAGAATGCTTGTCCCAGGGCTCAATGTGCTAATCAAATTTACTTTAACCATTCATGTCATACTAAAAGTACCCAGACAGTAGGACACATGTCACAACAAATATTTTAATTAAATAAAAACTGTATACTGTGCAAAATACATTTTTATATGTGTGACTCACTATTTTGCTACAGTTCACGCACATCAAAGCTCTTAAATTGCATAAATTCATACACATTTTGCACAATCTCAACACACATATATATGTCCTGACAGCATTTTTGCATTTGTATACATTTGCAAGCTCTTCATGTCAGGATGCTCTATGCAAATTTAGTCAAAACTGGTCCTGTGGTTTTCATAAAGTATTTTAAAATATCCGTTGTTAATGGACACATGGTGGATGATGCATGTCATAGCAACAAGCCATACATTCCAGTGATAACTAAAGAATTTTGAATAGCAAACAACACATCTTGATTACCAGTTTAATACGTATACCAAGCTTCAGAGAGATCTTGTGCAGTCCTGGAGTTCTGCACTGGAAAAAAAAGTGGCTAATGGATGGGTGGATGAGAAGATTGAAAAATGGAAAGCAACTAAACCAGAGAACTGTGAACAGAAAATAAATATGTCTGCCGAGTGTTTATTAGTCCTCTATGTAGGTAAATTAAATTCTTGAGCTGAAACCAATTTTCCTCGTTCAACAACCTTGACTTTTAGACTGCAAAACTGCTAAACATCTTCCTTACCCCCAAACCTGCAAACCATTCACAAAGTTTGGTCATATTTCTTTTTATTTAAAGCAACAAAGACCCCAACCTTTGTTCTTTAGACTACATGGTGAATAAGCTTATACTTAGCCCCAAGCAAACAACAGAATTTGGTATAGGTAAATGAAATAGAACCAATCTCGTCTGGAAACCACTTTCCTTCCTTCAGTTACTATGACCATGACCATTGACCTTTGGAGTCCAAAACTGAGTCTTCTTAACACCATGTGCAAGCCATCCACAAGGTTTGGTATTTGACAAAATTATAATTCAGAAACCATTTGTTCTTCATTCAGTCTCAGTGACCTTGACATTTTACTTAAAAATCTACAGTTTTCCTGCTTACTTCAAATGCAAGCCATTCACAATGCAAGATTTGTTCCCTGCCCTATCTACTAGCCATCCACAATAGTTGGTGACTGAAGATGGTGGATAACTAAAGCTAAAACCATTCATCTTCTTTCATTCACCTTGACCTTTGACTTCCACCCCCACCCCCAATCAACCATAAGTGCAAGCCATCCCTAATATTTGGTAACTGTAGATGATGGACAAGTTTATTAATGGTATGGAACAAAATTGGTAAGCGACAGACAGATGAAAAGAACCATAACATGATACCATATGAAAGTGTACAGAAATATGTAAACTGACGAAAGGCATATCTGGACTACTAGTCCAATATGTACATCAAGTTTTATAGAGATTATTTGAAATGTTCGATATATGTGATATGAGATTTAAAAAATGTTGACAGATGAACACTGACTGACAGGAAGATGGACGTAATGACAGCACTGTGATAAATATATCAAGCAAAGTCATCCAGAAAATTCATTTTTAATTAAATTATGCTAAAATTACACTAAAGATATGTTGCAATTCAAAAATAAATGCAATCACTCATTATATAAGGGAGCAGCTATAGTTTTATAAGCTAATGCTGTGTTTTGGTAAAGCACCAAAAGAATTCTTGTTTTAAAAGCAGATGAAAAGTTTAAACGGAAATATATTTTATTTTTTATTTCCCATGTCCACTGTCAATGTTTAATTAACACATTTTGTTGATTTAGTAAAACATAAAATATTTTTACCCACAATAACATTCAGATAAATAAATCAGGCACAAAAAATATATATAAATATGACTTTGAGATGCACACTGGCTTAAATGAATGCCATACTAAACCCAAAATAGTGAATTTTTACAATTAAAAATAAAGAGTTACAAGAAAAAATAAATATCCAGATTATCAATAATACAAACATTATGTTGGCCTTGTGGACTGCAGTAACAGTGCTTCTTTTATTATCCCTCGCATACTGAAAGGCATACTCTGCCACTCTCAATGATGCTGGCTCTGTGATTAGCTTAATGCTCTGCACAACACCATCTACAATCTGTCATGGAGAACATACATATTATACATAAAAAGACACACATGTAAAACAATAATTGTATGCACTAGTAATTAATTTAACTTCCATATTTAAATCTGATTAGACACTTCAATGTAAAGTAATATATGCTGAAAAATTTATTTAGTCCCCAAATCAAAGACTAGGAATTGTAACTCCCATTTTATTACTTTGATATAGCCTAAAGCATCATTACTTCAAGATATTTTTCTCTCTTTGTATTGTTATCAATATGTACATTTAATTTGTACTATGTGATTGACCTTTGTCCATTACTGAGGATATGAGATTGGCCTAAATGACTAATGAAATTGTTGGTAAATATGTTTACTTGCAATGAGTTCAGGACACTGGTGTTTGCCTTGTAAACACCTGGTAAATTGTTGTCATATTCTTTACCAAAATTAAAGCAAAAGATCTGACCTTCTTTATGTCTGTTTGTCTGATTAGGATTTTTAACGCAGCTTTAACAATTTTTCAGTCATATCGTTATGATGTCTGCTGTGAGGCAGTTTATAGTGATGTCTAGCACTGGGGCATCATGCCGCAGACATGAAGCATGATGTCCCACAAAGTCACATTATCCTGACACCAGGCTCACCAGTCCTAACACTAACTCTTAATGCTGATCTACAAGCGAGGCAGCTGTTAGTACCATTTTTGTAAGACTTTGGTATGACTCAGCCGGGGATCAAACCCATGACCACCCGCTCCTGTGGCAGATGCTCAAACCACAAAGCCACTGTAGCGGTCTTTGACCTTCTTTACATTTTAGAATGTTCTGGAAATGGGCTTTGACCTTCATCCTGGTACTCTTGCTGTGTTCAAGGTTTTTATATAAAGGCAGTGACCAACACACTAATGTATTCCTTTCTTAACATCTGTAGTGGAATCAGTGTTTTAGTTGTGTTCAGTTTCACAGGATTTATTTATTTCAATTATTCACTGGATTTACGAAGTTCTTCTCTGAATAAATCACTAATTTTGGATTACTGTGAATTAAGTTAAAGACATTTTGAATTATATCAGCGCGATACATCAAGATTGCTGACACTTCTGCACAGTTAAGACTATTGGCACATTCAGTCAAAATTGGAATTCTGTTCAGATAACCACTAGAATTCATACAAAACTTTATTCTTCAGACCCATGATAGGACTTTATGGGATTTCATTCACAATACTGAAAGTTCCTTTTAGATTTTCACTTTGTATTCTAGAAAAATAATAAATTTGCTGAATCTTGCTTGTTGGCTTAGCTTTTTTTTATGTCCCTTAATTTAAGAGAAGAATTGTTGCATTATGCATATCTATATTGTGTCCTTAACTTTTGTTCATGGTCAATGGTTTTGACTACCCACTTTTGTCATGATTCTAAGAAGTAAACAAGATGTTGATTTAAATTCGAGTTCAGGGTCTAACCTTGTTTCAAACTTAGAAGGTTCTGGAAGCAAACTTCTTTCCAATCAGGTGTAATTCTCCAATGGAAGTTTGGGTTTTCAAGTGAAGTTTGAATTTAAGAAGGTTTGGTAAGGAATTTTTCATTCCTGTTTTATGATCATCTGTGGAATCACTTATAGTTAATCTGAGAGGAATTATTTAAAATTTTAGAATTGCAAAGTGCTCATCGACTTTTTAGACACTACTTTAGGATTACTGAGCACTCAAAGACATTCTAAATTGTATCACTGTGATACACCAAGGCATTCAAGACTAATGGAAATCGTCTGGAGCATTCTATACTTGTGACAAGTCATTTATGATTATTTGGACTTAATTCCTAATTCTGTCTTATGAATTCAACAACTTGTAAATACATATTTGGTGACATTGTGAAATAGACAAATTCAGGTCTCTGGAAATAAGCTCATTAAAAGTTTATCAAGTGATCAAAGGCAAGCTAATGTTAATTTAATTGTATTCTATCTAAAACATGTACAAATTTATAAATAGTAATATGTGGTCTGTTTATGATCCACTATGATGTTCTTATAGATAAAGACTTCAATAAATGTAATATTATCAAACATTTAAGTGACAGCCACAGGTATGTAAATGATATTTCAATAGTTATCAAAATATTGAAACATGCATGTTTCATTTTTATGGAAATAAATATAAATTAAAATAGGTTACCTTACTGTTTATATAGGCTCACTTTAAGAAATTTAGTTTCACACATTTCATAACCGCCATTTAATGAATACTAAATGGCCATAAATATTTTATTTCACCAATGTGACATTAGTCCAAAGAAGTCTGTCTTTCACTTCAGATGTACATTTATATTCATAATTCATTATATTCTATAAAATATATCGTCCCTATGAAATAACTGAAAATATTCTAGAGGTGTTCCAGATCTTCGAGTTACTCATGTTGGGAAAGTGGTGAACATTACAATCAGAGTTAGCTTAAGTTGACAAAATTCATGTTTCTTGTTATTATGAGCGAGTACAAAGCCCACAAGTTACTCATTATTATTTATATTACCAACAATATTCCTCGGTTCTTTTTATAAACAGTTCAACTCTTCTCGATTTAAATTTACAAGATCAAAACTGTAAATGTTTTCAATGATTTTGACCTCAGACTATTATAAATCATAATTTAGAGAGTCCAATACTGCAAATCTACTTTAGGCAACCATACAGATCCCACCCAGTCACATTATCCTGACACCAGGCCAACTAGTCCTAACACTAACCTCTGAATGCTGAGCGCCAAGCAAGAAGGCAGCTGTTAGAACCATTTTTGAAAGTCTTTGGTATGACTCGTCCAGGGTTCGAACCCATGACATCCCGCATTCGACACGGATGCTCTAACCACTAGACCACTGGAGCAGTCATCAAGAAAAGGTGAATGTAACCTAAATTTCATGCTCTGGTGATCACGGTACACGTCTCACAATCAGCTGCATGCAATGACTGGACAGCTTAGTTATATCATTTATCTGATTTAAGTAAATCTTAACCTCCTAATAAATATTTCCCCCAATACAGATCACATTAATTTAATCCCTCCAAACAATACATTTTGAAATAGTAAAGTGAAAGCAAATTTTGTAGTAAATTATGTTTCTCCGAGAATACTTACCCGATCACATTACTTTAGGGATATTAGCCTGCTACCTCGCGAATCCAGCCCTACCAAAAGACGAAAATTCGTCTTTCCCGTCTATGTCATATAGACAAAGGGCAATAACTCTTGCCCCTTACCTCCCCTTGCTACCCGCTAGGTGTCGCTTCTTTAGTTTTTAAGCTGAACGGTATATAAAGCACAAGGATGCTCGCATGGCGGGGTGGTTGGGAGGGTTTCTTAGTAATGTGATCGGGTAAGTATTCTCGGAGAAACATAATTTACTAAAAAATTTGCTTTCTCCTTTGAATACGTTCCCCGATCACATTACTTTAGGAGAATAAGTAATAGGAGGAGGGAATGCGGAGCATCCGACCTCCACCCCGGGTATCCTCTAGGGAATGATGGCTGGATTCCCCATGCGAATGATAACCCGGTCTCCTAATTTTCAATCAGCAACACAGCCCAGGGTCACGTGATATGTGACCCCTTTATACGGTTAAGAAGATAGTTATTGAAATCTTCTTACCTACGAAAATTTATCTGGCGAATCCAGCGAAGCTAATAGGCTGTGCTGATTGTTACACATGGGTCTGGTGGGCGTCTGGGCTGCCAACACCGGACCTACTAGAATCAATGTTTGCCTCTGCGAGTACAAACTTGAAGATAAAACTGTAGAAGGTTGACTCTGCATGTCAGCCAACAGCTTCTATAAAGTGACTGATTTGCGAATTCTCAGAGTACGCCGAGCGTATAACCCACTACAGCCATGAAGCAAGGGCTTGAATGGTGATATCTCATGCCCCAGCTATCACCAGAAGAAAGAGGTGCTTGTATGTGACCTGACTCACCTCTATGCATTGAAATGGTGCTAGAGTGCACAAACAGGATCTTATATGGCTGTTGATCCTGACTTATCTATAAAGAAAGCGAGCTAATGATGACTCGTTGATCGCCAATGTATGGTAATCTATTTTGGACTACGAAGCCTGGCTGCGTCAAGAGGACCATCAAACCCTCTGATCGGAACGGAAGAGAGTTCGGGTCACTAGAAAGGACATGTAACTCGCTCACCCTGCATGCTGAAGCTAAGACTATCAAGAAACCCAATTTGTATGATAGTAGCTTTAACTAATCGTGGGTTAAAGACTCAATACTGTCTGAATTGAGTCATGTTAAAACCCAGGACAGATTCCATTTGGAAACAGGGTGAGGGATATAAGTCGATTGAATTTTTAAAAGTCTCTAAAAGATCTGACAAATCTTTGTCATGGCTGATAGCACATGAACCAGAATGGCGGAATGTGTCTGATATCATGGAGCGGTAGCATTTGATAATAACTGGAGCCAGCTGTTTCTCCTTGAAAAGCCAGAGAAACGTTGGCCAGTTGAGGGATTGTGACACTCAGAGGAACAATGTGAATGATATGGTACCAGTCCCTGAAAACATGCCACTTGCCCTCGTAAACCTTCAGAGTAGAGGGCCTTCTTGCTCTCGAGATTCTCTCCGCAATCAAATATTTAAATTGTTTGTCTTGCAAGGCTGTCTGGACAAGAGCCAAGCTTGAACATAAAGACGGTCCGGACAGGGGTGGAACACCCCTGGCCGCGGTTGCTTGCGAATACTTCTGCTGACTGTAATCTTCCTGGGTAGATCTATCGCCTAGATCTGAGACCCAGGAGTTGTTCCATCTGAGAGGGGCAATCAGAACCATCTGACAGTTCTGACCCCTTAACTTCTGGATTAATTTCAGTACCAAGACTGTGGGAGGGTAGGAGAATGACCACAACCCTTCCCAGCTGATTGATCGAGCATCCACGACCCAAGCTTCTGGGTCTGAAACCTGTGAGATGAAAGGTGGACAACTTGCGATTCCACCTTGTTGCAAAAGATCAATCATCGGACGTCCCCAAAGTGTGTCAATTGGAAGAAAGTCCGATTGATGGGTTGACCATTCTGTGTGAATGACTAGATAGAGTGTCAGCCAAGACATTGAGTCTGCCAAGAATGTGTCTGAATTGTACATTGAGGTGGAGATTGTCGAACCAATGTAGAAACTGCCAGCTCAGATTGCACAGGTCTGGTGATTGGTGTCCCCTTGTTTTGAGGCAAGGCACCACCACAATGTTGTCTGACATAATGAGGGCAGTTTGTAATAAGAGTTGATCCTGCCCGAAATGAAAGGCATTGATGACAGCCGTTATTTCTGAAAGGTTGATGTGGAAAGGGACTCGCCCCTGGCACCCACGTGCCGCTGACAGTATCGAAGTCCGGCAACAGGTGGGCACCCCAACCGTAGGTACTAGTGGCGGAACATACCGTTATCCCCGCTTGGGGTATCTCCAGAGTAATCCCTGTGGACAGCCCACAGGGGTTGTGCCATTGACTCAAGAATGATCGTATCTCTGGCGTGAGCATGACTGTTTTCTGGGATTGAAGGGACTTGAAAAGGGCTCAATTACGCTAGCAACGTCCTTTGCAAAGGGCGCATAAAAGGACGGCTGAGCGGAATCAAGTCTGCTGCCGCATTGAATAATCCGAGGATCTGCAACTCTCTCGCTAAAATGCGCATCCTGTCGGAAACAGACTCTACGAGTGCAATTATCTGGATGATCGCAAACTCGAGGAAGCCTTACCAGATTCAGATCAGGAGAAACTCCACACCCAGATGGATCAAAAATCCGGATTGGACAGAGATCAGACTTTATCCAGTTCACGAGAAAGCCTATATGATGTAAAGTGATATAAGATCGTTTCTGCCTTGAGCAGAGTAGAACTTGACAGATGTTTCTGGAGGATGTCGTTCAAATATACTGCCGACGCAATAGATGAAGTCGAGCGGAACAGGGTGACGACGTAATCCATAACCTTGGTACTAGCCCAAGGGCTTAAATTGAGGCCAAAAGGTATGACATGGAACTGATAAACAGAGTCCCGACAAGCACAACGGAGAAATGTCCGCTACTCGTGGGATAGGGACGTGAAATGTGCGTCGGTCATATCTAGCCAGCTTATGATGGGGTTTAAGCGACGTGCCCTTCAGACATGCGTCACGACGTATCAGGTCTAGGTTGGCAGAAGCAGTCAGCGCATTGGCCATGGAATGGTGAGCTGCCCTGTTAAGAACCCTAGCTAACCGGGCCGTCGATTCCCAAGCATGTTCATTGCCAGATTTTTCAGCGATCCTGAAAATGGCTAGGGAGGCTAGGTCTAACAGTTAAGACGTAGCGACTACATTTCGAACCAGCTTGGACTTGGCATTGAACACAGTTTTGTCCACTTTATAAGACAATGGAGCAGACATATGGACTGCTGCCATATTTTTATCCAGAGCCGGGACCTCAGTACTGAACGCATCGGAGTGAGTTTTGTACCATCGACCTGAAAACGACGCTGGTACTTGGCTTTCAGAAAAGAACGCCTTAGCATTTCCTGGAACCCCTATAGGTGTCGACAGACGGTCATTAATTTCCTTAAGTTTTTGTCGACTGGGGAAGGAGGCGGAAGGATAGAGTCTCTTCCCCCTCATCCAGATCGACCGACGCTCTAACCTTATAGTTGGTAATGGCAGCAGGAGGTGGAGGGCATTCTGAAGGGGCCAACACCCTATAAATTTCCTCCACTGCGACTTTGAAGCTGAACTCAGTCCGTTCCATAGTTGGATCTGCATACAGCTGATTTGCCTGCGATTCATCGCACTCACTATGTGCATAATCTTGCTCTGGTAAAGCATCCATATCGGGGTAATGCATACCAGGTGGCATAGATGACTCGATTCCGTCATCTCTGATAAAGGCATTCACTCTCCCTTGTGGATGAGCTGTTAACCTATGGACGGCCGGCAATGCCGAATGAATTGATTGGCATATGTTTGGCCTGAATGACTGCGACGGGCCGGCTATGACCGGCACCGACCGCTCGAATGGTCGGGTTGGATCGAGAGATTCATCGCCAACATCTGTGTCATGGTAGTGATATGTAACCGGCAGTACGGATTGACAGACGGAAACATCACTAGAATCTTCGTCAATCCGATTTGTGCGGATTGCGGTATGATAAAAGTCCCCGTGCTGGTACAGCGGTACAGTCAGACGGACTGGTATATGACTAAAATCTCCATACGGTTGGACGACCGGTGCCTGTTGGGCTGGACGGCCGGAGCCGGATGGACGGTCAGTGCCAGCAAGTGTCGGCTGGAAGCTTGGCTGGACGACCGGTGCCATTTGGGCTGAACGGTCAATGCCGGATCGACGCCCGGTGCCGGTTAGTGCCGGCTGTAAGGTAATAATAATTACATAATGCTTATGTAGTGCGGCCAGCACTGCACACCCATCTACCATTCGCTCAGAGGGAATGTTGGTTCTGGTACAGCTTGCATATCTGTACAGCATACCAGGTGACCTAGATGACGCAATTCTGTCATAATTGACACTTTCACTAAATCTCCCTTGTGGAGAAGCCGTGAACATATGGACGGCCGGCACTGCCGGCTAATTGAACTGGCGAATGGTCGGCCTGAAAGTCCTGTTCTGGTAAAGCTGCCATATCTGGGTAGCGCATACCAAGTGGCATAGATAACTCAATTCCGTCACCTCTGATAATGTCACTAATTCTCCCTTGTTTTAAAATCACACAGTCACGTATTTGACGTGACGGGAGGTGTACACCGGCAATACCGACTGATTTGTCTGGTATATGGTCGGCCGGAATGTCGGCGAAGGTCCGGCTATGACCGGCACCTGCCTCTCGAATGGTGTGATTGGACGGAGATTCATCTATAACATTTCTCTCATGGTAGTGATATGTAACCAGTAGTGTAGATTGACTGACGGGTACATCACTATAATCTCCGTAAATCCGATGTACAGCCGGTGCAGGTTGATGCCGGCTGGAAGACCGGTGCCATTTGGGCTTAACGGTCGTTGCCGGATGGTCGGCCGGTGCCGGTTGATGCCGGCTGGAAGGTCGGCTGGACGACCGGTGCCATTTGGGCTGAACGGTCGTTGCCGGATGGACGCCCGGTGCAGGTTGATGCCGGCTGGAAGGTTGGATGGACGACCGGTGCCATTTGAGCTGAACGGTCGTTGCCGGATGGACGGCCGGTGCCGGTTGATGCCGGCTGGAAGGTCGGCTGGACGACCGGTGCCATTTGAGCTGAACGGTTGTTGCCGGATGGACGGCCGGTGCCGGTTGATGCCGGATGGAAGGTCGGCTGGACGACCGGTGCTATTTGGGCTGAACGGTCGTTGCCGGGTGGACGGCCGGTGCCTGTTGACGCAGGCTGGAAGGTCGGCTGGCCGGCCGGTGCCATTTGGGCTGAACGGCCGGTGCCTGTTGATGCAAGCTGGTAGGTCGGCTGGCCGTCCGGTGCCATTTGGGCTGAACGGACGGTGCCGGATGGACGGCTAATGCCGGTTGGTGCCTGCTGAAGTGCCGGCTGAACTGACGGTGTCGGCTGGACGGCCGGCGAAAGTGCATATTAAAATGGATCCAATTGATCCAGCATAGACTCCATGTGTCCGGACTTACAGGCCCGAAAGCCATGCACGGACCTGCGGTGAAATTTACACCCACTGGGCAGCCTAAACCATGTCAACATAATTTCCTCCATTTCCACATTGCCAACACCCATTTTGCCATTCATGCCTTCGTTGTCGACTTTGCTACTGAAACGACAAAAGAAGAGAACAAAGCACAAATTAAAAATTCAGCATATTATTAATTCGATAATACTATAACCGTTAGTAACGGAGTAGTCAAATTATTCCGTGCCATGTTAACTCTTAATGACAACACTAGTTATCGCCGTGAGCGTGTTGCAATGGTTCGTTCAAGACGAAGTCTACTGAAACGAAAAAGATGATAAACAAAGCACAATTAGCAATTCAGCACGCTATTGAGTCGCTATTACCATAACCGTAACTAACGGAGGAAGCGAAATGATTTAGTGTCGCGTGAACTCATGACTACAACACGAATTCCGCCATTAAATAGTCGCAACTGGTCGTTCAGAGACTAAGTCTACTGAAACGAAAAAGAAGATAAACAAAGCACAAATTAACAATTCAGCACACTATTAAGTTGCTATTCCATAACCGTAACTAACGGAGGAAGCGAAATGATTAAGTGTCGCGTGAACTCTGACTACAACACGAAGTCCGCCATTAAATAGTCGCAACTTGGTCGTTCAAAGACTTTTTTGAAGTCTACTGAAACGACAAAGCAGGTAAATAAAGCACAAATTATCAATGCAGCACGTTATTAAGTCGCTAAGATCGTAAACGTTACATACGGAATAAGCGAAATTATTGAGTGCTACATGTATTACATGCTAGTACCGCCATAAGCGTGCTTGACCACGTTGCAACCTGGTCCGAAGTCTAGAAAAGGTGACAAAGTCACTCAAATTGGAAAATATTGTAAAATAATGTATACAACCTGTAGAGGATTGATTATCCAACACAGTAATTCCAAATTTAACTTCGGATGGTCAGAATTTACACTAAGATGGCTTGGATTCATTGGAGGTCTAATTGTACGTGTTTTCGCGTACAGCGAAGCTAAAAAACTAAAGAAGCGACACCTAGCGGGTAGCAAGGGGAGGTAAGGGGCAAGAGTTATTGCCCTTTGTCTATATGACATAGACAGGAAAGAAGAATTTTCGTCTTTTGGTAGGGCTGGATTCGCGAGGTAGCAGGCTAATATCCCTAAAGTAATGTGATCGGGGAACGTATTCAAAGGAGAAATGCAGGTTGACATCATACAGACTCTAAAATATGCACACAAGCAATATTATTTAGTGTATGTGCCAAAAAACTTATAAAATTATATTTAAGTTTGCACAAGTCTGCAAGTGAAACATTCTTAACCAAATAAAATTGCTGTAAGAAATGTTGCACTCACAGATGATAATAACATGTCAGTCTGGAAATTAGGCTAATCATGTGTGCCATTGTACCTGGGATTCAGGTAAATTTACATAAAAATGGCTGAAATAATGTCCAAAATTATATATAATACATGCCTTGATATGGAACAATAAGACTATGATATGTGGCAATTTATTCAAAGATGAAAGACGTCAATATGCAAAAATATTATTTTAAAAATATATTTTGGATATAATGACCATCTGCAATAAAACAGGTCAGAAATGTTTTGTATCAATGTACGACGGAACCCAACAATGTCAATTTATACTAAATCAGCATACTTGGGTAAAGTAGGCAACATCAGTTAGAAGTTATTCTGTTTTTCTCATGACAGCTGTTTCACCTGTCATCCTCCTCCTCATTTTAGAATAAAACATTAAAAAGTAGATCAGGAAGCCTATAAATGGCTAAAATAGTTTCCTCCAACTCTTTTGTAGGGTTAGCAGATTGATAATACTCATCAAACCTGTCTGTTTTATCTGAGCTCTAGTCACCAAATTTATCAACTTTGGTTTCCACCTTGGATGCGGGAAGTCACCGATTCGAACCCCAGCTGAGTATTACCAAATACTTATAAAAATGGACAATCAGCTGCATCGCTAAGAGCTCAGCATTAAGAAGTTAGTGTTAGGACTGGTCGGCACAGTCTCAGGACAATGTGACTGGGTGGGATATGATGCTACATGTCTGTTGCATGATGCCCCAGTGCTAGACATTACTATAAATTACCATACTATAGACATCGTAGCAATATGAAGCTTGGTTAAAAATCCAAATCACACACACACTTCGGTTTCAAGAACAGTTGCCCACTATGCATGAAATTCTGACTCCTGATAAGCTGACTCACCAAATGTTCAATACCACTGTATTCACCCTCTGTATTTTCTCTGATGGTAACTAGATCAACATTTGTGTATGGTGTTTGATAACCTTCTATGGACTTGCAGGGTCGAACATTTGCATACAAGTTGAAAGCTCTGAAAAATAAATAGTATTGTCCATGAAATTTGAAAAGTCACAATGATGGTTCAAGAACTTTTGATGTTTGGGCTTTAATGCCATTTTTCAGCACAAAATAGGCTATACAATCAGCCAGTATATCTGGTAGAGTAGAAACCCAGAAAATCCTGGGAAGAACCACTAACACATTGGAAGCTAATGGCAAGCTTTCTTGCATACACATTCTGGCTGATCCCATGATTCAAACCTGGGCAGAGAGAGAGGTGAGATGTTAGTAATCTGCAAAGGCAAGCATGGTGACTTTAGATCACTCAGCCACCCGAAACCCACATCTTCTTACAATTGGCTAAAATAATGTATATTTCTATATCTCCAGAGTTTTCTTTATTATTATGCCCAACTCTAATGCAAAATAAAAATTCAACAAGTCACCATATCCAATCAAAATAACTTGTTCAAATCTAACATGATTGCGAGATAGGAAGCATACAAATGGAATAAATAATAAATTTTAAATTTTAAATAGAATTGACTCATAAATAATAAATTTTCCATTACTGGTCTGTATTTGAATAAATACATCCTTTCCCTCAAATACACCTGCAGTGGCATCTCTCTGGTATGCAATCCTGCTTTTGATGTTAAACTTACAAAATATCATTTTCAGAGGTCTCGGAAACTCTTACAGTTATCTCAAAGCACATTTTTTTTTATCTGGGACACAGAAAATCACCCATGCAGGAGTCCTCCATACACATGTAAACAACTGGGTGGCAATTTTAAGAACTTGCCAGTTCTACTTCAACAGGCAACTGAGTTGGAGAACGTGGTTGATTGTTTGATCAATTTAGCTGTGCTGATATTTACAATCAGAGAAATCAGTGGTTAAAATACCCCCAGATGTGCCTGCTTTATTTATAAGAGTACATCAAAAGAACACGACAAGATAGCTAGGCAGCAAGTTGAAAGGTTTCAACTAGCAGCTTGGATGGGAAAATGTGCTGTATTTACAATGACTGAATTCAGAGGCAGAAAGACCCAGAGATGTACATGTGGTTATTATAAGAGTACATCAGAACTTTAGCTTCCATTATTGTGTTCATTTCTAATTGTATCTAAATAAAAAGTGCATGCGACCTCGAAATCAAGACACAGCAAGACTTGGACAAAACATTGTTAGGAAATTTGGATAATTATTTTGTGGTTAAATGGTAAACTGACAATGATTTTAACGAGATTCAGAAGAGTGCTTAAGTTGCTAGAACTGATAGTTTGGATGGGATAGTGGCCAAGTGTAAGAAAGTGTGTGATGCCTGGCTTAGTGTTTTGAATAAGACCATTCCTTGGATTGACGAAATTCAGTCTCACCTAGAAGGACTAACAAGAGTTACACTGCGGAAAGGCTATTCTGCGCATCTAAGATCACCAATATTAGCACAAAACCCATACCGAATTAAATTAACAAAAATAAAAATCTGCAATGCTTACCAGTTGGAAAAGTGGCAATTGTCACCAGAATATTCTATTCAAAATAATACTAATTTTGAACAAACGGGATACCACCCCTATGTTTTCACGACTAATGATATGGCAGATTATTCTGCGCATGGCTTTGAAAGATGTAATGTTTATCCATCAGGCTATGGAAATGAAATACTTTACTTTGGAATCTTTCTGTTGGCATTTCAGTGAAAAATTAAATTTTCAACAAAACAGCATGTGATCTAATGTTGTGCAGAACAACCAGACATCCTGAATAGACTGACACGGTTGTACGTGTCAGTGTTATACATAACGTGGAAATTAAACTCAGTGGCAACCAACAGTTCTTCTAATCTGCAAAGTTCAACATTTTCTGGGAGGGGACTGCAACGTTTGCTGGTGGGACTCCTACTTTTACCAAAATTTGAGTCTTGAACGTGTCGTTTTAAAATCCTAGTGAGACATCTGATTTTGAAGCCAACTGCCTCTACCATTTGAGCCACTGTACAAAGAACCACTGTTAAGTAATTAACCCCTGCTGCCACTATTAACTCGTCATACTTTACCCACCTCATCTCCCGTGTGCCACGATAACATGGTTCAGTTTACCTAGCTTGTATCCCAGGTGATGAGTTAAAGTGGCAGTATTAGTCTAGACCTATATCTGCTTGATGAGTTAAATCTGCACAAACTATTGGTTGATTTCAAGCCATTTACTAATTATGCAGGCAGCTTAAACAATAAAATTTGGGACAACTTATACAAAATGGTGTTAACATATTAAATACCAATAACTTCACTGGATTAATATTACATTATCAAAGACAATAAATGCAAAGAATATGCAAACATAAAGACTACCTTTCATAGGGTAAAACATGATAGACTGTACTCACTTTCTCAGGGCAAGGTTCAGTGACTGATGACCTTTTCCTATTGGAGTTTCAAGGGGACCTTTCAGTCCAACTTTTGTTTTTTTCATAGAATCAAATATTTTCTGGGGCAATCTAAACTTTCCATCAGGTCCTTTCTCAGGAGTCACATCCACAGGATCCCAATCTACTGGAGCCTTAAAATATACCAAAAAATAGTTCTGTAGATTACTGCAAATTAATTCTTAACATATGATTCTCGTACAGACATTCAATTATTCATATAGTTCCAGACAACTTTTACACACAAAAATTTAACAAGTCTTTCTGATTTCAGTATTTGGAGACAAAATATATATATTTTTTTAATTCCTAGTTTACTTGTGTGGTTAATGGTTTCTGCAGCTTAGTGCTGTTCCATTTAAACATACATGGTACCCAGGGTAGTCTTTAAAAAAAACAACTATGCCAGGATACTTGGAGTTCTTATTAAAATAATGAGTACCCCACTTTAAAAATGCCTTCCCTGGGTCCCATGTATGTTTTAATGGAACATCTCTTGCAACTACCTTGAAACCTCTTCATAACAATATTTTTAGCATATTTCTATTTTAGGTTGAAATAATGAAAACTGAGACTACATTTAGGAAAAATTTCACAATTTGTCATTACATCAATTATTTATTGATCTAAAAAGAAAATTCTTTCAGAAAAAAAAAGATATTTATTATAGTAAATGCTGGTGAATAATGAGTGAATACATGAGTTAAATTAGTGCAAGATACCCCAAATCATCAACTAAAATGTTATCATAGTTGGAAGTGTGACTGGTACCTACTGGTGCAGAGATCATTCAGTGAGAACCACGCAACCCACTCTAGTGAGACAGTCCACTATGATATTCCACTTGCCTGGGATATGAAGGACTTCAACAGTGGAATTCTCTGAAGAACGGTTCCAGACTTGCACACAAAACAGAAGGTAAAGTCTAACTCCCTGATACTTAACATACCATCCTATTGCTGAATTGTCTAAGATGATCATTGCTCTATGATGTCAAACGTGGTTGACACGCTCTAGAGCTAGAAACAATGCCCACACACTACCAAGTTGTTTATATAGAATTGATTCTTCCTGGAACCAATCTCCCTGAAAAAAAAACACCCTCTGTTTTCAGGTGAGTATCCCATCCTGCATATGATGCATTGGTGTTAAGAAAGGTCTGGAGTTTATGGAAAGGGATGAATTAAGACACCAGCCATAAATTAGTCCAACTAATTTAACCACTAACACAGGTGGTGGTGGTGGTAATTGGATCCTAAGGGATCCAAGCTGATGGAGGATCCTTGTGCAATCTACAGTTTGCTAGAAGTAGGAACTGGAGAATGCACAATTAAAGTCTCTCTAGGGAACCAAATCAAATTAGTCTCCAAGAGATAAGCTGAGGAGAACTGACAGTGAAATCCTGGCCAGAAGAACTGTAAGGAGGGTCAAGATTTGGTCAATCTTTTCTGGAGAAATGCTTCAACATTATATGAAATATGAAATCCTTAGAAGGGACAAGATCTGACTGCCACCTGAGGTCATCTGGGGATGAAAACACATCCTCGCCGAGAATTTTTAAAAATTAGATATTTCAGGTGTGGAGGGAAGATGGAGATGTGAAGCTACACATCCTGAAGATCGTTGCAGAACACCCATAGTCTATCTTGAAGTATTATTCACAAGAAATCTTCTAAATGTGGAAAGGTTGATGATCAGTTAAATCTTTCAGAAACTTTCTGCCTATGCAACATCATTAAGATCCAGGAACAGAAAAAGAGAGTCTGGTCATTTTCCACCTTTTCAACTGCACCCTACCATATATGGGTATGTAACTCATCCCACAACTGAGTCAGTTTGTACTGATGAAATAAGATGGGGGTCAGTGATAGTAAGGATGTTCCTAGAAACAAAGCTGGCAGACATCACATTATCTGTGATGCCTGACCAAACCCCTGATAAAAACGGGCTAGATGAGCTCTTATTGCGATGCTGATAGTGCTGGAGAGTATCCCTTAGGTCCAACCCCCTCCCTTCTCATGGAACACCATTGAGTCTAAGATGTTCATCCTTGACCTCTCTGACCAACTCATTCCGCAAATAACAGGCAACAGAGAAATTTGACCTGAGACTGCTTGTAAGAAAGAATGTTGAGGCTGCAACAGTTTGAGGAATTTGGGAGAAGACACCATTAGTGTTGTTCCGATTATCGATTATAATCGATCATCAGTTGGTTGAGCAGATAATCGATTGTGAAGTCCATAATCGATTGTGTGTAAAGGGAGACTACTTTTTAGGTGTATGCAAAGCACAAAGGTTAGTAAAACTTCCAGCCACTAAAGTTGACCTGAAATTTATTAATTCCCTTCACAACTACAAATATGAAACCTTATGATTCATAATTAGGAACATATAGTCATTATTACATGGTCAAGTTGTTAAATTGTTGAGTTAATACATTTAAACACATTTTGTTGATTTGTTTCAGTCCAATTGCAACATCTCTTGTAGTATTTACAAACAATGACAAACAAAAAAAAACATGTCCTTCTATACTTTAAATTATAGACCCATCACATGTGAACGAAAAAATTTCGGGGGATTGTAGCAGTTTTTCAGTTACATATGACTGATCAGCCATAAAAAGTTGCGTTCATTTAACAAAGTTGTAGAACAAAAGTAACACATAATGTAATATTATTGTCAGGTTAAAGTATATATGTCATTAAAAGAGATTACTTCTATACATTTATAAACATACTGAACTCTTGATCATAAGCAGTCAGAATGGGTATGCTTTCTGGCTAATTTTGAAGTGCCCTGGGCACTGCCAGAGACCCATGTTGTAGTCCCTCAAATCCTTTGAAGCCATGGATGGGATAAGACTACTGAAGATCATTTGTCTCAAGATGTATACACCATATAAGGTTTTTGCTGAGGTTCAACAAGACCTTCCTCCAGAGCACATGATGCAATGTCTCCACTATAGTGACTACACCCTTCAGTAAATGTTAAAGTGTCCCTAGGGACAACAATTCATCCTTTTAGATATTGGTAACCTCATGAGAGTAAGGGCCTTAAACTCCAAGGCCTTCAAAATTTCAACCAGTAGGTGAGTCCATGCCCAAATCGATATCCCACTTTTGATACACCAGGGGGGGGGGGGCAGGGTTCCCCCCTTTATTGAACCAAAACTTTTGAGGTCTGCTCAGGTTTAATTCCTAGATTTCTTTTACGTGTGCCAATTTGTTTTGTTTTTAAATAAACAAAGACAGCTGAGGTATGGAAGCTAACTTGAGCTCCTTTTCATAGGTATTTTGTGTGGGGAATTTTGAAAAAATTGCAACAATGGAACATATTTTATAGTGACACAATCTAGTGCTTCGTGCACGATCATCAATGAATGACCCAGCATCGGCAAGAAGATTTGGAGAAAATAAAATCATTTGATGAATTCATGAAGGCCAGAAGAGAAGCAGATGATTTCCCAAAAAAAGAGCGAAATAATTAACCAATACCATGAAGACAACTGTCATTCACACAGGACACAGTGTTAGGTGCAAAATAACCAAGATTTAATTATTTCCAGGTCAAATATAGCAAATAAAGATCATTATTTGATAACACATTTACTTGACAGAAGGTGACAATCTTTTCGGTAGCAGGGGTTACAAAAGTATTATCAATGCAAGTTATTTGAGTGTGTACTATTTACCAGCTGATATTAATGCATGTTTGTATGATTATAACCACAAATGCCAAGCACATAGAACCCTATATGGTGAATAAACACAACTGACAGTGAGCAGTAAACACATTGTTTGAACCTACTGACAGGACTTTTGAAGTTTTTTTTATTACAAAGTAGGCAGACCTTAGAAGCCAACTTTGAATTTTTGAATTCTTTTAAGTGTGTCAATTTTTTTTTGTGGTGGTGGTCCCATTAAAAGATGGCCAAGATATGGAAGCTAATTTTTCAGTAGTATTGATCGGAATTTTGAAAATAAACTGAAATAATGGAACAATTTTTAAAGTGACACAATATAGTGCTTCAGGCACAGACATCAATGACCCAGAGTCACCCATATGATTTGGAGAAAATAAAATCATTTGATGAATTTGTAAAGACCATAAGAGAAGCAGATGATTTCGCAGACAATATCATTAACATGGATGAAATTCTAGTGTACTCTGATCTTATTCCTGGATGGACTGACAAAAAGATGGGGGTCAAAAGTGTGAGAATTAGCATGACTGGTGCAGATTTGAAGCAAACCTGACATTAGTCCGTGTAGTTTTTGCTTCAGATGTGTTGCCACTAACAAAAAAAATCATGGTATGAGAGAGCTAAAAAAATAATCTTGCACCGAAAGAATGGACCGTATGTGTGCAGAAGGATTGCGTTCGTGAGACAATGCTCCACTGGATTAAAGCGTTTTATCTCACGTATATAGTCTTATATTTCTGAAAATAAAATTTCAGTTGGACTGCATGCCCAACCAGTAATTTTCAAATGATTTAACAGATGTCCCACAACTTACAACTTGAAAAAAGAACATTCAATGCACAATAAATTAATTTTAAACGTAATTTATGGCATCCCAACATATATGCTAAATATGGGTAATCAACAACAGCAAATGCAGTGATGTAATACAAAAATATTCTTGCATACACATGAATGTTGTTTGAAACCTGTTTGAATATTGTTAACAATCTTTCAGATGTTGGGCATATTGAAAAATGAATGTACCTGACCAAAGGTAATACTTAATACTTTTTTTAAAAAACTTTTTTAAACAAGCGTATGACTGGCCTATTATACATCTCTCTGAGTTTAATAATGCTCTATGTAGGCACTAGGTCGATATGATTGATTGGAGATTCTATTTAGAAACAAGAAACTACAGGTTCTTTGTTAACTTAGTTTTTACATAACTTCACAGTTGACCATTTCGCTAAGCAAGCTTATGTAGTAGTGTAAGAACATGTCCTATGTAAACAATCTCCCAAATTTTATATCATACTAATTTTATCTATTCTACTAGGTATGTCCTGATAAAACATTTTTCTGAAGACATAGGCATACTTAATATGCAGTATCATGCTCATAATACCAGTCTGTTCCAACACAGATATTTTTGTCAAATTAATAATCTTTTAATTTTCTTTTCAATTCTTATTCAATTAAACCTTAGGCTCAGACTTATACATTTTTGAGGCCAAGATCTCTCTGGGCTAAATTGTTTGAGAAAAGAAACAAAAGTTGCACAACATTTTTAAATTACATGTATTTTAATTAGGCATGGTATTCTGCATTTTCTACCTTTAAATTTCAAAACACAGCCGAAAAGAGTGTTGACTGGAATGCCATCTGTTTTCGTCTATGTAACATGTACAGCAGACAAATATTTGGGTTAAAAATTGCTCGTCTGGCATTTCTAGTAAGACTTTCCCAGCTCTACTAAGCTGATATACTTCAAAACTTTCGAAATCACTGTCATCATTATCACCTGCCTGTAACTGCCATACAAAATCATCGACTTAAGCCATGTTGGGAGTTGGCAACTTTGGGTTTTCTAGATAGAAACATATTTTTGGCAAACATTTATAAAATTCCTTGCTAACTGCAAGATTCAAACCATCACAGAATACTTGTTCCAGTACAGAAAAATTTGTGTAATATGCCAGTTAGATTTTTTTATGTGCATGACTTTAAACTATTTTGTGGGAGTTCTTGTGCAACATTGCTCTCCAAGTGTACAAATTCTTGCAAGCTTTGTATGATTCATAATTATGCACGCTGACAGAAACTCCAGAAAAAAATGCCACAAAAGTAATCATGAGCAAGTGCCAAAAAATCTTCAATAGCAAGTGCCAAAAGACACAGGTCCATAAAAACAATTCTCTGGCAATAGGTTACACATCAGTGCAATTGTGTGAATGTGCTACTCTTGAATAATTTCAGTAGTCATCAAGCATCATGGTAAATTCTGTAAAATTTTAATATAAATATTCTATCCCAAACATTTTTTTAAATGACCAAAGTCTGTAAGGAACTTCTTACCTCCGCTGCATCACAAATCTTTTGAACAGCAGCAGAAATTTCTGGCCCAATTCCATCTCCTGGTATCAGGGTAACAAGTTTTCTCTACAAAACAAGACTTCTAATTATTAACCGTTATTATCAATATCATCATTTATAACTTTATCTCTCATGGAAATAGCTCTGCACAGAATTTTCTTTGATGGATTGATAAGCCATGAAAACCTCAACGTGAACATGACAAAATAGGTGTGATTTACTATAATTTAAGAACTTTGCAAGCATGCTCTAAATAGGATGAGAGAGAGAGAGGCATAGATTTACCCACATCGTTATCTCTTTGTGGAGCAATTTGTTTAACACATTAACCCCTGGCGGTTTTTGCTGTCTTCGCTTGAAATGTGAGTAGGAAACACATTTTGGGAACTTTTAATGAATACATCCTAATACATAGACTTCCAAGCAATCTTCCATTAGCCTAATGCCTAGTTGCGTTAAAAACAATGTTTTCCATTGGTTATTTTGCTGGCGCATGTGCAGAGGCTGAAAAGTTGGGAGCTCTTTCCTTTTTGTTGCTGCTATCTCTCTCTCTCTCTCATTTTTGTATGTAGACCAGCTTTTATTAAAAATGCCCACCTTATCCTAATTTTTGCACAGGTTCTCCTCTCTGTGCGCAGTTCAGACCAGTTTGCCTTAGATCTGAGGCCAAAAAGTATAAAATCTATACACAAAATCAGAGTTCGACCACGAGTGAATTTTGGGTGAGAAAAATAACCAGGTCCAAAATATTAGGTTTTTCCCTCTGTATTTTAGTAGTGCAATTAAAACATCAAGATTATTTGGTATCAATGTAGAGCTAAACCTGTCTACTTTTCTATAATACCACTCACTTTAGTGAATCATGCATGACCCTGACAATACAGAGCTTGGCAGAAGGCTAATCCCTCCTACCCAGTAAATGTGGCGCCAAGGGTTAATGTGCTAATGTTTGATATTCAGTTATTAATAAATATTTCCGGGGGTCCCCGAGTGGTCAAAAGCACTATACGTTACGGATCACTGCCATCTCACCTCTGTCTGTGTGGGTTCAAGTCTATGATTCGGCCAATGTGGGTATGTGAGAAAGCTTGCCAGTAGCTTCTCGTGGGTCGGTGGTTCTTTCCACGGGTCTTCCGGGTTCTCCCTCCACAATTAATACTGGCCGCCATGTATAGCCTATATTGTGCTGAAAAATGGCGTTAAACCATAAAAAAAAACAAAAAAAAAAACAATAAACATTTCCTAGTTTAAATGTATATAATATTTATTATCACATAATGGCAATACCTCAGACTCTATTAATACCCGATTTTCCTTCAATACTATGCTTTTTGGAATTTACATTCATATCCTTACTTGTTGCAATTGCAGAAAATATACTTTTCTAATGATGATATGAAAATCAGTGATAATGTACTGTGTTGGAAAAAAAACTGAAAAAATTCTGGGTTACCCCATGAAGGAGTTCTCATTAACATAATGTATGATGTATTTTGACATCCAATGGCAGCATTATAAAGGTATAATTAGCTACAGAAAGTTCTCGTGGTTGCTGTATTAACATACCAAAAACAAAATTATTGGTACAAAATACTACAGTTCCGTTTATTCATTTTAAATCCTATGCATAACAGAAGAGAAGAGAAAGAGTAGAAAGAGTAGAAAAGATAAGGAATAAAACCTCTACCAATTTTCAGTACATCCTGAGAATAGCTCTGCACAACATGCTTTCTTGCAAAGTCAATCCAATGCCAAGTGGAAGTGATCCTGATAATATTGGCATATAGTTTACTGTTTATGACCCCTGCCAGTATGTGTAAATAAGCTGGTATGCAAATGTATTGTTAATTAGGCCAAGAGAAAAAATATGTATTTTTCCTATTGTGCAGTTTTTAAAATTAGGATAGGAAGGTCATTTCTTTTAAACGTAATACATGCACTTAATGTGATGATTTTTTCTTTTTACAATGAGGAAAAAAGTGCTAGGGTCAGCAATGAGAAACAGGGATGGTCGGCTGGCCAGAAGCATTTTTCCTGCCCTTATAAACATCTCCTAACCGTATAAACATTTCCTACCTTTAACAAAGATAATGTATGATACATAATGCAAATTTTAGGGAATATTAACGTAATGACAATGCCTCATAAACTATATTGATATTACATTTTGCACAACAAATCTAACTTTTTTCAACCACACTAACAGAATCGACAGATGTATTCACATTATTTCTCTTGCAGTTTGCAAAATATACTTTTTAAATGATCATATGAAGGTCAGTAGTATTCCTTGCTGTAAGCCTAGTTCTGGCAGGTTGTACTTGCTCCACATGCAAATGCAATTACTATAACAAAAAAGATTTTGTATCTTTATTTTAATTTAAACTGTACTATTTTGTATTAATTAACAAAGTACTTGTTTTCAAAATCACAAATGGTTGCAAAATGTCATCCACAATATATGTAGCTTGACATACACTATTTGAAGAAAAATGCTCTCATACAAAAAACCTAGCACAGCAGAAGCCATAAACACAGCTTGTTTTTTTTTGGGTACTATTACCTGTTAATTTCATGTGTGAAATTATAACACAAAAGCAGCTCATATGCAGGTATGTTTTCTTTGCCAATATGTTGATAACAATCAATGCACCCATGCTTAAGTGAATCATACTGCATAATCATTGGCTATCCCATTTCTTGATTCTTGTAAGAAACATCAGTGAAAGAAAAATAAGAACTAATCAATGTGGTATGTATCAAACTATTTCATATTAACAAGACAATGGGCATGCTCTGCACATCTTATAAAGATGCAACTCAATCGATTATTTTACTTGAATTTTTTTTTCTTCTTGTGATGAAAGGGAAAGTATTATAGCTGGAAAAAAAATTCTAACCCCATAAAATAATGGTAAGTTCTTTACAGTACACAAACAAAATTAAACTACTTCAAAGTTGTGTCTATTCAGCCTTGTGATGGTACCAATATCACATAAGGATTAAGGATGTGGTTGTTTTTTTAAAAAACAAGCAGTCGTCGATTTGTAATTTAATTGTCCATATCTCAGTGCATTGCTTTTTCTTTGGAACAGTAGGATCAAAATATGCTGATCAAATGAAGCTCAACACACATGCCTCTTATCAAGTCAATACACAAATTTGTTCCGATTTCTCTGAATAAAGTAATAGCATAAACTCATTGTAAAAAAAGTGAATCAACCTTTTTCAAATATTCTGTCATTCATGTACCTACTCAATATACAAGACTTTTGAAATTAGTTTTGTATTCTCCAAAATATATCATTAAATAAAAAAAAAGACAAATTCTTCAAATGGTATTGATGTAAATCACTCTTGACGTTCAGTCCTTCCAAGGGTGGTCTTCATTCACTGGCAGTTCAAATGTCTATCAGCCCTGAAACAATGGAGTTCTCATCTGTACTCCTGTCAAGGTGCATTGGTGATTTGTAAATATTTATCTCCACACACAAAGCAGAGTGAAAGTAACGGGAAAAGATCCCCAGTTTAAAAAAATCATGTGAGCTGTACTCTGACCATGTGCTGTTCCAAAAATATAAAGATGAATGAAGATAAACTCATTCTCATACTGAATTTCTCTCTGTTGAGAAATAAAATGAACCAACAAATCTGTGTGCATGGGTACTATATCTGTATGTTAGATCTGAAAACAGTCTTCCAAAGGTAAATTTCTTTAACAAATTTGGCTTCAATCCATGAAGCCCTTCAAAAATGTATCAGTGTTCATGAAATTCACAACAGACAATCACATGCAAGACATGTGTAAGAATTAAAAACTGTTTTGGACATATGTCGTAAGACCTCCCCATAATATTTTTCATTTATTTAGTGGTGTTACTGTCTTGAAAAACTTCTATTTGACAACTAATTTGTAAAAAAAAAAAAATAGTTAACTTACACTGCCAGAATACTTTCTTGATGATGTATAACATTTACAATTGAACTGAAATGGAAAATAGAAAATATTTAAAATTATAATAAATGAGTCAAACAGAAAGAATGAGTCACACATTTTTAAAAAAATCAGTTTGAAAACATGGGGTTTGGTGTCAGTACTGTAATGACTAGAGGTAGAATCTGCTTGAACCACTAGTATTATTTTCAGTTATTCGCAGTTAGTTTGGTACATCAAATTCTGTAAGTCAACATCACAAATACCGCAAAACTCTTCCTGAATGTGAAGCAAACATTGTTAATCAGTTTAGTTACTAATCTGTTACAATCAGACTCAATTATCCTTTTCAAGTTGATGTGAATACAAATAAAATTCTGTTGCCAAATATCATATACAAAATGTACATTTATACAGTTTAGCAATTAGGTCAGCGATGTGAAATTGCTGAAATTATGTCCGTAATCATCCAAATGGCAGTGAACCTTTGGGAACCAAAAAATAAAACCTAAAATCTTTACATTAAATACTTGAGGACATACATGCTCACAACACAGAAAAAGTGTTGGCCAGTTAAGTGTGGAATTGTGTATGTGTGTGTGTGTGTGGGGGGGGGGTGTCCTTCTATGCTGCAGTAGCAGTTATTATTTCCTGGATATCCATTATTGCCTTTTGTAATTTAACATAACTACGGTACCTACTATTATGCAAATATAGTTATGAAATTAGTATATATGACACAATTGAACTGGAAACAACCTCTAGTTTTGTATGTCAGTTTAGGTTCAGCCTTATACAAGTGAAATTTCTTCTTATTTATACTTTCTTCATTATTTAACTTGTTCTTATGCACAATATGAACACATTAATAATGTCATGATAATGCCCAGTATATCACCTGTAATTGCTTATCCACGTCTGCCAATGGTATACAATTCATTTCTAATTGTATTGACTGCTATTGTTTTGTAGAGTTTAATGCCATTTTTCAGCACAGGCTATACATAGCAGCCAGTATTAATGGTGAAGGAAGAACACCCACCCCAAAAAAAAAGAACCACAAACCCACAAGACACTACTGGCAATCTTTATCACATTGACCAATTCTTAGACTCGAACCCACACAGACTGAAATGAAATGGAAATGATCCATAATGGAGAGCGCTTTAGACCACTCAGCCACTCTGACTGCTATTAGTACTTGGCTTCTTATTTTCAGTGGCTTTAAACAGGTCCCTTGCAAAGCTTCTTTACCTACTCTAAGATTTCACATTTATTCCAAGGTCTCAATGAATATATCACTGTGTTAAGTTTGATTATTACAGTAATGCTGGCTTATTCAATGTTCAAATTTCAGAAGCTTTAAGAAAACATATATAAATAAGATTCAACTATAGAACCAAACAAAAGAAAATTAGAAAAGTACACTAATAGCAGGTTAATAAAACAATTATATAAATTCATTTGAAATATAAACAGAATTGCAAGTAGTAATTTACTTCTTCTAAATAAAGAGTGGTTGCAAACTATTATTTTCCCTTTTTTTCAATAGATATATTCTAAAATACAGACAAGCTGCAGCACATTTAAAAAATGCTTGTTTCTGATTTGGCGAAAGAAGTTCTGTGTAATGTTGACTGAAAGTTGTGGCTCTCTTTTTTGTGTGCATATATTCGCATTTTCATACAAAGAAAGTTGTAAAATGAAATGCATGTACAAGCTCATAGCGTTGTGCTGCTGCAATATGCACTGCATCAAAAGAATAATTGTGAGAATAAAATGTTATCAGGTGTGTTTTATTCACTGCCAGAAACAAATTTTGCATGAAATGTCATTGTGTTTCTCGATCCATATTTTAAGTCCATAATTTAAAAAGTTTTGAAAAAATTTCTTATAATTTGTCAAGGAATGGCTAATTTTGTCATTTTTTTTAAATACTGATGCACAAATAATCAAATGCGCAAGCAATATTCAAATTTGATGATGTCATTAAAATTAATCCATTAACTCATTAACCTCTAGAAATTTTTGTCATCTTCACCTAAATTGGGAGTAGTTAACTCATTTTGGGGGCTGCTCCTGAATTCATCCAAATGCTTCCAGCAGATTTTCATTGAGCCATAAGCCTAGCAGTGTTCGATACATCTTTTTCACTGGCTTTTTGCCTTGCACATGAACAGAACCATATTTTGTAAAAACTTTTTCTTGTTGGATCCATCATTTTTGTATCCTGGCTACTTTTTACTCCACATCCCCAAGTTATCCTACTTTTTGCAAAGGTTTAACTGTCTGGGTGTTCAGACTGGCCTGCTTTAGGTGTCAGGCCAAAGAGTTAAAAAATCCAGACACAAATTCTGATTCTGACAATGACCAAATTTTATGGTGTAAATAAACATTTTTCCCCCTCTGTATATTGTCATCCAAGTATAAAGTCCATATTATTTGATATCATTGTAGAGCTACATCTGCCTACTATTCCACAATACAATTCACTCTAGTGTATTTTAAATGACATTGATGCTACAGGGCTCGTAAGTAGGGTGCTACCTCCTTACACATAAACTTGGCACCTTAGACTAACGAGTTAATGTAACTTTTACTCAAATGCGCCACTGGAGCATGTGTGTGATAGGAATAAGCATTTTAAAAAAATACACCTGTGAATTTTATATAAAAAAACCCTAATAAATTTATGTAAATCAGGACAATTTGAATTTCTAACATTGAAATGTTTGGTCCCTAACCTGTACATAATTATTAGTTTGCTGTATATATCACAATAAAAAAGTTTTCTTAGAACCAAAACAGAAACAATATATATTAGCCGCCTTTCTTCAAATTCATTTTTCAAAAACTAATATCTTTGTAATTTTAGTTTGGTTTTGTGACAAGAAATATTTTCATTCAACAAAGTGTTTACTTTCAAACAATGAATCACAACACTGACCATTAGCTGCTATGAACTGCCATAGTTTCAGCAATTTAGGACTTATATTCTTTTTATGATAAAGAATGGGTTGGAGAGATAGACTGGGAGAGGGAAGAGAATATGGCTTAAAACTAAAACTTTTTTTTTTGTTGCAAAGAAGGATAATATTTAAACATGAATTAGGGCCAATGTACAATTTCTATATTTAATTTAAATGGTCAATCTCTAATTGGAAAAAAATAATTATCTTTTGGTTTTAAGGTGTGTGGTTTTGTAACATTTTCATTCAAAAGTTAATGTACATTTTGAAACAATAAAGCAAGACACTGTACAGCAGCTGTTAGGAACCATCATAACTGATGTTGCAGCTGACTTCTTTGTGAAATGTCTTTCTTCATACAGTGCCTAGTGATACATGTAGATTTGCAAAAAATTAATCTTTCCACTGAAACCACTATGTTCACAACTTCAACGGCCAATGATCGACTGTGTCAGTCATAAGTGCACGATTCCACAAATTTAAAAACTTGCTGAAAAACAATGTTATTTTCTTGTTTTAATGGTCAAGGGTGCTACAGAAAATCCTTTTCTTTTAGCATAACTTGTATATCTTTATTTAATTTTAATACATGATGTCACATTATTCTTGTAAAATAAAATAAAAAACTTTGGAAAGAATTATGACACTCTTTCTATTGCTCTTAGTTTTTCCCACTTTCTGTCTGACTCCTTAATTTTTCCAAAATGATCCTACAATACCCTACTTTTTTAAAAATGTCATGCTGAGGTTTAACAATTTCTGTTTTTTTTTACTCACCACTGATTGAGAGGCTTGTTACCCTCTCAGTATGTTTAGGAAAATAAATATCTGCTCTCCAATTCCACTGGGATTCCTGTCTTCCCAAGCCCATATGACTATTAGTTCCATTTAATAAAATGCATACCGTTTTTGAGGAAGGCTGGGTTCTCAAATGGGAAGCCATTTAACCTTTGTTAAATGTATTTTTTTTGTTTGTATTACATAATTATCACATTGACATGCACCCTCTACAGGCTGCAATGATAGCAACAGGTTTCTGGTCTTGTTATCAGATTAAGTATGTTGAGAATTACATATAATTCCATTTTTCAACCAACATTACTTTCACTCAATATTTAAAATATTTTCTACAACATAATTGGAAAGAGGTTTATTGTTGATATGACATAAGTATTGAACCTCTGACTACAGACATGTTCGGTGCGAAATTTGGGTTGTCATATGACTAGCAATAAAAATTGCAAATCTGAGGTCAAATTTCATCAATGCTGTACTTCAATGCTTCCTCTATGGGTTGCAAGTGAAAAGTCTTTTCTGGTGTCAGAACTGGAGTCCAAATTAAAAACATTGGAGTCCCTGAAGCTCAAATGAGGGTAAAGGAAACAAAGTATCATCTCACTTGCAATTTCTAACAAAAAAAAAATAGTTTTCATATCAATTTCATGCAGGTATGGTTCATTGTAAGGTTATTCAAGTCTGCTAGAGCCAAAAGTAAACAGTTACTTTCAAAAGGCAATTGACTCCAACCCCATACCTCAAATTGATTAAGTGACACTGACATTTGCTTTACTCATCAGAGCCTCCTCTGACCCTTCTCACTTCATTATATATATATATATATATATATATATATATATATATATATATATATATATATATATATATATATATATATACTATTTTAATTTTTCACAGAATAGCAAAGACTAAGATGACTATGCTGGAGTCACAGTCTTAATAATTTTGCAACTTTGGTATCACATCCATTTGAACACATAATATTAATACTACTACTACTAATAATAATAATACTAGTAAAAGACTTTAGAACATGCTGAAAATATCTGAGGTAGGAAACATTATTTGGTATTTAAGTTTGCTCTTGCAGTCAAAAATAGGCAAGTTTTATGGGCACTCTTGAATGGGATCACTGTATCTTTGTGTAAACGTTATGTGCGTAGTGGGCTGGAAGGTTCACTGGAGAGAAGATAATTGGAAGTGGTGTACATCTGTTTCCTGACATTAGTTTGTTAGTAATCTTGAAGAGCTCTTTGCAGCTGCAACTTTTGAAATCTTAGTACTGTAGTGAACTGATTTTGCTGCAATGACTGTAACATTCTTCTTAGCAGCTTCATAGATTTGCTTGCAAGTTTAGTGAAAGCCAAATCCTTTCAGCTTTATGGCGGTCTCTTTATGCAATGTGACACTGATCTGTAACAATGTTATATTTCAGAGAACACTTTTGAATTGATACTCTGCACTTGCTTGCTAGGGCATGTTTGTCAAGCAATGAATCCAGGCAGTTATCGAGTTGTTCTGCTGTAGGAGGTATGTTGTTAGGTTTGCTTCAATGTCATGCGTTAGTTTGGTTTGCTTAGAAGCAAATAAAGGTGGCGGGTTAGGGACCGAGGCTGAAAACATGGAGTTTTGATGCATATGCCGGGTTTCCAGGACAGTCAAAGTTAAAATTGAAATCATGAATTATCAGATTGCCACCTATCAAATTTCCATACTCCAGGCGATTCGAAAACTTCCACAGAGAGAGTTAGCTTGTTTGTTTTTTTAACTAGGAGGGCAGAATAAGTGGACTGACTTGTTTTCCAGTGTGTGATTATTGGTCTACATCAAACTATGGATGTGGTGTGGTTAAGACGTTTGATCATTTAGTTCTTTGTGGTAACAGCAATTCCACCTCTGCAAGAATTGAGGGGGGAACGACTTGATGTAGTAACCAGTGGGTGTTACACCTTAATAGTTTGTTCATATTTTTTAAAATAATAATTATTAAAACTAGACTGTTCTAGAACCTGGACAAGGAGTGCAAGCAATCTTGTCTGGTTGTTTACATAGCTTCTCATTGGTTTAAAACGCGAAAACGATGGCAATGTCTGGGGAGACCTGGGGACAATCAGGTCTGAGATTTCAAACTTTATGAATGAAACAACTACGTTTTGATTATTATCTATATCATTGGTATTTTTCATTCCTGAAATCGGTATGGTGGTACAAACAAACAGGAGGGTAAGTTAGTCTAGTTGGAGATCGGACACGTGTGACCTTGTTATAACCGAGTCTGTGGGTGAAGGTTGTTACCACAAACTAAAACAATAAGACTAAATTTATTCCATGCAGTCAAACTAAATATAATTTCTCTTTGAAACTGTAGTAATTTCTTGCAGTATAGACTTTACAAAAACCAAATAACCTCCGATGAAATGCTTTGAAGCAGACGCCGCACTACACGGCCAGCCATTTTCTTCTTTTTCAAGAAGGCTTTTCTCGATTATATCCGCTTTTGCAATATAATAATACAGCTTTATTACCCGTCAATTGGAAGTCGGGTTACCCTACCGTCTTAAATGTAGATTTTGTATAAACGCCTTTAAGGAGCAGTCTGAGTAATGCACAAAATGGATAGAAAGTATTTCATTGGTTTAAAATTAACAACATATGGATTTGGAGCCATTTTAAGCGGATGGCTTGAAAATCGGGGATTGAAAGATTAGCAAAATTGTATATTGTTCAGTTACTTTTTTCAAAATGTCAAGAGAGGAAGATACACGAAAAATATCTTCTGCACCAGTTGAAGTTGAAACTGAAAGCGCGAAGATGGGTCCACCACCTCCTCCTAAGGTGATGATGTTTAATTGCAACATGTCTGCTTCAGATTGTAAACAAAATGGCCTTGAATGTAATTGTTAAAGATATTAATTTGATATTATATCCTTTAATAAAGTTAGATTATAATAATCAAATCTTTAAATATGATGATAAGCAGTGAAAATATACTGAGTGTTTTTACGATTAAACAAATAAAAAATTATGCTTACTTAACGTCGCAGATTATCCCCTTCTCAAACGGTCAACATTAGTCATATGTCTGAGTGAAATTGGGTAACTCGTGTATTTTTTTAAAAAAATTATTTTATTGTTTGCAGCGCTCTTAGCAAAAGCGAAACTTGTGCGATGTATTTGCAGATTCGGACATACTTTGATCAAATGTAAAAAAAATAGTAATTTTTTTTTTAATTTAGTGCAATAGACTAAAGGTCGTCCATGTAATGTATGCACGTTTCTAAATCTTAAATGAAATGGAATTTGTTGTCTTACAGTTTAAAGCTAATTTTGTTTAACTAAAGACCTTTGATCCTTTTTTGGGGACCTGAAATGTCAGGAAATTTTCAAATGAAAAGCTCTGAGGCATATGGACTTCTACAATGATGACCAGCTGCAAAACTGGGTCAAGAAAAGAGTATTTTTCTCTATTATCACAAATATTTTTATCAACATGCATAGCTTTCATTGTGACATCACAGTGTGTGACATTCAGTCTGGATTGTGCTTGATTATTCCTTTAGCTAATCTCATCCAAAAATGTCCACATACCTTAACATTGGTTTAGCTGTATGCACTACTCAGGGACATGCAAATAATGTCTGTCAGAAGGAATATGGATTGTGAAGATAAAACTTTTAAAGATGGGTTGGGTCGGGAATCCGGGCACTTTCTTACATCCTGGCATTTTCAGTGCATGGTTACGACTGCTGAGGTGAAAACAACCGCCATTGTTCTAGTTACTCGAGTAACATGTACCGTGTTGGGAACATTTACACATTTTAAGATATGCCTAAGATTTGCAGTGTTGGTGTTTGCACAAACCATCATATGCAAAAGAAAAATTTAAATAATTAAAAACTCTTTCTAAATTACCAAATACGTCTTTTCTCTCTCGCCAATAACTACATAAATATACAAGTGTCTATTATAAGTTTAAAATAAATAAATAAGCTACAAATTCTACCTTTAACTGCTCAAGCTTTTCCGTCGTTTATATATTCCGCAGATTATAAATTGTACCGAACCACGCTTATTTCCTTGACACTCCATCATTCATATTTGCCATTACAATGCAAACTACAAAAAAGTCATATGTTGACTACTTTTAGACGTGGATGGGGTATTGGAATGATAAATTAAGCAATGATAGCGTATTAAATGACAATCAGTTCATTTCACAAACCTACTGTATGTTTAAAAATAATCTTTATTAATTTATTCTCACTGAAGGTCGAAACACTGGCAAGATATAGAAGTATCAGCATTTATTAATGATTAGAATTTCAGATTTCTTGCCGCACACATGATCAAGTAAGCTCTTATCTATCTATCTTTATGTCCGTCCATCCATCTATCTGACAAACCAACTACTTTAAAAATAAACAGCACACAAAACTTGAAAGTTTTTTTTAGTGCTAAGACATTTTGTAAAAGATAGCATTGGACCTGCAATTTTCGCTGAAGCAAGAAAAGGGAATTCTCTAATTATCGACACGAAAATTTAACAATATAAGATGCTAATTCAAAATTTTATACAGAAGTGTTTTGGCGCATGTTAAATTCCAGTCTACGCGTAAGCAGAAAAACGAATTGAATTGACAAGTTTGTCAGGGTCGAAAAGCAGATTCTTGAGAGTTTGGAGAATCCAAGGTGATGGAGTCGAGTTTAAAAAATAATCTACATTCATTTTGTATTGAAATGAGAAGAAAAAAAATATGGGTCTGTTTACATGTTCATTCGTAAAGCGTTTCAACATGAAGGCAAGCGTTAACGTTTGGGTACTTTTGAGTGAGTTTACCCCCCCCCCCTTTTTTTTTTTCTAGTGGAGGAGTAGGGGTATGCCTAGCAAAATGAGAGGTTGATGGTAAAGTTTAGTGAATTCTGGATACGGATCATATGCTTCTCTTTCTTTTATTCTAAGTCTATTGTCATTAAAATTCCCAAACAAGCAAAAGGAGACATACCAAAACAAATTCCACAAAAGAACACCGTTTTTCTCTTGGTAAGACAAAGCCGATGTAAAATATCATTTTCGTAACTATGTATAGAGTCTTTGGAATATAACATCTACCGAAAGAACTGACAGCATTTCTTTAAAGATATGACCTGCTAACTCGTAGTATTCTACGAATTTATAATCAGGACCTTGACGGTTAACATCTTATCACAATAATAGAATCTGGTCAACGATGTTGACCATGCATTGTACTCTACCATATAAAATATAAATCAGATTGTGTAGTTTTGTCGCACTTGTTGGGGTGAAGGAGTATTGATAAGCGGACAGATGATGAATGTAGTCTGCAGTATATGGTGGTATCATTTCCTGAGTTAGATTTCCTTCCTACCTTATCAACCTAAAATATATTACGTCTAAAAAATTATTTGACAAACACACATATATGGTTTTAAATCCTGCATGTACAGAAGACCATGTAACATTTCTGAACAGAAAACAGAAATAAGAAAAAAATATAGGTAAACAAAAACTGTTTGTAATATCGAACATAACTAACGCTACTGAACTGTTACTAAGCGATTGTTTTCACCTCCGCAATATGGCGGAAAGTAGGTCGCTAAGCTCGTGACGTCATGCCTTCCCAACCCATAGGTAGAGTCAAATACTACAAAATGACACCCATTACAGATATAGTCTATTGAATACCTACATGGCCTGTTTAATATAGGTACTTCTAAGTCTACCACTCTCTTTATTCATTTATTATTAGTCTTTTAATATAGTTAAAAGTTAGGTGAAGCTACAAAATGTGGGGAATCAATGCTTACATTTGATCAAGATTTTAAACAAATTTCACAAACTTTAATGGGGAAATATTGCATGCAATCGGCTTAGCTTGTTACTACACTGGATAGTTCTAATATAATTTTGATCAGACTAGGAATAATAGTTCATGGTCATTCAGGGGGCAGTCATTTTAAAATAAACCATTTGATTATGTAGTGAAGGTGAAGCAGCAGAGGTAGCAGCTTGGATAGTACCTAGGGATGTCAGAATTAGACCCATTATTGTC
This sequence comes from Unio pictorum, assembly GCA_030141615.1. NCBI lineage: Eukaryota > Metazoa > Mollusca > Bivalvia > Unionida > Unionidae > Unio > Unio pictorum. The sequence continues at coordinate 12,327,516 of JARLTB010000147.1, read as the reverse complement.
AACACCATCATAACTTGTATAAAAATTTAATGACTGTGGTTTGCATGTCAGTGTTGAATTGATATGTGTGAACATTTTGCTATTCCTTCCAAAAGAATGATTGTATCAACATGTAGTTTTAAATAATGGTGCTGATCTAAGAAATAGCATCAGTCTTTTAAATCTTTTTATTGTCGATTCCTTTGAACAGATGTTACCATTGACACTAATTTTTACCAGAGAACATGTTAGGCTGTAAAGTTTGGCCTATATGAAGAGGGCACTGATGCAAAAACATGCAATATTGCCACCACATCAGTTGTAGTGTAAATCTTTATAACAAATATCCATGCTTTTAAAGTTTATGTTTCTGTCTTTCCATCTGTCCATTAGGTTTTGTTTGTATAATGACTTCAATTCCATGGTACCTACTTTTGTCACTTTTGATAAAAAGAAAGATGCATGTTGATTTTGAGGTCCAAAGGTCAAAGGCACTGAATGAAAGTTACCAGACTTTGTTGATGGCTTGCAATTGGAGTTACAATGAAGCCTTTCGATTTTCGGGTCAAAAGGTCAAGGTTACTTAAGAAAAACGAACTCCACACGATAGCATTAGTTTTGGACCAGACTTCTGTGCATGGCTTGCAATTGGGGTAAGATCTAAGCATCTTGGTGTGGGCGTAAACTGTTGAGGTCACTGATTGAAAGAAGAAAAATGGTTTCTGCACTAACCTTCATTGGTGGGCACTTGTACAAGGTATGGAGGAGTTCTTTTAATTTTGGGGTGAATTGGCCGTGACTATTTTGGCTTAAAGAAAATGATTTTGCAGAAAAGGATTCTAGAGTAAGTTCTTTGGCAAACTTTGTAGATGACCTGCACTCACAGTAATAAAGAAACCAATATATTATGCAGCCTTTCAAGTGGCTTGACATTTTTGTACCTATTCATTGGGCTCTCCACCTTTGCAATCTTGTTTTAAGATCATGACTTCTGTTTCTACTTTTACAACATTTCAGAGCTATTCTTTTATTCATTAACCTTCATGAAGAGGCATTTTGTTTCAGTGCTTTCTTTTCATTAGTTTTTGCAGTTTTAATTTTACATGTGGTTAATTGATATTTTCAATTGCCTATGTCTCATCCATCAATCTATCTATCTGCTTGAGTGGTAGTGGCAGCAGGTCACCATTATATAAACTGAAGTTTTAAATAAAAGCTGGCTGTTAACTTGTGAAACATATTTGTATCAGAGCTGTAAAGGTCAGAGGTCGTATCATGGTAAGTCTAGTAGGAAAATAATACTTCCTCAATGAAAATTAAGTTCAAGACCACATAGCTTTAGCAAAAGTCCAAATCATTGGAATTCATTAGTCAGTAGTCATCCAAGCCATACTAAGGCATACACGGAAGACTATTGAGGTGGGAGGTGGGATGCATATCATGTGATCAGTTGGACCTCATACTAATTTGCTGATTCCACATACTACTGTACTTCTAGTGATTCATATGATTAAGACTTTGACAGTCTTTTTTTTAACTTGGATTAATTTTTTTTTTTCCATTTGTGTGGAAATTTAAATTTTGATAATTATGTTTTTTGCAGGATGTTGAAAAGCAAGAAGAGGAAAAACTGAAAGCAAAATATCCTAATTTGAAAAAGATGGGTGGTGGATCCGCATTGTTAAACAAACGGTTACAGAAAGGAGTATGTGTTATTTGTCATGCTTTTTTTATATAGGGATATCAATAATCATCAGTTAATATTATATGTTACATAGTGTTCTTTGACCATTTTTCACCTGTGGATGCACAGATGAATTGGCCCAGTGAACATTCCTACATGTTGTAAGTGTTAACTAACGGAGGCAGGACCAATGGTGGTATAATGGTTAGCATACTAGACTTGTACCTGAAAGGATGCAGGTTTAGATCGTACCATTGGACCAGCAGGGCTGGCACTAAATAAACCTCCTTAGTTAGATCATGCATAGTCTGACAAATTTGAATATTAGATGGTTTCCAGCCAGCTAGGAAAAAAGGAATGGGGTGGTCCAGATTAATTTGAGTAAGACGAAAAGTCGCTGTTTGATTTGTGACTTGCAGTATAATTTTTTGTTTAGAGTCGCTAATAATTATTCTCCTGGAAAACGTTTTACAGTAGTTCCCCTCTTATACAGCCACCCCTGCTGCACTGGGAAAGTGGCCTTATAAGACTGGTGGCCGTTCCAGAGGGGGGCTAAATTTATTATGAGAAGTACATGTAATATACGTATATAGTAAGAAAGCTACATACTTCAAAACATTAAATATCTTCGTCTAAATGAAACATTAATCATTAAAAGTTTTTTTTTGTTATAATAACAAATTTATTTCAACTGAATATATATTACTATTTTTTCTTTCTTGGCGTAAGTGTGATATGCGAGCGGGTATTGTTGTCGTGCACATTACAAATGGATTCAAAAACGTCTTTTACCTCTTGGTACATACATAATTATCTTTCCATTTGCTCCATTTTCCCACTGCTGCTGAATAACCTTCTTATTGGTTACGACTTTGTTTATTCAAATTATTTCAACATAAACTTGTTTTTTCTAGTCTTTTCTACATAAAATTGTTCGGCAAGTTCCTACCCCCCCCCCCCTTAACCCTATGTCATGTGTAGAATAAGACTTTCTTCTAAAATAATGTATCCATTGATGTGATGACATTTCAATGTTTGGTAATGATTTATTCGCTTATTGCTGACTGTATGCGCTTTAATTATGCAGACAAAACTTGTGTCGAGTGTACAAAAATAGTCTTTTGTAATGGAAGCCATAATGTGTTGTCACGTGATTTTTCCGGTCTTTGTCTGGTACCCTGATTTTTTTTTTTTTTTTTTTTGGTTTTAAGGTTCTCTGTGTGTGCACATGTACAAAATCTATTTTTAGCATATGCTGACCCTGTTATGATTATAACAATTACATCTGGTTATAATCATCAAAGAGAAGAACTCGACATAGGTGTTAAACCCCAAATTCTATTGTAACATTATTGAGCCCATTTCCTGTAAACATCGACTTTTATAGATAATGATGTACTATAAATCTTTAGTCGACACTTTTAACGGCGACCTGACACTCGGATACATGTATCTACAATAGAGATAATCAGAATTGCTTACCTTACGTCAAGATTTGAATTAATTATTGGTTTTGGATACATTTGAAGAAACAAAAGTGGCCGTTCATGGGGGGGGGGTATTTTACATTTTTTGTACTAAAATGCTGGTCGCGTTAGAGGGGTGGTTGCTCTTGAGGAGTACTTTTGAATACAAACTCATCGGTGCCTAGGAATTCTGACCATAAGAAACAGGTGGCTGCTGGTCAGGGGGGGGGGGGCGTTCAAGAGGGGGACTACTGTAATAATATTTTGTAATGAAATATAAGCATGTGCAGGGAAAGGCACACCAGTGCTGAAGACACATTTTCACAATGCTCCACTTAACCACTTCCTTGAAAACAAATGAACCCACTTTTAATGCATGGAACCCATCTTTCAAACCAGAAAATACAAAATAAATTTATCCTTATTTTTTTTTTAACTTGAAGAAAATTGCAATCAAACATGGCAATGAAAACTTGATTTATCGCTCATTTTATCACTGAAAATGGTTGAAATGACTTGGAAATTTTAATCAACATATTCAAATATCAACTTTTAATAAGTCATAATTTTTTCACATTTTCTTTTCAAACAACTTTCTTCGAATGCTGCAATTAACAATATTCAAGGACATTTTGATCAATGAAAATGTCACTTACACCTAGTGGAGGCAGTACTTTAATTAATAATAACCAATAATTTATTTTATTTTTAAATTATCAATTGAAATTTGATTTAATTCTATCTTTTAGTTCCTTTTAAGTGTAATCATCATAAATGCAATGTGTCCTCTTGTAATTAAATATAAAATGTTTATCTACTGTAACAGCTTTTGTCCACTGGCATTTCTTTAAGAAACTAATTGAGTGTCCACCATGTTTTGATATCGGACGAGCGGAAGCAATTGTTGTATTGTTGCACAAAATAAACCAAATGGGCCTCCTTTTCTATTGTCACATTAATTTACATCTTTTGAATCAAATAAAGGAGGTGGAATTTTAAAAAATTAAAAAGGCAGACAAATCTTACACGCTTAAACAGTGGCCCCGGTTTTAAATTGTTTCGTGTATGGTATCTAATTAAACTACTTTAAACTAATCTACTTAATCATAACTGATTAACGAAAGCATGGCAGCCAAGCGAAATGAGTACTTTGTAAAATAGAGAGCTTTGTTTCATAGATATGGACCCTTGTGGGATGAACAAGTTTTAAGAGAATTCTTAAATTTGCACTTAGATATATTCTCAAGGATGATAAGTTTGACTATTACTTGAAGTGAAATCATGGCATTAATATTTTACTAATTGAAAAATACAAAAATTTAGTTCTGACATGGACAATTGTCTTTCAAAATAGTTGTTGCACGTTTGTTGTTTTTTTTAGAAAGGAGTATTGTGTTAGTAGTGTATCAGTAGTTAGCCAGTTTCTCTGCTTCGGAGACCACTAGTTTCACAAAATACTGTTATACATTATTTCGGGAACCAGACTAATAAACAAAACAAAAAGTCATGACATAATACACTAATGTTTTTTGTACTTAAAAGTGCAGTCTGTGCTTTTGGACCCAGGTGTGAGCAAGTTATCAAGAGAGAGGTGTACTGAGAAACCAAAGGATGTACCTGCATGGAAATTTTGGTCATTTCAGATTGTTGGTCATCAAGCCAAGATAATTGGGGCATCATATACATTGAGAGCAAAAGTCAGTTCAGTAGGGAATTAAAAGTAGAAAGTGACAAAAAGTGAAAGTTTTAGTAAAGGCAAATTAAAGGGTAATTAATTAAAAAACACAAGGTTGTTTTTAATAGTATATCTAGATTTGTTGGTACTAATCACATGTTTTAACCTTGTAACAGTCATTAAATTCATTATTTAAGGATCTCTAAACCATCTCTTTACATATTGCCTGGAATCAGGTTAAGAAAGGGCATTTACCTTCAAAAGCATTATGCTGTATCTGTATAGACCATTAGAATAATTTTTTAAAGATTATCCTTGTTGCCATTGTTAAGTTTTTGTTGTGTATTTAGGGCAGTGGCCACAAGGAGCTTGTACAACCCCATATTGACCCAGTAGTTTTGAAGAAGAGCAAGGGACATGGTCCCAGAAGTCTGCCCATCATACTTTCTCTTCTATTCCTTAACTTTAAAGCTGTTTGAGATTAGGGAATAAAACTTTGAATAAATATAATCTCATCTTTAAATTATCCATGCCATGTGAGGTACAGGGATGAATAGTGGTACAATGATCTAATTGCTACCACTTTTTTCTGCACTTTTATGTGATACTCTTTGAGATTGGGCATTTAAACTTGGTTACTTTTGATATCTGCCCACGAATTTGACAACAGTCTTAAAATTTGTTGTCAGATTTCATTCATGATCATGGACATTGATAGGTGTGGTTGAAAACTTCCATCATTTGAATGTTGTCCATATATACCTAGGTTTTTGCTGCTTTAATTTTTATCATTTTCAACCAAATTTTCCATGTAGCTGTATACTCCAGTCCATTCTTGCTGACTTTGGTTTCCACAGCGTAACTCAACCAGGCATTATCGAGTTGAAGTCAAATTGGGTATGCAGTTTTGTTTCATCACAATCCTGGATGCATTTGGTTGTTAGCATTTTGGGTTTATTTTTGACCCCCAATTGTTTAGTACATTCAGTTTCATTGTTACTCAACAATAATGTTGTATTTAGCCTCACCATTCAGACTTTCCTTAGCAGAGCTTTTGCAGTGACACCATTGCACATAACTCAACTATGACTAGCAATTAACTAATAAAATAGTGACCTTATTAATTTCATCTAGATCATGTCGTTGAGGGGTTTAATGCCATTTTTCAGCACAGAATAGGCTTTACATGGTGGCCAATATTAATGGTGGATTAAGAAGCCGGGAAAACATCCGGAAAGAACCACCGACCCACGAGAAACTTTCTCACATACCAACATTGGCCGAATCTGAGACTCGAACCCATGCAGACAGGTAAGATGGCAGTGATCCGTAATGCTCTTTAGACCACTCAGCCACTTGGGGTCCCTCATCTAAATCATGTAAAATAATTCATGTTCTGGTAAAACATAACAAAGCAGAACACAGGAAACTTTATTATAATTCTCTAACCAATTCATTTGATGCCATTTTTATTAGTTAGATAATGGGAGTCGTGATGGGTCTGGTTAAGGCATGCAGGTTCAAATGCCACCATGAAATCAGCCAGGATTAGTGATCTTGGTGTGTTCTTGAGCAAGACGTTTTACTTACCATAGTGTTCAGAGTTTTGCTTTGATATAAAAGACACCTCAAAAATAAAGATTTAGGAAATAGTTGTCCATGATTTTTAAAGTGAATCATTCAAAGAATAATATCAACCATGCCACATTGTATTTTGTAGAAAACATTTATTATAGATATCTAAAACATCAATTATCAGTCATTTTTCAATTTCAGCAAAAGTACTTTGATTCTGGTGACTACAACATGGCTAAAGCCAAGTTAAACAACCCCAAAAAGCCACTTGCACCATCAGAAAAAATGCTGTTACAGGAGTCTATTGGAGATGCCATTCCTACGCCAGAAGTCTTGCCACCACGAAAAGCATCAATCACAACTAGCAAGTTGGCAACAGACTCCACTAGCTGAAATTACTGCACACTTCTGTCGCAGCCAAATCATTCATGCATCACAATTGAATTGAGTCAAATCTGCAGTTCAAAGCACTCAAATATCTGATTCAGAACTCCAAATTAAAATGATATTAATTAGGAAGGCATGCATTTGTTTTGTACAAAAGTGAGAGAACTTTATCACACAAAAATTGGTTTCTTCAATTCAAAATGCAAATGCAGATTTAAAGTCATACTGTAGAACTCTGATGATGGAAATAACAAGATACAGAAGTACCCTTTCTGTTACAATAACTTGTGATTTTGAAAAATCAGTTTTTTGCAAATCAGACCTGTTAATCTGCTGGTTGCTTTACTACATTATTTTTATATAAATGATTTATTGAAAATTCGGTTGAAATTAAAACTGAATCCAGTAACTATATTCATCTGATATTCTAACAGCTCATCTATTAAAATCTAACTGTAATGATTGAACTCTTTTCTTTTTTAGGGTACCAACAAGAATTATAAAAATGCATTCCCCCTTTATTGGTTTGATTTAAGTAGAATAGCCATTATTCGGAGAGATTTCTGTCAAATCAACAAGACAACATTGGATGTAAAACCTTGGAGATATTATTCAGATCATATGTATGTACAGTTGTTTTGCTATGTACATTTTACCACACGATTGTATACACACATTACAAGATGGATTTTAATTATATTTGTGGATTGGCTGTTATTTATGTCTCTTCACTTCCATGTCATTCAGTTCAAGTTTGTGTTAACCAGTTATTGCATACTAACACTGTTCCTTCTCCCCTTGCAGTATACATTGTATATCGTCTTCCTGTTTTTTAAAAATTGTATTGCAATAATTCTCTTGCACAGATTGTGAAGTTAGATTCTAAAGTTGACAATTAAACATTTTCAGTAGTACATAGAATGAATAAATAATAATTACTGTCCTAATTTAAAACTTTTGAGTAACTTTAGTAAATTATACGTTTATACCCCACCACATTAGAGGAAGGGCATATAGTGTATGTCTGTCATACCTTGTTGAAGTTTTATGTTCAGGTAATTTTTCAGACAGTAATGTGGCATCTATGTAACCTGCATGCAGTTTGACCTGCATTCAGATTTTTAATTTATTTCTTAACGGAACAATTACTGAAGGATTTTGTCCATTCATCCACTCATTTATACTTCTAGCCACTAAATCTCTGCAACCCACACACACATATAGGGTCCATATGGTTAGGTTAGTAGCCCATTACAAGATGTGCCTTTTAAACTTTTGTCATTTTCAGGTTCAATTTCAATGAGTTGGTGTCCTCTCCCATAAGTTAAATTTTTTCACTACAGCAGATGGTTTTATCCTGCATGGATTTTGTCTCAAAATTTGCAGTGCTTTCATGTGTTTTGTCTTGTCAGCTCCACTTTGGTTAGAGTTGACAATTCAATGCATATCATCACATTTTGGGATGCTTCTTCACACATCTTGTAACTAGCACAGTTCAATAACCATTCAGCATATTCTGAAGTATTTGGTATGTACATTATCACAAAGACTTGTGTGCAGTTTTTCGATTATGGTATTATCTATTCTGTTTCGAGTTATGTCGTTTATTCTAGTCTTCATAAGGAAACGGCAGAATGTTAATTGTAATCAGCATAACTCAAGAACCATTCAATAAATTTTGATGAAAATTTGGTAAGTGCATTATATAAAAATTTACCTTTTAAGTGTTTTGTCTCCTCTACACCATTTTTGACTGAAACATTTCAATATTTCTTATGTAAACATAGTTTGCCAGATATCAATGTATCATTTATGGGTTTTCTTAAAACCATTTTTGACGGAGTTATTGTCTTTTGTTAATCAACTTAAATGTCTTAATTGAATAATCTTAATAGGTCGGTTTGATTATGTATATCTGAAAATGGCATGGGTAAAGTGGAATCTTCTCTGAAAGCAATGCAGATATCTCTTTCTTCTAAAACATTAATCCTTCTAAGGTCTTTTGCTGCTTAATGTTAGCAAGATTTCCTTAGCTAAGTAAACATGTACTTATGGAAGTCACTTTTATGAAAGCAAACTACCACTGCATTATTATTCCAGTCATTTTCACAGCAATATTTGTTTGATGACTATTGTATTTTTGTGACATTATTAAAGTTTAGTGCAGTGGTACAAATGTTTAAAAACTAAGAGATGCTCTTTGTTCAGCATATGTTAAAATCTTTAATCTACATGAAGTAAGGCCATAATGTAAACAAGTCGCTATAAATACCAGCAGTATACCAAACACATTTTTTCTGTTTTGAGACTGGTACCACATTTGAAGACTTTTGGAATTAAAATTTTCATGTCAGAAAATGTCATTACTGGTGACTTTTGACAATATTACATAAACTGACAATAACTTAAATAATCTTCCAATTAGGTGTACGCTTATCTATTCAAGTCCGTTGTAATGGACAGATGCAACTAAAAATAGACTAAAACACAAACTGATAAAATTTCCATTTCTGATCTTATTGTTTTTTAACTTTCTTTAGAATAAAACTCCAAAGCAAAAGAATTAATCCAAAATTTAAGGGAGGAATCAAAAACATTTGCCTTTCCTACATCCCACTCCTTACCTCATTGATGAAGAAGAATCTGTCAAAGTGAATAACTCTTTCAAAGTACAGCATGTAGATCTCATGAATGATGACCACATATGTACAAAGTTTGACAGCAATCCACTGAAAACTGCAAGGGTAGTTGCATTCACACACACACACATATATATATATATATATATATATATATATATATATATATACCAGCTTGAGTAAAAAGGAGCAATAGCTTTTAAAAGAACAGGAGCACATATTTTTCAATATAAGATATCTTTATATGATCCCATGTACCAATTCCATAGCAGCCTGTATTAAAAAAAAAAAACAATAGTGCAATACCAGCAGTTTTACTTTATGGTCAGAATGGTCCTTACACCAATTAAATTTAATGCACACATTACCAGATGATGACAATTACATGTTCAAGTTTTAATGGTGATTTACTGAAAACTGGTACTAGCTGTATTCATAACGGTCATTCACTACATTCAGCTGCTAGCTAGAGAGAGCAAAAACTTAATAAATTGGGGAGCATAGTAATTTTGTCAATATGCAGTAACTAACTTGTGTCAATTTTCATGGCAATCCATTAAAATTATTGCAATTACATTGACCAGATTGATGGACATTAAGATTTCTATAAAATATAGAGAGTTTGGGGTATAATGACAGTTTGTTTAGGATTTTGAAACTTTGGCAGCTTGGGTTCTTCCAAACTTAATTTCCGACATCTATTCCAGATAATGTATCAGATGTTACAAGTTTTTGAGTTGGACTTTAAGTTCAGTGTTTCCAAAATTTGTATAAAACTGTCAGGTCTCCTAGATTCATTTGATGCTCTTTTTTACTTTGTAAATGTATCTGCATTAACACAGATGTTTAGTATCTGGTCATTTAGGAATGGCTTGCATTTTTATCAATATTAGTGTTTAAGCTAAATAAGAAAATATCATGAAGCAGTCTAGTCCAAGCACAAGCTGCATAAACCAGATCTGCTGTAAGTTTAGGTCTATGCAGTTGGTTTGAAGTAATCAGTACAAGTGTCATAGACCTCGAACTGCAGCATGTGACTTCAACGCAAGTATGTACGCTGTTCCTTTTTTTTAAATAAAGTTTTAGAGAACAAAAGTCTATATCTATGTCTGTTTGCAGCTAAATTGTCATAATGCCTTTATGTTCAATGTGAAGACACCTGATCAATTTATTGCCTTGTAAAAGTTTTAACAAGTTACATAGGGCAGATATTTTTTGTGTCTTCAACACCGGTTAGGAAGAGATGAAGTGTGTTTTCAAGCTAGATTACTATTTAGTAAACCAGAATTATTGTACACTAAAATATATGTACCATTAAAAATGTGCGTTGCAAGAATCAGAGAATATAGTGTTCCATCCATTGTTTGATAGTAAACGAGTTGTCAAGGCTGAGAAAAAGATGAATATTGTTATATTGATGAAACAAATTGTACATAATACTAATAATAGGTTCTTGTTTGAATTACTTGATTTATTGACATCACCAATACATGAAATAAAACTAGATGGTCATCTTTGAATCTGTTTATCTTATTTTTTACACTATTGCAAGCATCTTTTTAGATAACCTCCATTAAATAAGAGCTTTTGTGCTGTTTTCAGTGTATGCATAATCACCTTTAAAGATATATACATCTATACAGACTCGCTATTTTCTTCCAGTTTAGTTTTGAATTAGTTTTATAGCACCTGCCCAATCGGAAGTGGTGTCGATTTCATATGTGGATTAGTTGTACTGTTGGTTACGATTTTGCATATTGGCTCCTTCCTTCCTCCTTTTTTCCTGCTGTCAAACCTAGAATCTTAAGAGTAGGCATCTCGACTAATACTGCGTTCTCATTATGAAAGCTGGTCACTGACATGTTCATCATGCTTCACTGACGTTAATTCAATGTTGAGCTTTTTCCTCGAGCAATGTTCATGCTCATATCATCCAAGTAGATGATTTTATGCATCTCTGTATAGTACCACACCCTTGGAACAAAAGATCATATTTTGTTGTCTAGAGTTTTTGTGTGAAGGTCATGACCGAATGTTTTTTCACTCTGTGTATTGTGTTTTTTAGATTTATGAATCATGGTTAAGGGATGCATCTTGATGAAAACTACACTTGTCACAAAAGTATGTCACTGTAGTCTGTATTTCATTCTTTGTTGACACCATTTGATCATTTTGGGGTAGGGTGCACGTACTGCCCTGGTTGACAATCGGTGGCAAGCAGATATCAAAAGATAAGGCCTTTCTGTATGAATCTCTCAGAGATGGAAACCATTCTGAAAAATTAGATGCGTGTAAAAACTTTGTCTACATAAGGGTGATATTGACTATCTCTAGTCTTTCTTGACCACTGGTTCATGCACATGCCCTGCCCTATTGTCAAAGATATGCCAGCTGCTACATGGTGTGGTCTCTGGACCTTACTTTCATTGAGTTTGGAGCTATGTGGTACCACCTAATTATATACTTTTTGCAACTTTCTTCTGTACATTCTAAACAGGAGGAATGGCATGTTGATACCCATTTGATCAACTGGTGGAGGGGGGATTTGGGTTTGTTCCCAAAAGTAGAGCTGTAGAATAGACCTGATGAGCCTTCTCCAGTGGGATAAATGCTGGGTCAGCAATCTATCCAACCCTATAAAATAAGCATTGCTAGCATGATAATTGTGACTCTTCCCCACACACACACACAATGTTGCTCAAGCAATTGAGGCCACAAGTTTTCCATCTGCATCTGGTTATGCTCCTTCATACCTGTCTCTTGTCCGGAGTCTTTCACAGAAAAAAGTTTAGCCATTCAATTATGGAAAGAATCTTGACAGCTAGAAGATCCTCTACAACAAAAACGTATGAAAGTGGCACATCTGGTAGACTGGTGTCAGGACAAAGGCTGCAGGACCCAGTTCATGCACTCTGATACTTTAAGAAGCACACAAAAAGCATCTATACATGCCCAGGCAGCAGCTCCTCCTGTCCATTCAGGTAGGAAAGCAACATATAACCTCTCAATTACTGACCTTGATATGGGTCCAGCTTAATCTCATCTCCTCATAATCAGGTATACCTCCTGAAGATCCTTGCTCATAAATTTCATTGGTTATCGGGTTATCTCACCTCACTTTCAAATACAATTTTTAAATCAGAGATAATACATGGAGACAATTGGCTGGCATGAACATTTGACTTTCTCAAGTATAAAATGTAAATCATATTGCCCTGTGAAGGGCAAGTATAGTTGAGATTGTGTACCCTTTCATTTTCTTATCTCTTGTCTGTTCTCCTAATATTAATTTGATAGGTAGCATTTTGGACTGGGAAAGGAAATATTTATAGAAAATTCTCCAAGAATCTTTACCCTTCAGATTAAAATCCACCAAACCCATCCCAGCAAATATATATACTTAGAAAGACCAAGATGGGAAAGATGTAGCAGAGTTATTCTGCATAATGTTAATTAATATGGGATAAGTATTCTTGGAGACACAATTTGCTATGTATCTTTCAAGGCTTTTAGCATTTAATTATGACAGCATTTTTTTTATATACTGTTATAGCTGGAACCATGAGGCTTGGTGAGATACATCTTGATGAGGACTACATCCTTATCACAAAAGCAGGTTAATGAGACCCATATTTCAGTAGCTCACTGACCATGCTTGAATCATGAAACTTGATTGTACACATCTCCATTAGTACCATACTTGTACCAAAAAGGTCACACTAATGTGTGTGTGTGATTAGGACTTTTGCAGTCATATCACTATGATGTCTGCAGTGTGGCACTTTCCAGTGATGTCTAGCACTGGGGCATCATGCATGATTCCCCACTGTCACATTATCCTGACACCAGGCCAACCAGTCTTAATACTAACCTCTTAATACTGAGCCCCCAGCTAAGCAGCCATTAGTACCATTTGTAAAAGTCTTTGGTAGGATTCAGCCAGGGTTTGAACCCATGACCTCCTGCTTCCGAGGTGGACACTCTTACCACTAGGCCACTGGAACAGTCAACTGACATAAAGTTTATACTTCACTGATTTAAGTTTGCATTTACATATTTTGTACATGTATATTTTTTGGATGGGCTGCGGGATGCATGCTAAGTGCTTACTGTCCTTCCTAACTGGAACCATGAAAACTGAAGGAATGCAACTTAATAAGCGATACTGAAGTAAAGACATAGCCCATATTTTTACTTCACTAACTTGGGTTAACATTTTTTATCTGACATCATTTCTCAGACACTGTTAATCCTAGAATAAAGATATTGATGATGATATGAATCTCTGTTAGTAGCACACCCTTTAAAGAAAAGCTCATTGTGACCTAGATTTATCTTGTATTGGCTTTCGTTATATTTTACATTAGGTCATGATGGGAAGTTGTTGGTATATTAGGATACTATACTTCCCAAAATCATGAAAAGAACTTGGTGGAATTAAGCATCTTGATAAGTAGTATGTCTGATTTCATAAAAATGTCATCTATATTTCAAATTTTTATTTAAAAATGTCTCTAATCTATATTTCATACTTAACTTTCAAATTTTTGTTTATAGATCATTAACTATGTACTGCTTAGTGTTCAAAACATGAAACTTGATAATTAACTCTGTACTGCATCTTTACAAGCAAAAATACCACTGTAACCTACATTTTAACCTACACTTCATTGTATGCCTTACTAACCTACATTTTAACCTACACTACATTTTATGCCTTACTAATCCACATTTTAACCTACACTACATTGTATGCCTTACTAACCTACATTTTAACCTACACTACATTGTATGCCTTACTAACCTACATTTTAACCTACACTACATGTTATGCCTTACTAATCAACATTTTAACCTACACTACATTGTATGCCTTACTAACCTACATTTTAACCTACACTACATTGTATGCCTTACTAACCTACATTTTAACCTACACTACATGTTATGCCTTACTAATCAACATTTTAACCTACACTACATTGTATGCCTTACTAATCTACATTTTAACCTACACTACATTTTATGCCTTACTAATCCACATTTTAACCTACCCTACATTTTATGCCTTACTAACCTACATTTTAACCTACACTACATTTTATGCCTTACTAACCTACATTTTAACCTTCACTACATTTTATGCCTTACTAACCTACATTTTTAACCTACACTACATTTTATGCCTTACTAACCTACATTTTAACCTACACTACATGTTATGCCTTACTAACCTACACTACATGTTATACCTTACTAACCTACATTTTAACCTAGACATTTTATGCCTTACTAACCTACATTTTAACCTACACTACATGTTATGCCTTACTAACCTACACTACATGTTATGCCTTACTAACCTACATTTGAACCTACACTACATTTTATGCCTTACTAACCTACATTTTAACCTACAGTACATGTTATGCCTTACTAATTACATTTTAACCTACACTACATTTTATGCCTTACTAACCTACATTTTAACCTACACTACATGTTATGCCTTACTAACCTACATTTTATGCCTTACTAACACTGTAAGTATCTCAGTTTAGCTGGTGACTTTTTCCAAGCTTTATTTACATCTTTATGACCAATGCATTTAGAAGTAGGAATACATGCTTTATTAAATTACCATACTGATGACTTGGTATGCATTGCATCTTGTAATAGCAGTGTTCAGCTCTAGGAATTCCTTCATAAGGAAAAGGAATGCTTTTGTTAGAAGAAAAGGCATATTTGGTTTATCAAATGACATTTTTTGCACACAAATAATGACATATTGTTTTAATCATTTTAGAAGGGAAAACAGACAAATACACTTTCATAAATTTATCTTACATTACATAAACAGAAAAATAAAGCGGAATAAATAGAAAACAACATAGATCTAAGAAAATGTTGCAGTGATCTTGAGCGAGGCAGAAGGGGGAGTAAATACTTGTTGATCTTACATCATTTGGGGCAATGATAACAGCTTCTAAAGCTGATTTGAAGAAAGATTATAGTTGGACAAAGATGAAAAGAAAATGTATCTTTTCTAGTTCTACTGGCCAAGACAACAACTTTTTGTTTATTAAAACAAATTTGTTTTTGATATTCTTAAACCATGGAAAGACTGCCATGAAATTGTATACACACATTCATTTCAAAATGTCAAGGCACATATCACTTATTTTCACATAGGCATCCATTACTGATATTTATGAAATGAATATTTTTGCATCATTAATTAAAAAAATTAAAAATCTGACTACATATAGCATACTGAAGATAAAAACGTTTTGAATGATTGACAAATCATACACCATAGTCTTGACAGTAATATTTTTCTCAAATTCACTTTAGCACCTAATTTGTGAAATTTCACGCTTGTGGCATCAGTATATCATCATATATCCCTTTCATCCAATCTGAGGTCATTGAGAGGAGATTATCCTTAGTTATCTCCCCATTCTCCTTCCCAATGTTTATGTATGTCAAACTCACTAGCCAAGGTTCCAATATGTTAACCCTAATTACACCATGGCGGATCAAAGATATTTGTCTTGCTTCAGGTCTATGAATTTCAGTTGTGAAATTAATTTGTGAAAATTTGAATACTCTTTCTACATAACCAAGTCAAATCTGAATACTTTTCCTACATGATCAAGACAAGGGGAGTACATGACTTGAAAATGGTCGCATAAATGAATAATTTTCACTTCCAGCCCAGGTTTGTACAAATACCTTTCACTCAAATACACATGTAATGGCTTCTCACTGGTACAGACTCATACTTTTGATGCAAAACTAAGAAAGTATCCTTTGATGCCTCCACCAGTTTTGTATGATTTACAACGCACCAATGTTACTACCTATTGGTTAGTTGGCTTTACATACTAATGGAGGCAACACATGAAATCCAATAAATGTCTCTAGGATAAATCATTAAAGTATCTGCCAGATCTGCCATGGTATAGATATGGTTAATATATTGGAACCTTGGCAAGCAAAGATGGCATGTATGTATGTTTGTATGACAGAACATCAGCACAGCTTGAGTTATAACTAATAACAAATTAGTAACAAGAAGGGCAAATTATACTTGGTTGCCTCGCCCTTCTTCTGCCAAGTGTGTGTATGTGATTCAAGATATGGCTTTCCAATAACAAGATTTTCAGGATGGCTACCGTAGAAGTCTTTTAGTGAAACCCTATGTTGATATGGCCATTCAGTCAGGATAACAATATTTTCAAGATGGTTGCTGGGGTGACCATAATGGATGTGCTCAAGATTTTTTATATATAGGACCAACTAGCACAAGGGATGAATTTGTGTAATATTTTTGGCAATCCTCTCAAGTGATTTAGGAGGAGCATTGATAACAAATATTACACATATGGATAGATGATAGTTGGAGAGTGGACCATTCCTAAAGTTCTTCTGATCTGTGACCAGCAGAGCGAGCTAAGAAAATTTCACCAAAAACATTATTACACATTTTCTGTATATGGCCTTCACCACAAGGTAAAAGAGACTAGTGAGTTTTGTTAGAGAATGAAATGTCTTGCTTTCACGATTTATGCCATGTGTGATAAGAATCTATCATGCAGAGGAAATGGGAGCTAAGGGTCTTTCTGAAAGACACTGAGGGAACTGACCCAGGATGGCATGGGGGTGGGTGGGAAATAAACCCATGACTTGGATTACAGGACCATTGCTCTACCAATGAAGCAACTGGTTATTATGAGTATCAAAAGTAAATGATATACTATATGAACTCACTTATAAGACACAGACCCTGATCTGACATCATATAATGTACCAGTAGATCTGGGTCTGTGCAGTTTGTTTGGAGTACAGTATTTTCATGCGCGTTTTTACAATCAGCACAACCCCCCCAGCACAGTATATGCGTAAGCACGTTATTACCAGGGTTTTTTTTACAGCCAAAAGCACATCAATGAATTTCAAGCAACCACCCTAATAAACAAGTGACAATTAATAAATGATTTATTTCATACACATACAGTATAAATGAGGTTTATTCAAATCTTTAAGTAGAAAATAAACAATTCAAAGTTGATACCATGTTGTGCGTCAGTATGTTATGGTATGTAATGAATATCTTTTATTTGCACGAGGCATACACTAACTTGCATTATAAGAATATGTAATTTCTATGTAGGACAAAAACCAATAATCGGTTTAAAATCAGATTTCTACAAACAATAATCGGTTTTGGAGAAATAAAAAGATATTAACATCCCTATACCAGCATGCGTGCATTCCAGCTGGAAATTAGCGGAAACCAGTAAATACACAGTTTTATAGCAGTTGCTATTTTGCCTCTGTTGATGCGAAAAATATTACAACATGGCATTTACGACTGTACCGGTGATACCGGTATTTATTATGAGCAGAAAGGGATAAAGGCGCCGGCATTAAATCGCTGGATGGTGAGCAAGAGACAGCCTCGTAACGCATATCAGATGAGGCACCTCTGGCCGTCCTGTGTTCCGGCAGGCCTGTGTTGGTTACTGTGCAGTACATGCATGGGCACGCAATCCAAGATATTTTTTACACAAAGACGGAATTTACGCACATTATCTGTATGTGCGCGTTATACACATACGTGCGTTATATGCGCGAAAATATGATAATCAGTAGAACAAGCAAATACAGGCACATTATGCTATGGAAGATCAGGATCTTTCTCATTTTGCAGTTAGACTCATCTTGTAAGCATATGTATATATATATATATATATATATATATATATATATATATATATATATATATATATATATATATATATATATATATATATATATATATAAGGAATATAATTGGATGGAACAATTTTAATAAAATCTTTCCTTTGATCAATATAATTATGATTGTTTGGTCTAATAAAAGTGAACTACAAACATTCGTTCCTTGTTTGATACTGACACCACCATTCTACTGCAAGCTGCACAAAAACACAAGAATTAAATTTGGCATCTATCCAAGCATACTGTCACGACCCATCCTTAGAACTTGACCTTAATTCTTCCAGCTTTTTGTCAGCTGTTTCAACTAATTTACTACAGGAAGATAATAGATCTGAAAACAAATAAAAGCTGCTGTAAGTATAATGTATACTAATACACCTCAATATACTGAATATAAGAACAAATGTGATCCGAATACCATTGTTCTATCACTGCATATTGGTAAACTACCATCTATACTCATCTACAAATCAGATCCAGCTGCAAATAATAGACCCAAATAGATATAATTAATGTACATGAGAATATGGCTCTATGCAGTTTGTAATATAATTAGGTAAACAATCGATATACACCCTGATCGGCCAGGCATTAAGCGATGTCAGATCAGGGTCTGTGTTCTTTGCAGCCCAACTTATATGTGAGTATGCATGGTACTTTGGAGAAGATGCTTTATATACAAACATGTACAATCATCACCTGTAATAATGCACCTTGATATACTGAATACCCTCATAAAGATGTCTCTTTGTTGGGTATAATGCCATTTTTCAGCATGTGATATACATGGATTGGAAGAACCTCCAACCCACAAGTAGCTACTGGCAAGCTCTGTCACATACTCATACTCATTGACCTGAGACTCAAACTCACACAGAGTTGAAATGATCACATGATCTGTAAAGTCAAGTGCATTTGATCATTCTGCCCTCCATCATAAAGAATGAGTATGATCAGAATATGACTGAATTCGCTTCATTTTGTTCTATCACTAGCTTGTTGGTAAACTACCACAGACACTCATGTATAAGTTGGTTCCAACTGCAAACTGCACAGTCCAAAATTTGCCAATGCATAATGTGCCAGCATATCTGGTCTGCACAGTTTGTTAGGAATAATCAGTCGAACAATAATCAAACAATGACCCTGATCTGCTGGCATATTTTTAATGATGGCAGATCGGGGTTTATGTTGTTGCTATTGAACCCAACTTGTACACAAGTAAATATGGCACTTCACTCATTACTGTTGCAAACTAAGTGTGCTTGCACTTATAACAAAACCCTATTTCAATGATATTATACTCCAAAAATGATGCACACTTGTTTATATTTTAAAAAAACTGAATATAAGGTAATACCTCCTATAATCCAGCACACTTAAAACTCTCATGAGATATTACCTTTTTCTCAAGCAGACAGGTACAATGTAAAACAGAATGTTGTTAATACACTTTCTCTTAAAGCTGTTTTTGAATCATTGCAAAACTGGTATATATTATGATCATAACCAAAAGATGTACTTATTGAAAAAAAATTGTGCTCCTGTTTTGGCGTTAATTAAAAATAGTTATTGCTATTTTTTATTACTTACAGCTGGATGAAATGTATGACAGAATATAACATTTTATGCTAATTATCATTAGATATGGATATTGACCACTCATTGTACAGGTTCTAATTTCAGAAGAGATGAACACATTTTTGGACTCGTCTCTGTAATGGGGATAGAATTGGGATGTCAGAGAGTTGGGCATGTATTTATGTGAGAAAACTGCTCATCATTCTTCCAGTTTTGTGTATAAGACCAATACATGATCCATCAAAAAGTATTTAATTAGCGGGTGATGTTATGATACACAGGTGCAATTTAAATACAGACTGTATTTATAACTGGTTTGACTGTATTTGAATACTGAATAAAAAGACACTGTTTTTTAAAAGATGTGATGACATTGTCAACAATCCTGCACCATACCCTAGTCATGTCAACATAAAACATGATTCAACTCTGGAAGATACAAAAAGCATTCAAATAAAGCTTTGCTCCTTACCCTCAGAAAGAAATGAAAATAGATGTAATCAATCCTTACCCTTTAACTGTTGGTCAGCATCTCCCAGACTAGATTTTTCAAAATTATTGTTTTTTTCCCAAAAACTTTCTGGCACCCACTGTCTGGGTCGCTGTATTTCAGAACCGCTGTAGTTTGAAGATGCTGGAGAACAGAAAAGAAAAAAGAGCAGGACGAGAATTAAAGGCTTTTATGTATAAAGAAAACAGCATGGTCCAAGTTAAGAAAGATGAATAATTAAATATTAGTAATGCAGAAAAGGGTCTCTCACCATTGCTGGCTCTGGTATAAATTCTGTTTTTACAAATTTTAGAATTTGCTAAACTTGTACCTCACACACACACACACACACACACAGACACACACACACACAGACACACACACACACACACACTCTTTTAAAAATGAACACTTTCTTTAAATGAATGGCTCATGAAGACCCAAATATTTAATTATAGCAAGAACTAATGGTATATGGAATGGTTGCCAAAGAATACAGCTTAAAAAAATGCCAGATTTTATCAGAATAGGTAAAATAATGACTTAAAAGGGAATATGGGACTTAAAGTTTCAATTTGCAATACTACTTATTGTAATTTTTGACAAGATCTGCAACATCAAATAAAGAGAAATCAGTTTTAAACAATGACTACAATGCAACACCATCTTGCCTGTAAATTATGTAACTAGTAAGCACTGGAACAGACTATCACTGCAATGCATAACACTGCACAGGTACTTGTGTAATCCACCACTATAGATAATGAAGTACACAGGGCCTTTGTTTAATGTTAAGTTCCAAATATGATTTTGTTAATAGTTTTCCATGATCACTAAAGAAAAGGTCTACAAGTATGAGCCCAAATATATACAAGAAAAACTGAGATTGAGAGATTTAAAGGAACAAATTTTCAAGGAGTGGCTGCAGGTTTAAAAATTATTTTGAACAATAAGTTGTCAATCCTTCAATTACAGATTTGTTATCTGCTCATTCTGAAAATGTTATTGGATCAGAAATTGTTAATAAAGTATTTTCCTATTCACACATAATTGCTAAGTTCTAGCTTGATTCTTTTAGCATTGTCATAGATAATGCTAACATTAACAATGTCAAGTTATTAAGCTGTATTCTTTGGCAATCATTCCCAACAATATGCATTAACTAAGAATAAAAAACAATGGTATGTTTTGTGTGCAAATATATACACATTCTCCTTCCAAATATGCCATATCATAAATATAGTTTCTACCTCGATATATATATATATATATATCGAGTTGTATGCCATGTGTATATTATACCAGTAGTCAAGTGTATGCTATGTCTGTATTATACAAGTAGTCAAGTTTATGCTATGTCTGTATTATACAAGTAGTCAAGTTTATGCTATGTCTGTATTATACCAGTAGTCAAGTTTATGCTATGTCTGTATTATACCAGTAGTCAAGTTTATGCTATGTCTGTATTATACAAGTAGTCAAGTTTATGCTATGTCTGTATTATACCAGTAGCCAAGTTTATGCTATGTCTGTATTATACCAGTAGTCAAGTTTATGCTATGTCTGTATTATACCAGTAGCCAAGTTTATGCTATGTCTGTATTATACCAGTAGTCAAGTTTATGCTATGTCTGTATTATACCAGTAGTCAAGTTTATGCTATGTCTGTATTATACCAGTAGTTAGTTGTATGCCATGTCTGTATTATACCAGTAGTCTGTTTACTGGTGCTAAATAAGTAATTCTGAAGACATGTACTGTTTAAATTCTGTGACAACTGTTGCATCTGGATTCTTGAAACAGTGATAATTCAGGTGGCGCTCTACAGTTTTGTACTTTGCATAGGGTTAGAATTTTAAAGAAAAATAATTTTCTGGGATTTCTTCACTGGTTATACTGGCAATATAATAAAGACTTTGTATATCTTAGGTGTTGGGAGAAGAACTTTCAATTCCCTTTATTTTGATGTATGATTGATGGGTGTACTTTAGGTTCTAGAGTATACAGCTTGGGCTAACATAAGATGTGCTCATGTAAACAAACTGCTAGCTCCGCATGGTCATTTTCACTCCCTGGACTTCAGAGGTAAATTGTAGAAAAATGGTACGATAACTTTTTTTACTTTTCAGATATTTTGTAATTTGTTCATTGCACTTTCAGAAGCTGCTATTGCCTACTTCAGCAAAATTCGTTTTCCCTAGTTTAACAACTGCTAAAGTTAGTGTACTTTTGATTAATTCTGGCTAATTTTTCAAGCACAAGGGAGCATCCATTTTGTTGTACCATGCGCTTATATCATTTACAATTTCCACAAGTGCAGTATCCAAAGAAATATCAGCCACATTACATCAAAGTAGCATTGAGATATGCCAACTTATTCTCCATTGTGCATGTTACAAATGCAAACAACTTCACCTCACATACGTCACTATCTGAAAAGTACATATTAACTGGTGAGCGCCCCCTCAGTGGAAGGGTTTGTGGAGGGTGGGGTTTATACTATCTCTGAAATCTTCCTCCCCATTCCCTCCTCTACTTCAACTACTCTACTTCAACTATTATTATGCTAAAGTGGGATTACATTCCTTGCTCAAAGTGCACCATCCAGAATCAAATCATTATTAACAGAAGAATTAAGCATTGAAAGCAATAACTGATAATCAAAGGATCATTTTACTCCAAACTCTTAGAAATAACAAAGACCCTATGTTACTCACCTTCTACAGCACAATCAATTTCTCTAAACATATTGTAAACTTCACTGCCTCTTCCAGCCATTCTCTCACCTGTAGAATATTGAAGATAAGATTACAGTCATTACAGCACTGATCCCAAATTAAGTAAGAAATATCTTGCTTCAACTATTCCAACCCTGGGTAGCTGAGTCAGCCAAGGCACTTGCCTTCACCAATCACAACCATCTGACCTCTAAACATGTGGGTTCAAGTCCTGTGCTCGTTGGCCAATGTGGGTATTTGAGAATGTTTGCCAGTAGCATGCGGGGGTTGGTGGGTCTTCCTGGCATTTTCCTGGGTTCTTGCTCTACCAGTTTTACTGGACACCATGTCAAGCCAATCATGTGATGATATTATGTTATATCATGTGCTGATATCATGTTATATCCACAACAACAAGCCTTCTGTATCAATACGTCAGTGACTACAAACTTTTTCAACTAAATAAATTTGAATCTAATGTAATGATCTTAATTCCTTTAATGTGAAAAAAAATCCTTTAAAAAAAAAGTTTTAATAAGTTTCAAATTTTGTTGCATAGCTTAACTGTCAAAGAGTTACTGCTTGATATATTTAAGCAGCAATGCATTACCAAAATCAGCATGAACAAAGGACAGCTTACAAGTATTCATGCAGTAAAAGTGTTATAGGTGGTCAATAAAAAGACAGAAAACAAATATTCATGGGTGCTTCACTTGGTACATAGTTTATAGCTTGTGATACAACTGATTTTACAAGCTTCCTGGTGTGGAGGGATTCATGGATGGATCCAGCAGTATTAATAATCTGTCAATGTTTCTCAAGAACTTCACAACAGAAATGCAGCATTTTGTTGGTTTCTGTCATGCCAATATTTGGCCAGGCCAAAGAGGGGTCTGATCTAGACCAGATTTTACTATCTCTGATGATATATGTCATTGGTGACTTAGGTTTTGTATCCTTGCTCTAAATAAAGTTATAAGTATTATCTCTAAATAATTGCATGAGCAAGTGTTATCCCTAAATAAATTACTGAAAGAGTGTTATCTAATGAGTTTAATAAATTTACTGAGTATGTGTCATCTCAAAATATCAATTGATTAAGTGTTATCTCAAAATAAATTTACTGAGTGTTATCTCTAATTGAATTTTCATTAAATGAATTAATCAATATTTCTAAATGAATTTACTTAGTAAGTGTTACCTCTAAATGAATTTTACTTAGTAAGTGTTACCTCTAAATGAATTTTACTTAGTAAGTGTTACCTCTATATGAATTTACTTAGTAAGTGTTACCTCTAAATGTATTTACTTGATAAGTGTTACCTCTAAATGAATTTACTTGATAAGTTTTACCTCTAAATAAATTTAATTGATAAGTGTTACTTCTAAATGAATTTACTTGATAAGTGTTACCTTATAATGAATTTACTTGATAAGTGTTACCTCTAAATGTATTTACTTAGTAAGAGTTACCTCTAAATGAATTTACTTAGTAAGTGTTACCTCTAAATGAATTTGTTTAGTAAGTGTTACATCTAAATAAATTTACTTAGTGTTACCTCTAAATGAATTTACTTAGTAAGTGTTATCTTTAAATGAATTTACTTAGTAAGTGTTACCTCTAAATAAATTTACTTAGTATGTGTTGCCTCTAAATGAATTTACCATGTGTTATCTTAAAATCAATTTACCAGTCCTAACACAAAACTCTTAATGCTGAACACCAAGTGAGACAGCTGTTAGTACCAATTTTATAAGCCTTTGGTATAACTTGGCCAGGGATTGAACCTACAACCTCCCGCATCCAATGCAGATGCTCTAACCACTAGACCACCGGAGCGGTATGCTATCATTGATAACATTACAATTTATGAATGGGATAAATAAGTGCTAGCTTAGCAAATCTTGTACTTTACATGGTAATAGATATATGTGAGATTCAAAAAAGATGCAACTGTTTATAATCCATGCATATTGTATTGCTATACAAAATAGTTTCAGGTGATTACATGTACATATAATAATTTTAAAAGAACTATGGGTAAAGAATGAAATATATACCAGTTGACAGATTGAGAGACCATTTGTTCACAGAAGAGTTGATCTTTCATGACAGATTTTACTATATTTATAATTAAATTACTAACACAATGCAAACTTTTAATCATTACAGTAAAACCCAACTTGAAAAATCACATTCATAAGAGACCAACTGTCATTTAAAATCAGACTTTTCATGCAAGACTCAGTGTAAATGACCTCTGATAGGAGATAACTTATTTTGATTTTTAGGTTTTAAAAAAAGTGGTCTCTCAAAACATGTTTTACTACATCTGTAGTAACAGATTTTTATTGATACCTGGTGGCATGAAAATAGCTTACCCAAAAATGGGTAGGACAGTTAGGCAGAAATCATTACATAAGGAATTTCAAATTTTCATAAAGTGTTTCATCCAATTTTCATTATGCAATTGAAACTTCACACAACAATAATTGGAAAAGTTCCCAACAAAGGTTTTAAAGATATATATATATGCTACTGAGTGGGTTTTCCTTACTTTTTTGAGCTGGTATATAATAAGAACCAAGGAAAAACAAAATATACAAGTATGATCATCGTAGCATGTTCATGAAGCCTTCAGGGTTAGTTTTCTACCTTTTACTCTTAAGTGTGACATAAGCATTTCAAACTAGATGTAATCACAAATCCCTTTAGCTTTTATTGCCTGAGTTCTCTATATATTCTTATTATTAATTTTCTTTTACTATTAGTTTTCTTTAACTATTAGTTTACTTTTACTATTAGTTTTCTTTTACTATTAGTTTACTTTTACTATTAGTTTTCTTTAACTTAATTTACATATTGGGTTAATGCTAATGGTGCCACTTTCTAATTCCATATTGGGGTTCTGTAATTCTGTTTCTATAAAAAATCCTGAAAAACCTCAAATCTACAGCAAAACAGCAATTCCCTTTAACGGTCTTCCACATCCCCTAAAATTAACACCATCGTTTCCTGAAACCCAAAATGATGGGTTATTTAGCAGATCCTTTAAAATCAATATTTTTTGCATGATTAGATTATTTACCGCTTGACTTAATTTCATGCAACCATACAAAAAGCCCATCTTTACAAATATAATTTATGTACTTAGCAAGAGATCATGTACATATGGTCCGCTGTGAATACAAATTTCCTTCAGCACGCAGGACAGACTCAAACTACTATATCATGCTATTTCAAATATCTATACACAGCTTCCAGTTAAATTTGCTATCCCTAGGGTCATCTTCCAATGTATTATACATTACTCCCTCAATATAACTCTGTTCATAGTTACTCAAAAAGTCGATTTCCTTATAGATTAGGTGTCTTTACTATGAGATACTGTAGATTGCCATTAAATAATAAAATTTGATCCTTGACCATATCTGCCACACAAGTGGGGTCCACATTGTATTGCGGTACCTTACACACAACAATAAGGGTCACAAGATTCATCAATATATTGATGCATTGATACTTTTGCTGTAACAAAACAAAATAAAAAATGATACTTCCCCTTTGAAAGTTACTTTAATATTCATCAATTATGAATAATTATCATTCACCTTTTTATTCTTGAAACTGAGAATTCATCTGAAATAGATGTCACAAGCACAGGCACTCATTTTATTCAGTCAAAAATACTTGAAAATACTTGCAAAGACATTGCCCCATCAAACATACCTTGCAATTCCATGCTAATTACCTTATCCCAACTGCATGATCATGATAAAGGAGAAATTAAAATGTGTTCCCCATGTATAATGAAGTATTTTACTCATCACTTTTATGTGAAATTTCTTTTAATTTGTATCTTGTCTACTTCAGTCTAATTTGACTACAAGTCACACAATGAAATATGTTAGAGTGAATTCTGATTGGTGAATGGTGAGTGAATTCTGATTGGTGGTTATCATTTGTTTCAGTTCAGGGTAAACAATAACCACCAATCAGAAATGAATGTAATTATTGACTGCATGACATACAGGAAGTTTTGGCAAGGCAAAACTGAAAAAAAACTTAGTGCAAAAGTGATTTTTAGATGATTTTTAAGTGCTTAAATTGTACATGGGAGTAAATTTTGGAATATCTCTTTTCATGCTGAGTTATTTAATTAGTGAACATGCCGATGGGATAAATAAAATTAGCACAGAATCAGCAAGGGGGGCATATTTACAAATTTGTCACCTTGCGTAAATTTTTAATTAAAAAAATATATAAAAGGGGAGTGGCTGTTGTCAATAGTGTTCCCCTCTTCACTAACAATTACAAGTGCCTGAGGCAGCAATTGTTTTCATCTTCAGGAAGTAGAATGTGATAGGTTCTCTAGGTAATCATTCCCACTCCGACACCAAGACTTGTTCCAGATAAGATTTTCATTGCAAGAGAAAACTGTACATTGTCATCTGTCTGAAAGATAACACTGTAATATCTTCAAGTTTAAGTGAAAATAATAAATTGGTAATACATGAAACATCTTTGTAAAGCATTCAGACAGTGGAAAACAAATGGCGTGGTGTAGAAGATGAGTCATGTATCTAATCAAATGGTGCAGCCTGAACTGACCTTAAAGGCTGCATTAAAATTACTGACCACTAAGAAATAGTCTATTGGAAAATATTTTTGTTATCTTGTCATGGATGAAAATGCCATATAAACAGATTCTGTGTATATGTCTGTCTGTAATCTGTTTACTGCAAATACAACCTGTATGTCAACACCATAGTATGTCAACACCATAGTATGTCAACACCACAGTATGTCAACACCATAGTATGTCAACACCATAGTATGTCAACACCATAGTATGTCAACACCACAGTATGTCAACACCATAGTATGTCAACACCATAGTATGTCAACACCATAGTATGTCAACACCATAAAATGGCAACACTGAGAAACCTTCTAAATATGAAAAGACCATTGAGTTGATATTTGTATCAATAATGTAACTCCTGGACTTTATATCCTGAAACATATTTATATGTGGTACAGGTGTATCACCCCTAATAAACAGGAAGCAAAATAAAGGACATTTAACACATTACTGTATTTCCAGCCTATAAGTCAATACATTTTTACTTGAAAGTCTGGTCTTTGTCTTATACTCCAAATCGACCTATATATGGATTATGTCATTGAAATTGTATCAATTTATTTATGGATTATGGTACCCAGTATGCTATTAAAATTGCTCTATAATTGCATAATCAAAAACAGGTCACATTCACATTGCTTTATAAATTCTTGTTAAATTACTATGTCAATGAATTGTTTTAAACTAATATGACTGCATTTATATTTATATTTTGTCATTATTTAGTTTGCCATCTGCGTGTATATTCTTATATCTCAAACATAAAATTTAAGAAAACGATACCGGTAAAAAATTCACCGGGCCACATAGCACGCTTATGGGTCTATACTCTATAGTGTAGTGTACTGTACTAATTCAAAGTATACTGTTTGTTCCTATGATTTTTTTTATTTTATTTCATCCTTTTTAACCATACCTCATTCTTCCTGATTACATTTTAGCAACTGGTCCATTAATATTTGATTTCTCAGCATAATGTTGGACACGTGTGATCAATTACCAGTACAGCTTTTTCATTGATCTAATTGATCCTATAAAGGGATGTAATCCATAATAACTCGAGTGTTCCATGATTATTTTTAAAATACCACAGATTATGCTTTCTACTGAATCCCCTAAATCATATAAAGTTTCTCAAATAAATTTTGTTTAAACTAAACAACTGTATTTCATGTAATTTTGCATACATGACAAAATAATTATTAATTTCAGTGTACAAAAAATGATATGCAAAAAAATAGTTATTATATTGCGGTTCTGACTATGTATGAAATATAAAGGGATCTTACCTGAACAAATTCTACAGAACACATGCTACTCGACAACTTAATAGTACAAACATACAATGTAAATAAATGTTTTCTGTCTCATTCTGCTCTTAACTCAAGAATCTAATTACAAAAAAAAAAAAAAAAAGTACTCAAAAGATTTTGTTATTAGTGAATGAGAGAGAGAGGATTATCTCTCAGCATGAAAGCTCGCCTGCATTTATGACATATGTAGCTGTTACGTTGATGTTAGCAAAATGAAATCCTATCTTTAAGACGTATCACATGATACAGTAGTATGTTTCATTGTGCACAAAAGTCAAAACATAAATTTCAGCATCGAGGTCTTACATGTTGGACTAGCAAAATGATTAAGATGATTTGAACATATAATAGTTAAGGGTATTATTTATTGGTCAATTGTACACAATGATACATGTCCACATTGTCAAAAAATCAAGTGCTACTTGTATTTATACAGCAGCAATAATCTCATTATCAAATTGCAATAAAAAAAAAATAAAGTACATGAAATCATGTTTTAGATAATGCACATGAGCACATGCGTGAGAGAGAGAGAGAGAGAGAGAGAGAGAGATGAAGTTAAAATTGTTTATGTACAAGACCGTATTTATTCAAAATCTGTTTCTTTTTGTAGATTTTGCAAAGAGAAAAAAGGCTTTTGAGTTACCTGACAATTGTGATAATCCTCATGTATTATGACACTACTATATTCCATTATCAGTAAACACCGCTAAATAAACAATTCATTCTTGTTTAGCTTAGGCTGTACATTGTCACGACAACCACATGGCTATGCAGTGTTATTTACACTGTAATTAAACATGCTTAGTGCTTTGGTTATTCCAGTTGAAACCAGATTGAGGGCAAGAATCGACAGAATAGGTCAAATCAGTGAGTAGGAAAATGAGGCTTGCTTTAGTGCAGTGAAAATCTGTCAATGTGCTATTGAAGCCATTGTCCATACAGAATTTGTTATAAGGACAAGCAATCATTTGCATTACATGTACTAGTTATTCTAACTCACCAATAAAGATAACGGAGGGGTATATCATCAAATAGATTTGCAATAAAATGTTAATTAAATCCAAATAAAAACAGAACCAGCTTAAAGGATAGTATATGTATATAAACAAATCGATTTAACAGAGTCTGTGACTTTCAAATTTACGACAGAAAATGACAAGGTTTTTATATTTTATGTTTGTATGCCTATAATAAAACAATAAGACTAGTTGACCAGTGGTCTTCGCTTTAGCATATACATAGTGTACTGAGATGTAATTTGTATCATCAAAGAGCTTATGAACTCATTTTACAAAATGCACATGGTGTTTTGTTACGGCAACAGACTTTATAAGGAGAACTAATGAATGATAATATTTAAAAGTATGTTCTGTGAAGTTCTTTGTCCATTTGTTAATAAGTAAAAACTGGATAGAATGTTTTCATTGTGAAGTCAAAATGAAAGCAAAAGGTGTTGAAAAAATATGTAGTACCCTATTGTGTTGTGATCAACGTACTTATTTCTTGATTCAGTAGTCCCTGTTCATCATTGTAAAAGTCCATAGCAATCAATAATTTTCATCTTGAAGTGTTTTTTATGCCTTTTATGGTGCAAAACATTCAACAATTAGGATTGAATAGATTTTGGTAAAACAATATTAGTTGTAAATTTTAGAACAGCAATTAACATGTAATTTAAGTAATGACAATAAGAAAGCTTATGCATCAGTCATTGTATTTTCTCAACAACAATTCATTATTACTTTTTGTAAAAACAAACTGGCAGCATGGTATTATCGATCTTTTTGCTGCCATTTTTTATTCCGATACGGAAGACAAAGACTTTGAGGGATTTTCAGATATTGGAGATGATTAAATGATTCCACACAGAAGTTGCCAAACAACAAATCTGCCAAAACAAGTTAAGTTATATATAATTATCTCAACTCATGACATGGTACCTCCTGAAAGGTGTATGAACTTGCACGAGTACTTTACGTAAAGATGGGTGGGATGACATACCAACCAATTTTTTCTTAAAGTGAAAATATGGAAAGCCATATGCTAGCATGTGCAATGTCATGACAGACAAAAAGACCCATGCTAGCACCTGTCAGACTAGGGAAAAAAAAACATACCAGCACCTACACTGCTAAGGGCCATTTCTAGCACCTGCACTGTCATGATAGACAAAGAAAAACCTATGATAGCACTGGTCATGATAGACAAAAGAACTTAAACTAGCACCTGCACTGTCACGATAGACAAAAAGACCTATACAAGCACATGCACTGTCATGTTATACAAAAAGACCTATACAAGTGCCTGAATTGTCACGATAGACAAAAAAACTATACTAGTGCCTGCACTGTCATGATAGACAAAAAGACCTGTACAAGTGCCTGCACCTACACTTGTCTAGAAAATGCACTGTCATGATAGACAAAAGGACTTAAACTAGCACCTGCACTGTCATGATGGACAAAAAGACCTACACTTTTCTAGCACCTGCACTGTCATGATAGATAAAAAAAGACCTATACTAGTGCCTTTACTGTCATGGTAGACAAAAAGACCTACACTTGTCTAGCACCTGCACCATCATGAATGACAAAAACACCTACACTAGCACCTGCATTGTCATGCTAGACAAAAAGTCCTATACTAGCACCTGCATTGCCATGAAAGACAAAATAATGCCTATGATGAAAACCTATAATGCCATGATTGACATAAAAAGAAGAAATTTAATTGACTATCTGTTCTTATTTATCTTACCATCAAGAGAAGTGAGTTTTGGAAACATAGTCCTAACATCTTTCAAGTAACTCCTGTTCATACACATTGGATTAGATAAACCCAGGCTTTTGTCTTGAATCTGCAGAAATTTAAGTTTCTCTAGCCCAGTTAGGCAATGCAAACAGTCCACACTGAAACAAAGATTCAAATAAAAGTTAGAAAATAAATTTAGTTCCAAAAAAATAATACATTTAGTCAAAATGTGTATGCATAGAAAGGAAATACTAGTGTATAGTATAAATGATAAATAACTAGATCGTCAAAGTAAAACATCAAAGTCCACATTCACAAAACTACTCAACTGAAATTATCCAAATTTGTCCCTCATTGAAGTGTCCACTCAATTTATGATCCATGAACATTGGTCTTCTCAAATTTGAGTGAACACAGGTGAGTGTAATATAATACTAAAATGAATAAAATTAATTAATATTCTAAGAATTATAACACTCTTATGATTTAATCTGCATACGTTTGTTCAAATTCCACATGTTCATGTTCAAATTTTCAAAAGTACAAAGCCTATTTAAAATGTGATTCTTACGATAGACTAATAAACTACTCCAACTTCAACATTTAAATGTTTCCTTTGTCTCATCAGAATGAACACCAAGGAACAATCTTCATGGCAAAAAGACCACAATAAAAGACAAAGAAAGGAATTATGTTTTATTAGAAATGAATTGGTGTTCTTCCTTCCTGAAAGAAAAAGCCATCCAAAAAGTTTAGTAACTGTAGATGGCAGAAAACTCATTTTATTTTTGCACCCCCACCCCCCAGTGAGTGACCATGACCTTTGTCCTTATGACCCCATGCTCAATAAGCTTCTTCCTTACTCCCCGTAATGGTGGAGAATTTGAGGTATTGTGAAGAAACAGATTCCTTCAGTCACAGCGATCCTGACCTTTTCATCTTGAATTATCAATAGGTTCTTCTTTAAACAATATGTGATATAAGTTTTTGGTATCTAATGATGGTGGACAAGTCAAGTTATTGTGTACAGTAGAAATGATTTTTCTTCTTTTAGTCAAAGTGATCTAGAACTCTGACCTTTTGACCCCAAAATAAAAAATTTATCCAATACCCAAAGTGCAAGGCATCCACAAAGTTTGATAACTGTAGATGGTGGAAAACTTAAGTAGATATGCATAAACAAAATTTGAAACAAACATGCCAAGGATAATATCATAGCAAAATACACTTGAATAAATAATTCAAACATCTACTTAAGATTAATAACATGCCAATCAAATTTAACGTGTCTATATAGAATGTTTCTTGCATAAACGTACTAACAAGGCTTGAACTAAAAAGGTCCAAAAAGTCAAACATGAGTGCCTCAAAGGGACTGATGCTCTACTGGTCTCATGGAATTGGCAGGAAACCAGTCATAAGACCACTTCAACTTTTTAACTGCTGAATGTTAAAACAAAACTATCTCTGATATTCTTCAGTGCTTTCAAGATATCAGATTCTGGATGATGGCACCATTTTCATTTAGGGATAACTAGACATAATAAAACGTCTTTTAGCTAAAATGCATGTTTTAAGAGTAGCAATAGCAAGGAACACAGTTTAGTGAAACATAACCCATAACATGTTACAGTGAAAGCTGTCTTGAGAAACCACTGCTATGAGAGATAACCTGTTTTGTGAGATCTGACTTTCCATGCACAGATTTATTGATTATGTAGTTTTATGACCTGTTATGAGAGACCACCTGTCTTGAAAGACCATTATTTGTTGGCAGAAGGGGTGGTCTATCAAGACAGGTTGTACTGTATTTTATAATAGATCTAGAATCATATAACAAATTGTTTTGACCACTCCAATGGCCTACAAGGTTAGAGCATCTGCCTTAGATAAGGGAAGTCGGAATTTTGAACCCCAGACTAGTCATACCAAGACTTTAAAAACTGGTACCAGCAGATACCTCGCTTAGCGCTCACTATTACGAGGTTAGTGTTACAACTGGTTGGCCTGGTGTCAGGATAATGTGACTGGGTGGGACATCATGCTACATGTCTGCGGTATGATGCATCAGTGCTAGACATCATTATAAACTGCCACACTGCAGACATTGTAGTGATATTATTTGAAAATTGCTAAAGCTATATTAAATAATCCAATCACACACACACACAAACATTTTTCCATATTGCAAAAACTGAAATGCGTCATGCATAACCATCCCAATATTTTATACCTTCCAAGCAAATTGCCTGCCACATTGAGGTACTGGAGGCTATCTAGAGTCTGAAGCCCCTCTAAAATGAAAAAAAAAATAAACCATCATATTTATTCAGCTGAAACAGAAACAAATGTTTTCATGTTTATACTGCTGATGCATGCAGCATTTCTAAATATTTATATATTCTGTACAAACATAAAAATCAGTACATGTTATCATGTTTATAATCAATAACAGTTGAATATTTATATGATAAATGATCATTATATGATGAAAGTATAATAATATAGACAATTCTGGTCTAGCAAACACCTGCCCATAAAGACAACCAGTTTTCAATCCAACTGAAAATTTGACTTCATATACAAAGACCACCTGTTTAATGATACAGTGGGACCCCGCTATAACACGGTAGTTGGGAGCCATAGAATCCGACCGTGTTATGAACCAAACTGTGTTATAAGCAACCATGTACAGTACCAACACATTTTTGGATTTAAGGGGGGGGGGGGAGCGGAGGGGGAGGTAATAAAAGCGGGTGCGAAAATGCATGCTTCATTGGCACAATTACCATTTTAGATCAATGTATATTAAATGAGAAAAACATTTGCTGTGATAACAGAAATTGCATATATAATATATTACTTTATTCAGAGAACCATGCATTGGTACATACACGTGTCTACCGGTAGTTTATATATACACATGTCTAATCTATAGCATGAAAAGACAACACCGTATACTCACCAGCGAATCTCGTAACATACATTGAATCCACAATACAAATATTTCCATCGAAAATATCCACACACAGATGTTCAATATTCAATAATTTTGTCACAGATCATTATGCGACTGAATTCAATGAAAAGAAAATTTAAAAAATAACATAATGAAGGATGAAATAGTACATCCGAAGATTAATTAGTGATGTCTGTATAAATTTTATACTACTACATTTCTCACCTGTCAATTGTAATACATTATTATTATTTAAAAACAATTGGGGTATATTTGTAGGAAATGGACGACATTATTTACTAGTCAACAGATTGCATAAAACAACACCGCCAAGCCACGCGCACATGTTGGCGACTTTTGTTTCTTTGATGTTTTATAAATCATTGCCCCCTAATTTGAACGAGTTTAGCTCGGCATTTGACTTTGATGATGAACAATTACTTAAAAAATTAACTGATTAATAAATTCTGGTGAGAATATTTTATCAACTGCTTGTGTATGCAATTTAGAGAACATATGTACGAAATTATTAGAGCTAAAAATGTTAATAACATATATGTGATGAACTGGGTACCATAAATATTGGTAGCCATGGAATTTATACAAATAATTAAATACATACCAAGGGAAGTAAGCAAGTTGGCTGACAGGTTGAGATAGGTAAGATTTAAGAGACCTGCCAGCTTATACAGCTTGGAGATTTGATTTTGGGATAAATCCAGTCTCTCCAGCCCTGTACACTCTCCAAGGGCACCAAGATCTACAATTCCTGAAAGAATAAAGAAAATAAATTACTTTTCATGCTTTATGTCAGTTTAACTTTGCAAATAATGTATGCACTTTGAGTCCCAATAATCTACATTCTTCTTAATTTGGGGTTAATTATACCTCTCCCTCAATAACTCATGCACATCAGGGTCCAAGAAAATGGACCATGTTATAAGTAAGGGCATGAATTAAAATTAACAATTAATTAGGATGGCAATGCTGCACATAAAAAAAACACGAGGTGGTGATAATGGGGCTGTTTAACAGATGAATGTTTATTTTATAATTGCACAGGAAACAATTGTCAATAAATAACTTTTTTAATGAAGTTGTTCAATTTTTTTTAATAGCCTTTATTTCCAATATACCCAACCAATGTAAGATCATTAGCAATATTACTCCAAGACATTTTAGTAACTTTCACATGTATATGAAAATCATGTGTATCAAGAGCGGTGCTCTTTGTTATTGTAGATTCAAAACAAATCAAGAATACTCTTTTTAAAAACTTGGGACATTTATTTTATGAAACAAGTGTCAACATCAAAACTCTAATTTTTTTTTTAAAAATATAGAATTGTTCTAGTAGTAAATTACTAATTTTGTCTTTAGAAAGTCATAGTGAAACATCATTTTTGAGGAAATTTCTGAGTATAAATTCAGGAGTTTTACATTCACTGTAAATTCTGGAACTTATTTCTCTAAGAACCATATATGTTAGGTGAACAAAGCTCTTTTTTTACCAATTACTCATCACACTTTGCTGTCTTGTCATCTTTGATCATATTTGTGAATGAGTAGGCTAATTTAAGATAGTTTAAATATATAACTTTCTTAATTCAAAAATACATGTAATAATATGTTCAATTGATCAACTGAAATAAGTTGAGCTGACACATGGCCGTGACTGTTGGCTCTTTTGCACGTAGGATTGCATGTCTTTTAACCTTTTTAGTCCACTTCCTTTATTTGATTTTATACAAAACACCTTTTGAACATGATCATGCAAATTAGGTCTGCCTTTAAATTGTATGTAATAATACAACAAATACTTCCACAAGTCAAAGATCAAAATATGATCAGTACTTAATTTGGTTTTATAGAAACATTTACAGAGCCCCAAGTTACCAAAAGTACTCATCTGTAATACCATTTCACCTCTGTGCATGCGGGTCAAGTCTTAAGCTGAGTTCAATGTGGATATGTGAAATAGCTGCAAGTAACTTCCCGTGGTTAGTGGTTCTCACAAGGGTTTACAGGAGTTCTTCCTCCAACAATTATACTGACACACCATGTATAACTTACATTGTGCTGATAAATGGCATTAAATCCAAATCAACAACAGAAACACTCACTGACATAGCTGTGATAGTAGACTGACATTTTTCACATTTTTATACAAGATGGCATATTGCATTTATGATGATTACACTGAAACAGAATTAAACAATTGAACTAAAACATGAATTTCACTTGACAAAACTTATCTGATTCATATTTATTTATTAAAGTTTATCCCTGCCTGGTCTTGCCTTTGAACACACTAAGCTATTTTCAACTTCAATGTAAGAAACTGAAATCTGAGTTTTCTAAACTTTAGAGCTGTTTTCTCAACCAAATTTAATTCAGTCCAATTTTTCTCTGGTTTTACATTAATTACCATAAACAATAATATATTTTTGGGACATTCTTTTTGCATGTTTGTTTCTCCCATAGTTTGTAAACAAAGAAATCAAATATATATCCTGCTGAACCTTGTGCAGTCAACACTAGGTAACTTGTTCTATTTGTAACCAGAAATCTGTGTATGTATGACATTTACCCCCATCCTTTGATGTTTTTACCTCCACCCAGAAGTTTGGACCTACTGGGTATGTCCCCAAGGGTAAGAATTGCAGCAGTATTAATGCATTTGTCTTTTTCTGTCCAGCAAGTATGTACATGGTTATGGGGTGGGGATCGCCATCATTTTCAAGTTATGATGCCGGAGTTAAGTCCCTTAGGGAATAAGGATGTACATGTCAGCTTCATATTTAAATCTGTCTTTTCATGACAATACTCAAAGACAAGAAATTATCTTATGACCTACAGAACCAGCGGATATATGGTGCAATATTATATACCATATTTAAAAAACTGAAGGTTGGTGACTGACTGAAAAAGTAAAACCAAATAAAGTTAACGTAATGTATACAGAATAAGCCTAAGTATGGATAAATTGTATGCAGTGGTCGATTTGTATGTACAATTAATTCATTGTCATATTACCACACATGTAATATAGTATGGAAAAGGAGAGATTTCATATGGGACAGACTGTAAAACTGGGCACCTGAGAAATTTTTCTAAAACATGATTTGTTTTTCCAATTTAAAAGCTTACTCTGACATACAAAGGATGTAAGCATCATTTGTCAGTCTTACAAGGAATTTATAGTAAAACTAAAATCAACATTATCATCAATGCCCTATAGTAACAAATACACCCAGCAGAAAAAGACCTATATAACAAATAGTCAACCATTTTCTCACACATTTTAAAATCCAGACAACTAACACAGTGGCTATATTGGATGTCAGACTGGCACTTTCATTAAGGACCAACTAGACATCTTAAGAAAAAAATTACATATGGCTGAAAAAAATTACATATGAGAATTAATGTAATTTGTTTTCAGAAAAAAACCTACAATGGTAGATAAACTGAAATCCTAAACCTATTTCATTTATCAGTATGACTCCTAGCAGATTTAAGCTGAGAGAAAGCTTGACTGGAATTTAATAGTGCACAATTTTAATTTTATAAAATGGCATGTTGCATATCCTTTTCAAATCATACATAGGAGAGGACAGTGTATGAATGCATGCATTCAACGAAAAGAAAAAATATTTTTAGAAACCATCGTCACATAAATTTTACTTATATCATTAATATCCACATATTCCAAAAACTGGTTTGGTTTGATGTTTTGCAGCACAGCAACACAAGCAGGTTATTTAGTGCCTAGACAACTTAAGGAAAGTGCTCTGCCTAACAACACACCACAGTAACCAGTCTGGACAAAGCTGACAGTAGAGTCTGAACCTGCACCCTTTAAGACAGGACTTCTGCTTATTAACCATTGACTCACAGGATACAACAATAAGAACAATTTGCCTTAACTCAATACATTGCTATGAGATGTATATTATTATTCTTTTTACACTCTTGATGATATTGACAATAACACAATGTCTAGCTATCTACCATATATACTTGCTTATTAGTCTACCATATAAACTTGCTTATTAGTCTACCATATATACTTGCTTATTAGTCTACCATATATACTTGCTTATTAGTCTACCATATATACTTGCTTATTAGTCTAAAATATATACTTGCTTATTAGTCTAACATATATACTTGCTTATTAGTCTACCATATATAATTGCTTATTAGTCTAACATATATACTTGCTTATTAGTCTACCATATATACTTGCTTATTAGTCTAACATATATACTTGCTTATAAGTCTACCATATTTACTTGCTTATTAGTCTACCATATATACTTGCTTATTAGTCTACCATATATACTTGCTTAGTAGTCTACCATATATACTTGCTTATTAGTCTACCATATATACTTGCTTATTAGTCTAACATATATACTTGCTTATTTTTTTATTACCTAGGCATGATAACTTGATCGAGTGAATGCTCTCTAGATCAAACTCTCCACTCTTGCTTTTAAGAAGTATTCTACTGACAACTGATTGATCTGAAAAAAAAAGAAAAAGAATGAAAAAGTTTCTTATGCATGCAGATGATGTTTCCACAATCATGATTTTTCAGTACACACACTCTCGTTGCGGTAGAAGTATTTTCAACTATCCTTAAATACAATCGAAAGTTAGAATCAAGTTTGAAAACTATACATTTCACTTGCAGATAAGCATGATATTTAGGTGATGAAAGGTCAGGAGCCTGTCTCAAATTGTCTACTTTTGTTAAAACTTTTTCTTCTTCAATTGCTATTATATTTCTTTAACAAGAGTTCTGGTGCTTTGCAAGGACTGACATTTAACAGGCTCATTAGAAGTTTATTGGAATCCATAAGTGCATTTCTTCTGTCCTTCTTGGTTGTTTTTTTACCAGTTGAGCACTAAAACCTACTCAGATATTCTTGAAAAACACCATCATATAATTTTTTTTAGCAAAAGTATATTGTATATGTTTCAGCTAACACATTCACAAAGTAGCTGGTATTATTGTTGTTGTTGTTGTTGTAGGATTTAAGCCATTTTTCAACACATGATAGACTATACATGGCAGCCAGTATTAATGATGGAGGAAGAACCAAGGAAAGCCCCTGGAAAAAACACCAACCCATGAGAAGCTACTGGCATGCTTTATCACATAGCCACATTGGCTGAATCCAAGACTTGAACCCATGCAGATAGAGGTGAGATGGCAGTGATCTGTAACGGAGAGCACTTTAGACCACTTGGTGCCCCCACAAAGTAGCTGTAAGTGCAGTGACAAAATTTGTTATCATTGCATTTGACCTTAAATCTGATTTCATGGATATGAGAGATCACTGAACTTGTTTCAAA
Source organism: Unio pictorum (assembly GCA_030141615.1). Classification (NCBI taxonomy): domain Eukaryota; kingdom Metazoa; phylum Mollusca; class Bivalvia; order Unionida; family Unionidae; genus Unio; species Unio pictorum. Next base: position 12,287,518 of record JARLTB010000147.1, on the reverse strand, counting down.
GCCAGTACAGCTAAAATACTTTGACCTAAAAAAATATAAGCATACAAAAAAAATAATATTAAATGACATTTTTTTTCTGAAGAAGTCTTGTAGTAACATTTCCATGTAAATATGCTCATCTAATTGGACAAAAAGCAATAACAAGATTTTTTCAAGATGGCCATCAAGGCAGCGTTGTATGATATCAAATAAGCACAATTTTATTTGGACTTTCCACTTCAGTGAAGTTAGCCCTTGCTACAGTCCAGTTAATTTTCTTAAAGTTTAGATTGATGATACTGCCACAATCTCAATAGAGTACCATTAATTAATGATAATCTATTTTTGATGGATTATCAGCAGAGGAATAAAGAGAAAAGAATGCACTGGCAAAGCAAACACACATCAACAACTAAGGTGAAGTAGCAATAATAATATATTCAATTTTGCTTCTATGACAGCTATGTTTTAAGTCATATTGGCACCAATTTCGTTTACTTTGATGACCGAAAATATATTTTTATAAAACTGTAATTTTTATTATTATTATTATTATTATTATTATTATTATTATTATTATTATTATTATACTATTTTAATATTTCCGGACCACGTTCAGCTTGTCTGAAATATTCTGATAACACTTTGATTGAATTTGTCTGGAAATAACAAAAAACATTCATGGAGGATTTAATATCCTTTTTGTAAGCAATAAATTTCAGTGACAGTGCACAGTGAGTAATAAGGTCTTAGTAATCAGCCAGGAGCGAAATCTGTGTTCCATTGCACACTGGTTTGTTTACAGTCCAGCCACTCAACGAAATGCCAGAGAACCTATGCTAAGAACTTCACCCCAAAATCATCTTTAAAGGTATTTTAGATTAACATATGATTATGGAAAGCAGAGAAACAAATGTAGAGAATATAAAGTAAAATTAATTATGTTCTGGGTCCTGCAGTATTAAATCTGACCTTTTCCAGAACTGAGGTCGAACAGGGCGGATTACAGGCAGAACGGTATTTTTTTTAGCATGCATCGAATGGTGTTGCACTGTATTTCAATTATCAATTCGTGCAGGAACCGACTTTGGTATATATAGCTATATTTCGAGTCGTTGGCATGGAATGGAATTTTTTTATATTAAAAAAAAAACGTGGATATCATTCGAGATGATGTGCGGAAGTTTAGAACAGTTAATCTTTAATACGAGTGAATGCTCCAACATGATCACATTGACATACAGTATAGAAAGTACATGTAATCAGCATCATTTACTGAACGTACGGGTAATCCTTTATACTTCAACAACACTAGTTTTCTTGTAATGATGTTTAACACAAATGACCAAAAATAAATGTTTTTGACTACTGCATGCATCGAAGACACGTTTGTTTACATTCACAACAGCTGAGCGGCAACAGATAGAATAGATACCTCCTGTCATTATGCTTGATTTTCATAAACCCGGTGCTACAATTCATCTGCAATTAATATCATCATATACTGGTCACTCTCAACAACTAGACATGCTTGTGTTTTTGTTTTGTTTTGTTTTGTGTGACTGTGTGCAGTGTTTATGTCCAGTGTTTTTGTCTTTGTTCTAGGCTGGTTTCCTGTTCCACTACTATATTACAACATTACATGCAAAGGAGATTTAGGGGTCATGAACCAGACCACCTTACCTATCGCGGCTGTGTTAGGACGTAGCCTGATTCACGGCCTCTATATCGGTACCGTACCGCAATCAATCTTACTATATATTCTCCACTTTTTTTCATTCTAAGTACTGACCTTTCCACTGTGTGACAATCAATACAAAAAATCACATGCTAATCTAAAATACATTCAAAGATGACTTCACGGTGAAGTTCTTGTCAAAGGTTCATCGGCAATTTTTTGAGAGGCTGCGCTGTAATTAGAATGGAAGAAGCACACCATAACAAATATTCAATCTCAACGTTATATGTGGAAAGTACTCGCAACATCAACAAGACATCTATCATGTGTTCATAAATTTCAAAAAGGCTTTTGACAGAGTATGGAATGAAGCATTGTGGGCCACAATGAAGAAGTTCAACATGGGTCAAAAATTGACCAATACCATCAAGCAGCTGTACGCCAAGGCTACCAGTGCAATAATTGCTCAAGGTTCTGTTGGGGACTAGTTCAATACAACAGTTGGAGTACGTCAAGGCTGTCTCCTGTCCCCCACAGTTTTCAACATCTACTTATAGCGCATCATGACCGAAGCCCTGGAAAACCATTGTGGGACAGTCAGTATTGGAGGGCGTAACATCACCAACCTCCACTTTGCAGACGACATTGATGGACTGGCAGGCAGTAAAGACGAGCTTGCCACCTTAGTGAAGAACCTGGATGAAACATCTTCCAGATTTGACATGGAGATAAGCGCCGAGAACACAAAGCTGGTGACAAATAGTGGCAAACAAATCTCAGCAACGAATAAAGTCAGAGGACAGGAACTGGAAACAGTGAGCCAGTTCAAATATCTTGGTTCCATAATCATCGAAGAGGTATCAAGCTCAGAAATTTTGTCACGAGCAGCACAAACAACGGCAGCTATGTCAAAACTAAGACCCATCTCGAGAGGCACGAATATCTGTCTGAAAACTAAAAATCAGACAATTGAGAGCACTAGTCATCCCAATAATTTTGTATTTATGTGAGGCCTGCACCCTGACATTTTAAAACGAAAAACACGGGCACTTGAAATGAGATGCTACATAACCATCCTTGGCATCTCTTACATGAACCACATCACAAATGAAGAAGTGCTTTACACCATCAGGCACAAATTAGGCCATTATGCAGACTTCCTCACCACTGGCAAAAATAGAAAGCTGGAATGGTATGGCCATGTCACTAGAGCCAACAGTCTATCCACAACAGTACTGCAGGGCAGCGTCCAGGGTGGCAAAAAGAGGTTGACAGGGAAAAAAGTGGACTAACAACATCACAGAATGGAACAGAACAAGTTTTTCGGAGACATAGGTATTGGCACATGATTGTAACAAGTGGAGAAAACTGGTTAGATGTTCAGCAGCACAGTACCTAAACGACCACACTAGGTCAAGATGATGATGATGATGATGATGATGATGATGATGATGATGATGATGATGATGATGATGATGATGATGATGATGATGATAATGAATGCTTAAATACGACCTTTACTTCCCAATAGTATTGTCTTGTACATATAAACGCTACAACCCTTTTGACAGTATGATAGCATGTTTGTGTGTGTCTCTGAATGCAGCGGGAGTATAAGCACTTGTATCCTCTTGTAGGTGTGTGATAGTGTGTGATTTAATTCCCCTTCTTTTGCAGCTCATGTGGTTAGATATTATATGTAGATTTTGGTCATTGCATAAGAAGTGAGTGTTGTATAGAAAACAAAGTGCGTTTTATATATGCAATTGTGCATGCGTGTCGGTGTTTTCTTTGTCAGTAGGTTATAGTTACTATCCCTAGATTATCTGAAAACCAGAAATGTTTGATATAAATGTGACATTGGGATAGTTACCCGACCCAACAGTCAACCTATTACGGGGTTAATAATAATAATAATTTTTAAAAAGAAGGAAGTGTTGTATGGAACTTTAAAAGAAAATAATAAAAAACAATAGGTGTTGGATAGTAAATTAAATGTGAGTGAGTATATATATATATATATATATATATATATATATATATATATATATATATATATATATATATATATATATATATATATATATAAACTAGGTGTTGGATACTAGATAACTATTTAACATTACAATTCATAAAGACATCTCACATGCTGCATATACTACTGTTATGGCGCTTTTTTTTCCAAGTTGTTGACTGATACCTGCATACCATTTTGGCAATATGATGCTAGGATGGTACAATTGATTGTAAACTTTAAATAGACGTGATAACACTGCTTTGTATATTTAAGTTGCATTGTTGTTGTGTTTTTTTTATTCAATGTGTGCTATGGGTTATTCTCTTTTATACTTGACCATGCCCAAACTTAAAATATAATTTTCTACCTTACCTGAATCAAATAACGTGTTTATCGCAATCTGAGTCCAGAACATTGGAAATACCCCATGCCGGGTCTACCTGTTGCTGACCACATTTAATGTTATAATTTTAGTATTCTTGTCTTGTATACATTTGAAGCCTTCCAGAATACAAGTTTCCATTAGGTAATTATTCGTTCGTGCTGCAGAATCTGAGAAGAATCTGTTATATTATTTATGTGTCCAATATTTATTTGGGCTGGAATTTAGTTAGTCAAATTATTTAATTTCATCCTTCTCTGCCAATGCAAAGTGTTTAAAATAACATTCTTGAAAATAGAGACTTGGACTTATAATGAAATTCAAATAATTATTATTTTTGGATTGTATTACTGTAATTCAACAATAGACTGTTACGACAGAGGTCAGCACAGGCACATCAACACTTCCAGCGTTGGATTTAATTTGATATACCACTAAAGTTTATTCAGAATTTTAATCAGTTAGATTAGAAAATAAATGACTATTTGGAAGTTAATTCGCAATAAACGTGAGTTTCTTTTCTTATTTTTCACTTTGTATTCTATGTAAATAAATTATTGTTGAATTTTACAAAACTTGTTGGTTGTCACTCTTTTCCATTACCTATATTTAGACGATAGACTCTGTGTACATGTACTTGAGTGTATACTGGTGTGCTAATGTGTAGAATGTTAGCACATACACTGTAAATTTCGTTGAAAACTGTCATTACATTGGCTTTTGTTTCTGGATATTCAGTGGTGAAAAATGAATATGTCTTGTTTTTTTATTCTTTCTGATGAGAATGATTAAGAAATTCGATTGCATTATCTTCTTTTTCATGATAGCGGATGTCCACTACTTTGTGGACATGCGTCAGAGCTCGCATTAAATCTGAACATGTTATATATCGGAGTCTACACAGCATGGTTTTTGTAAACGCGTAAAACCAAATATTTGTAACCTCGATTGTACATAAAGCTATATTAGAAATATTACCTAGACATGGTGTCCATTGGTGATCGATTCTTGATAATTTATATCGACTTGTGGTAAATTTTCATCAAATTGTTTTTAGTAACGTGTACGTGTAGGATCACTCATAGAAATTATGCCGATCCTTTTGAAAGCAACATTCTACTTGATACTACTCTGTTTAAGATAATACAATTTAGACATAAATTTCATAATATGTTAATCTGAGTATTATATCCTGCCTACTGTATTTTAGTGATGCATGTGAAGTTATCAATATTTTCATCTTTATCGAACACGTCATTCACGATTCTCAAACATAGCTTTGATTTGCATATTATTAATAAATTGTGGCCGTTATTATTAATATTCATGTTCCCATAATTGCTTATATCGGACGAAGGCACGTCAGAATGTAGTCAAAACTATAAATTAAATCAAATGATTAATTGAAATGAAATAAACTTGGTTTCTAAATTTTATTTTAAAATTAAACTCAAGTATTTTACCTTAAAGTGGCCTATTTCATTTACAGCAATATAATCAGTGACGTCATCCAAATGCACGGACTAAAAGTTATATAAAGGTCAAGGTCTATATTTGATACCATAAAAAAGTAACCATAATATATTTCTGTAACTACTATGTCAACATATACAACATGTAGTCAAACGGTCAACATTTTTCTTTCAAAAATAATTAGACTTCTAGACTTTTCTATTACATTAACTACAGCACAATGTTTATAACCATCCATGACAAATTATATTATAATTCACATGTTTCTACAAAGCAGATGACATCATACTTACCTTTGTCAAAACAGTTTGATTATCCAGGAAACTTTAAAACAATCAAGAATTGTCTATAAATGTTTGTCATCCGTTATTTTTGTCTGCAATTAGCTTAATAAATCCCTGAAATACATGATCCCTGGCTGGATACATTGCCCTTGAAAAGATTCATAGTGGACATATATAGATCATATCCTAAGAAACAAACCCTATCTACACGCTTGTAGCAATTTAACTGAAACATATCTTGTCTAAACTTTCAAATGTGTTCATTTATGTAATGTGTCATGAATGTTCATGTTTGTTTGGTGTGTTTTTTTGTTGTTGTTTTTTTTGGGGGGTGGGGGTGGGAATGGGTGGGTGGGATTTTTAAAATATTTTTCTTGCTTTATTGTTTTATAAGTATACTTTAGCATGTTGCCAACTGTTACCTTGTCTTTAAAAGCGCCGTTACTGTTGACAATATACTGTTTCGCTGTTAAAATTTACTGTCTCTGTAACGGTCTGCTATAATACGAAGTATTTGTTTGATGTCATTTCGATAAAATAGCTAGCCATGCGCTATTGTTTTACGTTACACAGTCTACCGACGCTAAACAAAACATTTTATTTCTTATTTATTCTAAACCTTAGAACATACATTCAACACAGGAAGTTTTCGGAGCAGACACACATCAGACGATTGGCTCAGTATAGCGGCTCACAAGAGACTGCGTTCAAAATCAACGTAATGTTATATTTGTTCGGGCAGCCCTCTTTTGCTTAATACAGATCCACCTGTTAACTTTGTCTCTCTCTCTCTATAAAAATCTTTCTCTACGGTAAATAATTTTTCGCCGATAATTTTTCTTGCAAAGTGTGGTTTAAAAGAATATATTTCCTGAATAAATAGAGAAAAACAAACAAATAAAGCACCACGACCACCACCACCCCTAAAAAATAATAAGTTTCGGGTATCGGTCTAAATCACAATTCACATAGGGGCAGGCCTTGTAAAAAAAAAAATCACTAATCATTAAGGTCGGGGTAATCTCGCGATTCTTGCATAAACGCAGTGTTTCAATGGAGGAAACTAAGTTTCTGAATTTTTATACTGCCAATAAATTGTGCGTCTGTGTCCGTTAATTAGTAAGAGGAAAACAATTGGAGATGAGAAATATAAATAATTTCATATTTACAAATTATATCATATATTGGTATTATTTATTGTAATCTGTATTTTTTATTGTTATCTCATTTTGTACAGTGTTAGCTGAATGACTACCGATACAAGTGGCAAAATTATAATTGGGATAGGAACAATTATAAACATGAAAGTGTTATGTATATTTAAATTACGTTATTTGTTAGTTACTATTTTGTGGGTGTTATTTTTTTCATTATTATATTGATAATGTAATATGTAATGTTTTATTTTAGACCTGACCTTGTCCAAAACCAAGTTCATTATCTACCTGATAATTCATTTTGGTTTCATAAACAACATGTTTATTTAAATCTGAGTTTATAACTTCGGAAATTCCCCATGAACTGTCAGGTCTACCTGTTGTTTCCTAGTATATAATATATTATAATTTTAGTAATAGACTTCTAATTATAACTAAGATTTTAGTCTCTACACATGATGAACCTTCCAGAAGGAAACTTCTTTCTTTCTTGGTAATATTTTTATTTATTTATTTTTTATTGAGAAAATGCTAATAGTGATCTGAAGTCTGATCGAGGATTATATTAATCAAGTTTATCTAGAAATTGTTTGTGCTGTAAGATTTTAGCTCAGTCAATTGTATTGTTCTTATATCAAGTAGTTAATTTAAGCTGGAATTTTATTTATTCCAAGTATTTATTCACTAGCAATACAAAATGCTTTTTAATAACACTTTTAGTAATGGAAGTATTGTATTATACTAATGTGTACCAAAACAAATTTATTGGCACTTCACCAATACACAAGCCACTACGGTCCCATCAACACTTACAACGTTGGATATAATTTGGATTTGACTAAAGTTTATTAATTATTAGAACTTGTGTCTGTAATACAAGGATTATTTGGGATTTAAATCTCAATATCGTAAGTTCCGTTGTTTTACATTTTCACTTTGTATTGTACGGGAAATTTTGTTGTTGTTGAATTTTACAAAGCTAGATGAGGGGCCCTGAGTTGTTTAAAGCGGTCGCCATCACGGATCACTGCCATCTCACCTCTGTCTGCGTGGGTTCGAATCTCAGATTCGGCCAATGTGAGAAAGCTTGCCAGTAACTTTTCGTGGGCCGGTGGTTCTTTCTGGGGTTTTCCCCGGGTTCTACCTCAACCATTAATACTCGTGTGCTGAAAAACAACAACAACAGCAGCAACAACAACAAAGCTAGATGCTTCTCACATTGCTATTACTTATTTTAAGATCACAGAGTCGCAATAAAAGTGATAGACTTAATCGTATACAATGGAACCTCATCAATACGGACACCGTTGTTCACAGTGAATATATCCGGAATAATGATTTTCTGGATAATTGACCTGTGTCTATTTCACTTTATTAGTATATGCACTTCAACATAAATAGAAGTTTATCAAGCACATCACACTATGTATGTACATATTACGCCAATTTCCTAAAGAAACCTGTCACTTTGTTTATTCTGAAACTTAAACACGTCAACTTAATTTGTATACCGTCAACAAAATCTGATTGTTACATGCAATCAGTAAACAACAAAGAAACATAAGGACAAACTTTAATTTATTAACCATATGGTGTCAAAAGTGGACGAATTGATCAAAGCGTGTTTACTTAATTAGTAACAATCCGTCGACGAGTAGCAAACGAAAGACGTTGTTTATGCAATCGCTGGTTTCACTATGGTCACGCTACGTTGTTCCACAACCATGATCACGTAATAAATTGTTAATTTCAACGTGCCACTAAAACGATACACTTTCAGAGTGAGTGGGGTGGTGAATCTGTGTTATCTGCTGGTTGTATTTTCACATACGATTTTTCGAATTGTCTTGTTTTTGGACGAACTATTTCCGGATTATCGAGGCAAGTTCTATAGTACCGGTAATTTACACTTTGGTCACCCGATTTGATTTTCGGTTCAGAGGAACGCAAATTTTTGGATTAAAGGATCACATTAATGTTTTGGAATTGCGTTCCCGTTGAACTGCGTCCAATATTGCGGATAAACTGAGGTTTCTCTGTATCTAAAGTTGAATGTTTCTTTCCAGATCGTGTCTACAGGTTCTAAATTAAGCATGCAATTTACCAATGAGTGCGTCCATATACATGTTTAAGCAACTTTTTATTTTGTATCAAGTTGTAAAGCCCCCCTCCCCCGCAATTCTAATCTGTACAAGTCCACACTTTTTGTTACATGTTGCTGTATGTAATCTGTCTGTTCCCTTGCAAAGAACTTGTTTAGCTCGAAACGTTGGTATTCCGTTTTGAATTGGGCTCGTAATAAAGTACCGAATTACACTAAATGCTTGCTTAGACCACCAGCCCAATAGGGGCACCATACTAATAACTGAAATTGTTGGTGATACAATTGAATGAATTATGTATGACCATTTCTATCTGCACGTACGAGTATTTTTATTTGGCAACACTGTTATTTTCCGGTAATGTGTGTGTGTGTGTGTGTGTGTGTGTCTGTGTGTGTGTGTGTGTGTGTGAGAGAGAGAGAGAGAGAGAGAGAGAGAGAGAGAGAGAGAGAGAGAGAGAAGAGAGAGATTTAAGGTAGTCATATATCGCTCGGTGTATGCAGTGAGACAGTTTATAGTGATGTCTAGCACCGGGGCGTCAAGCGAGGCAGTTGTTAGTACCACTTTTGTAAGTCTTTGGTATGACACGGCCTAGGATCGAACCCACCACCTCTTGTATCCGCGGCGGACGCCTCACTACGAGGCCATTGGAGCGGTGTGTGTGTGTGTGTGTGAGAGAGAGAGAGAGAGAGAGAGAGAGAGAGAGAGAGAGAGAGAGAGAGAGAGAGAGAGAGGGGGGGGGGAATTTGCAAAAATACAAAAATTAAGAAACCCGTCTAAGTTTTGCCTCTCCTTCCAGAACAAATTGAAATGACGTCCTTGGTATGGCAGAAGGAGAGGTAGACAGAAAAAAGTGGACTGACATCACAGAATGGACCAGACAATTTTTATCTAAGTTTTGCCTCTCCTTCCAGAACAAATTGAAATGACGTCCTTGGTATGGCAGAAGGAGAGGTAGACAGAAAAAAGTGGACTGACATCACAGAATGGACCAGACAATTTTTATGCGGAGACACATGGCACATGATGAAAAAAAGTGGAGGGAACTGGTCAGATGTTCAGGAGCACAGTGCCTAAACGACCACACTAGGTCAAGTGACTGATGATGATGTTACACACACACACACACACACACACACACATTAAATTCTTAATTGTTTCTAAAGTACAAATGTCCACACAAGATATCATCAAATATTGTTATAGCACTAGTCGAGCCAGCCTTATAACTAATGTCAACTATAATTATAACAAATAACTGAAGATAACAAAAACGTGATATTTTACGCACGAGATTACGACCTTCATGATAGAAATAGAGAATTTTCGCGGGTAGTCAATCCCAGTGATTTGTACCAATCAAATATCATAAAAAACGTCATTTCCTGTCTCAACACGACACGCCCACCACACGCGGTTGCAAAACAACGTACAATGATCGACACATGAAGTTGGCAAGGAGCGAATGTAACGGGCGAGGACTGTTTGGAATGCTTTTAGAACTGTAAAAGGACTCTGCATGTACCATTCCATGTGCAGATCAATCATTACATACGATGAATTGGGCGATCATTATGATAGCACATAGTTAAACAGCACGTTCCTAAGAATCAGCTGAACAAAGAACATTAGAAATACACAAACTGTACTGGTCGTCATAAGAAATCGTAGGAAGAAGCCTTCTGTATCCTGTACATATTTTTTTCCATCTGGAATTGTATTCATTACATGTCATCAGAATGACATTACAGGAGACAGAAAAGGGAGATTTAGAGGTAAACTTTGCTGCAGAATGCCTAGTTGCTATGTCCCACTCATTCAACGATCCGACCAAAACTGGGTCAACAGCTGATCGTGTAATGGAGGGAAACTACGTAACCAAAACAGAAAGCGAGTCTTTGTTTATGCTTGCTCGCATTTTGGCAGACCTAAAAAAATTTAAGCAGAAATCGGTGGTGAATAATTACGAACAAGACACAAGATTTTCTGGTAATTATCATGACTATGAAAGAAAATACGGACTTGCATCAGAAAACGAACCACCACAGACAAAGAGGGGTCAGAAGCGAGCGAATCCAACCACGCCCACCCACACATACAGTAGCGACGAAGATAAAGCTAGTCTTAACGGGACTTCGAAAAAACTTCACAGATGTCACTATAATGGTTGCGAAAAGGTGTATGGCAAAAGTTCACATTTGAAAGCACATTTGCGAACTCATACGGGTAAGTAGCCTTTTAGTTAAACGTTATAAGTAACACTAACAAATCTTTGACCTACAAACGTAAACAAAGAATTTTCTTAGAGCACGTGGTCCCGCAGACAAATTGCGCCGAGGTTCTACAATGTACACATAAAAGGGACGATCAAGAAGAAGAGACTGCCAAACTGACAGTAATCAGCAGACACACGGAAGCAGTTGTCATTTTGATGAATTCAAATTTGTTGTCACTGTTTAAAGTCTGCCTTGAATGATTTACTTGCCTTATAGGTGGAAGACTGACAGTGTACTAAGGGCGTTGACCATGTTAATTTATCTTATTTTACCAATAACACTTTAAGCAGAGTGTTGTTTAAATATCATAATTGTGAAATGGTTGCTGTTTTAAATAATTATAGTGTTAATTATTTTGTTGTATCTGCACAATTTCTGAGAAAAAAAATTATTACTAAATTTTCATTTTATCTTTGTAATTGCAGCAGGGTTTGCATTCACATCTTACCGTTGACAAGGTTGTATCATCCATTTGATATTAATAAAATTGTTTTTTGTTAAATAAAAAAATACTTGGATAATGCACTATATGTGTGCATTTAATAATGTTATATATTATCTTGTTCATTTGCTTATTTGTCAACAGATCGCTTTAGTGATCTTATGGTTAGTGCATTTACCTAGGATGTGTTAAGTCATGGGTTCGAACACTGGCCAAGTCATACCAAAGACTTATAAAAATGATACTACCATCTGGCTTGTTTGATGCTCAGCATTAAGAGGTTAGTGTTAGGACTGGTCGGCCTGGTGTAAGGATAATGTGGCATGATGCCCCAGTGCTATACACTACCATAAACTGTCACACTGCAGATACCATAGTAATATGACTGAAGATTTGTTAACACTACATTAAAAATCCAAATTACAAACATTTATTTGCCAAAAGACATGGTAGAAGTTCAGTCCTGAACATCACTTGATAATGTTTGTTATGAATGCTACTATTTACAATTTTTTTAAAAAGTTGTATGAATGACTTCTTCTATGACAAGTAGATGACTTTGACCCAAATTTAATATCAAACTTGATGAACTTTTATCGGTTTATGGTTTTCAGAAAGGTAGTTATGTTATATATCAGTTTTCAGCAATTGCTCATACAGTAACAGTAACATGGTAAGTAGGTCACTACAACCTATATTTGAAATGTGTGTAAATGGTTCATAATTGTTTTTATAGCCTTGCCATAGGCAGGTGTAACCATCACCAGTGAATTCAGTCTAGGCCAGTAATGTGTCAGTTTTTGTGAAGCTTACACTAGCAATAGTTAAGTATCTATAGTTTAAAGCTTTGGTTACATATTTTTTTTATCTGCATACATATTGAAGCCAATACCAGACCATTAATATGCTGAAACCCTTACATATTAAATTTTTTATTTGGTTGTTAATTTTTTTCTTGTTTAATATTATCATTTTTGATTACAGAGTAAAACAGAAGCTCAATGCTATGAAATGAAAACAAAATGTTTTGGTATCAGATTTCAGTTCCACACTAAAAAGAATCCCACATAACAGAGAAAGTCATTTCAGACTCAGAAATGAATTTAGTTGCACTCAGTCCTTCAACTGTTGATATTTGATGTCCAGAAATAGCCTGTGGCCATTTATCAAGTCTAACTCACCTGTCACAGGCTGGGCCATATTATGTATACTTAGCAGATATTGTTGTGGGCTTATTTGCAAGTCAGTCACCTGGACACTTCTCAGTGTCACCTAAGGGAGAAAAATAAACAATACACACAATTGCAGAATAAGGCAGAGGTTATGCTAGTATGAAACCTTTGCACCTTTTAGAGTGGCCATTTTTTAAATGGTAAATTGTTCATAACCAAACGCATATAAGCCAGTTAAGAATATTTATCTGTTGGTTTTTGAAATGGAAACTCCTCATGGTTGATTTCAATGATCTGCTGATGGAGACTGGCAAGAAACAAACTTTCAAAGTTTTCACTGTTGATTGGTTTCATCATTTTGACATAAGTGATTATAAAGCCAAGTTAATCCAATCTGTAACATGTACACTGTCACCATTGGTCCAAGTCTATATACAAATTGCATTATCATGATTCTCAAAAGATGTGTACCCTTGTGCTTTGATGCTTGGAATTTAAATTTGATCTGTTTCAGTTCATGGAAATTCAAATCTATGCATTTTATCACAAAAGCATCAGTGCGGGTAAACTCACTTCAGGAAGATCTTTTTTTTAAAAAAAACTAACACTTCCTATGAAAATGAAAATATATGGTCAATAACGTCAAACCGAAGCCTCTAACTAAGAGTTTCTTTAAATGGGTCTGTGTGTATCGCTGAGTATGTTATTATTTTTTTTTCTCTGGAAAATGTTCTAGCTGGATTTGTCTATTCATCCAGCATCGCATCATCATAAACTATAAGATTATTAATAAATCCATACAAATGGAACTTAATCAATATCAGTGATAAATTCAACATTATTGCCGACCTTGTACATCAATTTTGCGTTTTGATTAAAATGTTAAATTAAGTAATAATTGCATTTTAAGGGTGGTCTTTCGAGACAGGTTCTACTGTAATATTTGTGTTTTACTAGACCCATGTGGATCTAATATTATCATCCTGATAGAATTTGGTAACGCTGGATGATGTTTGACTGGTTCTTATTTTTGTGTCACTGAGAAATTAATGACATATATATTATACAAATATAAATGATATGGATTTATATTGTGTAAAATATACAGCATCCACCCTAACAACAATAATGACAAGAAATAAGAAGCATGTGGTCACTGGTAAATACGTAAAATGTGGTACAAAAATAGAAATTTGTCTCCCTGACACAAAAAATAGGTGGTGATATAGCTACCTAATTAGGAAAATTACCAGGAACTCCATGGGCACAATACCCAGGTGAAAAACATCTTCCAGGATAGTTGTTGTGGTCCTGGAACCAGACTTGATATCTGACTCCAAAACCAAGATCGGCCAAGACCTGGTGAATACTTGATAAATACAATTGATAAAGCGTGTCATATTCATGATGTAGCTTATAAAAGTAAAGATTTAAAAGAGAGACATAATGCAGATGTAAAGTTGATTCATGCATTCAATTCTATAAATAAAAAAATATTTAAGAGACTCATTAGTTAATTGGTTAGTAAGATATGTGATGATAGGTAAACTAGCATATGGGGCTGGTAATTAATCAACTGATTACTGTAAAATAATGGAATATATTTATTATAGCCCAAGAGGATATTGGAAAGGTAGAGCAGCATTTAGTAAACTTGCTGATGCAGCAAATGTTACAAGTATTGTTGCTTCTGATTGGTTAGCATTACAGGCAATATGGAAAATTGATCTGCCACTACCTAAACCAATCGAAAACACACATTTTGATGCCAGTACTCCCAATAAAGTTCATCAGGTGAAAATATTGTTTTTACCAGTTGATACTATTAAAATTGGAAGATGTCAATACATATACAAGTATGCATTGATGTTGCAAGTAGATATTAAGAAGCAGAGACGTTATTAAATAAACAAACAACTGAAGTTGCTACTATGTTTGAACAAATTTATCGGTGAGGATCAGGACCACAAGGTAGTCTATGATGGCCAAGGTTGATCCTGGCAATGAATTTCTTGGTGCAGTATCGTCATTGCTGAAAATAAACATAATGTCAAATCAGATGAGGTCATACTGCAATTCATCATGATTAGGCAGCTGTTGAGCAATTTAATCAAACACTTGTTGAGTGGTTATTTGGATATCAATACATGAAGGAAATAATTCAGAAAGATATGAAATCTCCCAAATGGGTTACAAGGTTACCAAGTGTGATGGCTGCATTAAATAATGAAATTATTTGTGCAACTGCTATGAACCTCGTTAATGCAATCGCAAAAGAGATATGTACCAATACAACATGACTTTGCAAAACAACCAGTATTATGTAATGTTAGAGTAAGATATTTATATGAACCTGGTGAACATGAAGACGGTAATAAAATAGTGACCGATTCTTTTTGGAGTGTAACTACATATAAAATATTTCCAGGATAATAAGATTCACGTGTAGACATTCAGTATATAGATTAGATTCAATTGCTTCTCAACGAGGATTAATACTTGAACAATTGCAAGTAATTCCTGAAGATACATTATTACAACCGTGTTCTCTTACCTAGCACCACTATGTCGATTACACTAAAGACAGGTCAGTATCACATTTTCACATGTGTGATCAAGACTACTATTAATTCTATCTTTGCTAAATTGTCTTGGATTATTATTTGAATTCCTTCTCTTTAGACAATGACCACAACATTACTGTGTTACAGGTCGCACAATGATTATTCTGTTGTTTTAAGTTCATGATAAATTCAGCTCCAGGTCAAAATCACGCTGATTTTTTTTTTTATCACATTGTTTATAACTAAATTTTCTTGCTATATCATCGCTAACACTTCATTATTGGTTAGTAAGATCTGCGATGATCGGTGTTGAATATAATGTTGAATGCTGACCACACATGATATGCATACTCATTGCAAAATTCTTTCTTGAGGACATTAATATTTTTAATTAGAATATTAGTCAGATCAACCAGAACTTGCCTCGTTAAGTCAAGTGCTCTTCTGTCAAGATAAAATTTGGATTTATAAGGCTCAGTTGTAGATAATCTCTCAAACTCCTCCATATTATAATTAAGGCAAATAAATATCTAAATTGGAGTAGTAATGTATATATAATGATTGAAACAAAGAATGTATGCAGGTGGCTAATGATAGGTTCTACAAGCCCTTGTAACAAAGCCTGTGTAATTGAATTATGTGGATATCATTTACAAAGTGTACGTCATGGAAAGTCTACAACCAAAACCATGTTTACAGTGTGTTGGTGGGGTTAGAGGAGAAACACAGTTGTGTGTACAATGTGGTGGTAAAAAATACAGAAATCTGAAGTGATATTATGATTTTTTTTTAGCTAAATAATGACAAAGTTGTAAGAAACGTAGAAGACTATATAGCAAGATTTTTAAGAGAATAATTTAGACAAATAATATTATATATAAATGAAGCAAAGAAATTTTGTGAGACATCCTGTCATCAAGAATTATGAAGCATCTTATGATAGTGAGATCACACACTGTCGACTTAAAAAAAAGCAGTTGGTGCTGTCAATAATACTGGTTATCTAAGATTTACTTTTAGGAAAAAATAGTATTGCTCTCAAACATTTACATACAAATGTTTCCAAAGGGTAGGGTGTACTAAAAAACAGTATTTTGATGGACAAAACTCTTTAGATAACTTGTGAGCTATCACACATTTGTGGTGGGTGAAATATATTGATATAACAATTATGTATTTAATATATCTGTTGTTGAAGAGAGATAACTCTGTCAAGCTTAGTTCTCTTCGGTAGATTAATTAAGTAGTTGTCTCGTTTGTTACTATGTACCGGTAATTGTTGTTTCTTTCTATTATAACTCGTATATCATACAGTTTAAATGTCTGTGTGATAATTAACATAACATATTCAAGAAAATATTTCACTTACCTCTGCTGTTCAGCACTTCAGTCTGACTGGGATAGAAAAAAATAATCCATCTTTTATAGTTTTGCGTATGCTTACACAGAAGCTTTCAGGGAATTATGTGAATTCCAGAATAACTCATCATGTTGAACATTATGTATGATCATCTTATTTGTTATCTGTTTATTTAATCACTGTGATAGTCATCAGCAATTCTATAAATGATAGAACGTTAAACATTAATAATGTCCATGATACTGCCTGTAAATAATCATTGACAGAGAGAACGATAAACATTAATAATGTAAATGATATCACCTGTTAATAATCATTGTCAAATATAAGCTGCTTCATCATTAATTTCTGGAGAATTATTACCGGCTTGTTTTCCGCCAATCAGAATTTCTAATCGTTATACATCAGAAAGGATGCTGTTAGGCCAAGTAATAAGACCATTTCCTTGAGTAGTAATACTACTTCCAAAAGATTTTCCTGGGTCATAAAAATCTTCTCCCTACTCTGTTTCTATTTCTTAATTTGTTTCTTCCATCATCACTAATATAATTACGACAAGATAAACATCTTTAATCCATTCATCCTCGCTATTCCAAGAATCAATATCTAGGACTTGTGTATTTTCCACGTTGTGGAAATCCAAGTGCAGCAATATCAACGTTTTCCTAATTCTCTAAATTCTTTTAACAGCTTAGAGGTAAAGATTTTGTAATATGTGTAGATTGAGCTTGTTTAGGAGAGTGTGTTTTTTTTTGCTGAGGAGGTTGTGATTTTTGTTGAGGACGTTGTTGAGGTTGCAGTAGTTGTTGGTGGGTTCGTCATTTATTTGGCCAGAGCGGGTCTTAATTACCTTTGATTCACCTCTGAGTATTTTCCTACTGAGTGAGTATTGGCCTAAAAAAATGCACTGTATATGCCATTAATCAACATTTTGCAAGAATGTGTAGGTCTATTGTTGCACCTATGTAAAGTCATTAACTGACTGAGGCTAACAGATCATTGATGTCACACAGAGAGGTGCTTAATTTAATCAATTATATTTGATGTTTATGAAAGAGGAAGAGAGAATTGGCTTTGATTTTATTGGGTTAACTTTTGATCAGATATTTTGTTTGTTTTATTGCCCATCAACTTAATATCAATTATACAAAACTGGAAAACTTTTGAAGGCCAATATCAAAGGTAATTGGACAAAATTTAATGTGCTCTTTTCACAATACTTGTTTCAGACGAGTTTCCGTTCCAGAAATTGATTGCTAAAATTCAAATCGAGGCTATCACTGCTGGGCAAATGTTCTTTATACTAACTTGAAAGTGGAGATAGGCGTTTGACAGACTGAATGATATAGTGACATCTTTATCTGTACTCGTACTAATAGTGTTGATAAAAAATATGAGCAATTAGAATATATATATATATATATATATATATATATATATATATATATATATATATATATATATATATATATAATACTACCACTGCTACTACTAATCAACCTATTCCCTAATACGTTTATTTAAAAAAATATAACAGATAAGCAAATGAATATTTTTACTTCTTTTGCACCAATTCAACTTAAGCAAGTTCTTTTTTAAGTTTTAATAATACAGTACTTGTCAAATCATGTTTGGTGGTACATGTACATGTAGTGTTGCAATCAATGTAAGTTTAGAGGTAGGTAGTTTAAGTAAACTAAGTAAAATAAGTGGTTTTTACAATCGCAATTCTTGCAGATTCAGAAGGCAGCTGCCCTCACCATTTTTGTTGAACTTAAATTTAAAATACAATGTCCCTTTGTCCCATTAGACTAATACCAATTTTATTCTATAGTGAAAACTATCAGTCTCTAATGGACTTTTAAAAAAATTCGTTCCTGAAAACGTATTTATAGACCAATTTCCAGTCTCCAAGATCTAAGTCTGACAATTATCTAAGCAGTTTTAATTTAAAATAACAATATTTTATAGGTTTGGAAGTTTAATTTAATAAAAACATTGTTTTATTATTTTAATTGAAATAAGATTCTATATCTTTTTTATTGTGAGGTATACTTTTTCCTACAAATTTGAGCATAGGTATGTAACACCAGCTATTTGTCCACTGATGCCAACAGATTTATTTTTTTTGACATTAGTTAAACACTTTAAGCAATATACTTCTCATTTTATGACATTTTGATTGCTTGTAATTTTTCCAACATTGTTGTCTCATTTTGAAATTTTGAGGTTTTGCTAGATAACCTGAGATCATAATTTTCAGGTATTATGAAACAGGTAAATTCTTTTATTGATTGCTTGTTTGCTTCAGATGGTGAAACATTAAAAAAATTAGGAGTGTCAATTATTTTATTGTTAAATATGAATATACTGGACATTATGCTGAACAGTTTATTTTGTTTTAGAATTACTCGAGATTGAATAATGACATGGCATAAATTTGTTTAGTATTAGATGCATTTCTGAACTGTAAATCACAATGGGTCAGTGAAGCACATTTTTTCTTTTTTTATTCGTCTCAGTTTCAGAAATTACCTGTAAGTTGTGCATAATTAGAAAAAGAAATACTTGTACAGAAAATCAGTATTGACCATGTCAGTCTCATTGTCTGCTTCAGTATTTCTCTAAAAATACATCTGTTTAAATCTCTTTGTTTAATATGAGACAAGCCCAGCTATGCGCTTATGATTGTCAAAAGCAAACAACTCTTCTATTTTTATTTTGACTCTCAATATTCAAACGATTCTTCAGTTTTCTGATCTATTGAGCATACTGATTAGGGTTTCATATAAAATAATTTAGGTGGACAGTGGAAATTGTTTTTTCTTCTTCTTAACCCTGAATGGATTTTGCTCATACTTGGGACGAGTCATTTTGATACCAAGAAAAAATATGACCTGCATATGACCTTTTGACCATGCAGTCCTGCAACATACAAACTTTGCATTAATCTATTTCAGTTTTATTTACTTGCTCTTTATTTTGTGAAACGATCACCTGCTCCTTTGACATTGAGTCAAAGTAATGGAAAATTTTCATAGTGTGGATGAATCATTACAAAGCTATTACAATTTATATCATGACATGCTTATTATACTTTCTGTCATGGGGTCAAGGTCACCCATATTATTTCCACGCTTTCATTTTGGGTACAATACGCAAGACAGGCCTTCTTATTTGTGTTTTTTTTTAATATCTGAAGTATTATGAATTTCTACATTACCTTGCAAATGTATTATTTTTCTCTTAAATTTTTATGACATAAAATGTTTTTAAGAAAACATTTCAGTCAAGATTTTTCACAGTTGAATATATGAATCCCATTGTAGTGCTACTGTGTGATGAATAAAAAATGTAGTAAGATCATGAAAGAAAGGGTTAATTCAGTATAGACTTGAAATGCATTTAGTTTTTATGAACAGCTTCTGTTGTGTTGTAGAGGATAAGTGAAAAAAGTCTATTAATTTGTTTTTTTATTATTATGTGTTTATAGAGGGTAAGTGAAAAAGTCGATTTATTTGTTCTTTTTTATTACGTTTTTCAGGGGAACGTCCATTTCCTTGTACATGGGTAGGCTGTGGTAAAAGATTTGCACGATCTGATGAACTAGCTCGTCATATACGTACACATACAGGTTAGTCCCTTCCTAACACATAAATTTAGTTTGTGAAAATCATTAACGTCTGCCCTGGAAGAGATTGCTACAAACTGTACATGGCATAAACTGTGCTCTTTAGCCAGTCCTTTGGGACAAGTACCCTAGTATGATATCTTCAATAAAATAACAGTTGGAAGATAATGTCAGTTTTCCATTCAAAATATTACTTGAGATCAGTGTAATCATTTACATGGAACTCACATAATGGGACAGAAAAATTAGATATTTAACTGACAATTTTTTTAATTATCTGTACAATGACAAATTCTGTTACAACTAAATAACAAAAAAGCAGCATTGGAAGCAGTATCTGTATGGTTAAAATATATGTAACATGTGTCCATTTATCATGTACAATCCATTAAGTAGCAACTTAAAACATTACTTAGGAATTTACAAATATGCTCATGTAAAACGTTTTCTTAGTATTTTGTTAAGATGTTTGTGACCATTTTTCAATTAGCACAAAACAACAAAAGATATATCATTGTTTCATGTTCCATTAAATTGGTATTAAATCTTTATTGGGGTAAAAAATGTAATTCATATAGCAAAGACAGACAGAATTTTATTTTTATTTTTAAAATTCATAAAATATTTGGCAGCCAGCAATTGACATGTTTGGTGCTGGAAGTAACTGCAATATATCTGTTGATAATATTTTGCATTCAGATTCCTCATTGCCACTTATTTTGTCAACATTTTTGAAGGAATTGGCCACCAATGGTAATTCTGATGTAATCTAAAAAATGGATTAATTATTTAGTATGTTGGGTCTGTAATGTGTTTGTACATGTATGCACTTTCAAATATTAATCTTCATCGCTCTGGTGACCTATTAGTTAGTCTTAGAGCGTCCTTCTTGGATATGGAAGGCATAAAATTGGTACCAACAGCTACCTTGCTAGGTGCTCAGCATTAAGAAGTCAGTCTTTTGACTGGGCAGCCTGTTATCAGGATAGTGTGACTGGGTGGGACATGATGCTACATGTCTGAGGCATGATCAGAAATAAAAAATTTTTCTTTCAGTTTTAGTCTAAATTAAATTATCTGCTATGACTGTTTATTTGGGTGAGTATTGTCAAATTCAATGAACAGCCTTGTTTTTTTCCATCCTTACAATTATTTTTATGTAATCTATAATTTATTAACTTCTTACCATCTTGGACTTGCTACGAAATAAAATTTGCCACACAATATTCACTATCAAAATGCATAATTTTTCTGAAATTCTTTAATTTTCATATATCACGTCATTGAGTAGTGTCATGGAAATTTGAAAGAATAGAGCAATAATGCATCTTTTTCTTCACTTGAACTTATTACATTTTTATGGTGGATTATATTAGTATTATCTTTGGCAGCAGAGAGCAAGTAATGGGATGCAATTTCAGGATGCACTTACCAAACTGGGCCATATATATTTCTTGAATGACTTTGTAATATAAGCAACATATTGTGCATTTCAGGAGAAAAGAAGTTTTGTTGTCCATTTTGTGACAAGAAGTTCATGCGAAGTGATCACCTCAACAAACATGCTCGACGGCATCCAGGTTTTGTTCCAGGTTCCCTTAGCAAAAGATCTCGAACTTCAAGTCCTCAGTTTGATCTCCAGAGTGATGGCACTTCTGATCTCTCAAGTCCTCTTACATTCCCATAGATCTGCAATACAAAACATAGTGATACTATATGTACAATGCATCTGATTTCAAACAGGGTATAGTAAGTCTTGTCGCTAGTGTCAGCAGACCACTTGGATATTTTTTTGTTGGTTTTAATGGCAGTTTCAACACATAAGCTATATCATGCAGATGACATTGTAGCTAGATACCTATCCCATGGAGACAGTAAGTTCAGTAGTATGGTTGATGAACCCATGTCACTTGTATTACAAGTCTGGCACTCTCAAAACTGAGTTACTGCCCTTGATCCACTCAACAACATAAAATGAACAGTGAAGATATTGATCTACCTGCAGAGTATGGTACAATCATCTCTAATTATAATGAACAAGTTCATTTTCACTGATTTTGTCATAATAATGAATCCAAAATTGAAAAGATCATGCATTTGGGTTACATGTGTTATCTTACTTGTCTCATTATTGTCAAATGTTTAATTTATTTATAACATCTTGTCTCTTTCTGGTGTGAGTTAAAACAAATTCATCTCTCTGATAGAGGTAACCATATGAATGCTTCAAGACTTGAATTTATTTGGCAGATTAATGTCCAGGTAAAAATATGGAGAACAGATTATTATAAAGTGATATGCATTGAGAACAACACTCGAATGTATTTTAACACTCAACGAATTACCTGTAATTTTTAATTATAATGTTATTCCTGCAACTGAAAGATTTTAAGAAATTATCAAGTTGGCAGTGATTGATTATGTTGCTTTTAGGGACGACATTCATCTCATTATTATCATGTCAGAGAAGTTATTGTTAACCTTATGACAAGCACAGTCATGAAGGCTGTTCAAAATGGCTTATATTTACATCAAAGGTTTTTTTCCAGTATGTACTAGAAAAAGCAGAGGATGTTCCAGTTGTCATTTAATGTAGATGTTCGTCTAATCTTTGCCTAACTGACATACATATTGTTAAAATCTAATACATTTTCCCATATTTAAAACTGATTTTTCTTGAAATGTTTACATTCTATCATGTGACAGTGATGGTTAAAATTCATGAATGATAGGCCATCATAAAGAACTGTATGTAAAGCTTCAGTCTCCAGGAAATTTATGTCCAGATTGGAAGCAGAATGTTTCATTATAAAGATCCAAATTACTTCTTACCATACTTGTTCACAACTTTTTCTTCATGACTCCAGATTCAGTTGCATAGAGTATGGGTGTAATGAGAGCTGTCTGTCTGTCTGTATTAAATCCAACCCATATATGGAGTAATTCTTATTGAATGAAATGTAACCATCTTTATGAGGAAGCCATTCTAATCATGACTTTGTTGTTCAGCCATATTAATTCTGACATTTTTCTAATATAGAATTTCTAAGTAAATATGTCAGTTATTATTCCATCAAACAGTTAGTCTGAATAATTTGACGATCTTTACAAAAATAAATGCCTGGATAAAGAGTTTCACAATATTTTTTGTAATGAAATAACAAAACGACCTTTCTCACCAAACTTCCTGCCCAATTTATTGCAGGCTTGAAGTGCATTTGGAATTAACTGTATTTACTGCTTTGTTCAACAAAAGAACTAGTCTACTGTTTCAACTATATTGGGGTCAGTGTCAAGGACATCAGTAATTAAAGTATTATTTTAAGTCCAAGTGACTTGAATGGTGCAGTTTTGAAAATGATATGGATTATCAGAAGTAATTCAGAATCTCAGATCTTCATGTTATTGCAATGTACAAACTATCCAGATTTTTGTGTCATCCAGTTTTCATTAGACACGGTGTGTGTCTTAGGACAAACTCTGTCCAAAAATTGCCTAGAGCCAATCCCCTAGTAATAGTATGGTTCCATGGCAACCAGGTGAAATATCCATTTTGTACTTCATTTCTAGAATTAGATGAGCAAATTTTGATAAAACTAGGTACAAATGTTTCTTTGCACATGACCAAAATATTATTCAGGAAGCTTCCCTACTAACTGACTTCCATAGCAACCAGGTTGAAAATCTGATTTTAACCATTTATCCAGTTTTGATCAGACTTGATAAAAATGTTTGTTAGAACATTCTTTTTCACCCCACCCCATCCATTGTGGCTCTCCACGTGGTAGGGTGACTTTCTTTTAACAGTCAACTTCTCCATAACAGCTGAAAATGTTTTGATTAAATTTCCTGTGTTTTTTCCTTGAACATAAGTTGTTAAAATTGTATTTGAAGTAATTGACTCTTTTAGCAACCACTTGTAAACCTGTTTCAGTATACATAGCTCCTTGAGCTAGTTTTGGTCAGATTTGGTAATATCCTTGAGCTAGTTTTGGTCAGATTTGGTAATATCCTTGAGCTAGTTTTGGTCAGATTTGGTAATGATGTTTATTAGGATATGTTTTATCAAATTATTTCTGTGTGACTCTGCTAGCAATGGTTTAGCTTCTATAGCAACCAAATAAAAAGTATATTTTCATCTTCTTCACTTGAATAACTGAGCCATTTTTTTTTTGATCCAATTGGACAAGAGTATTTTTGAAGGATTTGCTAAAGTGTCTGGTGTGATTCTGCTAATAGTGGTGAGGCTAATAAACCAGGTGGAATAGAATAATGTATATCAGTTGAGAAATACTAGGTCCAATGTGGGGCCTGTTGTTTTCTTCATCCTCTTGCTCAAGTCAAAGTGTTTTTGCTCAAATCCATTCTAAGCAAAATGGGTTTTAGTATTGTAAATAATACAGTTCCAAAATTGACTTATTTTGTTTGGTTTTCATGTTTGTTATGGCCAGGTTTTTCAGGAGTGTAAGTGATTATCACATCTGATACTTGAGTACTACGTTTAGTAGACTGGTTACCTACACTATTATTGCAAAGTTTGAGAGAGGTAATTGGCTGTACTAGTTGTCTAGTCACATCAGTAAGGCAGTTTCAAAGCATTATTACTTCGACATTGGTTCATACGTTATTTGATAATTCAATTATGCCCATTGTGTTTATTAGCAGTGTATCATTAAACATGATCTAATTTTTTTTGGGCACTATCCATTTCTTTTGATAGTGTACATCAGTTTTCTGTCTTAAAACTTGCATTGCGTGAAGGTTGAGATCCCAAATGTTGCAGTAACATTTCTGAAATTTAGTTATATACAGGAAAGAGGATGTTTCTGGACTCTTCATTTGATATTAGTTGAATAACAGTACATGCTGCATTGTTCATTAATTTTAGATAAAATCAAATAGAGTATAATATTCTATGAATTTTAACGAATTTGCATTATTCAGGTGCTATGTGATGGTACACTGTGGTGTTGTGAAAAATTTATATGATGTGATATCATAAGAAATGTGTTTTTATATGATAAATGTATATATAGGTACTTGCTGAGACCAGATGATTCTGTTAGAAAATACTATTTTCTGTATACCTGTCAGTTTTGTTCATTTAAAACCCCATCCGATATGTGCCATACTTTCACCCAAGCCAGTGTTGCATACTAAACAATAGCTACAACAGGTTACAGTACATTTTATAATTTTTGTGGATGTATTTTTATGTTAAAGTGCTTGTTTATGGAGTTTTATCTCATTAAGAGAAGATTAGACCATTTATTTAAATTATTGAATACATGCATTTAGGTTTCTAAAAACAGTAGATGTATATACCCATCCAACTACAAACACCGCAGACTCTGATTTGCTGTCACATGATGCACTGGTAGATCGAAGTCTATGTTGCCTGTTCTCTTGATTACTCCAAACAAACTGCACAAAGCCATTTCTTCCAGTGCATTATGACATGACAGATCTGGGAATATGCAGTTGGATTTTACTTTGAAGTGAGTGTGTATATATATATATATATATATATATATATATATATATATATATATATTCAACATAAACTTCCATGCCATTGTTTATGAATGATCACACACATTATATCACTGAATATAATTCACAGGGAATTGAGTGTATCATATTGCTTGTATCATGTGCCTTTAACTTACTTGTACATATCTATGTTGTATACAGTTTTAAATTATTTAAGGAATCCAAAATGCATTAAAACCTGTATTGAAAGACCACCGTTACAATAGAACATATTCTGAACATAGTGATTCATTAATTATATAGTGTTATGATGTGTCGTAAGAGTATGTTATTTATTTAGTGGCAGAATGGTTGGTCTTTCATGACAGGTTCTACTGTAAATCTGTTAAAAGGAGTGTGTTGTGCAAGCATTTTTACATTAGTACGATATATGTCCCAACATTTATACAATAATATAGTGCTCATATGATAATGTCCCGCACATTTACATTTTTTCTTTTGATAGTCATGGATTGGATGATTATGGTATATTCTGACAATTTCTTGAATTTTGTGAAAATGGCAAAATAATTTTCTTATATTTACATGTAACATGATGTAGAGTATTTACATATATTACATACCCGTATATGCTGACATGACTGATTTTGCATCAGGGTACACAGAATCAAACTGTTAAGTCCTTTATGCTTTGAATTTCTTTCATACTGTATATGAAAATTTATTGAACACATACAGGAGAATCTAATAATTACAAATCTACATTCTTTTTTTCTTCCATGTCCAGAGAAGAGCTTGTTTGATATGCCATACAAATACATGTTGGCCTGACTTGTTTGATATGCCATACAAATACATGTTGGCCTGACTTGTTTGATATGCCATACAAATACATGTTTGCCTGACTTGTTTGATATGCCATACAAATACATGTTGGCATGACTTGTTTGATATGTCATACAAATACATGTTGGCATGACATGTTTGATATGCCATACAAATACATGTTGGCATGACTTGTTTGATATGCCATACAAATACATGTTGGCATGACTATTTGATAAACCATGCAAATACATGTTGGCATGACTGTTTGATAAACCATACAAATACATGTTGGCATGACTTGTTTGATAAACCATACAAATACATGTTTGCCTGACTTGTTTGATATGCCATACAAATACATGTTGGCATGACTTGTTTGATATGCCATACAAATACATGTTGGCATGACTATTTGATAAACCATACAAATACATGTTGGCATAACTGTTTGATAGACCATACAAATACATGTTGGCATGACTTGTTTGATAAACCATACAAATACATGTTTGCCTGATTTGTTTGATATGCCATACAAATACATGTTGGCATGACTTGTTTGATATGCCATACAAATACATGTTGGCATGACTATTTGATAAACCATACAAATACATGTTGGCATAACTGTTTGATAAACCATGCAAATACATGTTGGCATGACTATTTGATAAACCATACAAATACATGTTGGTATGACTATTTGATAAACCATACAAATACATGTTGGCCTGACTTGTTTGATATGCCATACAAATACATGTTGGCCTGACTTGTTTGATATTCCATACAAATACATGTTGGTATGACTGTTTGATAAACCATACAAATACATGTTGGCATGACTTGTTTGATATGCCATACAAATACATGTTGGCCTGACTTGTTTGATATGCCATACAAATACATGTTTGCCTGACTTGTTTGATATTCCATACAAATACATGTTGGTATGACTGTTTGATAAACCATACAAATACATGTTGGCATGACTTGTTTGATATGCCATACAAATACATGTTGGCCTGACTTGTTTGATATGCCATACAAATACATGTTGGCATGACTTGTTTGATATGCCATACAAATACATGTTGGCATGACTATTTGATAAACCATACAAATACATGTTGGCATAACTGTTTGATAAACCATACAAATACATGTTGGCATGACTATTTGATAAACCATACAAATACATGTTGGTATGACTATTTGATAAACCATACAAATACATGTTGGCCTGACTTGTTTGATATGCCATACAAATACATGTTGGCATGACTTGTTTGATATGCCATACAAATACATGTTGGCATGACTATTTGATAAACCATACAAATACATGTTGGCATGACTGTTTGATAAACCATACAAATACATGTTGGCATGACTATTTGATAAACCATACAAATACATGTTGGTATGACTATTTGATAAACCATACAAATACATGTTGGCCTGACATGTTTGATATGCCATGCAAATACATGTTGGCCTGACTAACATATGGAACTCATTAACATCCTCTGACAGGGACAAAAGCAAATATGTATGTAGTTTTGTGTCAGTGTAACACTCACTCATATGTTTACAGCATAAACCCATATTTGATGTCAGATCCGTGTCTGTGCAGTTTGCCTCAGATTATAGAACAAGAGTAGAACCTAATCTACCAGCACAATATGTACTAGTAGATATTGTTTACAGAAGAGTGTACTTTATATTTAAAACAGCAGTACAATTAGATGCTGTATGCTGACTGGCTTCTCAATCTACATACGTCTTCATGTTAAACTTGTGTGATTTAAAGGTAGTGTTATAAATTAGAATTTACATACATTCAGATTATATCACATTGTTGATTGCCATATTTAAAATGCACCCAGCTGCTGACATCATAAAGCCAGGTCTGTTCCCTGATAGGTCCTTGATCGGTTGTTTTTTTTTAAAGGCTCTTTATTTGGGTATATTATTGTAATTATATTGGAGGTAAGTGCCTTTCTCAAGGACTCATTCATATAGTTGACCCAGACTAACCCACAACTTGCAATGATACTGCAATGTCTATCAAGTTGGGATTGTTACTGTTTGCTTTACCTTATAGACAAAACAAACAACATACACACTGACTGCTTTTGTTCAAAACCATTAAATAACATCTTGAGTATTAAATATTTCTCCACACTTTGTAATTCTAAATGAATATATGGATGCATTCTTTTGATTTGCTAGATTATTTAGAGTTGGACCTAAGAGTAAATCATACGTTGACGACAGAGGAGCCTGATCTGTTACATTTTCAAAACCATGAGAATTGGTAACTAACTATAATGTACTGTATATATTCACTATAATGTGCCATATATCATGACTATAATGTACCATATATCATGACTATAATGTACCATATATCATGACTATAATGTACCATATATCATGACTATAATGTACCATATATCATGACTATAATGTACCATATATCATGACTATAATATACCATATATAATTACCATAACATACCAGACATACTTGCCTTTAAGATTAGTTTAACTGCAAAAAGATAGACCCTAATCTGCATTGCATAGCAGATCTAGTTCTATGCTGTGCTATTGATTATTCCTAATAAAATGTGTTGGAAAATTTGCAGCTTGTGTCAACGTTTAGGCAATATTTTATGGTAATTTTAAATCAAAACATAGCAATATACCTATATTTTAACAATTGTAATGATTAATTACATGAAAGTTGAACAACTGTACACAAGTACCTTGTGAAATTGCATTACAGCAAGAGAGACCATTTAGACTGCTCTGGTGGCCTAGTGGTTAGAGCATCCACCTCAGATGCGGGAGGCCATGGGTTCAATCTACAGCTGAGTCATACCAAAGACTTATAAAAATGGTACTAACAGCTGCCTTGCTTGGCACTCAACATTAAGAGGTTAGTATTAGGACTGGTCGGTCTGGTGTCAGGATAATGTGACTGGGTGTGATATCATGCTACATGTCTGAGGCATGTTGCCCGAGTGCTAGATATCACTATAAACTGGCACACTGCAGACATCATAGCAATATGGCTCAAAAATTGTTAAAGCTACGTTAAAATCCAAATCACACACACACAGACCTTTCTTTACTAAGCTAAGAAGATTAATACTTGAATTAATGTTTTCACAGGTCTACTTTTTGCCTTCTTGCCTTTGTATATACTTTATTATGTAGAACCTATAAAACATAGAAACATTACCACAGATTGCTAAAACAAATTCCAATTTCAGAAATTTGGAAGAAAGATTATCTGTTGTTTTATTATATATATATATATATATATATATATATATATATATATATATATATATATATATATATATATATATATATATACATTATGTAAGCAACAGATGTCTTACCACATTTCATTTGTTCATCTTATTACCAGCAGTTTTTCTTATGTACTTTTTGTACCTGATGGTAATGGTTTACCCGTGACATTTAGTTTGATATCAGAGTGGGAAGACAAAAAATACCAGTTCTTAAAATTTCACATTTCTGTTTTTATGATAAAGTTTAGAAAAACTGGTTTATATTGTTATATCGTCAAACCCCTTGAATTATTTCCAAGATTCCAAACTGAGTTCTGGAGAAACTGATCGATAACATACGTCACCATTTCTAGACATGGTCAACTGGCTTGGAATTGTACTCTCATCAGTGTCACTGAAAAGTATAGCATCTGTTGGTCATTTTAATGGTCAGCAGTGGTTAGTCTATCATAATAATGTACATTAGTTTATTTGGCTATTATGATAATGTACATTAGTTTATGATGTTAATGTACTTTAGTTTATTTGGCTATTATGATAATGTACATTAGTTTATTTGGCTATTATGATAATGTACATTAGTTTATTTGGCTATTATGATAATGTACATGAGTATATTTGGCTATTATGATAAAGTACATTAGTATATTTGGCTATTATGATAATGTACATTAGTATATTTGGCTATTATGATAATGTACATTATTTTATTTGGCTATTATGATAATGTACATTAGTTTATGATGTTAATGTACTTAGTTTATTTGGCTATTTTGATAATGTACATTAGTATATTTGGCTATTATGGTAATGTACATTAGTATATTTGGCTATTATGATAATGTACATTAGTATATTTGGCTATTATGATAATGTACATTGATTGTTTGGCTATTATGAGACTACATTAGTTTATTTGGCTATTATGATAATGTACATTAGTTTATTTGGCTATTATGATAATGTACATTAGTATATTTGGCTATTATGATAATGTACATTAGTATATTTGGCTATTATGATAATGTACATTGGTTGTTTGGCTATTACGAGACTACATTAGTTTATTTGGCTATTATGATAATGTACATTAGTTTATTTGGCTATTATGAAAATGTACATTAATATTTTTGGCTATTATGATAATGTACATTAGTTTATTTGGCTGTTGGGATAAAGTTCAGTATTTCATTTTGGCAAAGTAACCCAAGATTCTATGGGAAAACAAAAGTTTTAGAATAGATTAGTAATATTTCTTTAATGAAAGAAATGCAAAGGTGCTTGTCTGTTTTCCAGCACTGTTATCATACATATCTTTGCACTGTTTTTCTAGCTGCCTCCATATATATGAATATTTGTTCAAATGTTTATGGTTCTATTATTATTTTTTAAAGACGATTCTATTGACAATGCATTCTGTCATAACCTTATCATTAGGGTCTTATATATTTTATTATGAATCATCGTGATAGCATAACATTTAAATGATACTATTTTAGCATTGTCATCACACCATATTAAGTTGATAGTTAATTAGTGTTCCCTTGTTAATGAATCTCAATACAAAAATGAGGGTGACTCAATCAAAATCTTGCAATGGTTATTTTGCAATGTTCTTTGAGTGTGTTATTGAACTATTGTGCATTTTGCATGATAATTTAATAGAAATATCACAAATGTGAATATCTTCAAAAGATGTCTTGCCATGCTTTAATTCTTTACCAGTTTAAATTATAATTATAAATATGTCCAATTTGTCACATGTTATATTGATCCATGTATTATGTATGTTGTAGAATATAAGGATAAACTTGATTGGTCAGTTTTAATAAGATTTGCAACATTTGTTCATGTTAGTTGGAAACCAAAAACAGCAATATGTGAACTGATAGTACTGTTTATACTTGCTTATATAAGACGAGTCCAACTGCACTGTTAGACCCTGATCTGCCATTACATAATGTACCAGCAGATCAGAATCTATGTTGTTTGTATTCTATAGATTACTCCTAGCAAACTGCATTGACCCAGATCTGTCAGACTAGTATGCAACAGTACACCTAAATCTCCGCAGTTTGCAGTTGGACCAGCTTGTAGCTCAGTAAATGCAGTACAAGGAATATAAATTCATGTTGTGTGTTGTATTTGTTTTATGACAGTTTTTACATGTGATAAACTTTAATATGTACATATTACAAGTTTAAGGGCATGTCAGCACAATAGTGGCTACATGGTGGTGATTATGTTTAGTTCTAATCATGTTAATAGGAAGAATTGCAGAAAATATGTTAGAAACATAAACTTTTCCAAAAAAAAATGTTAACATGAAATACTAAAAGAACAGAGGATATATATGAATATAGTTTGTATTGTGTGCATTTATCAATAGAATATATCATGATTATTTAAAATATTAACATTAAATATGTGACAAAACATAATACACACTACTAATTGTTTTTGTTAACCTATGATCCCTGGTAACCTAGACAACAGTGATGTGAATGTTAACCAATCAAATTGCAAACCAGCCATAAGATTAAAATGTTTGTCCATATTATTTTTTGATAACAATGTTGCTTCATTGTTGAGCAAAAATGGTTTACATCTGAATCAGTGTACATTATTTTTTTCCCATGTGCATGTTACATCACATGTTATGATGTAAATCATTTATTTGATGCCATTTTTTAAAATTAAAAATATCACAGAAAAGTTTAGGTGACAAAATTATAGCCAGACATCAAACAGTAAGTCAGTCATTTACCTTTTAGATCAAGTAACCAGTAAAATGCCTATAATTATAATGTTAATTACTGTAGGTCAAGGGAAGATCCATCACTATTTCAATCTGTTTTCAATTTCAATACATAACTAAATTGAACTGTACAATACTCCATCACTATTTTAGTACGTATTCAAATTGAACTATATATTACTCCACAACTATTTCAATACACAAGCAATTTGAACTGTACAATGTTATGCCTGTTTCAATATTTGATCAAACTGAATTGTGCAGCACTCCATAACTATAGCAACTGACCACTCCAGTGTCCTAGTGATTAGAGCGTCTGCCACAGAAGCAGTAGGTAGTGGGTTCGATCCCTGGCTGAGTCATACCAAAGATTTACACAAATAGTACTAATGGCTGCCTTGCTTGGCACTCAGCATTAAGAGGTTAGTATTAGGACTGGTCGGCCTGGTGTCAGGATAATGTGACTGGATGGGACATGATGCTACATGTCTGTGGCATGTTGCCTCAGTGCTAAGACATCACTATAAACTGCCTCACTGCAGACATTGTAGCAATATGACTGAAATTTTTTAAAGCTATGTTAAAAATCTTAATAACACATTAACTATAACAACTCAAAATGAAATTGAATTGTTCAGTACTCCATCTCTATATCAACACATAGTCAAATTGAATTGTGCAGTACTCCATCTCTATATCAACACATAGTCAAATTGAATTGTACAGTACTCCATCACTATAACAACACATATTCAAATTAAATTATACAGCACTCCATCACTATAACAACAGATAATCATATTGAATTGTACAGTATCATTATAATGCTGGTCATAGGAAAAATAACTGTTGACTTCCACATGTAATCGAAGTTGTATTTTATACATATTTTTACTCTTAATTAACAAAAAATGGGAACTCCAACCATACCTGCTTGTGAAAGAGACTGCCGTATAATAAGGTGCCTTATGCCAAGTTGGTACTGTATACTGAATTGTTAAGTGGTGGAAAGAAAATAAAGTAGCATTCCATTTAATATTAATGGTTTAAGTTTTATTTGTACTAGTGTCCGAGTTTTGTAATTATTATGTTATCATCAACAAAATATTTGTATATATAGTATATACTTGCATATTACTTACTCTATTAAGCCACATACACATTATGTAATTGCTTTTAAAAGTAGTCCAACTGCAAACAATAAACAGGATAATGTACCAGGTGATCAAGGTCATGTTTGTTTTACTGATTATTTCTAATAAATTGCATGGAACCAAATCTGCTGGTGCTCTTGTGATGTGATATCTGGGTTGATGCAGTTTGGAGTTTGACTCAACTTGTCAGAAAGTATATAATGGCAAGTGCACTTAGCTGTCATTGCAGAACCAGAATCACCAAGACTTTTAATTGGCAGGCATATTAAGGTCTATATTATTTGTCTAAATCACAAGTAGAAATAATAATGTAGACCCTGATCTACACTTTCTAATCTGTTGCTGTTCAATTAGGAGCATTTTATACATGGGTTAATATAGTACATAAGTTTACATATTGTCCTACTGGTTGTGCTTATAAGTAGAGTCCAAATGAAAACTGCACAGACCCAGACCTACTGTCTCGTAATGTACTCGCAGATCTGGGTCTGTGCAGTTTGTCAGAGTAACAAGTAAACAAAACAACACAGACCCTGATCTGCAGGCACATTATGATATGGCATATCAGAAGTTTTGTTGTTTACAAATTGACTGAACTCAAAGTGAGATATATATATATATACATGTATTATGGTTGGATTCAATACAACTGAATATGTTTTAAATATAAACTTGCCCTACATTTTCCAATTCCATAATCATAAATTGTGACTAAATTTAAGTCATGTAAAAAAGCAAATTGGAGCATGTCATCACTTTGTTTTAGGACTGTTTAATCATTTTCTACTGTGCAGTTGAAGATTGTCTGGTAAAATCATCCTTTATTGAGCACAATGTCCCGTATTTTCCATTTTAAAAAATCAAATTATAGATTGTGATTTCATTGTCTTTCTTCATATTTTAATTCTATCACTGTTATATACCATATGTTATCACTTATAATGCCCACACAGCTGCAGATAGCACCAGTCCAGATCTGATAGTATATATGGTGTTGACATCACAATTCTAAGAACAGTGTCCGATATTAGCCGACATTATGTAATGGCGTTTTTGGATCTGTACACTCTTTAGTTTTGTGAATCTTATAATCTTATGAGTTGGCATGGTACTAGATTAAACTGGTGCATTTGTGTGATAAGAGATTCCAGTGTTCATTTTATCATGATTCATTTGTAGATATTACCATTGTTGAATGTCTCATTATTTTAATAAAGGTTGTAATGTAATCAGATTCTTTATTTATTCACATATATTGTGCAAGAAGTTCTTACAGTCTATTTCAGGTACTCTCCACACCACATGTTAGCGTGATGTGAAATTTGTATTTAAGTTAACTAGAAGATACCATCAAATTTTAATCCACATAATCAGTGACTTCAACACATGCACAAATTTAATATAAATATCCAGCTATCCATATTTTAATATGGGGGATATTTTGTGCATCCATTTGTTAACATACCTCCTTCTAAACTTGGTATTTACATAAATATGCAAATGTATCCATATGCTTGAGGGTTACTGCAGATGTTTGTGTGTGGGTTCCTTCTCGTGTGTCCCTTGAAAATAGCAGCAGAGAGGGCCATCTGACCACTTTTTAGAAGCGTCCGTTTGCTAAACTAAAACTTATTACAAAAAAATTAAAGAACTTTTGCCAATAATGCCAAACCGAAGCATCTAACTAACCAAGAGACTTTCTTACAGATTAGTTAATTTCATTAGTGTTGTCGTGTTTTCATATTTTGTAAATGCATGAGTTTACTCTGTATTTGTCTCATTGTGGTCACTCCCCCTCTGCTGCTGTTAATTAAATCATTGTTCTATCAAAAAATGATTCCAGCGTTGGAATCTCACACAGCTAGAAAAGCTCGAGAATGACTAGAAGCAATTAAGAAATTTCTACCAGTCCTTGATTCTGTCAGACAAATTACAAGTGCGTCAAGAATCTTAAGTTGAATCTGTAGAAGGTTCAGAACAGTTATTTAAGCCTGTTACAAAAGTTACTGAGAGAGTGGCAGAAGCTACTGACGGTCTTCATCCAACTTTAGAACAAACTTACAAACTACTATAGCAACTGGAAAAATAGAAGTAAGAACCCAAAAAAAACGATTTTACGAGATCTTCCAACATATATAGCTGCAGCACACCCTCCTCTTGTAGATGAAGAGGGTATTGGCAAAATTCATAATGAAATATCCACTGTAAAAAGAGAACTTAAACCTAAACCTAAAGTAAGAAAAAGAGGATTAAAAAATTTAAAGAAGGCGTTATTGAGGAACTTAAGGAAAGTTTTCTCTTATTGCATATGATAATTTTTCTCGAAAGTCTGAAATTTTAAAACCCAAAATATGTTAACTTAAATACTGATAGTTATTTGAAATGGCTATATCATTTGTATTATAACAAAAAACAGGTTAGAAATGATGAAGTATACAATAAGTATATTGATGACATAATTTATTTTACTTAGAAGACCTTTAACAACAAAAACTACAACCTTCCCAGCAATAGCTTTCCAATCAGCAGCAACAAAATAGAAGAACAACACTCATTTTCACCGCTGTTGGAATTTGAAAAGACTAGTGAGCAAGTTATTAAAGAAAAGTAGAAAGATCTCCTTTGAGACTATTTAATAAAAAAGCAGAAACAACAAATGAGGAAGGAGGAGCAACCAGAAGTGGTATTACTACTCAAGGAATTGGTCTTATTTCTTGTCCTAACAATATTCTTGATGACATACAGCTAGAAATCTTCCTAGGAGGAAAATGAGCTGGAAAAAATTCTCCAGAAATAATTAATGAAATTTGTATTTGTCTACAATTATTTACAGGTAGTATCATGGATGTTATGGATGTTAGCGTTTAAAAATCTCCTATGAAATCGCTGATGATTATTACAGTGATTAGATAAATAATAAAATATGATCATACACAATGCTCAACATGGACCTGTAATGGTCAGGGTGATACATTCAAGATTACCAACCTATAAAGCTACTTAAGGTGATGGACTCAGTGTTGTTTAGGGTTTATTTAGAAGGATAGATCCTAAAGCAATGCCAATCGCAAAACAATTATCAATGATAGCTATTGACGTTCGTGAAAAAGCTCCTGTTGCTATTATTGGTAGCATTGCCAGTAGGGCGTTCTTGGCTATCAAAGTTTGACTAGCATGATTAATATGTAAACCTCAAAGAGGTTCAACACAAGTGGTCCAACTGTGGACAGTTTTACCATCTACTGAAGTGATGTCTGCAAATGTTAGTAAAAATGAATCAAGCTGCAAATAATTTTCTATCCAAGTTACCTGGTGAAACAAAAAAATACAGCCTCAAATTTAATAGTGGGAAGTGGTTTCGTGCTAGACGACCATTATTTACATCATGGATATTTATAATAAAATCTTTAAACATGTATCCGATCCAGCATTTGACATGGGATGCACCGGTTCTCAAAGATGAATCCATGCACGATTATCAGTATTATTATTATGACTCAAGACAACCAAATCAGTGTGGAAGAATCGAAGTACGAGTTCAGGTAACAAGTAGATATTTCTTACCCGCTGAAGCATTTATCGAAGTATAAGGAGAAATTGTAACAAACGTCGCAGCTAATACACCATATGGTGCTGATATCAGAGTTGGTTTTGTTAATAATGGCATTCTAGCATTATTTAAAAGTGCTACATATATGATTGATGGAAAAGAGATTGAAACAATTCAGGATAATGGTGACGATGCCACAAAAATAATAGGTTTAGCAAGATATTCTGATGATTAAACAAGACAATGATGTTATTTCCAAAGACATTACTGACTTTTCCGATGATAGATACTCATTAATGAACGCCGCTGGAACTAAAGTTGCATCAGTAAACATAAATTACAATTTCGGATTACCAACGCGCCGATTAATCTTAAGAGGTGATAAAAGATTTTCATGTGCAATTCCACTGTCTCACATTTTTGGATTTTGCAGAAATGTGAGAAGAGTCATTTTCGGTGCTAAGCATACTCATTCATACCAAAAGGTGATGATAATGATGCAATCTGGCTACCTGCCAGGAATGCTGCTGGTAAAGTAATATTATCAAAAACTTTCATTGTGGATGCCAGAAATGACTCCAACAATTGCTGTAGAACAAAAATAACTCGCTTTTATGGATCAAGGTGGTAAATCAGCATTATCAAGGTTAACAGTAACTAAAGATAGGGTCCAGAGTGCAATTAATGGTTTATTTACATGCCATATAGCATAACAGCCAGGTGTTTCTCCACAACGACATATTTATTGCTCTACAAGATGCTGCATGAGTAAATAATCAGGAAGAAAGTATCATGATATTTGAGAAACTTGAAGTTACTGAAGCTTCCCCTAAGTACAAATTGGCATCAAGAAAAAATCTGAAGATATTTTACTTAATTTCGAACAAAATCATACAAGTAGAACGTGCATATGATCTTTTTTTGATGACACTTATGGGGCGTGAACAAAATAATGATACTGGTTTTGAATTATCACAACTAGATTGTCAAGATCTATATCAGATCTATTACTTTTCGCTGGAGCATCTTGAATTAACGCAACAAACTGTCATTGATATATTATTCCTAATTACAGAGCAATTGCTGTTATACTGAGCGACAAAAGTGTTACTTGAAGGTGCTGATGGACAAATAAGGGTTGTAGAGAACATGTAATTTAAAAGTACACACAGCCACTCCATCATATCTTTCAATAAGCTCGACCAATCCTGAATTTAGCGTCCAGTAGAGAACATGTAATTTTAATTAGATCGCCTATTATATTGAAATATGTCATATAATCATGTAAATATTATTCTCACTCCAGATCATATTAAAAAACTACAAACCAAGTCAATGAAAATGTCCGGAACCACAACGCTTAAAAAACCCAGTCCAATGACACGTGGCCAAAAAAAACTTGCACTGACAGAACGCCAGCGTTTAAAATTCGACGGTGCTAAACAAGACAAGACTGGAATACGAATTAATCTTTCTGCAGGTGCAATTTCAGATATAAACAAATTCAGGGGGTATATTTCCACAACTTGCGGCTATACAAACTTTAACAGCCGCTGCTGCCAGAGCTGTCGCAAAAGATGCAGCTTTGGGTGTACTAAGAACAGCTGCCGCAATGGTACTAAATAAAGCAACGGGAAAATAAAAGTACACACAGTGACTATCATATCTCTCAGTAACCTCGACTAATCCTGAATTTAGCATCAACTTTCCATCTACAATTTCTGTAAAGAAAATTGCGCTTGCACAATTATGAGTTCATCATAGTCGGTCGAATATTAGATCGAAATCATTGGGTGGATTACAGGCGAATAATTCACTTGTGTTTGCAAACAAAAATAAAGATGATAGAACTCCTGAGGTGAATGTTGTTTCTATTCCAACAGGCAATTATCAAATCGAACAAATAAATGATGAATTTCAGCACATAATTAAATCGAAAACAGGGCCATCATTATCATCCGCGATAGAATTTTTTTTAAAGGTTTCGCCGTGGATATTTATCAGTCGTCAATGAGATCAGTGTTACGATGACCTGAAATTCCACCTGAATACCAAGGACCGCCAGAACCAACACAAGCCGATTTCTTTTACTAGAGATTTTTTTTTTTTGACGCTACTGAATACAGAAAATATATTTGGAAAAAGGAATTTTTCATTCATTTGGTGGTGATAAAAGACCAAAAGAAAAGCTTTGGGATTTATTTAAGACTTCAGGTTTTAGATTAATTGTAAATGAAGAATAAAGTTTATTTGTTTAATAACTGAACAACAATTACCAAACATTTGTAATACCATCACTTGCAACCGACCAACTAAATAAACTATTCAGCGATCTAATCAATAATAACTTTTCTAAAATATTTGAAACATGGAGAAATATAAAATCCACCGGCAGGTATTCTCCGAAATAACAATGATCCATACGGTGGTAGGAGGCATATCTCGCCGTGAATAGTAAATATAATCTCGGCGATCACAGTCAATCTTGTGTGTGATGTAACTGATAGACGTTATCAGACAATTACTGAAATATCAAATAGGCTCAGCAGAGGTATATTCCTGTATAAATTCACCCCGAAAGTACCTCCTGGATTTTTTTTTATTGTACAAGAACCCACTATTCCGGATATCTACGACGTCATAATTCATTATTATCAAGAATAAATTTAAAACAAACTGACCATAGTTCCAACTTGCTTGACCTTAGTGACCTTGACCTTAGTGGCGAAAATCTACAGTTGAATCTCTACATTAAATCTAAATGGCGAATTTCAAGACATGAGGGCTTTTATATACCAAAATATACTTGAAAATGTCATGAGTCGAGACCTTCGACTCTAGACTTTTTGTTAGCAAGACGATTATTATGTGTGATCTGAATTTAGCGTACTCCTGAAATGATCGGATTAACAGATTGAAGGATATAATGATAACGTACTTCTTTCTACATTAACTTTCAGAAAAACCGCTACTTTCATTTTCGTTTTTTAAATTTATCATTGCAGAAATAATAGCGTTAACACTTTCATAGTTCATTATATAATAAATATATATTTAAATTTTTAAAATAAAAATTCCCAAAAATAAACAGAAGCAATAATGAGCGGTTATCTCCAGTGGGCCACTTTACTGGTCTTTGTGTAATGATCCCTTCATATTAGGCCTTTCTGATGGGTTTATTATAATGTACTTTTTTTTTAAAAAGAGTATCATGATTCTGGACAATACGAAATTGTCTCATGCATGAGCCGAATACTTATGAGGTCATTCGCATTAACAATCGAGGTAACCACTGAATTGCTCAACAACAAAAAAGAGTTATTTCCCTTGAATAATACTGAAACATATATATATAATACCGGTAGCTTCAACGCTTCAGAATGATAAAATAACTGTTAGATCTTATATATTTTGTGACTGGGGGAGTCAGAAATTACATGCATTATATAATAAACGGGACGCCTCAAACCTATAGAAGCTTCAGAATGAAAAAAAAATTAAATAAATAGCTAGTACTATTATAAAAAGCACTATAAGTACTTAACAATACTCTCTCTCTCTCTCTCTCTCTCTCTCTCTCTCTCTCTCTCTCTCTCTCTCTCTCTCTCTCTCTCTCTTTTGCAATAGTGAAAAGTTATTTTATGTTTATACTTTTTGATAAACGCCGATTTGTATATATTTTGTGCGACGCGCTGAACCGAACACAGGTTAATATCAAAATATTTGCCAGCTAAATAGAATTAATTTTTCATCACCAGTCTTTATTTAACCTTTTATTTTCCAATATTACAGTTCTCGCTCTGTATAACAGGACGTACATTAATTAAATGATTATATTTCGGATTTAAATCGATATGATCGATCATTAGACCATCTTCGAATACCCCTGGGAACACTCGAATATAAATTTGTGACAGTAATATATTCTCTTTCCAGCCCGAACTTTGAGATAACCAGGATTAATGACTGGTTTATTTTATTCATTTTAGTCGACAGCGTCTAATAATACCATCATGAAATTCTTCATAATTTTCTATGACAGGATTCTCACAAATTCTTTTTGTTCCATTTATGTATAATATTATTTGTCTATATTGTTATTTTACAACTCTAGCTGTATAAACTTCTACGTTTTTTTATATTTTTACTTTGTCGCTGCCAGTTTTATTTGTTTAAATCATAATATCGCTTCAGTTCTCTGTATTTTTTACCACCACAATGCACACGCAACTGTTTCTCCTCTAAACCCCAACACCGCATTGTAAATTTGGTTTTGGTCATAGACTTCAACTACGTACGCTTTATAAATAATATCTGCAGTATTCATTTATCCTACACAAGATTGGTTACATGGAGTTTTAGAACCTATCATTAACCACTTTCAGTTCATTCACACAAGATTTGTTACAATGAGTTGTAGAAGCTATCATTAACCAATTGTAGTTGGTCTTTGTTTGAATCATTATATAAACACAATACTTCAATTTAAATATATTTTTGCCATAATTATAAGATGTAAGAGATTATCTAGAATCAAACCTCTAAATCCAGATGTGCTATTGACAGAAGAACACCTGACTCACCGAAGCGAGATCTGTTTGATCCGGCGAAAAATATGAATGAAAGCATTCGTGGCGGCAAGAAAGAATTTCGCAACGATGTTGCATCTCATGTGTGGTCAACATTCAAAATTATACGCAATGACAAAGTCATCGCCAAAAAGTGTCGATGCTACAATACACGACCAACAAGCAGCAACGTTTATTAATTATCTCGACGATCGAAAATATCTTTCTAAAGTAAAGTTTATTGTGCTAGCATAAGACAATAATACTTGGATTATCCGCGACAAACGTGACCTTGTCCTTGCTAATGGGTCCTAGAAATGGGTTAATGGATATGAGACAAGTTAGAAAATACACTAAAGGTTCCAATAATAGTAAAATTAATAGCGGGAGAAATTTAACACGATTCGAAACATTAATTTTTTAAAAAGGAGCTCAAAAAATATCACTGATCATAATGCGCATGCGTGGACTAGCGCAGTATAAGTATTTCCACGAAATAGAACCGAACAAATGTATCATAATGATATATATGATTTCATCGCGAACAAAATAAACATAATCCTGTATCAGTAAGGTTATTTCGAAGTTCGCCCGATGATGAAAAATATGATCAATTTCTAAGAGCTAGCGGT
Source organism: Unio pictorum (assembly GCA_030141615.1). NCBI lineage: Eukaryota > Metazoa > Mollusca > Bivalvia > Unionida > Unionidae > Unio > Unio pictorum. The sequence continues at coordinate 12,244,693 of JARLTB010000147.1, read as the reverse complement.
AAAATGTACCGACTAGAATCTCTCCATGAAGAAATGAAAAATCTTGCGCGGAAATTTTAATCACAGCTACTTTACAGAATAATTATTTTACAGTCGCATCAGCTGCAGCTCACTTTGACAGAGAAAAGAATTCGTGGAAACCAACACGGTTGAAATTCCATGAAGATGTTAAACTTAATTGTGTCATATATGGGCACGGTGGACGGTTGAATTCTAAATATGACCACAACGACGTTATCTGGGTTAAGATGGTAACGTGTTATCAAGGGAGTTTTCTTGGTATGGGAGAGTGTTCTTTTTATTTTGTGCGATTTGGACATCCCTCCCACGAGATGACCAGAGTATCGATAAATGGACTTTTACCTGACTTTGACATGACTGTATTTGGTTGTATAGAATCTGATGGTCTTCATCCAATTTGTTACGTCTGGTTAGTAGACATTTTTAAGAGAAATAATTCGCTTTTATTACAATTTATGCTTGATTGTAAAATACTGATATCGTTGTCGGTCAGAAAAGCAATTATATCGCATCGGAAACAGATTGAAGTTTGGTGGTTACGCCAAACATACGCCAATAAAGTAATCAAAGCAATCAAAGAAAACTGTCCTCATCTCCGCGAAAACGAAATCAACCATATTTTCGATTGTGTATTTATGTTCAAAAATACGAACGAGGAAAAAGTCAAGAAATATCTTGGCAGAAAAATAATCTTTAAATTTACTCGAGGTGGATCATGTGATCATAAACGACATTGCACAAGATTATTTATAAATAATGCAGAACTCGATTTTATAATTGCTGATACCGCACGCATGAATATGAATACGTTTATAACTAAAGAAACAATTCTCTTGTCAAACGGAAGTAAATTAGGTACAATTGTAAGTTATACTAAATTAGGTACAATTGTAAGTTATACTGATAGAGAATCTTCGCAGTTTAATCATTTAAGATCATCGATGCTCGCTTACGTTTCAGAAAATATATTATCGATGATAAATAGGTTTCCTGACAAGGCGATCAGAGTTGCCACGGATTCATTTTATATCTCGCGAAAATATTCAAACTTACTGAAGTATACAGGGATTGATCAATTAACGGGTTTGTGCTCGAGGAGAATTAAACAAGAAATGTTATACGGTTATACCAAATCCGTTTATGGTTCTATTAAAAATATTTATCGTAAAATTAATCAGTTATCGCTATCATGTGTGCCATCTGTGTATGATCCCGTATCAGGACACAAGACTGTTTATGTAAATGGACCTTGAGGTTGTGGTAAAAAATAACTCGAGTTATTGAATTATTTAGACAGAATTCGGATTTAGTTGTGTTAACACCGACACACAGACTTGCGAGAGAAATTAAAGAACGAGGTGTAAAATCGAGTACTTATCACAGCTTTGTTCGGTACAAGGGTGATAAATGGATTCCTGAACGAATGGGCTAGAAAAAGATATACCTAAAATGGATGAAAAATGCACTGTTTCATTACATGTGTTAAAAATGTTTCTTGATTGTTATTGTTAAAGCATACCGCGATGATAATGGGTGGTGATTACGGTTAACCACCACCGTTTGATGGATTATCTCCGCAGGAATGGTTAAAAATGTTTGTAGATTATTACGAGAAGATAACCGAGGATCATAGAGCGCTTAATCCAAATTTAAAACGCTTAATAAATTAATCACATTACAGTCGAATAAAATTCAATGCGAAATAATGCGTAAAATATTTTAAGAAACTTCTATAAATTATTTTTGGGATAAATGGAGACCAAACGATTTGATAGTGGCAAGCAGAAAAATAGTTCGTGATACTCTTCAAAAGCAATTATTTGAAACCCATAAATAAACGTTTTCAGAATTGTTTGTACCATTCTGTTATCGACCAGATGATACGCACGGGACAACATAATATGATGTTGTTTTACTAGGACAAACCAAGAAACAGAATCCTGTGTTAAATTAAATTGTCGCAGTTGATGTCAGTGTTGTCCAAGATGCGCTGAGCATGGACAAACTCCAGGGACTCTAGGATACGCAATGAGAATCTATTCATCTAAAGTATTAACCATTACTGATAAAGTTATTTGGATCGTCGATGACCGTATCGAATGGTCCAACTTAGTTTTCTTGCAATATCTCAGTTGCGGAGTGTTACCATATATTGTATAGAAAATAATAATCAAATTGCTGATGGTACCAACACTCAAGTTGTTAGCGTTGATATAGTAAGAATAAATTATCGCGACTTTGATCTTGACGTTGAATTTATCATGATATTAAAACAAAGACAGAATAATCATTGTGCGAGCTGTAACACAGTAATGATGTGGCGGTATTAAAATAATAATCCAAAACAATTTACCGTAGACAGAATTAATAGTTGTCTTGGTCACACACGCAAAAACGTAATGCAAACATGTCTTGAGTGTAACCGATGTAGGCGTGTTAGTTTAGTCATCGCGGTGGTAATTGTGTATCCTCAGGAATTACTTGTAAATGTTCACGTGTAAATCCTCGCTGAGGAGTAGTTGAATCTAATCTGCATTGTGCAGGTCTACATCATGACAAGCTTTATCAATTTAATTTATTGGATACTCTCCGGGCTTTGGATGATCTTGGCTATCGAGTCGGATATCAAAAATGGTACCAGGACCACAATAATTATGACCACGGAGATGTTTGTCTCCTGGGTATTTAGACCATGGAATCCCGGACAATTTTCCCAGTGAAGCTGCGTTATCACCACCTGTTTTCGTAGGAAAAAAATTATATTTTTGTACCACATTTCACACACACACAAACGGTGAGGAGGCTTGTAAAACGAGAAGCTTTCCAAGAGGTTAAACGGGGGAGTAAAAATCTAACCGTATCCGCCTCAAATAGTCGTTGTAAGGGTACAGACAGCTTTTCGAAAATTAAAACAGACAGTACAGGTGGAATCGCATCACAATTAATACTTCCATTTCAGTACCCACGAATGTAGTTCCAGTCTATTTTTAGAACATTTTTTCCTCTCTCATTTTGGTGGTGATAGAAGATTTATATTGATGCATATTTGGTAGGGATTTAAAGGTAATTGTTTATTCTTGAGAATATGAGCTGAGAGAGTGGATGTCAGTGTGTAATTTGGCGACAGTGCACATGGAGTAATAAGGCCTTGGTTGATGATCCGGAAGTGAAATCTGTGTTCTGTTTACCTGTTGCTCTGTTTACAGTGCAGCCACTCAAAAAAAAAATGCCGATCAACCCATGACAAGAATTTCACCGTGAAGTCATCTTTGGGGGTATTTTAGATTTTCATATGATTTGTATTGATTGTCACACTGTGGAAAGGTCAGTGCTGAGAAATACATGTAGAGAACATATAGTAAAATTAATTGTGGTGTATGGCCAGGTGTCGAAGGGATGGACTGATCTATAAATAAGATCCCATGTAATGTTAGCATTCTAGTAGTTAGAGCGTTATTCGGATGTGGAAGGTAGCGGGTTCAAACATCGACTGAGTCTTACCAAAGATTTATAACAATAGAACTAACATATTCCTCGCTGGTGCTCAGCATTAAGAGGTTAGTGTTTGAATTGGTTGGTCTGTTGTCAAGATAATGTGGCTGGATGGGACATTCTAGTATATGTCCTAGTATATGTCTGTGACATGATGCTCCAGTGCTAGACATTGCTATAAACTGTCACAATGCATACATCGTAGCTATATGAGTGGAAAAAAAAATGTTAAAGCTACGTTAAAAACCGATAACACACACACACACACACACACACACACACACACACACACTATTGTCATATTCATCAACATTAACGCGGATATCAAAGTCTTTCCATTTTGAGTTCTTTATCAAACAACTAGTTTCATTTTTTCTTTGTTCGTTGTTGATCATTTTTTCAGAAGATCTAATGGGTACTTTATTTTAGCCCATTAAAAACGACGGTTATCTTTATTCACTGTACATGATAGTACTTTTATTTCAGGTACTAAATGAAAAGCTCTGAAATGGCACGTATTTGATATATTTATATTCAAATATAAAATATATGAAACAGTCCAGTTACCACCCAATTCACAATAACCAGCAATTTTGTATAAGTTATTTCATAACTTAAAAGCAAACATTATAACGCTCAATTAGAAGCATATCAAAATCATATTTTTTCTCAGCTAATCTTACCATATCATTGTATTATGTATGTATTAAAGATAGTATATTATAAAATAAAAAAATAATGTTGTGCAAGTCATTTGTGAAGAAAATTTATGTTAGATGGATCACAGTGTTTGCACAGGAACATGATTAGTCAAGCTTTTCTTCATGTGGTTAAAATATGCACAATTTCAAGGGTAATATCCAAGTAAATTGCGGGTTAAGCCCATAACATTTTATTGATGCCAGTTGCTTTTCATAATTTCATATTATAATATATTTTTTTCAGTTCTAAAGAGATCATGTTTTTCTTGCAATACAGGCTCATAGATTTCACAATCAACGTATTCACATTTAAATAATCTATTTTGTACATAATGGGGTCAGTATATATGTTACGTATGATTTTAAACATTTGTTGTTATATATTGGAGTGTATTCAGTTTCAAATTTATACATTTTTCTAGCTAATCTTGTCATATAATTTTGTATTTTGCCTCTTTTCCTTTAAAACATTATGCCGTGAGGGGTTGTTTTGTCGCTACTGTGGTAGGTTTTTTTTTTTTTTGGTTGGGGTGGAGTGCTCCCAATATATTATTTAAATGACTGTGGAAGTCCCACACAGTCTGGATTTTGTAGGAAGTTAAAAAATAGCAAAAGAAAGAGGTAACGATCCGAACCCCCCAATCAGCAATGCCAAAAGTTAAATTGTTGAGTACCAAAAAAGGTGAAATTCAAATGAATAACAATTTAATACAGTTCAATAATCAAATGATAATTGTTCCCCAATCACAATTCTTCCTCTTAACCAAGTGATAGCATATTGTATCATTTGATTTGTGGTGTGCGATAGCTTTTCCACCTCTCCTTGTTTTCAACCCACATCCCTCCTAGCTTTTTCTCCTCATTGACTGCTCCTTCTCCAATTTCTCCTGCTCGACTCCTTTTCCAGCTAGGCTTTGATTCACAATCGACGTTTAAACTAGTCTTTATTCCGTCTCACTTCTAGAGACTCGTGACTAAACTATACCGGATGTATGTCCCCTAAAAGCTTCCTGTGAAAACACAAAGACTTTAGCATATATCCTTAGCTATTTCGTGTCACACTAACCAATACTCAATCATCAGATAGAGGTTATTACATTTTTCGGTCACGCATTCGTGCACATCGAAATACCCATCGATTCTTGTATGGTAAACAACGTCATAAATAAGCACGGTATCAACTTCTTGTCATACAGACAACAATAACTTGCCTCACATATATCTGAACATTACACTCCTACAAAGTATACACAAATATTCAAATTTTGAATTACAATATTAATTTTATCTACTAACGATTCTGGTATTGAAATATACATACTGCATATAATTGCAGTTACAATGCCCTAATATTCTGCAACAATTGAGTAATTAATTTACAGACCTTTACGAAATTGTATATTTCTTATCATTTCCTAAGTTTCTCCGCCAAATTACCAGTGTCTTCCCCGGAATATTGTGTTATAACTTTCCAGCACGATTTTTGATCAATTGATAAGTTCCTAGCTCGAAAATACTAAAATAAATTCGGATTTAAATAGTAACCACACCCTCTCTCAATTCCGATTGGATGTCAATTATACCCTGTTCTTTTCAACTTAGTAGACAATGACGTCGGGCCGTTTGTCAATTTCGTGAGATTTACGAGGCCTATAAGGGTTATTTGTTCCCTTGAACAAAGCTTTCAACGTCCACGTACGATTTTCACACCCAACAATGCTGGGTTCTCGAACTTTTACGAAGAGGACCAACAAAAAGCTGTGGTGTCTAACATATATACATGGCTTGTAACCATTTCTGTGTTCCCTTGACTTTCGCAATCACGGACAGGGCAACGTGTCAATCATTATTACCATATATATTCATATACATATTTTGCGCATTTCCATGTTTTCATCCCTTTGTAGGTGTAATTTCAATACTTATGTGTCTTGTATATTATATTTATCAGTCATTGTTTCATATATGTAAATGTGCAATGGCTGAAGTGATAGAGCCACATTGTTTAGCAGATCTTGTGTCACTTTAATGTAAAGCTCGTAATTTCTCTTGTTTTGTTATCATATATTTCGATAATTGAGTTTTAGTAGGAATAATTGTATTAAATGCACCTATTATTTGGTTCGCATTTAATATTGTTCTTTTCTTATTTCTTAAATGATCATTTTTAATATTTATTTTTGGTGATTTGATAATGACACTGGAACCAGAGGCGTAGCTAGGTGGGGGCAGGGGGTACATATGTCCCCGGGCGCCAAGGTACAGGGGTGCCAGAATGAGGCTTACAACGTTACATTATAATAAGTAAACAAGGGTAATAAATCGGTCATAGAAAAATGTGATTAAACGTGGAGAGGGCTGGGGCGCCAATTTTTATAGTTCGTCCCCGGGCGCAAAATATCATAGCTACGCCTCTGACTGGAACTAAATCATCGTAATATATTGTTATACATTAACGTTGATCTGACCGCTATTTGCATTTAATGTTGGGTAGCATTTACTTTTTTCTTTGCTTTAAAGCAAAAAAACTGAAACTCAAGACTTTTATATAAAGTACTCAACTGATGGTGTTGTTGACCAAGCATCTTCAAATCTTAATTTTTCGATGGGCTACAAGCTTATGAGGAAATGAAAATCGTTCACACACACACACACACACACACACACACACACACACACACACACACACACAGAGTCCCGGATTACCCATTAGGCAGAGTAGGCAACTGCCTATGGGCCCCGAGACTTTTATGGGCCCCATCAGGGGTCCCCAGGGGCCCCCATGAGACCGTGACCGTGGGTCTGGGGCCCCAAAAGTTTGACTGCCTATGGGCCTCCACGGTGCTTAATCCGGCGCTGCACACACACACACACACACACACACATATATATATAGCCTGTAACTATCATTCCATTTTCTTGGTAGTATATTCGACAGCCGATTAGAGAGAAATCGCTCTCATGAATAATATTACTTCAGTGCCATATGAAGATGCCCATCGATCATATTGTGGTTCACGGTATATGTCAGTCATGCAGCCTGTCAACAAACCTAGAAGTCCGTCTGTAATATATGAGTAAGTTCTCCATGCCCTGCATTTCGCTGACATTTAACTCAGTATTTATCTCTATTTTTTTCGCTACACACCTCTATTCGTGTTAGTCAAACTAGGTTTGGTTCATTAATAAAAGTTTGAAAACTGACTAATTTAGTTTACATGTATCTCTAGGAACATGTACATACATGCGTAAGTGGAGTTAAGTTTCTTTGTTTTGATGTTTCAACAGTAATCATGCAATACTTCAGTAGAAATGCATCATTGATAAAAACGTCAATCAACAGGAAAACGAAATTATTTTGCTTTCTGTCGCTAAACCGGTAGCTTCTCATACGTTTGAAGACGACATATACATTTTAATCTTTATAAGTCAGAACCCAAAGGCAAAACATGTATCATGTAACAGTGTTCTTCACAGGTTTTTCATTACAATACTATGAAATATAGTGTGTGTGTGTGTGTGTGTGTGTGGTGTGTGTTTGTGTAGAGGGGGGATTCTCTCATCATTTTCGTGTACGCGCAATTGTATAATTTGCTCTAATATTAATGAGCATAAAGATGTTGCAAAAATCTAGCAAAGTTGTCAAATTTTCTTGTATATTATATAACTTAAAAGCCACTGCAGCAGCAAAGAGGGTGGACAGACCGAGACTATTTCAGACAAACCGAAACTATTTCAACAAAGTCCTAAAGGATTTCAGCAAAGAAGGTGGACAGACCGAAACTATTTCAAGCAAACCGAAACTATTTCAGACAAAGTCCTAAAAGATTTCAAACCGAAACTATTTCAAACAAAATCCTAAAGGATTTCAAACCAAAACCAATTCAGGCATACAAAAAAAAAAAAGAGAAATGGTTTCGATTTGTCACGCTATTGAGACTCTTTCTCCAGACAGTCCCGACGCTGATGGCGTTTTGGAGACGAATTGAAAATCCTTTACGATTTCAACCGAATATTTGATCAAGTCCGATACGATATCTTGATCTCGGGTCGTGCAAATTTATCGTTACATACCCATGTAGGGTTGACTGAGCGTGACTTAAGAAATTTCTAAAGAGATTATAATCCATATCTCCACTGCACCAAGTCTAGTGAATATTTCGTAGCGTATGTGTGTCAACTCCATTAAATACAGCAAGAATAGTGCAGTTATCTCTGATTACTTTTGGTATTTGTGTGTATCGTTGAGTGACATATATCACATCAGTATTTTTATGCCTACCTCTGGAAAATATCCTAGCGGGATTCTTTTGATTGTCTAACATGACATCATCATATACGACTAAATTGTTAATACTTCCATTATTATCATCAATACTCAGTGCTTCCTCGATATTGGTTATAAATTCAATAAAATCCTCATCGATTTCCGATTTTGCTTTCTAGTTTAAATCCTTTAACACCTCGTAACATCGCTGATCGTCTACACTCGGGGCTACTAAATACAACTTGTCCCATTTCATCCATCTCGTTATCAAATTAAGTAACAATTGCGTCTTGCCGCTTCCAGATGGTCCGATTATAATCATGCGAATAGAATTCGGTAGCGCTGCATGATGCTTAACTAGTTCGTGTTTTTGTCGCCGAAAAATCAATTACATTCATGTTATTATAAATAAATTATGGATCTATATTGTGTGAAATGTAAGAAGCGTACTAGCACAAATGACTTGACGACGATTACAACTAAAAATAACAGATCAGCACTTGCTGGTACAATATGGTAAAAAAAATTTAGATTTATTTCTATGAAATCTGGAGATGTTTTTAAAAAAAACGAGGAGATGATATTGCAGCCAAGTTAGTAAAATTATCAGGAACACCATGGGCAAAATATCCGCGAGAAAAACATCTTCCAGGGTATAGTTATTGTGGACCCGGGACCAGACTCGATATCAGACTCGATGATCAAAACCAACCCCGCCCGGTGAGTATCCAATAAACGCTATTGATAAGGCGTGTCACGCTCATAGCACCGCAAAGATGAAAAAATACCACTGCAGCGGATTGGTTATCCAAACAGGCGATATGGCAAATTTATCTACCACCGCCTAAACAAATTTACTTCTCACATTTTGATGTCAGCGTCCCTAATGAGGTTCATCAGGCTGATATATTATTTCTGCCGCATGATGGTGTTTACAAATATGCGCTAACCGTAGTTGATGTTGCGAGTCGATACAAACAAGCAGAACCATTAAAGACAAAATCATCAACTGAAGTGGCTTCTGCATTTGAAAGGATTTATCGTAAGGGTCCTCTGCATTGGCCAAATCTATTACAAGTTGATCCTGGTAAGGAATTTCAGGGTGCAGTGTTATCAACAATGAAGCAGCATAATGTCACCATCAGACGAGGACATACTGCACTACATCGCGATCATGCAATTGTTGAACGATTTAATCGGACACTTGCTGAGCGGTTATTTGGATATCAATACGCGAAGGAATTATTCAGAATAAACGATCTCGTGAATGGGTCAAGAGATTACCGGGTGTAATTACCGCGCTAAATAATGAGATTACTAGAACAATTAACATTAAACCTAACAACACGAATAGTGCATAAGCACGCAGACCCCTACCCCAATCATTATATACACTAGAAATTATAGTAAAGGTAACATAATGAATAACCTAAAAATAGTTTACATATATGACAAAGATTTACTTTTCATTTAATACTTGCAGCAGAAAAATCAGATTAAGGAAAATGAAGGGGAAAAAAAGAAAACTAAATACATCTGTGTTGGAAAAGCGCTTGTATAGCATGAACAAAATCATGCGTCTGTTAAAGAATGACACATAATATTACGTATGCAAAAGAAATTTAAATGCACACAAAGTTTAATAGAGCGGGAAAAAGATCATGAACTGCAGCTTCCCGCGGAAAGTTTCCCGTGTACTATCTACAAAATTCAAAAGGGGGAGGGGTGTGGGTTTGTTAAATTTTATTGCAAAAGGCTCGAATCTATTCAAATGCACACACAATTTAAGACGTAGTAGTAGTAATAGTAGTAGTAGTAGTAGTAGTAAATATACTGATAGTTGGTTAGATAAATAAAACTGAGTTGAAAATGCCTGTGCTTGATCAACCTATTACAAAATGTGTTAGAAAATATTAAAATGGGCCTTAATACGAATGGCATTTTTGCAAATAATTGAGAGGTAAAAGTAGGTCAGTACGACTCGATTATTAGCTTAGGAAGAGAAAACACCGGATGGAGAGATGGTTCGATACAGGGAATTTTACCATACAACAAGATCTATGACCTTAGATGTTAGACAATTAGACAACTTATTGATAAAGAAGTCCCTATAATGGTTGTACTGAAACTAAAAAAGAATGAAAACAACACGAAGGACTGCATACACATGAAATCTAGTTTTTTTTCTATGTAGCTGAATCTATGCTAAATACACAGATTGACAATATGGACTGGCCATCAAGTAGTTATAAATAAATATAATCATTGGTTTGATAGAAGCCGTAAACATTGCTTTGCATTAAAACGGTGAACATGATTATGACGTCAATGAAAACGTATTTAATTGCAGAAAAATACATTTTAAAATTGAAAGAAAATGGTAATGTTAGGCTCAGCAATATGTTGATTCTGTTTGATGGAATTGTTGCCTTACATTGATGCCGTCACGAGTAATCAAACAACCCTGGAGTTACGAAATACCTGATATGGCCTGGTTAGACCACCATACATTCCAGTATCATTAAGGTGTCGTGTTTCGCGCGTCATAGTATTTTTGTAAATATACTTTTTTTTTCTTTTCATCACGTGACGCCTTCACTGCTTGTGCGGCACGTGCGTGATACATGTTAACGCGCACGACTATATATATTATATAGGAATCTTGACTGGGACAGCAATTATAGGGAAGCTCTTTATGTGTTAAGCTGTCGGGTCGGGATTGACATTATGTTCACTTAGACTGAGCCAACGAGTTGGCTAACTAGGTATGGATAAATAGGCGTGGATTACTAGGTGTGGATAATTAGGTATGACAGAATAAATTGTGGATAATTGAGTGTGGACTGACTAGGTGTAGCCAGAGGCCACTTCCATAATGATGATAGACCGCCAGGAAAGTGCCAAGGTATATGTGCATGAAAAGTCTGGTTGGTTGAAGTGACCGAGCCGGAAAGCGGGTCAAGGACATATCCAATGTCAAGTAAACATTGGACATGTATATAATAATTTCGTTTTTATGTTTTCCTATAAGAAAGTCTTAGTGTTTGACTAAGCAAAATGCCATTATAGTGTTTGGCTATAAGAATATCATTAAATTGTTTGACTATAAGAAGGTCTTAGTGTTTGACTATGAGAAATGTCATTATAGTGTTTTGACTATAATAATTTCACTATAGTGTTCGACTATAAGAAGAATGCCTTTAGTGTTTGACTATATAGGGAAATAACAGCATATTGATTGACCATATAGACAAAAAGCACGGTAGTATTTAATTATCTGATGTAACTTTATAATTATTGAACAATTATTTATCTGTTCTTTATCATGTTTTTTATAAGTGGATCCATATTTTGTACCTTTGCATTTATGTTGATGTCATTTTTTTTGATCATTAGTGTGAGAGAATAATACATTTTTCTATTGTCATTCGCATACGTTTTTGTTATTTCTTGAATACCATTTCAGTCTCAAAGGGTGTTAGCTCGATTACGTTACAGTTTTGGTGGCAGCGGTGGTATGTACTTTCTATCCGAGAATACTTTTGGATTGTTGCATTGAGTTCACACATCCAACAATGTCGGGGAAAGCCTTTGAGACAGGAAGTATTTGAGAAACACTTTTTTTTTTAAAGATTGTGAACTAAACTGAACTTCATTTTCCTTCATAGAAGCAGGTAATTTGTTGATGGTCGTATTAGATCATACTCCTATTTAAAATTATGTCGTCCACAAGCGAATTGGTACAGCGTGGTAAACAATTGGGATATGAAGGGGAAACCTTACGATAGTTTATTGGGGAAGAACAAAGTAAAGAAAGAGAGCGACTCGCACAAAAGCGATAAGCCGAAAAGGAAAGGCTTCAATGCGAAAACAAGAAATTAGAGCTAAGCGAACGCATTGAAAAGGAGAGGATTGAATTGGTTGCCCTCGAGGAGAGGGAAACAGAGAGCGAGAAATTAGAGCTAAGCGCACGTATCGAAAAGGAGAGACTGCAGGAAGAGCGCGATAAACTAGAACTAAATGCGCGTATTGAAAAGGAGAGACTCCAGGAAGAACGCGAGAAATTAGAGCTTAGATTGCGTATTGAAAGAGAGAAGCTAGATTTAGAACGGTCTCTACTGGAGAACGATAGGGTATCGCAACTGGGTAAATTAAAAAAGAACACAACTTCCAGCATTCGAAGAAAATAAGGATGACTTGGATTGTTAACTGTTAAGATTCGAAAGATATGCTACTGCGCAAAAACTAAAAAAGGAAGATTGGGAATTACACATTATCACTTTGCTGAAAGGTAGGGCTTTAGAAGTGTACTCAAGGATACCGAGTTTAGAGGCAGCGAATTACGATTTGTTAAAGGGTGCATTGCTGAAAAGGTTTGAGCTTACTGAAAAGGGTTTTAAGGAAAAGTTCCGATTAGTAAACCAGAAAAGGGAGAAAGCTTCAACCAGTTTGTATACAGGATATATATTTACCTATTCCGTTGGTTAGCTTGCGAAGGAGTCGCAAAGACTTACGATGTAGTATGTGATTTTCTTGTCAGAGATTAATTGCTAGCAGTATGTAGTAAGGAACTATTCCAATACTTAAAAGAGAAACATATCCATAGGGCTAGTGAAATGGCTAAACAAGCAGATATATTCGCTGACGCACGCGGAGGGGTTCTGAATATGGTGGCCCGGGATAGGAGAGGTCCTAAGGAGAGCAAGCATGTGAATTCAGATAGGAGTAGTTTAGGGAGGATTTTTCCACAAAACCAAAAGGAGGAATTTGGTAGGTCAGATCAGATCGGACCTAGAGGTCAGGATAGAGATAATAAACAATGTTTCGGTTGCAGAGAATGGGGACATATTTTTAGTGCGTGTCAGAAGCGTAAGAGGACTTTACCAAAAACAGTAGGGGTATCGTACATGGTAGGTTCATCAGCTTGTGTAGAGAGCAATAGGAGTAGCTCCAATCAAAATGTGTCAAACGTAGCAATATAGAGCGAGGGGTTAGTGAATGAGGTTAGGGTCTCAGTACTTAGAGATACTGGATGTACTACTGTTGTTGTTAAGCAGAGTTTGGTGAGGCCAGATCAATACCTTGGAAAAACAGTGTCTTTCAGAAAGATGGATAATACTGCAGTACAGGTGCCGACTGCATGCATCCATATCGAAACACTCTATTGGACAGGCGCAGTGACATCGTATTGCGTAAAGCGACCGTTGTATGATTTAATCGTGTGTAACATAGAAGGGGTATTGAATCCCACAGCGCCAGGGATAACAATGGCCGATATTCCAACCTCCATGGCGATTGAAACTAGGTCGCAAGCTGCAGAGTTTAAGAAACCTTTGCCAAAACTAAAAGTACTGGATGCCATACCAATGATAAATAAAGGGACATTAAGTAAGGAACAAACTAAGGACGAGTCGTTGTCAGTAATCAGAAAGAAATCCCCGTCGGGAGGGGGGAGTCATAAAATGCAAAGGCGGAGGGTAGCCATAGATTCAAATATAACAACAATATTTTACATAGGGAGCACACTACTCGTGAAGGCAGACGATTTACACAGGTAGTGGTTCCGCAGAACTATAGACCGCATGTGTTGCAGGGGCCCATGGTGATGTAACGAGGTATTGCAGATCCTGCGACATTTGTCAAAAAAGACAATATAATGGGAGAGTTAAGCGCGTACCTATCGATACAATGCCCTTGATTGAAATTCTATTCAAACGCGTGGCGATATATATTGTGGGTCCGTTATCACCCCTTACAGATCGAAATAAGAGATACATCTTGACTATGGTCGATTATGCAACCCCGTAACCGGACTCCGTCGCTCTACCATCCATCGAAACTGAGCGAGTGGCCGATGCCTTAGTGGAAATGTTTAGTAGGCTAGGGATACCGGAAGAGATTCTGACAGACTGTGGGTCACAGTTCACATCAGAACTCATGGCAGAAGTTAGTAGATTTCTATCGATCAGGAAATTGTGGACCACTCGGGATCACCCAATGTGCAACGGTCTAGTTGAGAAGCTTAATGGAACACTCAAACAAATGTTTCGACGGATGTGCGGAGAACGTTCGAACGATTGGGACAGATATCTCCATGCAGTATTGTTCGTATACCGAGAGGTTCCCCAATAGAACATATGATTTTCGCCATTAGAACTCTTATATGGGAGAACAGTGCGAGGGCCGATGAAAATTCTAAGACAGCTATGGTCGGATGATGAAGCAGATGACGAACTTCGAACCACATACCAGTACGTATGTGATTTGAAGGACAAGTTTAGAAAGACTTTTGCAATAGCCTTCGAAATTTTGAAGCAAGCTAGCAGTCGTGCAGCTCGGTATTATAGTTCGAAAGCTCGCGATAGAAAATTCAAAAAGGGGGACAGAGCGTTGGTTTTACTTCCGACTGATAAAAACAAGTTAGTGTTTCAGTGGAAAGGCCCGTATAGCGTCGTAGATGAAAAGGGAGGTGTGGATTATACTATTGATGTAGGGGGAATGTTCCATCTAACTTATTAAAACACATTACGATCGAGCAAATGCAAAAACAGAACAAGGTGTTTTAAATGTGGTCAGTGTAGCCATCATCGAGGATGATGAGGGACAATAGTCCGTTCCAGGGCTTAATTTGAATGGATTGCCGGAGTATGAGATGGGGAAGACCGGAGTCAATGCGGGTCCCGATTTCACGGAAAGTCTAAGAAAGGAAGCCCGGGATCTCGTTCAGAAATACCCAGACTTATTTTCGGACAAACCCCGTCAAACAGATGTTCTAGAACATAGTATTACGTGAGCAATTTCGGGTCAAGGGTTACCCTATGCCTCATGCATCCAAAGATATAATCGAAAAGGAAGTGGAAGAAGTGCTAAAGTTGCAGGTCATAGAGAGGTCAGGCTCTCCTTATGTATCACCTGTCGTCCTAGTTAAAAAGAAAATGGCACGAACAGGTTCTGTATCGATTTTTGCCGATTGAATACGCGAACGGTATTTGACGCCGAACCCATACCTACGTATGGCAGGGTACAAATATATTTCGAGGCTGGATCTGACAATGGGATATTGGCAAATACCACTGTCGGTGGAAACGAAAGAAATGACTGCGTTTGCTACTGAGAGTGGATTATACCAGTTTCGAGTTTTACCATTCGGTTTGGTAAACTCTGGGGCTAGCTGTGTAAGGCTAATGCGAAAAGTGATACAAGGGCTGTAGCATGTAGAGACTTATATCGACGATATCTTTATATACAGCATCTGTGCGATGTTGCCAGGGTTCTAGATAGATTACGTAAAGCTAAATTAACTGTAAAACCTGCCAAATGCAACATGGGGTATGTAAGTTTAGAATGTTTGGGACACATAGTTGGGAGGGTAAACGAGATGAATCCCGACCCCAATAAACTAGCAGCAATCGGGGATTCGTTGCCACCTGAGAAACAAGTCATGTCATTCATTGGGCTAGCGGGGTATTATTGCAAATTCATCCCTAATTTCGCGGCCATTGCAAGTCCTTTAACGGACCTGATCAAAAAGGGACAACCAAACAAGATTCAATGGGGTGAAAATCAGAATAGAGCTTTTAATACTCTGAAGAAGCTGCTAACAGAAGCCCCCATACTGAAATTGCCAGAACTAAACAAAGTGTTCATCCTGAGAACCGATGCTTCATAGATAGGACATGGGGCGGTACTATTACAGGAGCAGGATGGAATCAAACTCCTAGTCGCCTACGTCAGCAGGAAATTGCTTCCGAGAGAAAAGAAATTCTCAGTGATAGAAAAAGAGTGCTTGTCAGTAGTCTGGGGGAATAGATAAATTCCAAACCTACATCCATTTCCGAGAATTCTATTTGAAAAACGACCTTCAACCTCTACTTTACCTTAATAAGGTCAAAATTAATAATTCACGGTTGATGCGATGGATATTGTCTTTACAACCTTACAGATTCCGGATTAAAGCCATAAAAAGCACGGAAAATGTAAGTGCATATTATCTCAGCAGAAGCTGAACCATTCTGTTAACCATATCGTGTGATTTTGTAGTCTTAAAAAGTAGGTATACTTTTTTGAAGGGATAGGTGGGTTACGAAATACCTGATATGGCCTGGTTAGACCACCATACATTCCAGTATCATTAAGGTGTCGAGTTTCGCGCGCCGTAGTATTTTTGTAAATATACTTTTCTTCGCATCGCGTGACGCCTTCATTACTTGCGCGGCACGTGCGTAATACATGTCAACGCGCACGACAATATATATTATGTAGGAATCTTGACGGTTACAGCCATTATAGGGAAGCTCTTTATGTGTTAAGCTGTCGGGGCGGGATTGACATTATGTTCACTTAGATTGAGCCAATGAGTTGGCTAACTAGGTGTGGATAAATAGGCGTGGATTACTAGTTGTGGATACCTAGGTATCTGAGAATAAATGTGGATAAATGAGTGCGGACTGACTAGGTGTAGCTTGAGACCGCTGCCATAATGATGATAGACCGCCAGGAAAGTGCCAAGGTATATGTGCATGAAAAGTCTGGATGGTTGAAGTGACCGAGCCGGAAAGCGGGTCAAGGATATATCCAATGTCAAGTAAACATTGGACATTGTTACGTGCTTAGGCTCAAATAAGCAGTAACATAGAAAGAGTGAAAATAACAAGCTTGTAAAAACTTAATAAATAATTTATTCAGAACAAATATTTTCCAGAAAAGAAAAATAAACTTACGGTTTTAATAATCAATTCCAAAATTAATCCAAAAATAATTCAAAATATTATCCACTAGAGAAATTGCAAACGTCCTGGTAATAAAATTTCCAAATAATTCCCAGTTCGAATCTTAGTGAAGTATCCAAGATGGAAGACAATGTCACGTGATGAAGTCAGTTCTTGGTAATAAAATTCTATGAGCACAATTCTTTTCCAGATAAATAACAAAATAAATCCTCTTGATCCAAACAAATTGAAATAATTTTCAATACAAGGTAATTTAAAATAACTCAAAACGACACAACTTAATATTATAACAGCCCAAGTTCTACTAAATAGTTCGCTCCAAAACATAATTTATATGCCTGTTTTTACGTAAACAAGAAAGGGGTCACGTGATCTTCTAGAATCTTTTAGAACAAATTTACGTTCAAAAAATCTCGTACACACCGTATGACCCAACTAAAAATAGAAAGATGTTTATAACAAAGCTCCATAATGTCCTTGGAATCAACCAATCATTTTAAAAGCTTGTTTACAACTCAGAAGCCAGGTCAGAAATGATGTCAACACCTGGTGTTTATTCTTAAGAGTACATGTCATCCCACTTTCTAAAAATAATATCTCCCAATGAATGAATCTTAAACTTAAAATGTCAAATTTGAATCTGATTAACAAACAATAAAAAAATGACCCAAATCAAATACACGTAACAACATGTATATAATAATTTCATTATAGTGTTTTCCTATAAGAAAGTCTTAGTGTTTGACTAAGCAAAATGCCATTATAGTGTTTGGCTATAAGAATTTCATTATATTGTTTGACTATAAGAAGGTCTTAGTGTTTGACTAAGAAAAATGCCATTATAGTGTTTTGACTATAATAATTTCACTATAGTGTTCGACTATAAGAAGAATGCCTTTAGTGTTTGACTATACAGAGAAAGGTCAGCATATTGATTGACCATATAGACAAAAAGCACGGTAGTATTTAATTATCTGATGCAACTTTATAATTATTGAACAATCCAATTATTTACCTGTTCTTTATCATGTTTTTTTTTAGTAATTGGATCCATATGTTGTACCTTTGCATTTATGTTGATGTCATTTTTCTTGATCATTAGTGTGAGAGAATAATACATTTTTCTATTGTCTCTCGTATACGTGTTTGTTATTTCTTGAATACCATTTCAGTCTCAAAGGGTGTTAGCTCGATTACATTACAAATTGGAAGAAATATATTTGCCAGTAAATGCTTGTATTTGTTAAATACGCAAGAAACATTGTCAGATCAATAAAGTTCATGTAAAAATCTCGATGTATATCATTCAAGAAAATCGATCTGCTGTCAAATTTAGAAATATTCATTATCATTATGTAGGTATTGCGACTTTTGAAAGTACCCTTTCTTCCTACCGTATACTTGACCGTGTTCGTGTTACTCACCACAAAATTGTATTGTTACTAAAAGTCAAACTAGTACATCCTGGTCCTTAGATCAATTAAGAGGCGAGTGCCATGGTCATACTTATAAACTATAATTTGCATTTTATATGTCCAAAATTAATTCCAATAATCATTCATAATTTTTCAGGTTATGATGGTCATCTGTTCCTCGTGGTGCGTGTGAAAAATGATTCTGATGCCAAATAGAGCATGAACTTTCGCAGACTAGTGCATGCCTTGGATGACATTAACTATGATATACGCATAATCGTAGACAGAAAACACCAAGGCAAATAACGACTTCTATGTTGTTTATCATGGAACATAAAATATAGTGATGGTTTTGAAAGGGTAAGAACACCACGTAATGTATATTAAAGCTAACAACCCTTGTAGCAGGGCAAATAGTTAATGCATGCCTACAAAACACTTTAGATATAAACATGAGTAAACATTAGATGGTTAGAGAAAAGCATGTTTGACATTCCTGATTTTAATTGAGTCTTAGATGTTGATTTTAAGATTTAGATCATTTTGTTAGGATTACCCACTTGCTTATACCAGACGAAAATGATTGACCACTACTACGAAAGAGATTCATCCGGTGGCCAAGTGGTTTGAGCGTCCGCCTCGGATGTGGGAGGTCGCGGGTTCCAACCAAAAACGTATAAAATATGGTACAAGCAGCTGCCTCACTTGGCGCTCAGTAGAGTTTGGAAGTACAATTTGCTCAGTCGCGAACCATGATGGTGAGGGCATTGCGTACACTGAGATTGCGTTGACATTTCTCTAGCCTGCCAAAATAGCACAATCACGTGATATACAATCTGCCATTCATCCGTTCTATGTCGAACTGAACGCATCCATTCACGCCATATACACTTTCATTGATAAACGCTATACGAGGAACAAAGGCAGCTTCATTTTTTTGTAGCTCACCTCACGTTAATTGCGGAAGATCTTATTTGAACATACAATACATGTTAAGACGTCCTTACATATCATTAGGCATTTTTAACGCTCGTAATTTCGTGGAAGATCTCCTAGGATCTCGGAGGAAAAGGCGGCGTGGTAAAATCTGGGCAAGAACTTTAACATAATACTTGTCTGCATCAACGACATGTGTCTGCTCTTCTGGCTTATTTTGGGCCAGGTCCCCGTCATGATTGAGGACAAAATTAACAACCACGCAAGTTATGGAACGGTGTAAAAATGTGCAACATTGAAGAGAATCGTGTCGATGTCACTATGAAGTACAGCTAGCGTCGTATTCTGCATTAGCTGGATGCCTGCCCAGCAACATATGTGGCATAACTGCATCAAACACCTTTATGGCTAGATTACCTCTTAGCAATAATGCCTTTGCCTGTTCCATGAATATCTCTGCAACTAGAACCAGACTGGCCTTTGGTGGTGGTCTCACTAGTGTATCGGAAAGTTCAACTAACATGTCTTCTATTTAATCCATTTTTCATTTTCACCCAGTAACTCTTTTAGATAGTCATATATTTACGTAAAGGCACACTTTCTCTGTGCGCATGTTTCTAACAATGATGCATCATCCCATAGCTTAAATAGTTTGCTTGGATTTAAGGATCGACGCGCTCTAAGGTCAATTCACTCTAAGATTATTCGACTCGCAGGCGAACATGCATTTGGATAAACGGAGGTTACCATTTACGCAAAGGCCCTCAACATCGTCTACATGTATACTCTTCTTTTGTTTGATTATTTTGCAAAGTGAAAGACTGCAGATAGTGTCGTGTCGACACATTGTTTGCACACTGCAATCTCAGCGTCTCCTGGTGCTTTAACATGGAAATTAAACAGGATATGTATAGTAAAGGGTGGCAATTAGTTGGGAAGATTGTCGGCCAAAACAAAAACAAAAAAACAACAACATCAAAAATCCCCCAAACCCATTATACCCGTGAAGCCTAACTGTCGATCTCTTGCGGTAGTCCGACTAATCATCCACAATGTCACCAGATTGAACACACCAATCTCTGGCTAACGCTTTGCCTACCTGAATAGAAAGGTCAGCCACAATACCAATGCGACACATCGAAGCTGCCATGTTTGATATTGTGAGAATAGTACAGTTCGTGAATAAGATCCTCTTACTCAACTCAGGTAATGCAGATAACTTGTGTCCAATAGCACGTGAGCAGCAAGTTGCAGGTCTGTATGGACGTATTTGGCAGGCTCATATTGAATAACGATCTCATTGGCGTTGCATATGCGATGCCACGTGTTGCTTATCTGGTCGATGGTTTTTACTAGCAAAGACTCTACCCGGACAAGCTTTCTGGCGTAAAGCTGATAAAGGTCCTAACATCCTGATGCGTCACGATCCAAGCCTGCAGATCACATTGCCATGAATGATGACAATAATAACAAGTAGGTGTCACTGGTGCAATCAAATTTCTGCATCATGCCAATATATTTCCCAAGGCTTGTCGTCAGTTGGAAAAACGATTGGATAGGACAGTCATTAATCAATGAGCCTTCCCAAGACAAGATGGCCGTTAGTCGGCGCTCTTCAAGTGCAACATTGTAATGACCATAAAAAGAGATCAGCAGACAGCGGTAAGAAGGAAAGTCCAGACTATCCTAGAGAAGCCGTGAGTTAATCACCCACTTGGTGAATAAAGAGGACTTTTTTTCACCATCATCGCCAAGTTCCTATTTGCCCAATCGAGTGGAGGCCCAGTCGCTTCTTTGCGTCTAAAATTGTATGAACTCTTCAACCAACCTAGTTCGTCGATAGCCTAAAAAAGGTTAGTAACAACAACTATGTCGCCTGGGGCTTGAATATGCAGTTCCTTATATAAGCGATTGGTGTCCTTCTGTATAAACATCACGCAACCCTTTAGAAAGGCATGATTTCAAGTTTAATCACATTAATGTTTTGTCTTGAGTGATTTAGGTTATGCATACTCTTCATTATTTCATACTCTTCATTATTTCATACTCTTCATTATTTGTCAGTGTGGCATTGTCCTTAGGAATGGTCTCTTTAAGCTAGGGTGCTGGGTAGAGCTGGTATAGGGTTAAGCTTTTATAGGTAGAGCTGGTATAGGTTTAAGCTTTTATGGCGCGTTTACAATAATGGCTTCCCACTCTTTTGGCGCCTTAATAGGGTGGGCTTCTCGCTCAGAGTTGGACCCATCATAGAAAGACTAGAATATTTGTCTGAAAACTAAAATCAGACTATTGAGAGTACTAGTCATCTCAATCGTTTTTGTATTCATGTGAGGCCTGGACCTTTGACAGCAGAATTACAACGAAGAATCCAGGCACTTGAAATGAGGTGCTGCAGAACCATCCTTGGCATCTCTTACATGGACCACATCACAAATGAAGAACTGCGTAACACCATCAGGCACAAAGTAGGCCAATATGAAGACCTCCTCATCACCGTCAAAAAGAAAAAAGCTGAAATGGTATGGCCATGTCACTAGAGCCAACAGTCTATCCACAACAGTACTGCAATGCAGCGTCCAGGGTAGCAGAAGGAGAGTTAGACAGAGAAAAATGTGGACTGACAACATCACAGAATGGACCAGGAAACGTTTTGCGGAGGCACAGGCATTGGCAAATGTTTGAGACAAGTGGAGGGAACTGATGATGATGATGATGATGATGATGATGAGCCGGATTGGTCTATCACTTCCATCTTTGCTTTATCTTTGACCACGCACCACACGTAATTGGGAATGGGGGTGGGGGGTGTAAACACGTTATATATGTTTGTTTTGTTTTGGTATCAACGCCTTTATTGTGCGATTTGGACGCTTACACTTACACGTCTCTGGTTATTATGGGACTAAAACTGATACCAACCAATAACAATGATTAGTAGGATTTTCACATGCAACCAGCAAAGAATTCATCTGGCAAAAAGATGAAATTTTTAATGCGGTAATTGACCTAAAGTCCACGTGTAAACAATGAACAGTGCTGTAACAAGGTAAAACGTGTTGGAAGTTTCGTTCAACAAAAGGTACTAACCGAATCGCTTACCTAATTACAAAGAAGACGCAAAGAACCTTTGGCAGAATTTGCAGCAATAGAGAACAATGACTCCTAAAAGCACTTCTAAGGTTAACTTACAAACATAATTTCCCCTTTGTTAGATTGTCTTTAATAGGTAATTTGTGTGTCCGGAAATTTTATGTAAATCGATTTTACAATTTAATGCATATAAAGACTTCAAAATAATATTTAAAAAAAGAGTAAACTATACTAGACAAACCAAATGTTCAAAATAAATGTTATTGTTGAATAAGGTAACTGGTGATATAGCTTCGAAAGTTATTTTCTTATTCTTTGACGTCACTTTTGTTTGTTTTCGTTTGTATTTCTCTTTGTCATTCTTTTTCCTTGTTTTTCTTATATA
This sequence comes from Unio pictorum, assembly GCA_030141615.1. Lineage (NCBI taxonomy): Eukaryota > Metazoa > Mollusca > Bivalvia > Unionida > Unionidae > Unio > Unio pictorum. The sequence goes on along the minus strand of JARLTB010000147.1, from coordinate 12,221,657 downwards.
TTTATTTTTAAAATTTCTTTTCTATTATTCGTATTATATGCATATCGTTATTTGGATGATGAATTTTTTGGTTTGGTGTCTTTAGTGTTGATTAACCCTTGACTATGTATACTATTTTTTGTTGTATCGGTCCATGTGTTGTATCGGTCCATGTGTTGTATCGGTCCATGTGTTCACATTATTTAGCATTTCCATTGGAGAGGACATGCCTAAGCCACTTAATTTTTTTTCTCTTTCTAAAATTCCGTTTGTAAGTTGATACTTTCAAATTACATGTACACATATATTTGTTCAAATATTATGTTTCTCCCGTCTCCCTACCCCGAAAAATAAATAAATAAAAAAATGTACCTGAACTTATTTTGAGTTTATGTAGCAATAACCTTGAATGATCATTGTTTGTCGTTTTAGGAATCCTTAACCTCCTACAAAATATGTCATCTTGAAAGCTGAAATCCTTAATCATTGTCATCTGTCTCTTTCTCATTTATTTGCCAGAAAGTATAGTAATTTGTTATTTTTTTTTAACATGTTTTATTTACTTTTATATTTATTTTTTAGGTGGTGAGATTTGTATAGAATTCTGAAAACGGAAACGACTCTCTAGCTTAATAAATATTTCCTCTCAAAATCTTTAACATTAATCTAATGTCACGTATCCTGGTGAAAAACATGTCTTTCCGCTCACCCAAAACAGGAGTGTAATTACTACTGAATGAAAATGTCTTTTCTTCTCTTTAAGTTATTCTTTAACAGATGGACATGAGATAGAACCATATCCGGAATAAATAAGTTTAGAATATGTTATCCCCCCTCCCCCATATTGTTAATAAAACTCGATACAATATACGTATAGATATTAATTTATCTCAGGGATCAAGGTACGTAACTGTGTAAACAGTTGTCTCGCGAGAAAAGTCGTGGTTGGGCGACCTTTTGATCACAAGATGGCTGAAGGTGGTGTTTAGATATAATGAAATGGTAAAATATGAGAGACTGGAAGTAATTACAGAGCTTTTACCTGAAGATGAACAGACACCAGGTTTTGACTGGAGCTTGCAATAATGGAGATCAGTGCTATGCGGTCGGAAGTGTGGAAGGCATTCATTTTACAGTATGGTCATCATTTTTAATTAGGCTCACGGTGACAACAAATCGTGTTTATATCTATAATAATGGAAGTCATCATTAATTTAATTTTTTCAATGTGAGGGTCGGTCCCAAGAACATTAAAGCTCTATGTATAAATATGAATCTTTAATGAAAAATTATCATTGGATGAAAAGTTTGATCAACATATGTTGTTCTTATCCAATTTTTCACACTGATGTCGTACGATATGTCTTTTGCAATATGATATGGTATAACTAGAAGGATCGGTAGTGCAGGGGCAAAAAATTCACTCAACCGCCTGAAATTTTAATGCACCATTTCGACCTGGGTGAGTGAACTTTCCACCCCTGGAGTGGAAGGTACAGGGTCTTGAGCCACATATAAAAGTATCATCACAGGAGTCTGACGTTTTATCAATAAAGTACGGCTAAATGTATGACAAAATGAAATAACCTTATCAATAATATATATATAAACACAAGGAATGCAAGCGTGACCACAACCCTTCGCTCGATTCGACATTTTCTCACGAGACTTTTATCGCTTCAGAATAGCAAGAAGACTGAAACACTATACATATGCATTCAAAAGACAGTTACTTACCAACGCATAGCTCTTAAATGACCATGTCCTGAATCCAACCGGTGAATTAATCTTTTTTTTTCACAAGTACGGTCACATTAGCCACGGTCGTATGCCTAACTGATGGAAGTAGCCCATTCTACCAGTTTCTACCCTGATTTAGTTTTAATCAGACTTGGAATATGTGTGTATATCATTATCTTGATACACAAATTTGATAATGAGTGAAGTGCATGTATACTAATTTTATTTGCAGCAGATTTTATGATTCATTCTGGAAATCATATTTCTCATCTTATATTGATCAGACATGTAATATGGGTTTATATTATCAAGATCTTGAATGGGCAAGATAATGAGTAACTTAGATCCGTGCATACTAATTATGTAATTTTGGGGCTGAGTAGCTACATTTGTTACCACTCTTGAAGATGTATTGCTGATTCAGTTTCAGACTTGAAATATTAGTTTTTTATCATCAAGATCTTGAACTATGTGTTGATATGTGAGGTCAGTGCAGTGAGGTCAGTGCATGTTTATGTGGTGATCTTGCATCTGATTAGCTGACCTTGTTATCAGTCTTTTTGCAATGGCTTTGATCAATTATTATCGTCTGGATTACTTTGTTTATAACCAAGAGGCAGTGATACATGGGATATGTACTGAAAATGCTACATAATCTTGCTTAGTGAAATATTTACCTGATAAGTCTTATAATATAGGTGAGTGAAATCCGGTCTAGTTGGATTTTTGCACCTTCAAAGTGGAGTAGGGATAATATTGTGAATCCATCCTTTCATGTACATTTATCAATTTTATACATGTAAAATATGGGTCAGTGATAATCCTATAGACCAAGATTATGCCAGTTTTTTTTTAAAATTTTGGTCTCACCCGTGAGGGTGTTTTTGTTGTTATTGTAGGATTTAAAGCCATTTTTCAGCACAAGATAGGCAGTACATAGCAGCCAGTATAAATGGTGAAGGACGAATCCAGGAAAACCCTGGATTGAAGCACCGACCCACCAGAAGCTGCTGGCAAGCTTTCTCACGTATCCACATTGGCTAAGCCCATGGGGGTGGGATTTGAGGCTGGGAGAAGTGATTTTACATAAATTCAGAGTTCTTTGCACAATATTTTTTAGTTATTGCCGGTGTGATCAGTGACTCGTGTAAACATGCCAGACTAGATGTGACCTCTAGGCCATGCCCCAAGGTCGTTCCCTATCCCCTCCCCCTTTATAGACATATCCACTGGGTTCTAACAGAAACTTTTTAAATTGCTTACTACCAACAGTATCTACATTTATTGGACATAAAATACAATTTTAAATTCAGTTGAGATTACCTATTTATCAGTCCTTTCCCAGGGAATTTGTCCTTGTGGCCTAATTTTCAAACTTTTTAGACCTCTACCTTATATCCACACACACCATACACATACACACACACACACACACACACACACACACACACAGCATGAAAATACAGTTATGTGTGCAGCAGAATTCTTGCATTGTGAATAGAAACGTAGAATTAGTGACATAAAATGGTCAAATAGTCTCCCTCTGGCAATCTTCTGAATCATCATTAAGCAGCAAGAAAGTGATGTGTAACAGTTTCTAATTACAGAGATGCTATTCCATTTTTAAAGGTCTCCTTGCTCAATACTAAAATAATGTATTTATATCATTTTGTCTCCTTTGAGACAGACTACTTTTCCTAGGCCAACTTTTCACCATTGAATGGTTGGCCTTTTAAGATGGGTACCACTGGTATTTTATGCTAAAACATAAAGAAGAAGCAATTTGGCTGGACTGCTGGTTTGAACATATACAGTGGGACCCCGCTATAACCCGAATTCGGATATAACCCGGTTGTGGCATGGCTCCCAAAATTTTGGGTAATTTATTACAGGTATTTTTCTCAAAGACCAACAAAAAAAAATAATTTTTAAGTATGAAAAAAAAAAGTCAAAAGTTTAATTATCATTCTCATATTCGTCTAAACAGTGCGAAAAAGAACGTGTAGAAAATGTATTATCAAAATTTCTTCTAGTTTTGTGCCAAAATAAACGTCGGAAATACGAACCAATTGCTGGACCTACTGAGAACTTTGATATTTGTTTATTGTTGTAAAATTACAGCTCATAAGTGTCAATATTATAATTACTGATTCCTGAGTAATGAAGCCATCGTGTCTACTTTGTGTTTGTCTTGAATGCATTCTGAATACAATCGTTACTCTAATAATCTCCAATTTATGTTCTCTTAATTTCATACACAACTTAGCAATAGCCAATGCGGGGGTTGATAAAACATTCTCACCAGAATTTATAAATCAATCAATTTAAGTACATTGTTTATCATCAAAGTGAACTGCCGAGCTAAACAGTGACATAATTCAGTGGTTAAAATACAGCCAGTTCTGCCTGCTGTATTAGAGTACATCAAAAGAACATGACGCAATAGCTGGGCGGCAAGTTCAAAGGACTTTGACTAGCAGCTTCAGTGAAAAATGTGCTGAAATTTACAATGACTGAATTCAGAGACAGAAAGATCCTGAGATGTACATGTAGATATTATAAGAATACACTTTAGCTTCCATTATTTAATCTACGGACATGTACTATTTCATCATTCATCACGTACACCCGTTACATAATTTTTTTAATTTTCTTTTCATTGAATTCAGTAACATAATGATCTCTGACAAAATTATTGAATATTTTACATCCTTGTGTGGATATTTTCGATGGAAATATTTGTATTATGGATTCAGTGTATGTTACAAGATTCGCTGGTGAGTACACGGTGTTGATACTCTTTTCATGCAATAGATTATACATGTATATATAAATTAGACACGTGTATGTACCAATGCATGGTTCTCTGAATAAAGTAATATATTAAATCTGCAATTTCTGTTACCACAGCAAATGTTTTTCTCATTTAATATATATTGATCAAAAATGGTAATTGTGCCATGCATTTTCGCACCCGTCTTTATGTACCCCCACCCCACCCGACCCCACCGCACTTAAATCCAAAAATGTGTTGGTATTGTACATGGTTGCTTATAACACAGTTTGGTTCATATCCCGGTCGGATTCTATGGCTCCCAACTACCGTGTTATAGCGGGGTCCCACTGTAGCTGGTGACTAGTCTAATATTCTGCCTAGTTAATTTGACCAATCTAATAATAAACACCTTGCGCAGTCACCATCAGAAAAAGGAAAATATGGAGACATGTACAGAACAATTTGTTGGCAGTAATTTATTGTCTGTCCTATTTCTATTTGTGCAGATACGGCAAGGGCTTTATTAATAGAAACTATCATCAGAGTCCAGAAGCACTTTTATGAATGAATGAGGGAAGGCAGTAGGTAGAACGCCAAATAGCAAAGTTTAATGGTTACTTGTGGTTGGTCATGAGAACTCCAAATAGCAAATTGTGATGGTTACTTGTGGTTGGTCTTGAGAACACCAGATAGCAAATTTTAATGGTTACTTGTGGTTGGTTTTGAGAACCCCAAATAGCAAATTTAATTTTTGTTTTTAGTTGAATCGGATAGTGTCTGTTGTTGTTAACACTTGTCTGACAGATTTAAGTATGTTATTCAAAATAAGTGTCTAATGTATAATTATTCTTTGATTTGTTGTAATTAAATACCTCATTTTCATGATTCTCCAATTAGTTCCCATACAATGGATTACTGGTTCTAAGGTAACCATTATTAGGCTTTAGTGACATAAAATGTTAAATTGCCATTGAAATTTTAAAGTAAGCTTTCCTTTGTTTTTTGAAGATTGATGGGTTCTGGAGCACTGCTTACATTGGCCACAGGTCTATCCTTACCCCCACCACCAAGGGACTTAGCTTCTATGTGATACATTAAATGATAAAATGGAACTGCTGAAGTCCTTAGCCTATTGATCATGTACATAATTCAGAGGAATGGAAATTCACTGTAGAAGTCCAAATTGGGAAGCATGGGGATATGTTTTACAAACAGAAAATTCTAGTTCCAGTAGTATGACATCTGGAGACATGCATATCAATTAATTTTACAGTATGTTCTCTACATATATTTCTCAGTACTGACCTTTCCGCTGTGCGATAATCAATACAAATCATATGGTAATCTAAAATACCTCCAAAGATGACTTCACGGTGAAGTTCTTGTCAAAGGTTCACCAGCATTTTTTTTTGAGAGGCTGCACTGTAAACAGCAGCATGTAAACAGAACACATATTTCACTTCAGGATCATCACCAAGGCCTTATTACTCAATGTACACTGTTGCCAAAATACACAGACAACCACTCTCTGAGCTCATATTCTCAAGAATAAACAATTATCTTTAAATCCCTACCAAAAAAGCATCAGTGTAACAAATCTAATCACCATGAAAATGAGAGGAAAAAAATGTTCAAAAAATAAACTAGAACTTCATTCGTGGGTACTGAACTGAACTGGAAATGCTAATTGTGATGCGATTCCATCTGCGATGGTGCAGAACTGGCACCATAATTAAGTACATGTATGGACTTTATAATCATTTTTAAATTGCCATTTAACTCGAAGTAACAGATGCTTGACAATCTGGTAATTATGACAGCATTAGTTTCCTTTCACCAAATTTCATATTTATCAAACCTTGAATGAGTTTGATTTGCAATATTTGAGGAGTTATGGCCATTGATTGCCTGAGTGTTATGTTGTCAGTGATAGGGCATCTTATAGTGGTACTTTGTCGTCATTACATCTTAAATAAAAGCAGGGTTTATAGAACATTGAGATAGGTGGAGATGGCTATTGCAGGGTTACTCCTTTGATGTGCTTCACAATGCAGGTAAACACCATAAGAATTTAGATTTATTGTCTAAGGAGTGAATCTGTATGTACACAGGGGAATTGCTTACAAGCCTGTATTCTAGTTCATGGCACTTTTTCATGCATAATTTTAAAAAAATACCTTCCCTGTCAGCATTATGCTAACCATAAGAAATCACAGCTTGCCGTAGTCAACTCAATATCTTCTGTAGAACATTGCATAATTATGAAAATACTTCATCAGTCTACATTGTTAGTTTGTGTTTGTCAACTCGTAGAATTTCAGGTATATTACTCGTGTATTGTAGCATATTAAATTCCTTGATACCCACTCTATAGGATTGAAAACAAAGATTTGGGCCATTGACTGTAAGAATAAGAATTATTTATGCACAATAACATTCTGTGTGGATGTGTGTGTATGTGTCTATATATATATATATATATATATATATATATATATATATATATATATATATATATACACTCAGAAGTTTAGTCAAACAGCAAATAAAGGTCATGATCTGCCATATCATGTTGCAGCTGCAGATCAGGGTCTTTGTTGTTTTGTTCTACTGGTTATACCTAACAAACTGAACTGTGCAGACCCAGATCTGCTGGTAAAACATATGATGGTAGATCTGGGTTTGTGCAGTTTGTTGTTGGACTCTTTAAATAGGGAGTATATATGGTAGGTTCTACATAACATAAGGAAGGAGTAGTTTCTTTGTTTCTGACTATGAGCTCCATGCGTGTCCCCTATCAACTTTACATCATCCAGGTAGCATGTCCAGGTAGGGTCATAATTTGGTGTCACCCTATGATGTGTATGTTCTGGTCATTTGTTTCTCCACTTGAAATGTCCACTACTTCAGCCTACTTGGTAAAGACCCCTAGTTACCAGTGGCTTACAGCTGTTTTAGCTCACATGGTATAAATCTTACACCATGTTATGTAATATTTTTTCTATAGTATGGCAACTAAGCACTGTGTAACACTGACACAACAGCCTTTTTTTCTGAGGTGTATATAAAAGAGGCGTGTGTGTGATAAATGGTGTTGTTATGAGTAGGTGTATTTGTCTGGATGTGTCTGCTGATCTCCTGTAAATACATCTTTTTTGTATTTCGGTGTAAATTATGATGTGTAAACTTTATTTCTATTTTAAGATGCAGTTTTGTGTTTGACTTTGGCCAGATTTCACTATATTTGAATGACCTTGATTGAGATCTAGCATGTTTAATCTTGATTTAATATTGAGTTAACATAGCACTAAGAAGGTCATTCCCCCACCATGTATTTGTATTCAAGTCCAAGCATAATGTTCATATTGCTTAATGTACATGTAGGTGAATTATCTAATGAGATTTAATAGAAGTATGTTACAGTCATGCCTTTGGGGTATTGCTATTAGATAAGTTGGAAGTGGATACATAATTGTAATAGTTGCAATATTGTGCACTGTATTCTTGAGGGTAATACTACTAGAAAGTTGTTTGTAACCTTTGACTTAATGCAAAACTTAAATATCATTTGTTTCAATAGACATACACGTATGATGTTTTGAAATCTAACATTTCCATGAAAAACAATATTTCTGTAACATTTACAAGCATAGGAAATAAACCCAAGTCACCTTTTATATAGTGGTCACACAGTATCATTGGATACTATGTGACCTCTGTCTCCCCCTTCCCTTTCCTTCATTGAAATAATTTATTAAATAGCTATTGCTTTCCATGGTCAGAGGCAAGTTGTTGCCTAATCAGATGGGTTTCTTGCTTCAGCATATTGACCTCAGTTTGCCTTTTTTAAAAGTATACTCTGAGTGGTCTAAAGCGCTCTCCGATATGGATCACTGCCATCTCACCTGTCTGCATGGGTTCGAGTCTCAGATTCGGCCTATGTGGATATGTGAAATAGATTACCAGTATCTTCTCGTGGGTTGGTGGTTCTTTCCTGGGTTTTTCCTGGGTTCTTCCTCCACCATTAATACTGGCTGCCATGTATAGCCTATCATGTGATGAAAAATGCCATTTAACCGTACATCAACAACAACAACAACAACAACAATAATCACTATATTTTGATAAATCACTTGATGGGAACAACATTTCGTTGTAATGGGCCATCCATTTAGCATGTACGCAAAAATCTGGCAAAGCTTTACCCCTCCCTGTACACATGCTTACTTTTTATACAGAATTGTATAGAATGGCTTAAATTGATTCCATGCAGAAATGATAATGGATTAATATTAACATGTTGTATAAAATAGATAGTCCACCAATGTTGATTGTCTAGCAGCATCATTAAATAAGCTAAGTAACCACTAAAATTCAATGGCGACTGAACCCACTTGAACAGGTTATATATTAGACAAATTATTATTGAGATTTAATTCCACCCCCTCATTTCCTATGCATACATACATTATCAGTAGACTCCACCCCATACGCAAGCATGTCCAGGTAGGGTCATAATTTGGTGTCACCCTATGATGTGTATGTTCAGGCCCCCCCCCCCCCCGCGTATATACTAAAGGGTTGGTTCTTAAAACACATCACAAATTGTTCAACAAAGATGACCAGTCAATCATTGGGTTGACACTTTCTATATTAGACCAAGATATGTACTTTTGCAACAAGTAAATGAGAAAAAGAACCTGAAGAAAACTGAATTGAACCCTTTTCCACAAATTCTTTTTGCAGATAAATTTATAGTGTGAATTATTTGAATAGTACATTATTACCATTGAATGAAATAATAAATTATGTCCCTACCTCTGTGTATGGTATTTTGTCAAGAATAAATTTGATTGGTGAACTTCATTCATTGGTCATGTATAAACATAGGTCAGTCAGTTTGGCCTTTTCACATAGGTGACTACTTAAGAAAGGTTTGATTGTATACAGTACATGTATATACTCGAATATAATATGAGTCCAACTGCATAATGCATTGTCTTTGTTGTTTTTTTTGGAGTATCAACAACAAAAACCTTGATCTTGCTATGACAGATCAGGATCTTTGTTATTTGCAGTTTTACTTGATTTGTAAGTGAGTACATACAGTTTATTGAACCTTGAAAATTTGTTTTTAATAGTTAAAATTTTTGAGACAGCACTTTTATGCATGTATAGATGAGATAATGGCACATACTACATCTTGATGTTCCCTTGTAGGCATATGCTACTGGTTGTGACATTGTGATATTGGCGAGTGACTTCCAGAGAGTGCAGATAATTCCTGGGGTCACCCATGGAAACATCAAAGTCAGCTGTATCGACTGCTCCACTGATACTGGCAAGGTAATTAGCCGATTAATGGTAGACTCATGGTCAGTTATACATCCATTGTGTATTGTTCATCATTCAGGCAGCAACATTTACCATTTTAAACTTCACAAAATCCCCTGAAGCAGTTTCAGCCAAATTTGTCATAGAATATATTGGCAAAAATACTTTTCAGATTTTGCAAATGATGTCGATGTACCATCTATTATAGCCTTTAATACCAGAAATAGAAAACAATTAAACATTGCTTCTTAAGAAACTGCTTTATGGAATTAATGTTGGTACAGATGATGCTGATCTGTTTTCAGGTATCACAAATATGATGGCAAATAAAATAATTATGTTTGCAAATAAAAGAAATATAAATTTAAAACATTTGTATTCTCAAAAATCAATGAACTGAATTTGACCAAATTGGTCAGAAAACATTTAAGCTTGATGGCCTTTCAAAATTATGCAAAAAATGCTAATCAGTGGTAAAATGTGGCATCCATTACAAAATAAAGAAAAACCTTTAAACAACCTAATTTAATAAACAACTCTACAGAAATGAACTAAATTTTATAAAAGGCATCAAATCATAAAGGTCTTTAAATATTGGCCAGATGTTGTTAATGTGTCTTAAGATAAATATGAAATAAGAATCATTGAAACGTTAGACATTTTTCATGGTCATGTGTAAGACTTCCATGTAGACAGTGTTGAAAGCAAAGCCAATATAATGTAAAGAGATTGCATGGCACCAGTGTTGCACAATGAATATGGTTGTTTTCGTATATCAAATGCATTCAGCTTTAAATGGTCATCCATTTGGATCCCAAGTGAGATTTTATTTAAGTTAAACAGGTAGTATGACATACATTTCAATTTAGCCATTTCTAAGCACATAATGACTTTGTGCAACATTTAATGAAGTGAGGGTTCAGCCTTATATTTTGTGAAATTTTAGAAACTTAAAAAAAGATAAATTGCTTGTTCCAGTGGGAGTTTATCAAATACTTTTACTTATTAGTAATTACCATGATGTAACCAATGTACTGCTAGAAGTTGGAATAAATTACAATGTGTTTTCTATTAGCAGTGGGAATAAATTACAGCAAATTGTTTTTGTTGTACTCGTTTGAAACCATATGATCACAAATATGCTGCATAATGACCAAAGTGTGGATTTTAATTATAACATTCTTTACACCATGTTTTAGCATTGTTGATAATCTGGATGATGGAGGTGTTGTATATGGGTCAAAGTCTGAAAAGGGGTTTAGGTGTTAAGATGTGTAATATGTCATAAAATGTAATACGATTTGCCATCAGATTTTAAGATTTTTAGGAGTGTAGCAGGAGAAAGTCCAAAATGTGCGGTAAAGCTGCTTAAGGAAAATGGTTATCTTTCATATAGTTTGAGACATGGGTTGTAATAGTTTTTCTGAAGTTGCCAATCTTAGTTTGGATTTTTGTATTATTAATTTGAAGTGTATGTTGAGAGCTTTGACTTTTTACTATGTCTTATCCTTTCAGATTGCTGCCTCCTACCTTAGTCAAGTTTATATCTTTGAGCCTACACCACTACTTCATCATGAGAGTTCACATGTGAGTGTTTGCTTTTTATTATTATTAGGACCTCACTTTTTGTTGCAGGAGCCATTTAGTAACCATCTTTCCTTCTGTACATCAGTCCATCTGCCTATCTCTCTGTTCACACTTCTTGTAACCACCAAAGCTGTGCAACCCTTGTATATAATTAGATGCCATTTTGTAGTTGAATTGCCTATTTCGTGTAGATGTACCTTTAAAAATAGGTTTCACCATGTTAGGTCTGAATTTGATGGTGGTTCTTTTTCTCCCTTTTTCTTTCAGTTCTAAATATCTACTACAGCTGATCCTTGTAATCGACAAAGCTCAAGAACTGTTCAGCATTCTAATACAATATGGTTTCAACGTTCCCATAGACCTAGATATGCATTTTTGTTTTGTCTTATAAACTCCAATACTGTCGCAATTTGATGTGTACATTGTCTCAGCATAGATTAGGAACCATTCAACTTATTTTGATGCAATTTGATGTGTACATTGTCTCAGTATAGATTAGGAACCATTCAATTTATTCTGATGCAATTTGATGTGTACATTGTCTCAGCATAGATTAGGAACCATTCAACTTATTCTGATGCAATTTGATGTGTACATTGTCTCAGCATAGATTAGGAGCCATTCAACTTATTCTGTCGCAATTTGATGTGTACATTGTCTCAGCATAGATTAGGAACCATTCAACTTATTCTGATGCAATTTGATGTGTACATTGTCTCAGCATAGATTAGGAACCATTCAACTTATTCTGATGCAATTTGATGTGTACATTGTCTCAGCATAGATTAGGAACCATTCAACTTATTCTGATGCAATTTGATGTGTACATTGTCTCAGCATAGATTAGGAGCCATTCAACGTATTCTGATGCTATTTGATGTTACATTGTCTCAGCATAGATTAGGAACCATTCAACTTATTCTGATGCAATTTGATGTGTACATTGTCTCAGCATAGATTAGGAACCATTCAACTTATTCTGATGCTATTTGATGTTACATTGTCTCAGCATAGATTAGGAACCATTCAACTTATTCTGATGCTATTTGATGTTACATTGTCTCAGCATAGATTAGGAACCATTCAACTTATTCTGATGCAATTTGGTGTGTACATTGTCTCAGGACCTAGTTGTTTTGTTTATGGGTTACATTTCTTGTCATTTCCATGTTAGATAGAGTTATGGCCCAGGACAATTAATTTCATAATTTTACTTAGGTTGTAGATTTTGACAGGCATAGTTAAAGTATGATTAAACATATTTGGATGCAATTTGGTATTAACATTGTCTCTTAGACTTACATGTAGTTTGTTTTGGTTTAGTCTCATTGAAAACAGGTATGATGTGCTGATTGCTTGACATCCTCTTTTTTTTCTGCAAGATAACTTTACCAAAATCTGTTGGATTTCAACCAAATTTGCAAGTGACTTCAGATTGATAAGACTGAGTGTTTTTTGAAAAATTTCCAACATTCCATGATATCAGGTTTAAAGGCTTCTGATTGTCCTTCTGAATTTAGTTTCCACAGCATAATGTTATGAAGGTGTGTTGGATATCAGTCAGTTTTGGAATGCAGCTTTATTGTGTTTAGACTTTGATTGGATTTATTTTAAAAGTTTCTACATTATCATTTGGAAGAGTTGTGGCTTCTGATCCCCCATCATCATTACTTTGTTTGTTGCAGTATAGTTTTATCAAGAAATATTGCATTTCAAATTCTTATGCACCTTTATATTCTTGAAACCTTCAATGGGTTTATTTCCAGCATTCCATCACATCATTTAGACACACAAAAAAGTTCTGCATTGTCATCTTGATGGTACTCTGGCAATCTAAGGTCAATGAAAAATTTTGTGATTCTGGTAACTTGACCTTCTTTATGTTAATAGGCAGACACAATAACTTATTTGCATGCGTGCACATGCTAAAAATTGTTATCAAAAGTGCTGCAATTTTTACATCTTGACCAATAACTTTACATTGTCAAATTATAACAGGAACTAACACAGTTTTGATAAAAGAGGTAGTGTAAATGAAAATATTGTGTGGACCATCATTACATATTTTTATTCTGGACCAGAACCATGTTTTTTTTTTCATGTAACAGAAGTTATTTTCTTTAAGACCCTGTTAAGCAGATTCAAGAGAGTGGGACCCAAAATAATGCATACATTATGACAGCTGTAGTCAAATCTTTAAATATTTTTCTTCAGTTTTTTTTTTCTTTTCATGATGTTGGATCAGCTTCTTCAAAAGTAAGCATGTTCAGTATTTAGTAATGTTTTATGCCTCTACTTGCAGCATAGTGTCCACATTATACCACCATTACTCAACATTACAATGAAAGATTGAGTGAAAACAGATCTGGGTCATGGCATAAGTAGTATTAAGAATTCTCTTTTGTATATGAATTAATTTTAAAATAAGGTAGATTGTCATTGTATGTTACTGTCTAAAATAGAGTTTAGCAAATGTATATGCAATGATCTTTTACTTATTTGATATGCCTGTTAATTCACTGTTTCAGAAATTGGACTACCATTGGTATCAGACTGCTAAATTTGAAGCAGAATGTGTCATCAACTGTTTGTGTTGGAACCTGGAGGGTAGGAAAATATTTATTATGTAGTTATTTGAGTTTTATAAATTGAAATTACTTAATGTGAACTTGTCTTATGGTGTCAGTTTTTTTGGACAAAAAATTAACTTTTGTCAGTATTTGAATTTGCCAAATGGAGAATGATTTTTCAGAAAATATTTGTTTAAACTGTAAATTGATGCTTTTTGTAATATTCACCTTAATAATAAAATTGAATATTTTGTAATTGATTTAGACATTCAAGAATGTTCTAAGCAGAATGTTAGTTTTCTCAGCAGCAGAGAGGGTGAACCCTACAACGTTTTTAGACAAAATTTGATTGAAATCCTAAAACGAGCCGTCCTATAATCTCATTTTAACCAAAAAGAGGGCGAACCCTACAACGTTTTCAGACAAAATTTTGATTGAATCCTTAAAACGATCCTTCCTACGATCTCATTTTAATAAAAAAAAATGAACCCTACAACGTTTTCAGATAAAAAATTGATTGAAATCTTAACGAGCCTTCCCTACGAAATCTCATTTTAACTAAAAAAATGAAAACGGAGATTTTTACGATTTTTTAATTAATTTTGGTCGCAACTTGTTGTCATCCACCCTCTCTGCTGCTACAGGTTAACAAAAAATAATAAATGATTTTAACCGAATATTTGATCCAGTCCGATACGATATCGTGTCCGAGGATCATGCAAATTTATTGTTGCGAATCCGTGCGGAGTCGACTGAGCATGACTAAAGAAATCTCGAAATTGATTGAAGTCCATATCAGAACACCATGTCTGCCAAATATTTCGTAGCGTATGTGTATCAACGCCGTTGAATACAGAAAGAATATTGCAGTTATCTCTGATGACTTTTGGAACCTGAGTGTAGCGTTGAGTGACATATATCACGTCAGTGTTTTTGTGACGCCCCCGGGAAAAGATCCTAGCAGGATTTTTTTGTTTATCCAACATTATATCGTCGTATACGACTAAATTGTTAATATCTCCATCAATATCATCAATACTCGGTGCTTCATCGATATCGGTTATAAATTCAATGGCGTTCTCACCCTTAATTTCTGAAGCGTTTTCATTAAAATCTTTTAGCACTTCATAACATCGTTGATCATCTACGCTAGGGGCAATTAAATACAACTTATCCCACTTCATCCATCTCATTATTAAATTGAGCAACAATTGCGTTTTACCGGATCCAGATGGCCCGATTATAATCATCCGGATAGAGTTTGGTAGCGCTGCATGATGCTTAACTGGTTCTCTTGTTTTAGTCGCTGAAAAATCAATTATATCCATATTTCTATACATAAATTATGGATCTATATTGTATGAAGTGTAAAACGCGTACTATCACAAATGATGTGACGACGGTTACAACTAAAAATAACAGATCAGCACTTACTGGTAGATGTGCAACATGTGGTATTAAGAAGTTCAGATTTGTTTCTACAAAATCAAAGATTTTACAATCCGGAGATGTTTTTAAAAAAAACGAGGAGGTGATATCGCAGCCAAATTGGCAAAGCTCCCTGGAACCCCATGGGCAAAGTACCCCGGAGAAAAGCACCTTCCAGGATATAGCTACTGTGGACCGGGAACCAGACTTGATATCAGACTCAATGATCAAAATCAGTCCCGACCCGGTGAAGAACCAATAAACGCCATTGATAAGGCCTGTCACCTTCATGATGTTGCTTATAAAAGCAGCAATCTGCAACACAGGCATCTAGCAGATGTGAAATTAATTCATGTGTTAAATGCTATTCCTGATAAATCCTTCAAAGAAAAATTGGCTTCATTTTTAATAAAATCGGCTATGAAAAGTAAATTGATGTTAGGTGCCGGTAATTAATAATATGGAATCAATTTATTATTCCCCAAGAGGATACTGGAGGGGTAAATCAGCAGTCCATAAACTCGCTAGCGCTGCAAAAGTGAAAAAAACCACTGCGGCTAATTGGTTATCCAAACAGGCACTATGGCAAATTTATCTACCACCGCCTAAACAAATTCAATTCTCGCATTTTGATGTGACCGCTCCTAATGAAGTTCATCAGGCTGATATATTATTTCTGCCACATGATCGTGGTTACAAATACGCTTTAACCGTAGTTGATATTGCAAGTCGATACAAAGAAGCAGAACCGTTAAAAACAAAATCAGCCACTGAAGTCGCTTCTGCATTTGAAAGGATTTATCGAAGGGGCCCTCTGCACTGGCCAAATCTATTGCAGGTTGATCCTGGCAAGGAATTTCAGGGTGCAGTATTATCTACAATGAAACATCATAATGTCACCATACGACGAGGGCATACTGCGCTACATCGCGATCAGGCCATTGTAGAACGATTTAATCGGACGATTGCTGAGCGGTTATTTGGATATCAATACGCAAAAGAATTCATCCAAGAAAAAAGATCCCGTGAATGGGTTAAAAGATTACCATCTGTGATTACTGCACTGAATAACGAGATTACTAGAACAATCAACATGAAACCTATCAACGCGATTAAAAACAAGTCAATACCCGTACAACCACAAAAAGATTTCAAAGAACCAATTCTTCATAGTAATGTCACTGTTAGGTATTTATATGAACCAGGAGAGCTTGAAGGGGGTAGAAAAAGGGCTACTGATCCTATTTGGAGTGTTACTGCACACAAGATATCTACTATAACACGATCAACTGGTAGACATCCAGTCTATAAACTGGATTCAACTGCCCCTCAACGTGGATTTACTCGACAACAACTACAGGTAATTCCCGAGGATACTCAATTGCCACCGCGTGGTCTTAACTAGCGCCGTTGCGTTTATTGCACTCAAGACAAGTCAACATCACATTGTTTCTGACATGACCGAGACTGTTATTTTTTCTGTCTACGGTGAATTGGCGAGGATCCTTATCCGAATACTGCCAACGCATTATACAATTGCAACTCGCGCAGTGATTATTCTGTTGTTGCTTCAGCGTAATTATTAATTCAGCATCAATATCAAATTCTCGTTGTTTTTTTTTGTCCTGTTGTTTGTAACCGGAGAGTTTTTTATTAATGATGCTAACATCAATATCACTTATTGTTGTGTCATTATCATCGAAAACAATTCTTCGAAGTTGATTTATTTTTCGTACTCTGGATACTGCGAGATAGACTAAATTCGACCATTCGATGTGATTATCCACCATCCAAACAATTGTATCCGATATAGTCAATCCCTGTGAAGAGTGTATTGTTGCTGCGTATCCTAGCGTCCACGGGGATTTATTAGCACGCAATGCATCTTCATTGATATCAACCAGCACAATATCATTTAATACGAGAATTTGTTTTTCACTCTGTCCTGGAATATCAACTTCAGTGTTCTGTTTTCGTGTATCCGATGGCCTATAACAAAGGGGTACTGGAAGCGTTGCAAATTTTTCTTTATGTAATTCAAATAACTTCATCTGAAGTGTGTCCCTGACTATTTTTCTACTTGCAATTATCAAATCATTTGGTCTCCATGTTTCCCAGAAATCATTCATTGGAGTTTCTGAAATCACTTCACGCGCTATTTCGCATTGGATTCTATCCGGTTGTAATCTAATTAGCGCTTTGAATTCTCGTAATCGTTCATCAAGTGATCTATAATCAGTGGTAATTTCTTCATAATAGTCTACAAAACCCCTTAGCCATTCATGTGGAGATGCACCGACAAATGGTGGTGGTTGGCCGTGATCACCGCACATGACGACTTTTGTGTTTTTGTTTAACAACCACTCAAGAAATGTTTGTAATACATCTAATGACACTGTGCATATTTCATCCCAAATGATGATTTCAGGAATGAATTTATCACCCATACGCTCAGGAGTCCATTTGTCACCCTTCCATCGAAAGAAACTATGGTAAGTACAGGCATTTACCCCTCGCTGTATCATCTCTCTGGCGAGTCTGTGAGTCGGTGTTAGCACAATCATGGTTGACCGACGAAATAATTCAATTGCACGAGTTGTCTTTCCTGACCCACCACAACCGTTTAAATAAACTGTCTTGTATCTACATACTGGATCAGATACCGGTGGTGCATTAGAAAATTCTGATTGAATTTCAATACGGTTACAACAAAGATATTTATCATCCATGGCAACGTCTGCGGATTCACAATACTCATGTAGCATCTCCTTTTTAAATCGCCAACGCCCCCAATTTTCTTCGGGATCTGTGAATTTAGCTACAGCTGATTTGTACTTATTGTGTATATACATCGAATCAGTGGCCACTCTAACCGCGGTATTAGGAAATCTATTTATCATCGAAAATAGATTAATAGAAGCATAGGCTAGCATTGAACTTCTCAAATGTGTGTACTGGGAATTATATCCATCACAGTAGGTAACAACTGTACCCATTTTCTCACCATTAGATAGAAAAGCATCCTTACGGGATACAAGTTTTCCCTGTTTCATTAAATCCGCTACAATAAAATCGTATTCAGCGACGTCTATGATCAACCGCGAAGAATATTTTGCGTTGTCGTACCGTCCACCTTGAGTGAATTTACCGATTATTCTTCGTCCGAGATCTTTTGCTTGTTCTTTTTTAATTTCAAATAACTTCTTAGACCAATTTATGATTTCTTCTTCATTGAAATCAGGGAATTGTTTTCGTAGTTCGTTGATTATACGATCTAGATCGGGTTGTGGTAGCCAAACTTCTTTCTGAGCTCGATAGCATATAATAGCATCGGAAACAATCAACGATATTAGCATACCACAATCAATCATATATCTCAATAGCACTATTGGCATCCAGGCCTTTTCAGATAGATGTCTACTGAGCCAAACATAACTACACGGATGTAACCCTGTAGCTAATTCAAATGATATCACACGAGCGAATCCGGTTAAATCAAAATTAGGCAATGGTCCATTAATCGCAACACGAGTCATTTCATGCGTGGGGTGTCCAAATCGTTTGAAGTACTCAGCGCATTCTCCATACCCGAGAAAACTTCCGGGATAACACGCGGCTATATCAATTGAAATCATACCATCACGTGAGTATTTCGTATTCCACAATCCTCCATGACCAAATTCGACGCAACTCGATTTAACATCCTCGAGAAAATCACTTCGTGTTGGACGCCATGAGTTTTTTTCTCTTGCGAAGTGAGCTACCACTGATGGAATAGTAAAACTATCCGTGAGTAGTTTTTCATGGGAATTCTCCGGTGAAAAATCACTAGCGATTTTTCTCATTCTATTATCTAATTCTTCAACGAGATATAATTCACCATTTGGTTTTACAAATTGATCGAATCCTATTTCGGGATCTTCATCACTTCTAAGTAACCACACTGACACAGGATCATCCTTACACAACGCATGAATAGCATCAAATAATCTCTCTTCATAGAAAACATCCCCGACAAACTCCTTAGGGATATATTTTACGGTTCGTTCTCGTGGAAATACTGTTACCGCAGGTGTCCACGCGTGTTTGTTATGATCAATAATCTGTATTGGTGCTCCATTTTTGTTATATTTCGGTTCGTATAAAACCTCTCCGGTTATCGTCATAACTGTTATTGGAAATCTTAATGATGTTTCTAACTTAGCTATATCAGAAATCTTTGCACCATGCTGTTTCACTGTCAGTTCCCATTCGGTTATTTTCCTACGTCGCAGATCAGTTAGTTTATTTCCTCGGGATGCATTTGTGAAGTGTTCTATTATTCGTTCTGCTACACAATTAAGCCCTGACGAATATTTCATAGGAGCTAGTTTTGCGATATCGGGTTTATCATTTAACGGATATATCCCATAAACCATTGCTGTTACAGGATAAGATCTTTCGTAGTATGGTTTGTCAATGCCGGTTAGAATTCCTGGTTTGGAATCTCTACTCACAATGACAGCTTTTTTATTCTTGAGGATTGGTTCAAATTTATCCCTAATAATCCATTTGCCATCGACTTCAATAATGAATTTGATTCGGAAAAAATACCGTTTTTCCCCAACACGTGAAATTATCACTGCTGCTTTTTCATCATTCATGGTAGCGTCAACAACACCATCAATTCGAAATGTTGACCAACAATAAGATGCTCCATCACGTTTGAATTCAGTAAAACAATCTCTGATTTTACTAATCATGGCTTTATCAAGAATTGTATTCTTTGGTGTATTAGAAACTATATCGAGATTGAATTGAGCATCTTTCCAGGGTAATTTCTTGTTACGTTTTTTGGGTCTATCGATATTAAATTTAGGATTGATTTTTAATAATCTCTTAAACTCTTTCATGTTTCCGTCTATTGGACGTTTTTTGGGTTTATCGAGATTAAATCTAGGATTGATTTTCAATAATCTCTTGTTACGTTTTTTGGGTCTATCGATATTAAATTTAGGATTGATTTTTAATAATCTCTTAAACTCTTTCATGTTTCCGTCTATTGGACGTTTTTTGGGTTTATCGAGATTAAATCTAGGATTGATTTTCAATAATCTCTTAAACTCTTTCATATTTCCGTCTCTTGGACGTTTGTTACGTTTTTTTGGTCTATCGATATTAAATTTAGGACTAATTTTTAATAATCTCTTAAACTCTTTCATATTTCCGTCTCTTGGACGTTTTTTGGGTCTATCGATATTAAATTTAGGATTAATTTTTAATAATCTCTTAAACTCCTTATCAGCATTGAATTCAGCATTTTTCGAAGGCGTTCTCCTTAATTCCCTCATGCTATAATTAAAACAAGCATTTAAATGAAAGATTTTTATATAATGAATCACTGTAAGTGGCTTATGATTGGATCAGTAACCCCGTGTAACAAATCATGCAGAAATGAGTTCTGTGGGTATCATATGCAAAGCTTTCGACGTGGAAGCCTTGGTCCGTTACCTTGTATTCTATGTGGAGTTGGGGTCAGGGGAAAATCTCAGTTGTGTCTTAATTGCGGTGGTAAGCGATACAGGGAGTTGAAGCGTTATTATGATAAAAGAATAAAAAATGGACAATCAATCAGAAATTTTGACCCTGAAAAGGTCCTTGACCCTGACAACATCAAGGATAAAATCATAAGAACCCCTCAAGACTACATTGAAAGATTCATTATTGAACCAAACAATGAATTAGACAAACAATAGTATTATGTATACGAATGAACCAAGAATTCAGACAACACCCTGTGATCACAAATTATGAAGCATCCAGTGATGGTGTTGTAAGAAACCGCAAACTGAAGAAACCAGTTGGTGTTGTGAATAATCAAGGGTACTTGATATTTACTGTTAGGGAGGGGGGAGAAACGAAAACTTATCTCAATCATCGTTTCGCATTTGAGTGTTTTTATGGATTGATCGAGGATGATTCTGTCATTGATCATATCGATTCTAATCCAAAGAATAATTCTTTATCAAATCTGCAGGCTATCACACAAAGTGAAAATTCCAAACGAGGGAAGACTGGAAAATGCAAAACGGTTGGGAAGAGACCTGTGAAATCTTTGAATACGATAACTAACGAAGAAAAAGTATTTCAATCGATAACCAGCGCCGGTAGGCACTTCGATATTTGTGGATCCTCAGTACGAAGAGTTGCAGAGGGGATTTATCGATCTGCGATTTCAAAGGGGACTGGACAGAAAATTCGATTTAGTCACGTCTAATGCGTCATATTTTTCATTTAGAAATATATCATTATTATAGAATAATGAATTCTGAAAACATGAATAGCATTTTATCCGAGATTTCAAAATTGAAAAGTTGGGATATTGAACTATCAGATGGGTTAAATCCTGATCAAATCATGTCTGATTTTCAGGATATAGAATACGGAGTTAGCACTAACAAGTATATGCTACCAAAGAAGTATGCGCTCATCAAGAGAATTCAGAATTCTATTCGGGACTCTCTCGCATTTTCCAGTGACGTAAGTGTGTTCGCTCCGTTGTATACCATCGTAGAACGAATACGAAAAGAATTGGGGTACGAATACGAATTGAAAAAGGAGGTTAATTCTAAAGTTAGAAACCTACGGGCGTTAATTCAAGAAAATGAACAATTTTGATTGACCGACCATTTATCATTATTTGATTGACCGATTATTTATCATTATTTGATTGCCCGACCATTATCATTTTTTTTAGCCGACCCTCAAGGGGGGGTATGTCAAAAATCGATGGACGATATATCAGATTGATCAAAAATAGAATGGCGAAAGTCACAGTATTATTATTATTTATAGCAATTATGTGACTTTCGCCATCGATGAACGAAGCTGTCTCACGATGAAATAACACTTCCATGACCGTGTTAAAAATCATCCGACATGTCAAAAGAATGTTGAAAGTGTGGTATTAATTATTTTTATAAGGATTTCCACACTTTCAACATCAATGATAACGCCTCTAAAACACTTCCAAGACCGTATCAAAAATCATCGATGGTGTTAGGTCGGATTGAAAAATTGTTTTGCAATTGAAACATTGTTTCTGATTTCAAATAATGGTCAATGAAGCATTAACAACCCGATTGGCTCGTGAACGACTGGATGCAATTAAGAGATTTGTACCAATTCGCGACTCTGTACGGAATAAACTGCAACAACGACAGAGTCTTCAGACTGATTTTGCTTTGGGATCTGAAGAATTGTTTAAACCAGTAACCACAGCAACGAAGGAGATAGAGCGTGCTATACTGGGAGATGATCCTGACGGTAAAAGAAAAGAAGAGGGTCTTATTCCTGTGTTAGAAAAAATAGCAAAAAGAACTAAACAAACAAAAAAATCCTTGCAATCACTTCCTCAGGATATATCAACCGCTTCGAAACGAAAATTTAAAGGATTTCAGGAAGAACTAGTTAGTGGACTACCTAAATCAATTATATTTACCGAGAGCGCTAAACAACAAATTCTCAACGAGGATATAGACAATTTAGGTGAATTCGCTGCTAACAGCTATGATTCACAAGAGAAGTTTTTCACGGACAATTATTCGGATTATAGAATGTCACATAATGAATGGGCTGATATAGTGTATGAAATAAATACTGGGGGTTTAGATAGAAGGATGAAAGAATACAGAGACTTCAAGAGAAAATTTCAACTCCAAATAAGACAGCCATACGATGAGAAGAAATTTCTGGGGAGTGGTCTAGTTGGAAACGCTAGCGTTTCATGTCCTGGTAGTGTTCTCAGTGATATATCACGATTAGAAGTTCTCATCGGAGGAAAACGAGCCGGAAATAACTCACCGGAAATAATTAATGAAGCAGCTGATATCTGTAGACGATTATTTCAGGGTGGTATCATGGATATCAGCACATATCGAGATTTCATTGGCGAGTTAGTGGAAAGTGGGTATCATAGTGACTGAATTGAAAAATCTGATGACGAAGTCATTCGATTAGATAAATAACAATTGAAAAATTGTTTCTGATTTCAAATAATGATCATACACTACAATCATGATAAACCAACCCCCGTCTACGTAGTTAATTCACGGTTTCCGGTTTATAGAGCATACTACGGAGATGGTTTAGGTAATACCATTGCAGGGTTATTTGCGAGAATGGCTCCAAAAGTGATGCCGTTGGCTAAACAATTAGGAATGAAAGCAATTGATGTTATTCGTGATAAGGGTATTAGTGCTGTTGGAGATCTTGCGGGAAAAGCGTTTTCAACTGCGAAGAATAAATTAACATCATTAGTGAAATCACGGATGAAATCCAAAGGATTTTCAAAACCGTTACCGTCTACAGCGGAAATGCCTGCGAGTGTTAGTAGAATTATAAATAACGCAGTAGATGAAAAATTAGCGTCATTGGTGACTCCCTTGATAAATCAAGGGGACCAAAATAACATGATAGCAAACATGATAGCGGGGAGTGGCTTTAAAAAAACACGACGATGAAAAATCGTTTACGATTTTACGATTTAGACTCTGATAAATAGAATAAAATGTTCAAAAGGTCACCTGATCCAGCATTTGATATGGATGCCCCAGTTCTCAAGAATGATTCTGTACGCGATTTTCAATTTTATTCTTATCACGCAGTACAACCAGATCTCCGATCGCGAATTGAACTTCAAGTTCATGATACCAGTAAATATTTTCTACCGTGTGAGGCATTTATCGAAATCGAAGGAGAACTTGTAACAAATGTGGCAGCTGATACCCCATATGACAATAACGCAAATGTCCGAGTTGGTTTTGTTAATA
The DNA here is from genome assembly GCA_030141615.1 of Unio pictorum. Taxonomy (NCBI): domain Eukaryota; kingdom Metazoa; phylum Mollusca; class Bivalvia; order Unionida; family Unionidae; genus Unio; species Unio pictorum. The sequence goes on along the minus strand of JARLTB010000147.1, from coordinate 12,197,433 downwards.
ACGGTATTATGGCGTTATTTGAAAGCGCTAGATATCTCATTGATGGAAAAGAAATTGAATCCATTGACCGTGAAGTTGATGTGGCTACAACAATCATAGGGTTAGCGAGATATTCTGATGATTATACAAGATCGGCTGGTCCGTCTATGATGTTTGCAAAGGATACCTCTGATAACGCTGACCACCTTCAATTCATTAAAGTGTTAACAGCAAGAGATAATGCAGAAGCCGATCAACAGGAAGCAGCTAATCCAGAACGTCGAACTAGACCCGGAGCTGCGTTTGATATTCTCGGAGGCGTTAATGGTAATCTCAATTTAGGATTTGCAACACGCGTAGCAACGTTGCATGGGCAGCGTCGACGATTTTCATGTGCGATTCCACTGCATCATATTTTCGGATTCTGTAGAAACGTCCGAAAAGTTATTTATGGAGCTAAACACACAGTAGCGCTTGTACGAAAGGGTACTGATGATGATGCAATCTGGCGTAATGCTGGGGTTACTCCCGGTAAAGTCATTTTAACAAAACTATCATTGTGGATGCCAGTGTTAACTCCATCAATCACCGAAGAACAACGACTACTATCATTTATGGACCAAGGAGGAAAGTCGTTGTTAAGTTGGTTATCAGTGACCACGGATATTAAACAAGACAGTGTTGATGGTACATTCACATGGCACCTGGCATCAAAACAAGGTGTTTCAGCTCCACGTCATATATTCGTAGCGTTACAGAATAATGCGCGAGTTGGTAATCAAGAACGAAGCCATATGATATTTGATCAGTTAGGTGTTAATGAAGTCTCGCTGAGAATAAACGGACAGCAGGAACCATCCGAGGATATACAACTTGATTACGGTCAGAATCATATTGCACGCGTGTATCATAACCTGTTGTCATATATGTCACGTGATCAAAATGTGGATACTGGTTTGCAAATATCACAATTGGATTTTAAAAGCCTCTATCCGATTTATTACTTTTCGCTGGAACATCTTGATTTAACAAGACAATCTGTCGTTGATATACACTTTAGAGCCCGTGTAACCCGCCCAACTGGTCCACCAGTTGGTGGGGTACCTCCTATCCTTATCCCGAATTATAGAGCGGTTGCTGTCATTCTCAGTGATAAATCAATGCTACTTGAAGGTGTTGGAGGAAGAATGAGAGTGGTAGATGCCCCAGTAGAAAATATGTAATTGAAAATCCGAAGGATTTTTCCATTAGAATCAATCAATTATGTATAATGTCATATAGTATTATTAGTGTTGCGTTAACTCCTGGTCAAATCAAAAAATTGCAATCGGAATCAGCTAAAAAATGTGGAACCACAATCACGTTGAAACCCAACCAAATGACTGGTGGTGCAAATAAACTATCGCTGACAACTCGTCAGGTGAAACATTTCAATGATGCACTAGTAGCAAAAAAGGGTGTTCAGATTACTCTTTCTGCGGCTGCTATCAAAAATATGATTAAAACAGGCGGTATATTCCCGTTGTTAGCTGCGATACCAGCATTGATTGCAGCGGCTGCCCCAGCGGTGGCTAAAGCGGCAGCGTTAGGAGCCGTTGGTACTGCAGCAGGAATGGCACTAAAGAAGGCAACTGGGAAAGGATATAAAAAAAAGGGAAAGGGTCTAAGACTACCAGGAACCCCGTATTCGTGGTACAGCGGAAAGGGTCTAAGACTAGCACCGGTTTATTAATTGGAGAGTCTATGATGGTTCCCATGTCCAATTTTGATTTACTCGATGCTGCTAAAAAACTCGCGATTAAAAACTTCAGAGGTGTCTTTATGAAAGATCAATTACCACATCAACCAAACAGCGTTGAAACCGGAATCATTAATTTAGATAACAGCACCGGACCCGGAACTCACTGGGTTGCATACGCTATTGATCCACGTGGGATTGTCTATTTTGATTCATATGGATTAGCCCCACCAAAAGAGTTTTTGCGTTATATAAAAACCCTTCCAATGAAGACTTGGTATTCTACGCTACCAACACAAACGATGATTGACCCACCAATATGTGGCAGCAAAGTATTAAATGTCCTTAACGCTATTTCTAACTCCTTGAGTAACCCAAGCGGAAAACCACCACATGTTGTCGTGAATGAATACACTAGTAATCGCTGGAGAAAATCGAAGATTTTTCAACGAAGTCGTCAAAAACGATTTTAGAGAGAGAAAGAGTTTTACAATAACATGATTGATATTTGGGGGAGATCTTTGAAACCCAAACCTGATGGCACTGCACCCCCTGATTCTGTCAAGGATATAAAAAAATTAATTAAAGATGAAATCGCTGAGACGTTAAATTTAGCAAGTGTTGACCCGAACGAAATAGTTGTATTTCAGGACAAACAGGGTAAATTGAAATCCAGTGATGTGTCATTGAATGACATTTTGATACGGCAGCGCGACGCCGCTGAAAACTCTATTGCGCTATATTCCAACGGTGGACAGCTTAAACCAGGCGCACTTGTGTCTACGATCACCGACGCGATTGCTACCAACGAACGTGAGCTGAATGATCTTATACGAGGTTATAGTACTTTTCGCAAAAATGTCGTACATAAATTCTTTGGAACACCGCTTGTGGTTGGCATGACTCTCGCTGAAATTAAAGACTTGTTGAATTCATTCTTCGCTAACAAGGAAGCTGGAAGGATGATGACTGCTTCAGAAATCAAGGCAAATTATCTCGAGATTTCTAAACTAATAGAAGATCAAAAACCCACTAATGACATTGTTGGTAGGTTCTTTGGAAACCCGCTTGTGGCAGGAATGACTCTCGCTGAAATCAGTGAGTTTATCGGCAAGCACACTCACAATGCCTACATCGCTAATAGTTTCTTTGGTGTCCCGGCTACATCTACAATAACTCTCAAAGATATTAACATGTTTATGGTGAGACAAACAACACTTAATACCATCGTGGATAGATTTTTGGGGAGAACACCTGTGTCTGAAACCACATCGTTGACAGGCATGACTCTCGCGGAAATTAAAAGCGCTATTGACAAACAAAAGCACACCAGCGATATTGTTAATAAGTTCTTTGAGGGCAGTAGCCTCCAAGATATCACGACGAAATTTTCTAACATCGACAACCATATTAAAACCCAAGCACGGATTAGAATCAACGAACTTCTGGTTTCATTCTTTTCTAACAAGGAGGAGAGTGGAAAAACAATAGATCCTACCAAAATCAGGGTAAATTATCTCGATATTTCCGACGATCTTCTTAAACTAAAAGAAAACTTTGAAAGGATAAAGATTCCGCATCTAGACACTGAAGTTAAAAATATCGTGTATACGGTCGAGCATGGAACCATGGATTGGACAAGAGACGTTTATACTACGCTGTCTATCGGTCCCTTGGGCGGATCAATTTTCGATGATATCGCCTTGATGACGTGGATCGATGGTATCTACAGGCTAACGTGGATCTCTAACGATCAATTTAATATGATCGCGGACGGTAAAACCTACTCTGGTGGCACCGCGACGTTTATTTTTAATGGTCGCAACCTAGATTTTAATGTCGTCGCGGTTAATAGCTCCACCATTAGAACAAAAATAATTTGGTGTTTAGAACTTGTACATGATTTTTCCGGCTGAAGTACTAGCAATTACAGCTAACGATGACAAATAATTGAAAACGCTAGCGTTTTTAAAATAACAATGATTTCATCAACTCAATGTCGCTATGATCAAGTCAGAGAATTTCAGACTAGACTCAAAACCCTCACTGAGGAGTATCAAATAAAAATAAAAAAATACCGACGAAGAATCACCGCAATTGATATTACTATGTACTCGGTGTCAAGCGTTCTCGCTGGCGCCGGAATAATACTCGCATCGGTTACAATGATTGCCCCGGTCGTAGTTCCAATTTGCATTTCTGCGGTGGCTACAATCGGGGGTATATCAACCGGGATAGCAAAAAAGATATCATCATGCAGCCAGAGTAAACTGCAGAATTACTTAATTCAATTTCATATTGCATCAACCGCATATTCGCAGTTATCCCTGATGATATCGTCGTCACTCGATAATACGATTATATCAGATAGTGAATTCTCAGCGATGGTCAGTATTTTTGATTCAGCGATATCAAAATTAGAGCAACAACATGAATATAATAACAATGACAACACCGATGGAATTAGAAAACACGAACCCAAAAACAAACCCAAAAACCAAAATGATCTCAATAATCTCAACCATACCAGATTGTGAGTTCTCAGTGATGGTCAGTATTTATGATTCCGCGGTGTCAAAATTAGAAATAAATCATGAGTATAATAACAATGACGACACCGATGGAATTACTTCAACGAGTAGTGGAGAACACGAACCCAGTACAAACAAGCATGATATCAATAACATCAACGGAACCCGAGTTTAGTGTGAATTTCCCTAGCCCAGTCCCCGTGAAGGAGATAGCGCTAGCAAAACTACGAGTGTATCACAGTTGGCCTAATATCAGATCAAAATCATTTGGTGGTCAACAACCCAATAATTCTTTAGTGTTTGCAAATAAGAATAAACCCGACGGAACCCCAGACTGGAACGTCGTTTCGATACCAACCGGATCATACCAAATCGAACAAATCAATAATGAATTCGCGCGTAGAATAAAATCGATTACTGGAACAGAATCGAAAATCGCTATAACAGTTCATGAGCCGACGCTATCATCTGCAATTGAGATAAGCACAGAAGGATACGTCGTAGATATCTATCAGAGTTCTATTAGAACCGTACTAGGATGGCCTGAAAAACCACCGGAAAAATCCACCACCGACTTAACCACGGATGTACAATCATATCATGAAATCAATCCCAGTTATCGAGATGATTTATCTGATATAAGAAAGGGAAAAATCGCCGATAGATTTATATTCACCAACAAAGACACATTGCAATGGGATTTTATCATTAAAAGAACAACCGACTCATCTGTTACTATTTCATTTACGCTAACTGACGTCCGTGGTTATTTTAATGAGATTAAACAATTATATGACACACAACTAGAACAACTACGGAAAACAAGATCGCAAAAACACGTTGAAATAATAAATCAACTCATATCGGACATGGAATATATCTATGAACTAATTATTCAAACAATAATTAATGACAACAGCGACAATAAACGACGATTCCTAACCGATTACAATATCACAGAAGACAATCTGCGTAATTTCAAGTTTCCGAAATACAACGCTGATGAATTAGCAAGAATTGTTAAAACCGATATCAAAGCGCTACAAAAATCAGATTCAACTGTCCTCCTCAAACATAATAATGATCCAGATGGTGGTGGTAGGCATATCGCTCCATTCAACGTGAATATATCCTCAGTGATTGCGCTCAATTTAGTATGTGATGTTATCGAAGGAAGCTATCAGATTAATCTAGAGCAATCAAATCAAGCTCAGCAGGGATATATTCTTTATTCGTTTGCACCAACAGCTCCTCCAGGATTCCTAATTATTGAAAACCCAATTAATCCTGTCTACATGCGATGCCATAATAATTCATTAACCAGAATTAATTTCAAACTCACCGACCAGTCAAATAATCTGATTGATTTACAAGAAGAGGTGTTAGCGATTAGTTTGTTTGTAAAGTCCTAAGGACTGGATCAAATCATTTATTATTTTTTGTTAACCTGTAGCAGCAGAGAGGGTGGATGACAACAAGTTGCGACCAAAATTAATTAAAAAATCGTAAAAATCTCTGTTTTCATTTTTTTAGTTAAAATGAGATTTCGTAGGGAAGGCTCGTTAAGATTTCAATCAATTTTTTATCTGAAAACGTTGTAGGGTTCATTTTTTTTGATTAAAATGAGATCGTAGGAAGGATCGTTTTAAGGATTCAATCAAAATTTTGTCTGAAAACGTTGTAGGGTTCGCCCTCTTTTTGGTTAAAATGAGATTATAGGACGGCTCGTTTTAGGATTTCAATCAAATTTTGTCTAAAAACGTTGTAGGGTTCACCCTCTCTGCTGCTTTCTCTAATTACCTTGTTTAAGGGTTGAAAAGGTTTGCAGTTTATTTGTGAAGTTGAAACCCTACTTAGTACAAGTTAGTAAGCTACAATCCTGTCAGTCTATGCTTGATCATTGCTAAAGATTCAAATATTAACTTGTATAGTTAGTTTTAAATTAGTTTCAGTATAGTTTGACTTGCTACCAGTGTTATGTCAATTACTTAACATCATATATATATATATATATAGCGTTAACATTTTGAACCTTGGCTGTCATTGATGAGACGGGTGTATCTAAATATTACCATGCACATAGGAGAATACATGAATCTCAGTTTGTCACCTTGTACTTTTCCTACCTGCAAGGCTACTTATAACTTTAATTGTGATGAATATATGCACATTTAACTTGTCATTAGTTATTTGGATACAGGTTAGAAAATGGGACAAATGTATATAAATTTACCTTGTTATTAGTTTTTTTTGAGACAAAATAGAAGCCTCTGACATGCGTGTATTCTTTTCCTGCTATAATATCATGGTGTATTTTGTTAAATTTCATTTTAATTTCTTTTTACATTAACGGAATCTGGAATTAACACATAAGTGTGACTCATCTTTTTTCTATCCTTGTTAATCCTTCATGCTTAAGATTTCTTATAAGGTCAGTTCATACATGCCAGCTATTTCGCTTTTGGTGTAATCATTACTCAGATTTTCACTAAAGTGAACCTTACACATGCCTGTATATGGATTACACTTTTTAGTTATATACCCTTCCCAAAAATCTCAATAATTATTTTCTCAATTATTATTAACATCCCATTAATCTCACAGATCATATTCCTGAAACGACGGCTTCTACATAATAACTATGACTTAAGAGTTCACTTGTCTGTATACTTGCATGCACTTTCCTAACAGTATTAATATGTTCTGTTTATATCAGCTGCCCTATTTCCAAGAATTGTGCTGATTTCTGCTTTCAAACCTTTGACCTCAGATACATTGTTATGTTTCATGTTTGCTAGAGAACCAGTTCATAGTATGTTAGAGGTCATGTCTATGGCTTTTGTACAAGATTACAATAGTCTGGCATGTACTTTCCTCATAATATCGTGATATTCTATTCCGTTCTGGGGCAACATCACTCCTGTGACAGGCTGTGTGGAAAGACAATTAATATTTTGTTCTAAAAGTCAATGTGTATGTTAGAGCAGAAATGTTTTTCAAATAATTTCACAGATAGACGAGAGAAACAAAAAGTGACATAATACTAATCCATTCTAGAGCAGCTTCATGCTCATTGCTTGCTTTGTGGAAAGGATTTTAATATTGGTCATGGTGGTAAATTTGAAAACAAAGACATCAATTTATCTTGTACCTCTAACTCCAGTACTATGGTAACTTCTTTTTTACAGCATAACTTTATTGCGGACATAAATGTTATAAATGCAGCAGTTCAATTTACCAAGTTCTTAATAGAACACGAACTACCCCTAGTGGTAGAAGACCATGGTAGTCTTTTGTTGCAATGGATGTTTTCAAAATTGCAGGAAAATATGCATGTGCAAGAACAATATCATCTATTATCGTTCAGTGTTTAGCTGAAGATACTTCACTTTATATAGCAGAGGCCATGAAAATTGGGTCATTTAGTATTGCCACAGACAGGAGTAGTAATTATTATGATAAAAAGTTGTACTCAGTCTGTGACAGATATTTTGACAATGAAAAGAGCAAAGTCAGAGTGCTCTTCTTTCATTACCAGAATTAACAGTAGATTCCACTGGAGAAATGATATTTGATTACCTTGATAATGCTTTGAAAAACATGTTGCAAGTTGGCATAACTGTATGGGATTTTCAGCTGGTAATGCATTAATGATGACTGGAATTCATAAAGGAGTTGCATCCTATTATTTAGGAATTCTCTCTGTTGGTGTACATATCAGGTTGTCCCTGTCATTTGATGCATGTTGATGTGGGAATGGCTGCTGATAAATTAGAAGGTGAATTCCAGAAGTATAAAGTTGGCATTCTGTGTGACAATGCATTTCATGCAGACATAGTTGATGTGCAGTAGTACTTTATTTCCTGGCTAAAATACAGTCACTGGAAGATATAAATTTCCTCTTGTTTGACAGGCCATGAAAGGAATATTTCTTTGTTTCCATTTCAATGCTGACTGTGAGAGATTGTTCAGTATTGTTAACAAAATCTGATTTTAGATTCAGGCTGTGTAACCCAGTTCTTAGTGCTCTGCTGGTGTGTAAAATATTCTTGATCTCAGCTGGTACAAAGTGTGTTGAAATGTAACGTGACAGTGTGTTATTTTCTTAAGCTAAGACTCCAACATGTGAAAACTTGAAGCAGTTATAATGTTAAAGTAGCAGAGGGTAAAAAATCATGTTTTACATATGCTCATTGAATTTTTTTTAATCTTATATGTGGATTACTCTTTTTCTGCTTGGATAGCTCTTTATGTTGACTTGGATTATACTTTTTCCTTGCCGTTGGCATGTTTGTAGGTTTCAAGCATTATAATGGTGACAGGCATGCCACCCTAATTTTTATTTTAGTACCTGGTCAGTATATGGCATTCATGTTCCGTGAACACATCTTTTTATACATGAGGTCTACAGTTTTGAAAAATGCTTAAATTTGAAGGTTACCATAGATACTCCTTAAATTTTTAAATTTTAATTTTATCCTAAAATTTCCTTGAACTTGTTGAAAACATTGACTTTGCCAGAATTTCCTTTAAATCATAATGTAAGCATAAAATGTTTGAAAAGTTTTTTTTTAAAATTTAGATATTTCTTAGTCATTACCAAAAGTAATTAATAAATAAGTAAAATTGGGTTGAGTACATGACACATCACTGGTAGTTGCCATATAGAGTTTTGTCCCTTTGCTGTAGTGGGGAAGTTGTATTTTTCTTCAACTTCATTGCTTTTTTATCTAGCAATATCAAAGTAATATATGGTGAACATTCAATTTCTATAGTAAAACATACTCTTTGAAAACTTTTCGAGGTCCTTGAATAATCCTTGAAACAAACTCTCCAGGGCTGTATGAGCCATACAATAAATTGGATCAATTCTTTCTCATCTGATGTAGGTTCCCGGCTACTGACAGCAGGGGAGATAATGCAAGCATGGCAGCTTGTTGAAGCATTGGATGAAGAACAAGAAGACAGGCTAAGCCAAAATGTAAAGTTTCAGCTCGGTGTTCATGAAGATGAGTCACCAGATCACATAGCAAGCTCTTTACCCCACATCAATGTTCATGATCCTGATTTTATCCTGTTATCTTCATGGCATGCAGTATGGAGATGCAAGTAAGTACATGTATGAGAGAATTAATATTTTAGATTAAAGAAGTATTGACCATAGCCATAGTAATGCTGCCTATTTGGACATGGACAACCTCACAAGCGGGCTTAAGACTTAAAACAACTTGGTGATGGGGCTACATAAAGAAAGGGGCTTGTGTTTGGTGCAGCAATTGAACAGACCTGGATCTATTTGTGCATGGTTTTGAAGTATAATGAATTAATTGCAGTTCATAATTAAATCACTGCATGTATTTGCTTCTTTATTCATTGACCTGGGGTTCATAATGTGGGAGGTTGCAGATCTTTGTAATTTGTTGTAGTCCATGAAATTTCTTGAAGGGAGACAATTCAAGAGGGTGTGCTTGATTGAATTGACTCATTTTAGAATGTATCATCAAATATGTTTCACAAACAGAAAGATACTGTGTGGTAAGAGAAAGTGTGGGTAGGTGGTTCTTTTGGGGGCTTTACCCGGGTTTTTCGTCCACCATTTATACGGGCCACCATGCATAGCCTATCATGTGCTGAAAAATGGCATTAAACCCTATAACAACAAAAACAGCAAACAGAAGGATGTAAAGTTAATGTTAAACATTAGTTATTGGACATATTACATTAGTTCACAGACCGCTGCTTAAAATGTCTGAAAATGCATGATATCCATGTTGCTATTTGAGTCAAATGGCAAGTGAGGTGACCTCATGAATATTGCCAGTTTCATGTACTGTATTTTTTAAAATTTATTTGAAATTAAGTTATCTCACCTCTGTTTGATGAAAATGAACCATTTCTAAGAGGTTTTATTTAAATAAAATGTAGTTACTTTAAATGTACATAATGCTACTAGGGATGCAGGAAAAAATACATGTTGGCTACATCTGGTGCATACATTGTACCCCTTCATTTCTTGGAAAAATAATATTTTTATACCAAAGTTACAGGATTCAATCCATTTGTTCACTACATTGCAGTTTGTTTGTCTATCCATCCATTCTTTTGACACTCATGCATGGAGCATCATACTACGATTGTGTCCATCTTTGACATCTGTCTTGAGAATATAGTTAGCAAGATTGCACAGTAAAAATAATGTTCAGTATAGACAGATGCAATTCTGCTCTCATATTATTATCCATATGTAAAATGAACTGGTTAGATTTCCAGGTCAGTTGAGCAATTTGTACAAATGTTTTTTAAAACTAATATGATTAGGCCAAATCTCTTAAGGTACACACCTGAATTTTTTGTCATCCCTCACTCTCCTTGGTTTGTCTGCAGCATTTGACACAATAGACCATGATAGATTACTTCACTGTCTCCAGCACGTATTTAGGATTCGTGATACAGCCATAATATGGTTAAAGTCCTACTTGGTCAACAGGACACAATTTATATCTGCAATTGGAGTAGACTCCAACCCAGTCGTTTATGTTGTGGTGTTCCACAGGAGTATGTTCTTGGAACTGTTCTCTTCATTCTATACACTCAGCCGCTCTCAGGTTTCATCATCCAGTGTCTCACCAATCACTGATGACACTCAAATATACAAGTCTAGCTACTGAAGTTGATGCTAGCATCCAAGGTGTAGAGAGGTGCATTTCTGATGTGAAATTATGGATGCCATGTAACAAGCTGCAGATGAATGATGATAAAACTGAAGTCATTCTGATCACATCTATCACATCGTTTGCATCAACGTGTCATGAACATATGCAAGGCTGCATATCTTGAGCTGAGACACATCTGCTTGATTAGCATAAATGGTTCAGTTGATTCCACACTTGTGTGTTCATTAGTTCTTTCAAGACTGGACTATTGTAACTCAAGTCTGTATGGTTTGTCTAAATATCCACTCCAAAAACACAGCCGCTCGGATCATCGTTCAAGGACCACAATATGAACACACCTTCCCCCTGCTCTGTACCCTACACTGGCTATCCATTCGATCCTAAATCAAACACAAAATTTGTTCTCTGTGCTACGTTTTTCATTGATGGACTCTAGTCAAACATATCTATTCGATCTCACCCTTGTGTACACACCAGCAAGATTTTTACTCTCCTCTTCTGACAACCATATATATATATATATATATATATATATATATATAGATAGATAGATAGATAGATAGATAGATAGATAGATAGATAGATAGATAGATAGATAGATAGATAGATAGATAGATAGATAGATAGATAGACAGACAGACAGACAGACAGATAGATAGATTCCCATGACAAAGTCATATAGCCCAGCAACTTTGAACGAATTGTTCACTGAACATAGACATAAAGACATGGTGATCTCATTCAAGAGTGCTCTTAAAACTCATCTATTTTGATTGCAAGAACAAACTTAAAAGACTAATAATAATGTTTCCTACCTTAAATATATTCAGCATGTTTATATTTTTTCTAATTTCATGGTGTTTGTTTTTTGTAATAATATCTTTATATATGTTTTTATGTTTTAGGTCTTGTCTAATGTTGCAAAGCATTTATTTATTTTATTATTATTATTATTATTATTATTATTATTATTATTATTATTATTGTTGTTGTTGTTGTAATTATTATTATTGTTGTTGTAATTATTATTGTTGTAGTAATTATTATTATTATTATTATTATTATTATTATTATTATTAATATTATTATTATTATTATTATTATTATTATTATTATTATTATTATTATTATTGGGCTTTAATTTAAAAAAAAATCAACATGTTCTCATAAAAATGTCACTAACTGAAATATAATAATGGAGACTATTTCATCATTTGGTAAATATTTTCAAGCTGGAAGACAATAGTTATTTCAGGTTTTTATCCTGAATTTCAACAATTAGTGATGCCCAAAAAATATGTTTTCAGGAATGACCTAATTTTTTGTGTGCATTATTTTAAAAATATTTCTATATTTACAATAATTTTCAGACATGGCTCATCAGATTTTAGACATAATGTATGAATACAGTTTTAGTACAAAAGATAATTATGACCTTTAAGATCTGTGTACCAAAAAATGAAAACATATGAAAAATTAAATAAATTAAGAGTACCATTGTTGTCAGTTGTCACAAGGTCCAATGGTAAAGACTTATAAAGTCATATATTATCTGCATCTGTTGTTGTAATATAGCTTTGTTTGAAGTTTGTACTTGGATAGACAAAGATCTCCTATCTTGCCTGAATATGTAGAAAGATGCTTTATCATTGCATCGTTCACAGGTTGTATCCATCATTCTGTAAATCACTTGCATACTTATTATTTTACTTGTTTGTAAAAGTTTTTGTGTCACACGTTTGTTTTCTATTTTGCAGACCTTCATCAGCAGTATATCATCTCAAATACTCTTTTGATGGTCTCTTATTTGCATCTGCTGGGAAGGTAAGATATCCTTATTGCTTACTAAAAGTTATTAATAGACCCTTAGCACAAGAATAATACAAATATTAAGCAAAATCTAGTTCTCCTTTGAATACATTCCCCAATCATATTATGTTAGGAATATTAGCCAGCTACCTTGTGAATCCAGCCCTACTAAAGACGATAAATGTCTTATCCTTTTTTAAAAAAAATAAATAACAAAATAAAGGGCAGTAACTCCTCCCTATTACCTTCCCTTAATACCACCAGGTCTTGCCTGATTTTAGCTTCACTATGTGATAAGATATGCAGTGCTATTGCCTCTGATAATCTAGCACTTTTTTTTGTACCTATGACCCATCCAGCATTCATTTTGCATTTATGGTACAGATTTATCGATCTATTGCAGGTTGTATGCTTTTGACAATTTCTGCCAGTATTTTGATAGATTTGTCACTCATCTGGACTTCGTCTTGTAGGACCACTGTCCTACCATGCATTTATTGAGCCAGCATTTGATTTTATTTACTTGCTCTGTATGAAGCTCGTAATAGTGAAATTCTGGAGTGCTGCTTGATACTTATGCTTAGTTTATTCATATTTCACACTGTTTTTATAGAATTATGTTTTTAATTATTAACTAAGCATGCAGCGTGAGTTTAAAAGATAGCCATAGGTTTCTAATATGACACTTCAGAGGTCTGTTATGACAGTGTTTTTATCAACCTTGTAATTTCAACACATTATTAGTTTCTGCTTTAGTTTTTGTTTCTTTGTGTCATTTCAGCAAAAATTCAAACGTTCTGTATGCTGCTTCGGAGCATGGAAGTCTATCATGACCCGTTTTGTTTACATGATTGTTTCTGTTTTGCAGTGTCTATAATATGTGGTTATATCTGTGTTTTGTTTTAGTGACTTATTGACTAGTATATTACTAGCTTCTGCTTACTTTGTGTCTTTTATGGTATTTCTGCAGAATTTTAATTCAAGTGATGTAAAAGCAGTTTCAAAGCATCTTATACCATCATGGCTCCTACTTTTTTTAATTATTTATACATTGTTTCTGATATACAGCATCTACAATGTGGCAGTCTAGGCTGCTGAGTTAGAAAATTTATACTATTGGCTAGTTATTCACATACTAATTTGCTAATCTGTGTTTTCTCTCGTCTTGTGTTGGTTCAGGAGGAATGTTTCTACATGAATCCTATTCAGCAGTGAAGTGAAGGAAAGATGTAATAAAGCAATGGAGACAATCTACAGTTTATGGTTGGCAAGACTTATACATTGGGGAATATTCCCCCATTTTAGGCAGTCCAGGTGGCATAAGCCTCCCCACACGACTGAGCATTGCTGCTGGGTCTGTAAGTCAGGGTGCATGGAGTTCATGAGAGATCCATTAAATCCATAATAATAATCCTGCTGACACTGGCACCCAGCTGGCAACAGCAGTCCAGCTGACACTGGCAGACCACCCAAATTGTTCAGATGGGAATCTTTGTGATAGATCTATCCATCTAACCAAGCTGTCAGTACCTTTGTCGTATATCGGTGTTTTGTCATTACCATACCGGAGATTTTAATGAGAAATCTATCCATACAACCATGTCTTCATTGCGGCTGGTACCGGCAATTGTTAGATTGTTTGTATACTGCCTGCACCCAAGCTGACCACACACCATTCACACCAAATCCATTGGATCTAATACTTTAAAAAATTATCGAGTCAATTTTGGCTGATCTCGTACTGTTTACACCAGCCAGCAGTACTGGAAAGGTTGACAGTGCTAGCAATGTCGGATATTAGATTACTCATGGTTTATCCTCAAAAGAGAGCTCATGTCTTGGACAGATACGACTGAACTTTAAGCCGAATTAGATGCAGATCAGGCATAAAGTGAGGGTAATGAGTCACTAACAAACCAGTCTTTTATTTTACTTGAGTAATACATTGTAGTTCACAGCAAGTATGGTTTGTAATTGAGGATGGAATTTTTACTGAGGATGGAATTTAGTTTTGATACTGCCTAGTATGTGACTTGTCCTGAAAGTAGACCCATTCAAGCCTCATCACACAGTGCAAGTATCTGAAATTCATCAAATCCACCATGGATTGGCTATGTTTAAATGCTCCAACCCTTGCCGCTGCTTTCAAGAATTGTTAGATCTTATTGAGGAGAAGACATGGACTTAACAAACATCCACACATTGAAGCTGATTCCACACTTAGAAGCTGATATCCAGGTTTACTGCTGTATTTTACCATGGCTGCTTACCATACCATGACCATGTCTGGCCAGTCTCTTCTCAATATGATGTGTCACATGTGGGCGATCCATGTTGCTCCTACATTATCACATGCTCCCGGTAAAGGTGAACTTGTTCAGGCCACATTTGCTATGTAGGAAGACTAGAGGGAGATAGGAGGCAGGCAGTTCAGGTATTATCCCACTTCCTTACTACTCCATCCATACAGGCATTTAGAACTTCTTAGTCCCCCGTCAGGGTGAAGGAATGTTCAGTGGCATCAAGATGGGGGACTCTCCTATGTAATTTGTGCACCCGCATCAATCCCTATGATGATATAGTACAGTGGCAGTATGAAAACGATTTTGAGCTCACTGGACCTCCCTGTTCCCTCTTAAATAGGTGTGGGGGGGGGGGCTGATCCAGGTTAGTCGGAGGGGCTTAAGGTTTTGTTCATCGACAATTCCCTTACACCTCTTCATGGATACACTATCAGATCGGGAGATGGATCCCTTTTGAGGTTATGCACTCTCATAAAAGGCATGAGAGCTTGTGCTAAGGCCACATTTCCAAAGTGTTTTGGTCAGGACTGTTGTTTTTCAGAATGCAAACAGCATGTGGAGGCCAATCATTGACTGGAGTCTCCTCACCCTATTCAAAATGGGGACTGCCAGTTCATTCCAGCTCCCTGCCAGACAGGGTGGGTATGCCATCAGTCTTGATCTGACAGATGCATATTTTCAGATCCCTACCCTCCCCATCTGTCACTAGTTTCCCTATTGTGCTTACTGCCATGCCATTGTCAATTCATTGTTTATCCCTTTGGAAACAATATCAGTCCTGGGCTTTCACTCAGACTATGGGTTGTGTCATCTCCCCATTTTTGGTGAATTCATCTACATTGATGGCAGCGTTCCTTAGCATTCTACAGAAACACATGATAAGTTATACCATAATTCAAGGCGTGAACAATCTTTTTTGGATCATCTAGGCCTTTCCACAAACTGGGAAAGTCAGACCTTTTTCCATCCCAGAATTTGGTTTTTCTGGGTATAAACATTTTAACCAACTGGCAAGTCCCCTTGTGTTTGTATTATCAGAATCATTGAACTTGCATTTCCTTGGTTTATTAAAAGGCAGCAGACTTGATCTGACTTGGCCATCTCTTGATACGGGTCTTGCCAGCACATTAGCACTGTGTTTTATGTCCTCCTAATCAATCAGTCAAGATCACTAGTGATGGGAATCTGTCAGAAATTCATAATAATCGGTTCCCCTTAACCAACTGATCATCGATTATAATCGATATAATTATATCGATTATATAATTATAATCGATATAATTATCGATATAATAAATTATATTTTTAATTAATAATTAAAAATATTAATTTTTGTTACACAGTTGTATCTTTGATCAAGAGTTCAATATGTTTATAAATGTACAGGAGTAATCGCTTTTAATGACATGTATACTTTAACCTGACAATAATATTACATCGTGTATTACTTTTGTTCTACAACTTTGTTAAATGAACGCAACTTTTTATGGCTTATCAGTTATATGTAACTGAAATACTGCTACAATCTCCTGAAATTCTTTTGTTTATATGTGATGTGTTTATAATTTAAAGTATTGAAGGACATGATTTTCTTGTTTGTCATTGTTTATAAATACTACAAAAGATGTTGCAATTTAACTGGAACAAATCAACAAAATGTGTTTAAATTTATTAACTCAACAATTTAACAACTTGACCATGTAATAATGACTATATGTTCCTAATTATGAATCATAAGGTTTTTTATTTGTAGTTGTGAAGAGATTAATAAATTTCAGGTCAACTTTAGTGGCTGAGAGTTTTACTAACCTTTGTGCTTTGCATACACCTAAAACGTAGTCTCCCTTTACACACAATCGATTATGGAGTTTTACAATCGATTATCTTATTGGTTTGCTCAACCAACTGATGATCGATTATAATCGATAATCGGAACAACACTAATGATCACACCCATCAGAATCACCTGGGGAATGGCCTCTTCGCATCAGCATCTTAGAAATGGTGTCATCAGTATCTGTAAAGATTGCCTGTGAGGCAATACCAATCTTCTTTTGGTCTGACAACTCTGTGGTGGTGACCTCAGACAGGGAGGTACCAAACCACTTGTCCAATATGTTGAATGTTTTTTTTCTATGGGGGTGCAACTACCTTGATATCAATATACAAATTAGACACCTTCTGGCTGCATCAGCGGCTTTTCTGAGAATCAGTCTAGAGGTGGTAATGTCCTTCAAACCGAATGGTGCCTCCATTGGATTTATGCACTTAAAGGGCATCCAATGATTGACCTCTTGGCGATGAAGTGGCATAAAAAACTAGGCACCTTTGTCTCCCCAGTTACAGATACAACAGCTTTGGTCATGGGAAGCATTGTCAGCCATTTGGGAGGGTTTGTGGGTCTTTGCTGCCTCTCCTACAATGCTAAAATTACGGGTCAGAATGGCAAGATGATTCTGATAGCTCCTTCTTGTGGGGACAAACCCTGTATCACCGATCTACTTTTCCTAATGATAATACACCCAGCAAAATTATGGCCAGCCTGAATTGACCGTTCTCTTCTTCTACACACTCAGCTCTTACCAGAACAGCCATGTGAGTCAGACAATTCAGACTTTCATTTGTGGAGAGAATCTTGAGAGGAACCAACTATATTGCCCATCTGTGTGCCTCTATCCTCAACTGGCCGATTTTCTCTGGCTCTGTTTTTGGGGGACAAACAGATGGACCCCAGCTGCTACCAAAGGCTGCAGCCTCATAATATTGAACATATGCTGGCATCATAGCAACATGTTTAGGCGGGTTAGAGACCTATTAGATCTTTTAGACAATATTAGTCTCTATGACCAATCTCCCTTATTTACCTTGAAAGAGATGCAATCTGGGTTTTTACCATGGATTGATTTGAACATCTAACTTATACATTGCTTAAGTCACTCATAAGACCATGTTTATTGATAGCTTTAGTTTCCACATACAGGGTAAGAGGTCTGCATCCCCATTAAGTTCACCGGAATTCTCTTCAGTTCAGATTAGAGGGTTTGGTGATTCTCATCTCATGGTACTATTAGGCTTCGTAGCCCAGAACAGATTACCATCTGTCGGTAGTCAAACAAGTTTTCCTGCTCGCTGTCTTCCATAGCCAGGTTGAGTACAGCAGCCATGCAAGATCGTTTTCATGCTCTCAAGGATCAATAATCTCTGACACATTTCGACATCATGGCAAATGTGACACTGGGCCTGATAAAGATCTCTCAGATCCGTTAGACAATTTTGATCTCCAGTGACCAAATCTAGAACATTGTTTACTTGAAAGAATTAAAACTCATCTTTTCCCCTTTTTACGCATCAGTCTTATGGAACAGCTGACAGCTATTATAATATGCATGCCATGCTTTGATCAGTATGCAATTGATTCATTTGTCATACATCATTTACCTGTTATGTCAGGAGTCAGTTTGTAAGCCAGTCATACCTAGATGAACAAAACAATTGCAGTAAACAATCCTGTAAAGTAGACATGTGAAACTAAATAATTTAATTATAATGGATATTTCCTGTGCCATTCACAGCCACATGTATTTTCTTTTTCACATTTACTGATTTTGTAGACGTTTACAGGCAGTAAATTGAACTATGATGTTCACATGTACAAACCATGATGCATTAAACATTTTTGCTAACTATATGCTTTTCTATATACAATTTGTTCTCATTAATTGTACTTCGTTTTATCTGGCTTTTGCATTATTATAATATGATTTATGGGATGACTTGCGAGGGTGATTAAAATGTACAGTATATATTTATGGTTAATCAAAATGCATAACAATTCAGATTTTATTTAGATTCATTAGTAGATGGTGATATTTTCCAGAATACTTGGCTTATGGTACAATTAATCAACAGGTTTATTTTCTGTGGATGTGATGATTGTCTGTATATCCAAATAAGTCAGATATTCCATAAGCCTTAGAAAACCTCATTTTTTTTATACAGCATTGATGTTAATGACTTTATATTGTGAATGTTTCAGAAAGCTAAATATGCTATTTCTTGTTTGAAAAATATCCAAACATTGTAAAGTCTTGATGTACAGTAAATATGGATTTTGACCTGGAGTACATGTATTTAGTAATTTGACTATAGATACTTTGGGATATGGCAGGCAAATTTCTTGGTGGAGTTACACCCTGACTACAAAAATGGTCTTAAGAAATTATCTTTCTCATGGATGTGCACAAGTGGCTTGACTTAATGGCATGCTATATAAAAATAAGTCTTGACTGTGTCTTAACTCCCTTTTGTCAAGTTGCTACTTTTGTGCCCTGCAGTGGCCTAGTGGTTAGTGCATCCGCCTCAGATACGGGAGGTCATGGATTCGATCCCTGGCTGAGTCATACCAAAGACAATTTAAAAAGATACCAACTGCTGCCTCACTTGGCGCTCAGCATCAAGAGGTTAGTGTTATTACTGGTCTGCCTGGTTTCAGGATAATGTGACTGGGTGGGAGATCATGCTGCATGTCTGCAGCATGATGCCCTAGTGCTAGATATCACTATAAACTATCACACTGCAGACATCATAGTGATATGACCCTTAAAGCTGCGTTAAAAATCCAAATAACACACTCATGCCCTCTCATTTTAAGATAATCAAGGTTTTACTATATTTGTTATTTAGTATCATAGATATGATTAAAAATTGGCATTTCCCATGTAGATTCTTTCTTACAATATTTCATCTCAACTACTAAGTTTTCTTTGTATTACAGAATGACAGGCTTGTTAAGATTTGGTATGAGGACAGAAAAAGTAAGTTTATGACAAGAAAGTTCATCTTTTTGTCTCAGCATATTTTTGCATTTGTTTTATTTACATAGTTACAGGTGTGCCAGGTACATTCACACATTAGACTCTAGTAAGCACTACTTTTTGAAATGATTACTTTTTGTTCCTGTGTGGAACAATTCTAATATGACATGATTGTCTGGAATAAAATATTTTAAATAATATTACACACACATCTTAATTTTCCTACATATTCAATATAAAATTACAAGTTATAGGCATGCGATGGAACATTTTACTTGTCCAAGACATATTTTAGAGCTTTTTTATCCTGTGCCACTGGATTTTCTTTAATTGGTTTTCAAAAGCTCATAAACAGTAAGCTTCAGATATGATACTGGCCTTCAGATTCTGTGAACATACAATTAAATAGTTCTTAATTATTTGGAGGGCATGCATTGTCAAGGGCCTTGACTGCTCATTTGGCATCACCTGGATCCAGGGCTGTTTAGTGCTCCTGATATATAATAAATGATAAGATATACTTTTATACATGGATCATTGTAAAATTGGGTATCTTTTATGTAAAGCAGTCTACTCTTATTTTCTTGAACTTCAGCAGATTAATATCTGTGATTATTGTCAAGTCTGGCTTGTCAGAAAACTCGACAAATTATTTTGGGATCTGTGTGTATTTATGATTAATGTCCTTGCGCACTCAAGATTAACCTCAGTGTTTAAGTTTTTCCTTTCCTTTTGATCAGTACCATTTTATCTCACCCACTTATTATTTCGAATTTAGCTATAGTATGTACTTTACACATTTCTTTATTTTGTGTCATCCAGGTTAATGGGTTGTTTCAGATGAAAATATTTCCTTTTTTTCTCAAGTTTATCAAGTTTGAGACATTTATTTTAATCTTACAGACCTGCAAACTCTTACAGTTTGGCGTATGAAAATGACCCTTAAAATGCAGACTAATGTAATAAAAGAAAGATCCGGATAATTGGCTTATTAACGTTTGATTTGGATCCAAGTTTTGTATTATATTTAGTTTAGTTAGTCAGGAAACTGTCTGTCTGTACAGTAGTACCTAAATGCATACGTTTTTTCATGCAAAGTGTCCTGATGATTAAATTGTTGATTATATTTTGCAAACGATACATGTTGAAGATAAAAGAGAAAATAAGCCTCACTTAAAAAGTGTTAATAATCAGAACAGAAGAATAAAAATAAATATTCAAGATTCATGTTAATGGAAGCAGGAAGGATACAATTACACTTATTGGATATGTTAGTTTGAGTATATTTCTTTATGGGAGATGTAATTGCTGTCTAGTGAAATAGTTGGGGGGGAATATACAAGAATTATATCAAGTTAACAGCGAGAAGCCAGCAGCATAGGGTTTGCAACTGTAGTTTTGTGCAACTCTACTAGAGTTAAATACAGTCTTGCAGAAAAATTCAACAGAGACGGTCTTGTTAATCTGTGTGTAATACCTGTTTATCAAATGTAGGTCATTGTGAACTACATTTCAGTCTCACCTGACTTAGGTTTTGTTTTAGGTTTACTTAAATTGAGATGTTGTGCATGTGCATTTATGGATGCATCTTGTTAGGTAAAATACCAAATCACCAAAACTTAGATTTTACCAAATCTGGTCTTATAATATTTTTTATAGAAGATTTGTAAAATCTTATTTAGGTCGTATTTAATCCCTAATTTCTTTGTTACAGTCCAGCTACCACTTTCACATGCAGATAGCAGCATTAGCCCCAGAAGGGAGGATCTTAACTACTCTTTTGTTTACATTGCTCATCCACATGCTGTTACAGGCTTCTCTTGGCGGAAAACCAGCAAGTACATGCCGAGGTAAACTAAGGTGGTGAAATTGCCAATGAACATTTGATGGTGATATTTTACTGCAAATATCTGAATTGGATGGCAAGAATTAAACTTTGTGATTTCATGTCTGAAATCGATACAGTATGACTCATTTCCAACTCTCTTTGAAATACAGGCATGATTTTTCTCCGTTTTAAAATGGAATTCTAGTTTTCTCCTGACTTGAATCTGAATTTTCTTGATACAGTCCGTTTTTTTAAAAATAATGGCCAATCCGTTTTTTTTTTCTCCAGTTTTTAACTGTTCTTTTCAGTCCCATTCCGCAACAACCCTTGTAACGTATTCGCTCCATATATTAGTTAGCCCACGACTCTCGTAAGGAGTATTCTGATTGGTCAAAAGTTTTAATTCATCCAATGAATCTTCATGTAAAGGAAACTGATGGCAATGGAAAGAAGAAGCTTGCTTGCAAAAAATGGCGTAGTTGTTGAGAGAGACGATGACACGAAAAGTTTAGATTAAGGTTTTAAAAACACTGAAGGGAATGGCTGGAATGATATGTTGATGGAAATTTAGTTGGTCAGTTTATAAGAAAACTGAACGCTCGAAGACTGACATTTTGTGTCCTCTGCAATATACACATTACAAAAGTCATGGTTGAAAGTCTGGAACCGCACCTACAAATGAAGCTGCATACGGAAAATGTCGCCAACACACGCTGGAGCTTGAAAGGAAAAAAGCTTTAGTTGAGAAGGAAAAGAAACGATTGCACATTGAGCCAGCAAAATCATTGATGACAAAAAGGAAGACTAAAGAAATCTTTCTTAAAGCCGCAAAAAGAGCTCAACAGGTTGTGTTCAGTGGACAAAAATACAAGTAACAAGGGAATATTTGTATATAGATGATTTATTTGGGTGTTAATTATGATGTGAACACTGACTTGCACATGAAATAACTTAAGTACCAATAGTATTGGAGAACAAATTCATGTGACAATAAATATTGAAAAATTATTCAGATTTGTGCTAAGTTTGTTAGTTTTTCAAATGATTATTTTATTACATATTATGGTTACAAGTTGCACCAGGAGCAGTTTTTATGCGTGTAAAATGCATTTTTAGTCGGGGGTCTTTGACCCCCGGAACCCCTTGATCAATGGCACTGCCCCTCGAGACCCCATTAAGGGAGTACATCCAAACCCCCCTTTCACATTTTCAGTTTTGTTTTATAAAGGTCAAAATCATGTCTAAAAATAACATTTTAAAATTTTTTTAGGGTGAAAAAACATACCTGGTCTTTCAAAGTCATTTCTCTCTGTCTTTGAGACTTCAATAACTGTTAGAGAAATAAAAACTACAAATATAACTGGCCTGTTGTTAGACAGTTTTCTGCAGGATTGTTTGGACAATGGTACTAATGCTAATAGTACTCTAATAATTAAACACCCCACTGCATGCCACTGCAACCAATGAAAATCAAGTTGTTCAGATTTGAAAACTGTTCCTTAATGATTATGACAAGGGGTGTACAAAACGGGATTGGACTCGTAAATAAGTGATTTCTATGTACCCGTTCATGCAGGCACAAATATATTCTTTTCCTTAAATACATCTGTATTGGCTTCTTTCTGGTATGTAGTTAGTCATTTGATATTAAAATTTCAAAGTATCCTTACCTCCACCATTTTCAGCTGTTGTACAATGCACCGCTGTTAAGTGCTGTTGGTGATGCATAATTATAGACTAAGGGAGGCAACTTGTAAAATAAGGGAGGCAACTTGCAAAATTCAATAGATGCAGCTTGTACAAAGCACCGAAATATCTGATTGATCTACCAAAGTGGAGATAGGTTAACATATCAGAACCTTGGCTACTGAAGATGGATGCTTCTTTGAATTTTAATTATATTTACTTTTCTGGATTTTTGTTTTCCTTCTGACATGTATCAATTTAAATGTATTACAGTATTTGTAAAGGGGGTGCGGAAGGTGCCTTAAAAATAAAGCCCTTTTACTTCACACTTAATGGTACAGAATGTAGTACATCCTTAGAGAGATAAGGTGAAATTCTTAGTTGCATTTAATTTCATTACATAGACATCACATGTCTTTGCTTATTGGTTTGCTTTAATTAGAAGAGAGAATTTGATGTGAAGCAATTAAGAAAAACTTGTTTTGATCCTAAGTTTTTGAAAGGCACATTTAGAGGTTATACATACTGATCTAAAGATGTAATAATCTGTCGTACCTTAAATATTTTCAGTATGTTTTATTTTTTCTAATTTCATGGTGTTTGTTTTGTTTTTTGTAGCGATATCATTATAGGTGTTGTAAAGCACTTAGAGCTTGTAAAGATTAGGCACTTTACAAAGTCCTCATTATTATTATTATTGTTATCTGAAGATTTCAGTCTTGAATATTTGTTTTTTAAGACTGTTTAACATTATTTATTTTTTTACAGAGGTTCAGTTGCCAATATGCTGGTGACAGCTTGCAAAGATAATGTTTGTCGTATTTGGTGTGAGACCATCCTTCCCGATGATGGTTGTATTGACCTGGAACAGTTTCACCCAAATTCATCCTTTCACCCAAAATTCCACACACAGCGGCACAAGAAGCGGTTTATGCAGCGACTTAGAACTATTAGGTATGGTTGATTGCTATCATAAACTAGGACTTTATTCATAAGGTCCTTGTTTCACTAAACATCTCAAAATTTCTTTCTTAAATTGAGATTTTTTTGTATCTTATTGCTTGGTCTGAAAGTATGAGTTTTGCACTGAACATTACATAGGCATTACAAATTAAAATACAGTTGTAACATTGTATATTTTTCTTTTATCTGGTTTCAGAATAGTTGATAATTTCCTCAAGTTTAGGAATTTCTTAAAAAGTTTTTCAAGAAATAAAGAACATTTAGGTGTACAGTTTTAAAACTAAAGAGTTTTTCTTCATCCCATATATGTATCCTTGCCACTAGAATGACAGTAATGCCAGAAATTTAAGCAGAATGCATTTTTTTTGGAAAATTTTTGAGACATTTATTGAAACATGGGTTTTGATGCATGTGTGTGCAACACAAGTATTTAACACATCTTAACATATCAAAAGAACTTGTTATGGTATTGCATGGAATGCTTGTTATTACAAAATTTAAATGAGAACAATTTATAAAAATGATATGCAGTCACTGAAGGCCACTTTTACTTAAGATGAATGAAACTGACTTTCTTGTTAGCTGAATTTAAAAAAACCCAAATAAATAGGTTCCTTTCAAACATTATTATAATAATATTATTTTAGAATAACTTTGGAGTTGTTGTTTAATTGTGTATCTCTAACCCTTGCATATAGAACTTAAAATATTTGAATAGCTAGCCCTTGTGTACCATGTAGCCACTGTACATGTAGCATTGCCAGGCCCACCACATAGCCACTGGTCAAGCAGCATTGCCAGGTCCACCACATAGCCATGAATACATGATTAACACAGGAAGTAAGGCTTAGAGATATACGAAACAATAAAATTAAAATTTTCCATTTGATTATTATTGTGAATTAAATCAATTTCTATTTTATGATTCTACAGGGTCTATTCTAGAACTGAAAATTAAGGGAATATTCCTACCTCTTTTTCAAAAAGGGCAGAATTTTCTCGCTATAGGAGGGATTGAATGATGAAATAAATAAAGAGCTTGAAAATATGATGCATAAATTGTGTGTATGTTGATTTTGTTGTGCTGTTTTTGAGAAATTATTGTGCAAACCACAATTCTGTCTTTTATTTAGCACAGATTCTTAATTCATATTGAGATGTTATCACATAAAATTCAATCATGCATCCTAGAACAGGCCCTGGATTCATACTAACATATCCTGAATATTGACTAATTTCTGATATATAACAATGAAAAAACTTGCTTCATTGCTTTGATCTTTAATTAGTCTGTCCAGCATCCTCCAGGTCTGCTTAATAAAATAACACTGCATATTTATCAGAATATAAAAGCCATGTCTTGATCATGGAATTATTAAGAAATATATTGCACATGGTGTTTCTATTTTTCATTGGCTACAAATCTTTCATAACTTTCTTCATGATTCATAATCTATTGTTTCTTAATTTTTATATTCCACATTTTGATGATTATTCAGTAGGTAAAGGTACAAGTCTTTTTCATACATATGACATTCTTATATCACATGTTAACTTTCTAATTATGAAATGGTGTTCTCCATAGCTAATATAATTTCTAGATTTTGTTTTGGTGGCAGTAGATGATAGTTTTGTCCATGTAGACTAATTTGTCAGTTTCAGTGCTTTAATGTGTGGCTGCAGAAGCTTAGGGTTTAACTTCTTTTTGATGTTACATGTCTAAAGACACCATGTTAAATATCCTTAAAGAAGTAATGTAAGTTTTGATATTAAAACTAAAATATTATTAGGGCTGTTCAATTTAAGATAACATGGGACCCAGAGAAGGCATTTTTAAAATTGGGTCCTTGCACATAGATGCAATTTAGAATTGTCTTATAATTTTAATATGGACTCTGTGAAATCAAAGTACTCTGGCATATATTTTTTATAAACTGCCTTCCCTGGGTACCATGTTTGTTTAAATTGAACAGCCCTTAGTGTCTCATGCACACAAACCTTTACAGATATTTGGACAAAAGAAATTAGATTTTTACTGCAACCTTTGAAGACTGATCACATACTTTAGTCCCAGTAAGAGGGTTTCCAAAACTTAAAAATATTCAGTTATACTGGTTGCCATGTATCAAGTGCTGAAAAATGGTTTTAAACCCCAAATGACAATTAGCAACAGTACTAACTGACACTTTAATACTGCTCACAATTATGGTTCCCATCAAGCAAGTTTTCTGTATTGAACTATGTCCCTTCTAATGCTCAGTTTATTTTGCTACATATAAGGTAGCATTTACTGATATTGTTATTGAACTTAATCACATTAACTAACAAATTGATTGCATCACATTTTCAGATGCATCATTCGTGTTGCTTTAGGTATTTTTTGAACTTTTCATACATTTTCTTTACTTTTATATGCAGATATATTGAACTTTTTTGTGTGATTTTCTTATCACTATATTAATGCATACAGCTAAGACAGAAGTGTGAATTTTTGCTTACTGGTATACTAAAAAATATATTTTATTGTTTAGACTTCATATGCATCAGTTTGAAAGGTAGGATGCCATTTCATGTGGAAATTTCTTCTTTTTCTCATGCTTCATTGTAGTTTAGTAGTGATGCTATGGTAACATCTCTGAGCTGCAACATGCACATTTGAATAATAGAGAGTTTAGACCAGTTTGTTTTGCGTTCTAAATTGTGTTGTTTTGTTACTGGTATGTTCATATATACTGCAGAACTCCATATTATGAAGAAATGGAACATTTTGTAAAATTCGAGCCATTTGTTCAAACCCAATGGATAGCCTGGGAGTCATAAAACTCTACTTACAAAATACACAAACAATTCCAGTGTTAAAAGATAATACAATGTCTGAAATGTTTAATTTCCTACAAATTGTTTGACAAGAGTAAACTGACCTGGAAATATGTACTGTTAATTATTTATCTTCATGGGCATCCGTTTTATGGTCTAGTGAAAACTGTCATTTGATGGTACTTAGAAGTTGTGGATTATACCATTTTCTTTCTTCATACCTGCTCCCTGGTGATTGGACCTAGGGTCATAGTTTGTACATGTACATTATTTGTACTTTCATTGTTATTAGTACAGTTTTTATGCACATGGTATACATGTTGTCATCTGTATCACTAACTTTGTTACATTTTGTGTTTCAGATTTATTTCTTAAGTTCTGTTCATGTTAGAATCATCAGATTGTTATTGTACCATATTTTTTATTTATTTTGTCTTATATGCTCAGTTTCAGGGATTTACATTTTGTTGCTAATATTACTTGATAATGAATTTATGTTCTGCATGATAATTGATATAAAAATTTATAATGATATCTGGGTACTGCTAATAGAAGTTAGCTATTTAATTCTTTATAACATTCAGGATTTAGGTATGTATTAAGATAATGAACTTCATTTTAAATCAGATTTTTTGTTTTGATCAACTGTTTGAGTTCATCGGCTGTACTGTTAAACTTGAAACATTCTGATGATTGCAAAGACACTCCAAATATTTCTAACTGAAAACTGCCTAAAGTGATTATATAATTTTTCACCAACATGAGAATTAAAACACAAATTTAAATATGGTAATGAAATCTACTATTTTTTATACACTATTAAATAGGGTAAGAAAAAGGTATAAAGATGCCATTACAGATTAATACTTTCATTCATAATTGATTCACAGTCATACATGCTAAGATTACTTGTATACATTTGGGTGAAGGAAGGGCAGGAGACTCTAGGGTGGGCAAAATACAGCCCACAGTACGAATCTGGCCCATGACTTGGTTTTATCCATTAATTTACATTATAATATCTTTATATTTCACTTATTCATGCTGACCCCTGGAGGATCATGCCCATGCCTACACTAAGCGTATTCTTAAAATATTTAACTGTAAATACCTGTTTTCTAGTTTCCTCAATGAACAGTAGCAGTTCAAATTTGTACACCTGTGAAAGCCTTGCCAGTAAAATTTTTGATTTGATGATATTTGCTGTGTCATGTTTGCAGTTGAAGATGATGCATAGTTTATGTAAAAAGTATTCATTAAAATTTCTGTTTTTTGGGCATAGGACAGAGTAAGTGTAGATTGATTAAGTTTGGTCATAAGAGAGTTTGAATACATAAGATAATAAGATTAGATTAAATAAGTAGGATAATGAGTAGATTTAAGAATGTAAACAGAGAAGTTTGAATAAATAATGTTATAAGAGTACATTGAAATAATAAGGACACAAGATAACAAGAATTGATTTAATAAGTAAGATAACTAACAAGTACAAGGAACAGGCAGAGTTGGATAATATGGAACATTCTCTTTTATACATTGGAAGTTGCAGTTCATTGGATGTTACCATGGCAAATCTTTTCTTTTTTTCATATTGCACATGAGGGAATTGGCCACCCCTTGTTTATTTCAAGGTTAACATTGAAGGTGTAAGGTTTAGATTTTAAATAGTTTTTTGTTGCATGCATGGAGTATATTTTTTTTACCAGTACAATTTTCTTTCCAGATTTTCATCCTACTTTTTCTTTATTACAGTTGAAATTTAAAACCCAACCCTTCTCTTAATAAACCATTAGATGTGCTGCATGTTACTCATGTAGCACAGTCATAGTTTCTTAATGGATGCAACCCATACCTGTTTATTTAATCTAAGTCACCAAGCTAATATTATATTTTATCACATATGTTAACATTATCAGGTACATAAATAAACTTTGATCAGCCAGTAAATAGAAGGGTATAGTTTAAATGGTTGGTCTGGCTTATACACAGCACACTGCCATATAGAAAGCTTACAGTGTGTGTGAGAAAGCTTGCCAGTAGCTTTGCATGGATCAGTGGTTCTTCCATCAATTATACTGGTTGCCATGTATTGCCTTATATGTGTTCAGAAATGGTTTTTACAAAATCAGTAATGACACTTTTTTAAACAATGATCTTATGTTAAAATGTGAAAGCATTAATACTATTTGGGGAGGATTTAGTACTAAATTGAAAATGCAAATTTTTGATTGGATACCATTAAACAGTTTGAAGAAGGCAATGAAATATATAGACTTTGACCATTCTTGGCCATATACAGTGAAACCCCTCAAAACTGAAAATGAGAGAACATAATTAGTGAATAGCTGTGTATGTATCTGTGTATGATTGAACAAAATTCAGGAACTGCTGGATTTATTAACACTTAATGAAACATTATCTGAAGCTGAACAATGTATGTTGCTCCAAAAATCACACTCATTTGTTCCAGACAGAAATAACAAAGTCCATGTCTCAAGAAACATTTAAGGTTTGAGACACTTGTATAACATTTCTACATGTCCCATTACTACATGTCCATTAGAAATATGAATGTGTGCTTAAGTGCATGTATGCAATGATTTTCTCCCTTGACAATCAGTTGAGTGAATCTTTAGTTTTGTCAGACTTTGGTAAAGTATCAAATTCATGGGTATTTAATTAAAATAATAAACACAAAAATGATCTGTTGATCATTATGCAAAGGTATAGTTATTAAATTACATTAAAAGTGTCAGTTTTATTATGGATACTTGTTTTGATCTTAAGTTTGCAGAAGTGTTTATTGTAATGTTATACTCAATTAAAAGCACCAGTTACCAAGGGATAGGTGATTGTTTTCAACCTTGAACGCTATAGCAACAGTTTGCTAATGGTAATAGGTTCAGCATGTGTCAGGACTTTGGCAGCTAAAATAAATTTGTAAGTTTGAAGTGAGTTTTGGTTTTATGTTTTGTTTATTTACCTGTGAATTTAAATTTGGGATCCAGATTGTTTTGCTTCTGGAGTAGAGGAATTTCAGTTTACTTGGAAAGTAAGTATGATATTAAAGTAGGAATACCCCCCCCCCCCCCTTCAGTTTTAAGGATATTCTGGTATACAGATTGTTCTGCTTTGAGGGGTTTCACAGTAAACAGTTCTTTAGAAATTCTATAATTGGTGATGAAATGTTATCTCGATTAGCAAGGCTGATTGAGGTCATGCAAATAAGGTAGGATAGTACTTTTTTTAATGTTGATATGTGCCAGTATTTATGGTTTTGATGTGGATTTTAATTGTATCAAATTAAATATTTGTAAACTGGAGACACACTCATGCATAATGAAAATGTTGGTGAAGATCTTGCATGGAAAGAAATATTTGGCTTTTTTAAACACAGGATTTTGATTGGAGAAAGTAAGGCACACTAGCAAGAATTTTTCTCTAGATCTTCTCTTTGTTGACAATTTGTAAACTGTATGCATGGTTCATAGTGAAAATCTTGGTAAATTCATGGAAATAAATGTCCTGGAAAATGGATAAGGCATAAAATAAATGTCCTGGAAAATGGATAAGGCATAAAATAAATGTCATTGAAAATGGATAAGGCATTGTAAAAAATATCATGGAAAATGGCACAAAAGTGGAATTACCCCATTGCTTGATTTTCAATCCGTTGTTAAAGTTTGTATGGGTGTGTGTGTCAGGTCAGATGACTGTAAGGGGAGCAGGAAGCCATCATGACAAAAAAGTCAGATTACTAGGTTTCTTATCATATTTACCAGTATTATCATTCTTTTCTATGTACAGATCCAACTTTCTTGACTTATCATTATGAATATTTAAGAAAATCAGAACATTGTTATGGAGAAAAAATACGACTTTAGTGTAGAGACCATGTTTATGTTACCAGTATGACAGAACTAGTAGTCTCACTTGAACCATCTGGTATCCAAGTAGGCTAAAATTGTTATCAAGATTGAAGCATAACTGTCTGCAAAGATGCATATTTTCAAAACATTTTGCACACAGATCAATTCAGGTTTAATATCCATTTGTTTGGGAAACTTCATGTATATCTCTCAATAAAAATTCATCCTATTCTATGGCCATTTCCTAAGTATGTGGATTAAATTGTCTTTATATAATATTCAGTTAATTAATCTCACTGAGTCCAGTTGCATGTGTATTTGCTTTGAGCTTTTGGCCTTTTGTTTAGTTGGAGAATTGTTTTCTCTGCGCAGCCTAATTCACCAATGGAGATCCTTAGTTTATCTAAAATGTATTGACCTCAGACTGCATTAATTGAGGAAACTCTAATTAACAATGAGTGTTGTTTGTATTCCAGTTATTTTGATAATAATTTTTTTACTAGCTTGATTGGTTGAACAAGGAAAAGCTTACAAAGTCACTCAATACTGATGTTGGCATCTCCTGTGGTAAATTTTTGGGGCAGGTTTTGTAGTTTTTGTTAAAAGCTTAACATTGTGATCACTTTGGCATTTGTAATTTTCTATAACTCCATCAAATCCAAGATGAAGGTCATCGTTAAAGATTGTTAGATTCAGCTCTGTGTTAATTTGTTTTATTATAGCTAAATATAAATGAATACTTGATAAAAGGGAGTGTTTTGTGCTGCCCTTACAGTGCACAAAGGTAAAGTGTAGCTCTGCGCTTATAGCTTTTAATTTGAAAGCTACTTGCCCAATATAACTTATGGTTTGGGTGTGGAATTGAGATTAGGCATCAATTATTGTCAGGGAAAGTATATTTTTATGTGGCAAGTAATTCTTCTAAAACACTTGCCCTCGGCATGATTTATATAATGTAAAAGTTTCTGTGTCTGACAAAGGACATACAAATTTACATCTAAAATTTGATAGTCATTCAAGTTATTTTTTCATGCATACCACTCAAGTTGTCTATACAAGCATTTTGCTGGAATATATTTTGCTATGAAACTGTCTGCCGATCTTTCCATTACTGTTTCCTTTTCCACATGATATCTTAAGTTCTCATCATCTACAAATATGAAAATTTGAGGATGACATGCACTTGGACTATTGTAGTACTCCAGCAGTTTTGGTATTATAGGGTCAAAGATGCTGAAAGAAGCAAAATGGTTTTCACACAATATTATCCGTTCTACATCACATAACTTGCACTTTAGCTTAGGAAAAACCCATTTATTTTTTGGAATTAAAGTACAAAGTCAGTATGCCTCAAAGAAAAAGAAGCATTTGACAGAATAACTTTTGTTTTAGAAAATGTTTCTTGACCAAACTGTGTGGAAATCTTAATGCAGTACAAAAATAAGTTGATTCTGAAGTCATATGTCCTGGTCATGTTGAATCTAATGAGAAAATGGTTTATACAAAGAAACTTTACTTTAAGACTGCATACCTTGATTGAAAACCCATTGGTTAATTATTTCATGGGTCAACTATTTGGAATATTTTCCAAAAGAAACTCACATTCTATACTACAATTCATATTCCAACAATGAAGTAATGTCAACATGATAGAATCTATTAAGTTCAGAAAGGGCAACACATTTTTTAAAATACACATCTATTGATTATTCATCAGATGCATTGTTTGCAAAACTAATATAGTTTATAGTATATGAAATAGCTGATTTTTATGAGACAGTTATTCTATTTAAATATCTAATTGGAGCTGCAGCAGAGTATCTTCAGGACTTATTCAACACATTTATCAATTGAGATCAACATCACATGGAACCTTTGATCCTCCAAATCAAGAACAGAAAATTATAAGAAAGCATCCAGTACACTGGTACAGTGTTTGGAACATGCTGTCACTGCATATAAAATCTCCATTAAATAATGCAGTATTTAAGAAAAGATATAAGAGTAGACACTAATAGATTGTAACAGAATTTGGTATGTATAATACTAAAGACATGTTAAATAAATAGTATTATGTATGTTTGATTTAATTTATATTTCATTTTAAATATTTCTTTCTTAGTTTTTTTTTTTTTTAAAATTATATTGCATGCTATTGTAATGTTGTTCAGAATTTAATTCTGATTTGTATTTTGGTTGTTGACATAAACAGCTTTATAGAGACATTGTATCTAATTCTGATCTGGTACTTGACCTTGATCCAGAAACTGATATTTTCTAGTAAAAAACAAACTTCTAGATTTTTTTCCATTTTTTTCCCCCAGAGTTGACTCATTGATTTCATTCAATGTCATATCTGGCCTACGTGTCAAATGTATCAATCTGGGCATCAGTTAAGTCAGTCTCATCATTTATGTTATGATAAGAATTAGCCAGTTGGGCTCTAAACCATTGACACTTAAAGGTGTTTTTTAATGTGACCAGTTTTGAGTTGAATTTTTAATATTTCTTCCATTTATTTGAATTCGAGAGATTGTTTTTCCCTGGAAATACTTGTGCTCTAAATTCTTGGACAAAGTTGTCAAAATTTATACAGAATTCAAATTGGAATATTATTTTCTGTGATTAAACAAAAATCTGTCATGTCATCGCCTTCCATTTTGGTTTTCATCGGTATTTAAACTCAGTTTCATTAGGACTTGTTATTACTAAAACTTTTATTTTTTAATTCATGGATTATTTTTGGTTTTGATTTGTAAAACCATATGTTCTTTTTCTCATTATTACCTTGTTTTCTAGGGAAATTTTTTGTTAAATTTTACGAATCTTGCTGTCTTAACTTTTTTCTTGTTACTTTTTGAAAAAGACTAAACACATAACAGCAGTAATTACTATTATCTTTCATATGATGCAGATTGTTATACATTTCGTAAGAGGGTACCATGGGACAATAGTCCTTAACTAAGTGGACCACCTTCTATAAATATTAATATGATGCTGGTTATTAGTATGCGTTACTGGTGTTGGCATAAAGGACATTTTAGCATGGGGCAGATGTATAAGTTTACTTTATTGTTCTTTTAGTTTGTTGCAGAGTAGACCATCATTTATTAAATATCTCTTAATTGGATATGTATTTAGCAGGTTATTAATGATCAGTGTACTAAAAATATTGTATGCCTGTATAATGACTAGCTCCAAAGGCAGTCTGCGGATGAAGGGATTAATTGACCAGGCTTCCTCAGTGTTTTATCTGCCTCACCAAATTTTGACCACATCTGCTGACTTGAGAGAAGATCAACTTTCTATCAATGCAGATTCCACTTCAATGACTGTAGCAATGACTGAGATTGATGAGTTGCTTGAAGTGTCCACTTCTGATGATGACTCAACATCCCCAGCAACTCCAACATCACCGACAACTCCTTCAGTACCCAAGAGTCCATTAACACTGACTTTTCCACGGAAACGATCAGCATCACCAATGACTTCTAGCAATTACTCCCCTTCACTTCCTCTGAGGTTTTGGAAACAGTATTTTGTTTCTTTTAATCCTTAATTTCCTAGCACCCATTTTTTGGCTTGCTAAGTTTGCATACGCTTGCCTCAAGCTCCACAGAACCTATCCTAAACCTCCCTTGAAAGTATATTACAATGATTATAATATCAGTTCTGGTTAATATTTTGTATGGGAAAGCATAAATTGTTTGAAACATTGGTGGAATTTTTATTGAAGATAATCTTTGCATGTAGATTTATGCAGTATCAGAACAGGTGAGATTTCATTTTCCATTAATCTGTCATTTTTGCTAGCAAAGGTTCCAGTGTGATAACCCAATTTACATCTTGGCATATTGAGCAGATATTTCTGTGCTTTATATGTGTGAATTTGGATCCAGCGGCAAGTCACCACATCCAATCAAAGTTAAGTTGTTCGGATTTGAACACTGTTCCTACATGATCGAGACAAAGTGGAGGACACAACATGAATGGAGATAAATAAGCAATTTTCCACCTGTAATGGCTTCCCTCTAGTACAAAGTCATATTTTTGATGTTAAACTTCCAAAGTATCCTTTTTATGTCAGTTGCCCTTTCCAGTTTTGGCTTATGTACAATGCACCATGCTATTGGTTAGTTGGCATTACATACTAAGGGAGGCAACTCATGAAATCTAATAGATGTCACTAGGACATATTAATAAATCAGTTTAATCCTCAAAGGTGTATAATAGAGTTATCATATCAGAACCTTGGCTAGCAAAGATGTTGATCTGTGTGCCTGAGTGGCATTATTTATCTAATGCACAATCTTTATTCATTCTGTTCTGTAAACAGACAGTGTTACATTGTATTGATTTCCTCAAAATTCATACAAGTCTGGCATCAGTGGAAATAAGACAACTCTGGTTTTGATAGTGTAGTATATAAATTGCTAGTATATCTTTCCTGGTTCTGTTGTCTTCATGCCTTGAAATGTGTGAAAAGTATGTGAATTGTTAAATTTTGTTCAGATTAATTAGCCTGCAAGTATAATTCATTTTAGCAATAAGATTTCAGATATCCATGGAATGTGAATGGAACATTATAAGCTTAATGCATTTTGTTTGTTTTTACTTCATTGTCAGCATTGTTAATTTTGTAAGACAAGAATAATCAGAAAAAAGTCAAGCATAGCATGATGGAATGGCTAATTTTTTACTTTCTAAATTTGATCGACATTCCATCGTTTTCTTTTATTTGGATACATTCTTTTTGGTACAAAATAACCTCCCAAAATTGCTTAGGGTATTATGACTGCCTTATCGTGCAGTGTGAATTAGACAGATGATGTGAGGTGTTGTACTCCGTGCCATTATTAACATTATTTGGCACCATTTTTCAGTAGTACAACTTAAAAACGAAATACAAGTATGTTTGTTAAAGTTGATGAAAATTAAATAGCCATGTTTGAATTTAAAGTTGGCACAGTTTTACTTTTAATCAGGAACAGGTATTTAAATAGATATCCTGCTTTTGCTGCCAATGTTATTGTATAGATTAACTGAAAGTGTCAATAGGCAGTAATAACAACTGCTGACATGTTTCACAATTTGTGATTACAAATAATAGTGTTTTGTAATTAGTCAGTCTGAGTGATCTAGCTCATTATCATGTTAGATCAATTCAAGTGATTTTGAAGGAAAATATGTATTATCTTTCAGATTTTGAGAGGTAAGATGATGTTGGTAAATAATAATAATAATAATAATAATAATAACAATAATGACTTTGTAAAGTGCCTAATCTTTAGAAGCTCTATGCGCTTTACAACATCTATAATGATATGACTACAGAAAAACAAAAAACAAAAACCATGAAATTGGAAAACAATTTTTTTTATATATTAATAATTTCAGTGATATGTTCTGTTGTCAAACAAAGACAATATGTTATAAAACAGTGTTGACAATTAGAACTGGTTCCATTCAGCAGTATGTATTGATTATTACAGTATGCATAACATTAATTGACAAGTTTACGTGATTGACACTTGTTGGGTTTTTATCTTTTTGATTTTATTTTGGATACTTTACTCAAATGTATTAAATGACATGACATTTTGATATTGAGATAAAATGATGGTATATCCAGGATTTAAATCCCAGGGAGTAGTGGTACATTTATGTATTTCTTGCTATTCCCTTAGTGCTTTGCACATATAATCAAGAAAGATTTTTCATGCTATGTAGTTATCCATGATGGTACTTGTCTTTTTTTTAAGACCATCAAATAAGGGCATTTGGTATATTTGTATGTGTGTCCATGGACAGTTTTATTTAAGTTCTTTCTAGCACTTGTGGCACAGTAACCCCATAACCGATTCACTTTATACATGTATTTGGAAAATAATATGAGCACATGCATCTCGTAATTCAAACCACTCATACTGCTGGGGTCTGCCCAAGAGGCTATGGAATTAATACTTTCTGTTGGGACTCACTTTTGTTAATAAAGGTTTTGGTTTAATCAATTTGATCATTTCACTAATCCCATTAGCAGATTGCTTAATGTTTGGAAAATAAATGGATCTCATACACCCTTTCTCTCAGTACCATTCCTGCCCCCTGTATTCCACCTTTGCATCCAGTTTGCTTCATATTTGTCTTATGTAACATCATATACTTCCCTTATTCCCTGTTGGAGTCCTGCCCTTTAGTCACATTTTAACTGCCCATATATACTGCATTTATCCCATGATAAGCCACTATCTCTGCCATTTACATTAATTTGGCTAATATTTACGTAGGATATCTTTGTTGCATTATAAGTCCATCCCTACTAAATGGTGTCATAGTAGCTTAGTAGCTAATATTTTGTAATTGTGATCAGAAATGTGCAGTTTTTTAATCCCCACCATCAGATCAGTCCATATCAGTTGTAGTCTAAGTCTTGTGTTTTTAAGTAAGTTGTGTTTCTTGTCTTGCTTCAGCATGATATAACCTTCAAAGTAATGTTGTACTGAATTCAGGCCAAACCAAATCAGGTCACCCCAGTGAAGTGAAAATTTATTTGGCTTGCCATAATGGCTTATCATAGGAAAAGAATAGTTAAAAATTTCATGAAATGTATGTAAACATATGTATGCCTATCGGGCCTGAGCACATACACATTTACATGATTTTCTCTCTATGATAGTCGGGGCCCTGAGTGGCCGAGTGCTCTAAACTGTTTTCCATTACGGATCACTGCCATCTCACCTCTGTCTGCGTTGGTTCAAGTCTAAGATTCGGCTAATGTAGTTATGTGAGAAAGCTTGCCAGTAGCTTCTTGTGGGTCAGTGGCTCTTTCTGGGTTTATTCCCGGGTTCTTCCTCCACCAATAATATTGGCCGCCATGTATAGCCTATTATGTGTTTAAAAATGGCGTTAAACCCTGCAACAACAACAACTCTCTATGATAGTTGTTAACAGCACACTACTCATTTATACTTAAACAGCTGACTGGACAAAGATACCAAATGCTTGATCTTGGTTACACAAGTTTTAAATATGTTTGATGTATACAGTTAAACATGAAAGTATTAATATGTTAAAAATATCTTCATTTCCTGAAAGACATGTCAGACACATGTGAAACATATGTAATTCATGTTCAGTCATTCTTCTGAGGGTACCAACTATTATTATATGCTCAGTTTTGTCTTTTTTTAAACTTTATATTGTCAGAATCGTGCAGTATTTTACGATAATGAACACTTTCATATTGCACACACGTGCATGACACGTCATCCTACAAATAGTATAGTGTATTAGAAACTTTTTTTCAAACAAACCATGTACACTTGTGTAGTTTATGCTTTAGGTTTTGGTGTATTCAATTTGTGAAGGAACTAAACCAGTTGTTTCATTCTTTTGAAAGTATAGATGATAAAGTTTATGATGGGTACGAGTTTACTTAGTCAAAGTGGCAAATGAATGAATGTAATATTCGCAATATCAGTAACAAACGTGAGAGACACAGTAATTGAAAATCTGGTTCTGATCATTGGAACAGCTGTTGAGGAGAATATTCTTTTTGCAAATAGAATGGTTAAGACTATGGTGGGTGGTCTCTAGGGTCTAAAAAATATAGCATAGAAAGCATATTGAGGGCAAGGAATATCGCATATCAATCAGATACATACCATTTTACAAGTTTATTTAAATACTAGATTCAAGAAAAAAATGCAACTGGAGGTTTTGGTACTAAACTAATAGTCTCAGAGCCAATAAACCAAGATGACAAAAAGAGTATTATATCTGCTGTCTAAATGGAGTGTCACACAACAGCTGGATTTCAATTTTGCCCTGTAACTATTTTGATACAATGTTAGGCTAGCGATGACTCACTGTAT
Source organism: Unio pictorum (assembly GCA_030141615.1). Taxonomy (NCBI): domain Eukaryota; kingdom Metazoa; phylum Mollusca; class Bivalvia; order Unionida; family Unionidae; genus Unio; species Unio pictorum. Next base: position 12,158,548 of record JARLTB010000147.1, on the reverse strand, counting down.
GATGCTAGTCATAGCTGGGGTCAATCCAACAGCGACATGCAAGTGACATGGTGTAAGCATGATTTCTTTAATTGGTAATATTAATGGTAATAAACATACTTACATTTATGCATCTGGAATTTCCTCAAATTGTACTTTTGTAGTTCTTCAAATCCAACTGACATGTACTGCAAAACCTGATATGTAGAAGCTGTACCAGAATTTCAAGTAGCCTACAATTCCAGCTAATAACCATTCACCTTATTTCACTGAATTTATCCAATAATCCAGCCCTTCTTAATCAGAAAAGCTGAATTGAGGTGGGTCAAGATGGAAACAAAACCCATTTGCATTCATTTAAAATATGATTCTAGATTTCAATTTTAAGTAGACCAAAAGGACAATTCTTTTTTAAACTGCTGTAGAGCGTGCAACTAAGTTAAAATGTCACTGGGCGAAGTTATGTGCGCATGAATAGTTGTTGTGTATTGATGAATCTATGGTTGCGAATTTATTTTGGAATAAAACAGAAATTGAGTTGCATTGCTTTTTGTAATGTTTTTAATTGTTATGCCTTAGGTACTTCAGCAAAGTGAGCATATAAGAAAGCATTTGTTAGGGAAAATATAACTTGTTTTTTTTTTCCTGCAAAATATTGCACTTTGCAAGATCGTTTATTATTCTGCAGAAAACTTGTTCATATTTTTCCATACAAATACAGTAGCCAATGATTGATTTGGCAATGTTTTTTTCTACATTTTTGTCAAGGCCTTCTATTGAAATGTAAGTAATTACCTTTTCTTGTTGTCCATCTAACTACTGACACTTTTTGTGGCCACCATGCATTTACAACTCTTACACATATTTGGATGTCATTTTGGTAGGTGTCTAGGTAAATGTGGCATTTAAAGGTTTCATCTTCGTAGGCCTATATGTATCTTTTGTAGGTTTTGTGTCATCATTTCCATTATGGTTAGTGATGGCCTCCATTGATTAAATTCACATTTCTATTTGGGTTTCTTGTAACTGCCATAGCTGAAGTTGTTTCATTACCAAATTTATTATTTTTTTCTTCAGTTTGGGTGTAACACATTTACTAATCCTAGTTACATTGTCAGAATCACATGTTTTAGATGTTTTTGATGTTGCACAGGTTTAACATGTATTCAAATATTCTTTAATACTTGTTGGTGGCAACTTTGGTGGTATAGGTAAGCATAAATGGTACCTTAAAAGGATTTGGTCATTTTTTTTAAAAAATATCCAGAAAAAGTATGTTTGAAAACATATATTGTTTAATGCAGTAAAATGAATGACTTAGGATCCTAATATTTGTGGTTGTGTGATAATCTTTACCAATTATGATACCATGGATTGGATATGATTTTAATTATTATTACAGACAAGAAAATTCAGTCCACAACATTTCTGAGCTGAGTCAAGTTGCTCATACTACAAAAATACCGTACTTGCTCACTGTACATGGGAGCTATAGAGGAGAGTTCCTTATACATGTATTGAAATGCCTAATAATGGTTGCAATTACACTATGGATTTCAAATTGGATGCAATTACACTATGGATTTCAAATTGGTTGCAATTGCACTATGGATTTCAAATTGGTTGCAATTACACTATTACACAAGATTTCAGATTGGTTGCAATTACACTTTGGATTTCAGATTGGTTGCATTTACACTATGGATTTCAAATTGCTTGCCTTTAAACTATAAATTTCAAATTGCTTGCAATTACACTGGATTTCATGTTGGTTGCAGTTACACTATGGATTGGTCGCATTTACAGAAATCACATGACAAGAAATCAAAATTCTAACTTTTTGAAGTGTTTGTTTTCCCTCTCAATATTCTGCTGTTTATGGTTTAGTTAAAGTCCTATATTATGTTTACTAATTGTTAAGACTTGTATATTCTTGCACATTCATTGTTTTCTTTTCAAGCAAGAATGAATCTAGATGTTTACTTACATTTCTTGTTCATAATAAACGGTAACTAAATATTTGTAGGGAACATGTTAACGTTTTGCCAGACAAGTAAAATTTCTTGTTAATCAAGAATATGATATACAATAAAGACTTGAATTTTTAGTCATTTTCTCATAGAAATTGCATTTCTAGACAGCATTTTCAGATTTATTCAGCCTTGTAATAATGTTCTGGTCAAAATTTATATAGATTCTTAGATACCTCATAATTAACTCGCTCAGCAGTAATGTACATTTTAAACCAAATGCTTTTCAATACTTTTTAGTTTGATCTTTTCACACTAGTTATTCCAAACACTTCACAATTTTTTTCTTGTTCAGTTTCTTGTATTTGCAATGATGTATCACATACCTCAAAATCTTTCCAGACATGCAATTCACAAGAGAAAGAAACAGTTGAAATTTGGACCAGAGACCGTGATGGCAATGGCAAATAATCCAAGCAGTCATGACTTTCATAAATTTGCCTTTCAACAAAATGGGGTTGCGCCAGCCCTGCATTTTCATTTGGCTGCCAGTGTCAATCCTGAGACAGGTAATCTGTCGACATGTGTATATGTAAAATATTTGTTGCACAGAAGGCAGTGGAACATTTTATTTCCATGTTGTTATAATTCATGTAAATACTTGCAGATTCAGAACTTTTTTCATTTTATAGAAAATTTTGTCAGTGTCAGATAAATTGTACATACCTTTCAAGAATATTTCAGAAATGTTAATAAAATGGTAATAGGGGACCAGGTGGCCAAGTGGTATATAGTGCTTGTCTTTACCAATTATTGCCATCTCACCTATCTATGTGGGTTTGAGTCTTACATTTAGCCAATGGGGATGTGTGAGAAAGCTGCCCAGGGTTTTCCCAGGTTCTTCATCCATCAGTTATGTGTGTGTGTGATTTGTTTTTTTAACGTAGCTTTAAAAATTTCCATTCATATCGCTACGGAGTTAACACCATATTTATAAATCTTTGGTATGACTTGGCTGGAGTTTGAAACCATATCCAAGGTAGAAGCTAGAAAGAAGTAGGCTACTGTAGCTTAGAAATTAGGAATGGAAGTGTGATTAAAAGGAAGAAAAACACTCCACTCATAATCACATGTCACAAATAAGTGGCAAACTTTAACTTTGGAATTAAAAAATAGAATAGAATAAAAATATATTACTTTTTATGTGATTGTAGTTCCTATGTCTCAATTAGGAAAATGATGTACTGACACCAAGATTATAAAAACAGTCATATGCTTTGGCTCTGACACATTTCAGCATTTTGACATCAAATTTAAGTTCAAATCACCCACCAATTAAAAAGGAATGATACCCATGTCTGCATTTTACCATGAGAAAAATGTTTGGTCAGCTCTGCTTTTCTGTTTGAGAAGCATTTTTTGCAAGATTGCAAGGTTCTATTTCCAAATTATTTTTTTTAGAAAATTTAAGAATGAGTGGAAATGTGAACTGACATTTATTTGATGTACATTCTGATATCTGAATAATATATAACCTTCATAGTTTTATGGGTATATTTTTACACATAAAATTATTTGAGCAGTTGATAATAGAATATGCTGAGAAGTTGAAAATATAATAAAGTATAAAACAATCCTCTGCCTGTTTCATATACAAGTTGAGATTTTGGGATCAAGGGTCAACTGTCTCTTCAGTTTGGTAATCTACTGAAAACCATGACCTATAGCCATATTGACATGAGGTTTTCACTGAAAGCCATTTTATGATGTCTAGTTGCTCTTAAATTAAAATTGTGCCAGTCTGAGACCTGTTATGGCTGCTGTGATGACTTGCCTGAAGCAGATTGTTATATTGAGATAGGGTATAATCTTAAAATACTTCTTGGTGGATCATTAATTAAAATGATGCCAAGCAGACTTTCATGGCTAACATGGTGTTAAGCTTAAAAATGTTGCTTTTGAATCGATGGTTATATCATCATGAGGTTTTCACTAAAATCATTCTTATTATATGAAGTTGGTCTTTAATGAACATGGTGACAATTTGCCTGACAGCCATCTTGAAAATCTTGCTACTTATGAACAGTTGTAATGATTTTGTGTTTTCTTTAAAAGACTTTTTCTTTGCGGAAGTGGTAGGCCGGGGGTTTGATCCCTGGCCGTGTCATACCAAAGACTTACTAAAAATGGTACTAACAGCTGCCTTGCTTGTAGCTCAGCATTAAGAGGTTAGTATTATGGCTGCTGCTACTGATAGGGACATGGGGTTTTCACTAGAAGACTTTGTTGTTTAGTTGGTTCTGAATAAAATGGTCCCAACCAGACCTCCAGTATGGTTACCATGGTAGCCATCTTGAAAATCTTGTTATATTTGTCTCTTCTGAAAGATGATCATGTCAGCAGGGAATTTTTCTTTGAAGGCTTCTTTTAATATCTTGGTGGTGGTGCTAATCAGACCTCCAACATAATGGCCATGTTTACCATCTTGAAAATCTTGGTACCAGAATTTTTTAAGGGATGGTCATATTCACAAGGGGATTCACTACAAAACATTTCCAATATATGTAATTTGTCTCATCTGAAAAAGTTGGAAATGTGATCCCCCAACATTCGAATAATCTTTTAATAGATACTTCTCCTGAACTGATGGCCACACCAACAATTTTTTATGTAAAAGAACACGCTTCATTATTGCAGTACTTGTATGATTTTTCCTATTTTTAAATAGTGCCATTTCGGCTACCAAAAGGGCTGACTTGATGGTCATCCTAATTGTTAGAATGCTCTTTCTTCTGCTTCTGAATAGATAGCTGTATTAAGATAGGGTTTTCACTAAAACACAACTGCAATAAGATGCTGGTTCTGAATGAAAATGGTGTCCATCTGACATCCAGCATGTTACTTTAGTGGCCATCTCATAAATCTTGCTATCACTAATCCTGGTTGTCATGACATTGTAAAATGCCTTACACAAGTTTTAATTGGTTCTGAAAATGGCAGAGATCTGATGGCCGACATATCCACACTTTGTGGAAGGTTTTTGAAAACCAGACTTACCTGACACAATGGATTGAGTCAGATGTCATTGCTTCCATATTTTTTAATTTTTTTGTAAGGTTTGAACACAGTAACATGTACATAAAGAAGTGAATTTTGATCAGATTCTATATTAAGTTGCATTCTTGTGAACAAGTTGACAGCCAGCCACTAACAAACCATATTTGTGCACTTTAATAAAAGAACCATTTTGGATTCTTGGAGCCAGATCTGATTAGAAAGATTAAGCAAAAACCAATTCAGGTCAATAGTGAAATTTAGCATGCATGTTTGTATGCAGATTTAGTTCTCCTGATCAGAATTTCACGCCATTTTGTCCCTTTTTCACATTAAATTTTTATAAAAATATATTAATGGACATAAAGTTAGTTATAATCTTAAGGTGGTTGTTTTGGATCCCTTTCAAAGTAAATATAAATCTAGATGCTCAACTACAATAGATTTTTTTCTCTGTTATTTTCAGATATTCCTCTGCAGCCTGTGGTTGGAGCAAAGGAAGAGCATCAGTTTCAGTTGCACTGGCTGAACAACAAAGAACTCCAGTTTACCATGGAGTCCGAGAAAATACTTCAAGAGATCCACAAGGACAGTCTCCACCATTTGGATAGTCAACAAAAAGACCAACCGAATGGAGACATTGATCGTCAACCAAATAACTGCAACCACATAGAAACAGAGAATGATCTGTATCAGCCAGAAGAGGACTTGGATGAAGGTATGAAACATGTATTGCACTATAAAATTCATGATGTTTTCTTTTTTTTTTTACTTCATTTTTCACTAAACACATTACATGAGATAGAGTTTCAAGGAAATTGGAGTAATATTGTTGATACATTATTTAATGGAATTATGTGCATGAAATTAGTTGCATATAAACATCCTTTAATGTACTATGTCATCTCATATATCATTTTAGTGAGAAAGGAATAGAGGCGCTAGGGATTACTTTTTGTTTCCGAAATTCAGAAGGATGAAAATTTTCTTAGGATAATAGTTCCCATACTTTCTGGCGATTCTTCTAGTTTTTTTGTGCAAACAGAAAAGGAAAAGGAAATGTTATTTTGTTACAAGAATTTGATATTTCAAACGTTGTTGCTTGTATTTGATTTATTTGACGTTCAAACATTCAAGGCCTTAATTTATGATCTCTATGCTTCAGCATGAGGGATATCTCTGTCAGTCCATTGCCTCAGCTCTTTTTTTATTTTTGTTAAAACTGCACAACTTGGAAGCTTCTCGTTAATACGGTGATCATGTGCAGGAGGGCTATTATAATTTGCTCCATCTTATATTAAAAGTAATATTTTCAGTTATATTGTTAACATACGTAGTCATGGTGACATACAGTTTTATTCTCATGCCTGTCTATATCTATTCAGGATCCCAAAAGAAGAAAAAGAAAAGCAGATTCTTCAGGAAGAAAAGCAAACACAAAAAGCAGAAAGATGGCCAGATCTTGGGTAGTCATGAAGACAGTCAGTCCAGTATTGGGTCTGATGCATCTTCCGATTACACTATGTCGTTCTCAGATGGGATGACTCCCACCTCATCACCTGAGGTAGCAGTAAGTCTATTAGCATGCGGTGGAGGGGCAGGGCTCCATGTACATGATATATTATTGCTGAATGGTATGCAGTATTAATATAAAGCAGATGGAAGACAAGAACAGAGGCATACGTATGATAGCAGAAGTACAATTTGTCTTGCCTCTGAAGGGCATCACATTGGTATCACATTTCTGTAGTTTTTGCAAAAATCCCTGTTTGTTTGCACCCCCAACCGATTTCAGTAACAAAAATCTTTGTCATAAAACTTAGTAAATTAATTCCTTGATTTATAATTTCAAACATGACTATGAACAATGAGGCCATTATGCTGGCATCCTCTGTACGTTTAATGTTTAACGGTTTCCATACTTACATAGTGCCATATTGTGAGTCTATCTTCCTCCGACAAAAGTGAATTAGTTCATCCTATTTGGTAAGTTACTATCATGTTGAGATTTTAACTATCATGTTGAGATTTTAGAGTTATATCCCTTTGCACACTTACATATAAATTACACTGCTCATCAAATAAGCAGGAAAGGCAAATTTTTGGTTATTATTCTCTTTCTTTCCTTGATTTGACATTGTAAATATCATAAACAGACATGTAGTGTTTTCACTATATGTACATGTGTAGTCTTGTTTCCATCCATTTCCTGACAATGGACTTGTTCATAAACTGGAAATGACTGGTGAGCAGTGTCATCTTTTACCCTGAAAACTTCTGTTTGGTATGATAAACACAGACGAATGATAATGATGTTTGGCCCCTCCCTCTCTGGCCATAATTAGGTTTTGAAATTATCAATCAATAAAGAAGTTCTTTTTTCTCGTTTGCACTTTTCATTTTTTTTAAATCGGTTGAGGGGATAGAAACAAATGGGGAGGTATATACAGACTATGGCATGATGGAGGTGTTATTGGTTTAATCAATGACATGAAAATTAGCTTAAATTTTCAGAAGTCACATATCTTGTACATTAGTTGGTGTATTCAAATGAAACTTAAGGATTATATTGCTTAGGTGGAAAAACTGCTTCTGCATGCATTGTTTTAGGTTATAATGGAACATGTGTTGCTTGTTGCTTGTTTGGTAATGTATATGGATTCTGTATGGGGTGATAGAAATGGACAGTTCTCATTTATGACTTGGACTGAGGCTTCAGTAACAAGAAAAATAGTTTTTAAAAAAGAATTCCTTAACCATATTCTATTTTTTTTGGGGTGGGTGGATAGATTGGTATATAGTGCTATTAATATGTTTGCCCATACATTAGTTCCTAATCCATGTTTACATCTCAATTCAAGAATTTTATTGTTTAGGAACTGAATCTTTAAAAAAAATACCTTGATCATGATTTTTAACATTTATCTGAAAAATTTGATTGGCAAGACATTGTGGCCACTGGATACATTTCTAATTATGTTTTAGGCTGATTACCAGAAGGTTATGTTATGATTCAATGATCTGAAAATATGCAACAGAAAAGTGAAAACCATAAAGTTTTGTAAAATTAAAAAAATAATTTATTTTTCTAGAATGCAAAGTGAATATTTAAAAAGAACTTACCGTATTGTGAATTATATTACAAATTGTCTGAAAAGTTTTATAGTCCAAAAGTATAGAGTATTTCGAATAAATGTTGATTTACAATATCCTGGAATATTGTTGATGTGCTAATTGTCTTGATGTATCACAATGATATAGTCTGAAATGTCTCTAAATGAATTCACAGTAATCCCAAAATAGTGACTTAGTCCTAAAAGGATCAATGTGCAGTTTGTAATTTCAATATATAATGTGAATTAAAAAAATCATCTCAAATTAAAACTGAATGCAATCACCAGCCTTGCGTTCCATCCAGCTGGCAGCTGAGCTAACTGTCCATCATGCCGCCCAGCACACTCTGGCCACCCATACCGGCATGACAAGTTGTGGCACATGCCTGCTGTATGTTCAGCTGGTGAGCCATTTGTTGATGGATCATCTATTGAAGATATCATAATACATTTAGAGACAATAAATGTGTCTCATTCATGCCTCAATGGATGATCTATGCAGACATGAACATTGTGCCTGTGCCTGATGAGGCCAATCCAAACAGTGAGTGCAGGGATAACCTTGTTGACTTTGCATGCTCAAATCCTACTATAGAATTTAATGAATTCTGATTTAAAGTGGCTGTCAAGGGGATATATTGTTTGTTCCCAAATTCCTAATGCTCACAACCACCAGGTGTGAGCGAAATCTATGAGGTTAATGCATCAGTAGAAGTGGAAGGCAAAGATGAATATCCTCCTTTCATCTACTGCTACAGTCAGAAAATATAAAAGAAATAGCAGACTATATGTTGGACAAGATCCATGATGCAAGCAATTTTATGGTATTCTTTTCAGAAAAACCAACTATGAGCAACCTCTATGTCACAGTGGAATTGAACCCACTTGGGTACATGTACCACTAAGCTTTAATATTAGGTGAAAACATTGAAGCAGTGGGTATGGCTAACCACATGTTATACAGGGTTGATAAGAATGTTTTCTTTGGGGAAATTTCTTAAGCTCATGCATAAAATTCTGGCAACAACCCTGCTCCCATTTTGGACCTAACATTACTATCAATTTTTAACTTTACAAATGGTAGAAGTCATACATGGGAAACTATGACCAGGTTCACCAATGTCAAAAACAGAACTGACCACCATTCTAGGCTAACTTTTTGATGGCTTCAGCTAACTTAGATTTTGTGAGATAAGTGCTATCTTTGCACACTATCACTCAAGCCATGTCCCTCCTTGGCAGTCCAGTAGGCTTTAGGGGTTAAGAGGTAGGCATCGTCAGAACTGCCCTCGAACTGGCCTTGTGACCTGCACCAGCATTCAGGCCAAATTAGTGTCCGCCTCAATGGAGAAATGATCATTGAGAAAGAGATTAGGCAGAATACTGCCCAACAACAATAATGGTTTCATCCTCAAATTCCAGGCTTTAACATGCCCTTCTTTTTAGGAGGTACTTCAATAAAGGGATAAGAAACAAGGTTGCTCTTTCATCAAGCCCCACAACAGTAGCTGTTGACTTGTCACCTTGACTACCTGGACTTAGTATCAGACTCCATCATTGTCATCAACATTGGAACAAGACTATTTTTTTCCAAAATTTAAGAAATTTTAGAGGGGATTCTGATTTTCATTTTTTCAGCCCCCTTCTCTTTTGTCTTCCTTCATAATGGACATGCTATCACATTTGGAGAAAGCCAAAATTCTTCCGAGGGAGATCTGGAATTTTCTTAGCTAGTGAGGTTTTATTCCAGGCTTTTTCGTGTCCAAAATCCAGTTGATAATAGTCATAGATCTCATTTTACTCAACAGATACATTACCACACCAAAGTTCACATATATTCACATTCCTATCCGTCCTATTTAACACAAGTTCCTTTTGTCTGCCTGGAACATTATACCAGTTTCATGCTCTCTTATCCAGTCTCAATATCTGTCCAGTCATTATTTGTGGTGTCACTCTGTTACCAGATGATTTCATCAATAGCAAGTGCAGTGTATGTTTTGTTTTTATGGTTTAATGCCATTTTTCAGCACACTATAGGCTTTACATGGCGGCCAGTATTAATGGTGGAGGAAGAACCGGGAAAACCCTGGAAAGAACCACCGACCCACGAGAAGCTACTGGCAAGCTTACTCACATACCCACATTGGCCGAATCCTAGACTTGAACCCACGCAGACAGGGGTGAGAGTCTGTAACGGACAGCGCTTTGGACCACTCTGCCACTTGGGGCTCCCAAGTGCGGTGTATATGGACAAAGTCCTCAAAAGGCACATGCCAAGTTCAGGGCTGAAATAATCTTTTGTCCCTTTTACATTTTTAGTTAACTGAAGAAGTTGGATCAAGATCAATCTAAGCATTTTATCAGCATATGCTTTAAATTTCAGACCAATCTTGATTTTGTCTGTCCCCATCCTACACACATAGCATGGATTATCAATGTATGGATTGTGAATGCACTATCATTTAGCTTGGATGGGGTTGGGGCTATACTCCTTCATGATCTTGGTACCAAAATTGACACAAACGTTGTCACTTGTCACTTTGACAATCATTTTATTCTTATGCATGTTTAATGGGTAGTATGCATACTTTGTAAAACTGACACAAAATTTTGCTTTGAGGTCCTTTTTTGAGGAAAGTTGGGTCCCTTTTGAACTTTTGCCTATTCCTTCCCAACATGCATGGGGTAACTATCAGAACTTTTGCAATATTGTTTCATGTCAGTCAATCAGTGCAACTTTGTTGATGTATATCGTTCATTATCTTTCTTTTTACTGCAGAGTGCAGTAATACGGAATTTCATATTATACTTAACAAAGAATATTGCCCATTAATTCAACAGAAATAAGAAAAAAAATGCATCTGTTCAGTTCAGTAACATAGTATTGAGAGATTTAAAAGAAATAAGATTCATTGCACCAATTGTACTCAAAATAGGTCCATTAGCACTTTCTGAAGTTTTGTTTCATGATAAGTAGATGGTTCTGTAGTAAACAGTAGAAAGCACTTGACCAATTTGAGATGCAGAGATGCATGTTGAGACCAAACTTGGTATTACTGCTACTGATAGGTCTTTTATTTCTGTACAGCCTTGTTAAAGAAATGTAAATTTGACACCTATTATTTTATCAGTCGATTGATTGATACATCTAGAGATGAGGAATCAGTCCCATGTCTTCCAATGAATCCATTTTAGCTTCAAAGAAGTATACCAATACAGAAATAAGCTAAATGATATTGAAAGAAATCGGTTTAAATGCTTTATTTTTATTTTTATTTTCGTCTCAATAGCCATACGCATCAATAGTCACAAACAGAAATCTGCACTGAAATAATTAAATATGATTGGGTCATTGATGGATCATTTCCATTTGACTGATTTTTTTGTTGTTTTATTTCTATCATGATAACAAAATTGTTTTTATATTTTCCTTACAAGAACGATCAAATAATTGGATACATCTATATGCCTTAAATTTGTTAAATGTTTAAGTTGGATGATTTTCCACATTTTTATTCATTTCAACAATACTCTGAGATGAGATTAATTAGAAACAATTACCAATACTTCCACTTTTAATGCCGGAACTATTTTTTGAGCTGTAAACATGAGTACAGTCATATGGCTTCATGTTAGAAATGTGCATTTCCCAGACTGAAATTGATCTCATCTTCTGATGCTAGCTTTATATGTGTTTACAGTGATCATTTTCTTTATGTCTGGACAGTATCCACTTAAGCTAATTCTATATTAGGAAGAGACCATTCAAGTTTTCATAGGGTTATATTAGTTTAAACAATTTTATCTTGTGATGCATGAAAGAATTAAAATATGCCCCAGTGGGAAAGAACCATGAATTAACTTTTTTCAACAGAACCGGCTGTCATCAAAATTTTAAATATACCTTCCTCTGAGTATTACTTTTCATGTTTAAACATATCTTTGCACTGTTCAAGAGAAGATCAACAAGATCTCATCAAGTTTGTGCGTAAGTTTGTTAAGGTTTCTTTGAATAAAGTATAAGCATCAACTTCTTGCAAAAGGTTTTAAACAGCCTTTTGTAATTGAAACAAGTTCAGTATGTATTAGTACAATTTTTGAGTCATTGTGACTGTTAGTATTATTTAATATTTGATTTGGCATCACATCTATTACATAGATTTTATTAGAACTAGGAAATGTGTATCATCATCTGATAATGTAGATAAATTGGCATATCTCTCTCTCTCTCTCTCTCTCTCTCTCTCTCTCTCTCTCTCTCTCTCTTTCTTTCACACACACACACACACACACACACACACAGCCTCTAAAGAGAATACTTGCATAGGTCATACACAGTAAGCTGCATCCATTTAATAGTTAAGCATGTGGCTTTTTATGACAGGGTTCCTTAGTAGATGCTCTGGACAGAAAAATCGAGATATTATTAAGGGATTGGCATCAGAATCCAGACATGTTGTTCAGCATCCACCCAGTAGATGGAAGCTTCATGGTTTGGTAAGATCTTTATTATATTTTTGGGATATATTGTTTATGTTTGAGATGTACAACTTATTCTCTAGGGACTGGATAGTGTAATTTTAATTCTACCTCATGATATTTATCTCAGCCAGTCTCGTGGTTACATTTGTCTCCTTGCACTGCATAGCCTTAAAGGGAGACAAATAATGTAACCCCTTAATTGGGATTTCCTTGTCTCAGTATGAATCCCAACATATTCTTCTACTGCTTTTCTAACTGGCTTGGCATACATTAATTTGATACATTCACGCGAATAAACTTGCAAATGAAGTTAAACAATTTTTTTTCAAATAAACATTTTGAAACTTCATTGTAATTTGTGAAAGTTCATGTAAATCTCATTACTATTATTAATACATTTAATTAGATTTCTTTGAGTTATTCCTCCTTAAGTATCAGCATTAGTACCCAGTCATAATGCTAGCCGTTTATACTTTAAAATAATTGTATTATTTAAATAAGATTTTCTTTAAGATCCTTTAGATCATCATGTTTGATCATCTTGTTACAAAAGAGTAATATTCAGAGAAAATTAATTGGGGTGGGTGGGTGTGATTTTGATTTTAAAGATTTAAATCAAATCTAGGACTTGTGACATGAAACTATAGTTAGGCTGGGTTTCCATCCTGTTACTATTTTTATCATACAGAGACTAAAATAGCAGGGACACAGTAATTAGTCACTGTTTTGAAGATGTACAGATCTGACCTGAATTTCACTAGAGAACATAAGTGTAGACCTAAAGCCAAGTTTATAATCCAGTGATTTGATTGGCTGAAATTAAAGTTGGACATAAAGTTGACCAATCAAATGTCATAAGCCTTAGGACTCATTTTGGTGAAACTGTGGCTTATCTGTTAAAAACGAGGTGTAATATGAGTTAATTCAGGAATCAAACATGGTTACATGGTTTAGTTACATTTTTTGTGGACAACAATGAAAGAATTATTTAATCTTGTGGCTTATCTTGAGAGTATTCTTGTTACGCACAATGGTGTTGGGTGGAGATATTGCTATATCTGTGTCAATTCATCTGTTTGTTCATAAATATATTTGTTTCCAGAGCATAACTTGCAAACTATTCAAGGTATTTCAATCAGACTTGGTACAGATATGAAACAGGGTGCTAGCAGGTGCTTTTTTATTTTGGAAACAAAGTGTATTATGTATATTCTAGACAGTAGCATACTAACATAAGTAGCATAACATCTGAAAGTGCTGGTCATAGGGTAGTTTTAGCACCAGTCTTTACATAAGTAGATACTCGGGTACATGTCATCTTGAGATGACTTTTGTTCTTAGTGTTGTTAGAAAAGTTTGAATGATGTAAATTGTACATGATGATAATCCTTACATGATCAGTTATGGATATAATCCATTCGTTCATAAAATTTCCACAGAATGGAGTGTTCAGTATGCACTGCCACTAATGCTAAAGGTCCATTATCTGTTCATTGGTGCTTGTCTGTCTGATTACTTGGTTCATGTATTTGTATTTATATCACTGTGACAAGGCATTTTTATTGATGGTATGTTAAATTATTATATTTGGAACCAGCGTAGATTGCAAGATTGAAAGTAGAGTAGTCCCCCTCTTATATGGACACCCCTTTTGCACAAGGAAAGTGGCCATTATCAGACGGGTGGCCTTTCCAGATGGGGATTGTGTTTGTGAGAAATACATGTATGTGTATGGTGTAAGAAAGTTTAAAGTAACTTCAAAGCAATAAATATACAGTAAAACCTATCTTGAGAGACCACTGCTATGAAAGACCACCTGTTTTGATAGACCAAAATTTCCATGCACAGACTTATTGATTATATAGTGTTATGACCTGTTATGAGAGACCACCTGTCTTGAGAGACCATTATATTTTAGCAGAGGGGGTGGTCTTTCAAGACACGTTCTACTGTATTCATATAAAAATAATGTTTATGAAAAGGTTCTTCTTGTTTCAAGAAGAGATTTATTTCAAGTAACTTACGTTAGTAGTTCTTGATTAACTGTGAAATGCGAGTGGGGTATTGTTAGAATGTACATTGCAAAACCATTAAAAAATCTCATTTAAATCTTGGTGCAAACATTGCTTGGTATTTAGAATATTCTCTTTCCAATTTAAACCATTTTCCAACTGCTGTAGAATATTCTTCTTGTCTGTTTTGATGTTTACTTGAGACTTTCAAACAAGTTTTTGCAAAGAAAATGTTGAATTCTTCTCTATTGTCGTTGAGTTAAATGACTTCTACTTGTTCTTCTTAAGTAATAATTTTCCATTTACATGTCAACATATTTTATGATATTTATTCGTATGTTGCTAATTGTACAGAACTGCAATTTAACTTTTGTAGGGGAGATGAAATGCCATGTTTAGAAAAGAATTGATACTTTTCCTGAAATGTGATTTTTTTGGGTCTTCATCTGGTACCCTGTTTTGTTAAGGTTAATTTCTCTTTGTGTGTGAATCCACAAAAGCTATATTTAGCCTGTTGTCCATGTAATGATTTTAATGTTACCTCTGGTCATTATTATCAAAGAGAAGAATTCAGTAGCTTTTTGAAGCCCAAAACATTGTTGAGCCCAACCTGTTAATATCTGAGTTTGTAGATAATGATATTATTTAAGTGCTATAAATTAAAATGTACTACTTTAGCCAACACTTCTTTTAGTAATGATAACCTGTCACTGGGAAAGAGACAGATAGAGATAATCAGATTATTTACTTTACTTCTTGAGTTACTTATTGGTTTTAGACATATATTAGGCCAAACAACAATAAATGTTTCAGGTGAACTGACTGTCCAGTTATTCATTACTGACCCTAACACTTTTTCCCCTATGGTAAAAGAAATCACATTAAATATATTTAATGTTTTTTAAAAAAAATACATGCCTATTTTAATTTTAATACCAGTACAGTAGGAAACACATATTTTCTTTGCCACTGATAAAATGTGCTCACTTGTGAGGGGTAAATTTGAAATTTGTGGCTTAAAATACTGGCTACATGCCACACCAGAGTGTTGGCTGCTCAGGAAAGGTACTTTTGTACACAAACTCATTGATACAGTGAAAACTGCCCATTTAGATAATATTGCCACAGTTGATGGGGGCCATATAAATGGAGGACCAATGTATCAGGCTTGTGTTGTGTTGGAATGCTTTTTTTATTGTCTTTCAGGCATGTAGATTGGTTGGACGAGTACACTCCTTACTCTTACCGTCAGGCACAGATAAGCTTTTCTTCCAGGCTTCCCCATGCCATTCCTATCCCAGATGCCAGGACTATGGCCAGCAATCTGCTTATGTACTGCAACTACAGTAAAACGGATATAAAGTCTTTCATGAAATTGTCAGAGAGTAAATTTTCCGTGGATGCAAAATTTGCACCTTCATCTGCAGCTACAGGGAAGTGTTCTGCAGGCCAAAATGACAATATGTTGATTCCTAATGTGTTAATGATTTCCAAACATGCAAATGGATCTCTGAATCAGTGGCAGACAAGTTTCACAGAAAATTCCAAATTCACAACTGTTGTCAGTGTTGCACATGCATCACGTGCATGCGGCCATAGATTTCGGACCAATACTGCCGCTTGTCACCCAGTGCTTCCACTTCTTCTTACAACATCTCATCACAACATTCCAGAAGAAGATTTATCCCAGAAGGATGGTGAGAAGCCTAAAAATGGGCTTCGCAATTCTTGGCTGGAAAACAAAGAAAATGAGAAGTGGTCACCTGATAAAATGGGGATTCAGTTTTGTAGTGAATTGATATTGTGGAGGGTGGACCCAGTTGGACCTTTGTCAAAGTCAGGAGGAATTATAGAGCTGGCTAGAATAAATTCTCCAAATATATCAGCATTTTCAAATGTGGCATGGGTGCCAACTCTGCTGCCAAGGTAAGTTGCTATTAGTGACAAGGTTTGTTGTATCAAAAGTGAATATATGTAGAAAACTATACAATTGAAATGCTTGATCCAGTCCCAGGAAAGTTATAAACCGACTCTGCATAATTATATTAGTGAAAAAAATAATGTAACAAATTTACCCCATCTTTTGACCTTAACTGTCCCTTTTTTACATTATTGTTGTACAGTTCTCACTCGGAGTCTTTGACAAGAAAAATGGAGCAACTTGGCATTTTATTGACATAATGACTTTAGCTGTTTAATCAGAGATATCTAAATGTACTGTATTGGTGTTAAGGTCGTATTAAGTGATCCAAAATATCACAGACATTGTGACTGAATAATTGTTAAAGCTACATTTAAAATCCAAATCACACAAACACACACTTACACCAGTCTGAAAATTATAAGGAAACAAGTGAGAGTGAATTCAATGCTATAGATCTTGGATGGTGTAACAGAGAATATGAAATAATGTAGAGATAATTCATTGCTGTATTGATTTATCAAGATTTAAAATCTACAGAGTCACATTTACTGAACTTTTGGAATATTAACATAGGTTCTGAAATTTTTTGTTGATGTGCAAGGAATGCGTCTTATTTGTCTTGCCTACTTGAGCAGTTTAACATTTTACATCATGATCAGCCATTTTCAAGTTTTATATGAATGAATGTTCATGAAAGTCAGATACTTGAGTTAAATTGACAAGTAAACAGAAAGAGGTGACTAAATAGGTTCCATTGAATGCTTTTTTGTTGTTGTTGTAGTACATCGTTTGGTACATTCAGCAACTCCCCCAGTGCACTGTTTGTAGCATCAGATGGAATGCAGTTACGTCTTTACCAAGCTGTTATAGATGCAAGAACACTTCTGATGGAGACAAGTGTAAAGAAAGAGGTATGCACATAGACAAGTGTAAAGAAAGAGGTATGCACATAGACAAGTGTAAAGAAAGAGGTATGCACATAAACAAGTGTAAAGAAGAGGTATGCACATAGACAAGTGTAAAGAAAGAGGTATGCACATAGACAAGTGTAAAGAAGAGGTATGCACATAGACAAGTGTAAAGAACAGGTATGCACATAGACAAGTGTAAAGAAAGAGGTATGCACATAGACAAGTGTAAAGAAGAGGTATGCAGATAGACAAGTGTAAAGAAAGAGGTATGCACTTAGACAAGTGTAAAGAAAGAGGTATGCACATAGACAAGTGTAAAGAAGAGGTATGCACATAGACAAGTGTAAAGAAAGAGGCATGCACATAGACAAGTGTAAAGAAGAGGTATGCACATAGACAAGTGTAAAGAAAGAGGTATGCACATAAACAAGTGTAAAGAAAGGGGCATGCACATAAACAAGTGTAAAGAAGAGGTATGCACATAGACAAGTGTAAAGAAGAGGTATGCACATAGACAAGTGTAAAGAAAGAGGTATGCACATAGACAAGTGTAAAGAAAGGTATGCACATAAACAAGTGTAAAGAAAGAGGTATGCACATAGACAAGTGTAAAGAAGAGATATGCACATAAACAAGTGTAAAGAAAGAGGTATGCACATAGACAAGTGTAAAGAAGAGGTATGCACATAAACAGGTGTAAAGAAAGAGGTATGCACATAGACAAGTGTAAAGAAGAGGTATGCACATAGTATTTTCTTGCCATATCTGTTCATGTACAGGGTTTGTACAACCTTGAAAAATCCTTAAATTTGAGAGCTTACATTGAAGACCCCTTAATTTTATCAAGGTTAGGTGTATCTTTGAGAAGTATTTGAATCTGTTGAAAATAAACATGAAGTTTTCCAAAGACTGAATGGATCTCAAGGAATACATAATGTTAAAACAGAATAAAATATTTATCTTTTTGAATTCCAGATTTTTATATTTGCTTTATTTCCAAAAATGATGAATAATACAATAAAGTGAGATTATATGTGGCACATCAACGACACATAATACTAGTTCTTACAAGATTGAATAGTATCCCTTGGCAGTAATGGTGCACTTTTTACATCTGTAGATGGATGTCTAATGTAGTAAGGAATTTGATATAACTTGCATAGATCTCTCATTACAAATCAAAATGGGAGTGTGACCCACTTTTATGTAAGACAAATAATCAATGATGAGTTATGTAATTCTTTGAAATTTAATTTATGAAAAAATAAGGTAAATCAATTTTTTTTATATTAAACAGCGTTTATACAGCATAACACAGATATTAATACAAACAGGTTGTTCGAAAGTGCACAGAAATGGAAGCAATATTCTTGCTTGTAAATACCCACAGTAAGCATCATTGATGGATACTTTATTTTGCATGGTTGGTATTTAATTTACTATTAATATTTAAAATCCAAACAACTATAGATACATTTAATGTGTAATGAATACCATCTTGAAAGTAGATTAATTTACCACAATTTGGACCATATACATGTTTCTGAAATGGAATAGTTGTATAGAAACATACAGATATTTGTATTCACAGTATTAAGGTGTGCTGCAAACATCTCAAGTTTCTAAAATTACCCCATGATCATCAATTTCTTTTGTATGTCACACACAAAGATGAAACCTGTTCTGCATGAATAAAATTTTCAGTAAAATAGGTTGACTTATCAAAGTATATATTACTCTCGAGACAAAACATTTTATTCACCTTGATAGATTTTCCCTTATGTCTAGTATCAGTTTCACAAAGTGATATTAATTATCATGTTTTAGCTTTCAGAAACAAATCCCATCAGTTATATAACTGTTGTAAAGCAGAGCATATAGTTTTATGGTGTCCATCCATCCATTCATTCATCGATATTGTACAATGGCATGAAAAGAAGGACATTTTTAAATTTTTTATTTAACCTTGATTTGTTCCAAGTACCATAATTAAAATTTAAATCACTTGCATTTAGGTAAGAAAATGTCAGACATCAAAGTAACCTGGATTTTAAGAAGAAAAATGATTTCCAATCCAATATTGTGCAGTTTTTATTACCATCTTTGAATGAACTTTGTGATTGGCTTGCATTTGAAACAAGGCAGATACATACCTGTTGATCTTGGTAAAAAGTAATAGGTCACAGGAATGAAGAAAGAAAAACAAAACAATTTCCACAAAACTTTTTCAAATATCCTATTACATACCTTGACAAAACATTGTAGATGGCTTGGACTGAGACAAAAAAGGTTCCAATTGATTTTGGGGTCGAAAGGTCAAAATAACATGATCTAGACACTACTCAATGAAGGAAAACAGTTTTCATTTTTGACAAGAAAGGCTCCTATCAGCTTTGTGGTAAAATATCAAAGTTGCAACGCCTGAAAGAAGATGACTGGTTTACAGTAGACAACTTGAAAGAAGATGACTGGTTTACAGTAGAAAACTTGAAAGAAGATGACTGGTTTACAGTACACAACTTGAAAGAAGATGACTGGTTTACAGTACACAACTTGAAAAAAGATGACTGGTTTAAAGTACACAACTTGAAAGAAGATGACTGGTTTACAGTACACAACTTGAAAGAAGATGACTGGTTTACAGTACACACCTTGCAAGAAGATGACTGGTTTACAGTACACAACTTGAAAGAATAATAATAATAATAATAATAATAATAATGAGGACTTTGTATAGCGCCTAATCTTTAAAAGCTCTAAGCGCTTTACACCATCAATAATGATATGACTACACTACAGAACAACATATGACAAAAACAATGAAATTGGAAAACATAAAAACATGCTGAAAATATATAAGATACAAAACATGATTAGGTCGCTAAGTTTGTCCCTGAAGTCGAAACAGGTGAGACTTGAGAGCACTCTTAAAAGGGACCACTGTGTCTTTGTGTCTAATTTCAATGGGCAATTCGTTCCACATCGCCGGGCCCTGGTATGCAAACGAACGTTGTCCATATGACAACGAAGACAAAGAAGATGACTGGATTACAGTAGACATCTTTAGTTCAGTGTCATTAACCATGCAAAAATTGTGTGAATGGCATGTGTATATTTTTGATCTACAGGTCAAGTATACAACCAATGAAAAAGGTTTCACTTAAAAGAAGCATGATAAAAAGTACTTCTATATACCATACTATTTACAATATCATGAGCATATAATATACCATACAGAGTATTTAATACTTGTTTTATATTGTGTTTTATGACATTGTCCATGTTTGATGCACATCATGAATATCAAACTTGTATGGTCCCCATCTGGTGACCATACTATATTCAGAACTAGAGTATCCTATTATTGTAATGAGAATGTGGCTTATTATTAGAAAACAGTGAAACATGTAAGGATTTCGACTAAATTACAAATCTATTCAGGTCCTGCTTATGTTTATGTAAGCTGTTCTTGTTATTGCATGCTGCATACATAAAACAAAGACAACAAACTAGGAAGAAATGCCACTTTAACATTTATTGATTTTTTTCTCTTTTTCTTAGCACCAGATGAGTTTTTCCAGCAATACCAGTTCTGGATATAGTGCTGAGCAACATCAAAATCCTGGAGATCTTTTCAATATTGTCAGTCTGCAGTCATCTAGTAGACCTGGCTGTATTATAGAACTGGAAGCCCTAACAGATGCTGAACATGACTGGCAGCAGAGCCAGCTTCTTCATGTATTCCAAGAACAGCTGATGATGGAAAAGAGTAGTAAGGGAGATAAATCTGCTATGGAACCAGTGGTGGACCTCAGAAATCTAAGCTCATTTGAAGAACATTTCTATCTTGTGGTCCTAGAAAAAGCCATTTTTGGTGGGTCTATACTACACATGTGGAAAATCACCGTATCATCATCGGCAGATTCTTCAACAACTGAATGTGAGTTCATATTGTTTGAAATTTTACTGTTGCTTTTGCCAATTCCTTTTTGACCTTTCATCTTTTTAAGTGTAAACATTTGTTACATTTACTAAACCCTTCAGTCTCATTTTAGTTGACCTGACCGTGAGACCAAGTGAGCTTATGGTATAGCCTTGTGTCCATTTTCTGTCATCCATTTACCATCTTTCCCACGCTGGAAGTCATGCTTTTTTAATCTGATTTTGATAGAACTTGGACTATTGGTCTAAATTGTCATTATCTCTGAATAGTTCAAATATGACTAAATTCTGTGCATAGTAAATGAGGTGATCTTGCACCTAATATGTTGTGCATGTTACTGTGATAGAGACAATATTTTCGATATTTTTTAAAATTGGAACAGGTACTTATCTCTTCAACATCTCAGATAAGTTTGATAATGAGTGAGATTCATTTATATTGATGAAGTGTTCTTGCATCATTTTGGCTGAGATTGTTTCATTCTGGTGTCCATATTTCTGATCCAATTTAGATCAGACTTAAATAAACGCGCACACACACACACAATTTGATAATGAGTAAGTATGATCTTGTATCTGATTAGCTGCATTTCTAATCTGGTTTTGATGAAACTTGGAATATATGCTTATACGGTTAAGATCTCAGAAAAGTTTGATAATTATTGAGACTCGTGCATACAAGTAGGTGATCTTGCATTGGATTGGTTGAACTTGTTTCCCCACTGGAAGTTATAGTTTTATATAACTGTGATTAAACTTGAAATATGGGCTGATATCATCAAAATCTTTGATGGGTTCCATTATGAGCCATGCATAATAGTGACAAAATCTTGCATTTCATTGGCTGGCCCTGCTTGACTTGTAGAAATCAAAATAATAGCTTGCATATTAAATCAAAGGAGGTAATTTGTGATCAGACCTATTGATTCATAGATTTGGCTTTGTGAAGATTTCTTCCCCTGAGAAAGCATTTTTATGTTTTTAAAAAATTAATTTTACCATACAGAATTTTATTAATTTTACCATACAGAATGTTTAATTTCAGTAGAACAGGTTGTTTAAATTAAGTAAATAATACACAAGTTATAATAATAAAAAAATTATTTCAAGTATATCAATTATTTGATATATAATTGTGGAGTGAATTTATTTCTTAACAGCCAAATCAGGAGTGTTTGTGTGTTTCTGGTGTATGAATTTGGAAACATTTTACTTAACATTAACTTGGGCGAGTAATTTTAAGCCTACTTTAGCCCACTGTTACCAGTGTGGAAGCCATATTTCTTGTCTGAATTTGATTGTACACTGAGTATAGACTTCTATGATACAATATATCATTTGAGTTCAGATCCAAATACATTATTGATTGGCTGAATTTGGTAACACTATTTCTGATCAGATTTTGATTCAAACTTGGCCAATAAGACTCATTAAGATCTTTGATGTCCACAATGATGAGGAAGATCATTTTTGGTGATCTTGTATCAAATTTTTTTTGTCACTATCTCTGATTCGATTTTTGCCAAACACATTGAATAGGCTTATATCATGATATCCACTTAGTCTTATTATGAACAAGATCTGTGCACATTGCAGTTAGAAATAGTTCCCAGTTGTACATTGTGTAATCAGATTCTTTTCTATCAACTTCTTTTTATTTTAACATGGGTGACTTATCTTTTTATCTCGCTCAGGTTAGGGAAGTAACATGTGATCTAGTCAGTTGAGAATAGCAAGTTTGGAATTGACATTGAGTTCTTCCCATTGTGCACAATGCAGAACTGATTTTATAAATAGTTGAATAAAAATCTTGAATTATTGGAGAATTCAAACTAATGAAGCAACAAAAATCAGAGAAATCTTGGAACAATTTTTTAAAATAACATTATGCAATCAATTAGGCTGGAAGAAACTTATGCAGAAAGTGTCCTACAGACCAGGTTTCAGCATAAGTGCTTTTGCATTGGTATTTTATGTAGGTGTTTTTTTTTGTTGAATTGATATTGATAACTCAGTGTGACAGAAGAGATTTATAAATGATAAAATTGCTTGATTTTTCTTAAGAAGTGACCATCGCACTTTTTAGGATTTGTGATGCTATTTCAGTAGGAGGAACCCTATAGAGTTTACAGTACGTGGACTTTTATTATGGGTCATGTTAAGTACCTCACTTTGATAGAGGAAGCTTTTAATGTACATTGTTTTTACAAATTTTTTAAAGATTAATACTGTTAATCAATTTGCAAACAGTATCGGCCTTCCATTTCATAGTTTGCTAACAGATTGAGTTAAATCCTGTTTGACTGGAATGTTAGATAGAACAGTGTAGAACTTGATATACTAGCACTATATATGATGGTGGCTCTGGGTCCATGCTGTTGACAGTTTTGTATTTAACATTAGCTTGTTATAACCTTTGAATACAGAGATCATGAATGCTTTGCCTGTTTTTTTAGTTATGGAGGATAAGAACTATGTGATGGATTACACACTGGTGGAAGCAGATGACAACTCCAGTACCTCATCACGGGCATGTTCTCCAGACTTATTTGCAGGCCGACCTGCAGTAACGCCAACACTTTCCTATTCCTCCATCAAGGTACAATATCTGTTGATAATATACTCAAGACTGACGTTTTTAAAAAAAATTAATTATGGATTCATCCTGCAAAGGAATAGGATAAACAAATAATCTGTATTTTATGGAGAACTTAATTTTCATATTATGGGTAGGAAAAAGTCTCTATAGGGCATTTCTTCTCTTAAACATTTTAAGTACATAAGTACATCTAGGAAACTTTATCAGAGAAAACATCTCAATTAGTATTCCACCCTAAGAACCAATTGCATTTTCTTGAGACTTTCCACAGGACATACAAATCCACTTCCCACAAAGCAAAATATTGGAGCTATCAACAATCACTTGAAAATAATAGGGCGAAGCCCATGAAAGGCAGGATTCAGTTAGCTTTATTACAGGTAAGTTTAGTAAAACTTTGATGAATGTACTAATTGCAGCACATCAATCAACATATTTTCGATTTTTTTTTGCCCGGGAAATAACATTTTAAAAAAGTGAATGTGTGATTGCCTTATTCCCCAAAATACATGTAACTTGTTGTTAAGGTATTCTTATCTTTTTCAGGTATCTACACAATTCTTGCCACTACCTAAAGGTGTAGAAGTCATTTCTGCCAATGTAGCAGCTGGCCATCTTAGCTCAGCATCCATCTACCCAGCATGCCTTGCACCATATCTCCTAGTTACAGCCTGCTCAGATGGGGAAGTTCGTTTTTGGCAATGTAATGTTACCAGTCCTTTTAGCAATCCCATCAATATAGACCTGAGTAGTGGACCCAGCTCTCTCAGTGCCACAAAAGTTATTCATGAATTTGGAATTGAGAATTATGGCGGAATCAAGAGACCATCTCGGGTGTCTCACAGTAGTCTAGTAATACCAGAAGCTACTTTTACATGGAAAGAATGGAAAATGATGTACCAGGAGGATGAATCAAGTGCAATACATGTTCCAGGTAATTGAACTTAACCTGCAAATTCTCTTTCTTCCTTGGAAACCTTTGAGGATAGGATTGTTTTATATTGTTTTGTGATATTATATCTGTATGATTAGATGCCATATTGTTGAAACAAACACTTCAGTCAAACATTTTTTCTCAGTTTAGTCGAGTGGTCTAAAGTGCTTGTGGGTAGGTGTATAGCCTATCTTGTGCTGAAAAATGGTGTTAAACCCTACATCAAACAAACAAACTTTTTCCTAGTGGAACATTTTAGTATGGGTTAATTTCTCAAATTATAATCAAATCGAGCAAATCAAATCAATTCAGTCAAAACAGTCAGTAATCTGATCAACCAATCAGTGAATCAGATATTTTGCCAGCTATTTAATATTTATCCCACTTGGATGTATATGGAAAGATAGAGCTTTTGTTATCGCTGGCCAGTTAGCTGTATTCCTTCTATTTGCCTGTAAGCAGGTTTATTTTAAATGTATAATACCTTTCCAATCATTCAAGGTATTTCAGTCAGTGATGGTACACTTGTCAAGCACAAGTAAGTTGTGTAGAGGTGCCTTTTTGAGGAATTTTCTTCATTCAGTAATTTTTATGTTAACATGAAAACAAAGTGTAGCATAAGCAAGGCTTGAATTTAACACAAATTTCTTGGTAGCCAGAAGGACTAGTGTACTGATAAATTTACTAGTCCTGCCAAACATTTACAAGTCCTGTCCACAAAACTATGCCACACACTTGTATTGAGATTAGCAACAATTTTCTTTCATAAATAGCAGTATCATATGACATGCAGAGGTACAGAAGTACAAATCCTACTTCAAATCATCAATCAGTCATTTAACATTTCTTGTTTCTCAGGATAATCTGGATCCGATTCCAGAAAGGGATCCAAATGTCATTTTTGGTCCTCCACCTGCACTCTGGCTCCATATGGGGTTTGTTCTGGTCTTCTTACCCGTCTCTCTGAAATATTCCACAAATGTATTGCTGGTGACGGATCATTTGCTGGAATGTCATTTGTATAATTGAATACACATGGAGATATCCAATCAGAATGCTGTACATTTGTTGGGAATTAAAATCTCTCAGCATGGGCATCTAAGATTTGAAAACTTTCTGCTTATTATTAATTTCAACAATACATTGAGGTCCGATTAATTAGGAGCACCTACTAAACTTACGCTATTAATGATGAGACCATAATTGGCGCTGTTGAATGCAACGCGCCGAGTCAGATGGCTTCGTTTGATGGGAATAAACATTTTACAAGGTGAAACTAACATTATCTTTTGATGTTAACTGTTAATATTAAAAAAAAAAAAAAGAGGATACAAACAAGCGAGCGTGCAAACTAATTTCTTTGAAAAGTTGATACCACATGTTGTAGTTTTTTAGTTTGTTAATGTGGTCGCGTGAATAAAGTGTGAAACTAGGTTACTTTTTCTTTTAATTCGCTGTCAGATTAATTAGGATATAAATTACCAAACTTACGTTGTTTGTTAATGACAGGACCGTGATTGGCACTGTTAAGCGAAATGCACAAAATCAGATAGCTTCTTGTAATAGAAACACATTTCTGAGGCAGAAATTGACTTCATATACTCATGCTAATATTTTATGACTTTATTTACAACGGTCACTGTGCTGATTCTACCGAATATATGCCGAAGTCACATCTTTATAGATCATTTCATACCGGATTTAACCAAGTTTCTCCGTAATTATCCGAATAACCTCCCGAGTCACTTTATACTCCAGCCAATCAAACGCTGGTGGGTACATATACATACCAAATTGGCGTCCATTGTTGTTTAGAAATATTTCAGAGATGAAATGTTAAGAAAAACCCGCTACTTGTATCGTCAGAGGTTGCAAAAGTTGCTCCAATCAAGGATGTGGCTATAAATTCCATCATCTGCCAGGGATTGATGATTTTACATGTATTAGTATTGCGACTTGATAAATAGTTTTGTACTTGTCTGTGAACGTTATAGAGATCGAATACCGGTGACGCCGATATTTTCAGCTTTTTCCAAATCCAGCAAGTGGAGCTAATTAAATGATTGAAATTTACATGTAAATTATTCACAAACTTTCAAAAACAAAATGATAAATTCACTTATTACAGTTATGTTTCGTATGCATAGAAATAGTTTGAATAACCTGCTCTTTGATTGTCAGGATGTAATTTGTTTACTTTGACACCATTTTCTTACTTATATGTACATGTCCAGATGTAAACAACTCAAAACTACTCTCTCGTATGGCTTTGAAATCCGCCCTGGTTTCCAGAAAATAAGACAGGATGGTTCCAATATTAAATTTCGTCAATATCTGCGGCAGCATTGCTATTGCGGCCAGCTGACCACCCGCCACGTGATAAAAATTCAGAGCAAATTAAGAAGTTCGCCGAAGTCTCCATGAAATGGGCTAGGGTATTGAGTAAACAAACACTGACTGTTGATAAATAAAACTTATTAGCCCATCAGACTAATAACATTATGATAGTTACTAGTCTGACAGGAAATCTACTAGCCTCAGGCTAGCGGACTACCACTAATTTCGAGCCCTGCATAAGTATAATAGTGGGTTTACTAGGATATAAGTACGAAAGTGAGGTTACTTGGTCATATGGTACAGTAGTCCCCCTCTTGAATGTCCCCCCTGACCAGCGGCCACCTGCTTCTTACGGCCAGAATCTCTTGGCACCAACAAATTTTTATTCAAAAGTACCCTTCAAGAACAACCACCCCTCTAATGTGACCAGTAGCCAGCATTTTAGTACAAAATATTTAAAATGTCCCCCTCATGAACGGCCACTTTTGTTTCTCAAATGTATCCAGAACCAATGATTAATTCAAATCTTGATGTAAAGTAAGCAATTGATTATCTCTATCGTAGATACACGTCTCCCATTGTCAAGTTTCCATTAGACATGTTGACTAAAGATTAATGGTATATCATCATCTATTAAAGTCAATGTTTACAGGAAATGGGCTCAATAATGTTATGATAGAGTTTGGGGTAACACCTATGTTGAGTTCTTCTCTTTGATGATTATAACCAGACATAATTGTTATGATCATAACAGGGTCAGCATAGGCTAAAAATAGATTTTGTGCATTGGCACACAGAGAACCTTGAAAAAAAACAGGGTACCAGACAAATACCGGAAAAATCACATGACAACACATTATGGCTTCCTTTACGAATACTACATTTCGTCCACTTAACACAAGTTTTGTCTGCATAATTAAATCGCATACAGTCAGCAACAACTGAATAACTCGTTACCAAACATTAACATGTCATCATGTTAATGGAGACGTTAATTTAGAAGAGAGTCGGTTATTCTACTTGACGACATCGGGGGTGGGGGATACTTGCTGAACAATTTTATGTTGAAAAGACTCAAAAACAACAAGTTTATGTTGAAATCATTTGAATAAACAAAGTCATAACCGATAAGAAGATTATATAGCAGCAGTGGGAAAATGGAGCAAATGGAAAGATAATTATGTATGTACCAAGATGTAAATGACGTTGGAATTCATTTGCAATGTGCATGACACCAATACCCACTCGCATATCACACTTACGCCAAGAAAAAGAACTATTAACGTATATTCAGTTGAAATAAGTTTGTTGTTAAAACAAGAAGAACTTTTTAATGATTAATGTTACTTTTAGACGAAGATATTTAATGCTTTGAATTATGTAGCTTTTTCCTATGTCGTACATTATATATACTTTCATAATAAATTTAGTCCCCTCTGGAAAGGCCACCTGTCTTATAAGGCCACTTTCTCGGTGCAAAAGGGGTGGTCATATAAGAGGGGGACTTCTGTACTTGTATGAGTGGGATACCCTCAAAGATGTCATTATAAATGACTCTTGTTTGCATTATATTCATATATTTCTCTGTCAGATACATTGCGAGACCATAAAATGTTGGAAAATTTTCATATCCATCAAACTTTGAAATATACATTCCACTACCCCAAAAACCCAAGCTTTTCCAGGCTTGAGTGAAATGAAAATCATTGGTTTCTCAGAAAATAATTATCTAATCATATAGCCAAATTATTTTGTTAATCCCATCTAACAAAATGTAAATAGTTGTTAGGAATGTCACTTTGATTTAAAACTGAAAAGAATGCTGCTGACCACAATTTTTTAAAACTCGTTTTGATAGATTTTGTATATGCTACTTTTAGGAGTGCTGTATATTGAGAAAGAGTATTTTCAATTTTTTTTTTGTTGTTTGTTTTTTTGTTCGAGAGAACATATTGAAAAGTAGTGAGATTTTATTCTAACACTTTTGGGTGTTTTTTTGTGTGGTAAAAATACCTTTGATAAAAAGTAACATGTCAATTATTTTAGCTTCAATGTACATGCACTTTGTAAATCTGCACCATCCATGTCTGTTCAGACCCTAGAATAATCATGTTTACTTTCCTTTTCAGTACCTATTTATCCTACCCTCTTCTAAACATAATTTTATGTGTTTTTTTTTTAATAGGCAAGCCGATCACAGTTTCCTGTGCTTACACAGGGCGTGTAGCAATAGCCTATAGATTTGGAGGCATCAAGACTGTATCCAACCAGCCAGAAAACAAGTTCTTCAATCTCTGTGTAGCAATCTATGAATGTGAATCCACAGGTGAGAAATTTGTCCAAACTCGGCAGTTATTAGTCCAGTCCAGTAGCAACAACTTTGTCTTTCAGTTCAGCTGTCCTTTTGTTTACACTTGTAACCAACAAATCATTGCCACCCACACATAATTCCATGCCATTTGGTTGGTGATGCCAGTAGCATTTTGAAGGTTTTTTTCATTTGGAGTTGATGCTTTATTTTTATCCATTTTAAATCTTGACTACAGCAGATCTCAGTAATCATTCAACATAACCTAATGCTGCCTGAGGTATATATTGTCGCATAGACCTAGATATGCCTTTTATAGGTTTTGTCTCTTCATTTCAGTTTTTTTTTTCCTGCATGTCTTCGCATCAGATGATACTTGTAACAAGCAATGCTAAAAGATCATTTTAGTACAGATGTAGCTTTTTTGCCTTGTGCAAGTCTCATCAGTTCCATTTTGGAACAACTTGTGGCCCATATCATTCCAATTCCAGTCCTCACATGGAAACTTGGAATGTTGCTTGCACTCATCAATCATACTCAAGAACCATTGAACAATTGATGTAATGCAGTCTGTGGGTTTAATTACCATTTTGGATTTATGACCCTTGCTAATCAATTTCTAATATTTACATGAATATTTTGTGTAATCAGCATAGGTCATGATCCATTTTATATATTAGGATGCAATTTAATGTAAATTTGTTTTCTAAATCATCTTTTATGTGTTTTAAACTGCTATGTTTTTATTTAGCACATTGTAGTTGGCAGTTCCAATCACAATGTAGCAGTCACTAATAGTCAGCCTCCACCCCCTCCCTCTCTTTCTCTCTCTCTCATTTATGTCTAAGTTATTTACATGAGAAAAATGATCACTTTAGCTTTCATTGATTTGTATTTTTGTATTATTGTACATGCTCATTTACCACATTGTGTATTAACTTAGGATCACAAGGCTTAACAATGCTTGTTGTCTGGTAGAATAAATATGAAACAACATAAAGACAACAAGAAATACCTTTGAATTTTCAGCAATCAGTTTGTAACTTGACCATGCCAAACCTTTAATTTTAAAAAAAATTAATTATAAGTTGTTAGGTTTTACATGTTCCCGTACATCACCACATGACCAGGTGTATGGAGAATGATATTAAAATTATTTTCCATCCTGAATTTTACAAATTTTGTGCTTTTATTTAGACTCAACATTAACACAAAGATGCATACACTAACAAATATTGTGCAAAAAGAACCAATGTGTTTTAAATTGCCTGCTTGTGAAAGTAAAGAAAAATTAAGAAGTAAATCCAAAAATTGCCAGAAGGTTCCACTTTTTCTTAAACTTATCACTTCGTTATTCACTTTGGTGACATATTTTTCAGTCATCTGATAAAACACAATATTTATGACTGGTGAGATTTGGTATTTTTGATGTGCAAGGTGATCTGTA
Source organism: Unio pictorum (assembly GCA_030141615.1). Classification (NCBI taxonomy): domain Eukaryota; kingdom Metazoa; phylum Mollusca; class Bivalvia; order Unionida; family Unionidae; genus Unio; species Unio pictorum. The sequence goes on along the minus strand of JARLTB010000147.1, from coordinate 12,127,533 downwards.
TATGACATATTTTGAAATTAGAAACTTTGTAAGATTGTCAAAATATGTATTACCAATAAAGAAACATTTTAGACACATTTTCATTTTATATTAAATTTGGGTTGTATGTTTGGATCAATTTCCACCAATAATTTTCAAAATGTTCAGTAACTGACTAGTCATAGAATAAGTGCTCAGTTTTGTTCTGTTCCCTCCTTACAGAAGGGATGTTAATCATTAGTTTTTAAATGAATCCTTTTGAAAAATTGGTTTGTGGCAATAGTTATATGGTGAAATCTAAAATTATAGTTAAACAGTTTTGTATTTTATGTTAGAGAGGCCCACGGCTATCATAATAGATAATCAGTGACAGATCATTGGAGATCCAATAATTAACCTCCAATTTCGATGGGTTGCCCGTGAACCAGAATAAAATAAATAACACCACTATCTTGCTTTCTTTCCATTCTTTATTTCTTGAAAATTTTACCATTTTCTCTTTACAAATAAAGTAATTAGGACGAGAGAGAGAGAGAGAGAGAGAGAGAGAGAGAGAGAGAGAGTGTGTGGTGGCAGAATTTTCTTTGCTATGTTATAATATTTGATGCAAATGCTATTCTGCTATGACTGCCATTCACCAATTGTATGCAGTTCATAGCCCTTTTTGAATCCTGTTTTAATTTTTTTTATTTTAAATTCACTTTCATGTTCTCCTTTTTTTCTCTCAAGGGGGATCTGAGTGGGTTAGAGAGGACACAATAGAACTGAAAAACATCAAGATGCCAGATCCTAAGGCAGAGATTGATTTAGATGTGATTTATGGAAGCTCAGAGAGTGTACTCAAGAACCCAGAATACTCCACATCAGAGAGTCCAAAGAGCCTGACCCCTTCTCAGTCTCTTGTGAACGTTGTGAACATGAATCGTACCAAATCTGTTCCAAGTATTAGTACAATATACAGCGTTAGGAGATCCATATCAGAACCACATGCTCATTTGGAGGGTGTATTGCAACAGAAACATTTGGTACAGCTTGACTGGGTTTCGACAGAGGATGGTTCTCATGTGTTGACAGTTGGGGTTGGACCTAAGATCATGATGTATGGACAAGTGTCAAATGAAATAGTACAAGCCTCACAAAAAGCATGTGCAGAGCAAAATGGAAACACTAAAATGACAGATCCTGGTAGAAAAGTTTTGCTAAATGAATCAAATAGACGACGATCAATACTCCAAGCAACCAAATCCATGCTTATTGATGATTATCAGGAACAGTTGCAGTGGATGAAATTACGCTCAATTGAGCTCACTACTGCAGATGGTTTACCTCCCTTACCTATGCATATTTCATGGGTCCGTGGTGGTATTTTGGTAGTTGCAATGGACAATGAAATGCATGTGTACTCTCAGTGGCAAAGTGGATCAAATCATGACCCTACTGTTACAGGAGATAAAGAAATGGATATCCGAGATTTTGGTGGTATGTCTTTCAATTTGGGAAAGCCAGGATTATTGCCATCAATCATGTCCACTCCAAGTTTCAAACCCTCTTACTCAGTGCCGAATTTCAAGAGAGTTGCCACTTCCTTACTGAAAAGAGAGACACAGAAAACGTTGACAAAAATGACAAATGGAACATTAGAGCGGAGTGAAAGTAACCTCAGTCTAACAGTTATTCATGAATTGGGGTTGTTTGAGGCATCCAGACAAGCTAATCCAGTGTTACCCCAGTATCACCCCAAGTCTCTTATGGAGTTGTTGAACTTCGGTAAAGTAAGGAGAGTGAAAGCCATATTAGCTCACTTAGTGCGATGTATAGCAGGAGGTGATGTTACACGTGCAGCATACACTGAAGACAAAGATTGGGATGATTCAAAGCATCATATCCGACAACGGGCTATGTCAGTTTCTGCATTAAGCTCTGGTGAACCAGTGCAAATTGAAGAGGAGGAAAATCTAGATTATATAGAAATCAGTTCTATTCCACCACTGCCACTATATGCCCTTCTTGCAGCTGATGACGATCATACTCAGATTAAGTCTGATGCGTTAGAACGTGGGGCACCAAATGTGGATGAAGATCAAACTGACTACAATGAACTTTTCCAGACCAGTTTTGAAGATGAAGAACTTGATACTAATGTATTGTCCACCTCAGCAGAAAATATGCCAAGCAAGGCAAAATCTTCAACAGGAAATGTTTTCCCAACAGCAAACCCCAATTATTTTGGATCTGATCAGGCACATTTGCTCAGCAAGCATTTGACCCATGTACAACTTCCAGGACTATCCAGTTTGGATCAGATGTATCTTCTGGCATTGGCTGATACAGTAGCTCACATCAAAATGGATTTTGCTGACAGGTTTAGAGAGAGTTCAAGTGAGTTTGTCCTTTTCCCACTTATCATTATATATTACTAGATAGCTGTAGATTAAAAATAGTGAACCAAAATGAAAGGTCCCTGTTTTCCATTCTTTTATGAAACTTAGGGTATAATGTAAACATATAAGGCAGCTTTTTTAGTCTAGGAAGTACACTCTGAAAGTATGAGTAAATTTTTTCTACAATTTTGGCATGATTTTAGTTGTAAAAATTTGGTCTGTTGGATATGTTGAATAAGGTCTTATATAGTTTCATTATTCAGGACTTAAAGCATATAAAGTAGAAAAGAAACTGACATATTTGATTCCTACACTGTATTTTCAGCAGGGTGTCAATTCCCTTTGAGGGGTAATTATTGCTTGAACAAACAGGTTGCTATTCCCAAAGACCTTATTTTAAATACCATATCTGTGCTGTGTAGAGTACATTTTATGAAGTAATTCAATACTGTGTTAAAAAAGTTTACCATAACATGGGTATCATTAATTTTTTTAAGTTGGCAGTTACATGGAGAAAGTAGATGAGGATTTGAAAACAATCAACAGTTACCATTTATCTAACTTATGTTGTGATTGTGTGATTTACATTTGTAACATAGCTTTAACAATTTTTCAGTTATATTGCTACAATGTCTGCAGTGTGTCATGAACTAATGTTGACAGCTAGACTTGCAAATTAAACTTAACAGGCCCAGTCTTTTTTAATGACTTGTTTACTGTAAAACAATAATTTAATTCAGCATGAAATTTCAGATCCTCAGACAGTAGAGAGACAGATCTCATACCATCCAACAGAGTCATTAGATGACTGTGGTCTCAGATTTCTTCTGGCCATAAGACACCACAACTACCTCATGAGGATCCTACCGCCCGCACAGAGGGTTTTGCTAAAAAAGCAAGGCCTAAAGACCTTTAACATTGTCTGGGCCTTCCATTCAGAGGCAACTGAGGTAAAAAAAATTCTCACATGTAAGAGGTACAAGAAAACTTGATGGTAAACTTGATGAAATACATATACCAATTTTACCAACTTTGATGATAGCTGGTTGAAGATCATGTTTAAGATTTTTATTATGGCTCATAGGAATGTAGGAACTTTCACTGCTCTATGTTCATTTGTGTTAAGATTATCAGGCACTGTTGTTGCTAAAATCGGCAAATCGGATGATTGTTTGTATCTCTGTTTGCACCCAACCCTCACTCCAAATATTACTGTAACCTACATTTCACATTTTACTGGCTTAGGTTGAGATGCATTTAGCTTATTATCAGATGGGTATTTTACACCCTGTATATATACTATTATATCTAGATTCAAATATTCCAGTCAGGATTGTTTTGGTCTTGAGGAAAATGGGTTTTGCAGAATTACTTGTCATAAATCAAGTTCCTTTTGCAGAATTATATTTTGTCATAGAGAAACTTCTTTGACCAACTTTGTGGATGGCATCCACTTAGGCTAGTAAAGGTCAGAGGTCACTGATGGCAAGTATAAGAAGAAAATAGTGATTTCTGCTTATTAAGTATAGTTCATGACCACATACTTTGACCAAAGTATCACCCATTGGTTTATAATCTCCAAGTTAACCATAGTATACTGGTGCCTACATTGGTGACTATTAAACTCAGGCTGGGTGTATAGTGTGCAGTGCATGTACTATGTTTTAGTTTGCTTTAACCGACCACCAGGCATGTGTTGTACCAGATTTGGGGCATTTGTTTTTGTAAAAATTGAGTCTAAATAAAATAGAAGGTAGATTGGCATAGTTCAAGTCACATTCATAAAGGAAACTGGCATGCCAAATTACCTTCTTTGTTGCAACTTTTTTATTATTATGTAAAGGCTGGATAGCATTTATTTGCTATTAGATTAAATAAAGGCTATGAATGATGTTTTAAATAACAAGGTCTATTGATTTAATATAAATTAACATTGAGTTAGGTTGCATGCAGTAACCCTCTTTTCCAGTCATAAAATCTACCATCACATTCTAGAAAATTGGCAGATAAAGTAACTGTTGCAAAATATTGTGATAGCGGGGACTAGATGATTTTGATTTTTTGTTAATGTATGTATTAGTGTATTTTTTAATGTCTTATTAGGAATTACAAATATACGTATATTTTTAAATTGACTATCTTTCAGAAGCACATCATGTATTAAAATGATAATCAAATTTCATCTCCATGCAGGAACTGGTGTCAGCCATTCCCAGTGTGCAGAAAGGGGATCCTACCTGGGAAGAACTGAGAGAATTTGGGGCAGGATGGTTCATTACAAACATCAACGTCCTGAAGAAAACGATAGAGAAGGTGAGCTGAGTCTTGTATACTTCGGAAAGTACATTTAAGTTTATCTTAAGAGTCATAACAGGGGAGTAAAAGTGATGTCTCAAGTCAGGTTGCTTGTTAGTATAGGGTTATTTCTTCTGAAATTTGGGATGTGTAGAATAAAGCAGTTTAAGATGGGTAAGGCTTCATAAGGTGATCTCTAAGGCAGATTTATCCATACTGACAAGTTGCAAATTGACATCAGCTGTCACTTGAAGTATATTCATAACTTCAAATAGACTTGTAACAGTTTTCAGGCAGATTACATATTAATTATTATGCAATCAGATCTGCACAGTTAAGTTTGCAAGCATTTAGATTGCCATGGTAACACAGTTACTTAGTAGGAACTACAGAAAGTAATATGCCGCTAAGAAGAACGTCACAAACATAGTCCATTTAGCCAAATCATTCCACTACAGTACTAAGATCACGGAGAGTTCCAGCTGCAAAGAGCTCTTCGAGATAACTAACAAACTAATGTCAAGGAACAAATGTACACCACTTCCAACAACCTTCTCTCTACTAGACCTACCAGACCAATTTGCAAATTTCTTTGATAACAAAGTACAAACAATTAGAGATTCGCTTGACAGCACAATTTGAACTGATTCGTCACCATACAGTTATGATGCAGAATTTCAGCGACAACCGTTAGGAGCATTTGAACCTGTTTCTATTGATTTAGTACGGACAATCGTGATGAAAAGTGCACCAAAATCTTGTGAACTTGATCCTATTCCGACATCACTGCTGCTTGAGTGCTTAGACCCAATATTGCCTTCACTAACTGATGTTATTAATATCTCTCTCTCATCAGGGGAATTCCCATCATTTTTCAAAACTGCCATCGTAAAGCCACTGCTGAAGAAACCAACACTGGACCATAATGATTTAAAGAACTACTGCCCAGTTTCTAATCTCCCATTCATATAAAAAATCTCAGAAAAAGTTGTTCTAACTCAACTTGTATCTCATTTGAATTCAAACAGTCTTTTTAGCAGTGTACAGTCTGCATATCACCCTTGCCACAGTATGGAAACTACTCTTCTGAAAGTATTTAGTGACATTCTCTCTGCTTTGGATAGTGGAAAGATTACAGTCCTCACTCTCCTGGATTTATCTGCAGCATTTGGCACAATAGACCATGATATATTACTTCACCGTCTCCAGCATGTATTTGGCATTCAGAATATAGCTTTACAGTGGTTCAAGTCCTACTTAGTTAACAGGACACAAATTATATCTGCAAATGGAATACACTCCAGCCCAGTTGACGTATGTTGTGGTGTTCCACAGGGATCTGTTCTTGGACCTGTTCTCTTCATTCTGTATACTCAGCCGCTCTCAAGTGTCATAGATCATCACCCAGTGTCTCACCAATTGTATGCTGATGACACCCAAAAATACAAGGCTAGCCACCCAACTGAAGTCGATGCTACCATCCATGGAGTAGAGAAGTGCATTTCTGATGTGAAATCATGGATGACATGTAACAAGCTGCAGACGAATGATGATAAAACTGAGGCTATTCTGATCACCACACAATGACCTTTCATTCACATCCTTTACTTCAGACAATAAATATCAGCAACACCAACATTAAATTCTCAGTCAGTACGGAACCTAGGCGTTACTCTAGACAGTAATCTCACATTGCACCAACATGTCATGAACATATGCAAGGCTGCATATCTTGAATTGAGACACATCAGTTCCATTTGTAAATATCTTTCAGTTGATGCCACTAAAATACTTGTGTGTTCATTAGTACTTTCAAGACTGGACTATTGTAATTCAATTCTGTCTGGTTCATTATAATATTTACTCCAGAAACTTCAAAAAGTTCAAAACACAATTGCACGGATCATCTTTAGAGTACCTCGATCAGAGCACACCTCACCACTGCTCTGTACCCTACATTGGCTATCAATTCGATACAGAATCAAACACAAAATTTGTTCTCTGTGCTATGTTTCAATGACAGACTCCAGTCCAACATACCCATCCAGCCTCACCCATGTGTATTCACCAGCTAGATCCTTACGCTCTTCTTCTGATAATCGTATACTCATTGTTCCCAAGGTGAAAAGAAAGTCATATGAACACCGTTCATTTGCACACCAGGGCCCGGCGACATGGAACGAATTGCCTATTGAAATTAGACACAAAGACAGTGGTCCCTTTTAAGAGTGCTCTTAAGACTCACCTGTTTCAACTGCAGGGACAGACTTAGCGACCTAAACATGTTTTGTATCTTATATGTTGTCAGCATGTTTTTATGTTTTCCAATTTCATTGTTTTTGTCATTTGTTGTTCTGTAGTGTAGTCCCATTATTGATGGTGTAAAGCGCTTAGATCTTCGAAAGATTAGGCGCTATACAAAGTCCTCATTATTATTATTATTATATGCCATTCAAGCTTATTATCATCCAGTTGATCTATCAACAACTGTCAATCAGTTATTGCATATCAGCAAGTACTGGATATCTGACCAATAGATAATTTCTGAATGAATTCATTTGGGTAACTCATCACAAACTCATAAGCATTATTTTTGGGGGGCAACAGTAATTATGTCTGCAGCAGTTACATTGCACACAAAATATCTGACAATGTGCTTTTCTGTTGATTAAGATAAATCTGTTCTTGATTTGGGATGGTTATCATTCATATTTATTGTCAGAAATGTTTATATTATCACTGGATATAGTTCCTCCTCAATTTTGTAATATAAACATTATGAGTACTGTTCTTATTTAAGAGTCATCCTCATGCAGTATTTTTGTATTTATAGATTAGTCTGTTAATTCAAAGTGGGTGGGTGTTTAGAGGGCTTAAATACATTTGCCCATCTCGAAGAAACAAAACTTTTAAAAATGTAATCTGAAAACTGTATTAAATAAACAATAAATTTCAATTGAATCATAACTCAATCCTATTAAGCAGATTAATAAGATGTACAAATTGCATGCTTACTGTACTACACGTTCACAAGCTCTGTGCCTGATGCTTCCATAGAAGTAAAAAAAAATGACAAACTTTTGATCGAAACACAATTGTCAAGTGATAACACAATTACTCTCTAAACACAATTGTCAAGTGATAACACAATTACTCTCGAAACACAGTTGTCAAGTGATAACACAAGTACTCTCTAAACACAATTGTCAAGTGATAACACAATTACTCTAGAAACACAGTTGTCAAGTGATAACAGTTACTCTCGAAACACAATTGTCAAGTGAATTACTCTCAGATTTTCAAGCTAGATAGTTATCCTTGTATAATTTAAACTTGGGATTTGTTAACAGAATTGTCAAGCATGGAGGCCAACTTTTGATTCTTTGTAATTGTGTTGTAGAATTGAGTTATTATGCAATTACCTTTACCACCTGGTTGTCATAGTCTTCACTGTTTGAACTCAGATATATGGAGGAATTTTCTTCTATTGCACTAATAGTTTAATTGTCTTGTAACTTTCTTATCTTTTCACTCAATTTCAGTAAATTTTCAGCAGTTGCTTAAAAGTGCTGTGAAAGTATTTATACAATTTATTTTACTGTAAATTTGTAATTTTTGAAAAGTTGATAAGTTAATGAAGTTATTTATTTGAAATATACTATTTCTCTTTTTAATATATTCTTTGATCACATTAATATTAAGGAAATAAATTCCATGACCTGAAAACGTAAAATTATCTTCAGGACAGTAAGTCCTGGTCTCTTCAAATCTTGATGTTTCATTTCAATATTCTTTCATGCCATACACTGCCACTCCAGCTGCTGATCATCTAGTCGATCCATCTGTATCATTGGTGAGCTATGCCACATAGTGGCTGTGGATGAGAAACAATTTTTCTCTTTCCAGAACCTTTTTAAAAAAACACTGTTGACTTGCATCCCCGACCACCTTCAGACAGCCTACTAGTTGGTGCTAGAATTATTTGTTTCCATCAACATTGGATTTAATTATTTGCAAAACAAATGGGTAATCCAGTATGTTTCAGAGGGGCTATGGATTTCATTTAGAGAAAATCAAAATTATGTAGTAGGAGATCTGGTCATTACTTGATAAGTGGGCAATGGATATTATTCAGGAACCAAACACTTGATGGTTTTATTCCAGGCTCTTTATAGTATCAATAGCCAGCAGAAATCTCAGGCTAATCATCGACCTCAGCGTTCACAATAGATACATTGCAGCAAACAATACAATCAGACTTTCTGTCAAAAGGGATGAATGTATGGTCAGTCTGGACTAAACAGATGGAAATTTCCACATCTCTGTTCACCCAGCTTCATGCACAGAGATGCCTCCAGGGCTCATGATTACATGAATTGCATGTCACAGGATAAGGATAAGCTGGGTTGGAACTGGATTAGTGAAGACATGGAAAGCAACTGCATTAATAAGATGTTTAAAATTAAAACAACCAAACCGTGTAATACATATGACACAGTAAAGTACATTTACATTCATATATGTTGCGCATGCACGCACATGAATTAGTTATCCATGTACATTAAGCGTTCAAGGCATGCAGCGTATAATTAAACTCAATTTGTCTGTTCAGTTACAACAAAAAACTATCTTGAAACAGACTAAAGTATTAATAATATAATGGAGCTGCATAACCTAGGTATTTATTCTGTAGAATTTAGCATAAATACTAAAACATCTAATATGTGAAACAATTATGTCATATAAAAGAAATAGCAATTAGAATATAATCTTAAATCTACTTTACCTCTTTATAACTGAAAGTTTGCTCATTTAAAGCTGGAAGCTTTTCTGACAAGACTGGATTGTAACGTGATGTTTACTTAGAATTTGTCTATATATACACTAGCTGCACAGCTAGGTACTTAGACTTTTAAACTGCAGGCAATTCGCACATGCAGCATGATCTGAGCTGAGCTCACTATTTCTGAAATAACTAGAGCCGATAATGAATAAAACCACCCTCTGTAACGCTGTACGCGGCAGTGAAATCAGAATACATTTTTTACCACATATACATATTGATACCAGTCATACACAATTCCGTGACATTGCACAAGATTTAGTTGAATTTGCACACTTGGAGACCATTGGTATGAGAAGTCCCACAATAATGTGCAATTTTTATTCGGCTGGTCACCCTTAAAATGCTTGTCACGATATAATTCTTGCTTTTGGAGGTATTGTGGAGCTTGTTTTTACATGTTTTTTCATATTTTTTATATTCCACGAAAACATACAAAAACACCTTTCATTTTCCAATATTGAGTGATATTTCAAGAATAAGGGTCAATTATCTTAGTTCAATTGATTGGTCTTTGGTATTATTTTTGTATCATAGTGTCATTTTGATGATAACCAGTTATATTTGTCTTGTACGTACGTATACACAAAAAATTGCTTTCATGCTCATGGGGTTCTTAAGTGGCTGAGTGGTCTAAAGCGCTCTCCATTACAGATCACTGCTGTCTCACCTCTATCTGTGTGGGTTCAAGTCAAAGATTTGGCCAATGAAGGTATGTGAGAAAGCTTGCCAGTAGCTTCTTGTGGATCGGTGGTTCTTTCTGGGTTTTTTCCTGGATTCTTCCACCATAATACTGGCTGCCATGTATAGCCTGTCATGTGCTGAAAAATGGCGTTAAACCATACAACAGCTTTCATGCTCATGCAGTCCAACTGCAAGCATAATGCACTGGTAGATCTGGATCTATTAAGTCAATTAAGTCAGTAGAATAAAACAAAATAAACTTTTGCACATTAGGCAACATCAGATCAGGGTTAATATTGCTTAATCTATACCAGACTTGTAAGCAATATTTAAGGTATATGATCAATATATACTTATAGGGTTGTGTGTAAAATAAAAAATAGGTATGAGGAGATGGTGAATGTTTTCTTTTATGCAACATACCTTATCAGACACTCTATATAATGGACATCTGCTCAAAAGGGCAAGCTCAGAACTGGATTTTTTTAAAAATTTCATATCTTACCTCAGTAAAGGATTCCTATCCATGTCAAAGACAATTTTGTGAATTGTTAAATGTCCTTTATAAACAGTTTTTATTTTACTGTATGTACTTGTTTCTAAGTAAAATCCAACTGCAAATAACATAGACCATGTTCTGCCAATGCGTAATTTGTCAGAAGGGCATGTTTTGTGTTCTTTGTTCTGCTGATTGTGGTTAGTAAACTGATTAGACCAAATTTTCTGACACATTATGCTATGGCAGAACTGGGTAAGTGCAGTTTGTAGATTGCTTGTATTTAAGTATACTTAATGTTAGTAGTGTGAATTCTCTATTTTTCATTGGATATCAAGTTTCACGAATTTCCCTTGACCATGAATAAATATGCCAACAAAGATATCATTTTTGGAAAATCCACACAAATTAATACCCATAAAAATATACAGATTCAGAGTCTTTGATTATTGTTCTTCAATTTTTGTGCTGATTGACCAAAATTAAAATTTTTATTGTTTTTCAAATAGTAGGCTGACATAAAGCTCACAAAAATTAAACCACTTTATAATTTTGTATTTACAAATTGATAGTACAGGTGTAAACTATTTTCTTTACAAGGCTTACTTCAATTCTTGTGGCATCTTTTAGGTTGCAAAGTCAGCGTTCCAAGCCAAGAAAGACCCCATGGATTCGTGTGTTTTTTACATGGCTTTGAAGAAAAAGAATATACTGTGGGGACTCTTCAGGTAAATAAACCCTGTTTAAAAAAGAAAAAGATTTATTTTAGATCCGCATGCTGTTTTAAAATGGCAAAACATAAGTATCACATTTCAGATGTAAATTGCTGTGAGGATTAAGATTTTGTGCAAAAGGGTAATTGACAATCATACATATTTTCATAATTTTTTTTAGTCAACTGCTGAAATTTTGGTTTACTGCTTCCTGTTTATGATGGTTTTATGGAAGACATAAAAGGGACCAGCAGTGATAACCATACAATACCTTACATGTGAACCTCCCATAAATTGGTTCTAATTAGGCAAGAAAGAAAAAAATTAATTATATAATTAATTGAGCAGTGATTTTTAAAATTAAATGGAATGCATGATCATATCCACATTACAAGAGGGACATCAGTATATTGAGGGGTTTGATAGTGAGGGACCACTGTATAATATAGTATGACTAGAGATGTGTCCTGAAATGCTTGGGTTTAAATTTTGTCCTCATAAGCAGAAAATTAGACAATTATAATGCTATCTACAGGAGAGAACAAGATCCACCCAACACTTTTATGCTCCACTAGACAGAAGAGGTGCACATGGTGTTATTCGCATCTGTTCCTCCATTGTGACATCAGTCACTTGCACATGTTTAAGTTATTTTCAAATAATATTTTAGGTATTAGATCTAGAATGTACACCTTAATGGCGATTGGAAATAAAGCAGGGGAAGGAATTGAAATTTGTGATGGCATCAACCTCAAGATTAAGTGCTGTTTTTCAAGGCTTTCAAATTGTACAACAGATTCGGGACATTTTATAGGTTTATCAAATTGTAATATATATTTGTGGGTTTTTTTTGGTATTTTTACAAGCATTCACACATTTCAATGAGAGCCAATGGTTCAAATTTTTGTTTATTGTTGTTGTAGAATCTGATTTTAGAATATGGTATAATAGAGAAAAACACCACACATCTTGGGGGATGGTGATAAATTTGGTGTGATATTTTGCATGGATGAGTATAATATTGTAGGTTTCAGATCCAGACTGTACGCATTAATGGTGGTTGGAAATAAAAGGAATCAAACTTTGTGATGGCTTCAACGTCTATTTTAACTCATTCAGCCCTGATACCGCCATTGCACGTAATCCAGTTTCTGCATTCAATGGCCGATGCTGCTATTTTGCGAAGTTTCTCGACTGCATTCAATGGCCGGTCCCGTTGATCCACGGTCTGAATGTATGGTTGAGAGAAAGTCTCTGATTGGTTACAAATGGGGCTTTTCCAAGAATCAGACCACATGCAACCAATCAGAAATGATTTTACTTTCGTTTGGGCAAACTTTAAATGTTCAGAAACCAAGGATTACTAATTAAGAGCAGTTTCAATACACATTTTCTGTTCTTGAAAAATAGTATAATGATGGCAGAAGCATGAGTGATTTTTTTTTATGACGGTGAGGGCGAAAATGAGGAGTTTCTTGGGTTTGATATATTGAATAAGTAGAGGAAAGATATGTTTGACAGTTGGATAGTTTACTACATTTAGAATGGAACATTGAAGATTCTTGAGATTGAATCGTCAGAAGAAGAGGATGCTGATAGCAAAAATGAAAGAGTTTCTGCTGATCTAGCAGATTGGAGCGATTGTCTACTGCCTGTCCAAATCAATGATTTTAGTGGACCGAACCTGGACATTCAACAAACATTGACAAATTGACAAGGAAAAAGGAGAAATCTAGCTTTTTACACTTATTATTATTTCCGGAGAAACTTTACATGGACATTGCAAACAAAACCAATCCATACGCCCAAAAATGCATATTGTTTTATTGGTATCACCGAACAAAACTTTGTATCCAACCTGCAAAATGTGTTTATTGAACAAAGTTCTATCTGAACCAAAAACTGAATGTGAACATTGCCAAGTAAATTTATGTACAAATTCTTTCAAACCTTATCACATATTAAATTTTCCTGGTTTATTTTAGTTGAATTAAGTGCTGATGTGATATTCTTAACAATGTTGCACATAATTTTGTAAAAAGTGTATAAATAAATTGTGAAAGACTTGGGCAAATAGAAAAAAAGATAATCACTGTGTAGACAAATTCATTTGGATTAATTGCTGAAAATTTCATGGATTAATTTTGGATACAAGAAGAGAAAATAAAGTAAGTGTGAAGGCATGTGCATGATTTTTACAAAATTTTCTGAACAGGTAAAACACTCAGGGGCACAAGCAGCTAGACACAGCAGTATTACTGATAAGTTTGTTGGGGCAGAATGAGTTAAGTGCTGTTTCAAGGCTTACAAATTGTACAACAGACTCAGAAAGCAAGACTTTACATTTTACAGAACCTTTAGGTCTCACTGGACAGTTGTTTTGGCAAATTTTTGTCCAACAATGACCTACAGCAGAAAAATGATAATACTATTACATTAAAGACACAAATAAAAATGAACTAATGATTTTTGTTGAAATGATGCTTGTAAGATTCTGACTGAGGAATTAAAGTTAATTCCTCATGCAACTAGTGGCTTTTATACTGAATCAACACTGCCCCCAACCCCTCTTTTTTACATTCATTTTTTTTACAGAAAAGGGGTATTGTGAATATTTTCCTGTGACAAGAGAGCTAAAAGAATCCGTATGTGCTTTATACATGAATAAAGTTCACTAGTACTGTAACAAATTAGCATACTTTTCATCACCCCTCAACCATCTAGATTTTTAGATATTTACCGCTGTAACAGACACATGTAAATACGCAAGCCAAGTCTGCTGCTCATTTGAAGCCCAAGTTACACATTTGATCTCCTGTGCTAGTCTAACTGTGACAGGCAGTCACCAACAAGTCAACCAGTTTACAAGCTTAACTCAAAGTAAATGTAACCCACATTACAGATTTAGCTTATGTGTGAATTGAAAAATGCTAGGATGGTGATAGGCCCGTGCGTTCTACCTTAAATATTAGGGAGGTGTCAAAATGCGAAACTATCCAGTGAGACCTTATAGGTTTATCAAATTGTAATATGTATTTGTGGGGTTTTTTTTGTGGGGGTATTTTTCAGAACCTTTATAGGTTTATCAAATTGTAATATGTATTTGTGGGTTTTTTTGTGTGTGGGGGGGTATTTTTCAGAACCTTTATAGGTTTATCAAATTATAAATTGTATTTGTGTTTTTGGGTGGGATATTTACAAGCATTCACACATTTCAGTGAGAATCAATGGTTCAGATTTTTGTTTATTGTTGTCGTGGAATGTAGAATCTAGTTTTAAGATATGGTATAAGAGAGAAAAACAACCCATATCTCTGCTATTTAGGCTCACTTTATAATTGATGGCTACACTTCATGGTAAAATTTATGTTCTATGCTCATGATTTTTAATTTTGGCAACTCTTTCTCTGAGGCAAAAAGAGGTATATCGAAGTTAAAACTTAACAAGATAAATGGGAATATCATAATATATATTCCCTTAAGATGTTCTTTTAATACTAGAATGAGTTATCATATAAAAGTTGACTAGTACAAATTCCAAAATGGCCACAGTGGTGGGCATTTTGAAAATCTTGCTATTGCTACTCCAGGTTTGATGTTCATATCAACATGAAGTTTTCACCTCAAGACTTCTTATAATGCCTTGTTGATCCTAAATGAAACTGTTGCTGATTTGACCTCCAATATGACTACCAGTCATCGTGAACACTTTATCACTACCCTTTATTGGCTGTTTATATTGACATGTCATTTTCATTGCATGACTTATAATGTCTTCTGGACCTGAATGAAAATTATGCTAATCAGACATCCACAATGACAATCACATTTGTAAAATCTTGTTATTGCTACGCAACTTGGTCATTTCAGCATGATAACCTAAAAGACATTGGTGTCAGATTTACATTTAATATTTGTTTTGGTGAAGAATATCAGAGATAGTTAAATGCTCAGCATTTAAAATGAACAAACTGTTATATCCAAGATTCCTTGAAATTCTTATTTTCCAGTTATGTCCATTCAGGGCACTCTAGTTTTTGCAAGCCTTTATTAAAGATATGTTATGACATGTGGGATTTATTTTGTCAAATATTATTTATTTGTGATCATGCTATGATCAGTTAACATGGGTAGAGGATGCATATAAATGAGGGCAGTATCAGTATGACAGAACTAGTTTATCATAACCTAGGTTTCACATTTCATTACTATTAGCATGTCATGTTCAAAACCTTGGTGAGAGGCGTCATTTAAGTGAGTACAAAATACTTCTATAAATGGGTTACTATAAAGTATGATCAGACTTCAGCAGCTTTTGGCTGACTATTTTATTAAATTTTGATTCAAGGACTTATGAAAGGATATAAAGCACTTCGTATTTTATATGTGGTTTTCAGAAGTAAGTCAGTAGGACCTATATTTCATTTGTCAGTGATTTGCCATGGTTTTTCACTGGTCATGCCTTAGGCATATACATGGATTTCCCATGGAGCAGCAACAGTGTGTTGGACTTGAAATCAGAAAGGTGCAGGTGTAAATTCTGTTCAGACCAGGCTGTCTTCGTTTGTTTGGGGCAAGATCCACTTGCCTCAACCCTATATAACTTCTGATTTGTTGTTGTTTGGTCACTTTCCTTGCTATTACTTTATAATTTGGGATAGACGGGTCTCCAAATATATGTGTATTCATCTTGAGATATATATGCATTAAATATTTAAATCTTTTTCTTTTCTTTAATATATAATAGGTCAGTGGAGGAAAAGAAAATGGCTGACTTCTTCCGTAATGACTTCAGTGAGGATAGATGGAGAAAGGCAGCCCTAAAGAATGCATTCGCTCTTTTGGGCCGACAACGTTTTATGCATGCTGCTGGATTTTTCCTTCTGGGTGGATCATTAGAGGATGCTGTTGAGGTAATGTTCTGGTTCTCTAGTTTGCATGTTTTAGACAATGTTGAAATATGTCAGATGGAGTACTACATCTTTCAGTGCAAATATGATCATTGACATATTTCATGATTTAATGTGTTGTGTTATCCATTTTGTTGGTTTATTTTTTTCAGTTATTATTGATTATGGAGTCACAATACTTGGGATTTAAGTGCATCACACGCAATACTTCATTCTTATGTGTAAATTAGTTCAAATGCATTAGGAATAGATTAAGTACCATGCAAATCCAGCACCTCTGCAAAAGAAGTTTCCATCAATTGGCTTGTTTGTACAACAGAGGTTCCAAAACATTGTCTGCTTACCTTAGTGAAAGTCAGACAAGAGTTAGTGAAAGTCACACAAGAGTGGTTTCCCTTGGATGATTGGATTGACACCAAATCCTGTCAGTTCATCACTTTCTACATATGCTTATGCTGGAAAGCACTCTCCTTGAGGCCTGAAATACTGATCGGATTTGTGCTATTTCATCATCTTTAGAATTTACTCACTTTAATGAAGCAATTTTGTCTACTTGCATTGCATTTGAATATTTCACCATTCAGAAGAAGTTTCTGCAATCTTATCACACAGCACAAACCACATCGTTGTCCTCATTGCCACAAAAATGACCTATAATTGGTCCAGTTCTGTCTTGGTATTGATGGTCTCTGTGGACCATTGGTGGAGATGATGGCAGCACATGCACATCCCAATACTGTGAAGTTTCCAGCACTGACCTAGCCTTGATTTTGATTTCTTGACCTAGTTATTAAGATATTTTTCAAGACATAGTGCCTCATCATCTGGATGCACCCATCTCTGTTATGATTCTGACTTGGACACCCTTGTTGTAAGGAATCTGTGAGTCATCTTGGGCTATTTACTGATAGAAATATCCTGGACTAGAACAGATCAGGTTCATCACCAGATCCAGCACTTATTACAAATTACAGTGACACCTTATCCTGAGATGTACAGTGCGAGTTCGAGACCATCTATTAAGCACACAATGAACACATGGAAGTAACCATGTCCAAATATTACAAGCCTCTAAACTTGTTTCCGACTCCATTATCAAATGCATTGCATCTTTCATCCCGCTCTTCAGTGTCTGAAGATTCATCTTCATAATGTCAAGAAAAAATCAGCTTTCTGTTCATCGAGCAAAGATGTTTTCAGGTTTTGCCACATGAGTTTTGTCTGCTGCCTCTTTTCTTTGTTGGGCACATACAAAATTACTGCATCCATCAATCAGTCAAGAAAAACCATGTCAATTAAAACTACAGCAGTTAGGTTGTGCTGGTGTTTTACTATAGTGTTGTTGTTGTAGGGTTTAACGCCATTTTTCAGCACATGATAGGCTATATATGGCGGCCAGTATTAATGGTGGAGGACCCCCCCCCCCCCCCCCCGAAAGAACCAGCGACCAACGAGAAGCTACTGGCAAGCTTTCTCACATACCCACATTAGCTGAATCTGAGACTCGAACCCTTATTATATTTTATTGAGAGGCAGTTTCAAGATGCAAGTACTGATGGGCCTTTATTTTCATACTGACACATTAATTTTAACCGATATTTCTACACAGCATACACCTGCACACCATGTTTTCATGCAGACAGATGTCCTAGCTGTCGACATGTTTTGGGTCTGGAATGTAAATGCCTTCCTCTGTATCTATTGATGGATTTATTTCCTCTGCACCAAGCAACTGGGTCTGAATATTGTTGTGATAGGATCCATGCTGGACGTAGTTTTATCTGAATGGATCCTTGACAATTCCATTGAAAACCCTGCTGATCACACTTTGGAGTCAGTCTAATTAATTAAGCAGCTCAGCACATACTTGCTAGTACATCAGTTTACAGCTTGCAGAGAGCTTTTATTTCATATCCTTCTTTCTCCATAAAGATCACCACACAGCCATTCTCAGATTGCAGCCACTTTCTTCCAATCTTTTCTTTCATTGCCAGATAGAAGAGGTTAAGGAACAGGCCATTCATGGCACAGATCCGCATAGATCCAGTGACCTTGAGCCATGCTCTTCTTTCTGAGGAAAGATCTGAGAAACCCAAATGAATTGCTAAAGAGCAAAACTGTCCTCAAACCTTTGCCCATGATGAGAACCTGGTATCCAAGGGCCACAGATGACAAGATATTGCAAGACAAGAATTGCTTTTAACCTAGTTTCTTTACCCAATGGGCTCCACACTGCCCTTTTTTTCAGAATTGGGGGCAAGACTACAGTACTTTACTACAGTTATGACCAGAAGATCATGCAAGTTGTCTTGAAGGTCCTCCAGACCACATTCAGCACCTTTCTTTCTTTGTTAAGGACGGTATTTACTACATAGATATCAAAGACCCATTCTTCTCACAAAAATGGCAGTAAAGCTTGTTTACAGTGTAAACTGACTGGGATTTGCTCTAGGCTGTTCATTTTCCCTATGGTTAATTGCCAGCATCATTGCTGTAGATAAAATTCTCTAAAACTCTTCATTCAGGCTACCGTGATTTATAATTGTTTCACCAAGATTCATTCTCAGTACTAAGTAGTCTGCCGATTTTGTTGTCATCTGAGACCTGCAGGTATGGAGAAGGTTTATTCATTTTGGAATCAATAGGTCCAGGGTCATTATTGCTAAAGAAAGTTAGTTTTGCAGAAGAACTCCAAGATCACATACCTTGACCAAATGCTGAGGATTTTGAGACCTGATAGTCATGAAGTTTCAGGTCTACATTACTCTTTTAGTGCTTACAGTGAAGACTATTAAACTTGATACGTTTTTATAATATGATGTTCAGGAGTGTTTTTAAAAAAAAGTTTTTTTAAGTTTTTTTTTTTAAAATTAAAAAAGGAAAAATTGAAAGTTTATTAGTATTAGCTGGATCTATCATAGCCATAATGTATCATAATACTGGATCAGAATCAAGCATTTGTCACAACTTTTTGATTACTGTATGTAGTTAGACTAAACCCTGGACCAATCAGAAGTGCAGACAGGATTTTACATGCTGTTCTTTCTGACAGGTTAGCCTGTGTCTTGCTTGAAAACCATGCTTCGAAAAAAATTATGTTCAAGATCTTAATACAGTTTTAGGTGAAAATAATATTTTTGATGCTTGAAGCCACTAGTCTGAAGCACATGTTTTTGTCACAGGATATGCTTGTTTGTGCAGTTGTAAATCAGACCATGTGGAAAATGTATACTTTAATCTCCAGGTTTATGAATTATTGATTCATTTGCAGTAAATCAGTGAATGTTACTTGGTAATAAAGAATGAAAATGTTAAATAAATGGTAGTTATGGTTTTATGGTATTGCCATCATCCACTCTGTGTCATTTATAGTGTGTCTGTTAGCAACTGCATGTTACCACCCAGGTGGCCATCATTTTTTCAATTGAAATATATGATTAATATTTGACAAGTTTGATGATGATCCAGATATTTACATATTGATATGGATTTGCATCTGACTGGCTGAACTTGTTATTACTGTATTTCTGTTCACATTTGGATCACACTAGGAATATAGTCGTATCATCAGGATCATAGGCAGTTTTGATACGAGCAATAATTATGCATAATAATGAGGTTACCATGCATTGTCTGGCTGACCTTCTTACCTCTGTAGAAGTCGTATTTCTGATATAATTTCGATCCAACATGGAATTATTATCAAGATTTTGGATGAGTTAAGTAGTGGCAAGATCCGTGGAATATAATGAGTTGATCCTGCTTCTGGTTGACTCAGCTCAATGCCATGGAGACCATATTTCTGATTGGATTTTGATCCTTATTATATATTTTATAATGAAATACTGAATAGATCAGTGGGAGAAAGATTATATTGCTACTTATTGAACTATTTATTTTTTCCATTTCGAAAGTATATATGACCTTATTTTGTTCTTCAGACCTATATTTCCATAATTATGCCTGTTTTATATTTTTCTCATTTTTTTTCTCTTTCCCACTCTTCCTCTCTCTCTCTTCCTATTGAAATGAATAGATCTTAAATGTGTCAACGCTTTTCACCCACTAGTATACATTTATGTATAATCAATCAAAAGTTGTCATCATGAATGCATACAAATGAACCTCAAACAACAGAAAGCAGGCTTCAGGTATTAACTTTTTTGAAATTAGTTTTCCACATGAATCATGTAGATTTTCACTGACTGAACTTATATGACCTATTGCTATTTAATAGTCCATGCCATCCATACTGTATAGTATGTAATACCTCTTACACTTAACTACAAATTTTTTAAGAAAAACTCTTGATTACATAGAACAATAAAATTATTTAATTAGCAGTTTAACTGAGATCACAATCTGACCAATTTGATAATGTGAGATGTTTCAATCTGATTGGCTGGACTTGTTGGAAGATTTCCAGTCTGATTGGCTGAACTTGTTGGAAGATATTCTAGTCTGATTGGCTGTGCATGTTGAAAGATGATGCAATCAGACTGGCTGAGTTCTATTGTATTTTTACAATTTTTTTTTTACTGTTGTGAGTACTGTACCTACTCTTTAGTGTCCTGTTTTTACAGAGTTGTTATACATTTGTGAGTACTGCATTAGAGTGTAACAGTCTAGCAATACTGACATATTTTTCAGGTGTGCATTGATAAACTGGAGGATATCCAGCTGGCCCTTGTGATCTGCAGACTCTATGATGGGGAAGACATCATGGCTCCAAGTGTCCAGCGGATCCTTAATATGCACATCCTTGGCAGAAATCCAGAGGGTGGGGATACTGATTTTAATAAGGCCCATCCAGACCCCTTCCTCAGAAGCATGGCACTGTGGCTGTTGAAGGATTATAAAGGAGCTCTTCGAACCCTGTTGCATGATAAAAAAAGCATAGGTGGAGAGTTTGAAAATCAAATGGAATTTGACAGTTTAGTAAAGACAAGTGTATTCAACTTTTATAACTACCTGAGGACTCATCCATTACTAGTGAGACAGAGATTAGCCAAAGCGGCTCCCAGCATGAGAAGAAAGAGTGTCATTCCAGGTTTTACCCAGCAACAAAACATCATGGCAGAAATTGAAGATGAGGAATTTTCTTGTGTGGATAAAATTACACCCATGGAAAGAAGGTTATTTTTCTCAACAGCTCATGCTCATTATAAGAATGGTTGTCCAATTCTTGCCCTGGAGGTTCTGTCAAAATTGCCTTATGTAGAGATAAAGGAGATGCCACATTTCGAGGCGAAAATATTGGAACCGATGCATGAGGAGAATGAAGGATGCATTTCTACAGGAATTCTTGGTGATTTCAGTGACAGCTCACAAAGGGCAGACTATGTTGATTGGAGTCAACCAGTGACAGGTACAAGACTGGAGACGGCAAGCAGTTTTGATTGGAGCAGTCCTGAAAGTAACATGAACAGTAGAGCTAATGATATTGACTGGGGAACACCTGTAAAAAAATTTGATGATGAGGAGTTGAAACTTGATTTTAGTATTGGCACATCTGATGCTGAAAGTGAGGATGAAGATCTTGATGTGAGGGAATCTTGTTCTATTCCATTTGCAAGAGAAGGTGTGCCTAGTATAATGATCAGGAATGCCAGTGAAGACACTTTGATTCAGAGTGATGTTCCAGATGAGTTCAAGGAGTTGAAACATAAGATTGAGCAGTTCAAACTGGAGCAGGAAATGAAAAAGAAAGTGACTCAACAGGATATTTTTGCTCAGCAATACAAATTTATTGCATGCTTGAAGATTTTAATGGAAGAAATGCAGACCCTGGCCACAGGTTTTGAAGTGGATGGAGGCCAGTTGAGGTTCCAGCTATACATCTGGTTGGAGAAGGAGGTGGAGGCAATGAGGTCCTTATGTGGTTATGGAGATGAAGAGGAGCAAGATGACATAAAGACAGTTATTAGTGACGGTGAGTTTTGAATAGCAGACTAAGTGCAGTTCCATGTAGATAGGGTGGCACAGTGGCCGAATGTGCTTATCTTTAAAGATATGTCACACATCTTATTTTTTTCCTGCTTTAACCCACAAAATCAAATCATATCCCATAAAGATAGATGACTCGTTTTTGTGCTTCCTGCAAATGAAGAAGATAAAGGTTTTGGGTTTTTCAATCCCAGAGACACCAGTATTTGTATTGTGTCCATGTAGGTATTCTGCTTTTGTAAAATTATAATCTTAATGTGCAGCTCAAATTGATGTTACCATTACATAATAATGTCATTGTTATGGCATCACTTTTTTTTTTACCATGGTTTTATCATTGCACTGTAACTGCTCCAGTGGCCTAGTGGTTAGAGTGTCAGCCATGGAAGGGGGAGGTCATGGGTTTGATTTCCGGCCGAGTCATACCAAAGACTTACAAAAATTGTACTAACAGCTGCCTCGCTTGACGCTCAGCATTAGGAGGTTAGTGTTAGGACTGGTCAGCCTGGTGTCAGAATAATGTAATTGGGTGGGACATCATGTTACATGTCTGCATCATGATGCTTCAGTGCTAGACATCACTTTAAACTGCCTCACTGCAGACATCGTAGTGATATGACTGAAAAATTGTTAAAGCTATGTCAAAAATCCTAATCAAACAAAAAAAAATATAAAAAATCGTTGCACTGTAAACTATAGGATACCATATCTTTAAAAAAATCAAAAAGTGAAATGCTTTTGTAATTGTACTATTTGCAGTTGTAGTCCTGTTTGGTTTCATCGTAATCATTATAAAAGTGATATGCCTTTGTATTTACATATGAAAAGTGACAATCAACCATTTTAGCTATGTCTGCACGTTTTTCTGACTGCCTAATTAAATACTAAGTTTTGATCTCAGATTTTGCAATAGTGTTTGTTGTATTGTTTCAATCAATCAAAGTAGACCTGCTTTGTTATTTTAATTATGTATCATCTATCAAATCAGATAAAGTGGGTGGACTCAAAATAAACATATAAAAAGCATGCAATACCAACCTATGTAGGAGATAGCGTTCATGCCCTCAGAGCCATCTCATTTCAATTGATCAGTTGAACAGTTTTAAATATTATTTATGTAGGTAATATAATTAAAGTATGTGACATTAATCAATGCTTTATCATACTATTTCATAAACGTAATCAAGGTTAGCAGGGGAGGCAAGTAAAAGAAGTAAATGCTGCATGAAAGGTTTTGTTTCATAGATATGCTTCATAATGGAGAAACCAGTTCCAAAGTCGTCGTGAACTTAATACTCCAGTATTGGCACTCACAGGTTGGTGCAAGGTTTAATTCCCAAAAAGTCATTGAATTTCACTAATGGAACATTATCAAACAAAAGCAAGTTTTACAAATTAAATGTCCCTAGTTTTTGATGAAAGGAAGTTTTGTTTTGTTGTAAATCAACCATAACATTTGAATATATCCGCATTCATATGCAAAAAGAAGTAACATAATGCAGTTTTTTTGCAGATGCACTTGATGTTTTAACCTTGTAGAGTAATATTTTTAATGATCATTTAGAGGTTGGTAATCTTGAAAATAAAATTAATTTATACAGAAATACAAAATTATAAAAAGCAATTTTTAACAATTAGTCCTAATGAGACCATACAATGAGCATTAAACATGACCCTCCATCTTGTGTTCTCACTGTTGATGTCCAGTAAAGATAGCATCCCCATAATTTTGTCAGAGGACCTCACTAGCTTATTCTTCCGCTTAACATTGGTATGCTTTTTCTGGACCCTGTTATTTTACTTGTGTTCTCACTGTTGATGTCCAGTAAAGATAGCATCCCCATAATTTTGTCAGAAGACCTCACTAGCTTATTCTTCCGCTTAACATTGGTATGTTTTTTCTGGACCCTGTTATTTTACTTGTGTTCTCACTGTTGATGTCCAGTAAAGATAGCATCCCCATAATTTTATCAGAGGATCTCACTAGCTTATTCTTCCGCTTAACATTGGTATGCTTTTTCTGGACCCTGTTATTAAGTGAGAGTTGTAGTGTGTATTTTAATACTTTTTAACTTTCAGATCTAGTAAAAAACCAAATGTTGACAAACATATTTTGTTATTATAAAATGTAATTTCCAATTCACTTCTCCCTATTTTTGCATGTATTTAGTCCTATTTAGACAGGAAAGAGGTGTCAGTTTGCCTAAACTTTCAAGCCTAGCATAACCCCATATGACTGGTAAAAAAGAAACCAATAATTAACATTGTAATAGTATACAGGGTGACATAGTTCCAAACCATCTCATATTGGTTCAGTATTAGTATTTTTGTCATAATATTAGTAACCTAACAGTATGACAGAAGTGTTCAAGGTAGTGATTAAACATTTCAGTATATTGCATACAAATTATCTCACTAGATTAAAAAAAAGTTATGGTGATAAGTATCACTTTACGATGTGGCAGATACATAAAGTCAAGATATTGAGATCGAGCCTCTGAAAAGTACATACATTTATTGCTTGTTTTAAAGTTTTCTGTGTTACCTTCCAATGCATTAGTATTGTATATCTGTTGATTTTTCTTGCAGTCCCAACGGAATCCATTATTGAAATAGATGAATCTTTGACATACCTAGATTCTCCTCGGAGTCTACATCGGAGTATGTCCAATAGATCAGATTCCTCACTCAACAAACCAAGCCTGCATGAGGTCATCCTTGCTGACAAAATGGACTTTGAAGCAAAACTGGAGCGAACAGCAAGGCGCAAACTGTGGCTTAAACAGCATCAACAAATGTTGAGAACATTAATTGCATACTGTATGTTGCAAGGAGCTGGAGGAGGTGGTTTGGCCTCAGTCCAGATGGAACTTTTGTTGTTACTCCAGGAGCTTCAGCAAGAAAGGCCACAGCAACAACTATTATCTCCCTTGCCATTTCCAACAACACTACCTCTCTTGTCAGCATGTATTGCAAGTTCCAAGACAGTAACTGCTGATCCAATACAGCACATTCAGTGTTTAACACAGGACCTTCTGCACACAATAATTGAGTTCACATCCCCACCTGGTCTATATGGTGCTGTGAATGTTATGCTAGTCATGCGAAATCTGAGCATTGCACTGTCATCTTGTGTATATCAATGTCTGTGTGATAGTGACAGCTTTGTTGTTTCTCTGAATGAAAACCAGGATGTTGGGCTGGAGGGTTTTACTAGGTAAGTGTGATCTTCAATCGTTACTTTTAACTGAGACACCGCTAATACATGCTTTAGGTATCTCTTCTCTCTTAGGTTCACGTTTCTGTTCTGATAAGTTCAAGGCTAAGTGGTCACTGATCCAGGAACTTATGCAGTTGAAGAAAAATAAATAAATAAAAATAAATAAAAGCACTTTATACAGAAAATGTTTTATTTGAACCGTTCTTGTATGTCTGTATTTGGAAAGTGTAAATTTGTGGGGATAGCTAAAGAATTTTTCAGCAATAAATCTCAATGAACAGAAATTTTGTGTACAAATCAGCAATAACAGAATCATACAAAATTGGTGCTGCCAAACAGGAAAGTAAGGAATATTTTACATTAATTTGTGCTGAATAGCAACATTGCTCCATAATGAATGTGGTTAGCATATATAGCGTCCATTCATCCTTTTGGCTACATCTCATTTTTGTTGTCAGAATCATGTCATCTTATCACTGACTTTCTGTGGCCTTGACATATCAATCACTCTGATGTTCTTGTGCCTCAATATTAAAATTGATTTCTTATCTTCACAATCAAAGCTTGGTGGCAGGCGAAACATTAGGGTCAAATGTCAAGGCAACAGAGACTAAATAAGATTGGTTTCTACACAATAACATGAGCTGTACAGTTACTATTTTGTGGATAACTTTTATCAAGGTTAAAGACAGGTCACTGTAACTGCCAGAAGAAAATTTCAGTTATTGATCATGTATCTTTCTCAAAGTTTGTGTATGACTTACTCATTGGGTAAGAAATAAACCTATTAAAGTCCTGATTATTTTTGCTGTGATAGAAAGAAGAAAAATGAGTTTTATAGCACTTAGTTCTACACCTTGAACCTTGACCAAACTTTGTAGAGGGCTTGCACTTCATGTATGAAAAATGCCTGTTGATTGTTTTGTGGTTTTATTAATTTCTACCATAATTATTTACTTTTCTAGTATTTAATGTTTTGAATCAGTTGTTGAGGCAGACTGCAGCACAGTTTTGCACAGTTTCATTATTAAAGGCAAATGTTTTGATTTACTCTAACTGGAAATTGGTAATGGTATATTCCAATCAGATATTGTTTGTAGGATATTCCAACTAAGAATTGGTTATAGGATATTGCAACTGGAAATTGGTAATGGGATATTACAACCAGATATTGGTTGTAGGATATTCAAACTGGAAATTGGTAATGGAATATTACAACCAGATATTGGTTGTATGATATTCCAACTGGAAATTTGTAATAAAATATTCCAACCAGATATTGGTTGTTGGATATTCAAACCAGATATTGGTTGTAGGATATTCCAACTGGAAATAGGTCGTAGGATATTCCATCTGGAAATTGGTCATTTGATATTCCAACCAGATATTGGTTGTAGGATATTCCAACTGGAAATTGGTTGTAGGATATTCCAACTGGAAATTGGTTGTAGGATATTCCAACTGGAAATTGGTTCTAAATATTCCAGAATTGTCTTGGATTTGTTTATCCATGTCATTATCAAGCAATCACCTTGATGAATTAAAATTGAAAGGTCTATAGTTTACAGGGCCATAGCAAATGAAAGGAATAAACTTTGGTTTGCAGCTGCCACATGATCAGATCTAATGGTCAAAACAGTTATTGCAACATTTGTTTTTAAAAGAATATATTTTACAAACAGCAGGTTCATTGTCGATGAAGAATGTCAGATGCATCTGTGTGTGTGTGTGTGTGTGTGTGTGTGTGTGTGTGTGTTTTCTTATGAACTTTATACACAAGTCATATTCATTTTCAAGATATGTTTTTTAATTTTTGGAAATCTACAGTCAAAATAAAAAATCACATAATGCTGTCACAAATGTACTCACCTACAGGTTGAATCCAATAGCAAACATTACAGACCCACATCTGCCATTGCATACTCTGGCATATTATGATCTATGCAATTTGAAAAGACTAATCAACAGAACAAACAAATTAGGTGGGTTGGTGCACTGTCGCTTAAAAGAGTACCTGCAGTACCCATACTTGTCACCAGAAGCTTTAAAGAACTAACCAGTTGTAAACAAGTAAACTCACATTATGCCTATACACTTTGTTTATATGGAACTTAAAATCATTCATTCTGATAATAGACATTTTGGCATGGCATTAGATATAAAGGTCTCGTCTTTTTGTTCACTTAGTTACCACATTCCAGCATAAACATTTTTGTAATATGAGCAGTTTCTTCATGAAAAATGTGTTGAATAGTCTTGGATCATGTCTTTGGGAGAATTTGATTAAGATTAAAATGTAATTTTTAAATTTTTTTTCAGTCATAATTTTGCGATTCATGCTAGTCATCTTATGGCTGGCGTTAGGAGACACCGGAGACGCTCCATAAGTGGTAGTGATGATGTGATCAACACTTCACCTGCAAAATGGCCAGGTAAAATATCAAGCTTAGTTTTACTATCATTATTTCCATGCTTATACAAAATGGGGGTGGGTAATGTAATGTTACTACAGTATACAAGTTTAGTCCTACTGCAAAAAAACAGACCCTGATCTACCATCACTTTATTCACCAACAGATCACGTTCCTCTGTTGTTTGTGCTAATGATTACTTCGACCAGACTGCAAAGACCCAGACCTGCAGGTGGATTATAATATTGCAGATCTGGGTCTATGCAGTTTGCAGTTGGGCCCAACGTATAAGGGAGTATATACAGTACAATGGATTTGTTTTGTGTAGTTTTAAAAGTCTGAAATGTGATTCAGGGTGGTCTGTTGATAGGCATAGAGTTTCGATCCATTATTCCCAGGTGAAGGAGCTTGTAAGAGTGAGGACATTTTTGCATGTATGGTTTTGACAAGTTTATAGGCCGAGTTCAACTGCAAACTGATCTGCTGTTGCATAATGTTCCAGGAGATCTGGGTCTGTGCAGTTTGTTAGGAGATCTGGGTCTGTGCAGTTTGTTAGGAGATCTGGGTTTGTGCAGTTTGTTAGGAGATCTGGGTCTGTGCAGTTTGTTAGGAGATCTGGGTCTGTGCAGTTTGTTAGGAGATCTGTGTCTGTGCAGTTTGTTAGGAGTACATTGTTCTCACCAGCGGCCACACGCTTCTTATGGCCAGAATTCCTTGGCACCGACAAGTTTGTATTCAAAACTACCACTTAAGAATGGCCACCCCTCTAATATGACCAGTGGATTGCATATAGGACAAAAATGTAAAATGTTGCCCTCACAAGCAGCTATATTTTTAATGTCAAATGTGCCCAGAACCAAATTATTAATTCATATTGTAATCATATTATCTCTACCATTGATACCTGTCTCCCAATGTCAGGTTTACTTTACTGGAAGAAGTGTTGTAACACAAAGATTAATATTATATTATTATGTAAATGCGGTGGCCTAGTGGTTAAAGTATTTGCCGTGGGAGCGAGAGGTTGTTGGTTCGATCCTCGGCCAAGTCATACCAAAGACTTACAAAAATGGTACTAACAGCTCCTTGCTTGATGCTCAGCATTAAGAGGTTAGTGTTAGGACTGGTCAGTCTGGTGTCAGGATAATGTGACTGGGTGGGACATCATGCTGTATGTCTGCAGCATGATGCCCGAATGCTAGACATCACTATAAATTGCCTCACTGCAGACATCATAGTGATATGACTGAAAAATTGTTAAAGCTTCGTTAAAAATCCTAATCAAACAAACAAACAAAATAACAAACAAAATATAATTATGTAAAAAAGCTGATGTTTACAGGGAATGGGCTCAACAAAGTTATGATAGAGTTTTGGGCTTCACACATTCGTTGAGTTCTTCTCTTTGACGATTACAACCAAATATAACTGTTAAGATCATAACATGGTCAGCACAAGGGGTGGTCATATAAGAGGGGTGGTCACTGTGATCAGTTGCACAAACAACATTCTCTGATCTCTGGTTATGGTAGATCAGGGTCTGTGTTGTTTGCGGTTGGATGTATACGTAAGTATACAAGGAATGTATACGAGTTGGTGGGCTTATGGATAAAGAACAGCATGCAGAAAATGTTGCTGTGCTACAATCTAAATGTTGCTAATATTGTTACACTGATTTTCAGTTTGGAACCATTAGGTTTTTAACATTGTCACAGCTCCTTCATAAATATTTCAACTTCTTGGAAGAAACAAAAAAAGTTTCTTGAAATTTCCTTTATTTACAGTTATATGCCAAAAAATGTACTTTTTAGGAAACAAAAAAAAAGTATTGGTCATGTATAAATTACAATGAATTAAAATATTTGTCTTCTCACTACTTCTTTGATAGAGGATCCTTTCTTATTTTCTGGTACAATGCTTTCAGATATTTTGTCCTATTTTCTTATGGTACATCACTGTTCAGTTGCGAATAAAGAAATTGACTTTATGTTTTTCTTGCAGGAGTTACTTCCCTTAGAGTACTCTTAGCTCGTGGGAAGGATGAGGATGCTCCAAAGCTCAACATTATGCTGTGTGAGACCTTGATTGCAGTGTATGTCAGTCTGCTGATTAATGCACTGTCTACGTATGATTGCCATCTCCTGTATCGCCTGATTGCCCATAAGTTTGATAGCAGATTGTGGTCAGCACTGTTTGGTGGAGGAGTTAAAACTGTTCTCAGAGTCTCCCAATCAGGTGTTCTCCCTTCAAACAGTAAGATTTTTTGTTAGTCTGTTGTGTTTTTTTAAACTCTACTGGTTATAAGCCAGGAAGGGCTGATGTATCCTGTTGTCATATAATTATTTGATTGCACATGTTTTTGACAACTCATTAATTACTTGGAAAAATGCATTAAACTTCACATCCATATTCATCCCATGGTCTAGTCGGACCCAACATGACAAGAGTGTTGCTCAAAAAGTTATATCAACATGTGGTTTCCATCAGCTGATTTCATTCAATGTCTTGTTGGTCCGGAATGAAAATGGTGCTGATTTGACCTCAAGTATGTTCACCACGGTTGCAAAATATTGTTATAGCTACATTGACAAGATGGGTGATCAAATCAGCCTGGGGGTTTCACCAGAAGACATGATGTATAGTTGGTCCTAAATAAAAGTAGTGCCTATCTGAAATCCAAAATAATCTAGCAATTATTTATCTGTAAGAGTGTCCATTTATGTATTTAAAGTCTTGAAATATGGCTATTTTTAAATAGGGATAAGCAATCTATAAACATAAAAATTTACTGGTTGATATGCATATTGTCTGCTGGACAAATATCCTCCAGTACAAGAAAACAAGATTGGTCACTGTGAAGGCTGTAGTATCTCCATTCCCACCAAAGAAACATGAGTGAACTTCTGGCATTACTCTACCACATTCACAAATGTTAATTACCATCATTAAAATAAAAGAAGGAATCAAGAAACATACCACACAGCTTATGTACCTTATAAAAATAAATTCAGAATAAATGTTATTTAGTAAACCTTGCTAAATGCTTTTTTGAGTTGAGAAGGGAACTTATATAAAATGTGAGAAAAATAGTTGCAACTGCATATTTAAGCACTGTTAGTTACAACAAAATAGGGCATCATTTATTGGCCAATCAGTTGCTTGTGCTTACATAACTCGGATTTTAGAACGTGATTTCTTTGAAATATGTCGTAGGACCAGTCTTTTTTACAAGATAATTGCAATGATAAGTATTAACTGTTAATCAGTCATGCTGTCTTGTTTTTGACTTAAGAAAATACTTTAGCTGTTGTGCAGTTTTGCCAAAGCTGACCAGAATATGAAAAGATGGCATGTCATTGGGGGGAGAAATAGTGTGTCACAGGGAGAAATGTGACTTCCTTTGGGAATTTTGAAGCTTGAAATATTGGCAGGTATGGCCAGGTAACATGAATATGTGCAAATGCCGTGTGGCCTTCATAGTCATTTTTATTATGGCTATTCTAGCAATCTGCATATGTTACCTTATGTCCATAAAATAATACCTTAACAAGTTAATGATAGTTCACCAAATTTTCATTACCTCAAATATAATAACCTTTTAAGTAGATTCTTTTTGATAATTTATACCAAAGTTGACATATAAGATCCAGAATGAAGTTCTCTTTAAGTTCTGTACCAATGAACCAAATTCTGGTCTGCTGTTAAGTATGGCCATTGATACTAGTCTGAAAGTTTTAGAAATTGTGTTTAAAATCATTCTTTTATGAAAAGCATGTTAGAGAATTTGATGAATTTGGAAAGACATCATCAAATAATTGCAGATTAATTTTCAGCTGCTGTTGCTTTGGCTAATATACTTATGTCAGATGTGTGAATAATCATGGGCCCAACCATGCCCATAAATCAGTATATATGTTAGTGAAATCTTTAATGATAAGGGATTATGCCAGGTTTCCAACTTTGAATGGAGTTTGTAAATTCAAACGAAGATAATATGATAATATTGGTAATTAAAATTACTAAGAGAATTGATGAAATATATATTTGAACTATACAGGAAGCTCAGATGAATTGTTACACAAACAGAGGATGAAGCTGCATATGAAGGTGATGGGAACAGAAGGAAAGCATGACATCAAGAAAACCTACCGGGAGAAGTATATCCCCCCGGAATTAAGCATGATCACATTCTTCATGACCAAAGTAAGACAATAAAAACAGCTATTATAACAATTATAGCAGCAGCGACAATCAGTAAGATGGGTATTGTGACTTCATTCATTTACAACATTCAAGATTTTACACCCAAATGACTTTTCCAGTCTTTGTGTAGTATCATACCAGTTTGTCAGAGACCCATATTTCAGGAATCTATAAAAACTGAGCATAAAACTACGATCTTCAGTGATTTATGTCAATTTTCTGTGAGAAATAACCCGAGTTGGATCTCGGTAAAGAATTTAGATTTTCTCTTGTAAGACCTAAATCACAATAGCACTATAGCATCAAAATGTTAAACTATGGAAAAATTAGGATAGGTTGGAAACTTCTCCAAAGCCAGTACATGGAGAATAAGTAAAATTTCACGACCTTCCATCCCCCACCTCATTTCAAAATGAAAATGTCAATTCCAAACAGCTTTGTTTAAACGTGTAACTGGTAGTAATGTGAAATACAGACTTGAACTTCTGTGTTTGCTTTGGTAAAATGAATCATTTTCCTCTACATACCTTTTTAGTTGTAATCTCAGAACTTCACATTAAGGAGATGTGTTAATTCTGTAGACCTTTTTAGCAAAGACAATTTCTAAAATTGTTTTAGATGAACAGTTCATATATCATTAGATAGACCTCTGTTATTGAATCTATACAGGCATTACATTGTAATATCATAAAGAGTTCAAAGTAATTGATTGCAATCAGACCATGCTACTTAACTTTTTCAAGTTACTTAATTTACAAAACATGGGGTTGTTTTCTGATTTGATGAATATACAGTCAAACCTGCCCAAATGGACACCTTAGTTCAGTAGTTACCTGGTCACAAAGGCCATTCTAATCCCCCCAGCAAATTTTCTATATAAATGTCATGAGCTCAGTGGTCATCTATCTTCCATGGTCCATTACTATGATGTGTTTCTTAACCAATGAGTGGTTTCACCCTGCCTTCAGCAGTCAACGGAGTGTATCAGCAGTGATTGCTCCATGTATGCAAATTAAACTTATTTTGTTTCATGCACAAGGCATGGGATATGTATGTTTTTTGTTTGCTTTAGGGTTTAACACCATTTTTCAGCACACGATAGGCTATACATGGCGGCCAGTATTTTTGGTGGAGGAAGAACCTGGGAAAATCCCCCGGAAAGAACCACCAACCCACGAGAAGCTACTGGCAAGCTTTTTCACAAAACTACATTAGGCGAATCTTAGACTCGAACCCACGCAGACAGAGTTGAGATGGCAGTGATCTGTAATGAAAAGCGCTTTAGACCACTCGGGGCCCCGGGATATGTATGCAAATTAAACTTCTTTTTTTCATGTACAAGGCATGGGATATACAAAGGTATATTACGTGAATCAATAGCCGTAGGGAGCTTCTTTTCATTCCCTGTTCATCAAAGGTCTAATAAAAGCCGACTCTCTTCTGATCTCAGCGAGTTTGAGCAACTGCATAATAAATCAATTTTTTAAAGAGTGAATACCATTTTTCATGATTCATTGGCCTAGCAAAAAGTCAGTCCATCTGTTTCCCAATCTTGGGCAAACTTTGCATGAAAATTAGTGGAACATTATTTATTCTGCTTTAGTATAAAAAAAGATCCTATAAATTGATAAAAACATACATGTGACAATGATGGAAGACTCTTTGATGATGTACATGAGGTTTTAGAGTGAGGATACAGAAATCTTGTGTGGAACTTTTTATTTTAATATTTTTTTATATTTGTTTTTGCTAAATAGTTACACTTAATAGTATGTATCTTGATAGCATACAACTACTACAAAAAGTAATTAATAATAATAATAATAATAATAATAATAATAATAATAATAATAATAATAAACAAAACAATAAGAGGCCCTGAGTGGCAGAGTGGTCTAAATTACTCACTGGTATGGATCACAGCCATCTTACTTCTGATGGTTTGGGTTCAAGTCTCTTGTTCGGCCAATGTGGGTATGTGAGAAAGCTTGCCAGTAACTTCTTGTATTTTGGTGGTTCTTTCCTGGGGTTTTCTGGGTTCTTCCTCCACCCACAGACCATATTTTAGAAAAGACTGTTTCTACATAACTACAATATGAGAGTACACTTGTCCGTGGACTTTTGTGCACTTTCCTGACAGTATCATGTTCTATTTATAGCAACTATCCTATTACCTAGAAACATCCTGGTTCTACTTTCAAACTTTCAACCTTAAATTCTATTTATTGCATCTGTATGGCTTAGTGAGGAGAGAACAGACTGGTTTTCTAATTTTAATCTTTATGTGCAGATTCTTTGTTCTAATTCATATTCAGTGCAGAACCAGTCTAAAGGTATTTGGCGCTTAAAATTATATTTTATTTTAGTTTATGTGTATATGAGAGCAAAAATATCTCATTTCAGATAATTTCACAGATGGATTAAAAAAATTAAGCAAAAAAAAAACTGAACAAAAAAATAACAATCCTCCAAATATGAAGACATAAGTGCAGCATCATGTGATGTCTATTTCAGGCCGTGTGAAAAGAGTTTTAATATTTGGCACTAAAGGTCTTAAGATGAATTCTAGTTGATGTGTGTGTAAAGCTAAAAGTGCTACATATGATAACTTGAAGCAGTAAAGGATGTTAAAAGACAATAGGGGTAACTAAATCATTGTTTATTAAAAATTTAGCCATGTTAAATGTGGATTATGCTTTTTCTGGCTGGATTCTGCTTTTTGACCACTAGGATTACGCTTTTTCTCATCAGGGGTTGGCATGTATGCTACAACAACATCACCAACAACAAAATAATATTAATAATAAACCAAGTTTGACACCTGAACCAGCCTTCAGAGGACTCCTGTGTGCAAAGGCCACTTCAGCCTTTTTCCATTGGTGGCCACTGAAGACAGGTTTATCTTGCATTGTTAGTTCATTTCAAACAGATTGTTACAAAGTTTGTAAAATACTTCCAATATTCACCTTGTCAAGTCTCGCATAACTCAGAATTATTATTCTCTTGTCATCAGTTACTTATGAAATGAGCAATCAGAACTGGCTTTTAATGCAAATCACTCTTTGGCTGCAAAAGTTTTCTGTCTAGACAACTCAAGGGGATCACAAAACATTAGAGCTTGAGATTTAGTGTTAACAAGTGACAAAAGAAATAAATTGTGGAAAATAATTTTTAATAGGGAATGGAAAGTCAATCTGAAACTTGTGGTAAGAAATGGATCTCCAGATCAGGGTTAGTTGATCATGTATCTGGAGATTTTGCACGTGGAAATTAACAGGAGTTTTATACTTTTTTTTCTTCCTTTTTTCTTTCTTTCTCAGCCTTTCATTGTGACAACAGACTCAGAGGCATTTACCTATGATTCAGATGAGTCTTTGTCTGAAGAAGATGAAGAAGAGGAGGAGAATGAAGAAGAAGAAGAGAAAGATGAGAAAGAATGGAAAACAACAGACAGAGCCAAAACTCAGTGAGAATCTTTTAGTATCTCATAAACATGTCAACACCTCCATCTGCAACCAGGCCATATTGCCAAAAGTGTTAAACTTTGTTTTTGGTTTAGAATGATCACTCTCCATTGCAGACCTCTAATCAGCAACTAACAGTACTTTTGGTGTGATGAGAATATATTGTACAAGTTTTGCTTTAGTCATAACAGTTGTCACTTGGAGATGCTTTAATATCCAGATATTTGGCAGAAAATTGTAATGGTCATTGGAAACCAAAAGTGAAAGCATGTTTGCTTGTGACTTTCTTTGAAAATGGTATTCAAATTGGCCAGTTTTGTTAGGGAAGCCTGTAGAGAAGTTTCCACTCAATGCTTTGTGTTTTTTTATGACTGATAATGTTATGTCAGCTGGATCAAGATCTGTAGATGAAATTAAGTCTTCCAATGAAAGGGGCAGGTATTTAATACATATAACAATTAGTAATGGACCTAGTTTTGAACCCTGTGGAACTCCTTATTTAATGGTTTTAGGTTCAAGCAGAAATTAATTTATGCTTTATTCTTTCATTTGAGTGTCTTCATCACATTGGTAAATCATCTGTTTGCTTATTGGTTTAGTCCTGGTATCATCACCTTTTACATTCATACTAGAGGTGCTATTGCACTTCAACGGATATTACTCAATAGACAAAGTTAAACAACATTTCACATAGCTGGAAATTATTCAGACATCTGTGACTTTCAGCCCAAATTGCTTGTTTTATTTCTGCTACACTAGCCTTTTAGATAAATGGGTGAGGGATGTGAGACTCATTTGGGTTTCTTGTTTAAGTAGATATAATCTCATTTGCTTCAATAGAGGATCTTGACTTTCTCCATAAATACATGTGCATAAGATCTTAACTTAACACAGTTCAAGATACAGAAAAAAATATGGAAATCTAATTTATCTTAATAAATGTTTATGACTGTTTTACACTTTGATCAATTGCCGGACTCGCACAATGATTTGTCTCAGATTGTAGGTTTTATATATATGAGGGATCATATATTTTTAATGGAAGAAAGTTTAAAATGTTTTCTTTAGGCAATTAAACTTCGATTACTCAAAGCATCATTCACCTTAAATACTGAGAATAATTTGAAAGGTCCCTTGTAAAGCATGTTCATTTCTGCAACCTCATAATGAAAGAAAACCAAAATATTAGGGCCTGCACAACTGCTTGTTCTCAAAGTTCTCCTGTCAGTAAAATTTGGCACATTGGCATATTGAATGCGTACAGAACCATGCTGAGTTTTAAAGTATTTTTTTTTAAAGCTTTATGATTGCAAGATTACATAGATAACCAGTTACAGTTCAGTTTGAATTTCTGAACTGTTTAATTTATTTCCTAGCTGCTAACAGTTGATGTATAAAATTACTGATGGTATAAAATCCAGATTGTGTCATGTTTTCCAACTCTCACCATATTTCTTGTGCTTGGATAATCCATGTAATATTCTTGCATAAAAAAACATAAACTGTTTAAAAATCCTAACTCTAACCATCTTACATTGGCTATTTTGTGTGACTTTGACACATTCTATGTAATATGTGTTTAATCAGTTCATGTATAGTGAACATTTAAAAATCTGGCCTCTCTAATGAGTCTGATTGCAGTCATGCATTGAAATATGCTTTAAATAAATTGATTTTAATTTTCAGTTCCCTGCCATCGTCGCTTCAGCAGCATAATGATCCAAACTCCTACTCATGGTGCCTGTTACGTTATGTGATTGTCAAATTGGTGCTACACAACCTTCGTGGCTTTCTGCCTCAAGTTGGGATCGAGCTAGCAGGTTAGCACATTGGTTCCTCTTTTTAAACACCATCAGTTTACAGCTACTCCTCCTGTATTGTGGGCCTGCTCATGGATCACCGTATGTCGATTAAACTGTCCTATTTATTGCTATTGATGTCTTGGCTATTGAGAACTGTTTGTATTGTGTTTCATATAATTTATTGCCATTTTTTTTATTTTATGCATAGTTATTCAGAGTCTTAGACTCTCATTATAAAGTGGTTTCATTTATAATGGCTTATAAAGAGTCCATTTTATTCCCCCATCTTTGACAGTCTTAATATACTCACTATAAACCTTATTGTCTTGTTTGATCATGGAATCTGTACATGTTTGGTTCATTGGATGCCAATCTAAACTGTCTGTTACCTCCAACATATAAATGACTGAACATGTTCTAACATAGTCTAAGAGTATTTATCCTGATAGGGGATAATCTAATATATTTTGGATGAGGATGTTAATGAAACAACAGTTATTGAAACTGTACTGGAGGTAATTTGGGTCTTAATGTACTTTACAAACATTTTAGCTGAAGATAATGCTTGCCTTTGCCATGTCCGATCACACATCTGAACTTCTAAATGCACTTTTCTGAGTCGACAGTAGCAGTACATGATATTGTATTTCACCTGACTGGAAATTAGTCTTACTTAGAAAAAAAGTTCAACTTCCATACTGAGGTCTTGCTAGGGTTGACAGGTCTGAGCATGTAATTGCTGATAATTGGCTACTGGTAACCTAAATTAGCATTGTTTAGACCTCTTGTCCACATGGTAATGACTGAAAATGTTGAAAGAGTAAAGGCAGACATGTACATGCACACAAATAGATAAACGTATAGATAGATACTGGCTACGGAAATGGCTGGATTTTTTAATAGAGAGTGATATTAAGTAACAGAAACGGGTTGTAATATTATCCAGTGCTTTACTTAGGAGCTGGGTGAACTACCTGGCAACTTTTACTTTACACCCAGCTACCTTAAACAAAACCCTACTGTATCATCTTTTGGACAGTCCTCCAAACCCATACATGACAACCATTACGCTTTTGGCGTAATCATTACACTAATTTTCACTACATTACACCTTATGCATAAACGTATATGGAGTATGCTTTTTTGTTGAATGCACCTTCCCAAAAAAATCAATTATTTGTTTTCTCGTTTTTATTAGTATTCCATTAATCCCACAGACCATAATTTAGAAAAGACGGCTTCTACGTAACTACAATATAAGAGTACACTTGTCCGTGGAGTTGCATGCACTTTCCTAACAGTATCTTGTTCTATTTATAGCAACTATCCTGTTACCAAGAAACATCCTGGTTCTACTTTCAAACTTTTGACCTCATATTCTATTTATAGCAGCTGTATGGCTTAGTGAGGAGAGAACAGAATGGTTTTCTAATTTCAATCTTTACACACAGATTCTTTGTTCTAATTCTTATTAAGTAGAGAACCAGTCTAAAAGTATTTGGCGCTAAATGTATATTTTATTTTAGTTAATGCGTATATGAGAGCAAAATATCTCCTTTCAAATAATTTTATTGATTGATTAGAAAAAGGTAAAAAATAAACTAAGCTACAATGGCCAATTTTCACCATGAAATCTTTGCATATTTCAAGCTGCCCATAGCAAAATTCAGACTTGAAAGTTAGTGAATCTTGTATATGTACAAAAAATAATGGTAGGTCTCTCCATCCATTCATTAAACAATGAGTTGGTAACATATGTAACCAACTGATGTAGCCAAAGTCCTTTCAATCAGCTGGAGGAAAATAAGGGCATCAAGTCCGATTTGTTTTGACATCCAATCCATGCTCATTCACCTTGTTCCCAAAATGGAACTCTCCTGGGTCTGATGTGGCTCAATTTGTACATGTTTGAATCTTTGTCTTTCACCTCACTCATGCAGTTATATAAGACTTGCTTCCTGTTCACACTAGCTTCAGCTTGCAAGGTAAGTTAGCTGCATGTACTGTCTTTGGATCCAAAATACACACTGTTCCATTCCAACAGCTCAGTCATAAAGATGACACAACCTGGTTTTGTTTTTAAAAAAAGTTAGCACGAATACACAACTAACTAATAACTATAAACTCTCTTTCCTTGACTGATCCATATAGATGAGCTTCAAGACCCAGGACATGCTCTCAGATGCTACATGAAGCCTGCAAAGAATAACTGCGCAAGAAAGATCCTCTCAACTGGCTAATTCATTAAAGCAAGACATAAACCCACAAGCACTGGACTCTTGGCAATTTTAGGTTTTTAGATTGGTAACTCTTGTATGATCAGTTATGACTTGTGAAGAATTTGTCTTATAAAATATAAGCAATTTCCATGAATCAGGCCATCAAATAATATAACATCTCAAGTCAAGACATGGTGAATTTTGTTGGTTATCTTGCCCAGTTTACTTCTTCCAGTTTTATTTGCAAGACATGGCCTCACAAAGGAGACAGCTGAATCTTGTCAGGCAATTGGTGGCTGCCCGGAAAGTTACATGCCCTGTTCATGATAGCACAACTTCAGCCAAGATCTTTAAACTTTTGCAGGATTCAGCCAAGAAACGTTTGGATGTAGTTCAATAACCAAGTGCAGTTTCCACAAGGTTTGCCCTCACATATGCATAGATACAATCTTTGCTTGTGCAATCCTAATGTTAGGAAATGTTATTCTTTTTAAGTTGAGCAGATACTTTGCTTGTGCAGGATAATGTGAGTAGAGCATTTTCTCCTCCAACCTGTTCTCTTGAAGGTAATGTATTTGATGGAGATATTTTAATGAATTACGGTTCTTCAAAAATACTTACCCAATTATATTCCTATCAGTCCCTTCCACACTTCACTGCAAATACACGCATCCTGATATAGGTGTTGCTCAAGTATAAACTGGTTATATTGAGGATATAGCTGACCATGCAATGGAAACAATGATAGTTAATTAAATTTGTCTGTGTGAAATATGGGTGGAAAGACATTTTTTGTCTTTCAGGAAGGGGTGGATTCAGAAGTAAGAGTAATTCCCTAGTGGTACTGTGATTGGGTAAGTACTTTAGGAGAAACAGAATGTACTAAAAAAACATCTTTTTTGCAGAGTTACCAATTTGTTCTCCACTAATGCATGCCACGCTGCGCGTCATAGAACAATGGGAAGAAGTACTTCAGGGAAAACTGGAGCTATTTGCAGGCCCACCAGACAACTTCATTCCAGGGATAGAGAAGGATATAGTTCATGGGATACCCTCAACCAAATATAAAGCCATACTTGTATCATCTAATAATCCTTTCATGTGAGTAAAATATTCAGTTTGCTACTATATATAACTTGTATCCAAATGGTTCGAACTGTAGATAGCATAGATCTGCTGTTACCGGATACACAAGTAAATCAGAATTTATGCATTTTCTTTGGACAGATTAGCAACACAATAATAATAGACCCAGGTGCATTATGCTCAGTGTATGTGTGTGTTTACATTTCCCTCATAAGGTGGAGTGTACCATGATATTAATGCCTAGATCAAATTTTGTGCTTGGCATGCACTTCGGGTAAGGAAAAAGTAATCTATTGATTTTGAAGTCAGATGTTAAAGTCTGGAAGAAGAAGAATGATTTCCACAAAATGTTAATTCTTCACGACATTTACCACACTTTGGGGATGGCTTGCACTTGATGTATGGTAAAAGCATTTTGATTTTGAACTCAAAGTTTTTATCTCTGCCATATAGAAGAAAAATGGTTTCTTCACAATGTTTCTACACGACAGACCTGGACCAAATTTTGTGAATTGCTTGCACTTGTGGTAATGGAGCCAATTGATGTGGGGGTCAAAAGGTCAAACATATTGTAACCATACGTCACAAAAGGTTGGTCTGCTTAGGACAGATAAGGAGATTTGCAAAATTTGGTTAGGAGTTTTATATTTTTACTTCAAAACATGATGTTATTCATCTACCTGATATTAGTATGTAAATGGACAAAAATGAGAACTATTGACAAATTTCCTTTTTCTGTATTAACATATGCACATCATCACCTCACATCAGTCCTTTCACAGTAATGTTTTGTCGTCCATATTGGCCTTTTATGTAGCACAAATATTTTTAGTATTTCTTAGTAGATCAATGCTTGGTATAGGTGGCAGTCCTCATCATTGTTGATCTCAACACCAAGAGATGATATGTTGTTACTGGATCCAGGTTTCCTTTGGAGTCAGCTTTAATTTTCATCAGAATAGAAATGTTCCTTCAGTTTCTACACTAGAATGTTTCCTGCCTGCGGGTAGATTCCACTTGCTGACTGCCTGCCATAACTGCACAAGAATGGCTCCATCTGGGTTGATTTGGGAAGTTTATCTAAAACTGACCTTGCAGAAATGGTGGAACGCGCATGCAAGTTCCTTTGAACTTGATTCCAGCCACTAAAATTTCTGTTCCATCCATTATCAAATTTTGTGTAATATTCAGTTGTTTTTTTATTTGGTGCTTTAGAATTGGAAGATATAGCGTGCTTAGATATCTTGGTAGGCATTAAATATTGAAGCCTCAGTGACCTGTTTTATGCCACTTGACTCTTTAGAAATGGCTTTTTGAACTATAATTCTTTAATGATTTTCATCCTTTCTGAATTGCTACTGATCTTTCATAATGTAATGTAACTTGTCCAACATGAACATTGAAACCAAACTGACCATGCCAAACTCTTTGTAATGTTAATCAGTTATGCTTCACAGTCTCTTTAGTAATCCATACATAATAAATTGACATGGTTGTGCCTTTTAGCGGTGTTATCGCTCTACTTGAATCACAAAGTATTGGCAATCAGTTTTTCAGCTTTTTGTATATTCGATTGTGGGGCCTTAGTATCTTTGACACTTTGAAGTGACTATTTTTCTGTTATTATTATAACTATTATTATTATTATTATTTTTTTTTATTACTACTATATTATTATTACCATTTTATTTTATTATTATTATTATTATTTATCATTATTACTATGATTATTATTATTATCATTATTATTATTATTATTACTACTACTACTATATTATTATTATTATTATTATTATTATTACCATTTTATTTTTATTATTATTATTATTATTATTATTATTATTATTATTATTATTATTATTATTATTATTATTTATCACTATTACTATTACTATGATTATTATTATTATTATTATTATTATTATGATTATTATTTGTATTATTACTACTACTATATCATTATTATTACTATGATTATTATTATTATTACTATGATTATTATTATTATTATTATTATTATTATTACTACTATATCATTATTATTATTATTATTATTATTATTATTACTACTACTATGATTATTATTATTATAATTATTACCATTTTATTTTTATTATTATTATTATTATTATTATTATTTACATTATTACTATGATTATTATTATTACTATATTATTATTATTATTATTATTATTATTATTACCATTTTATTTTTATTATTATTATTATTATTATTATTATTATTATTTATCATTATTACTATGATTATTATTATTACTGTTATTATTATTATTATTATTATTATTATTATTATTATTATTATTATTATTGACAGTAACAGCCATGCAACTCTGCCAATCAAAAGGCTTTGGTTCCATCTGGTCAAACATGAAGAGTTAAAGGATTGTTTCTTGAGATACATTTTCAGGAAAAGGAAAATGGAACAAGATGACTTACAAACCGAGGTAAGAGCATGGAATGAATTTTAATTGACCAGGGCTCTTTAAAGCTCATTTTTAGAACATTTGATGCTCAATATATGGTCCCGGTTTCAAGTGTTGCAGGAGTAGGTGGTATGTCAGAGTTGAGCGACTTTCTCCAAGCTATTTGGTTTCTTCCAACTGGGAGACGACATATTTCTAACAAAATAGTGATTGCATATTGTTATTGTGTTTGACTGTTACACTTTCATTTATTCTTTGTAGCTTTAAAGCAAATTTTGATAATTGGAACATTATGCAAATAGCAACTACAAGGTGTATCGTGTACAGCAATCATATAGGTGTCTTGTGTTTCAGTCAGTCAAATAGGTGTGTCTTGTTGAATTTTTAAAGTGTAAATATTAGCACAATTATATTCTGTTGCAGATGAAATATTGTAGGCCTCACTATATACTTGTATAAATAATTTTTTCTGAATTTAAGTGAAGTTTGAAAGTTAACTTTAGGGTTGGTGATTGGATTTTGTAAATTTAAATTTTTAAATGTTGGGTGTGTGGATTGGGACATTAAGACCAAGATTTCACTGAGCTGCATTTGGGGCTTACATGTTTTACAAACATGATTAATGTTTTTGTTTTCTGTTTCAAGTATTCCAGCGTAGATGGTACGGAGATGCAAAGGCAAAAACTACCAATGAAAATTATCCATAAAGAGCAAGACATTATCACATCATTCGCACTAAATCAGGTAATTCAATCAAGCTTAGTTTAAGCTTGGTCAGTTATCAAACCCTTGTGGGCATTTTCAGTGCAGATATTTTTTATTTCGTCCTCCTTATTTAAAACTGAAAAGTATATTTTCTTTCGGAATAATTAGTGAACACAAGTAATTCAATGGGTTTCAGTATAATTTCTTATCTGTAATTGTACAAGTTCCTAGCTATGGGACATTTTAACATTTTCAGTTCCAAAGGAGAAATAGTAAAAAATTTCCCCATCATACAGGTTTTTTAAAATATTATTTACATTTTGTTTTTAGACATTTTAAAAGTTTTTTAGTGATGAGAATTTCAGACTTTTCAAAATTTTAACACAGTTTTGCATATCTTTTTTCTTCTTCCGCATTTCTCCAGTGCATTCCAGTTATATTTATTTCACTGTACAATGGCATT
Source organism: Unio pictorum (assembly GCA_030141615.1). Classification (NCBI taxonomy): domain Eukaryota; kingdom Metazoa; phylum Mollusca; class Bivalvia; order Unionida; family Unionidae; genus Unio; species Unio pictorum. The sequence continues at coordinate 12,083,270 of JARLTB010000147.1, read as the reverse complement.
GATTGAATGTTGGTCGTATCACTATTAACCACTCACTATATTGCTAACCATTTTAATTTTTAAATTATTAATTATGTATTTATCTTCCATTTTCACATATCTTTAAACTTCCAATCCATGTTCTTTTTGCTGTTTCATAGACGAGAAGAGTTTATGGGATGGCCTGTTAGAGGAGAATTACTATGAAGCTTATTATACGTTTAATACACATTTATCCTATTGTATAAAAATGGTGGTATTCGAATATCTAATATGACTACCATAGTGGCCATCTTGTTTTTGTTCTCATGAATGGATGGTCATAGTGGCATGGGGTTTCACTAAAAGACCTCTTATAATATTTAGTTGCATCTAATTTTTGAAAACATATGAATATGACCTGAAGGGTTGTGGACAATTACCTCCCCTCCCATAGCACTGATAATGAAAATACCTAAGAAGTTGCATGGTCAGAATGGCAAGATGATTCTGATATCCCCTCTCAGATAGGACAAGTCGCCAATTCATGCAATCTGCCTAAGAAGATTCCGGCTCAAATCTTCTCCAGAAACCAAAGTCATGGGTGGTGTTTCCCTTCTTAGACTGTCCTCTTCTACATGCTCAGCTTTTATCAGGACAGCCTAGTGAGATAAACAATTCAAACCTTTGATTTTGGAGAGAAGAATTTTGAGAGCTGGAAGATTTTCTTTTCTGAAGGCTTACAGGGGAAAGTGACATGTTTTCAGGGACTGGTGACACACCAATAATATTTTCTCACAGTATTCTTGAATCCCTTAACTGGCCAACTTTTTCTTTTGGTCTTTGAGAAGAAACACTTGGCCACAATCTCTATTAAAAAATATTGGACACATTCCAACATCAATGCAGACATTAGTTTGGGCATGTTATAGACCTTTCAGATCTTTTAGTCCTGTTTGGACTAAATGGACCAAAATCCCTCACATCCATCTCATTAGATCAGAGTTGATTCATGAAGATATATTAGAAGCTTTTAGCTGGCACACAGTCAACCTTCTCAATCCATAATCTCAAAGATTTAGCATTGCAGAGGCAAATCTTGAATATAGTAAGTCCAGTGACAGCAGCATAGATGGTCATGAGACTCAACTAAATCAGTCGACATAGCCTCTTAGCTTTGCTGGTGAAATTTTGTAAGAATTCATCTTTTTAATCATATGTTAGCATCACAGGTCAAGTGAATTCAGTCTGTTGCTTATGTAATAAGGGGATTTGGTTATCATTCACATGTGGAGTCCAGCTTTTTGTCCCTAAAAGGATACCTAAGGAAGAGTTTGGATGCTCAGCATCCCCTCCTCGTATTGCTTATTTTACTAATGTAATGTGCTTGGAGAACATATTCGAAGGAGAAAGCAAATTTTTCAGTAAATTATATTCCTCAGAGTACTTATGGAAACACATTACTTTAAAACCCTCCCAACCACCCCGCCATGTGAGCATCCTTGTTGGTATCTCGCTCAGCTAAAACTAGTGACACCTGGTGGTGCCAAGGGGATGTAATGGGCAGGAATTTTTGCAATTTACTTAAATATTTTTATTATTGATATTTTGTTTTCATGAGAAGGCTTAATAGGTTCTAAATGAAAATGGTGCCAATCTTACATCTAATATGACTGTCACAGCTGCTAAATTAAAACTCTTACTACTTTCACCAAAAGACTGAATCAGAATTATGCCAGTCTGAAATCCAAAATGCCCAATCTGAAATCCAATATGCCCAATCTGAAATCCAACAAGCCCAATCTGAAATCCAATATACTCAATCTGAAATCCAACAAGCCCAATCTGAAATCCAACATGCCCAATCTGAAATCCAAAATGCCCAATCTGAAATCCAACATGCTTAATCTGAAATCCAAATGCCCAATCTGAAATCCAACATACCCAATCTGAAATCCAACATGACCAATCTGAAATCCAACATGCCCAATTTGAAATCCAACATGCCTAGGATGGTGGCCATCTTTAAAATCTTGTTATTTCTACTCCTGAATGTATGGTCACATTCATATGGGGGTATTCACCGGTTGTTTCCAAATGATATGTTCATCCTAAATTAAATGGCATCAGTCTTGTATCCAATAAGGAAGCCACAGCTGCTAATTTGAAATTGTCTTATCTTGAAATCCTGGAAATTCTTTTTGTCAGTAGAGTGTCAGTCTTTTAGAGGGATGTATAGTTCAGATGGTAGCTTTTTGTTCCCTGTGAGCAGTTTATATTTTCACAACTTTATGCTTATATTAAACAGGTAGTTTTAGAATGGGTTGAAAATAGGGAATTCATAAACCATTTCATGTGATTAAGGCAAGTAACACTCTTCATGGAGTCAGTTTCATCCATATTCTTTCAAACTTTGTTTAGATGTGAAGCTGAGTGTAAACTGGATTCTAGTTTAAGTTCAGACTTTTATTGTGTTGATGAAATCCATGCACGTTCCCACATTTCATCAGCACTTAACCATTGAAGTGATATCTGTAGATTTTTTACAGTTCAGAAGTCATTCAAATTGATTTTTTTTAAAATCTGGTAAATTTGATTTTAATTCATGAAGTACCAGAATTTAGGTAGTCATGACTACTTATAACATTGCAAAGTCTGTTACTTTTAACACAAATTGGATGAAAAATACTGACAGTGAAGTTATTTTGAGTTTATGTTTGTATTATTGTTGAACATGTCTTTGTGTATAGCCATTAGGTGGTATGAACCTTTGAAATCAGATAAGCTAACAATAACGGACGTCTTCACAATGGTTCACACATTTCCTGGGACAGAATTGGCTAATATTGATAGTGGAAGAAAATAAAAATAGAATGAAGTGTCAGCTGGTGGAAGATGGATGGAATTTAGGGATTCAGTACTTTTTGTTTTTGTTTAATCGAATCTTGGTATAAGTCATCACTTTTTTTCCACAGTCACACTTATAAGAGATGAAAATTTGTACAGTAGTTTTGTTATCTCCCCTATGACATTAAAATCTATAACTCACTATGCTGTTCACCAAATAAATAGAACAATTAATTTTTTTCAGTGTTTCTTTCTGGTATGTAGTGATAACAGATTCATACATGCTTTTCTTTTGTTTTATCATCATTATTCATTTTTCTCACTAACACATTTTGGAATTACAATGCAACAGGCATTAATAGGAAAGGTAAGTGGCGTCGGTGACACAGAAATATTTTTAAAGATTTCTTTTTTGTCTTCTAGTTTTTACAACCAATTTCTACACCCATGCCCTCCTTACTACTTTTGTTTGATTAGCCCCAATATAGATTGTTTTATTGCTGTTTCGAGAATTTTAGCTATTTTCTTTGTTTGCCTTCCAACAAAGAATGTTAAAAACAGTGGAATATAGTAATCAAAGCCATCCATTTGTTTGTCCTTCTGTGCATCCATCATCAGTATTCCAAGCTATCTTGATATTTCTTCTTCAAATTTACTAAATCTTAATTCTCTATGAGTACATCTGCTAGCTTACAATCTAGTTATTCCATGCTTGAAAAAAAAGTTCACATAATTGTCTGTGCTTACAACCCAGATGTGTATGGTTGTCAGCTTGCAATTTCATTAGCCATATCCTAATATCTTCCCTTGAGTCGAGGAGTTTGCACAGAATCCCATCAATTGCCATTTATTACTTATGTTTGTGCAAATATTGATTTGTTTTGTGTTCATGGGAAATTCATTGGAGTTTTCTCACCTCAGGGAAGTTTAATCAATCAGTTGTTCTAAACTTGATCTATATTTTGCACTTCAGTTATCTACCATTGACATGTGATAAGCTGGCAGTAGACTTAACACCAGAATTCATCTGGCCCAGACTACAACCCTAGCCCTGGCACAAACTCAACCTACACCATCTACTACCAGGATGCTCACAGTTATGTCCAGTCCCAGACCCAAAATACAGCAGCCATGACCTGGTCATGCAATATCTATTCCTGGACCTCTCATGGAAGCCTGTCATAATTGGGACAAGATTTAAACAATTATCCTGTGCTCTCCAGTACCAGATCCTTGAAAAGTTAGCGGACAGACACCAGAAAAGTCCATCAAGAGTCATGGTTCCAGCGTGAACCATTACCGCTATGGTAACTCCCCATTTCTGGAAACATTATACTCACTTCAGATCATTGTGATATTCAGTATGGATCATTCTAGATCACCATGTCTCAGCATGGACAGACACCCAGCCTTGTTCACTGAACATCCACACCACACTTCATCAGCTTATTCATTGCTTCTGTCATGAATGGTTTTCTTGACATCTCACTTGTACAAGTATTAAGGCACACGATCATGTGCACCCTCATCCTTTCTTGACCAAATATTGTCCAAGGAAGACCCATCCTTGCATTAGTTGAAGTAATCTTTCAGCAAATGTCTCATTCTACCCTGCCTATGGCCCTTCGCAGAATTCCCATATCTGTTCATTTCTTTTAAAAACAAATATGGGTTTCTGCAATCTTCTTAAGTTGCTGACATCTTAAGTTGCTTCAAAAAGCAACTGAAGTATGAATAAACCTGTTCTTCACAACAGTAACTCTCATCAGACTTTACAAGACAAAACACATTAGTCTTTTTCCACAGTCCTAACTCTCAACACTAGTGGATGTTATATGACTATAAATATTACAGCAGATGGATCTTTTTCAAACTTCAAAAACATGTCAGATATGAGAGAGATGTAATGCAGAGCACATGATTGTTATGCTCATTGCATAATTTTTGGACTTTATGAACATTCAGAGAAAGTTAGACTTGTAAAGCAGTTAAAGAGAGTGTTAAATTGTCTGTATGTTTTGTGTTTGTATTATGGTTCTAATCTCCAGTCCACATGGATTTTGCCCACCCGTGACAAGAATTTAGACCAGCTGCAGAACCAGGCTAATAGCAAACATAAATATACATTTTTCAAACAATAAATTGTAATTATGGCATGTAATGTACAGATACCACTTTTTATGAACAAATTATGCTTTGTTCCACATTTTAGGAATAATTATGCTTATACCGCATTTGGGGATGACATGAATGATTCGGAAGTCAATTTTAACATATGGTCTTTGAACTCAGTAAATGCAGCACTCTCAAATTTGACTGGTGTGTTTGTTAATCTCTAGATGCAGAAAGATATGCATTCCTATCCATGTCCACACTACTTAAAGTTCAAAAGTCCTTTCTCAGATCACAAACTCAGGTCTTCCAGGGGCCCCAAAATAGCAGAGTAGTCTAAAGCGCTCTCCATTACTGATCACTGCCATCTCACCTCTGTCTTCATGGGTTCGAGTCTCAGATTCGGCCAATGTGGGTATGTGAGAAAGCTTGCCAGAAGCTTCTCATGGGTTGGTGGTTCTTTCTGTGGGTTTTCTTGGGTTCTTCCTCCACCATTAATACTGGCTGCCATGTATAGCCTATTGTGTGCTGAAAAATGGCATTAAACTCTACAAGAACAACAACAACATCAGTAACAAGTCTTTCAACCAGAATAACCATAGAGGTGTCCAATTTTACCATGGATAGACAGATCCTAACCCAGGAATCTCATAATCTCTTGGTATTATCAGCGTGCCCATGAACCATCTTGCATTTTGTTGCCAGTTCATGAGATTCCAGATATTACCTTCCTATCCCAGCAGCAGCCATAACTTTGCCTACCTGACTCAGTTATACTACAGGTGGGATTTCTTTCCAAGCAGACTTGCCATCGCAGCAGCATCAGCTCATCAACCTTTCACCTCATTTTTCTGTTCAATCTGTTCTTCTGTATTTGGACCGCTCCGGTGGCCTAGTGGTTAGAGCGTCCGCCCCGGAAGCGGGAGGTCGTCGGTTCGATCCCCGGCCAAGTCATACCAAAGACTTACAAAAATGGTACTAACAGCTGCCTCGCTTGACGCTCAGCATTAAGAGGTTAGTGTTAGGACTGGTCGGCCTGGTGTCAGGATAATGTGACTGGGTGAGACATCATGCTACATGTCTGCGGCATGATGTCTCAGTGCTAGACATCACTGTAAACTGCCTCACTGCAGACATCGTAGCGATATGACTGAAAAATTGTTAAAGCTACGTTAAAAATCATAATCAAACAAACAAACAAAATCTTCTGTATTTGACTCTTTGCAGACCTTCTTGTGGAATGACAAAGTCCTAACCTTATTAATGTTAGCCTAGGAAGATGATGCTCTTTTCCCCTAAAATTAGAATGCCCTTGATAAGACTTTCTCCAAATTCATCTATTAATACAGAATTGATCAAGCATAAAGGCCCACCACTTTGAAGGGATATGACAGGAAATGGAGAATTATTTGCAAAGTGGTGCAAGCCAAAGCAGAATCTCTGAGATGCATACCATATTAGTCGACCAATGATATGTGCAGTTCCTCTATGATGCTTTGATTTCTCTCAAGACCACCCTGCTTCCATTGTTAAGAACTAGCTCTTTCTCATGTGGAACCAGTCCTTTGTCTTGAAAACACTGTCTTCTTTGGACCTTTCATCACTAGGTCATCTGCAGGACTCTGTTCAAGACTCAGAAATGGTACCTGAAATGGACTAAACCAAGAAGGAGAAATCTTGATTGTTCTTAACACTCAATAAAGACAGGAATGATATTTCTTTGTTAGGTCAGCTTGTGTGCAAACAAGGAAGACCAGATGATTTTTTTTAAAACATTAGTTCATGAGGTTAGGTCAGTTGCCACTAGTATATCATAAGAGCATAACTGCTCGATATTCGATATTATCCAGATCAAGGCATGAAGGTAAGAGACTAAAGCTTTCACCGTTGAGATCTCTCATCCCAAAATGGACCAGTCTGATTTGTTTTCATATCTTAGGCTGTGAATTTTTATCTATAGAAGACATTATCATGAAACTGTATTTAGTAACCATGACTAGACAATGCTTTGCATACCACACTTTTATCCAAAATTTCATTTTCTAAATAACAGCAAGGAAAAATATAAGTCTAATAATTATTTCCATGTCCTGACTGAAGCTGAATAAACTTTATTTGGATATATATTATGACACTATATTGTGTACCTAAGTCATGCCTCAAGGTCAAGGCCACAGCAAAAGGTAAATTTACTCCTTGTCCTCGCAGTACCTTTTGAGCCAATGAAGGTATTTTCGTGAAAAGCCAGAAACATTCTACAATGTAACCCTACCTGAAAGGCTACGATGAAGAAATGTATAAAGTTTTCCTTTGTATGATGTACATGTATACAAGTTGGATAGTATGCTACATACTGCAGTCATGTTCTATACTCCAAGGCCATGGCAAGGGAAATGTAACTATATTCCAGCTTTTAGCTCAGCTTTGCTATATAGAGTAAGTATCACCATTGGCATTTGCACTGGCAACGGTCTCCACACTTAACAAAAAAATATACATATGCATCATCGCATTTCTACCATTCTTCATAGGCAACAGTTTGGAGTAGGTTTCCTCCTCATGGACTTGGCTAAGGGATATTTGTAAACAGAGGCATATTTTTGTTCAATATTGATTAGGTTTTTGTGTGCAGCTTATAATTACATGTTTTTTTTTTACACAAGTATAGATCCTATTATACCAGAAATTGTGATTTTTACTTTTTTAAAAACAACTCTTAATTGGCACAATATAGCCAAGATAGAGTGAGTGGACATACTGTTGAATCCTTATCAATGCTTAATATTCCTTCTGGAGTCTTTAAAAACAACAGAGACCAGTAGCCTCAGCATTAATTACATTCTTGTTTTCTCTGGGCTGTAAATATTGAAACACAAAAGATATTTTAATGATAATATACCCTGTTATACATAATGGCTTGATGGTGTTTCACATACCAGTCATGCCTATATAGAATCAAAGCAAGATCATCTATGTGACATGTTGCTATGTGATCTTCATTCTCAGGATAGTCTGTAATAATGCGATGGGATATATTTGATGACTCAGCATTATATCATAATGTATTCATCATTTCTAGCTAAAATATCAAATTATCACAAGAGAAATGTTACATGATGAGCATGTCTTGTGCTGTCTTGTTATTAAGATCTTCAAAAGTTATTTAGATTTTGCTTTTTTGTTCAGGGGGAGATTGAATAATAAAGTATTGTTCTTAAATGGAATTCAGCTGAATCACATATCTCCATCATCTTGACTTCTTGCCAAACCTAAAACTTGTGATTTTTTAATGGTACACTGTTTACTCTGTTTTTCTTTAACAGTGTAAATTTTGGACATTAGTCAATAGTTTTAATTTGCCCTAGAGGTTTAGACACAAGTAGACCAGTTAAGGATGCATGAAGAATGAAAGACATAATTGTCTGAAGATAAAGAACAATATTTGCTAATATAAAAGGTTAGAATGATATAAACTAATGTCCATAAACAATAGTTACTGATGTCTTGTAATTAGATATGGAAAATCATTGGAATCCATCTTAAGCAAGTCTTGTCTTGACTCTTCCATTTATGATGGCCTGTCCCTTGTAAGTTGCATTATTTATAACTTGTCTTAGCTTTAAAATGCCTTGTATATAAGTTTGCGTGGAATGTATTAAGTCCAATATCTAATAGATCTTATTAATCTATTCTCGAAATACAAAAATGTATTATTTTAAAAAATTACTAAATTTGTACAACATTTACCATAGCGTACACCTGGCATTTAGAATCTTCTATAATTCCATTCTGATTGGTATTCTAAGTATACTGCTTCCCTGTTTATTATTGAAAGATGTTTCTTGTACATTCAGGCAGAAGAATAAGAGCTGTAGACAACAATACTCCAATTATTATTAATCTTGTAAAGCAACTGACCCATTTTGATTATGATGTTTAAATTGAAACAATAATATAACACAACAAAAAATACTTTCACCTTATATTGACATGTACACTTCATATTTATGGCATGGCACAAAACAGCAACAGGTGTCAGTTAAAGGGCATACATGCATGCTTCCTCATTCAAACATTTAAATACTTTTTCATCATGTAAAGTTTTAAATAAGTAGTACTAGTCTGCTTTATTTACAGTTTTGGTCAGGTTACAATCAGGTAAGTATATTATTCTTTGAGGAGTAAAAAACAAATCGTGATGTGGTCCTTTTCTCCTCTTAGATAATTCTGCTCCTTGATATATTTAATATTTTCTAACCAATTAATTTCATTTGGGATCTTTAATCTAGTTAGGTATGGGATACATAAATCTATGCAAGTAATAGTTAATAAGCCCAAGATATTTCTAGCTGCATTGCAGGATACAAATTCTGTTATACTTTGTGTTGGAATAACATTGCTTCAGCTTGATAGATTTTTTGAATCTTCAGTGATTGTGAATGCAGATCAAACACAGAAAATATGTCATGTATCTAAAAACAATTTCCTTAATATTCTACGCAGTTAATTAAAAAATGCTGATGTTGGATATTTCCTTACATCAGATCTCAAATGTTTATTTGTGTCACCCTGATTGTTATTGCCTACAAGGCATGCAGTCAGTTTTTAGAATTATCTTGTGCATAATGGGCATCAAACTACAGATACCATAGACACAGGTCTGTCATCACATCAGTATCCACACTGTTCATTTTAGCTTGCCTCCAAAAAGAGCACAGGAGATCTACTACTCCAAGACATAGGATTGGCATCTTTACATATATCTGTCTGTATGTAACACGTATACTCGCTTGTAAGTCTAGTCAAGCTGCAAACAACAAAGGTCCTGATTTGCCATAGCATAATGTGCCTGCAGATGTTGTTTTTCTACTGACTACTCTTAAACTGAATAGGCTCAGATCTGCTGATGCATTATTTGACAGAAGATCTGGGTCTGTGTAGTATGCAGTAGGATACATACAAGCAAGTATATACATATATACAATCTCACTGTAACTCCATTTTATTTTCTTGGGACCCAGACACAGGTTGGATTTGGTTTAATAGTGCCATCTCCCAGGGAAAGTGGCTAAGGGGGAAAGCTTTGTACATACATGTACATTATTTATTCATCCATGGTTATATTTTCTGTTTTTAGATTAGACTTGTTACACCTTGTATGTGTACTGTTATTTCTGGAATAAAATTGGTGAGTGGATACATCTTGTTGAGTACACCTCATCAAAAAATTGGTCACGTTGACCCATATGTCATGCATCAAGATATTTGGTTAAAGTTGTGTTTGATATTGTTGTTGTAGGGCTTAACGCCATTTTTCAGCACATGATAGGCTATACATGGCGGCCAGTATTATTGGTGGAGGAAGAACCCGAGAGAACCCCCCAGAAAGAACCACCGACCCATGAGAAGCTACTGGCAAGCTTTCTCACATAACTAAATTAGCCGAATCTAAGACTCGAACCTACGCAGACAGAGGTGTGATGGCAGTGATCCGTAACGGACAGCGCTTTAGACCACTCGGCCACATGGGGCCCCTAAAGTTGTGTTTGAAGTTTATTTCTCAGGCACTATTAATACTAGAATCATTACACTGGACTATTGGGTGGATAGGAATGTCTCTGTGATGTGCATTTTTGCAACTTACTATTCTTTAAAAAGTAAACATGTTTAGCTATTGACCATATTTACCGCATGATTTATATATCCCAGTCTACACACAGTAGTCTTTCTGATCAGTTGGACATAGGAATAAATATGTTCATCCAGTGGTCAATTTTTTATGTCTATGTTGTTTATTCTATTGATTATTTCTAACAAACTGCACAGACCCAGATATGCATGTGCATTGTGTGACGGCAGATCTGGGTCTGTTCAGTTTGGACTTTCTAATAAGGGAGTATCTATGGTATTTTAAAGTTATTTATCTTATATTTGTATTGCAACATAAACAGTTTGTGATATATTCAGTGTTGTTCTTATTATATAGTACTGAAAGTATCCCCACCCAACCCATTATGAATGTAAAAAGGTCTTTTTCACATCCTGAGTAAACAGTCCTGTTAAAGGTTTTTTATAGGCCCATGACTTAGAAAAAAGCACCAGAAAAGATGTACTTATTAAATAGAGTGAACAGAGTAGATGTTGATCTGGTGATACTTTGTGTGCCATCTAGTCTGTGGTCTGCGACATTATTCTAAAATTTTAAATATGATCATTTTTAAATATTTTCTTCAATGGATTAAGGCATGTTTATTGTTCTCGCTTTTTTTTTTTATTTTACCTTACACATTTGGTTACATCATCTTCATTCATTTCATGGTGGTTGTTTTTTCTTTGACATACAGGTATAGAAGTTTTATAAATCTTTTTACATTTTATTCATGTAAGATGCACTCGTCACTACATGCAGTTCCAGCCATAACAGTGTGGCATCAGTGTACTAAATTTACCACATATATGTATGTTGGGCTAGAGGAAAAAGTTGGGACATCCTAAATTGCCACTATATATGTAATAGAGGAAAAAGTTGAGACGTCCTAGATTGTTTAGAAATAAAAAAAATTTTGCATTTCAAGTTTGGGACATTTCAGTATAATTTTTTTCCATTATGAACATTTTGGGACACTTGTACTTAGGGTCAGCTTCTTCCATTGCTATGGTTTGATTGTTCAGATAGCATGACTATTTTTTTTTGTTTTAATAGCTCCTAACAACTAATCATGTTGATTGAACAATACAAGCTGTTTATCTTAGCAACTTTGTATGTGAAAAGTTCCAAAACTATAACAACTTTGGCAGGATATAACCTTCTAAAAATATTTAATGTAAAGATTTGAAGGTTTATATGTTAAAATTCTTTGAAACCAGATATAAAGTAGAAATTAGAAGTACAAACAAATATTTAAAAAATCTTTAAATAATGTCAGAATTGTTTAATAGAGACTGCAGTCTAGCATTCTGACATCATTTGCATACCAATATTCATGTACTTTGGGTTAAAGTTAGTTTTATTTGACGAGAGAAAAAATAAGGAAAATAAATTTTGTAGACAAGACAATGCTGATTATGGTAAGTCTACATAATAACAGGAGACTCTAAATTCCATCAATTTATACTTGCTTATTAGTCAAGTCCAAATGCAAACTGCACAGACCTAGATCTGAGATTAGATAATGCACCAGAATATCAGGATCTGTGCAGTTTAGTCTGCAGGTGCATTATACTGTGGCAGATTTAGGGTCTTTGTTGTTTGCAGTTTGACTTTTTAAGCAGGTATATAGAGTACTTGTTTTAGCCTACTAAAATTATATTGTCTTTAAGATAGTTTCATTATGTTCTTTTTTGTAAAAAAAAATATTAAAATTGGCCCTACTGGTCTTGTAATTAAATTTTAGTATTGCAAATAAATTTACACAAAGCAATAAAATAAATGTATTAAAAACTATGTTAATTTAGTAATTATTTTTGAAGCCGAAAATTTTTTGATTGTTATAAACCACAAAATCTTAGCATTAAATTTTAAGTGAAATATTTTTTTTTTTAAGTAATTACTGTTAGACAAAAATGGGAATTTGTTTGGTTGGTTGGAGGGCAGTGTTTTATGCAATCAGAAGAAAAGTGGTGTGCTTGATTACAAAGATACCACCAAGTTGACATAAATGAAAAGGGTCACCTCATTGTAACACAAGGAAATGGTCAAAGTGCAAAGTCCATTTCAGACAGTGGCTATTTTTCTAATAAAACTCTAGATAATAAGTGCTGAGTTGCATTTTGTTGATTTTCTGTCTTTTTTCTGACATCCTTAATGTGATGGCTACTAATTCCTAACTTGGGTTAGACACTTTTGACTCTATTCATCAGCATTTCATCATCATACTCATTCTGAACATTTAGATGCTAATTTTAGTTTCAATCATTTACAAATATTGATTTTTGCTCAGATTTTATGGTAACTAATATTTTGTTATTTACCTGTAAGAACTTAAGCCGCGAGTCGATGAAACCTGAAAAGATTGCTAACATGACAATCTTCAATCTGTCAGATGCAAAAGTGTTTCTTACCTGAGTTCTAGATAAAATTCTAATGAAAATGGGGTATTTTACTCTCTGAAATAGAACTTAAAGGGATTTTAGAAATTTGAATAGGGTAGATGATGAACATCTTAAATAAACCTATACCAGACAGTCTTAATCATAAAGAAGCTTACCATGCACACATAGCAACTTTAATTTCTGGTAATATTTGTTTTTATCAACCTTGGTAGATATCATTGTATTGTCAAAATGTGTATAAAGTGTTTTTTCTTTTATAATTATGAGCATATTAATGAGGTGATTTTGCATAAGATTAGCAAAATTTCTTGCCATTCAAGCGGCCATATTTCTAGCCCAGTTTTAATCAGACATGTTAAATAGGATAATATCACCAAGCTTTTGGATGATTTTTGTTATGAGCATGACCTATTTTATTAGGTGATCTTGCGTCTGATATGGAAATTTCATTCCACTCAAGAGATGATTTTCATCAAATAATAATAATAATGGGAATAAAGACATGTCATCTAGATATTAGTTAAGGAAAATTGTAATTAATATTTATGCATATTTATAAGGAAAATTGTGATTAATATTTATGCATATTTATAAGGAAAATTGTGATTAATATTTATGCATATACATGTATATGAAATTATCATGTTCAATTAATGCTTCTATTTTGTGTAAAACCAATATAATACAAGTTATTGTTGCTTTTCATCTTTAATGCGGAAGATGTTAGATGCTAACATAATTGATGCTAAATTTTTTTTTTTTGTTTCTTGATTGCACATGGCTTGTTCATGTTCTTACCTGTCTGTACCTGGGAGGGAAAAAAAAACATTTTTCAGGTTACTTGGATTTTACCTTCTTGCTCGTAACACTAAGGCAATATTGGGTTGGGAGGGATACAGTCATTGCATGTTGTTACTCAACCACAGGTAAATTATATACTCTAGGTCCCTGAATATAGCATATATTACACATTAAGATTGGCACTTACTTTTTATTATGTTAATAAAAAACTACACTAAAAAAGATGAAATTCTCTTTTCAGTGAAATTTTACTTTTAAAAGTAAAACTTTTACATGTTTGCTATTAAGAAGTCTGTGTCAACCTGATTAACCTCATAAAATAAGGGTGAATTTATTCCAGTGATATTTATTATTCTGTTTTTTATAGTACATAACTATTTTCTTAATTGAGGAATTTATCTTTGCAGCATAATTAACAATGCTTATACATTTAGAATAAATACCGTATATTACAATATGCACTTTGAAGTTGGACATCACTTCTAAGCAGTTATATACCGTATGTCACATATAATATTGTTTATTTATGCATTGCATTCAACTTTCTGCTGATTAAATGGCCTTTTCTGTCAGAAGTTATTATCAGCAAACATATACCACATGATTAGCTCTTTAACAAAATTTTTCAAAGAAATAAATGAGATACTCTAAGATGCTATATGCAACACTTAGCTCAGTAAATATGTTTATATAGAATATTTGTAAGGATAAATTAAACTATTCATTTGCAGTGCTGGATCTTTGATAAAGTACTAGCAGTAGTAGTAGTTACATAATACTACATTATACCAATCTCTTCAAGAAAATAATCCCTTTATGTAACCTGATACAAAGAAGCTTGGTCATTCAAGGGAGTTAACTGGGAAGTATTGCATACAATTATATTAGCAAAAAGAGATAATACTTATATGCATTATGTAGTAGATAATGGAGCACATTGTCAAAGGGATATTTTTGAAAGTACATATATTAATTTTCCTTATTTTATGATACATTCCAATTTTGTGAGTACATACATACTTAGATATGCTTGGGGAAACTGAAAGGTGGGTCATTGAATCTTATTAAGGATCATTTTTTTGTCTTTCAATTTTTAGTTTGTTGCATGACTAAAAATTCATTGATAAAATGGCACCCAATATGTGGTAATAAATTTACAATAGATATTACTCTGATGGTAATAACATCATTAATGGTCACAACTTCATTGTCATTGTCATCAGCAATGCAAATATTCATTGTTAAAGTTTGTGTAATAAAATATTCATCAAATGTGTTCAGCAAAGCATTTGTTTGAAATGGTGAAAAAGAAAATCTTTCTTGTTACAGGCAACAACCAATATACTTAGCTTGGCAACCCAGAAAGAGATTGTGGAGCTGGACATTACCAACATCCTGAACCCCCCATCCTGGCTGGATGATGAAAATGAAATGGATATAGAGATAATCAAAAGGTATTCCAGGCAGCAGATGTAATACAGCAGTTTACAATTTATTTTCTTTCAAATATATGAAAGAAATAAGTTTCAATTTTGCAATAGAATTGTTGCGATTTTGCTGTTATCATTGGCATGCAGGAGTTTATGCCTCTGAATCCTATGACACGCTGTTTATAGTTACTAAGAATAGTTTTTATTTTTAGTTACAGATGCTTTTCTTTATTTAGCTGATTACAGTTACTAAGAATAGTTTTTATTTCTAGATGCTTTTCTATATTTAGCTCTATTGATCTTTAACCCTGAAAAACTGTATAGCTTGATGCAAGTGAAAAAACAGAAATTTTAAGAGAAAATGATTATTCTTAGAATTTTGACCTTCCTTGAAATTGTTTAGTTTATTAAAGATAATTTCTGAAATTATTTCTGTAAGAATTTCATGAACTTTCTGATCAGTTTTCTGCTCTTTGATAAAGAGAAGAAAATAGTTGAAAACATAATACTAGAAGGACATTTGTATTTTTTTTATCATACATAGAAAATAAAACTTATTTCACAGTTTTTTTCATCCCTTTTATCTTGATTAATGTACCATATTTCCATAATCATTCAACCCAGCTATAATCTCGGTACTTTGATGGGCATCATGACTTAATATATTATCAAAACTTGTGTTTGCCATTAAACTTGATTTTATGATTTGATGGGCATCATGACTTAATATATTATCAAAACTTGTGTTTGCCATTAAACTTGATTTTATGATTTGATGGGCATCATGACTTAATATATTATCAAAACTTGTGTTTGCCATTAAACTTGATTTTATGATTTGATGGGCATCATGACTTAATATATTATCAAAACTTGTGTTTGCCATTAAACTTGATTTTCTCTCAGGAAGCATTAAAATTGATTAGCGTTAAGTCTAGACTCGCTTTAAGGAATTTTGCATTAAGCTCTTTGACAAAGTACTTTATGGAATTCATGTTGCTCACATTATATGCTGTAATGAAGGAAGCCAGTTAGCTCTTTGCTATTTTAATGTTATTCCTCACATATTTTCTTTAGTAACTATATGTAACCCACCATGAACCAGGGGCTACACTAGTGTCATGCTTCAGAAAGTTTCAATATACAGTCAACTCCACTTAACTGCACATCGGTTAACTGCACACTCCAGATAACTGCACATAATCACGCCTGTCCCATTTTTTCCCAATGCTTAAAAATGTACTGTACCTTACTCCGGTTAACTGCACACTCCGGTTAACTGCACAGTCTCGTGACGGGCCCGAGTTTGTACAGTTAACCGGAGTCGACTGTATCTATACATTTTCTGATACCTGCCTGGTTGTTGTTAACTATGTTAGAATTTGTATTAAAGTTTTTATAATAATTTACGTTCTACATACTAAACTGAAGTTTAATATATGTTTGACGTTTTTACCAAGATATTTTAAGAGTTCTGTATTGCCAGATTACCATTAAGTAATGCCATAATGATATAATAACTCATTTTTTTTAGGGTAGTAAAACCATGACATGGGTAGATTAAATTCACCGTCTGTGTTCACTCATCCAGCTTTTTATCCATTTGTTTCTTTGTTGTGGTCAAAATTTGGTTCCTGTTACCTACATTATAAGATGTATTAAAATTTTATTAGCAAGAAGCTTACATAACCTGCATTTTAAGCTTTGATAAGGAGGGCATTTGTTAAAGTAGTTAAACACAAGCACATGGTGAAGGTATATTCCAGATTGGATTATGATTGGATAAAAGAATATTGAAATAAACTGCAAGTGAAAAAATTTAACATGGTTAAGTGTGGATGGGTGTAAAATGAAATGGACAAACATAAAACGGACATGCAAACCTTGTCATAGTGCTAAAGAAAAGATTATTTGGAGCTTCTGCCAAGGCAGGCTCAACAACAGTTAAATCCTGCCTTTTAATACCATACTTCCCATTTGTAACAAAGTGCTTCCCATTGATAACAAAGTGCTTTTGATTGCTAAAAAAGTGATTTGGATTGCTAAAAAAGTGATTTTGATTGCTATCAAAGTGATTTGGATGTCCTGGGATGGACATATGTTGCACACCAAATTGGGTCATGTTGATCTACTTAACAATATTTAAAATTTCTGAAGAAAGATAAATGTTCATCCCTCTTATACAGGTTGTAACTTCCATACTGCTACATCTCTTGATACCAGACTTACACTAACCTTGGGTTGAATGAGTGTCTAGTGCATTCACTGTCACTGTGACCTCCTTTCCAAGATAAAATTGGTTACTATATTGCATGGACTCTAATTGAAGTATCTTTTAATACTATACTTCCCATTTGTAACAAAGTGCTTCCCATTGCTAACAGAGTGTTATCAGACTTACACTGATAGCATACCTTGGGTTGAATGAGTGTCTAGTCCATTCAGTGTCACTGTGACCTTCTTTCCAAGATAAAATTGGTTACTATATTGCATGGACTCTAATTGAAGCACTGTTTAATCTATTGCCACCAAATGTGAATTGAGAGACATCTTGGGATGAACACAGCTCTCACTTTAAGTTTGGATCTCTTTTCAAGAATTTTAAACATAACTATAGTGTATGTTTGTATGTGCTCAAATGTATGTACCGTTTAAGCTACGGCCACCAAATATGCATTATAGGTACATGTACATGTTTGGATTAGGCTACACCTTATACCAATACTAGGTTGCAGTGACCTGCTCCTACAGTTTATTGAACACTTTCTGTTGAGTCCATTTTGGTTTGAAAGTGAGACTTAATAACTTTACACCATCATCAACAGTTAAGGTTTTGGTAAAAAAAAACAACTGATTTGCTTATAATTCCTAAACTCCTTGATAGATATTGTTCATATAATTTCATGAATCATCATTAATAATATTTTTCATGTATCATTATAAATCATACTTTTCATGAATCAATATCAATCATGCTTTTCATTAATTATATATAATATTTTTCATGTATCATTATAAATCATACTTTTCATGAATAAATATCAATCATGCTTTTCATTAATTATATATAATATTTTTCATGTATCATTATAAATCATACTTTTCATGAATCAGTATCAATCATGCTTTTCATTAATTATATATAATATTTTCATGTATCATTATAAAACTTAGATAATTCATACTTCATGTTGCTGGCTTTCACTTTGGAATTATTCCATTGAAATAGAAAATTTTAATTAAGGTTTTGGTGTTTAAGTATTTTTATTTGCTTCGCATTTCCTAACTCCTAGATGAATTTAGTTCATACTTGCAGTGATTCATTATGAAGGTAGGACAGCTCATTATGTGACATTCTCGCACAGAAAATTTGTCATAAGATTTGGTAAAAGATTTATTGTTTGCTTATATTTCGTAAAGCCATTGATAGATTTATGAAGTGAATCACTATGAAGCTAACCTTAAGGACAATTCATTCTGCAGCATGCTTTCTCGACCTAAAAGTCTAGTGTCATATGCTCACTGCTTAATTTTCAGCCCAACGCCAGCCAATGCAGGAGAAAATGTTGATTTCCTGGTTCTGCAGACCCCTTCAGATAGTAACACCATGGATAGCAAAGGTTCAGACAGTCCTCGCGCTGGTCCCTCTTCAGTGGCCACTATCCCCTCCATGTACCCCCCATGGGTACAGATGATGGCACAGTCAGGCATAGGGGCAAATGTTGTAAGTCACTATCATTTTCTCATGTAATAATCCAGACTTTTATATACTTTGATGCGGAATTGTCACTGGACTGGTCAATCTTCTTCTTGCTTATATTACCAAAAACTGAACATAATATAATTTTTTCACCCAGTTTCTAAATTAGGTAATTGCATACATTTTAGCACAGTTTTACCCTTTTTTATAATATGTCAGATAGTTTCAGTTTTGGAGTCAGTTATTATGTTTTTTTTGGTGTTGATTATAGAATGGTTTCAAGGCATTTTGTCAAAGATTCCGTGTTTTTGTCTCACTTGCAAAGCATAGGCAGGACACTATTTCTTATGATGAAATCATCATTGGTGTTAGGGTCATGATTAAGATTTTCTGTCTTTGTTATGTTCACAGTTATAAAAGAAAGACTGCCAAGTAAGAATAGTGTCAAAGTTAATTTGCCTGTTATAAACCTACATGATCTTTACAAATTTCTATTTATAGCAACAAAATCTGACCCACTTCCAAGAAAACAGATGGGTTTCTTTTACTTTAAACTTCAAAGATTTATTTTATTGATAACCAACTTAGACTATGGTCCAGTCTTTATCTTAAAGAAGATGGCAGCAGATGTTAAAGGAATCCGGCTTTTACAATTTGACTTGTGGATGATAATTGTTTGAGAAGATTGGTCTTTTTAAACTTATTAGCATGTCTGGTCAGATAAAGGACAAATCCGTGTCATTTTACAAATTTGATAAAAACGAATATAAGTGATGTAATTCAGCCTACTAATTGAGCCCATTGTTGAATTAGTGGACTTCATTGCCATTCTTTGAAAGTTAGACCGTTAAAGTGTGCGTGGAAAATAAATAATTTGTCATTTGGTACTAACCCACATGGATTTTGCCCACTTTGGCAGGTATTTTGTCCTGCTGTAGATCCAGGTTATTAGCAGAAATGTACATTTTTCATACAGTATACTATAATTATGGCATGTAATATTTTATTACACTTTTTATGCTCTAGTTAAGCTTTTCTGCCACTTATATTAGCAGTAATTATGCTTATATTGTACCCCAAACTTTGCCTTGATATTCAGCTTTACACATAATGTTAAAAATTTTACAACATATGCCATTTTTTAAATATCTTTAATAATATATATGACTGAATGCAAAGTAAACATTTTACTTCATTTAGAAGACCTTAAATTAGTGCTCATATCATATAAAAATTTTATTTTTAAAGGCTTGTATGTAATATTAATTTTTGATTCAGTTTAATTTCATTTTGATGGAATGAACACCTCCAGTATTTACCACTTGATAAAATCAGAACCATATTCATTTTAATACTAAGCTGAGGAAACATTTTGGAGTGACATGAATGTTTATCATTCATGTTTTTGATCTATTAGTTTTGTTTGTTAATTTGTTTGTTTGATAATCCTGATTGACTCTAAATGTGTGTGTTTGTGATTTTGATTTTTAACATAGCTTTAACAATTTTTCAGTCATATATTGCTACAATGTCTGCAGTGAGGCAGTTTATAGTGATATCTAGCACTATGGCATCATGCTGCAGACATGTAGCATGATGTCCCACCCAGTCACATTATTCTGACACCAGGCCGACCAGTCCTAACACTAACCTCTTAATGCTGAGTGCCAAGCCAGGCAGTTGTTATTACCATTTTTGTAAGTCTTTGGTATGACTTGGCTGGGGATCGAACCCACGACCTCTCGCTTCCGTGACGAGCACTCTAACCACTTCACTCAGCAGATGAAATCCCTGTTCTTTAATGCTGTGGAAAGTTACAGTCTTGCTTATAGTTTGGGGATAATGTTAATGTAAGGTCTTGGTATTATTATCAGGTAAGTATTGTCTAAGAAATATGTTACTTCAAAGACTGCTTTTCTTTAAAGAATTCCTTATAAAAAGAGTTTCAGCTGATTTAATTGAGTTTCTTCCTGCCCAGAGTGATACATTGATATGAGTAAACGGTGTTTTTAATTAGTACTTAATAATACATTGAATTTGCAGTAATTTTTAAAATAGAGCCAGGGTTCATTAGTTTGGGGAAAAAATTGTGACACTAGCTAGGATTGGGAGTTTAATTTGGTTAGAAAGAAATTTGTCAGAGAAATGAACCTGTATTTGGCTGCAAATAGGCCAGAGATAACCCTTGCACTACAGAATTGATAAGCTGCTTTTGTATTTTGATTTGAATCAACAGAAGTTAAACATAAAAGTGTATGGAGCATGGAAAGTTCTCTGCTAAGTTCTAAACTGCTTTTTCCTTCTTTCCTTTGCTTGCTCCTGGAATGTGGCATTGCAGGTAAAAGGGATTCATATACCCGGTATCACAAACCCCCAGTTCTCTTTCTATATAATTGATAGAAGCAGGAGACTGGTTCATACGGTAAGATGCTGCTACTCTCAGTTGAGAGTTTGGTTAGCAAACTTGTTTATGGTTCGTTGATTTGGTAGATTTGATGTATTGATGTTGTTTCAATTAAGTAAGCATTGATGCATGATTTAGTGATTATGAAGTTGTGTTAAAAAATGTTATAGTATTTGTTTTGTTTTTCAAATATAGTAAAATCAGAAAATTTCATTGGGTACAATATTCTTTTGTGAAAAATAGTATTCATCGATAGAAAATGGTGTTAATTATTTCTCCCTCATTTTATTTTGGGAATTGGAGTGGGGGAGGGGTGTTCACAAGTTAGTAATAGTGGTTTTTCTCAATTTTAAATTAATTCTATTATTTCCTTTTAAACTATGGAAGAATTTTCTGCTTTTACATTGTTACTGTACAAAACATGCTGTTTCAGTTTTATTTGATTGCACTGTACACTCTAAAGATTATGTCTTTGTCATTTAATGACTGTTGTTTGTAACCTTGTCTGAATAAATGATACATTGCATATCTATTTGTATATTATAAGGTAAAATTATTCATAAATGGCTTAAATGTGAGTTTATATTTATAATGTTTTTTGCTGATCTGATTTAATCATGTTTCTTTGTAGGTTTTAGGTTTTGAATAGTTTGCATATTAATCATTGCACATTAAATATTCTTAGGTATCCTGTTATTTTTTTGTCAGTTAATTGTGTATGTATAGAATGATGGTTTTTAAAGGTGATTTTATTGGTTCATTATGTATATGATAGTCAAAAGCAAATTTCCACCTTGAAGGCTTTATATTGTACTTAATTAGGATAAATAAAACATTGCATTAGTCTTCTTACCCAGCTATTTATCATGGAAAAAAAGTATACTTTTGAAGGCTTTAATTTTTCCTTTCAGTTTGGTATTTATCATATGTTTATTTATAATGATTGTAGTACATGGTATAATTTACCTTGTGATGAGTAGAAGTATCATTCCCTGCTTTTTAGAATTATTTGATTTCTACCACATTCTGCCTGGCCTTCCAGTTATCCATCATGGTTTCATTTCTACACATTAAGTTTCTTAGTTTTTATTGGATTTCAATCTAATTTGATATGCTGATTGATACTGAGGAGACCTTGACAGTTTGCTTGCAATCTGCATCTTTGTTCAGGAGAGTTATGGCCCTTGATTGTCAGGCTCACTTACAAAATAAAACACATAATTATCATTTGCATTTCAATAAAATTTAAAATGTGGCTTGATTTGATGAGACCTTGACATTATGCATCATCATTAAGCAGAATTTTCCACAGTAACTTCCATGATTAATTATTGATTTCAACCAGATATGATGCGCAGCTTCATTTTCTTGAGACTTTGGTTCAATTGTTCCTGTTGACATTGTTTGGAAGAGTTAAAGCCCTTTGTTGTCAGACTGACCCAGATTTTCATTTCTGCACAATAACTCCCTTAATTGTTATTAGAGTTCAACCAAATGTTATAAGCAGCTTAATATTGTTAAGGCTTCAGCAATGCTTTATTGTAACCATTCTAAGTATATCATTTTCATTGAGCAGAGTTGTTGCCCCTCATTGATGTACTTATTTTTGCACATTATCTCCTTCATTTCTGATTGGCTAAAAGCTTGACATTGATAAAACCTTGACTGAGTTATATTGTCTGCATCCTGTGTTATTTAGCAGAGTTGTGACTCCTGATAGTGCCAGCCACTTTTGTATCTGCACATAAATTTCTTTTCTGTTGGATTTCAATTTTTTTTAATTGGTATCTTGATGTAAATGAGACCTCGCTGAATATAGTTGTTGGTATTGTTTTGGCACATGTTTAGCAGAGTTGTGGCTATAATTCAGACTATTTCTTTCCATTGGTACAGAGCATAATGCTGATGACACATTGACATATTCAGATTTTTCGGATTTTATCTGCATTATCATTTAGCAGATTTTTGCTCCGTGTTTGTTGGGCTGACTAATTTTTGTTGAAACACAACAATTCTCCTGATTATGTTTATTAGATTTAAGGTTTTTTAAATTTGGTTTATCTTCAATGGACTAAAATATCAATTTCCTGCATATTATTTAGTACATTTAAGGCTGCTGAATGTTGACCCACATTTTGTGTTCAGCTTCATAATAATGAGACCACATCAGGGTTCCACTGATAGTAACACCTTTCTTTGCAATTGTACCTTAGCACACTTACTATATCAGTATTGTCACATGGTCCTTTTCGCAACAAATTTGTACTTTCCAACTATAAAACAAAAAAGCAGGGAACATTATTTCCTAGAATTTGCATGTTAACCAGCTTGCATTTTGTTGCAGCTTATGAGAAGACCTGTAGCAGGTGTTAGGCGTATTGGAGCCCACCCACAACTGCCTCACTGTAAGTGCAAATATTGTAAATTATGTTAATTTAATAAAATTAGTGGTAACATTGTCACTGTTTTTAACAAAAAAGTCTGTTGAAATCTTAAAAGCAAACAAAAACATTAATTTATTAAAATATCCATCTTTATTCTCCAGCTAACTGGCCATCTAGACATCCATAGATGAGCTGGTTTCTGCAGCTTGTTAACATTTAATTTGGGACTGCTAGTCAAAGTCACTTAGGCTCAGAAGTCAGTTTAAGTGGAGATAAAATGGTCATTCAAGGTTCCACACGTTCACTTAACTCAAGTTTCTCACACTAATTTTTATGATCTCTTACTTGCATTACACTATTGGAAGGTCACACTCAACCAAGTCAGTTTCAGTAGAATAAAGACCAAGGTCAACATACATTATGTTTGCATTCTTGGTTTCTGCAAAATATATCAACTTACCTAAAACTAATTTTCGTCAAACTTTATTGGGCATTAGCATCAGCATTTCATAGTCTTGTGTGTTAAACCCAACAACAGCAACAGCAGCAGTCATCCAAAGATGGTGATGGACTATTACAGCTGAACAGCATATTTTGATCAAAAGACATTGTTCTAAATCAGAGAGCCCTTTCCTCATCATGTGTGAGTGATTATTGATGATACACATACATATAGTTGAAATATATCTGTTGTTGTTGTTGTTGTAGGGTTTAATGGCATTTTTTTAGCACATGATGGGCTGGCTATACATGGCGGCCAGTATTACTGGTAAAGGAAGAACCCCCCAAAAACCACCGGAAAGAACCATTGACCGCAAGAAGCTACTGGCAAGCTTACTCACATAACCACATTGGCCGAATATGCAACTCGAACCCACGCAGACAGAGGTGAGATGGCAGTGATCCATAATGGAGAGCACTTTAGACCACTCGGACACCCAGGGCCCCTTATATCAGTAGTATTTGGGAAAATGAGATTCTGTTCCTTTAAGACAGATTCATAATTGGTTACAATTAATATTGTACAGCTCAGCAACACATGTAGGTTTTTAAGGTTATAAGGGTAGCTAATTTGAGTCAAGTACAAACCACATTAGCTAATCCAGGCTGACCAGAATTTGATGTGGCACCCATTTGGTTGTAAGTTCAACAACAACTGTGCCACCACAGGTTCTGTGTTGGTTAGTCACTTCTTGTGACATATGGAAGGGCACATTGGGTCTTTTCTACATCTCTATGCACATAGTGTGAGAGAATGCATTAACTAATATGAAATAAAGAAGAGATTTAGAAACATTTTCTGAAATAAAGGAGTTGGCTTAATGACATGAATGGCAATCATTGTATCTTATGTGATTTATGTGTCTACTTTGGGCATGGATGAACTCTTTCCTCTTTTAGACTGGGGCCTCGAGTGGCCTAGTAGTCTAAAGCGCTCTCCATTGCAAATCACTGCCATCTCAGCTCTGTCTGCGTGGGTTTGAGTCTCAGATTTGGCCTATGTGGGTATGTGAGAAAGCTTGCCAGTAGCTTCTTGTGGGTCAGTGGTTCTTTCTGGCTTTAAACCCTACATCATCATCATCATCATCATCATCATCATCATCATCATCCTGTTTTAGGCTGTTGTACAAAAGAACTTATATGTATAATAAGATAAATAAAGTTAAATGGATAATTATTTCAAGTTTAATGCATTTAAATATTGAACAAAAAATCATGCGACAGGAACTCGACTATATCAAAAGTAGGTCTGTGTGACAATTAATTGACTTGTGTAACAGTCTCCTCTATTTCCTTCTTCCACAAGGTAGCACAGTTGTTATATTGACTTATAACAAATGAGTTACTGACAATCTTTAATTGTTTTTTCATTGACTTGGAGCAAAACATTTTTAATTTTATTTTACGTTGCATTACAGATCTGACAGGGAGCACAGATGGCAGTGTACGACTTTGGGAGTGGGGTCACAACCAGCCCCTAACAGTCTTACGGCAGCCAGGGAGCTTCAGCAAGGTCACTAAAGTACTCTTCAGTTCCCAAGGCAACAAGGTGAACTGTCAGTTGGCGTTGTATTAATACTTAAGTTTGAATTACCATATATTTGGTTAGTTTTAGACATAGTGTTGTATTTGAAAACTCTCCCATGGGTTGTATCCATCTGAAGGGCTACCTCGTGTGCTACTTTGGTAAATGATCAAACATTTCTTACCGCACACAATGAAGGCCAGCCACCCTCTTACCTAGCCATCATTTCATCGCCAAAGTGATTTGTTCATTAGAGGGTTTGCACTGTATTTAAGCTATCTAGGGATGGATGTTTAGGGCAGTTTTGCTATGCACCAGATCCAAGTATTTCCAGATCGATTGAATCCTGTCTGTGGCTGGTTAGCTGAGCCTGGTACCCGGCCATCCCTAATTTGAGCCTATTAAAAAAAAACAAGTATTTATGTGCACTTGCTTGTCATAATCAGGGCATATTAAGTTGTCTGGCTGTCTATCCTCTATTTCAGTTCTGTTCAGTAACTAAAATTATCCACAATTACCAATCTTGGCTGACAGCCAGCACATAGATTAAGGAAGAAACCTGTCAGTGATGGGGGTTATAAGGTCAAACGTTTTATATAATAGAGCTGAACCAAACTTTGTGGATGGCTTGCAGTTGAAGTGAGAAAGACACCTATTGATTTTGGTCAAACGTTTTGTATAATAGACCTGAACCAAACTTTGTGGATGGCTTGCAGTTGAAGTGAGAAAGAAACCTATTGATTTTGGAATCAAGTGGGCAAAAGTCTAGGTCACTGGGTGAAATAAGTATGATTTTTGCACCAGTTGTTGACCATATACCTACACCAGGAGTTGTCAAATTCTGGCCCATGGGCCAGATCCAGCCTGTGACCTGGTTTTATCAGTTGATTTACATCATAGAGTATTGCTTTTAAAATCATTATCTGACCCTCACCCAGGAGGTAGTTTCCCTTGCCTGACCTACACATTGGGTAAGAAAGAAGATTACAGATTTTGTTGTCAAAAGGTCATGGTAACTGAAAATTTTTAAATGATTTTTGCATAAAAACTTCAGTTTTGTTAAAAAGGTCCTTGACCAAAGACGTGTAGGGTTTGCGTTTACAGTATGGAAGAAACATATTGATTTTGGGGTATAAATGTTAAGGATCATGGTCATTATGTGTATATGATAAATAAATTTTGCAGAATCAATTTTATTTGAGAGTAACTTTCTTGACCAAACTTTGTGGATTTCTTAGTATAATAAAAAAAAACTATAAATTCTAGGGTCTAAAGGTTAAAGGTAGAAAATATTAAATCAAATATGATAATAGTTTTTGCATACTTTGACAAAGGATTCAGGCCATTGAGATCCATTGATCAGTTATTTCTCAAGTCAGCCATGCTTCCCTACTTGTGCATAAATAGGCAGGCATATAGATAGTGTGCTTTGCAATATTTGTATTTATATTGAGGCTGAATTAGGCTGATTAATTTCACATAATTAATCAAATACAAATATTGTTTTATCCAAATTTTTCTCATTGAATAATTTCTTGAGGACTCAGTTTTGGGATAGCATTGGGACTTATTGAGTTTGTTTTAATGCATACTTGTATTATGAACTATTCAAAGTTTTATCATGATGGGACTCCTTTGAATTACCTAATTCAGAATAAGTTTTGGGCTATTCCATTTGAACATACATGGTACCCAGGGAAGGCAGTTTTTGTAAAATGTATGCCAAGGTACTTTAATTTCATAGAGTTCTTATTAAAATAAAAATAAAAATCTAAATTGCGTCTATGGCCGAGTACCTCACATCTAAAGTGCCATCCCTTGGTCCCAAGTATGTTTTATTGTAACAACCCTTAAGAGGTGGAGACTAATAAACATACTCTTAATTTCCAGGTTTCACAATTAGTTAATTAGAAAAGAGTGAAGCTGAAGAATTGTAATACATGGTCTAACCATATAAAAGGAATAAGTGATAAATTCAATCATCTGCTAAGAAAAATATATATATTTAGCAAAACAAAAATTAATAAGGAATCCTCTGTAATTACATTTATCAGCAAAGGTTGATGAGCAATTAATATCCCACAAAATTAAATTTAAATTATCAACAGTATAATTACTAAAACAAACACCATTACATTAAAACATAATTCACATATTTAAGAGCCACTTCATGTGTGTGTATGTACCATCATTCTCTTGTCATTGAATATGTTCCATCATTCTCTTGTCATTGAATATGTTTCATCATTCTCTTATCATTGAATATGTTCCTTTGATATTATGTGTATGTAATAAGTATTTTCATTCGATCTGAGAGTTGTTTCATTGTTCCATAAACTTTTTATTTAGCAATATTAATCATTTCTGTCTGTTGTTTTGTACTGTAGTAACCACAAGTTCCTAGTTTTGTTTGTTGGAAAAAGTAAATTTTAAAAACATCTTTTGATACATACTAAATATAAGCAACGTGAATATGTCTTCATAGAAAACAGGAAATGGTCATTGACACTGAGTTAGTGATTGCCATAGTGTTAGAGATGCCTAGAGCATCAGTAATACCATATTCATACCAAACGGTCAACTAATTGGAATAGTAGAATTACAAAGACATTTTGGACAATCTGTGAACAAAGACCCAACAATGGAAAGGATTTTAATTACCACTACTATTGAGAAAGAGTTGGGGCAGTGAAGAGCGAAAATTATTAATATGTATTAAAAGTTTAGGGATTTATTTGGCTAGACATCAGACATGGATGTGTCTTGGTGGCTTTGGGTTATATCCACTACGCTTCAGGTTGAATAGATCAGAGTTTCTTGATGACAGTCATATAGTTTGCCTGATAGTGTCAAAGTATTAAAGAGCTGTACATGCTATACACCTCTGCTTTGTTACCTTTGGGTTCATGAAATGATTCCTCTGATTAATCACTTGTACAGAAAGTGTCTGTATTCTGTATCCAGGTAAACAGTGTGCACATTGTACCCAAGTAAATAGTATCAATACACTGTACTCTAGTAAACAATGTACACATTGTACCCCAGTAAATAGTATCAAAACACTGTACTCTAGTAAACAGTGTACACATTGTACCCATGTAAATAGTATCAATACACTGTACTCTAGTAAACAGTGTACACATTGTACCCCAGTAAATAGTATTTAAACACTAGTAAACAGTGTACACATTGTACCCCAGTAAATAGTATCAAAACACTGTACTCTAGTAAACAGTGTTCACATTGTACTTCAGTAAATAGTATCAATACACTGTACTCTAGTAAACAGTGTACACGTTGTACCCCAGTAAATAGTATCAAAACACTGTACTCTAGTAAACAGTGTACACATTGTACCCAAGTAAATAGTATCAATACACTGTACTCTAGTAAGCAGTGCACACATTGTACCCCAGTACATAGTATCAATACACTGTACTCTAGTAAACAGTGTACACATTGTACCCCAGTAAATAGTATCAAAACACTGTACTCTAGTAAACTGTTTTCACATTGTACCCCAGTAAATAGTATCAATACACTGTACTCTAGTAAACAGTGTACACATTGTACCCCAGTAAATAGTATCAAAACACTGTACTCTAGTAAACAGTGTACACATTGTACCCAAGTAAATAGTATCAATACACTGTACTCTAGTAAGCAGTGCACACATTGTACCCCAGTAAATAGTATCAAAACACTGTGCTCTAGTAAACGGTGTACACGTTGTATTTTCAGTGTTGTGTCAGTGATGCTGAGGGACAGATCTGCTTGTGGCAGGTGGGAATGGGCAGTAACTTTAACAAGCCAATTTTGGTGAGTGGTAGATTTAGTCATTGTGTTGTTTCTTTTGCTGTTCAGATAGTGGGGATTATATAGCATATTATTTGCCTCCCAACACAATATCATGCAATTTAAGCAGATTTACAGTTTCTTTTTTTTCTTCAGTTTTGTTTATTCACTACCATATAAGCATAATTTGCCTTGACATTAAAGAAAGAAAGAAATCACTAATCCTTGTCTAAATTACCTAATCATAAAATCCAACTAAGTTTGTTAGTTTAGTGATCCCATACCAATCATATTTTTGAGCTTGCCCATATGAGTAAATCAGGCAGTATAAATTTATCCCACAAGAGTTTTTTTGTTTTTGTTTTGATGGTTTAACGTCATTTTTCAGCACAATATATAGGCTATACATGGCCGCCAGTATTAGTGGTGGAGGAAGAAACCGGAAAGAACCACTGACTCACGAGAACCTACTGGCAAGCTTTCTCACTTAACTACATTAGCCGAATCTTAGACTCGAACCCACGCAGACGGAGGTGAGATGGCAGTGGTCCGTAACGGACAGCGCTTTAGACCACTCGGGCCCCACCCCACCCCACAAGAGTGAACTGAACGAAATCAGATGTTATCATTGTGCTTTTAATGCAGTTAACATGTGTAATATTAATGGCAAACTGTCCCAAGATATCTGTAGGAGAACAGCATAATAATATTGCTGGAAACTGGGGGATCGGTTTAATATTGGATATAATTTTTAGGTGAGACAGCTGTCTTGGGAAGTGAGACATGTCATCACTTCTTTTTCAGCTTCATTGCAATAATATTGTTATATTTTTAATGTTTTCAGGTCTTAGTCAAAAGTTTAGCATTCAGGTCCTCGCCCTATTGACGGTCATAAACATTTGCTAAAATGTTGAAAAGAGGGGTGGGTGACTTACATTATCATAATGCATTGGTTTATTATCATAGAAATGGTGAATAAAACAATACATTTTTAGTTAGCAGTAAGTTCTTTGTTGTAAAATAAATATTATACCCATTTTAGTTAAATGAAAATTTGAAAAATGCACTGTATCATCATATTGCATATCTAAACAGATGGGTTGTCATCTTGTTTTTGACTACTATTTCAACTTAGAAATGACACAAATATTTATTGATATTGGATATGGAAAGTCATATTCCAATCCATAAGAGGGGATCTGTTAGTCCCACTAATTGCAGTTGCTGAATATGAAGTATTTCTCCAGGATCTCAATTGGCAAATACATAACATATTATAAGTTATAAGTTGTAGTGGGTTCCAAAGGTTGTTATTGCCAGTGTTGATGTGGGAAACAAGCACCCACTTCCTTTGGAAAACCCCCAATGGTTTGCATCTTAAAGAGCCTCTGACAACCAAATCCAGCTCCAGGCCTTCATGAGTGGCTTAACTAAGCCTGGCAGAACCTGTCTATATGGACTGGAAAAAGGATGAAAGGCAAGTTTCTGGCACCTCAAAACCAGATGCTGCAGGCAGATGAGGCTTGTTAACCTTGGGTGGTCATCTGTCTAGGAGAAGGTAAACTCTTGACTTCAAACCTTCACTGCCTTGCGACTATATCCTCTCATGGAAAAAGCTTACAGAGTAAACCCTAACAGAAATTCCAGAGACAGAGTCCCTAAGGTGACTTGTCATTGTTTTTAGTCACATCCCTGCAATGTCGCTGGTGCCATGACATATCGGCTTGTTCTTTCCCTTGGATCCACTAGCCATGTGGAGAGGGGGGATCAGCTGCATGGGCAACAACTCATTCTCCATATCACCCTGCCTTGACTTGCACCCTGGAAAGGACACTCCAGCTGTGCTTCACAGCATCGACACAACAAGGGAAGCAGCAGTTTACTGGTTATAAGTCATCACTTGATTGGCGTAGAGTCAGACACGAAGGGTTACTTCTGAGGGTGTGAGAGGCCAACAGGTCACACTGCAAAGCTACCACCTGCTTCAAGCTGGGTAGCCCTTAAACAATAAGGTGCCATCCCGCCACAGTTTGTCTGACTGACTGGGTGTGTAGGGCTTAAGGTACTCAAGTATGTAACAAAGCGGACTGCAACTACTGCACCAAGAAATAACAAAAGAAAACTGACAAGGAAACCTCCAATCCTCAAGCTAGGCACCTGGAATATCCGGACCAGGCTGACTAAACTCTCAGATGATATCCAGGCAATCAGTGATGTTCAAAAGACTTCATTGATCAACGACGAACTTGCAAGACTCCAGGTCAACATTGCCTCATTACATGAGACCCAGATTCCGGGTTCCTCAGTTAAGAGAACTACATTCTTCTGGCAAAGAAAGAGCACTGACGAAGCCAGAGAGTTTGGTGATGGATT
The DNA here is from genome assembly GCA_030141615.1 of Unio pictorum. Lineage (NCBI taxonomy): Eukaryota > Metazoa > Mollusca > Bivalvia > Unionida > Unionidae > Unio > Unio pictorum. The sequence goes on along the minus strand of JARLTB010000147.1, from coordinate 12,051,388 downwards.
CACCATCAGCAACTCTCTGCTGGGGATGATAGAACCCTGCCAACAAGGAAACAGAAGACCATTATCTCTCAGCCTTCACACCACAACTGGACCTGTCAACCTGATCAGCATTTATGCTCCCACACTAAACACCACTGCATATAGCAAGGATGAGTTCTACGATGAATCAAACTCACTCATCGACAAAATTGTCAAGGAAGAGAACTTTATATTATTGGGCGACTTCATTGCTGGGGTGGGTGCTGACCAATACTCTTGGCCTTCCTGTCTTGGCAATTTTTGCATTGGGAACATGAATGAGAACGGGCAGCGACTCCTAGAGATGTGCTCATACCATGACCTCTGCATCACCAATTCATTCTTTCAGACAAATCTACAGCATAAAGTATCTTGGAGGCATCACCAGTACAAACACTGACACCAACTAGACTTGATCATTATGAGACATTCTGCCAAGAAGGGTGTGCTTCTTACCCATACCTTCCACAGCGCTGACTGCGACACTGACCACTCGCTGGTGTAATGGAAGATGAAGCTTCAGCCAAAGAAGATACACCGCTCTAGGTAAGAGGGTAAACCTCACATTGACATGAGCAAGACATCATATCCGGACATGGCTGAGTGAGGAATTCACTTATGCCCTCTCCAAAACTTTTATTTCAGAATCTCCAAATGGCAATGCCAAAGAGAGATGGGATCACATCAGAGAGACTGTGTACAGCACAGCCACATGGATCTTAGCATTCAAAGAACAATGACTGGATTGAGGCTAACTCTGCCACACTCATGTCAGTCATAGGAGAAGGTCGCCGTGCTAACCAGGAATACAGATGATCCCCCTGCCAGAGGACTCTACAGGCATATAGGCCTACCAGAAGCAAAGTGCAGAGAATAGCATGGCAATGCGCCAGTGAATACTGACTTCAGGTCTGTCAGAGCATCCAGTCAGCATCAGATATCGGAAGCATCAGAGGCATGTATGATGTCATAAAGAAAGCATTGGGTCCGATGAAGAAAGTGATAGCACCACTGAAGTCTGCTGCAGGTGATACCATCCAAGCCAAGAGCAAGCAGATGGAGCGTTGGGTGGAGTACTACTCTGAAATGAGGGTGCAGTGCCTTACGACATCAGAGATGCCAACATGGTAACCCTGTACAAAAACAAGGGCAACAGAATTTACTTCAACAACTACAGGGGCATATCTATCCCTTCTCAGCATTGTGGGTAAAGTTGTCTCATACATCATCCTGAACAGACTGCATACGCTTGCTGACAGAGTGTATCCAGAGTCACAGTGGGGGTTCCGCGCAGAGAATTCCACAATCGACATGATCTTCTCTGTCAGGCAACTGCAGGAGAAAAGCAGAGAACAACACAAACCCCTCTTCCTGGTCTTTATTGACCTCACCAAGGCATTTAATCTGGTCAGCAGAGATGGGCTTTACACAATCCTAGCAAAGACTGGATGCCCTCCAAAGTTGCTAAGCATGATACAGTCCTTCCACAACGACTTGAAAGGCACAGTGCAGTACAATGGCTCAACATCTGACCCTTCAACATCTGCAGTGAAACAGTGTTTTGTCCTAGTCCCCACACTCTTTGGCTTCTTTGCTGTCTTGCTAAAGTATTGCCTTTGGGATGTTCACAGAAGGGATCTACCTGCACATGTGATCAGACGGCAAACTGTTCAACCTGGCACAAATAAAGGTAAAGAGCAAAGTGCATGAAGCATCCATCAGGGACATGCTCTTCGCAGATGCTGCTGCCCTAGCTACTCTCACAGAAGCTGAGTTATAGCACCTGATGGAACACTTTGCTAAAGCATGTGGTGAGTTTGGGCTGACCATAAACCTAATGAAAACAAATATGATGGTTCAGATATGTGGTTCCCCCCCCCCCAAGCATCATCATCAACAACTATGAACTGTAATCATTCAGTACACGTACCATGGTTCTGCCATCACCAACAACCTATCACTCGATGATAAGCTCAACCAGTGGATATGAAAGGCATCAGCACTCTCTCCAGGTTGTCACAGAGACACTAAGATCTCTGTGTACCATGCTTTTATGATAAGCACTCTCCAGTTAGCCAGTGAAACCTGGACTCTGTACGACTCGCAATAGAAAAGACTGAGCATCTTTCACATGCAATGTTTCTGATGCATACTCATGATCATTTGGAGTAATTGAGGTGAGGTGAGGTGAGGTGCTTGAACGTGTCGAGATTTCCAGCATCGTCACACTCCTCTGCCAACATCGCATCAGATGGCTGGGCTATGTAAATCAGATGGATGACGGATGGATCCCTAGAGACCGTTTTTATTCGGAACTTGCCTCTGGCAAAAAAGGCTATCAGATGGCCACATCTCTGCTTCAAGGATGTCTGCAAGTGTGACATGAAAGCCCTTGACATTGATGTCACTCCCATGTTGGACTACATAGCCACAACAGATGTTGCATAACCACCAACTGTGACATCTCTCATGGGTACACCTCCATCGTCTCTCGATGCTAATGGATACCAACAACAATAAGTTGAAGTCCACCTACAAACAACAAAGATTCTGATCTAACATTACATATTGCATCAGATAATCTGGTCTGTACAGTCTGCAGTTGGACCTGGTATACGTATACTTTCATCAATACATAAAGAATAGATAATGTATTTGCATGCTGTCATTTTATTTTTAAAAATTTATATTTCTTCCATTTCAGAGTTTGAGTTGCCATAACAAGACAACCAGTGACTTTGTTTTTGTTGGCTCTTCAAGTTTGATAGGTACTGCTGGACATTCCTCAGAAAGCCGGAATGTCTGCCTGTGGGATACTCTCTTACCAGCGAGGAGTGCACTTGTTCATGGTTAGTGTCTTACATCAAGTTTTTATTCTGAAGTATTTTAAAACTGAATATATATTTAGAAAAATTTTCATTTGAAAGCTGACTGATGTTATACTTTAAAAAGTTATACTGTGGTCTTCCCATTCATCTGTGTGTTTTGCAGTTTGAAGGATTGTCAGTTATCATACATGCCAACCATTATGTTTTGATGTAATTATTTGCTTCCCCACACCCAATTAAGTTTTATGCTGGCCTGTATATAGATTACACTTTTTGTTCATAAAAAAATAAAACTAAAGCAATAAAACAGTTGTTTATATCATTTTTGTCATCATCTCTTTAGTTCCACTCCTAAATTTGAGAATATTCTTATAAAGAAGACAGCTGCATATGAATAATGTAAAAATACTTTCCTTTTTTGATATTTAGAGCAACTGCATATGACCCATTTCCAAGAATACAAATGGGTATTTTCAAATACAAACTTTTCCTAATGTATTTATTTTATTGATAAGCTTATTAAATAGCAACTCCATTTCTACTTGTAAACAAAATGATACAAGATGTTAAGCAAAATGCTTTTTGGTGTAAGTTTATTTGATTAAAAATGTTAGAGCTGATGGATCTTTTCAAACTTCAAAACATATCTGATAATAACAAGATAATAAATCAACACCACTTTCCAAACTTTAAAACATATCTGATAATAACAAGATAATAAATCAACACCACTTTCCAAACTTTAAATAATAACAAGATAATAAATCAACACCACTTTCCAAACTTCAAAACATATCTGATAATGACAAGATAATAAATCAACACCACTTTTCAAACTTTAAAACATATCTGATAATAACAAGATAATAAATCAACACCACTTTCCAAACTTTAAAACATATCTGATAATAACAAGATAATAAATAACACCACTTTCCAAACTTTAAATAATAACAAGATAATAAATCAACACCACTTTCCAAACTTTAAATAATAACAAGATAATAAATCAACACCACTTTCCAAACTTTAAATAATAACAAGATAATAAATCAACACCACTTTCCAAACTTTAAAACATATCTGATAATAACAAGATAATAAATAACACCACTTTCCAAACTTTAAATAATAACAAGATAATAAATCAACACCACTTTCCAAACTTCAAAACATATCTGATAATAACAAGATAATAAATCAACACCACTTTCCAAACTTTAAAACATATCTGATAATAACAAGATAATAAATAACACCACTTTCCAAACTTTAAAAGAAGAATATGAGAGTAGTGTAATACAACACTCTCAGCACATCATCATGCTCATTACATAATTCCAGAGAAAGTTACACAGGTAGACTAGTTAAAGTGAGTGCTGTCTATAAATAAGTTTTCAGTATTTTTTTTGTTTGTATTCTGGTACTGATCCAAATCAATTATGCCATTTTTGACAAGAATTTAGACCGATTTCAGAACCAGTTTAATAGCCTAAGTAAACGTATCCTTTTCATACATACTGTAAATCTAGCACTTAATATATAGATTACACTTTACAGGAATTATTATCATAATTTGGAAATGTGTACCTTTTAGATAGTCATTAAGGATAGTGTTGCCAGTGTTTAGTGTAGCGTACTAGTACATTCACATTACATTAATATTAGTATGTCATAAAGAAGCTCTTGAGAAGTATGTTTAGTTTGATAACACCTGCAAGACATTGCCTTAGTCTCATTATGATTATTAAATTTTCAAACTGTTTTAATTGAAGAGTAGCTGATATATTTATTAATTTCAAGATTTTACAAGCTATTTTTATTTGCCCATAATAAGGTGGAGTGAATTTGTTATGATGTCTGTTCATCCATACTTATGCCCAATCCTGTTCCCTATTTCATTTCATAAAAATAACTAATTTTCCACCTGTTACCATTACTAAATTTTGTTGTTGGCTTGCAAGTGGTGTAAGGATCAAGCCAGTTGATAATGGAATTGAAAGGCTGATGGTCAGTTGAAAGAAGAAACATGGTTTCACACAATAACAATAATTATACATCACAAAACATGAACCAATGTTGTGGTAATTGAGGTAATGAAAATGCTATAGGTTTTGGGATGAAAAGGTCAGGTCGCTGATTGAAAGAAGAAATATGGTTTACACATACTAACATTACTTGAAATCAAGAATTGAACTAACAGTGTACATGTCTTGTAAGGAAGAAGCCTGTAAATTTTGGGGTCAGAAGGTCAAATGCCAATGTCACTGTGACAGAAGAAATATGGTTTACGCACACTATCATTAGTTCTAATTCACAGACCCAGACCACAATTTGCACTTATTATAATGAAGTAACCTTGGGGCCGAAAGTTTGAAGGTAAAGGTCACTGACTGAAAGACGAAAATGGTTTCCACAATAATTTTAGTTCTGCATAAAAATAATGGATCATCATGTGGAGTCTATTGATTTTTGGGTAAAAAAAATCTATAGTCAGGTTCACTGACAGAAATTTGATTATGTTCTGTTGCATTAGTTCTAAGTCACATCCCTGAACTAAACTTGCATTATGTCAAAAATACAGCTGAGATTTTGGTATCAAAGGTCAATAACTCTTTCACTGAAAGAAAACAAACAATTCTACACAATTACAGTTTTACACCATTGACCCAGACTAAAGTTTATGGGTGGCTTGCACCATTTGGAGTAAGTTAGCTTTATTTCTGGGGGATCAAAAGAGTTTCACATAAACATTTGGGTTCTGGAGTAAATTCTCTTAACCAAATTTTGTGGATGGCTTCCACATACCTGCCAACCCTGACAAGACCATCTCAGTAAAGCAGTTATTTTTTCCCCGTAAGTTTGACCAGTTTTCAGTAAGTGGAAACAAAATATAAACTGTTATTGTAAGGCTGGAAAACATGTTTAAAAGTTCATGATTCAGAACATGCAGCGATGGTAAACATTATGTTCAACTGAAAAGTTTGTAAAATACATTTAGACATTAACCACAACTAATACAGATGCACAAACATAAGTTCCAAACCCAGTGCAGCTCAATGGTTTGTTGCTATATTTCAGCTTGACATAATTCTTGGAATTTTTTACCATTTCACTTGACAGAGGCAATCATATCTCCCGCCACAAGACCTACTCAAATCAGCAACACATATCCAGTAAACGTAATTGTGTCACTTTTATTGTTGTGTGTTGATTATTACTAGGGCATAACCGACTTTTAATCCGGAAATGGGATTCCACCGGATAGTATGAACTTCCGATTAATCGGAGTCGGACAAGGCAGGAATGACCGATTCAGATAATAAAAATAATAAAGTTGAATTTCTATAGCACCGTGTCTAACACTGCGTGTCATTCGATAGTGCGTTAATAAAGTTAAATAAGAAGTCAGAAAAGTCCAATATGGTCAATACAACCACGCTGTGAGGCAATCTATTTGAACCGACGGGTAAAAACCGGAAATGAAGCCGGATATGGTAAAGTACTAAGTAACATGCTAGACACGGCAAAACCAGATACCAGAAACCCGAAAACGGAAGATGAAATTTTTTAGAAAAAAATACTGATTTAGCATTTCCGATTAATCGAATCATATCCGGAATCGGAAAAATTTCATGCGCAAAATCCGGAATCGGAAATCGGTAGAAAAACGCTAATCGGTTATGCCCTAATTATTACCACCTTTTAAGAGGTTTATTTTGCCTTTCATCTTCAGCATGCATCACATGATGGATGCCATTTTAAAAAAAATTCTATAATCAACAATTTGGTCACAAAGATGCTTTGCATGTTAAATTATGTGCAGTTTAAAGCATCTGAGGTACTGCTGCAAAGTTAATCTGGTTCCCAAACTAATTACATTAATTCAAATATTAAACCCTGATTCAGATTGAACACAGATGAACCTATAATCTGCATTTTTTCTGCAACAAATAATTTTTCATTAGTTTTTACTTTTATGCCTCAAGTCTGTACTTGAAGAGTCATTTTCATTAGACTTGAGTCAAAATTGTAATGGTTGGCAGGCTTGAATCCATTTGGCATGATAAAGAAACATAGATTTTGGAACCTAAGAGGTCAGAGACCATGATCATTGTAGATCTAACAAGAAAATAATGTTTCTGTAGACTGAAAACCTTGACCAGACTTGCATGCCTCTGAGACTGATGATGAATAATCTCAGTAGTCAACCATGCCTACTAGTGCCTACATTAAACACTGGGCGAGTGTATTTTGTTCCATCCATGGTACTCATTTTAGTAACAGCAAAAAGAGCTAACATATTTATATATGTATTTATTTCAGCATTTGTTTGCCATGAGCATGGCAGTCCGGCTGTTGCATATGCCTCTCATCATCAGTTGCTGATCAGTGGAGGAAGAAATGGGGAAATTTGTATCCTTAATAAAAATAAAAACATGTCTGGGTTTATATCTTGTATGATAATTGGTCATTGACTCTACTGAGTAACCCTATTTCTCATTCAAATTTTGGGCTGTTTAGCCATACATATATGCATTTTAGTAACATTTTGGCAGAAGCAAATACTTTCCTTTTACAATCTTCTTAAACCATGATTATATTTTCCACCTTGTAATTTATAATTTCATGATGTGAACATCAGTTTGTTAATTACAGACATGATTTTTCTCCATTTTAAAACAGAATTCCACTTTTCTCCTGACTTGAATCTGATTTTTCTTGATATAGTCCGTTTTTAAAAAAAAAAATGTCCAATCAGTTTTTTCCCTGCTTTTTAACCGTTCTTTTAGTCCCATTCTGCAACAATCCTTGTAACGTGTTCGCTCCATATATTAGTTAGCCCACGACTCTCGTAAAGAGTATTCTGATTGGTCAAAAGTTTAAATTCATTTAATGAATCTTTGTGTAAAGGAAACTGATGGCAATGGAAAGAAGAAGTGTGCTGTAGTTGTTGAGAGAGACGATGAAGTTTAGATAAAGGTTTTTAAAAACAGAAGGGAATGGCCGGAACGAATTGTCGATGGAAATATATTTGGTCAATTTATAAGAAAACTGAACGCTCGAGGACTGGCATATTGTGCCCTGCAATATATACGTTACATAAGTTGTGGTTTAAATAGTCTGGAACCCCACCTACAAATGAAGCTGCATACAGAAAAATATGAAGCCCTCTGTCAGAATATGTGCACTGCATGTTGCCAATACACGCTGGAGCTTGAAAGGAAAAAGATTCTAGTTGAAAATGAAAAGAAACGATTGCACATTGAGCCAGCAAAATCATTGATGACAAAATGGAAGACTAAAGAAATCATTTTTAAAGCCGCAAAAAGAGCTCAACTGGCATATCAACAGGTTGTGTTCAATGGACAAAAAGACAAGTGAATATATGGGATTATTTGTATATAGATGATATATTTGGGTGTTTATTTTACATATTTATTATTAAAAGATAGAAGTGTAATATGTTGGCAGTAAAAAAATGCCTAATTATTGACTTAATAAACAATGTGAACACAGACATGCGCATGAAATAACTTAAGTACCAATAGTATTGGAGAACAATAAATATTGTAAAATTATTCAAATTTTTGGTTTTTCAAATGAATATTTTGTTACATATTATGGTCCCAAGTTGTACCAGGAGCAGATTTTCATGCGTGTAAAATGCATTTTTAGTCGGGGTCTTTGAGCCTCGGAACCCCCTGATCAGGTGCGCTGCCCCTCGAGACCCTGTTGGGGGAGTACCCCCAAACCCCTCTTTCACATTTTCAGGTTTTTTTTAAAAGGTCAAAATCATGTCTGTAATTATAATTCACATTATATGTATAGAGTTACTTTGATAACCTCAACATCATCATCGTTTTATGCCCCCAACATATTGTTTTAGCTGGCACGTATTGTTGCACACATCAGTCTAAGTCATCATGACCCATGTCGTTAGGGAGTTACAGAAGTTCAATAGTAGAATGTCAGACTTTAAGACTTGTGGATTTTGTTCCTGCTCAGGTCAGCCCAGTTTAACTGCCATGGTTGTCCTTGGCATGATGAAGCTAGTGATATGATCAAAGTGCTATTAAAACAAAGACAAAACCCTTGTTGCCATCCATTGCACATTTTATTTCCTGTCAGTAACTATGGCATGAGAGCTTTAGTTAAAACTATATTTGGCAATTGGCTTTGCTATAGGAAGACTTCTTAAAGCTAAAGGAGTTATGGCCCTTGTTTGACTTTAATCACTGCGATTTAACTGCATCAAATTGGTGTAGACACCTGTATTGTATTGACTCGTATCTAGAGCTTTAAAGTGTTGACATAATGAGTATTTTAAGCTTTAATTTACAAAGGATTAAAACGGATTGCCTGCCATGTTAGTTTCCTTGACCTTAAACCCAGGTTTGTTTGATGTCCGTCAGCGTCAGCTTCGCCACACCTTCCAGGCACATGAATCTCCCATCAGATGTCTGGCCATAGACCAGGAGGAGGAGTACTTTGTCACTGGATCAGCTGAAGGGGACATTAAGGTTAGAAAAAAGATTTACTCAGAGTCCAGCATGAAAACTTGTATTGTAGTCTGGCAGACAACCAGGAAAACAATTATTTCTGGTAGTCCAGCCTAATTTAAGGTGTCTAGATCAGACACTTAAATATGTTACTGTTAACATTCAGAGTTATCTGCCCGAATGAAATTTTATGTAGGGTAGAGTTACATGTTATATTGATCCATTCAATGAAGTTTTCTGCTATCACTTAAGTTTTCAGGCACACTGGGTGGGCTTTTCCATACAATGAAAACATGTAGTTCCTTGTTAGGAGTAAATAATTTGTGTGTGAAATATATGTATTATTGTTATGAAACACAGGATAAATTCATGATATCTAAGTGCTAGACTGATGGATTACCCTTTGATTAAATAAATGTATGGTGGTCCATATCTGACATTTTGTTCAGTTACAGGTTCTGGAAATAATTATTTGACCATTAATCTTTGGACAGATTGGACCGAAATACAGATCATAAATGTATATTTGATTATTATTGATAGTTAAACACATTTATAATAAGGTATTGATTTTACAAATAACTGAGTATAAGAAAGCTCAGATAAAATAATGATACAAACAGTCTCTCTTTCTGTATCTCTCCATGTTTCATGGTTATTTTTCAGGATTGAGAGAATTGAGTTTTGTAATTTTTTTGAGGAGGTATACTGTACAACTCAGTCCATCCATGTTTTATTATTTCAGTGCCTACAAGTAAGAAGCCAGGAGAATGTTCATAAAATGTTGAATTTTCTGGCCAAATATTTTCAAAATTGCTTTCATTAAATGTGTCACAGTCCTCAAATTGTTCCCACAGTTTCTTGCCAGCAGTGAATTTGACAGTGGTAAGACAAAGCAACCACACTGTCTGTATGCCTCTTTGTCTGTTTGGCATCAGTTGTTGCACAGGCTTTCTTAAGGGGGTAATCTCGTGTAATTACATCACAGGATCATCATCATTGACTTTGCATTAAATGTTCATCAGGGAGGAAAGAAGACCCATGACGGTAGCCAAGAAGCATAAAAGTCAATTTTAAGTTGGTTGTATGCAGTTTAAATTTGGCAGTAGTAAATATTATTGCCATTGATGAGTTTCCTTAAGACAAAGTAAAAATTTTGACCAAGAGATAGAAGTTGCACATCTGGTATGGAGGTCAAGAGGTCAGTGTTAAAATAGTCACTTTCTTTAAATTTTAGGGGAATAAAAATAGTTTATATTGTATTTCTCAATAGGCCTAGACTTTTATCCAGATTAACTCATATACATGGTAGATCAAGATTCAAGTTGCAGGGTAATCCATCAGTCTAGCACTTTTTAGTGTTTCTGATTCAGTTTTCTGAAGTAGTATGAGGGGGTTATATCTGTTTCTGTACATGTATGTTATAAGTCATGTCACTTATTAGCTGAAGAATGAGTGGTTAAAAGTTCACAGGTTAGGTAATTAGGGTTGTACAGCCATATATTACTAGGGGTGCAGCAGCAATATAGATGGTGAGACTTTGAAAATTGGTTTGTACACAGCCTTATATCATCATAATTATATTTGTATGATTGCTGAGATATCATCTTTTATCGAAATAATTATGGCACTTATCAGAAACCAATTTTTTTTATGTGAACATTATTTTTAATCTGAAATAAGAAATCTTAGTAAATGTTTTAAAAAGTGTTATTCCATACATTTTGTGTTTTTGAGAGATGAGCAACAGCAGAAATCCAGGGCAAAATATTTTCATAGCTGTAAGATAAGAATTGTTACACATTGTCTTTAATTTTATTGTCTTTAATAATGTGAAAAGTAATTTAACTCTTTTTTTTTTTAGATATGGGGTCTAGACGTACACCAGTTAATTTCTTCATTGCCTGGGGAGCACAGTAAGAGTGGCTCATTCTTCCGCGGTGTTGGCACAACGTCAGGTGTTTCCCAGGTAGCTGTAGGTCCAGGTCATCACCTTTTCTCATGTGGAGTAGATGGGTCTATGAAATTCAGAGTTTTACCAGAACGAGATTCAGTTGTTCGATACTGGCAACCCTAATTTGAATTTTTGGTGCAATACTCGGTGACTGTAAATGTTCTTTATGGAGGTGTTTTTCACTTAAATGACGCACATTTTAGTATATTTGACCAATATGAGATATTATCTATAATTTTTTTATGTTAGTAACTATATGCAACTGTTAATTTTTGTCAAGCCCACATTAATTGGAAAGTAATTAGCAAAACATAACAATCATTTTCCCAGCATCAGCAGTTTTGTTAAGGTGCTGGGTTAATTGCGGTAGATAAAGTCCATGACCACCATCCACATTATGCATTACAGTGAGAACCATATTATCCGTAGAACTTCATTATATTGAGAACAGCATAATATACTGACCTGTGAAATTGTGGGAACTTTGAATATTTATCAAGTAATTTTTTTTAAAAAGGAAATAAAGATTTAACACTAGCTTCACCTTGCCTTCTTTCAACCCATATTGTCATACTGTAAAGACTCGCTTATAAAACCGCTCCTGTTTGCCATGGAAGCAGGAGGTGGTGGGTTTGATCCCCAGCCGAGTTTTTATAAGTCACCAAAGACTTATAAAAATGGTACTAACAGCTGCTTCGCATGGCGCTCAGCATTAAGAGGTTAGTGTTAGGACTGGTCAGCCTGGTGTCAGGATGATGTGACTAGGTGGGACATAATGCTACATGTCGTCGGCATGATGCCCCAATGCTAGATGTCACTATAAACTGCCTCACTGCAGACATCGTAGCAATATGACTGAAAAATTGCTAAAGCTACATTAAAAATCCTAATCACACACACACACAGACACACACACTTAAAAGTCTAATCCAACTGCAAACTGCACAGACTCAGAACTGTCATTGCATAGTGCACCTGTAGATCATGGTCTGTGCATTATTTTTGGAGTAATCAGTAGAACAATCATATACCCTGGTCTGCAGTTGCATTATGCTCTGACAGAAAATCAGCATATCTGTTGTTTGCAATTTAACTTCAAGCAAGTATACACAGTATGTTGGTATTAACTTGGTCATGTGCTCCATAGTGGAAGACCCGTTTATTCTAGAATTGTGTTATAACAAAGCATATTGTAATGAGGAATAGCTATATTTCCAAAATCATGCATAGATTTTATTTGTGCTCTGGGACAAATTATAAAGTGAAGACAGTTCTTAACAGGATCGCCTGCCCCTTTAACCATAGCATTAAGGTCATGGTTGAAACAAAATGTACATTATATTTTGGTTAAAGCATTTTCTTTATATTTAGTGAACCCCTTGTTGCTTTTTTTCCCATACATTGCAGGAGCCATTATGAGGCTAAAACATTTTGTTTTGCATTATACTCAACATTTAGACTTTCTTGTCAGTGTCGCTTAGTTTACCGCAATACTTCAATCGTGGGCTTGACATAGCCACCTTGTTTGTTTTGGCTGTGAAATAGTCCTTCAAGACATGCAATAAACATACTGAACAATTATGGTATTTTGTCTGGAAAGAAATTTTGTTTCAGGTTTCATTGAAAACTACCATCCACAGATTTAAAACCCATGCAGTTTTATTATATTGTGATGAGAAAATGAGAAATTTACATATTTAAAAAAATACTGTTTTAACAATATTTTTCCAGACAAAAATTTCCTATCGTAATGTTTTTTCCTTCTGTTTTGTTTTCTTGGTTGATTCTTGTATTCCTTATTCATGTCTACAGAACCAGACACTTTGTGTTATAGATGAAGTAAAGTTATTATTGTCAGTAAATGCCTTGGGGATACAATAATTGGACAGAACTGTTAATAGATACCCATGTACAGTCTGTAATGACTTTATTTGGTTAATAGATACCCATGTACAGTCTGTAATGACATTATTTGGTTCATTCTTCAATTTCTGTGTTAAGGAAATATCATAAAGTAATATACATTGTAAATAATATGTTCAGCTATTAATATTTTTAGCGTAGAGTTTGTATATACTTGTGTATTCAAGCAGAAATAGTAAAAGGTTGGAAAATTAAAAAGTTTATGATACAATCTTTATTGATTAGTTATTCTTTAATGTTTTGGTGTCATAATGAAATAATTTTTCACTGATCATTTGAAGTTGGCAAATTTGTTTACAGTTCATGTATGTATAGATATGTATCTCTTAGTGATGTTATCTTTTATTGTTTCTTAATTAGTTTGCAAACTATATAAGGCCATATCACTCCAGTATTCTAAAACTGATTAGCTTATTTTGAAAATTAGAACCAATACATCTTCCATTAATGTAAAAGTCTGTTATGTTTCAGGTGTTTCAAAAATGCGTGCAGTTTGTATGTCATGTATTTAAGGTTTATCATTGTTTAGCATATTGATGCAAGTGCAGTGTAACACAAACTGTTGCCTGATGCATGTGATCCAAATTTGATGTGAATATTTTTTTCTGCCGGGCAAATATTATGCACATATTTTCATATTTGATCAAAGGTATACGATACTTAAAAATGTGTGTTCATTTTACTACCTAAAAAAAATGGGCTAGTTGCATGAACATTTATTAGATCCTCAGTGATTTTTAGTTTACCTCTACAAATTTGAGAGTATTCTACTACCAACAATAGCAGTGGAATCAGCATTTCAGCATAAAAAGTTTGTACACAGGCGCAGTCATATTGCATAGTGACCATTCTTGTTAAGTCTTTATTAAATAGATTGGAGTGCATTCCACCATGCTTTCTTCCTGGGAAAATTTTGTACATATACATTATTAATATATTCTTAGTTTCATTGTTTAGCGTATGGCCAGTTTCTGTTTTTGCATTCTGTATGCATACTGTTATACCTAGAATGAAATGTAATCTTCATGAATACTATTACAGCCTCTTAAGAGAATTAGGTTACATGATATATATTCACTGACATTGCTTAAATTTTGTGCTATAAGTTTATTTCTCTGGCACTGTTGATGATGTTGTCATGGAAATAGATTATTGTATACATCTCTTTTAGTAGCTCACTAATGCAACAAAAGGTCACTATGACCTATATTTCACAATTTAGTCTATTAAATTAAGCTATTGCATCTACCTCATGATCACAGGATTATTTTTTGCAGCCTGTATGTTCACTGTACTTCGTTGACTTGTGTAACTTAAAGCGATGCACCTTGGTGAGTTCTACACCCGCATCACAAATGAAATCGCTGATTTTTATTGACTCTTTCACCTACTTTGGTTACATTTTGTGTGTTTATATCTGTACATACTAGAATCATTAAACTTCATGAAGTTTATACATTTTTGTTTAGTACAATACCTGTACAAGTAAAGGTCACTATGATCTACATTTCATATTTTAACAGCTTATGTTTTTGCATTCAGCTCATGACCACGTAGAATTTGCTATGTACATCTGTCTACATTCATGGAACTTGGTGAGTGAATGCATCACAATGCATCTCATTGCAGATGTAAATCATTTTAGGCAATATCTTATACTTCACACACTTGGGTTATGTTTTGTTTAATGTTTATATCTGAGGCACTTTTCATGAAATTGATGGTATTATGCATTTTTTGGGTACCAAACCCAAACAAGAAAAGAAGGTTGCTTTGAGCTATATTTTCTATGTTACGGTTAAGTTTTTATGTTGTTTTGGCATTATATGTATATACTACCTAGAATTATGAAATTTGGTGAGAGTTTTTGTTGTTATAGGGTTTAATACCATTTTTCAGCACAAGATAGGCTATACATGGCATCCAGTATAACTAGTATAGGAAGACCTCTGGAAAACCCCATAAAAGAACCACCAACCCATGAGAAGCTACTGGCAAGTTTTCTCACATACCCATGTTAGCTGAGCCTGAGGCGAGAACCAACGCCAGAGGTGATCTGGTGAGAGTATAGATCTTGATGAGTAATAAGTAATAAGCCATTATTGCAAAAGAAGTCATTGCGACATATTATATGTACCATTAACTTTGTTGAAATGATATTTAAAGTTGGGGGCCCCCGAGTGGTCAAAAGCGCTCTCCATTACAGATCATTGCCATCTCACCTCTCAGCATGGGCTCGAGTCTAAGATTCGGCTAATGTAGTTATGGTAGAAAGCTTGCCAATAGCTTCTCGTGGGTCGTGGTTCTTTCCGGGGGTTTTCCCGGGTTCTTCCTCCACCAATAATAATGGCCGCCATGTATAGCCTATCGTGTGCTGAAAAATGGCGTTAAACCCTAGTACAATAACAACAACAACATTTAAAGTTGAATTCTAGGGTGCTGTTCATGTTAGAAATGTTAAACTTGACAATTGAATGCATCTCAATTACTACCACACCTTTACAAGCAGATAAGGTCGTTATGACCTTTATTTTATACTTTACAAGTATTTTTTTTAGCCTATACGTCTTAAAATGCTTTATACATACTAGCTTACAAAGAAGGCCATATTGGACCAGTGTATTTGAAAGTTCGAATATATATCTCTATACATTGTATATTAAGAGAGGACACACATAACAGTTAAACTCTTTGTTGTATTATATGAGTGAACTGCATGCATTTCATGTGAGACATCAGCTGTAGTTTCATGCAACATATCAGGTTTATCAAGGTAAGTACTGATACATGAAATGGATTTGTAAGAGTGTTGTATTTGCAGTCACTCAAAGCCTGTGACCGTCACCCAGTAAAATCTGACTGTCTCAGAAGGTCAGTGATAATAATGTCTGAAGCAGATTTTATGAACAATAATTTGAAGGGGGAAATAACATGAAAAAAAATCTGATTAGCTCAGTGTAGTGCTTCTATTTGGATCTATGGGTTGTTCCATTTAAATTATACATGGACCTCAGGGAAGGCAGTTTTAAAAAAAATGCCAGGTAACTTTAATTTCAATGAGTTCATATTAAAATAGTAAGAAAATTCTAAATTGCATCTATGGGTGAGTACCCTACATTAAAAGTGCCTTCCCTTGGTCTCAGGTATGTTTTACTGGAAATAATAGCAAATAGTTTTAATGTTTTATGCCCTTTCAAAGGGGTCAACATTTCAGTAGTCAAGATCACTTTCATGTGAATTTATTTTCGGTATAAGTGGTTTACAATGGCTGCTGGAAACTGCTGAAAGCTTTGGTTAGTTGTCTGGGATAACTGGGCGTAGGAATTATCATCCCTGTGACCCTTCTTATGCGTATTAGGCAAGTACTACAGGAAACAGATTACAAGCATTTTCTCTTTGCTTTTGTCATTTGTTGAAATGTGTGATAGAGATTTCTATCGACAAATCGAAACAACTTTCATACTGCAAAAACTTAATGAATGCTTGCTTATGGTATACTTCTATTACTAGAACTGTTTCATTTTGGAGTTTATTTATTAATATTATTAATTCTGTAATCAAGATTTGTAAGTAAAATATTCTGTTGTATAATCTTTTTCATTTTAAACCGTTTTTAGAAATAAAAAAATTCTTACCAAAACCGATGTGCAAATTCTAGAATAATTTAATTAGAAATGTTGCTGTATATATTCTTAAAAAAGAAAAAAGAAACATATGAATTTTTTGGTGTACAGATGCTTGAATAAAAGTTTGCTTTAAATTTGTTTTAATGGACTTGAAACTATTATAGAAAACTGCGTTGTAATAAATGGAGAGTGTCCCCAAAAAAGTTTTGAGTTGTTACAGTCCAGGTTGGAATTGTTATCTTAGGATGTTTTATTTACTGAGATTTTGAAGTGACTGGTATTGTTTTGTGTATAGAACAGTTTGATTTCTGAAAATACAGCCTAATTTAGCTTCTAAAATCTGCAAAATCAGCATCTTTGAGTGAACTTTTGTCTTTCATTTTGTAAAAAAATAAATTTGATTCGTGGCTGTTTAATTATATATACAAGTTTCTCTTGTGAATATTTAAGAAATTAATGGCTGCAAAAACGTAGATACACAGTAAATCATTGCCTTGAAAACATCACATAAATGGAATATGCAGTGAATTCTTCTGATTAACTGATTAATTGGTCACAATTATTGTTGCCAGTTGTTAAAAAATTATATTTCATAATATGGTGCCTGACATATTGAGATTAGACTACATGAAATAAGACATCTTAATGTCTTTGTGACACTGTTAGTGTGTGTGTGTGTGTGTGAGTGATAAACACAAATAATGAACATTTCAATTGAAGAAACTGGTACCTCCTGCACCAATGGCATGCTCATTACTTTTTGTTACATGTACTAAGAATAGTTTGTATTTCAAATAATATAGTTTTTGATATAGTCTACTTATGTAAAGGGTCATAACTCATTTGAGACTGAAGAAGAAATGATTGGATTCATTGATTACCTACCTTTATTCATTTTGCCAGCATTAGCTATCAGACATAAGTATTTCAGTAGAGAATTGTTGTGGGTTTAACAGCACAAGATACATTGTAGCCAGTATATTTGGTGGAGGAAAAACCTGGGAGAGCCAGGTAAGAAGCACAGACCCCTTGGAATACACTGGCAAGCTTTTTCATGTACCCATGATGGACAAGGTGAGACTCTATCCCACATGGACAGAGGTGAGATGTCATTGATCTCTAAAAAGCTAGCTCTTTAGACAACTTGACTACACAGTGCCCCAAAAATGGTTATAAAAAGCAATTGCCCTTTTATTTTGTCAGAATTAATTTTTTTAATCAGTTCTAGTTTCATTAAAAATCTGCTAAAAAATTAAATATTTTTTTAAGGTTGTAACCTGTTTAGTGCACCAAGTTGTCAGTTCACCTGAACAAGGTAACAGTTTAAGCTAAACTTAACAGAATACTTCAGGTTTGTACTAATGATAACAATCTGACATCACATATGACCACTATTTTAAATATTTAAAATCCTTGAGATATGTTCTCAAAAATGCACAACAGTATTTGACCAAATATAAGAAAAAATCCTGGTTGAAAGTATTTTCAGGTTTGTGCAAATGATGCCATTCTGCCTTCAGTTATGGTTACCATTAGGGCATAACAGACTTTTGATCCGGAAATCGGATTCCACCGGATAGTATGAACATCCGATTAATCGGAGTCGGACAAGGCAGGAACGACCGATTCGGATAATAAAAATAATAAAGTTGAATTTCTATAGCACTGTGTCTAAGACTGCGTTTCATTCGATAGTGCGTTAATAAAGTTAAATAAGAAGTCAGAAAGTCCAATATGGTCAACACAACCACGCTTTGAGACGATCTATTTGAACCGACGGGTGAAAACCGGAAATGAAGCCGGATATGGTAAAGTACTAAGTAACATGCTAGACACGGCAAAACCAGATACCACAATCCCGGAAACGGAAGGTGAAATCTTTTAGAAAAAAAAATACGGATTTAGCATTTCCGATTAATCGAATCGTATCCGGAATCGGAAAAATTTCATGCCCAAAATCCGGAATCGGAAATCGGTAGAAAAATGCTAATCGGTTATGCCCTAGTTACCATTACTAGGAAAACATTTAAATGACATAAATTCAAAAATTGTTGATAGAATTTTACAGAAAGCATTGACATTTTGAAGTTTGTACCAAGTATGCTGATCAGCCATGAACACTGTTAGTAGAAACATATAATGCATTCTCTGAGACTGCTCAACATAATTTGACAAAATTTGACAGCATCTTTGCAAGAAGACGTTCAGGTTTGTGTCATTGATGCTAGTCTACCATCACATACGGCTATTGCTAAAAATGGAAAAAGTTGAACAACTTCTGATAAATCGACAGAATTTGACTAATTTGAGATTATGGCAATGAGGGGCTTTCATAAAATAATGCTAATCTTCCATCAAGTATGGATACAATTACTCTTTATTGAAAACAATTAAAAACTCATCTATATGTTTTGAGCAGAATTTAAATTGACGAAATAGAGCAGTATGGCAAAAAGGGATTTAAAGTTTGTAGAAATAATGCCAATCAAGAATCCAATATGACCACATTAATAAATAATGAATATTTAAATACTTTTATCTATAACAAAAACTACTCAACAAAACTTGACAAACTTCAAAAGCACCTTGGCCATAAAGGACAATAAGCGCTGTACATATAATTCTGATATGGTATCAAGTATAGATGATTATAAAAAATAGAGAAACACTGAAACACTTGTTTTACTAATCTGTGTAATCAATAGCATTGGAAGAACTTTTTACATGGACAATCCTATTGACTCTGGTTTCTTGACCAACTTTTCATGCCTTTAGCTGTTAGCCAATTGTCAGCTAGGTGAGTCAGGCCAACTTTTCATGCCTTTAGCTTTTTGCCAATTGTCAGCTAGGTGAGTCAGGCCTACTTCTGCTTGTGTCTTCTGTTTTAGATAGTAATAAGGACAAAGGATATAGACAGCTGCTCTTTGCATGCAAGTTAAAAACAAATCTCAAACTGTCATTAATTTCAGGTAACTTTGGTGTGTGTTGGTTATTTGCATTGAATTTATATTGTCTGTTATTCATTGAATGTTTTATGATGTTATTTGTCATTATTCAACACCTAATGTTTTGAAAATGTTTACCACTTCTATGTCTGTTGCCCTTAGTGTAACTGCTACAGTTTTCACATATATATATATATATATATATATATATATATATATATATATATATTCAAGTTACAATTCTGTAGACTGTATCATATAGAGATCATATTATGGAGAGGGTTGAAATTGAATGCATAATTTCAGCAGCAGGCTAGTTAGAAATTTAGATTTTTGCATGGTTTACTATTTTTTTCCATTAGTATTCATTTTCAGTAGACAGACTGATGTATGCTTCTGCTGTCACTGGTATCGGTGTTTTTGTTTGTCAACAAAATATTTTCTGAACCATTATGGAATTCAGTGAAAGTTAGTAAGATTGTTAAAGGTGTTATAAGGAAATATTGATTAACTTCTAGCACTTGTTCATGAGCAACTGATGGAGCGAAATGCTGTGATGAATGTTATTATGTATACATATGTTATTAGTTTTTGTCAATCGGCATACTTCTACTTTTATCGCTTTGCAATTGATACTTGTACCATATAATCTGTATCCTCTATTAGGTGGACTTTCCTCTTCATAGAAAATCAGTAAACATACCACTGTTGTGTATTCAGTCCAGCACATATAAGATGGTTGGGCATTGTGTTTACAGACGCACCTTTGATTTTGGTTGTAGTTTACTACTTGAAATTTCATCATGATGAAAAGAACCATCATTTGGTCATTCTAACTTTTCAGTATAGGACTCTGAAAACTGGACAATTTGTTTTGCACACATAAAACTGCCTTTTCATGCAGAAATATACAAAATAATTTCTTGTTTTTTGTGGTTCATGTAAACAAAATTGGATACTAATTATTTTCTCCAATGGCAACACCAGTTTTTAATTGATGTATTTTGTCCTCTGCCTTTTCCTTTGTTCTTTGTTAACAAGAGAGATTTTTGCAGTTACCAGCAAAATGAAAATAAATACATATAACATATAACATTATTGTGGCTATAATTTGAAATGCTTATATGGAAAGAAGTACAACCTGATAATAAAGAGAGCATGTTAAGGGAGTTCCTATCAAAGCATTCATAATAATAATTCTATACGTTCACAACATTCTTTTATTTTTTTTCTCAAAGTAAACACCGGCTGTATTTCTTTGTAATTACATTTTTGAGTTGTGCTTTCCATGGATGGATCTCAGGTTAATTTTCAATAGAAACATTTGGGACCTAGAGAAGGCACTGTGCATTGTGGAGTAGTTTTGATTGTAATGAAATCATTCTCATCTTGCATATTCAATAATGCACTCTAACTTAAATTTGATTAAAAAAAAAACAGTAAAATAAAACAAACGAGATTTTTCACTTTCCTTCCTAACAGTAAAGAATTGAGGAACAAAATTTGATAAATCTTGGTTCAGTATTGGAAACCCTAGGTGTTTGCAGTCATACAAATATACTTTAAATATTTGTATGTTTCTTTGATGCAATTCCAGTCATGAAATGCATATAGACCTTGGTATGAACTACATTTATGTTATATTACAGTATTAATTACACAGTACTACTATCTACATTTATTTATATTTAATAATTTAATATAGTAAATTAAATATTACTTGCTGTAGAGGGAAGCATCTATCATTGTTGTTTACTTTGGATGTTCCATTTTTTTTGTACGTCCAAACAACTCATATATTTGTATTATATTTTGTGTTTTGCTGTATACTGTGTTTCATGCAATAAAAGTTCTGATTTGATTTTTATTTGCCTTATTCAAGTTCTAATTTCCAAGTCACATTTTTTTTACTTATCTGTCAGTGCAAAGCCATTAGCATGTAAAATCATTACTTACATTTTATGACCAGCTCTTTGATTGAACCCTGAATTTGATACTTGCTCAATAGTCCTTTATTCAGTTAACAGTTTATATGAACGTCCCGTGATCATATTGCACAGATGAAACCGATTCATTTGTGGCATATGCTTTAATAGATTTCATAGAAGGTATTCCCAAAGTGTCACCTACATTGTACGGGATGTTCCATTGTTTCAGTTAGTTTCATAGAAGGTATTCCCAAAATGTCACCTACATTGTACGGGATGTTCCATTGTTTCAGTTAGTTTCATAGAAGGTATTCCCAAAGTGTCACCTACATTGTACGGGATGTTCCATTGTTTCAGTTAGTTTCAAAATTCCCTTGAATACTGGTGAAAGAAACCATGGTCAGCTTGCCCAGGTCAGCCTACTTTGTATATAAAAAAAAGTCATCATACTTAAAAACGTCCCATGAAGTGGGAAATATATTTGTTTAATAAAATAACCTTTGTATTTGTCATCCCAAGTTGAAACAATGGGTTCATTTCTCTCTACCAGGTGTGTTTATTCGCCACCTAAGCTTCTATTGTTTGCCACCTTGTTATTATTGATAAAAAAAATAATGCCTGCAGGGTACAGTATTAAAGATATTGTCTTTAACAGTACTTTTGTAACATGTGCTAGCTAAAGTCATTTAATCTTGTAGTACATGTATTTAATAATGATTTTTATTTGCAAATATTGTAATATTATTAACATGGACATAAATAGTCATGTTTATTTTGCACCATACACCGTTTCATACATGAATTGCTGGTGCCTTGAAGTAATCTGTTCTTACTTCTCTTTACTCTTGTTTGTGATTTTGTTGGATCCAGTTTTGGTCTTGTATAGAATGTTGAAAGCCACAAGGACAACTAAACATGTTAATACATGTTCACTTCCGTGAAAACAATGTCATTGTTTCTTACACAACATGAGTGATACACGTGATGGATCTATACGCTGAATCATAGGAACATGTGGAGTTTGAACGTTGAATGTTTCTTTTGCACATAAATTGCTTATTTATATAAAAGAAAATTGAAATGAGAATAATACAAAGTTTCTTTCACTGCAATATCAAATGAACGTTCTGTTTGCATACTTTATTACAAGGGGCAAGGGTGGCAAATCCAACACAATTTTGTTTCATGTCTGTATGTTGTGGGACATATAATTTAGGTAATAAAAATTTAACCATTAGTTATGGAACAGGAAAACTTTTTATCTTGTGCCACAATATAGATTAATTATGGAAGAACATGGTAATTCAGAGTATATTTTGTTTGCAGTTGGAATTTTCTTACAAGTCAGTATATACATATACTATAGTCTAATTGATATTGTATTTGTTTTTCCACTTTTGCCCCAAATCAACTAAATATGGTCAAGGTTTGATACCAAAATGGTTGATCCAATAGATGTGTGTAGGATCACAAGAAATTTATGATGTAGTAATTTAACATTTTTGTTGTTTTCAACATTTCAGTGGACATAAAGTTTTCATTGTAAGCCAGAACGAGTGCACTTCAGCAGGTGTATGTATACACACATGCTATTCTTGTGGTTTAGTCATTCAGTGCAGACATTACTTATATTGTGTTAAATGCAAAATGACTCCTGGCACAAAATTGTAATATCAAAATTGTGTTTCTTTTTGTTTATAATCAGTTCTTGTTTTTTTTCCCCTTTATGTTGATGTATTGATATCAATACACAGTTACTAGTATTTCAGTACACAAGATAATCATGTAAATATTTTCAATTTTTCTCTATCTACTTTTGAAATGATGCCTACTTTTTTATATCCAGCATTAATGACTAGGGCAAAAAGAAATGTGGATGTTAATACAGGTCAGAACAGTTGGTTTAGAGGCTACATAGACAGGTGATAAAATTTAGGGGCCAGTTTAGTTTAAACAATAAAACTTTGTGGAAAAATGTTTTTTTTTTAAAAATTAGAATTCAATAACTGTTACATGTGTGAGTAAAGTTAATAGAAAGTTTTTTTTTTTAGGTAATTTTTATTTTGTGAATGTTGGTTATAGTGTTTGCTTAAATACAAGATTCTAGACCTTATGCTCTTCAATGTATCGGAAAGTGATAGTTATAAATGATATAAATGGTCAATTGCCTTTTTCGTGCATATCATATATGGAAGGACATATCTCTATTGAATACTTTTAAAAATAGAATAAGACCAGTAAATGTGTTATTATTGTTATTGTTGTTATTATTATTATTATAATTATTATTATATTATTAATACTGTAATCTTAAAGTATTGGATAAAAACCATTATGAAAAATGTTGTTTGATTATACATACCTGTTCCTGTGAGTACAGTTTATTGTCATAAACACGCTGGTGTGAAACGAGACATAGCAGTCACTTTTTCAACGTAAGTGGATAAACTGTTAAGATTTTGGTTAAACCATTGATAGATTCTCATTATTCTTGACTTTGATCATTTTGAAGCTAAGACAATTCAGTCTTTGACATGCTCACTCGTCCTGTCTGCCTAGGTATTCGAAGTCACAGTTTTGGCAAAGTTGCATTTTGGTTTTGGTTGAAGCTTTTGCAATGTGCCTGTAAACACCTTGTTGTAATTTATTTATAAATGGGATGAATTACTATGAAGCTAAGACAGCATACTCATTGATCCCTTGAACCTTGCTATCAAAGTTAAACATTTTACAGCAATAGGCTCAATATACAGGCCTTGACTTTGTTACTTTTTCCATGTTGATTTTTAATCATCTCTCAGGCAGCTCAACATTCAAAACCCAGTGTTATGGTGGAGAATTGGGGGGGGGGGATGTATTAAGCTTATATTGATTTATTTCCCAAAACATGTGAACAAAGATGGAAAGATTAAACAAATTATGTCCTGTTATTTAAATGTTCTGGTACATGGTGCTACAATTTTGTCAGTTTACCAAATAAATTTCACTTATTATGGCATTGGAGGGTCTAGAGGAACACATGATTGTGTCCAGTTTGTTGGTCAATTGTTCAAGCACTTGTCATGATTGTATGGAAAATATTGGAAACTATGATAAAGCTGAAGCGAATGTGTACATGCTTTGAAAGGTTTTCTAGACCCATTTAGTTTCTAGTGACTTTGACCTACTTATTAAGGTCATAGGGTAACAATTCGTAGAAAATGACACTCCTAAAAATGTCTCTTTTATATTAACCAAACTTGACATAAGATATGCAGAATCATTCCCAAGATCTTATTAAGTTTAATTGACTATGGTCTAGTTTTCAATGTGACATGGTGAAATTCCACATCACAAAGGGGTGGGGTACACCTGTATAATGCTTAATTTGTTTCCCCTTCTAGTAATTTTTTTCAAGTATTTGTTAAAACTACTGAATTTTCTGTTTCCTCCCAGTGCCTGATAGGAACCTACCAATTGCACATTTGTGTTGGTCAGTGCCTGATAGCAACCTACCAACTGCATATTTGTGTTAGGTCAGTGCCTGATAGCAACCTACCTATTGCATATTTGTGTTGATCAGTACCTGATAGCAACCTACCAATTGCATATTTGTGATGGTCAGTGCCTGATAGGAACCTACCAATTGCATATTTGTGATGGTCAGTGCCTGATAGGAACCTACCAATTACATATTTGTGATGGTCAGTGCCTGATAGCAACCTACCAATTGCATATTTGTGTTAGGTCAGTGCCTGATAGCAACCTACCAATTGCATATTTGTATTAGGTGCATTTATTATGTTTTGTAGCTCTTATTTTTTAAAATGCATAGATAAAATGTAAAAAAAAGTGTGTAAAATTTACTGAACTTCAGATGCTGTTTCAAAATGATGCCTTTTCCTTACTAATGTGGGTTTTTTAGATTATAAAATCACTTCAGGAGCTTTATTTTAGTCATTATTAACAATAATAATAATAATAATAATGATAATAATAATGAGGACTTTGTATATTGCCTAATCTTTAGAAACTCTAAGCACTTTACAACATTAGACAAAACATATATAATGATATGATTACAAAAATATAAAAAACCAATATGAAATTAGAAAACAAAAAACATTTAAGGTAAGGTAACATTATTAGTTATTTAAGTCTGTTTTTGTTGTCCAATTTGGATGTATTTTTTAGATTGCTCTTGAATGAGGTCTGTGTGTCTTTTGTGTCTGAGTTCAGTGGGCAATTTGTTCCAAGCTGCTGGGCCCTGGTATGCAAAAGAATATTGTCCATATGCCTTCATTTTCATAGTGGAAATAATTGTCTTACAAGTGTCAGAAGAGAAGTGTAAGTATCTTGCTGATGTGTACACATGGGTGAGGTTGGATAGGTATGTTGGATCGGAGCCTGTCAAAGAAACCTAACACAGAGAACAAATTTTGTTTAATTCTGGAGTGAATGGATAGCCAGTATAGGGTACAGAGCAGTGGTGAGGTGTGCTCTGATCATAGTACTCTGAGGATGATCCGAGCAGCTGTTTTGAACTTTATGAAGTTTCTTGAGTAGATATTGTGATGAACCAGACAAAATTGAGTTACAATAGTACAGTCTTGAAAGTACTAATGAACACACAAGTGTTTTAGTGGCATCAACTGAAAGATATTTGCGAATGGAATTTATGTCTCAGCTCAAGATATGCAGCCTTCCATTTATTCATGACATGTTGGTACAGTGAGAGTACTGTTCAGTGTAACACCTAGGTTTCTTACTGACTCTGTGAATTTGTTGTTGGTGTTGCTGATATTTATTATTTGACATGAAGGATATGTTGTGATCAGAATGGCCTCAGTTTTATCATTATTCACTTGCAGCTTGTTACATGTCATCCATGATTTCATATTACAAATGCACCTATCTACACCTTTGATTGTAGCATCAACTTCTTGGGTGAATATCAAGAATGAGATCGGTTTGAGAAATATAATTTATGCAGTTTCCGTATTCCGTTAACGTTTGCTTTAAAGTTACATATATTTGTTTATTGTCGAATGACTTGATTCATGGATTCAGTTATGCCATCACATTTAGTACAAGTTACCTCCCTTTATCCAAATTGGACTTGTTAGTGATCTATCTCTCCTGTTGCCTTACATTTTGTGGCTGCTGCTGTGGTAGGGTGTGTCATTATGGTTGGGGTGGGATACTCCCAATATATTAGTCAATTTATAGAAATCTGACCCAGGATCGGTTTTGTAGGAAGTGAATTAGTGATAGAGAGAGGTAAAGCTCTGAGCCCGCAATTAGCAATGCCAACTCATAATTTATTGAGTACACAATAGGTGAAATTCAAATGAATAACAATTTAATACAATTAAATAGTTAAATGATAATAATTCTCAGAGCACTCGTCTTCCTCTCGACCCTGTAACAGCCTATAGGATCACCTGATATGTAGTGTGAGATAGCTTTCCACATGTCCTTGTATAATACTCATCTGTGTATTCTGTCCTATTCTTCCAATACCTTCTCCTCTTCCTCCCAACGTGCTCCAAATTCTCTCGACTCTTAACTTTCTCATCGACTCCTTGTCCTCCTCCTCAACTCTTATTTTATCGACTCTATTTGTTTTGCCAGCCTCACTTCTGTCTTTCTTCTTAGAGACTCGGGACTAACTATACCGGAAGTCTGTCCCCTAAAAGATTCCTGTGTAAACAAAAGGACGCTAGCATATTTCCTTAGCCATTTCATCTGCCATCAATCAATAATCAGAGAAAGGATGTTACATCTTTTGGTCACGCGTTCGTGCACATCGAAATACCCATACGCTCTTGTATGGTAAACAACGTCGTAATAAAAGCACGGTATTAATTACTTATCATACAGACTTAAATAATATTGCTTCACATCAGTATATATATATATATATATATATATATATATATATATATATATATATATATGTGTGTATATATATATATATATATATATATATATATATATATATATATATATATATATATATATATATACATGCTTAATCTCGTATTGAACATGAATCAGACATTTCTGTACATTACACTCCTTCAAAGTGTAAACAAGTATTCAAATATTCAAGCTCTGATATATCCTTACATCTATATTAACTTGTTTTACACACTGCGACCATTTTCCCAGTTACAATTAAATTAAACGGTTGGAAAATCAAGAATATCACATGAATAAATGCACTAGTTTACTGGGAAGTAGCCAAATATCAAATTACAATATTAATTCTGATTTCGAGCTTGCATTCTACTTAATTCTTTACACAATCATAGCTCATTTCTCAAATACGTATGTAAATTAAACACTACAAAGGTAATTCTACGTACTAACGGTTCTAGTAATGAAGTATTCATTTTGCACATAATTATAATTACAATGCCATAATATTCTGCAACAATCGAGCAAAAAACTTACTGACCTTGACGAAGAGTTGTCTTAGAATTCTCTAAGTTTTCCCGTTAAATTACGAGTGGCTTTCTCTGAGTACTTATCCTTCCAGCACGTTGTTTGGTCAATTACCAAGTTCCTAGGTCGAACATACTAAACTAAATTCGGATTGAAATGGGGACCACATCCTCTCTCAATTTCAATTGGATGTCGATTCTACATTATTCTATTCAACTTAGCAAACATTGCCACCGGGCTGTCTGTCAACGTGGTGAGATCTACGAGGACTATAAAGGTACTTTATTCTTGAACAAAACGTTTCGAAGTCCACGTGCAACCTTTCACACCCTTCCGAAGAAAGGCCAAATATAACCGCGGTGTCTAACATATACACGTTGCTTCTAACGATTTCTTTGTTTCCCTGACTTATGCACTCGCGGACATAGCATCGTGACAGTTTTTGTTATCCACGCATTAAAACATCTGTTTATGTGACATTGTTTCACTTGGCATTTGGTTTTATAGGTCTTACAATGGTGACAATTTTTATGCAACGTATTTTTTCACCGCCTAGAAAGCTGGAAGATTGTTCGATAACAAAGGTCACAGGTTTCATATACATCCTAGCCACCCTGGGTTGTCTGAAATGTCAAGCTATAATAATGCCATATCAAATATTGTTTGTGTCTACCAGTCATGATTCTCCAAATGAAAGTTAAATTTCTCAAAATTACTGCAATTCTTTTCTGGGTCAGTTTCAAGTTAAACACCATTCTGTATTCCATCCCAACCCATTTATTTATTTTGATTTTGTCTACGTGTCACATTTTGTATTTAGGGCAGATTCGTATGTCCATTTGGATACAAGATCATGCATATTGCCCATTTAGTCAGTTCAAGACCACCAAATGAAGTCAATGTGACCTATATTTCCCACTTCATTGGCTAAGATATACTTTGTCTATATAGTCTTTTTCCTTCTTTGGTTCTCGAAATTGTATCGTTGCCTTGTCAATAGAGTGCATAGCAGGTGAATATTTTGTTCCCAAAGATATGAGTTGCAGAAATGTTCCTCTTCTTCAGATATATGTTAGTCTGTATTTTCATTCTCACGTCATTTCCGTTCTGCCCTAAAAAAAAGTCTGAAATCAGAAGGCCTTTTGTAGAAAAATATCAGTAACTGTTAGATTAACTTAGACTAGTTTAATTAATGAATTAAATTGTTTAGTTATTTAGTTTGTTTATTTATGTCTCCGCTAAATGGAATTCTAACTCGATTAATTTCTCAGTTTGTTCGAGGCTTCTGAGCCCTACTACAATCAAATCTTAAACATCAATTGCTTATAGCTGTGAGTTCTGCATGGGTGTACCCCCCTGCCCAAAAAAAAACAACAAAACTGACATTTTTACGTCTGTCAATCATTGTAGCATGTAAGAAGACATTATATACATCTGGTGAACCTAATTTCTGGTATAAAAAGGTTTCTAAATTATATCTGAGTTTTATTTCAGTGTGACATTGACAAGATAATAAGAAATGGTTTCATCTTCTATAATGGTCACATTGGAATTACATTTACAGATTTGGAATAATATATCGTTCATGTGTGTAAAGTCAATCATTCCTTCTCTGTCTCCATATTATGATTAGACAATCTTAAACGTTCACTGCAATAAAGAATATCAAGTTAAAAAAAAATATAATTGAAGAATACCAATATTGATTACACGCATCTTTAACAGAAATACAAACAACATATTTGTAAGGGCGAATCACTATTTTGGATGCATAGGAATATTGTTTTAACAAGGAGACGCTGTGCCTTATGAAGTGTGGTATACGCTATACGTAAAGAAAATGACCAGATGGGGTACCTCATATTCAGCAATATTTGCAGTCAAAAACAAGACAAGGTATGAAATTAACGTGTAGAAAGCAACATTGAGAAGGTAAATAAATCTCTTGAAGACTAAACCACTTTACTATATGAACTGAAACACCTTTATAAACCGATTTAAATGAAGCAATCACAAAACTGCCAGAGATTACACACATAGTGTTAGTGTAAAACTAAAATTACGGAGTTGAATTATAAGTCAAGTGTCAGTAAGTGTTGTAATGATGTTTAATGATGCAATTAGTAAGCTAAGTTAATGACGTGCTAAAACTTTGAGATTAATTAGAATCAAGCGTGCAGCAGATAGAAAGACATAAATCATCAAAATTTGGTTAGAAAGGCAAACGAAGTATTTAGTACAATTTCAATATAAACTGTAAAGGTATAGCGGAAGAAGAAAATGGATTTTCGAAATAAATCTGTCTTTTCCGTATGATGCTGTTTAAACATTCTTAATCGTTCTTATTCTGTTCTAATTACAAGGCATACTGATTGGAATTGTCATTTTTCACATGTTCCCTTTTGGCATATTTTGACTTTTGAAGTCCACGTATATATACACACAAGTACATATCGAAGTACACATACGTTGAAACATATTGTCATTTTCGGGAGTTGATCTCTTGAATAAGTTTCAACGTCCAATGAATCTGGATATTCTCATCCTTAGTTTGTGAGTGTGATTTGGACTTTTAACGTAGCATAAACAATGTTTCAGTCATATCGCTACGATGTCTGCAGGGTGGCAGTTTATAGTGATATCTAGCATTGGGGCTCATGCTGCAGACATTGAGTGAGTTTGACGTCCCACTGAGTCACAGTATAGACAAGAACAATAATCCTCACCATATGCCAACAGTGAAGTGAATCCAGACATACGCCACTATCGAGCTTTTTCATCTAAAGACATAGTTTATGTCTGTGGAGTTTGGAACCAGCGTTCGTTTGATAACGGATTCTCACTAAGCGACATTGCTTACTAAATCATGCTGTGCAACATTTGTATCTGGAAAATCCAAGCAGATGACATGATATTGCCGCAAAACAGCCTAACTGGTATAGTAATGATTGTTCGTTTTAATTTCGATTATTCTTGTTCTTCTATCAACATACGGGCTGGTGATAGATAAAAATGTGAGTGGTGTAGCGATAGTCAGAGTAGTTGAATTTCTTTGCACATTTGTTTGTCTTGCAGTGGATATTTGAATTAACATGTCTTGAATGCCCAAACTAGGATGACGCCACTTTTGGGGTTGTAATTGACAGTTTTGATTCAATACATTACTAATTGGGGCTGAGTTATTAAAATCTATGCCACCTATATTTCCAAATTTATTATAAAGCAATTAATATTTAGACAGACATATATAGTAATCATCAACTGCACTGAAGTACTCGAAACTTCGAAATCAGGACAGTCGTCGAAATTAGTGGTTTTTAACTTCTGCGGCTTAGTTTATGGTGAAAGTGGAGATACAAGTTATTATTGAATACAGTTCGGTGACACTTCATATATCTGGCGGTAAAATCGATCGCACCAGTTCAGCCAATGAGATTGATGTCTTAGGAAAAGAACT
The DNA here is from genome assembly GCA_030141615.1 of Unio pictorum. Taxonomy (NCBI): domain Eukaryota; kingdom Metazoa; phylum Mollusca; class Bivalvia; order Unionida; family Unionidae; genus Unio; species Unio pictorum. The sequence goes on along the minus strand of JARLTB010000147.1, from coordinate 12,019,777 downwards.
GAGTTAATAAATCGTTTTAGATTCTCAATGACCGCTACTTGATCTGAAAAATTCCATTTCCCAGTGTCCAATTTGCAATCAAGGAGATTGAAACATACAGCCAAATTTGTTCTCAGTAAACATCGAAGCAATCAACATGAAACTTTGGAATACAATATTTCCGCATTGGAGAAAATGAGACTGATATGAAATGGAAAATGCTCGAATTGGCTACACACGCATTTAGTTATCAATCGGGGGGATAACTGCAAAAGTTAAATCATTGATGATAAATCAGTGTATTAATAAAAGAACTTTTATTTCCAAATAATTTCTAACGACATGTTTGCATCTATATGGATCCACATCATATGTAACAAATACGGGATTCCAGATCAATACACAACAACTACGTGTTTAATTATTAATATTGCACATAAATGGACCGATCAAAATCATGCAATATGAAGATTTGGAGAATTAAATGTTGAAAATAATAGCTATTTATATAGTCGGTGGTACCGAGGGCATATACTGCCCAACGGCCATTGCGTGAGTGGCCTAATATATTACAGTCTACTCTCGTAACCATTTTTTAACAATTTAAAAATAGCATCTCAAGCATACCTGTATCATATAATCTATTCCCCAGTACAAAATTGCAGTGAAATGCAAACAGCAATGTTGCTTTTTAATATGCCTCAGGCATCAAATACTAATTACACTCGTTTTTGGACTAATCATCTGCAATTTTCTCTCGTTTTATCGAATCATATTTAGTAATTACAACTGCTGTTCTTCTAAAAACAAACTAATCATACCAAAATTCTAAAAATGTCAACTCTGCATTTTATTTAGGGAAGTTTCTGAGCTACAAGATATTTGTTCCAAAAGATATCATAATTACTCATCCTCTTTTCATTATTGAATGATTATTCTATATATAAATATTTCGAAAACTAATATTTGCTTTATTCATAATCGCACAGTAATGAATCTTTTGCGTCTTCTTCCTTTTTTAAAATTGTTTTATTCTTTCATAAATGGATACAAATAAATAATTTATATAGAAGTATTTCTTTGAAAAAGATAAGAGTGGAAAAATATATCTGTGGGATTTTTTTTATCTTTCATTGATAATTTAATTTCTATAAACCCTATAAAACAGGGCTGCAAATGTTTATTCTTGGCCAATACTTTGTAGACTAAATTATAATTAGTTTCGTACTTAACATATTTCGTGGTTCGCAAGGAAAACAATAATTAAAGGGAGAAGACAAATAATAAGATATTCTTTGGTATTTTTTGATAAGCGATGTTTTTGTTGACGGTTCATATTTCTTCCGGAAATGGATAATTTTTGTGTTGGGTCTTTCAGTTCCTCTTTATAACCACCACCTAAATCTTTAGAAAAAAATTATACATAGCGGATAAAAATAAAATGAGGGCATTACCATTTCTCAATCTTTTTTCGTACCAGTTTAATCTTACGCCAAGAAGACAACTTGAAGCTATAGAGCGATCACTAAAACGCCTTTACAGACTGTCTCGATGACATACTAACGGATGGACAATAGAACATAATGAGGACTTAAAAGTATACAAAAGCAATCGTAATTTCTGTATGGTCAAGTTTTCATTTAGGTTTTCTAATCACGATGGGTATTAAATTGTATTTTCTACCCGAAAACAGTTAGGCAGATCGCCCTTTAAACGATTACTACCTTGAAATTATAATAACTTATGCTAAGTCCAATCCTTGTTAAAATAACAAAAAACATATCCAAAAGACATGGAGATGCGAAAATATGACACATTCAGCTAAAAATAAAACATAGTACATATACCTAGTTCCTTCTAGTTTTCGTTTAAACTTGCTGTACGGATCTAACTGCTACCACTACTATCGTCATCTTTAACTATGCGTGAATACATTTTTTATATACAAAATTCTGCATTGTTGTAATCTATACGACCAGGGATGAAAGAACTACTTGCCAAAATCCGAGAAGAGCTGAAGCTTATAACTGACCAGGATGGCTCCAAATGAGACAGAAAAAACAACATCTTAATAGTACGCTGTGTGTTTCATACTCTATTAAGATGGTCAAATTGGGGGACGTATTCCTTGCACAGAGAGAGAGAGAGAGAGAGAGAGAGAGAGAGAGAGAGAGAGAGAGAGAGAGAGAGAGAGAGAGAGAGAGAGAGAGAGAGAGAGAGAGAGAGTATATCTGTATACATCTGGAACAAATAATGGACGCCTTAGATGCTCGGCGAATATTGATTTGTAGACCGACCGATAATGTCTTGAGCGCTATTTCGTGACGTATTAACCAATACCAATCATTACCAATTTTACTTGAACTATGAGTTTGTATGATAGAACACTCGTAGAATATGTATGATTCTATTGAACATACACTCGATTTTCCATACCACTACCTTTGTTCCTGCAAAAATCATAATGAAAATAAAAAGAACAACAACATAAGAACAAAGAAACGCAGATAGTTTGTATTGAAATGTGTTCGAACGATATTTTATGCAATTGGTCTAAATTATAATACGGCTGCCTATCACCGAGATGACCCGATAAGGTCGCCAAATAATATCCATAGATTTGTTTGTTTGTTTACTTGTTTGATTAAGATTTTTAACGTAGCTTTAACAATTTTTAAGTGGTATCGCTACGATGTCTGTAGTGAGGCAGTTTATAGTGATGTCTAACACTGGGGCATCATGCCGAAGACTTGTAGCATGATGTCCCACCAGTCACCAGGCAGACCAGTCTTAACACTAACCTCTTAATACTGAGCGTCAAGCGAGGCAGCTGTTAGTACCATTTTTGCGAGTCTTTGGTATGACTCGGCCGTTGATGGAACCCACGACCTCCCGCTCCTGCGGCGGACGCTCTAACCACTAGGCCACCGGATCGGTTAATATCCATTGAAGATACTCACATACTGATCGTAAGAACATTCCTTCATTTACTACTACTACTACTACTACTACTACTACTACTACTACTACTACTACTACTACTACTACTACTACTACTACTACTACTACTACTACTACTACTATTACTACTACTAACAATGAGGACTTTGTATAGCGCCTAATCTTTAGAAGCTCTAAGTGCTTTACAACATCTATAATGATACGACTACGAAAAAAAACAAAAAAAAAATTATAAAAAAAGCCAAACACCATGAAATTAGAAAACATAAAAAATGCCGAAAATATTTATGGTAGGAAACATAATTAGGTCTTTAAGTTTGTTCTTGCACTAGAAAAAGGTGAGTTTTAAGAGCGCTCTTGAAAGGGACCACTGTGTCTTTGTGTCAAATTTCAATGGGCAATTCGTCCTACTTTGCTGGGCCATAGTATGTAAAAGAATGTTGTCCATATGACTTCGTTTTCTTAGTGGGAATGGGTATACAATTGTCAAAAGAGGAGCGTAAGTATCTTGCTGGTGTATACACATGGGTGAGGCCAGATAGGTATGTTGGACTGGAGTCCGTCAGTGAAACGTAGCAAAGCGAACAAATCTTGTGTCTGACTCTGGAACAGCTAAAGTATCCTTGTTGTTGTTGTTGTTGTTGTTGTTATTATTATTATTATTATTATTATTATTATTATTATTATTATTATTATTATTATTATTATTATTAAAAGTATTATTGTTTTATACACATCTGTTTTATTGGTATTAGCCCTTCTGCAGTTGACATTGGCCTTATACCTTGGTATTGGACTAGAAACGTTTAATTTGTAATCTTTCCTTCATTTGGTTCTGTTGGTGAGTTCGTAGGATATTCAGTGACCAAGCTAGGCATACTTATGTATTCACGTGACGCACTGTGTTTCCAAAATTTATATACCAGAAACATGTCAATAGCTCACTTTAGTCTGATACCCTCTTACTATAATATAAATAACGCCATTTGCCCAAAACACATTGCACCATACTGTTTTTGGACAAACGGAAAAATATCGTTGTCTAAACATTAGATAAGTTTACGGCAAGCTTTCTCTCTTATATTCTTTATTTTCAGAATCTGTGTGAATACTAGAAATGGCCCTGAAGGTCTGTTGTTGTGGAACCCATTCGTGGGGATAATACAAAACAAACATCGCTCCTATATAAGTATATATAGATTCCACTATTTTCATAAACTATAGGTGATAATGAGAGCCGGATATAGAAACATAAATCCCTTTATGCAAACTGTATTCTCTAAATCTATGATTTTATCACATAGACATACATCGCAAAACGTGACAGTGATTGTTTTTAACACACCATCTGAAGAATTACATGTAGCTTTAAAAAATATTTCACATCTGTGAAAAAGAAGAATACATAATTATAATAAGCATGTATTTCATCTATGTAACTTTCGTTACTGCATATGTAAACTATATGAATTAACGTTAACAAGGCTTGCCTTGGATATCATGAGACAGATGTATTTTTAACAACTTGAAAATATCTACCTTTCTGCCAATTTATTTTCAAGTTCCACGTATAGAGATCATGCCATTGTAACTATCTGTTTAGTTATACAGTGACTTAACAATTGTCATCCATGCATGTTGAAAACGCACACATGCAACTTGCAATCACACATAATGAAGACAATAAAATAAGCGGCCATGGTGGACAGTGTGCCCCCAATGACTTTGCTGATTGATTGGAAACACTCGTGGGATCAATTCATGGGTGTAACAACGCATCAGAAGTCGTTAATGAGGCCAAATCAATTTGACAGCAACTGCTTACAGTCACACCATGGACAGAAAAAAACATATTGTATGAACTAATTGAGTATACAAATGGTTATAAATTACTACGATACCGATGTTTTTGTATAGTTGATTCAACTCGTTAGCGTAATGTAGAAGAAAAGATATGTGGACTATTTTCATTCCTTGCAGTTATTCCAACATTATTAACGATATTTGCTCCAGCGGATGCAAGAGTGGCAGCGTTGTTGGCGTATACCGAGGAGAACTTATTATTTTTCAAGATAAAACTGGCAAACTGGAAATGTCTGATGTTGAAATTCACGAAATTATTTTGAAGTTCAAAGGCATAATCGCGCAAAGAACACAGCTGAAATCTAAGTAAACCTTGAAAACCGTAAACACTGGCGTGTTGAATGCTTATATCAAAATGTTGATGCTGTTGATGCTAATGCTACAACAAAACAATAAGTAGATGACGTGTCACCACCACCATCACATGTAGTCATGTTTTGGAGACAATGAAGCAGAGACAAGAAAAGCCTGAGCAGGTAGTCTTGTTTTCAGTTCTTGTATAACTGGTTATGTTAGCCCTAAATGTCGCAGCTTAAAGCTGCGCATATCCAGATCATACCTACTTGTAAAAAATGGAAGGAAACGTACGTGGAGTCAATAACAATGCTGAGAGATGATTCAAATCATTTTGTTTCTGTATCACAGCTATCAGTTACGGATATTTACTTATTTTGCAGTATCAACATCAACGGTTGCCGGAGATGGAAATTCATTTCGAAGGATTCAACGTTTATCCTGAGGCGAACTTCACCATTTATGGCGTTTGAGTTTAAGATTAGATTTATCATTTTATAAACATGATGGATTCTGTCGAGGTGATTAGGTTACTGATATGGCGTTTGATCAACCAACGGCGAGCGCTAACATCGATTGTAATATATATATATATATATATATATATATATATATATATATATATATATATATATATATATATATATATATATATATATATATATATATAATTTCCTTATTTGGGAAAAGTTTCAAAAATGTAACGTAAACTCTAAATTGGTCAGCAGGGACATAAATGCTCACTCCCCTTTTATTGAATGACGATGCATGAACGATTTGGGAATGTTTACATCACATTGCACATGTATATACATATCACACGTAGAGAGGGTGTACTCTGGATAAAACGTATCTAAGTCTTGCGATAGAATGATATTAAGATCTTGGCCTTCAAGTTTCAGGGGAATTCATTAAGAGCGGTGTGACTACTGCACACATATTATATGCAAAAGCTTATAGGTTTGATACGAAAGGGGGATAATTTTGTTGAATAAGCGCACTAAAGAAAGTTATGCTGGCCTAATTTCGATAATGTCCTCCACGTTTTGAAAGCTGTGGGACTAGTAGCACACGCATGATTTATATTGTATAGTCAATACTTTTCAGACCATAAAGAAACACAAGTCTTAAAGAAAGCACATATCATGCCAACATATATCACCCCGTTTGAGTAATAACTGCCAAGTTTGTACACAGTCCATGGAGAGATGCAGAGGTAGATTGCACACACAGGTATTTCGGACATGCGTAATGGATGGACGGACATGCATTACTTTATTTGCTCTTGATATATGCATGTATCATGTATTAATGAATGTTACACCTGTGACATAGTCTTTTTTTGTACATTTAATGAAATGTTTCCCACATGTGTATCACGTTCTTTTAACACACGTAAAACAAATCATCTATCAAATACGTAATATACTCGTTTACATGCGTGAAATAAATTCAAACTGTTTAATATTCGCTTGAAAAGTTCACATACTTATTCTGTATGCATCTAATGCAAAGCACAGTTTTAGAAGATGCGGAAGAGTAAATAAAAATCATTGTTAAATTTGTTGTTCTGTGCGATCTGAGAAGGAAACAATAATGTTTCTTCGACGGACGGTAGAGAACACAACCTTTTCGATATGGATTTAAGTCATGTTTTTAATTGTTTTAAAAATAAAATAACTGCAATGTCTACTCAAAACTCTTCTAATCGATAATTTGTGTCTAATATTTAGCAAGTAATCTGATATTAAAATTTTCATGAATAAATCTTTTTTATTTTACAAACATTTAAATGTTTTCTTTTTAACCAGTTAAAATATATCTTGAAGATAAATGCCAGGAATATTTTCTTGAATGGAAAGCGCTTTCTAGTTTGAAAATTTTATTTGATCATTTCCTAACAAAAGCTTTAAAAAAAAAAAAGAATAATGATACCTGTGTAATAAAAAATATCCATAATTAAGACAGCGACAAACGGACTGGTTTCACGCTTTTTATGGTGTCAATAATTTGGTAACATTCATCACCATATTATGAAGAAATGCAATATAAATTTCATCTTTGAATGGAATCAACTATCATAATTTCATCACATAGGTGAATAAAATGGTAAGTAATTTGTGAGTATTTTAAGATTTCTCTCATCTGTTGTAGGGCCATGAAAGTATAAATTTGTTGAATTGTCTTCAAAGAAATGTGGCAGATGAGACGGCATAGAAAACACAACCTATTTCAAACGTAATGTAACCTCGTTTATAAATCTAATTTGAAAGTTATATTAAGAACGCCTGGACGTACATATTTTCCAATCCCAACGTTACGATATAGAGGTCACGCTTTCCATTATGTCCTTTGTTTTAATGATGGTTTAGAATATATATCTGTTCATGGTGAAGGTAAATATTTTCTATCACAGAGCCTCGATTTGTCATCGGAATTTTTTAAAACTTATTATTTTTTTCTAATTCATGATTGGAGTTGAGTGGAATTATAGATCCGTTCTTTGGTTTTCCGGTCTGGATATTATTACATTCTGGGCTTGAATTTGAAACCAGTCAAAAGTGTTTTTCTTTTTTAATGGCAAGCCTAATACCAAGCTTAATGGTTTCACGATCACCATTAACCAGCCCAGAATTATGAGTTAGACATTATAATGAAAAAAATTGTTCAGTATTTAATTCAACGTTGCTCGCAAACGACTGATAAACCTTAGCATTACGATACACAATCTGATAAAGACACCACCTATCAGTGAGTATCCATGTCATACACACCTTTTCCGCCAGTGCCTGGTTTTCTGGATTTTCTTGTGTATATATTTTGTATAAAACTGGTACTCGAAGGGACATGACCAATCTTGTCAATTGATTCAGTTTTCACTTGTTAACATTGCTTTGTGATACATTTTCATGATCACTAGACCATAATTCGTCTCGTATGGGCTTTGATTGATAATTGTATGACATTCTGAGTTAGCTTCATGCAAATTAAATGTGGAGACCTTGACGGATGTTTTCAGCTTGAAAGGCACGTGCAAATCAGACGTAAACGATTAGCCTAAACTTAAAAAAAATATAATGATATTCAATATTTAACAAGACAACTACCTTGAAGACTCTGTCGGTTGAAGTTCATTAATTTTTGGAGAGACGGCTGGATAATCTAGGTCTACTGGAATTGATAAAACCCTATGGAAGGTATTATGCGAGAAAGATGAAGTTGAATAGAAATATTTGTATCGAGTTGTAGGTAATTTGCTTAGCAGGAAAATACGAAATGAGATAAACAGACCGGAAAAGTCGTGCTTGACGCATTTCATACTCTTTAATACAACACATAAGACAGTTATATGTTACTAGGAAATATGCAAATTACGACGATAAAGATGATAATTCTTGACCCCACTCTCTGTAGTAGCTAAAACCTCAGCTTGCTTTTCGTCAGCTTAAAGTTCGTGTAGTATATTGTTGTTTGAAAGGGTTATACCGTACCTAGGTCATCTACAATATACCAGATTTATCTGTATTCCTTTGAAGTCATTATACATGTACATGAATAGTAATGAAAGAATGGTGCAGGTAAATGATAAATCTATTATATTAACGGATTATAACATATTTTGTTTAATCACAATCTAGTATTACCTCAGTTGTCAGATGTGTGCACACTAATTTTCTCTGTTGTAAATTATGGTTTACCTATTGGCTATTTCCAAAAAAAATTTAAATTTAATTTCTGCACATAAACGAATCTGTTAGCTTATACAATTATATCCATTGTCATTACATAAAGTGCCACATTGCAAAATCTAATTCCATTACAGGAAACTCGATCTAAATATGTATTGCAACTTTGATGTTTGCGTCTCTCTCTCCCTCCCTCCCCTCCTCTCTCTCTCTCTCTCTCTCTCTCTCTCTCTCTCTCTCTCTCTCTCTCTCTCTCGTTTCACCAAGTACAAACAACGCTACAGTAACTAAGAACAAGGCAACAACAACAACGTTGAAATATGTTTGGACCTACATCTATTGTGAGGAAATTTAAGCTAGTAATTTGGATTTTTGCTCTTAATTTTTTCAAAAACAAATGTGTCACGCAATCATAGCTTCAATTTGATTTTGTTCCCGTGAAAGGCAAAGTAAAAGCAAAACAAATGTTTGATTCTTGACGAGAAAAACTGTGATTTATAGAGGTTATTTTGGTAAAAAAAAAATATAGACGCCCCTTTGGATAAATCTAAATTAGTGTTATGCGCGATAAATGCATTCAAAATAACTTTTCACTGCCCGTACTGTGGATCAGAAAATCAAAAGTTGTATTCGTTTCATTTGTATGAAATTGTGGAAGAGAAAATTGAGTTATATTTCCCGTTTTAAATTGAAATCATGAAATGAAATTGAGGAAGAGAAAATTGAGTTACATTTCCTGTTCTAGCTTGAAATTATGATATGACATTCTAGAAGTGAAAATTGAATTATATTTCACTTGAAATTATGATTATAAATTTTTTTTGAGGTGGCTTACACTTGTTAAAACATTTCAAACTTACCCTTTTAAAGTTGAAGAGTTAGTTTTGTAAAAGCACGTATGCAAATAATTTCATAAGGCATAATGCTTTTGGTACGATATTAGTTTGACAAGCGTACTTGAGTGTTTGGCTAACTTCTCCGCCATTTTTAATATTGCGTTTCTGACACCCTAATTGCTCCGTAGTGACGTACATCATTATATGAAACAATGCCTATTTCGACTCATTGCTGTTTCTTGATTCTAATATCTTAGGACACATTATTGGTTTTAACATCCTTCTGCCATTCATGCTGTCCTGTCTTCATATTATATAAATAAGTGTGGTTACAAAAGGAGGAGAAAATACTAAGATAGATATCTTTTTAATTGATAGAATAATTGATTTTTGTCATGATAAATTAGCTAATAATGATCTTCGTTCAAACATTATTTAATATTTCAGGGTCGTAATTATCCAGCCACCAGAGTCATCGTTATGCGACCTATTTAAGATTTTTACATAAAAGTCCGATACATCTTCTTGGATGTTCCTGAGTGTGTTCGTAATAGCAATCTTAGTTGATCTCCGAAAAACAATTATGGCACATCAGCACTTGGCATGTTTGACCATCTTTAATCCTTACCTCTTCAGCGTCGTTAGTTGCTTGAGCTCTCAACACAAAACAATTTTTTATTTGCCTTTCTTGAAGTTTGTTTTGTTTTAAGGAGAGATGATGCACAAGAACATTGTTCATATGTTTAAGAACTTGTTCTCGTCTTACCCAATGACACTCCACGAGTCATTAACGTTATTACCATGTTATGTCTCGTAAGTGCTGTACCAGTATATATCTGTTCAGATAACGATCAAATTCTACTATAAGAACTTGTGGCATGATTTCGGTAGCATATACAAGGAAACAGCCGATATCTTACAAGTTGTCTATGAAAATCATTGAACTTGAAAAGCCATCAATATGCTCAGTCTTTTCCACCTATTATTGGACATATATATTTTGTAAATAATATACATACAGGGGCACACAAAAGGGGATAAAAATATTTTTCACGGTTGTTATTTATAGTTTTGAAACGAATCTGTTAGCTTGTACAATTATATCCATTGCCATTACTATCCAATATCTTAAATGTTATCTGTTGATTGGAAAACGGAAACGGATTCTTGAAAAATGTCATGACTTCAGAAACTAATATATAATCAAATCCCGATTATCGATTTTGTCCTTAAACGTCATATTGCATATCATGTACTAAATTCACTAATGTTTGGACAATATATCCATGATACTTTTAAGTTTAATATTTTGCATTTTATGTGTAATTTAAACCATGAGATTAAATACATATATTTACTTTATGCGCTTTTAAAGTCAGTCAGTAGACCACCAGCACCAAATCAATTCTGAAGATATGACTACATATTTCATATTTTGAATTCGAGTAGAGACGAACACATCATGATTAAATTGATGATTATGTTCGAAACTATGACGACAGTTCAAATTAAGTTTTGTGCTAATTTTTATAATTTTGTTCTGTCACAGTCTATGTTAATTTTTATAATTTTGTTCTATCACAGTCTATGTTAATTTTTATAATTTTGTTCTATCACAGTCTATGTTAATTTTTATAATTTTGTTCTATCACAGTCTATGTTAATTTTTATAATTTTGTTCTATCACAGTCTATGTTAATTTTTATAATTTTGTTCTATCACAGTCTATGTATAAACGTGTCCAAACAGAGTTTATTGTTGAGCGAGCGCGGAATCAAAACTTTCGTCAATTTCTTTCGATATTATCGAGTTTATTTTCTATGCGAGACGAAAACATTGACAAACCTAATTTGGTCCTACAATAGATTCCCAGACTATGGTTGTAGCTATTGAACGATTTGCACATGTTGATTATGTCAATAACGTCTTCCGAATTATAGGGCTGTTGAAAGCTGTGGGACTAGTTGCACACGCTGGACTTATCCTGTATAGTAAATACATTTAAAAAGGGGACATACGTCTGGAGAAACGCATAGACCATGGTAAAAGAACAATATATCCCATTACAATACTATCTGCAAAGTGTCAACACCAATCATGGAAAGCTGCATCAGTAGTTACATATACAGGGATTTCAGGAAGTAGAAACTGTACGGAAGTTTCTGATGTACTATGCTCCTCTCATATCCAAGTCCGGGGCATGTGACATACAAAAATCAAAAACTTCATCTACATATGTAACATACAAAATTTCTTTGAACATTTATGAAATCCCTTTTTTACGATGTTAAATTCTTTTTAGTATACGTACAGTAATGTCACAAATGTGAAATATGAACTAAAATATTGGGCTAAATTATTTTATATATGTCTACAGAAGGGCAAATTTTTACAAGATGTAGAAGATTCATAACTCATATTTCAAAAAAATCGTCGTTTCCTCTGAAAGGTTGCTAAAATATAGCATCAACCCCCATTCATCCAAACAGGCATGGAAACAATCGGTATGTTTTGAAGTCATCGTCTATATTGTAATATGCCTGAATAATGCTTCATTAATACCATATCAACGCAGAATCGTACAACTCGGAAAATTGTTGCGAATAGCATGTATAAAATAGTTAATATTAATATTACTCAGCAATTAAAATATTTTCCCTCACTAAATTCGCGGAGTATGAAACAGAGTTTCCATTGGAAGTCAATCATAAGTGACTTTTTCAATGTAAAACCGTTTGTAAGTGAAAGAAAATCAAGGCTCAATCTGATGAGCAAAGGTTGTTTTCATCACCATTCACCAAACACTGCATACGAGTTCGATATATAACTGTTGCAAAGTTTCGATGCTAAAGTCAACATTGTTGACAAACGACTCAGAGACCTTTGCTCCATAGTATACACTATTCAGCGACATGATTAAGTTACCTCCAAGTCCGACATGGTTTATTGGTCATGGATTTGTCCTTTTCTGGTTTCCTCAGCTTTCTAGAGTATATAGTTTGTATCAGACATTGAATCAAAAATAGTCATGTAAGTAATTATTATACAAGTAATTATTAGGATTTACTCATGCCTAAAAGGACAACTGGGGTAAAGTTAAATACAATGTTTCTTGAGCAATTCCGTTCCACAAGTTAAAACTCTTTGTGATATGTTTTCATAGGTGTGGCAACGTTATTCCTTCATCCCTACGCCTATTTTTGTGTTGTACGGACTTTTTTTGATGGAGCTTTAATGAATGGTTGGCTGGGTATATAACAGTTTAGACATTTTGATTAGCTTTGATTCCAAATCAGATGTTACGACCTTGAATGATGTACCGGGTAATTAGATATTTAATTGCGTGCATCAAATATAAATGATTAGTCTAAGAACATTTTAAAACCAATTTTGTACATGAATATTCCTTTGGGCGTTTTAGATGCATGCGAAACATAAGGCTCATCTCAGTAAATCAAGGTTCCGAGTTTATTAATTGAGGTTGAAGACTGGTACATTTAGCGGCGCATAGATTGATGAAAACCCTAGGGCATGCTTATTAACGTACCAAGAAGAAATTGAATATCAATAATTCAGTTTGTAGGGAATGTACGTAAATAGGAAATATAGTTTCAAACAGTGTTCATAAAGTATGTTTGATACAACGCCTGCTGTTTAATTCTACTTGTAAGAAATTCAAATGCAACTTAGCATAATAGGTAAAATATAAAAGGAGAGAGAAAAATTATTTTTTATCTTGATCCTATCCCCAATAACAATTGAAAACACCAATTTAATTTGATAAACTTTGTTAATTTTTTATATATTTCCCTTAAAGCCTAATTTCAAGACAAGAAATTCAGTTAGACATATACTGCATATAAATTCAAAGATTATCAATTTAAAATGTATTTGATCTCTATATTTGCTATACAAACATTGCAATATATTGACTTAAAACAGTAATGTAACAAGCACCTCGGGACATGTAAGTCCCTATATCGATTGTAATGATATTGAGGTTGCTACTAATTTCGTGTTCTGCTTTTATTGTTTGCAAAAAACAATTAAATCACAAGTTCTTGAATTTCAATATTACTGCGTCACAGGATCTGAAATTTCAGTTTGAGTAGCAGGAACTAGAATTTCAATTGGTGGTAGGTACCGTCGTTCCAAGATAATAATGAAAAAGGCAAAAAACTATTTAATTATAGTGTCCAAAAGGGATTGATTTATGGGCTGTCTTTATGGTTAAAGACAATATAGATGCCTCCTTGGAGAAATCTAGTCGGTATTGGTTTTGCCGATCTGCATAGTTTATCATTATAAATACAGTTAATAAAGTCTTTTTTTTTTAAAGCCCGTGGAGTGAATATCATAAACAAGTCAAGTCACTTTTCTGCATTTCGTGTTATGTTCCTTACCAGAAAGTTGCAAATTATATTTAAATTTTACCAGTGATTACTCACATAATGTCGTGTTACCAGAATTTTTGGTCGGTTTCGTCCAGTTTCTTATGGCGCGTGTGCTTTTGTAAATCCAGGGATAACCAAACAAAAAAATAAAACGCAGCAATTGGATTCTAGATTTCACTCGCTTATAAAAGATTTATCGTTTTATTGTTGTTGGATTTAGTTTCGTTTAGATATTCCGTCAATAAATCATTCATTTGCATAACTGTGATTGGCTAATATCAAATACACACTCGAGATGACAACTTTCCAGATTTACATGTATATCACGATATTAACTGTAGGGAATAATCAGAGCACGAGTTATTCGAAAAAATTTAATCGGCTTCCATCTAATACTAGTTTCATGCACATGTAAACGATGCTGTGTTGATGATTCATAACACTAGACTTAAGGACATAATCATTTCAGTTGCCTAAAGTGCTTGACCTGTCACTGAGTCTCTCAAATAGTTCTAGATCATTCTCGATCTTACGAATCTATGCACTTACAGCATGGAGCAGATGTACTAAATGATAACGAACTTACTTTGGTTTGCTTTTACAATGACCGTCAAATCGGATATATATTGCCTGTCATTATCTCCTAACTGAATAAAGTTTGTGTTTGGGAACTAGTTCATTTGGCTATTCTGTATTCCGAGAAAACCTTAATTGAGGTATCCTGTTGTCAGATAGTGATTTCCTCTGTCTGATTCAATAATTAATATTACTCTATGAATTTATCTTTCTATGCCGTCGTTTCCACGACGAATAAGTGCGAACTAGTTGACCTTCTTATTGCGAACAATCTGATATCTGACATACCAACATTAAATGTATGTCATTAAATATATGTGGCGTTTCAAAGAAGATTATTGCGAGAAATCGTACAGTTTTACACCTCTGCTTCCCAAGCATCAAAATGAATTGCATTTTTGATGTTACTTTTGTTTGTAAAGGTTTTTCTTCAGATGATGCATGCACTGTTACAGTTTAATCTTGTCTGAAACACATTTGGGATTGCAGGCAATAGTGTTTAAGATTCAATAGATTTGGTCTTTTAGAGGCAAATGTTGCGCAGTGTATTATTCTATTTCTAAATGACATTGCATCAGTTTCAATTTATCGCTTGTTTCTCTCGCATCGCATGTCAATGAAAGTGTACTGGTTGAAACATATTTCAATATCATTTTATTAAAACAGATGGGACTGGACTCAAGTTAACTTATTCATCTACGACCTTTTCTTGAAGGTACAAAATGTTCCAAGATGACATTCATTTCGCAAAGAAAAACGGAACATATCCAAAAACTCGGGCAACATTACATACATTTAAGATATGTAAATATTCAAAGAAAGAAACACATGTCCGTAATTAAAAAAAAATAAACAATTAAATGAAAAGACAGAGAGAAGGAAAACGGTAGCGGGAGATGGAGAGAGTGCAAACATATATCAAAGGTTATATCCACCGTTGTCCATTATATTTACGTTATTAATATAACACTTACAATATAATTACATATATTAAAAAGGTAAACGTTCTTGGTTACACTTCAGAAATTGTTAGGGTTATTATTATTTGTTTACTTAGTCTGTCACCTGTCTAGCAGAGGTTTGAAAAATAGTGCACACTATACCAGTTATGGATTACAGAATGGAGAAGAGATAGAAAGAAGAACGTATGGATAATGGAAGAATACAATTGGCATATACAATTTGTACTGAAATTCAAATTATAATTTTGTCACGTTTAAGTACTACCTACCTCAACTGTTTAATGCAAACAGAAATACATAAAATGTTATTTGTGACTTTCATTTCCATGAAATGAAACAACTAGAATAGTGACCACTGAAATAATATCCTTGAAGCATTGCTGTGGCATATGACATACATAGATGACAGATTGTGACAATACTGTGGCATGTGCCAGACTGAGTAGTTCTGTGGGGTATGAAAAACTATTCCAGCTGCTGATAATGTCCTATATACAGTGATGTTAAATCAAGTATGTGAATATATCAAATTATACACGTACATCACGTGTTTCACGTGTTTTCCGTGACAAGAATTCATAGCAGTTACGTTTTCTGTAACATGACTTCAGAGTACTTGATGTGTTATCTGTGACATGGCTTCGTAGTGCTTTCTGTGTTATCTGTGACATGGATTCGTAGTGCTTTCTGTGTTATCTGTGACATGGCTTCGTAGTGCTTTCTGTGTTATCTGTGACATGGCTTCGTAGTGCTTTCTGTGTTATCTGTGACATGGCTTCGTAGTGCTTTCTGTGTTATCTGTGACATGACTTCTTAGGACTTTATTGATTTATTGATGCACGAAATGGCAATATCTCAAAATTAAAATTGCCTGTTAATATGGAATATCTATTATTCGTTTCAGTTAATAACTATTTTCAAGATAGCAACACCAATAAAAATACACGTGCCTTATCTCTTTATTACTCGAACTGTTCCTGCCATATTATCAGAATTTTAAAACAATATAAAACCGTCAAACTATAAATTTATTGTTTTAAAAAAGAATGGCTATATTGTATAAAGCATTATCTGTATTAACTTGAATGTTCTGCAAAGGCGGTTCCTGTTACAATATATATGAGATTCGTGATTTGAAAATTTCCAGTCTTTCCAAATCTTCCTATGTATATTCTAAACATGAAAGTTTCAATAGTGTATGTAGTTTAGCTAAAAAAACGTTTGGCTATATCCTGCTTATTCGTACTGTTATAATTATTTCATTTGACATCAGAAGATGATTTTAGTCTTAAGTAGCAATGACAATTATCAGGAATCAAATTGATATTATCAAAAGTGAAACAGAAAGAAAACACAATCTCAGTTTGTACGATAGAGATTAGTGCAATGGCAGTTTTCGATAGATTAATAATAGCTAGACATTCGTGTGCCCACGCATTTTCAAGATCAGTTTGTCCAATTTTCTGTGCTCGTAAACAAAAGGAATCACTCGAAAATAGCATGTCATGGACATTTAAGTCTTACAGGTATTGTTGATGCAAAAAGAAAATAGTATCGGGCCTAACTCGGATAGTGAATTTAGGCAGCAAATTATGCCTTAAAATGCTTTCGACTCACACTGTATTGTACATTACATATGGTTTCTACACACTGTATTTAACATTACATATGGCTGCTACACACTGCATTGCAGACTACATGTAAATATATTTTCTACATACTGCATTGTACATTATATACATTTATAAACACTATATATATATATATATATATATATATATATATATATATATATATATATATATATATATATATATATATATATTAACTGTATACACATATCAAGGAGAATGTGTATTTCGATGGGCACGAAAGCTTGACGACAAACGGTAATGGCTTATCTGATGATATTAATGTTTAGTGTGAGTTTACGTAGCATGGGGCATATGCTATGCCAATGTACATGGGTGTAAAACAGGAACCTTTAAAAGACCAGAAGGAATTACCCCAGTGAAGCTGGTCCGAGTCTCTGGGAGACAAAAGAAAAAGGAAGAACGAAGGCAGAAGTTAGACGGACTGGAGGGAGTTGGATTACCAGTTCAGAATGATCATACAGATGAGTAGGACACAAGACAGGAGGCACATCTATCACACTAATTCAGATGATGAATTACGCCGTCACTTGATTGAGAGAAAGACGAGTGATCGTGTTTGAATTTGAATTTTATTTGAGAGATGACTGTTATTGAATTATATTTAATTGTTGTTATTTGAATTTCACATTTTGTGTATTCATTACTGTCGGCACCGCTGAATGGAAGCTCTGAGCTTTGCATCTCTCTATCACTACTTCAGTTAATGAAGAAAAAAGCGACCCCACCCCAACCTAAATAAGGGAAACCTTTACAGAGCTCTAGCTCTATAAAACTAACTCTATAAAACTAACGCCCGACGAAGAACAATATGTTCTTAAAAAGCTTTCATCTGGAGAAGACTCCTGAAACCAGTACACCAGACAAAGGTATGAAGTATAATGATTTTTCACATCTACTTTGTTCATTTTGTAACCAGTTTCTAAGAGAAATAAACTTTTCTTACATTTGGAAAGAGCAAACGGTTGTCCAAATATGTATATGGCGACCCTTGCATCTTAACTAATTACAGACCCATAGCGCTTCTTAGTATTGTTGGCAAAGTTGTTGAACCACTGATTTTTAAGCACATATTCATTCACTTCCGTTCAAATAATATTCTTACACATTTCCATTCTGGTCTTAGTGTTGGTGATTCTATATTTAATCACTTAGCTTACACCTATGATACGTAACGCAAAGCAATATATTACAGGTAAGCAAATGAGTTGTGTTTTACGACAAAAGTAAAGATCCTGACCAAGTGTAGCATAAAGGACTCGTCTACAAATTAAATGCTATGGATATCACAAATTAAATGCTATGGATATCACAAATTAAATGCTATGGATATCACAAATTAAATGCTATGGATATCACAAATTAAATGCTATGGATATCACAGGAAGCCTTGTAGAATTGATATCTAATTATCGCAGCAACCGAGCACAACAATTGACACTTTGGTGAGAGTTGGTGTGCCCCAATGACCCGTGGGGTAAGGGGCCTTACCTTTCCTGATATACATTAGTAAGATTGTATGTTATAGATTGCATTATAAGTGTACTAACAAATAATACAAGTCTCTTCCCGATCATAACTAATTCAGTTTTAACAGGTCATAAAATCAACTTGGGCAAAAGTAGTCAATGGGCAAAATAACTGGCTTGTAACAAAAACGAAATCCATAACAATTTAAAGGAAACTTAATTAACCCTGCTATCAACCAACATAAATGATTTAACGAAGAAGTAAGGGAGCTGACCTACACAAACATCTTTGCTTTTTTCCTTCAAATGACTTCTAATAGCAGAATCCAATTTCAAATTCTTCTTACCAAACTAAGAAAACAAATTACGGTTCATTTAATCAACATTTATTTACAAAGAATATAATGGGATCACCGCGTTGAATATGTGGGTATGTAAAAAGAACTCAACACCACCTATGATTTTACGTTTGTTACAACGAAAAAAGGATCGAACTGTTTCAATGACACACCCCATATTGTACTTTAAACATGAATACCGTCTTGTGTGATGCTAAAAACACTGTCATATGAAGTAAACATTCGTATTTCCTATGCATCTCATAAAGATATTGAAACGCCAAAAAGATCTACTTAAGCGCATTACTATCATGCATGCACTTCGCCGGGGTTACGAAGTGCACTTTCCGCTATCATATAAAATACTATACCATCGCCGCAGCAATAAATCGTAGAACTCTTTACTTTGACTTTTCAAATATTTAGTTTCTTGTCATTAAAAATGTAATATCACCCGCTATATATTCATATATAAGGGAGTACAAGTTTTATATCGAAAAATGAGAGCATTATAAGCTATTGTCTTTCATTTTAATCCTTTATCTTCAAAATTGTACCGCTTATAATTTCCAATTGCAAATTCATAAAATAAATATATTTTAACTAACATTATATTTGTGATTTAGTGCTAAACATGAAGGGCAGTCTGCATTGGTATTGTCCACCTAAATGAATGAACACCTAGTAAATCAATTCTTCGAATGATCAAGAGGTTCAAAAGAGCTGTGTTTTACTGAGTGAATGCTATTAAAGATGTCATAGTAAATATTAACAATATAATAATAATAACAATGAGGACTTTGTATAGAGCCTAATCTTTAGAAGCTCTAAGCGCTTTACAACATCGATAATGATATGACTACACTACAGAAAAACAAAAAACAAAACCATGAAATTGGAAAACATAATAAACATGCTGAAAACCTATAAGATACAAAACATTATTAGGTCTCAAAGTTTGTTCCTGCAGTTGAAAAAGGTGAGTTTTAAGAGCACTCTTAAAAGAGCATAATGTACCTTTGTGTCTCATTCCAATGGGCAATTCGTTCCACATCGCCTGGCCCTGGTATGCAAAATAACGTTGTCCATATTACTTTGTTTTCATAGTGGGAACAATGAGTATACGACTGTCAGAAGAGGAGCGTAAGTATCTTGCTTGTGTATACACATGAGTGAGGCCGGATAGGTATGTTGGACTGGAGTCTGTCAGTGAAACATAGCAAAGAGAACAAATTCTGTGTTTGATTCTGTATTGAATTGATAGCCAGTATAGGGTAGGGAGCAGTGGTGAGTTGTGCTCTGATCGAGGTACTCTAAATATGATCCGAGCAGCCGTGTTTTTGAAGATTTTGGAGTAGATATTGTGACGAACCAGACAGAATTGAGTTACAATAGTCCAGTCTTGAAAGTACTAATGAACACACGTGTTTTAGTGGCATCAACTGAAAGATATTTGCGAGTGGAACTGATGCGTCTCAGTTCAAGATATGCAGCTTTGCATATGTTCATGGCATGTTATTGCAATGTGAGAGTACTGTCTAGAGTAACACCTAGGTTTTGTACTGACTGTGAGAATTTAATGTTGTTGTTGCTGATATTTATTGTCTGAGGTAAAGGATGTGAATGAGAAAGTCTTTGTGTTGTGATCAAAATAGCCTCAGTTTTATCATCATTCATCTGCAGTTTGGTACATGTCATCCATGATTTCACATCAGAAATACACCTCTCTACTCCTTGGATGGTAGCATCAACATAAGTTGGGTGGCTAGACTTGTATATTTGGGTGTCATCAGCGTACAATTGGTGAGACATCGGGTGATTATATATGACATTTGAGAGCGGCTGAGTGTATAGAATGAAGAGAACAGGTCCAAGAACAGACCCTTGTGGAACACCACAACATAATTCAACTGGGCTGGAATATATTGCATTTGCAAATACAATTTATGTCCTGTTCACTAAGTAGGACTTGAACCACTGTAAGGCTACATTCTGAATGCCAAATACATGCTGGAGACGGTGAAGTAATATATCTTGGTCTGTTGTGTCAAATGCTGCAGACAAGTCATGGAGGTTAAAGACTGTAATCTTTCCACTATCCAAAGCAGATTGAATGTAATTAAATACTTTCAGAAGAGTAGTTTCATTAATGTGGCAAGGGCGATATACAGACTATACATTGCTAAAATGACTGCTTGAATTCGAATGAGATACAAGTTGGGTTAGAATAACTTTTTCTAAGATTTTATTATATGATTGGGAGATTATAAACTTGGCGGTAGTTCATTAAATTGTAATGGTCAAGTGTTCGTTTCTTCAGCAAAGGCTTTACGATGGCAGTTTTAAAAAATGATGGGAGATCCCCCGATGAGAGAGATATTAATAACATCAGTTAGTGAAGGAAATATTGGGTCTAAGCACTCAAGCAGCAGTGATGTCGGAATTGGATCAATTTCACAAAACTTTGATGCACTCTTCATCAAAAAGGTCCGTACTAAATCAATAGAAACAGCTTCAAATGCTCCTAATGCTTGACGCTGAAATTCTGTATCATAACTGTATGGTGACGAGTCAACTGAAATTGTGTTGTCAAGAAAATCTCTAATGGTTTGTACTATGTCATGAAAGAAGTTTGCAAATAGTTATGGAAGGTCTACTGGAGAGAAGGTAGTTGGAATTAGTGTACATTTGTTTCTTGACATTAGTTTGTTAGTTTTTCCTAAGAGCTCTTTGCAGCTGGAACTGTCCGTGTTCTTAGTACTGTAGTGGGATAATTTTGCTAAATTGACTATTTTTGTGACGTTCTTCTTAGCGGCTTGATAGATTTGTTTATGAATAGTGAGTCTGGTGGAAAGCCAAAGCCTCTCTGCTTTTCGGCGATGTCTTTTAGCAGTGCGAAGCTGGCCCCTAACACTTCTATACCGTGGAGAACACTTACTTATTGATACTGTGTGCTTGGTGGGTGGGGCATGTTTTTCAAGCAATGAACGAAGGCAGTTATCGAGTTGTTCTGCTGTAGGATGTAAGTAAGTTGTTAGGTTTTCTTGGATGTCATGCTTGAATTTGGTTCTATTCATCATACGGAGGTTTCTCTTAGCAGCAAATAAAGGTGGAGGGTTAGAGACTGATACGTCGAGATGGCATATAATGCAGAGGTGATCTGATGCAAGTTCGTGGGATACAAGGGTGAATTGCAGAATATTATCATCTGGTCTATAAAGATACCAATCTAAAATGTGACCAAGTGTATGGGTGGGTTGGTTAACTGAACAGAATATACGCAGACCAGCACATTGTTACCAGCAATGCTGAAAATATGGCAATTACCTACAAACAAGAAGAAAACGAATTAAATTCGGTTCAGAATGGTAACGAGATAAATCAGATTTATCTGTATGAAAATCATACCATCCATGAAGTTAATCATGTCTATTCTTTCTAGTTGTCAAGAAAACGGTCACGGAACATCGAGACTTTGAAGAAGAATTTGAAGTTCAAGTCCGAAAGTTTTAACGTTCTATAACTTTGATTAGCTCTGAGTTTTTATTGAGACTGTTGAACAAGAATTTGAAGCTAAAGTCCGAAAGTTTAACGTTCTGTATTTTTTTTTTATTAGAGTGGAAATAAATCTTTGAAGTTCATCTAAAGTTTGTATCATCTATCAACATGCAAATATTACGTTAGGTCGATTTCCAGCAAATCTATTTTGGGTTTTTGAGCTTGAGGTTTATTTTTTTTTTAATTAGTTTCTCAAATACAGAGCAGAACACGTAAATCACATTATGTGACTGAGTATAAGCATGAGTTTTTATGTCAGCCAATCACAAAGAAATTTCTATCGTAACGTCACACGGAATGAACTCAGTCTCAAGCTCAGAAACAGAATTGTATGATCTACGTGCTAGTTTTTAAACCCAATAACCCCACCTACATAGAATCATCTTCGTAGATTATTCTCTTTGCATGGAAATATATTTACATAATGTTCATAAGATACTGGGTGTAACGATACTAGTGACACAATATTAAATATGAATTACCTCCCTCTATATATGATCTCATTAATAATTATTTAGAGACTGGTTCTTTCTATGATGCCTTGAAGGAACACAAACTTTATCCTACTTATAAAGACGAACCAACGACGGACATGTCACATCGTACTCCTATTTCTATCATGAATGTCATTTTAAAAAACTTGAGAAATATATTAGAACAAGCAACGTTGTGGGGTGCCGCAAGGATCCACTTTAGGATACATGTTAATTTAACGTGTGCAATAGATCTTTCTCTCTATACTAAATAATTCTGATATATTCGTTAATGCCACACCTGTCTACTTTTTGTTTGGGTCCACATCTGTTGTCGATTGTTATATGCAAACGTACGTTCAGTCTGATTAAATCCGTTGCATGCCAATAACATTTATATAAGTTATTTACCTGAATAACAACTGGAAAATCTCACAGATTGTCAACACCTGCATGGAAACATGCTCACGGACCTGGACTTGCATCTGCATGCTCTCTAAAATTGATAGGTAATCTCATTCATACTTGTCGTCAACGGAAGTCACATTTGGATTGTAATGACTAGATGGATTGCATTTATGAAACTTATCTGAAATTATGTTTCAAAAAATATATTATAAAAGTACATTGTAATAACTATATATTACATCTCTTAGATTATGAATGTACCATTTGGATAACTACCGTACAGAGCTTAGGTTATGCATGTTCCATTTGTGGCAACTGCGTTTCAATCTTAGATTATAGCACAACTCTTTGAATGTTGATGTACTATTTGGGACAACTGCCGTACAAATCCTTGATTATAGACACACGATTAGGGGCAACTGAAATACAGTCTTAGATTATAGGTGTACCTTTTTAGACAAATGCAGTGAAGATCTTAAATTATGTGTGTACCAGTCGGGGCAATTGCAGTACAAATATGATATTATGTGCGAACTATTTGTGCTAACTGTCGTATTATATGTTAGATTATGTGCGTACCATGTGAGGAAACTGCAGCATAAATCTTAGCTTGTGGGTGTACTATTTAGGAAAACCACCGTACAAATCCAAGATTATGGGTGTACTATTTAGGAAAACCACCGTACAAATCCAAGATTATGGGTGTACTATTTAGGAAAACCACCGTACAAATCCTAGATTATAAGTATAATATTGGTGAGAACTGCCGTACAAATCCTAGATATTGTGTAGTTACTGTTTGGGGCATATGACTTAGGAAATCTTGGATTATTGGTATAATATGCTGGGAAACTGCCGTAACAATCCTATATCGGGGTACTATTTAGGATAACTGTCATACAAATCCTATGGTATACGTGAGACTGTGTCGGTCAACGTCAGTGCAAATCTTCGATTATGGATTCACATGTGGGACAACTCCAGTACAGATCCAAGATTATGGGTGTACTATTTGGGACAACTGCCGAACAAATCTTATTTTATTGTGTACTATTTTTGGTTCATCTTCAGGATTAACAAAAATCTTAGATTATGGATGTACCACGTGGGGCAACATGTAATACAATTCTTATATTATGGGTGCAACGTTTGGGGCAGCTGCCGAGCTTCCCGAATAATTATAAAAGCGCTAGTTTCACACAATTGTCCGAAATATTTTAAAAATTAAATTGGTTGCTATTTTACAATCGTGTTGCGCTGCAGCAGAATGGCCTATGATGTACAAATTCTTTTTCCAACAGTATCTTTCAATTTCCTGATTCCGCACTTACTATTTCGATAAATCCCTCTCTCTATCGGGTCCAAACTTATACAATTCTGTTCTTCTCAAAATTATATATCCAGCCTTTAGCTGCAATTTAATTTAATGAATAACGATTAGCTTTTGGCTAATTCTGATAATATTTAAACATAAATTCAAATTTTATGTGTACTCATGTTTTCATTATATGTTGTTTTAAGTTAATCATATCAGCTATAAATTTGCTTATCATTTTCATTTTCGCCAGGATTTAAGGTGGCTATTTTTTTAAATACTGATGAATATTCATTACTACTGTGCGAGGACCTCATCACAAATTAACTTTAATAAAGATGTTTTTATTATTATTATTATTATTATTATTATTATTATTATTATTATTATTATTATTATTATTATTTTTATTATTATTATTATTATTATTATTATTATTATTATTATTATTATTATTATTATTATTATAGCATTGTTGAGTATGAATCTGATGGCAGGCTCAACATTTTCAAAAGTTTATCACATTACGTCATTTCGTTAAATTTGTGATATATATTAATATAAGATACCATTGAATATTGGTATTTCCCAAATCACAGCAAATAAGCGATATCGAATCGATGCATCTACCACACCCAAAAATGATGAGTCTTATTACATAATGAAATGACGGATATCCCCTGAGACTGGTAGGGTGACTAATATATGTAAAGAACTATGGCCTGAATGGATGTAAACTGTTATATTCAGTATAATATCAAACATTATCTTGATTTCATTTATATGGAATTTAATTTACATATCTGTCATAAAATGGCACATGTAGTCTAATAAGAACAGTTGTATATACCTCTTACGTAGATCTGATTTGATTCACTATAGATGATGTTTTTTTCCCTAGACACTTGGTTGACCTGAATTATTCTTTGGTAAGCAAGCAATGTTGACTTAGATCCTGACCTTAATGCAGAATTTATGGAACCCTAGTAAACAGGTTTTATTTTAATTTTAAAATCATTAGTTGTTGTCATGGTCAATATGGGACTATTGAATTAAGACGTAAACAAGTTCTTATTCTTAAAGTAAAATAATTGGTTCTCGTCAAGGTTATCTTAGGAGTATGTGACAGAAACAATAAACTGACTCATCTCCCCCCTTTTATTCTTCTCGTTTTTGCAATTTGGGTATTTTTTTTTTAAAACTGCGTGTTAGACTACGATAAAATCTTTGTTTTAGTGGAATATGGTTAGTCCTGGGCTTTTAAATAATGTTAAATAATTTTTTTCTTTTGTTATAGTCTTAATATTAAGACCATCATACTTAATATTAAGGCCATCATACTTAATATTAAGACCATCATACTTAAAATTAAGACCATCATACTTAATATTAAGACCATCATTCTTAATATTAAGATAATCATACTTAATATTAAGACAATCATACTTAATATTAAGACCATCATACTTATTATTAAGACCATCATACTTAATATTAAGACCATCATACTTAATATTAAGACAATCATACTTAATATTAAGACCATCATACTTAATATCAAGACCATCATACTTAATATTAAGACCATCATACTTAATATTAAGACAATCATACTTAATATTAAGACCATCATACTTAATATTAAGACAATCATACTAATGATGTGTATGGAACAATTCAAGGTAACGTTTTGTTCAGTTTGAAAAAACAAACTTCGGCAGGTTAACAATATTTAAAATACAAAATATGGCGTTATGTACTTTATTGCAGATTATAATAGTACATTTTTCACATACAAACTTTAATGCCATGATGTAGAGTGATTAATAGCTTGGCTTACATACGTAGCGTCTTAAACACAGTTCCATTAAATAAATTAATAGCAAATCTTTGGAGCCAACTCAGAGTCACGTTGTCTAAGAATGTTCTGGCATTTTGTAAGTTTTAATTTATCTTCTGAAAAGAAGGTTAGTACACAACGATCTAAATTTAGGCATTATATGTGTGTTTGTGTGTGTGTGTGTGTGTGTGTGTGTCTTCTAATTTCGTTATGATTAACCGTAATCGTCTAGCCAGATTTGTAACAATCTAACACTCTGACATTAATTTATCTGTGATGAATTAAGACGATCTATGTAAGTCCAAGCAAAATATCGTTTTTTTTCACCTATTTTGCAATATTCAATTCTGAACGCAGTTCTAAATTAAAACAATAACAATTTGAGGAATGGAGACATGCTTTCTTTATTTGCAGTTTTAGACCAGTCTTTGAAGACAATTCAAACGATTGAATTTGTGACAAAACTGTATTTACATTCTTCTCTACAATTTGAGTTTATTAACCTGTCTTTGTTATCATGTTCCCAACGACAACATCTATAACTCATTCTTCATACCTCTAATTCAGATCAAACACTGAAAAAGAGAGAAATGCCAATCGAACAAAGCCGTTTCATTTACGTTCTAATAGCAATCATGAAAATTCAATATTATATCGTGACATTGGCGCTTGAGCGATTAATCTGACATACTCTGAACTGTTGAACCAGTGGGAATGTTGAATTTCAATATTATATTAGACGGCGTAATTTTTCTCTAGTCAGGGTCTGAACAGCTATGTACCACGTGCTTACTAAACAATATAAACGTGAACTTACCAAATACGATTGTTTACCCTTGTATTGTAGTGTTTTGAATGGTTCGTGTTTGAACAACTCAATGACAGTAACTTTACATGTTCAGATGGGGGCCCCGAGTGGCCGAGTGGTCTAAAGCGCTTTCCGTTTCGGATCACTGCCATCTCACCTCTGTCTGCGTGGATTCGAGTCTGAGATTCGGCTAATGTAGTTATTTGAGAAAGCTTGCCAGTAGCTTCTCGTGGGTCGGTGGTTCTTTCTGGGGGTTTTCCTGGGTTCTTCTTCAACCAATAATACTGGCCACCATGTATAGCCTATCGTGTGCTGAAAAATGGCGTTAAACCAACAACAACAACATGTTCAGATGGTGAAAGGAACAAATATATTTTGCATGTATCTCATGAGAATCTTTAACAATTCACCCGGTCAGTAATAAAAAAAGAAAAATAACTGCATGTTTCGAATATAAACGACTTTAACTCAAACGTATAATAATTTCCATTGGCTCAAGGCTACAATATAGAACGGTGTATAAAGATACATCATCACATGAATGATTTGTGGCCATATAGTTCTGCTGCCATATACACAGATTCCCCACAACGATCGACCTAGTGATGTCCGGGCAGAATTCGAACCTGCACCTATCCATTCTGGTTGCAGTTCCCACGTACAACTGATCCAACGTCCTCAGAAAATCAACTGAGATCATGATTGACCATTCAATATATCGAAGATTTGATTATTTGTTTGATTAGGATTTTTAACGTAGTTTTAACAATTTTTCGGTCATATAGCTACGATGTCTGCAGTGAGGCAGTTTATAGTGATGTCTAGCACTGGTGCATCATGCCGCAGACATGTAGCATGATGTCCCACCCAGTCACATTATCCTGACATCAGGCCGACCAGTCCTAAAACTAGCCTCTTAATGTTGAGCGTCAAGCGAGACAGTTGTTAGTACTATTTTTGTAAGTCTTTGGTATGACTCGGCCGAGGATCGAACCCACGACCCCTCGCTTCCGAGGCGGACGCTCTAACCACTAGGCCACCGAAATAGATGAATTAGGCTTTAACGTGTATGCATATTGACTATCAACAATAATAATAATACACTTTGATAAAAAATATTTCTTTATACTTCATTTCTTTTAATCAAATTATACTTGGTGATTATTACTGTCATCTGTATAGTAATTTGCGTGTTACAATATGTGAAAAATTTAATTTATTTAGAATGATTGATGTATTTCGCACAGAATTATATATTTTTATTCCTAAACCTGTCTTAAGGATAATTAAGGTAAAAATTAAAATTGTGAAATCGAGTATGTCAGTCTGGGACATTGACACCAACGCTTACTTCGATGCTGAAACAGCTAGTGCGTAATCATTTCTCCTTAGGTAACTACTTGTGAAATAAAATGTTTTATTTGGGAGTTGCCGAAAACGTTTGCTTATTTAACTAATGTCACCATAAACAGGACAGTGAATGCTACTGTGGTCTTTCAAGGAATAAATCAGTCAGAACTTCCAATTCATTTTACGGTTGAATTAAATCCAGACATGCACAAACTTAACTTTCTACCATGAAGACCTAGCAAAAAACTAACTAAAACCAGCTTATCTATGAAGCCGAAGAGTAATGTGTACATGCAATCAAATAGGGAAAAAAGCTTCTATATCAACAAGACAATAAATGTGGCAGTCAAATAAAAAAGTTTACTTTACGATGTCAGTAATTTAAGATTTTGGTGGTTTTATTAAAAACACCTTTATTGAAAAATTGCATTTTGTGTTTTTTTCCCTTTTAACCGCTACATTTGCAGTTATGTAATGTGTTCTAGGATAAATAGGATAACAATTTATTAGACTATTGATCGATAACTTGTTTTCTTCAATGTTTTGTCGATTTGCCGCTTGGATCCAAAACACTTGACAGTAATAAATAAAAGAAACGAGATCCCAGCAAAAGAATGCCCTTTAATCAAAACGCCGCAGCTAAAATCAATATCTGTTGATACTGATTTGACTGAACATAGACTTAATGCTGTAAAATGCAGAATTATCACGAATTTTCGCCATTACAAAGATTTTAATTTGTTTACTGTGATCGGCTAACAAGGATCAAAATTAGTGCCAAACACATTTGAAGTTTCGTGGTTTCCTACGTTACTTGGGATCAAAGTAATAGTCAAAATAAGCAACGTAATGATCACGTTGTGTATCGCTTTTTGCTACAATTGTTTTGTAATGGCTGCGTGCAAAGGAGATACCTTTAATTATGTCTTTACCTTTCTACCATCGAATAAATCTGCCATTACAGTGTTGCTACATAGGATATTTACATCATTTGAGTGGCAAATAAAAATGTTATAACTTTACACTTCACGAGTAAAAGTTATCCTTAAATCTACTTTAAAAAAATATAGTATAAACTTTAAAGGTAAGAATAATTTTGTTTCTCATTTCTCTGACAACAACGGCTACATTATTACATCGATACAAATTTAGATTGTTCATATATTGTTTCAAATTGTGAATTATGCGAAATGTATGTAACCTTTATTCTCCTTAACACATTTCTTTCGCAGATGGATATAATTTCATTGCGAACGCTCCAACAGGATTCAGAGCGTAATATCGTTAAACGTTAGATTTTATTTGATTGTGAGTGTTCACTGACAATTTGCATAATTCATGTGGAGAGGAAATTACAAACAAATCGATACTCGAAGCCTGCTTCTTTTTTAAAGGCTAATTTTTATACACATATGTATCTTATGACACATATGTATTGATTATGCACACATGTATATTAGTGGATCAACACTGATGACGCACATTAAGATCAATTTATCATGGTGAAAGAGAAAAAGGAAGACGAGAAAGAAAGAGAAAGAAATGAAGTAAAACTAAAACAGACTCATATATGGATATACGGGTTTAAGGAATATGTATACAGGCAGAAAGCTGTTCTAATAGAGGTATCGTCGCTATGGCGATATAATTATTGATATATTTCAATATCACATTATGATATATTTAAAATTTCTTAAGCTTTGTTGCATATCTTAACTTTCTTCCTATGAGATTATTCTATATATTTTGGGGAGGTAAATGACATCACCCCACCACAACTGTTACCTCAGTTACACTAATTTATATATCGGTAACCAGTAAACGAATTAAACATATTACCTGCAAATATTAACACAGACATCCAATTTGTATTTTGTGTTTAAATGTGTTCATTTCAAAAATAATTTGCATTCATTTCAATAACGCTATGTATATATTCTAGACTTTGTCATCATTTTGCCACGAAGCTATTCATAAACAATTGCATTTAAAAAACAATCTTTTTTTTCGGTGATATTTTCTTCTAATTCTTTGTTTTTCTTTAGTTCTTGTAACTCACTACATTTTTCTAATTGTAATTATGTTATTAACAAATTATACTATAATTATTATATGAAAATTTGTTCTAAAGATGAGGACGATGTATAAATATAAATAAATTACTTAACGTTTCTCTTCAATAACTAGTTCCTATATCGACGATGTATTAGTGCAATGTATAAAATTATAAAATGAGATTCGACAGTACAAATGCAATGCGCAATATATATATATATATATATATATATATATATATATATATATATATATATATATATATATATATATATTCTCAATCTTATTATACAAAAGAATATCATATAATCAGACGAAGTTTTATACATCGCACTTCTGCAAAGTGTACACGTATGTGCACATATCCACGTGTTGATATATTCTTACACACGATACTCCTACAAAGTATACATAAATTGGCAAATAATTATTAAATATTGTTGCACACTGCAACCATTATAAAAAGTTAATAATTCAATTCAACATTTGCCAATCTAAATGCGCAAGGTTACTACAGATTAATCCAATATCGAATTAAAATATTAATTCTTTACATAAACATTGCTCATATCTCAAAATATGCATTTATATCAAACACTACGAATGAATCACCATACAAATGGTAATTCTACGTACTAAAGTATACATACTGCAATAGTTAAGTACACTTACTTTGCAATAATATATTACAACAATCGATCAATAGTCACTGACCTAAATTGAAGCTCCTTGTAATTCTCAGAATATACAAGTTTCCCGTCAATTTCGAATGACGTCGGAGTAGCTTATCTTCCCTTATAATTTCCGAAAGCGGGTTTTAGCGACTACTGACGTTTAATTCTCAAGATAATACATTTGCGATTCTAATGTTGACCACGCGTTGCTCAAGTCCGACTGGATGTTAATTCATATAATTATCAGACCCTGCCTCTCTCAACAGTCTGTCAAGGGTGGTTTTAAGACCCCCACTTGAGGTTCTTTTGATCCGAAAACTGAATTCCCTCGCTTAACTGTGAAGCCTGTGATCGCAATTATTATGTAACTGGCTTGGTCAAAATACGAGGAGTTACGAATTTTATGGCCATGTCAATTAACTGGCTTGACACCTCTTGTTCGCTGAATTGACCTTCATAAATACTGACGGCGCGAAATTATTAGCCTCAGGGTCAAACATATAAATGTTGAAATCTGGTTAATCCTTACAACGTGACAGGTTCGCATCTTTATGTAGAGCTATATATAATAGAAGGTGAACAGTCGCAACAGTTAATTTCAGTTTGCTCTGTTAACAAATCATTAAAAAATTCAGCTTTGTCAGCTCCATCGGCATTTATTGAACCGTTATGTTGAAGGAATGAAATAGACTGTGTACAGTCAGGGCCAATGAAGACCTTAAGGACTGACCATCAGTCATTCGATAATTTCAGCTTTTATGTTCATTTGTCACTATATAGCTGTTGGATGCTTGAATCACATAAACTGTTTTATGCATCAGGGATCGAAATTTAGTCCCGTGTGATGATATATTAGATTGCAAGGCATTTCAATAGGTTGTCTTTCGTTTGTATATCGACCTTTTTTGATTACCTGGTGATCCATGGAGGTCTTGATGTTTTCATATTAACAGTTATGATTGAAATATATTAGCCATATAGCAAGACTACGTAGTCAGTGATTTGTATGAGTATATTTGTAAATAGCGTCACATTTTCAAGAAATCAAAGTATTTAGTGGATGATTTATGTCTCAAACTATTGTATTCGCCTTGGCCATATATCAGTACATTCCTCGGTTTTCTGTATTTAAATATCCCATAAGTGTTGCAACGATGTCTAATATTTTGATGTAGTAAAGAATCCCTAATCCCGCTGAGAAATAAACTTTCATTGTTCATAGATCTATTAAGGTAGAAGAATTTTCACTGAAATGAGTCGTCTGATTAATGCAGTGGTGATGGGATAGCTCATCACATAGCGATCACATAATACAAGACCCAGGCACGTATATTAAACTCTAAAATAATCAGTAGGTACCATGACTTATATGAATATAATCCCATCTGCTGTGGGTCCCATCCACCCACCCCTCTCTCAGTAATAGATGACAGTAATGATTGGTATGAAATGATGAACATCTACAACATTAAAGGTTTCACAACGCTTTCACTAATACTGTGGAATAAACCTTGGTGTCGCCTTTCCTTTGAATTATATTGTTTTCTAAGGCATATCGTGAATGGCCTATTTGGTACATGTTATTAGAACAAGTAATGAACCCGAATTTGATATCCAAATAATTGTATGCGTTATAACTAAGTGTTGATGTATTTTCTTCGCAGGTTGTGAGAAGCCTTAGTTTATGTTTCTTTGTATGGACGGTCTGATGCAATAACATTCATTCAGAAGCAACATATCAGAAATACGTCAAGGAAGGCCTTTAGCAAATTTTTTTTTCTTTAGTGCAGAACTGAGAGCTGCTCAACAAGTCTATTAGGATTAATACTCCTGATGGAGATATATGATAAACACTTTACGTTTGTATCGACGGTAATATTTTCAAATGCAATTATTATATGTTCATAGACTTGTTCATTTTGAAATATATCTTTAATCAAATGTGTCATTTTTATGAGGCATTGGTGGTTATCGCTCTCAACAGGATTATAGACCTCAGTTTTATCTCCCGAGTTGAGTGAATAATAAAAAAAAAGGAAATAAATGGATACAATAAATGGAGATATGTCGATAGATATAGAAGAGAACAACAAGATGCCACGTATATAAAATAAAACAATTGAGTCAATTAGATAAACAAAAGAAAACTGTACAAGGTATTTGAAAAATAAAATTCTATTAGTATACTAAAAAATAATTACCAAAAGTTATTTAAAACTTATCCCATGCAGTGGGATAAATCAATCACTATCTTGACTAATCTCAGACGCATGTACAAATATGGTCGACAATTAATAAACCCATCAGTTATGCTCAAATGCGAATACAATTCATTATCGGTTCAAAGAACTCACATCCTAATTATACAAATGAATGAACGAAATACACGTATTGTCTTAACTAGTTAAAAAACACGAACATGCTACAGAGCTAAGATTAGTAATACATTATTAGCATATATTATTCGTAAGACATATAAACAAATAAATTAAAGCAATTATCTCAAGACACATACCAATAATGTATGAAATTCTTAGAATACACAAATCATTTAACATCCAAGGCAAATTGATTTCAACACTTGTCTTAAGACGCATATCAAAGCAAAATGATGAAATCAATAAAATAAATTCGAACAACTATTTTCAGAAACATATCGAACAAAAATTGCTTGAAAATAAGATACGGTACATTGTTCTCTTTTCACATTTTACAGAATGGTCTCCCAAGATTTCCAGTTCACGTCCCTTCTACATCTATTTTTTTCGGGGTCTCGATTTTGTTCCTTCCGCAGAATACTTTGACGAATTTTGCAACAAACGATATTTATAAAACACGAAATTTTGCATGGAAACAAAAAGCTTTAATTGTTAAAGTAGCTAATCAGGATTTTAAGTTTATTTAACTGCAAATAAAAGCATACGCCCATCTAGAGTTTCACATCATTTACAGCGTTCCTTAAAAAGCTGATCTCCGAAAAGTTTCAGTGTATGACAAATATTTCATCATGTACAAAGGCTGTTTCTGTAACATTTCAAATCTTGACATTCTTGAAAAAGAACCAAAATTTAAGCCTTCATCGTGACTCAATTATCTGTTTTAAAATCCACGGAATCATTGATTGACATATTGCAATCCTTAAAACTCTTCGGGAACACATTTTTATACAATCCGATGGATAAATGCCTATTCTGAAGACAATTATACTAGTACCTATTTACAATAGATATGTCACTGACATGCATTAATGTTTAGTCTGGCCAGTTGATATACTACTACTACTACTACTACTACTACTACTACTACTACTACTACTACTACTACTACTAATAATAATAATAATAAAAGTCTATATTTGTAACACAGGCTTCTTGATCATGATATATTAAGCGGTACAACAAAGTTGTGTTAACGAACATTGTATATTTTGAAAACGTGGTAGAGGCATCATTATTGTAGTTTTGTTCTTACTGGGCGAAATACAAATATTTATTACACAGTAATCACCTTATATAAATTATAGCAAAACCATAAAATATACAAGGAGCAAGAAGCTGTTATGTGATATTGATATTAAGATAATACAATCTATGTAACATAAATTCATGATGAAACACATTCTAAAATTAATTGCTTTCATAGTAAAACATGCTAAATGAATCATTATACATTTTGGTGCTTCATTCTGCATAAACGTATAAATTTTCCAAAGGGTGTAATTTTAGATTAGAAGGAGCGTAAATATTTTATTTTTTAAAAATTATTTATTCATTTATGTATAATTACTTTAAATATATTTTTTTAATGAAAGTAATAATTTTTCACATTGATAATGAGGAATGTTAATGTTATGTCATCAACAACCGCCGATATTCGCTATTGAACCTAAGCTGAAAGACATTGAGAAACGTTACGTCTCGATGAATAATTACCCGGTATTAATCCAACAGACATGAAATATGCGTTATATATTATCATCCCCATAATTCATATAACATCATATATCTACACCATATATATGAAATCTTATGCAAAAATAAATGCCAACCAATACTTTTTTATTCTATTGGAGAAAAGTAATGTACTCAATGTATTTATAATTATTCGGTTAAATGTATATACGATTATAACTTTATAACAGATTCGTTGTTTGTTAGTTGTTAATTATGTCAATTGTTCGTCCTAGGACAATTTAACAAACCGAAAACATAATAATTTAAAAAGTAATTTCATTCATATCATTAGAAATTAATTACAAAAGCAAGTCTAATTTTGGGCAATCATCAAATCAAAATTATAATTTGAAAGAAACGCAACAAAACATTGACGGTATTTAATGATTAAACGAAATAATTAAACATATGATATTTTCTTTTTACCGGATATATTTTATAGTTTGTTAATTAAACTTGATATTTTAACAAATGGCAAAGCCACGAATTGTTAGTTATATATTTGGAGTTACAAGATAAAGTATATCCAGTATTAACGAAGGGAAAGAAAACGTTAATTTTATTATATACTTCACTTGAGTCGGAATCGAAGTTGAGAAGAGTAGACACATTTTTCGGTACAATACGGAAACCCCCTTCTCGTAAATTCACCTCACTTTCCTAACCTAGTCATATTAATATACGTTACTTAAGAAAGCGGCAGGAATGGGTTGGTTTAATCTGGCGCAATAAGGTATATTTTGTCATTCTGTACGCTATTTAATTTTATCTGAAAACAACGCAAGCCCGATTCAACAATGCATCATAGCCAGTTTACTGTTGTTGTCGTCACAAAAGAAGGGGACATAACTTCAGAGATACGCGAGCGGTCAGTGGTCAAATTACTTTATGAACGATCAGTTTCCATATATGAAATGTAACTCAGTTTCTAATTATGTTGTTTTAACTTACAAAGTACTCGTTAATGTTGCTGCAGGTACAACTTTTGTTGCCACACATAATGGAGCCTAGCATGGCATGATTGAAAATCCTGTATTCTCACATGTAAAATATAACCTCACAAATAAGTCTTCGGATTTCACACTAAAGCATTTAGCAAATCATTGTTTTCATATACTGAGGAGAGAATTATAGAGATTAAGTGGTGAAATAATTTTCTAATTTTTTAATTCGTTTATTTTCACATGTGAACATTATATCTTTTTACTTTTCTTCTTGAATATGGTGGATACAATGTAAATTGTCCATCCCAAATTAACTATCATTTTTCAACAAATAAGCGTTTTAATGTAATTAAATGTTTTACCTTATTCTGAATGAGGGTAAAATGTTCATTTCTAAAACACCTTAAGCTGTCAACAAAATATGGTCTGTTACTAAAATAATATTAAAGAACATTTCAAACATCTGGAACGCCAGATTTTTCCATGGGTAAATACTAGTGTCCTAGACACAGGTCAAGATAGACATATTCACATAAACTGATAGTGTTCCCAATATTTAATCTATACTCACAGAACAAATATTTGCTATGTAGTATGTTGGTTACAGCATCAATGCCAATAGTGTGGTAGATAGTGAATGTGACTTTGGATAAGGTCAAGTACAAAATACACATGCAGGATCTTATCATATCGACATCGTTCAGATTCAATTTCTCTACTGCCGGAGAGTTAGATTTGTGATGAAGAGTGACCGCTATTCCACATCAGAATGGATATATTTATATGTTTCGCTCGTATCGTAAATGGTCAGCCCAAGACGCATTTGCCGCAACCCCTCCTCGTCCGGGATGCATTCTCTTCTTATTTCATCTCTTTCCTTCCAGCGTCCTTGTCTCGTCTATCTTTGCATTAGCTATTTATAATGACAGACATATATTTTGAGGGATTCGGGCCTTAGTGGAGAGTTTCTTGTTTCTAGTGTCAATCGCTGCCATTATGTGTTGCTTAGGAGCTGATGTTGCAGAGATGCCAAGCCTATCCATTCCAGTTTTGCTCGTGACTGTGGTTTCCGTAGTCTTTTTCTAACAATGCTTTTGTAGTCGATTTCTATTGTCCTTTGCATCTTTGCATATACGGATTAAGGTCGTTCTTTTCGCCTGTAACATGGGACAACATTTGGAGCCAAATTTCAATCCCATTCATTCAATTAACCTCAGGAATTATAAACGGTAGGCAGGGGCTGTTTCTTTCTATCTCGATCCGAGCTGCTTGATTCTTTTATTTTACGTTTCTAGCCCACACTATAAACAACATAAAATATAGTTTCTATTAGTATATAAAAGCTATTAGGTGCTGAAGTTTTAATCGGCCAACCAGAATCACCAGTAGAATAAAAAGTCAAGGAACTTTCAGACAATTTATCTGTCAGTTCAGGATGTATTTAAACACAATATTATTGATTTAAAGAAACATCAAACGCCCTAAATCCAACCTTTACCAACTGATGTTGTAGCTGAGCCAGTTATGTGTATTAGGATTCAGTACATGTTTCTATGCTAGAAAAATATATTACAGTATAAACATTGTGTGAGAATCATAGACGATAAAGACGAATGCGAGTAAAGTCTTTCCTGAGGGTATTAGGAGAGTAATCCAGTTGGATAAGAAAAACTCCAAGATAAGATATCAAGGGCTTATTGGATTGGATGCCAATAAGTGCCAGTTTTCTACCTCATAGTGCCGTCATAGAAAGCTCCAGAGACTGGATATTGATGTATTGCAACCAAAAACACGTCGACATGACGGGGATCTTTATATATCTTGGCATACACAGAAATAGATGTACGCTATATGTTTCTCTGATAGTCATCACTGTGAGATGATTCTATGGTTACTATAATTGTTGCTTTTACGTTTTCGTTTGTGCTCGCTAGAAGCTACCTTTCATTAAGAGGTTAATATTAGGACTGTCGGCCTGATCTCAGGCAAATGTCGGGTGGGGCATGATGCCACATATATGAAGCATGATGCCCCAGTGCTAGATATCACTATAAACTGATATACTGTATACATCATAACGACATGACTGAAAAATTGTTAAAGCTCTGGTAAATATCCTAATCAAATACACTTTACAATTGAATTGAATCTTACTTAGATGATTATGTAGCACGAGACGTTTTGAAGAATAATAAGCAATTGATTCATGTATAATAATCAAAATATGTATTTGCCAGACAGCCATATAGACCATATACAAATTTCAACAAATAATATCGACACAATCCACAGAAAAACTCCTAAAATCATAGAAATCCCTTATGTAACGTGACATTACCATGAATGAACTATGTATGAGCTGTTTTTGCTTTGGAAATATTATAATTGTTTTGAAGTAATAATGATGAATTCAATATATGATACACGCACACACTCACATATTTGATACGATTACAAAAAACAACAACAACATTGTTTGTTGATTAGAGCATATAAACAATTAGAACTTAAACCTGAAGAAATACTCATTTCTATAATGTCACGATTACGACATAAATCTCCATCCTCCTATCTCTCTACTATTTATCTACTTATATCTACCTACTGGTCAGTAATTCTGTATATCAGTGTTTACTTATATGTATGGTCTTCTAGCTCCACAGCGTGTTTTGTATTACTTGCTAGGGATTCAATGAAGCACATGATTAGTCTCCAACATAAATATACTTGAGGATATATGTTGTATTCCTGCTTCTCTAACATAAACATAATTGAGGATATCTTTTTTTTATTCCTGCTTCTCAGTTCCACTCACATTTCCAACTCTGTAAAAACATACGATATATTGTATTATAAAATGATTTTACGTTCATTCGAGGTATCTAAATTAATAATCTCGTCCGGGGTTCTGATTTCAATACCCTTGTCAAATGAATTGAACGTAAACCCTAACAGAAGAAAGTTGCTTAGCACTACAGGCTGACCTTAAAATTCTCTATTCATCCGTCTGCCAACAAATCCATCCATCCAGTTTCTTTTCTGTTATAAACTAGACTCTAATGACTAAACATAATTCCTATCGAGGAAAGTTGTAATGAAGTACCTGTAACCGTTTTGTTAAGATAATTAGATGTTTCAATTGCTTCTCATGAACAGTTTGTTTTCTTTCATTCTTTAAGATTACATTACGCAAAATGAAATGAGAATTTTAGGACAGCCATTCTATTTCGGAATTACAAATTGGCTTTCACAGCTTTTTGGAGAGTACAAATTACAATTACTAATCTTTAAAATTAAAGAGAGATTGAAAGTCAATATATAACTATATCTGTCTGTCTATCTATCTATCTATCTATCTATCTATCTATCTATCTATCTATCTATCTATCTATCTATCTATCTATCTATCTATCTATCTATCTATCTGTCTGTCTGTCTGTCTGTCTGTCTGTCTGTCTGTCTGTCTGTCTGTATCTATCTATCTATCTATCTATCTATCTATCTATCTATCTATCTATATATATATATATATATATATATATATATATATATATATATATATATATATATATATATATATATATATATATATATATAAACTTCCTCATAAACACTAACGTAATTACCTTGTGAAGGAATGGCGTTAACGACGCTTTTTTGCGCTTTTGCATGTAATTGATTAAGACAGAATATTGATTTCAGCAGATACAGCGAAACAAATAGTTTCCATGGCATTTGCGTGGTAATATACTTTGCGACTGGAGGACCAAAACCCATCATACAATTCACATCTTGTGTTAATTCAGTGAACAAATGATTCACGACACGTCGATTTATAATAAATTGGATGGATGGAATATGTACTAATTTCAATATATACATTCGTCATAGACTGGCATATTCATTTAAATAGAGCGAATATCCATTTTGTGTACTGGTGTTTTTAATGTAAATAGAACGAATATGTTCTTATATATTATCACAAAAAACGTCTCTAAGATTGAAGTTGGAAAACTGTCATGATTTGCTACAAATTCCTATTACACACTCAGTCAAGAAACTATCTCCATCTTTGCCAGTTTTTTTTTAAATTTAAATATTGACAAGGTCTGTTAATTAACATAATCAGTCTGCATGAAGTATTGAATTAGTAAGTAAAATATGCTTTAAAAAAAATATTTCGACCCTTCGCCAATTGATGTGGACATAAAATTATAGAATATTTTTTAAGAAACCAATTGTACAGGAGAAATAATTACTG
Organism: Unio pictorum; assembly: GCA_030141615.1. Classification (NCBI taxonomy): domain Eukaryota; kingdom Metazoa; phylum Mollusca; class Bivalvia; order Unionida; family Unionidae; genus Unio; species Unio pictorum. Next base: position 11,979,128 of record JARLTB010000147.1, on the reverse strand, counting down.
TGAAATGTGAAATGATTATCTGACACTTTTTGATTCAAAACTTATTTAAATGCATGTATGTGTATAATCACTAATGTTTTCTATAGCTATTTTTATTATGTATGTATGTTTACATATCAGAAAAAACTGGACCTAATGTGCTATATAAAAGCGTCCTAGAACCTGATCATGGGGTAGAAAGAACAGTTTCGTCCAGATCTAATTCGAGTTTGATTGAGGCTGCATTCTGTAGCAAAAGGTCGACGCAATATATTTTCAAATCAGTTCGGTCCAAATCAAATCTATTATACATTTAAGAGTTAGAGTAACCTAATGGGTATTGACCCAATTTGAGAGTACCATTTATTTGGTTTGAACATTTTCTATATGGAAATGGGCTCATAGTTAAAGCAAGATAAAGCTCATTTTCAGTCAGCGGATGGTCAACAGTGAAATTTCTCTTTTCGCATCCACTAACACTAGAAACAATCGCTGAATGATCTTTCTAGAAAACAAAACAAAAGTATCAAACAAACAAATTATAACCCAAACTGCCAAAGAAAAAACAAAAAATGAAACTAAATATAAAAAACAACAGCACACTATCGTAATTTTGATTAGATAAATGGAAAAATAACGTAGGCGTTCAAATAAATAACCAATATTGTTGATGATGTAAAGTGAGAATCAATTTCTAGATTCGATTAGCGTAATAATTCAAGGGATTCAGGTAAATGCTTGCATGAATTATTTGTGGTCATTATATGCATGCGTCCAGCAATAAATTCTGACAGAAAAAACAGGTAATTTTAGCTAACGTTGGGTTATGAACTTGTTCACTTCTAACAAGAAATACCGGATCACGGTTATGCTGATAATACTGCGGGAAAAAAACGAGTCTAAATATGTTAGCTTTTTACCACTTCACTTCTTGTCTGTTCCAGTTTTAGATGTTGTTTCTCCACATAAAATAATTTGAGCATAACTAAGTAAATATCAGTTAAATATGATTTGAGGATAAGGATCCAAATAATGTTGAATAAAAAAATAAAGCTATATAAATGGGAAAGAGAAAAAGGAAGTATTAATTGTTCTCGATAAATATTGCCAATGAAAGACGAATTTGGATATTTTCTATATATGTCATGTAGTCTCGCACATGCCCTACAGTACTGTCATTCTCCCATTTTCTGACGAATGTATTTTGTTTAAGCTATCAAAGAGGCATTTAGTTTCAATGCTGTGAACCGACCAAGCATTTGGGAAGAAATACTCGACAACGGATCAAATGAACATTTGTAGCGTTCTGCGAAATTCTAAAATTATCTCGGCTTAAGAAAGGTCGAGTGTATGCCCCACTGTTTGACGATATTATTTGTAAGACACATTTTGTTTTCAACTAATTCGATACTAATTGCATACCATGGTTTATTAAACATCTTTGGTTGCCGTATTTGGTGGCATTTCTTCACGTCTTCATAAATCACACTGATTCGCATCGGTTGAAAGTAGCAAAATAAATCATACTTCCCATGGCTATTATTGTGCATAAAATCGGTTCTCAAAACACACACACACACACACACACACACACACACACACACACACACACAACATTACTTTGGGCATTGCTTGGATTATAATATTAGCTATTTTATTACGTCGAGACCGACCTTGTGTTAAAATAACGAAAGACGTTAAAAAAAAATTAATGAGCTGTAAATATTTTAGACATCCGTCCCTGCAGGAAAAGTAACGGATGCTGTGCTTGATTGATGTTTTGGAGAAACACAATTATTGCTTGCTTTCCTGTTTACAGTTCAGTTTTCAAGTCGGCAAATAATCTGACATTTAGCTGTTATTAAATCATGTGGTACCGGTAATCCGTTAAATCGAAGCAATGAAGCATACATTGTTTATTATATTGATTGCAATAAACATTTTTATGCTTAAATACCTTAATTAGAAAGAGAGAGTCCTTATTTTCGTAGTTTCTCTCGTTTGATAGTGTGAAAACATCCATGCAAACCAAATAATATGCTTAAATCGTGGATTTTATATACAATAAACAAATATATAATAAACAATATACAGAGCAATCAAACTTTAATACCATTATCATCAGCCTTATATTTTCACCATAATCATATTTAACATAGTCCTCGGCATCACCAACAGCAACTTTAAGAATCAGAAGGTGACTTCAGTTTAACTAATTTATTCTTGTCGCAAATATTATGCAACGTTTTAAATGTTAAAGATGGATACATTTGTGTAATGATAACACATAAGAAAGAAAAATATTCATGATGTAAAACTAAATTTTGATTTTTAGTATCCGATGCCAATATTGTTTCGAATTAAATCTCGACGGTGTTACGATGTAAAGTGGTCCAACATACAATAAACAAAAAAGCCAATTCTTTGTTTTTAAGTTTTACCTTTCGAGCACATGCCTAATGTTACAAGAGAAAATCTATGACAATGCAATTGTTTCATCAATCAAAACTATGACAGTTGATTTATTTTGTATCTGACATTTGATCTGTTTGCATTCAGTAACTCTTGTTCTTGGTAGTAAAGTTGAAGTATTTGTTTAATTGAAAGATGATTTAGATATGAAATAACTGCAACTTTTTTCTTTTATGTCTTTTCTCTTGTAATTTGGTTACATGTTTGTTTTTCGCACCTTGACTACTGTGAAGAATCTAACGTTAGCAACAAGCGAATAATTGCTCATCATAGAAATCAATGGCCAGTTTGTACCGACAGATCAAATCCACTGCATGAACTGATCTAGCCAGGGGATTTAATTGGAATGTAATATTTAAAAATGTAAGGGAGGAACAAATTGAATGATGGTTGTTATATTTTTAAACGTTTTGGTCGATGGTAGTCTATAACAAGAAAGGCGATGTATAAAATCACTGGATCACCTTTATGGCTCCAATTGTGAGACAACTGTGTACAAAATTTCAAATAATATAATGTGGAGGGGTTTAAATCGATCAATAGATATGTGTCTGGTAAACGCATGATTTAACAATGGCCACCCAAATTATTTAGCCAACATTTGGATTTACGATTAATCTATCAATCTTTAAACAAGACACGACTTATTGTACTGAGTACATTGCTTTGTTCGAAACAAATATTTGGTATGTAAATTATATTTCATTCATGTCATTTTGTAAATAATAATAATAATAATAATAATAATAATAATAATAATTATTATTATTATTATTATTATTATTATTATTATTATTATTATTATTATTATTATTATTATTATAATGAGGACTGTGTATAGCACCTAATGTTTAGAAGCTGCATGCGCTTTAAAACATCTATAATGAAATTAATACAAACAACAAAAAACAAAAACAAACACCATGAAATTAGACAAACACAATAATACTGAAAATAGTTTCGGTAGGAAACATTTTTAGGTCTTTAAGTTTGTTCTTGTAGTCGAAAAAGGGGAGGTTTAAAAGCACTCATGAAATGGATCACTGTGTTTTTGTGTCTAATTTCAATAGGCATTTTATTCCACGTTGATGGGCCTTGGTATGCAAACTAACGTTGTGCATATGACTTCGTTTTTATAGTGGGAATAATGAGTATAGGATTATTAGAAGAGGAGCGTAAGTATATTGCTGGTGTATACACTGGAGTCCGTCAGTGAAACGTAGCACAGATACCAAATGTTTTGTTTGATTCTGGATCGAGTGGATATCCATTGTAGGGCACAGAACAGTGGGGATGTGTGTTCTGATCATGATACTCTAAATATGATCCGAGCAGCTGTGTTTTGAACTGTATAAAGGTTCTTGAGTAGATAGTGAGACGAATCAGACATAATTGAGTTACCATAGTCCAGTCTTGAAAGTTGTAATATACAAGTGTTTTGTGGCAACAACTGAAAAATATTTGCAAATGGAGCTGATGTGTCTCAGCTCAAAATATGCAGCCTTGCGTATGTTCAAAACATGTCGGTGCAATGTGAGAGTACGGTCAAGAGTAACACCTAGGTTTTGTACTGACTGTGTGAATTTAATGTTGGTATTGCTGATATTTATTGTTTGAGGTAAAGAATATGAATCAGAAAGTCTTTGTGTTGTGATCAGAATGGTCTCAGTTTTATCATCATTCATCTGTAGCTTGTTACATGCCATTCAAGATTTCACATCAGAAATGCATCTCTCTACTCCTTGGATTGTAGCATCAATTTTAGTTTGGTGGCTAGTGTTACGTGCTCAGGCTTGAATAAGCAGCAACACAAAAAGAGTGAAAACTAACAAGCTTGTAAAACTTTAACAAACAATTTATTAAGTACAAATGTTTTCATAAGAGAAAATAAATAAACTTATGGTTTTAGAGAATCAAGTCCAAAAATAATCCAATATAGAATTCACAAATAATCCACTAATGGAATTGTAAGAGTCCTGATAAATAAATGTCCTAATAGTTCCCGGTTCGAATCTTGACGATGTAATCCAATATGGAAGACCATGTCACGTGTTTTAGTCAGTTCTTGTTTTTATAATAATCCAAATGAAATCTATGAGCACATATTCTTTTCCAGATAAATAAAATAATTCCTCTTGCTCCAACGAATTGACACAATTTCCCGTACACGGTAATTAGAAACAACTAAAAAAGAAGACACAACTTAATATTCCAAGGCCCAGACTAACTTCTGAATAGCTCTCTCCTAAAACATGGTTTATATCTCTGTTTTTTACGTAAACAAGGGATCACGTGATTTTCTGGAAGGTCATAGAACAATCGTACGATCATTTAAACACGTACGCACGGAAAGGTCCAGATAAGAATCAGCCACCTCTCACCCCAAGAAGTAAAAATAAACAGATGTCCTTGGAAAACGACCAATCATTTTAGAAGATTGCTTACACTCTGAAGCAAGGTCAGCAAATGAGGTTAATAAGCAAGGTCAACACCTGTGTTTACAGATAAAGTATAGATCAATCTAATTTTCCAGAAAACACTTCCCAGTTTAATGAATTATAAACCCCAAAATGACAAATTTGAATTTGACAATTATAAATAAATTATTTAAATCAAATATACGTAACAGCTAGACTTGCATATTTGGGTGTCATCCGCGTATAATTGGAGGGTGATGCTCTATGAAATTGGTGAGCGGCTGAGTGTATATAATAATAGCTTGTTTTCTTCATTTTATCAAAACATCAACGAAGACTGATCGATGCGATTACATAGAGTAAGACAAAATCCCATCATCTCCACAAGGAATACCATTAGCAAAGTAAATATATTGTTGTAGTAATGAGTAAGCGGACTGACACTGTAACATTATATGGTGCCTTGCGGAGGATGATCAAGCTTAGTTTTAGTGATTTTACTGTCGGCATGATTTTTCCCTTAAGACTTTTTACCGACACCAAGCAAACATGGCATTGCATGTTTGCATTCTAATGCGGATTGTAATCATTGGATGCATAGACTACAGCATATGAATGTTCACATTTTAAAATTTGTTTTTAATTGCACATATTTACATCGTATCGTTTGATATCAGTCCGAATGGAAATCAAAAGTGAACGTTGGTACATAATACAATACCAACCTAAGAGTCCAATCATATAATTCATGTTGCTTACGTGTCGAAAATTTTGAATATTTACGCAAGGATGCAACAAACGTTGTCCACGAGATAATTCATTGACTGGTTGATCTGTATCAACCTTTGATCTTTATTAATGACGCGATTCGCACTTTTGATCTTTATTAACAACCTTTAATGACAAAAGTCATACACCGAATACACTTTCTGAGCTTCTGTTCGCTTAAAATGTTAGATCAGACTGGAGCATTTTGACTTCTTGCTCAGTGTATTATATGACGTTTGGAAATGTAAGAAGATCAATAACCAGACTTGACTTAAAATGGGGTGGCACCTAGATTTATCAGCATAAAGGTTTTGCACCACAGTTTGCTAGTAACAAGAAACGGAGTTTGGACTTAGAATGATCTTCAATGCAAGACAAACGAGAGTAGTTAAATACCTAACAATTCTTTACGGCAGCTCGGCACAGTAGTGTATCTATGGTGATGATAAAAGGCAAAATTCGAAAAATGTCAAAATAAATTGCACAAAAATTACGAGGATAAAACATTCACATTACTGTAAAACATCAAGTACAAATAGAAAAAAAGATAAATCCTATCTATGTTAAAATTATTTAAAATGTATATGAAGTAAACAATAATGGTAACACACATACAATTATTAAAACATATAGTCATGTTTGTTAAATGAAACTAATCTATTCAAAGAATCCAAATGGTACATCATCATAAGTTTTTCTTAAGCAATTCTTCATAAAATGTTTTTGTTGGAGGGTATCGCATGCAAAAATAATGGTCTTCAATATTAGTCTACCTGTCAGGAGGTATGCATGATAAGGTATCTGTACCAGATACGAAATCGACACAATAACATTTCATCTCTGTATTTGTGCCATGCGATAGACGCTAATCTGCAACACTTGGTTTGATTTTCTTAATATTTGTTTGTGGAGCAGATTCATATTTGAAGCCAGTGTATGGAAACTTCATTTCCGAAACTGTGACTAAAGGCCAGATTTGGCTGAATTATCTGCCCATTGCATTAGCCTTTGTACATATTCGACTAGCCACGGAAAACTTTTCTCAGATTGCATGAGCGCATCAGCTTTCTCTAACATCTGGGCTATTAATGGGTTATCCGATTTAAGATTTTGTAAGACTTTTGATGTACAATTGAATAAAAAATGATGAAGAAATTTATTTCTTAAGATGCCTGAATTTAGTTCAAAGGTTTTAGGAATGCCGTAATTTCTTTAGGAAGAATTCTCTAACAGACTCATTTTTGTGCATTGTTGTGTTGAAATAGCAGCGCCTATTTCGTCTCCACTTATTTAAATATAATGGGTGTATGGCTACGGCAGGAGACTGTAATTTCGTTAAATTTGAAGTTACTCTTGCAAAGACGAGGATTTGTTGAGGACTGTTTGAATTCACAAAATTAGATTATTATTTTATGAGGTTTTCAAAACTACGGTGGTGATATGGGCATTTAGAATCTTTACAATATTAAAAAAAAAACATTTTTCTGCTTCTTTACGAGGTCGAATGTGTATGTGAAATTGTGGAGTGATACATAGTTTTTGAGCTGACAGTGTTTGGTAACTAGACCTAAAAACTATATCGGATGGAGGATGTGATGGATTTGGTAACTAGACCTAAAAGCTATATCGGATGGAAGATGTGATGGATTTAACGATATTATGGCAACATACTGACGAGACGCTGGTTTGAGATGAAGTGATGCTTCATTTGCTTCAACAAGGCAATTTTCATAAGGGGTAGTTCTAAATGTGATACAAGTCCCTGACTGTATCTGCAGGTACGATTTGCAGGTTGATTCGCGAACAATCTAGATTAGATCTTCGGTAGACAGCCATAGTTTGATGGTGCATCTAGGTAGGCCGCCCCGTATACAAAAGTCGTTCTTTACACCAACCGAGCAAAGCAAAACTTTCCGATCTTCTCACTAATCAGTCTGTTATTAAATGAAGGTTTAAAAACGTTTTGTTTTACATTTGTTATTGATGAATGTAATATGCGGAAGTTAGTTTATGACGGAAATATAGAATTAAAATGTGCTCTCCTGTACGTCAGCTTTCAAGATGGAGCTTTGGGTTGTCATGAATCCTATGCATCTCTATTGTGCGCACGCAAGGTTTTAAATTTGTAAATGTTGAAATTTACTCCTGTCCATCTCTCTTATTTAAGTTTATCTGTACTTGGCGTTTAATAGTATACGTACTCCTTGATTTATAGCATATCAGATAATCGCCAATATACAATGCACCGTCAGTTTATGGATTAAATATGCAGCTAGTTTTGATATTAAATTGGGCGGCTGTCACTATGCTGTTTTGAGATATTTCCATCTGCTGAAGATACCTTCCAGGAAATGTGCTACTCTCTTTAACTCAGAAAGGTTTCACAGAATTGAAGACAAAGGTAGGTAGACCAACTTCGTTCATTACAACATACTTCCTTTTGGTGTAAAAACTGTTTTCTAAGTCGATAAGGACGGTAATGATATGTTCCTTCTTTAATGAAATCTGTTCTAATATATGCTTTAAGATTGTGCAGTATGCTTCACTACAGTGTGACTCCACAATGAAAGTTTGATAGTTTGTTGGAATCTAAACACCAGAGAAGACTATCATTTATAATCCGTTCCATGGTTTTGCAAACACAGCTTGCTAATAATATGGGACACTATCTGGAATGATCGGTGCACAATCACTGTCGTTTCATGACAGGGCGACATAAAATTCCCAATGTCCCACATGTTGCTCAAATATTTTAACAGCATATTGCGAGCTGTTTTCGATAATTGTTTCAAAAGTCGATGGTGGATATTATCTAATCCCGTTGATGTGTAATGGGCTTGATCGGGAGTCTCGTACTTCTCTAAAATGAAAGGTTTACTGTTATCATCAGCAGTTACAGAGCTGAAATTTAGAGGAAACGGTTCTTGTAGGCTTTTTGAAAAGGCGGACGTTTACATAATAATGTGATGACTTTATAAATCTGTTTCGGCCAATGTATTTGGAAGTCTGTTACGGATGTGGCCATGTTTTCATATTTAGATTAATCTTTAATACAGCTACCATTACATTTGTTTAGTGTCATTTTTCTTACAGAGGGTCACATGACCTCCAAGTTGTATTGTTACACTCTCTTGTGGTATAACGAGTTTAACAAGGTATATGCTGTACTTATACAGATTTTAAGTTGTAGGATTGGCCTGAAATGCTGAAGGACCTTTACTGTTTCCAGATGACGTGTTTGCATGCATCATGCAACCTGGCTGTCAACACCTATAGGAATCTAATAAAATGGTAATATAGCCCACGCGGTAGTAAATTTGTTACATAGAGGTATTAGTCCCAACATAGTGCCATATGAATCAGATGCTTATTTAGCTCTTAGACGGATTGAAATGTTTTACAGTGAACTTTGTTCAATTACCTTCATTACTAGTGCCCCTGAGGTTTGGAAATATTATATCTTAAATATATTGGAAAATGATCGCATCCATATAGGTTGTCACCAAGAGAAGTCAGACAAACGAGAGTGATACTAAATATAATGACTAGTAGGATCATACGGCAGCATACAGTTAGGTACACGATTAATAGACAATATTGTGTTTTGAAAAAAGTTACTTCAATACTCTCTCTCTCTCTCTCTCTCTCTCTCTCTCTCTCTCTCTCTCTCTCTCTCTCTCTCTCTCTCTCTCGTTTATATAATTTACAGTTGCATTTGTATTGTGGGCATATGTGTCGCCAAGTAAAGCAATAGGTGTTCACAGCTGCTTAATAAGACGGTCAAGGTCATATTGAGGACTAGGTCAAGGTCATATTGAGGACTAGGGAATCTGGAGGGGATATGCTGAACAGAGTGCAAGAGGTTTAAGCAGGGACACACTAACGACTACAACCAGTTAAGTATTCTTTATGACGATATAAATTATGTCGGAATCATGAACGGTACTCTTGAAATTAAAGCTGATCTAGGCGATGACTCTTTTAAAATAAACTCTGTCATGTTCAAGGGCATCCCGAATGTACAAATTCTTTGTATCAAATTGTTTGATGAGAAGACTATTGTCTTAAAATAGTGACCATTCCTCCAGTTTCTATGCCCGTTAAGTACATGAAAGAGTGTCACAAGATCATAGATTGTTTGCGAAGTTTAGTAAAATTATTAAAATCATGTTTCGTTTATATCATGTATTTACACTGTCGTAAGCGATCTATAGTTTCAATAGCGGAACAGATTTAATAGGTCGTTGAGCAGAGTTCGAGATCATGTGTGATACAGTTACACCACTAGGTCTGATTGGATGCTGTTATTGTGGTTTGTCTGTCAAGTTTCTGATTTTCTATGCTGTCACATTGATTATTTAATTTATTATTTTCATTTTGGTTTACATAGCATCTAACACTTTTTTGGTGGTTTCGAGATTGTATCTGATTTGATGTTCTGAAAATGTAACGTCCATCTGGTTGCATATAGCATTTGTCGAAGGTGTAGTCTCCACCTTAGCTGAACTGGCATGGGGTTAACCATTGTGATAAGTGGCGATGTAATTTCTACCAGTTTGGTGACTGAAGGAAAACTAGAGCCTCTCTCCTTCTTCACTAATTGATACCTTTATCAAGTTAAAAGTTATGGCAGTCTAGAAAGTATCTGCCTGGCATTTCGCACAAGATATATTTATCACAGTAGAAACATCATTCCAAATCTTCCTGCCAACGTCTAGGACAAACTTTTTGGTGGACAAATTTTGGGATGTTGAAACACCGAAAGGTATGAGAGTGAAATGTGACATGGTCGACAGAGATGTTCAAGACCCCAGCTTTAATCACTGTAGGCAAAATTCAGCAATAAACATTAGTATACAAGTATTGGTAGGAATAGCCTTGTCTTTACAGCCTTGTAGTTGAAATAGCCTTGTCTTTACAATAGCCTTGTAGTTGCAATAGCCTTGTCTTTACAATAGCCTTGTAGTTACAACGAACGTTGATTCGTTACACTGGTGGGACATTCTAAAGGCTGAGATTTTCAAGCATTTTAGGCTGGCAGCAGCCATCTACATTTCTAAATGGAACAAGACCTCTTGACGAGTTTTTCAATTTAAGGAATATTTTCACAAACGAAATGATTAGTAGGAAGTCGTTTGCTAGACAGAGCTTTTGTAATTACACAATTCGAGTAGTTGGCATAAAAAGAGATTTATTTGACACTCCTTGGTTCCCAAATTAAACCCTAAAGTGCTTTAGGCATAATAGAAGATTAATTATTTAGTCAGTTTAACATTGCTATAAATAATGTCTACAGAGCCAACAATAATTGCTGATTGTTTGATACGACAAAGAGATGATTGATTGCTTTCAAAGTTTCTTCATCTGTATTCATAGTACCATCATAGGAAAATACGTAAAATTACAAAAGTGAGACTATATTTATAAAAGCAACTAAAAATGTCTTAACATTTTCAAACGAAACCCTTATCGCAAAAGCGGATCTGGTGTTACCTAACATGGTTTTATTTACATGTTCAACTGTCTAAAAAGGTGACAAAGAAACTGAAGCGCATATAAACATTTGCCAGAAACAAAAGCGAATGAAAAATGGTTGATTTTTGCGTATTGGCACTCACCGATATTATTTAACATGGTTGCATTTTGCATAACAGTTCTACATTACACGTGCACTCCTAAAATCATGCTAAGTTGACATGACCTACATTAAAAAAAACATAATTATTTGTTAACTTGACCCTGGGATACGGTCTTTATTTATGAATAAAGGTTGTCACGTAATGCACATGGACTTTTAGTATAACTGAAATCAGTCACTGAAGTTAAAAAAATACAATATAAATGTCATAATCCCAAATCACTTAAATAAAACTAAATTATTAATTAATAGATAATACAGATATCCGTAACTATTGATTCAAATCCGTTACTGAACACAAAGCCTATACTCTGCCCAACCGTTTTTGTTTTACTTAGGACTCTTGTTGACTTTAAACATCAGAAAATTCATCACTTTAAATGGGGACTTTGAGCTGAATAGGAAAATGCAACGAAATTTGGATACTATATCCTCCTGTATGTTGACACATGTCAGCTGATTTGTCGCTAATTTGCTCTCTAATGGCCATTTGTTATATCAAAGGCTGTCATTTCCGCCAATCACTCCAGCCGCTGAGGCTTACATGAAAAGATAATAGTCTTTAACTTCGAGACGGATTGTACACGTTTATGTGTTCTATCAACTAGGAGCTTATTTGTGACGTTTTTCATTCTTGATGATATGACTAGCTATGGAGAACACCCATTATTTTCGGATTCACCATACTGCTATTAATAAGTGATACATATTGGTCTTGATTATCACACCTTTTGATGCGACATAAACAGCAAGAACATGTCACGATTATTTCCATAACGATTAAATTGGCATTCTTTATTTTTTAATACTGTTATTATTGGCAATGAGATAACGACGAATTTTCTTTACTAATTTATGTTTGAAAACGTGTGACCATTTCTTGAACCTTAACACTGGAGTATACAAATCTGGTCTCTCTTTAGCAATTAGCTATTTGTTCATCTTACCAGAAACGTTCCATAGTATCAGGGATGGGTGGTGACGGAGGAAAATGAAGCTGGTGAGGCGGTAACCAGGTTCCCGGTCCCAATGTAGATACTGCTCATATATGTATAAGTACGACATAGTACCAGTCTAGATGAGGTGGGTTTAGAAAAGAGGCTATAAATATTAAATTAATCATTGAGACATTTCTTCCTTTGGATTCTTGAAAGCATGCATTTTGATATGGGTTTTAGGTTGATTGATCCGTTCGTGTGATTAGTTATTTAAAATATAGAGTTTTTGTCTGTCAGTCTTACCATCCTGTCTCAGGGCGTTATACAGCACTATAATCTCAGTCTATAAGGATATATCAACAGTTTGAACAAATAAGCTTTTTAATACAGATACAATCTGTATGCAGAATTGTACAATTATCCAAACATAACAGAACAAGTTTTATTTTATAGTGTTAGATAAAGAATAATGTTGGAATTTGTACCTGAATGGTCGCGTAAATATCTTTATATAAATCATCACACAGCATACAATATTTAAGTTAGTTATTTTCCTGTCATAGAAATATCGGATGATTGTGCAAACTTTGCAACACAGATCTGAAATGAATTCATATAATGGTCAATAATCAAAAACTTATTCTTCACATTTAATATCTCATTCCGGAGTCGTTTAGCCTGAATAATAAATGCAGTATCGAATAAACATGGAAATTCTAAAAAATAATATCTCCAAATATGATTAAAAGCATATTTTAGAATATATACTCAAAATACTTTTGCTTCGTAAAGTTTAACAATTATGAGTCACAATAAGCTGATTCGTGACAATGATCATACATTCATTGAAATGAAATGAACTAGATTATAATCTAAATACAAAATAGTATTTTTTTTTAAAAGAATGATATATTTTGATGTGCAAAAATTAAAACTAAATATGGTTCAGAAGCTTCTTCCCACAATTGGAATTTTTGTAAAAGAACACTTGCGTGTGTTTCTGATTCTAATGACAAAGTTATAATCTTCCATCTAATGTTAATGAAAATGACCAATGTCTTCAGGACCCGAAGATGAAAACAAGAGCTACTAAAAGAGAAAAATCTGAAATAATAACAATAATGCTATTATTAACACTACTACTACTACTACTACTACTACTACTACTACTACTACTACTACTATAAATACTACTACTACCAATAATACCAATACTACAACAACAACAACAACAACAACAACAACTACTACTACTACTACTACTACTACTACTACTACTACTACTACTACTACTACTACTACTACTACTAATAATAATAATTATAATAATAATATTATTAGTTTTAGGTATCGTGTTCGAATGCAACCATTAGAAATATGTACTAATGCCATTCGTTTAGGCTTGATGCCATCCTGCTATAATCAGCACAAACGAGCTGACCTTACAAATGCAATGCGCATAAAGAGTAATATCACACTCACTACGTAACTCATTGACTTCAATATATATATATATATATATATATATATATATATATATATATATATATATATATATATATATATATATATATATATATATATATATATATATATATATATATTCAATGACAGGAAATGTCTTGACTAAACAAATTCGTTGTTGAATAAGATTAAACAGTACGCAAGCATGTTCAATACCTAATAATCAATGTATAAAAGAAAAAAGAAAAGAAAATTTAACCTAAAATAAAGCAAATGCTGATAAGGTTCAACGCTGTGGTATAGGCAGACCGCTTTCATTTAACACGGGGAATGCAAAGGCAGCAACTCGAATGTCAGAAAATATATAATCTGCACTTTTATAAATTTTGAACGATGGAAAACAGAAAGAAATGTTTGTAAATCGGGAAGAAAGTGATATATAGCTATGCTTTCATCTATAAAATACAAAGACTTTGAACGAATTTTTACTTTGCAAAGATCTGCTTTCGTGCATTTATTCGCAAACGAAATTGCGAATGAATCAACACTTTCAGTCTGTTTCACATCTTAATTATCACGCAATAATTAATCTGCTTTATTTCAGAATTAAGGTCTGTTTTCCATAATTAAACCGCAAGCAATCCTTGAGTTTAACAAAACTCTCTGTCGCATTTATTTTGCTTCGCAATGAACAACCGTTGTTTTTATGCTGGATATCCTTGAACTTGGGATGTGAAATGACGTCAGAGTACATACACATTTAATGATTATGTGTCTGCGTTGACTAAATGTAAATTATCATTTTCTAAGAAATCCCTGGGCAGAGATTCCGGTTATTTGATTTATTATTTCCGTCAGACGCATGCCCACAGATGAAGTAATCAAAGAACTATTGTTCCCTCGTTGAACGATTAATGCAGTCTTATTATTAACACAGTCATGTTATTGTGAAATTTTGTATCATTAACAAGCTAGCTTCTATTGATAAACATTTTCTTTGAACGATTAACACAGTGTTATTATTAACACAGACATGTTATTGTGTTTTTTTTGTAATCATTTAACAAGGTAGTCTCTATTAATAATCAAACTCGTTCAACGATGAACACATTCTTATTGTTAACACAGAGATGTTATTGTGAATTTTTTGTAATCATTTAACAAGGTAGTCTCTAGTGATAAACACCCTCGGTGAACGATTAACACATTCTTTTTGTTAACACAGAGATGTTATTGTGAATTTTTTGTAATCATTTAACAAGGTAGTCTCTAGTGATAAACACCCTCGGTGAACGATTAATACATTCGTATTGTTAACACAGACATGTTATTGTTAATTTTTTGTAATCATTTGACAAGGTAGTTTCTAGTGATAAACACCCTCGGTGAACGATTAACACAGTCGTATTGTTAACACAGACATGTTATTGTGAATTTTTTGTAATCATTTAACAAGGTAGTCTCTAGTGATAAACACCCTCGGTGAACGATTAACACATTCTTATTGTTAACACAGACATGTTATTGTGAATTTTTTTAAAATCATTTAACAAGGTAGTCTCTAGTGATAAACACCCTCGGTGAACGATTAACACAGTTTTATTGTTAACACAGACATGTTTTTGTGGTTTTTTTTGTAATCATTTAACAAGGTAGTCTCTATTAATAATCAAACTCGTTCAACGATGAACACATTCTTATTGTTAACACAGAGATGTTATTGTGAATTTTTTGTAATCATTTAACAAGGTAGTCTCTAGTGATAAACACCCTCGGTGAACGATTAATACATTCGTATTGTTAACACAGACATGTTATTGTTAATTTTTTGTAATCATTTGACAAGGTAGTTTCTAGTGATAAACACCCTCGGTGAACGATTAACACAGTCGTATTGTTAACACAGACATGTTATTGTGAATTTTTTGTAATCATTTAACAAGGTAGTCTCTAGTGATAAACACCCTCGGTGAACGATTAACACATTCTTATTGTTAACACAGACATGTTATTGTGAATTTTTTTAAAATCATTTAACAAGGTAGTCTCTAGTGATAAACACCCTCGGTGAACGATTAACACAGTTTTATTGTTAACACAGACATGTTTTTGTGTTTTTTTTTGTAATCATTTAACAAGGTAGTCTCTAGTGATAAACACCCTCGGAGAACGATTAACACAGTTTTATTATTAACACAGACATGTTTTTGTGAAATGCTGTATCATATACCGAGGTAGTCGCTTCTGATAAAAACCCTCGGTTCATGTTAGGAACACTTTCAAGACCGCTTGTTTCGAACTACATTGATTTCTTTGCTTAAATCGAATGCCAAAAAAGTGTTTGGAATGTGCATGCATCTTTAACTATCTACTTACGAGTTAATGTCAGAACTCCGTCAGGCTAATGCACTCCCATTGTATCATAAGCAAATACGTCACTATATTGTAATTGTTAATGTCAGAACTCCGTCAGGCTAATGCACTCCCATTGTATCATAAGCAAATACGTCACTATATTGTAATTGTTAATGTCAGAACTCCGTCAGGCTAATGCACTCCCATTGTATCATAAGCAAATACGTCACTATATTGTAATTGTTAATGTCAGAACTCCGTCAGGCTAATGCACTCCCATTGTATCATAAGCAAATACGTCACTATATTGTAATTGTTCATATATTATAATTTAACCATTAACACATAGTAAGCATTAACACTCAAATTGTTTAATTATGTCATTGCACTCGTTTTTATTTAGTCAGATTATTTTCTGAGAAACCATTAGGTTGCCATGTCATCTGCAGATGTCACTTTTAGACTGGTCCTACAGTTTCAAGGAATTTAAGAAAATTTTCTTCCTATGTTTGCTTTCTCAGAGGTGACATTGTATTCGTGAGTTTTCTTCTTATTGCATATCGTTGTCGATCGATTTTATTATCACAAACAAATACATTAAATTCCGTGTTGCTTTTGTTACTAGAGAAACTAAGAAGAACTGTATGATGTGTTATTGTTTCAGAATCCATATCGATACATGTGTAATAATAGGAATATTAATGGAAAAAAAAGAAGAATTATTCCATGTTCTTGTTTGCAATATGCGAACAATTGTGGCAAATAAACAGGATACTACGGCCAGGAAGTTGGAGAAATAGGTCACGACTTCAAAGTTAACTTGGGATAATTTTACTGTACTCTTGAACTGGACATGTGAATGCTTTACTCATCCAGTTGTACACTGTATAATCTACAGTTGTAGATTATTTACTTACAACATCTTGGCCGTGTGGTGATGTCACCTGCTTCTTTAAGTAATCACTTTGAGAAAAATAATTTAAATATCTGACATGTATAAATAAAATCATGCAGATAGATTGTCAGTATGTCACAAATCAGGGACAATATTTATTGAAACCACATGTACAGGTTTCCATTTTCATCGTCTGACAACGTTATGGTCAAGCTCTTATTATTGTTTACATATCATTTACTGATACATTTTTATGACGGTTGATAGGGATGTTCAATCCCAATGTATGTATCAAACACAAGACTGCAAATAACGGCATATGATAAATGTTGTTCATCATTCACGACCCTATACGCTGTAGAGGACTCTGCATGATTTAATTGTAACTTCTTGAGTGAATGTATTTTAGTTTATATAGAAGTAAATAAGTAAACTAACATTCTCACGTATAATCAGCAGCATGCTTGACGTACGATACTATTGTTTTGACTATGTGCAATAGTGTCACATGCACTGTTTACCTTACAATTTATTTGGGTAGGAGAAGATTGACGTTTGGGACATTCGTGCGATATATTGTAAAGAAACCATTTTCTTCTATACTTTTGGATTTTGTATACCACGTTCTAAGTATTGATTTATAAAATATATTTATTGAAATGGCTTCGAAATGGCTCCTTTTAAAAATTGTTAATAACCTCACGTAATTGAATAGAATCTAGTTAAAATGGCTAATTGAAAATTCAAGGAATCCTCACACTAAGAATCTTAACTAAGTTAAGACCTCAAATGTGCAAAGCAATTAAATTGGTTTTAAATGCCAGGTCTGATTTGAATCCAGTGAATAGCGTCGGTATTATTTTATTTCCCTGTTTTTCTTTAATTCTCTCTGGTCCAACACGACTCTTGTGATGTGAAAGCAAAACTTTGGAAAATTATTAGTGAACCAAAGATGAACTACTTTATCTAAATCTCATTTTGGTAAGCTGAATACTATTTAGTGGGTGTCGTTTTGTTCTTGTTTGTTCCAAAGACGTTTTGTTTGGACATTTAGAAACATGTCGGCAACCAGTGTTATGCCTTTTTTAGTTATTCGTCTATTTGGAAGGATGTATCATATATAACTTTTGAACATGGGCGCCCACAAGCTGAGAAATGAGGAGAGACTTTCCCAATCATCGATTTCACTTCTAAACAGTAACCGCTCCGGTGGCCTAGTGGTTAGAGCGTCCGCCCCGGAAGCGGGAGGTCGTCGGTTCGATCCCCGGCCGAGTCATACCAAAGACTTACAAAAATGGTACTAACAGCTGCCTCGCTTGACGCTCAGCATTAAGAGGTGAGTGTTAGGACTGGTCGGCCTGGTGTCAGGATAATGTGACTGGGTGAGACATCATGCTACATGTCTGCGGCATGATGTCTCAATGCTAGACATCACTATAAACTGACTCACTGCAGACATCGTAGCGATATGACTGAAAAATTGTTAAAGCTACGTTAAAAAATCCTAATCAAACAAACAAACACTTCTAAACATGTTTTTACCTACATCCGTGAAACTGCACAGCTGGCCACTACGTATTTGCCCCCAGGCCAGAAAATAATTAGTGGGAGCCTCTACCTTGAAGGTTCGTGTCAGCAATAGTAAAGCTCATAATAACTTGATTGTCCAGAGTTATAAGAATGGTTAGCAAATGGTTAGATAACGGGGCATGTGGCGAACAGTAACAATTTTGCTTGCATAAACAGTGTCATGCCAACGTCAACCCCCTCCACTCCTGCTTTCTCAAGATCAACATGCTATTCTAAGCACAACTATTGATAAAGAATCTCATTTGTTTGAATAAATTCCTCTTGGTGTTTTTCACTTTTAGGTTCCTTGGATATTAAACAAAATTTATCTTTCAATTTTATGATGTATACATTAGCTAATTTTGTAGTAAAGACCAGAGAGGGTGAACAGACCTTTTTGCTGGAAGGTTATTTTTGAAAAGAAAAAAGCTTCCTACGAAAAATGAAAAATACAAAGCCAATAACGCCACATCAAAGCCTCTAACTAACCGAAAGTTTCTCTATTTGTGTTAGCTCATGTTTGTTAGTTTATATAAAACCGTTTATTAAATACAATTTGTATGTTATGTTTACATGTAGGAAGTTTCATTATTTATTATATTATTATTTATTATATAAATAATGGTAGCTGAATCTAACGTTGCTAGATTAGCTCGAGAAAAAATAGAAGCAATTAGGATTTTTATTTATCACTCTCTGATTCTGTCAGACAATACTTACAAGTACGTCAGGAATCTCAGGTTGATTATGGAGAAAGTTCGCAACAATTTTTAAGCCTGTTACTGAAACAACTAAATCTCTTCGTCCTCAACTTAAAAATATAGCTGAAAAAACCTAAAGAAACATCAATACTTTTGCAAGATCTTCCTGGTTGAATGCCTTGACCAGCAAAGCGTGTTGCGTAAGAGAAAAATACGCGTAAAGAAATAGTCAAATAAAATACGCAATAAATTTACGTGTAAAGAAATAGTCAAATAAAATACGCAATAAATTTACGTGTAAAGAAATAGTCAAATAAAATACGCAATAAATTTACATGTAAAGAAATAGTCAAATAAAATACGCAATAAATTTACGCGCAAAGAAATAGTCAAATAAAATACGCAATAAATTTACGCGTAAAGAAATAGTCAAATAAAATACGCAATAAATTTACTGAAGATGCTTTAAGCATAATCGATGAAACGGATGTAAATGAATGTCCAGCTTTTATTGTTACGCGCTATTAAGTGAGAACAAAATGTTGAAACCAGCACATGAAAAATATATTAACAATACACAACACTGGGCTGATATCTTTCATAAGCTAAAAACTAAAATAGGTCGAATCGACACAAAAAGTGCATCGTATATAGGTTATATTGATGCGATAAGCAATGTGTATGGTCAACATGAAGAACAAAAACAGCAATGAAAGAGCAAAAGCAACGTAATAAAGAACAAAAACAGCACAAGCAAGAGAAGCAAATTCTTCCATCTCTTCAAAAATTAATTATATATCTAGACCTGGAATCTATGAAAGAATTTAAGACATTGATGAATGTCAATTAGCTGATTATACCGCTAATGATTCTAATTATTTGTCTAATGTGTTACCAGAATATCAATATTTGTATGAGATAGAATATCGTAAGATGATCTTAATAATTCCTCATAATAAGGGTTTTTTAGTATGTGTGTACAAAAATTGTGTTACGTTCTCTGCAATATTAGATAAACTAAGAGCAAAACAGAAATACATTGATTCATCGCCAGCTCCACTTTTTAAATCACCTGCTAAACCAAGATCTAAATAAAAACACAATCTCCTTAGCAACAAAATACCATTAAAGATATATGTACTGAAAAAGGACTTTAAGATGTTAATGAAGATATTTTAAATATTGCTACAGCAAGATTAAAAGATCGATCAAAATATTCAAAATATGTTAAATGCAAGTATCTTACTTAGATATCACCTGAAAAGTGGAGTGGTATATAATATTTTGCTGTTAATAAAGATAAACCTCTTGATAATAATGGTCTAAATTTTAATAACTGATTAATAAAAAGTATAAAAATGAAGAAAAAAAAATTCTGGTGATGCTACGGCTCCACGAAGTAGTTTTTCAAGGAATTTGGTCTTATTTTTTGTCTTAAGAACATTTTCATCTGATGTGGAACGATTAGAAATTCTAATTGGCGGAAAACGTGATGGAAATAATTCTCCATAAATCATTAATGAAGCAGCTGATATTTATCAACGATTATTTACAGATGGATACATGTATATTAACGGTTATTGTTCTCTCATCAATGAAATTGCTGATGACAGTGATAAAATTAAGAGAAAATACAATAAACAAAATGATCACACACAATGTCCAACGTGGACCGATCATGGACAGAGTGATGAATTCGCAATTACCAGTATACAAAGAGATATACGGTGATGGACTGTTGTTATTCAAGCTTTTTGGTTTAGAAGAACAGTTCCAAAAAGCAATACCAATGGCAAAAGAATTAGGAATGCAAGCTATTGACTTTGTTCGTGCTAAAGCTCTTGGTGCTATTGGCAATTTTGTCGGGAACGCGTTTTCAGCAATCAAGATATAATAGCACGATTAATACGACGAAATCCACCGCCAGTGAAATCACTCAGCTCTGAAGTAATGCCTGCAAGTGTTAGTGAAGTTATAAATCAGACTGCAAAGCAAACTAGCAGAGCAAAAAATACAGTCTGATAGCAGGAAGTGGTCTTCGTGTTAGACGATAATAATTATAATACAATGTTTAAACGTATATCTATCTGATCGAGCATTACATCGGTACCAAAAGGTAAATCCCTGCGTGATTATCATTATTTTTCTTATGTCTGGACGTATCAAAGTTAAAGTTCAGGATAGAAGTTTATATATCTTACCCGCTGCAGCGTTTATTGAAGCAGAAGGTGAACTTGTAAAAACGGATTATACAGCATATAATGGTGATGTTAGGATTGGTTAAGTTAATAACGGAATTATAGCGTTGTTTGATAGCGCTAAGTTTATGATTGATGGAAGAAATAGTGAAATAATTAAAATAGACGTTGACACTGATACAACAATAATTGATATATCAAGATAGTCCGATGATTAAATATTTCTGATCAGGTATTTCATCAATGACCTTTGTAAAGACACTTTCAATAATCCTGATAATAGGAACTGCAGAAGCACTCTTATGGATTAAGGGTAATGTTGTGGGTTCTTTATATGGTATATTGCAATTAAACAAAGCGTTTTTACATCAACAACACAGATAATATCTATCAGCCAATATGTGGCCGCGAAGCAATTACTGTATTTAACGCTGTATCAAAATCAACAAAAGAACGTCATAAAGTTGTACATGAATTCACATTAAACAAGTATTAAAATGAAAAATAGTAGATATTTACGGAAGATCTTCCTCTAAACAAAAAGAACAAATATCTGACGGAAAATCACATGAAAAAGTAAATCCACAATTTAGTGATGAAAATAACCTTGCGAATATAGGTCCAAACGAAGTGGTTGCATTTGATGATAAGCAAGTAAAGAAATTAAAATCTAATAATCATTCAATACAATATATTATCGTCATTGGTCTGTTTGGTATTAATGGAAAAATTAAATTGAAATTAAACCCGGGATACTTTTCGCAATCGAATGAAAAGACTGGTTCTATGATGCACAGACTGGTTCTCTCAATATAATTAATACTAAAATTACTGGTCTTGGAGAACCAGAATCAAGCGATGATGCTACAACAAAGAAATACGTCGATGCTAGGATCACGAGCTCGTTAACAAGAATCAAATGTGAAGTAATCGATCTTAGACCTGATAATATTTATCACATTAACACGGTCATTAATTTCGTTAGAAACATTAATAGAAACAGAAATGAATATTTGCAAGTGCAGCAGTCGTTGATAGTAAACTCGTTGACATACAAAAGATCACCGACAACGTAGTATATATTGTAACGTCTGGACAAGTATTATTGCCACCGACTAATAAATTTATTAAACACCGCGCTGAGGTTACCGGTATATACAGGTTCTCAGTACAAGGTGTCACAATATTTACTATATCTACTATAATTCCAAAGCGAAATACCCTGCCACAGTCAGACTGATCTTCCGGATCAATGTTAGTATTACAAGATCAACTATGACGACACAACAAAAAATGTTTTCTTTCTTACCTCTGTTCACTCTTTATCCAGACTGGCTAACATCAGAAATTCTGGTTTCTTTTTCTAGTCAAACATTTTGGAAAACCCCATAATTCTAGAACATTCTGGAACACCACGTAATTGAGATCTTCTGGAAAACTCGTATGGAAAAACCCAACATCTTAGAGCATTCTAGAACATCAAATTTATTAAGTTATTCTGGAAAAATCAGTCTGGAAAAAAAACATCATTGCAGAATACTTTGGACTGTAAAAGGAGACCGGAATTTCTGGTCTTCGCCAGTCTGGATGTATTTAGGAGTGAATATAGGAAAGTGAACCATTTATGTGATGTGTTTATTTTGAACTATGTTAGTATAGTTACCAGGTATATGGTTAAATCATTACATATAGTTAGTTACGATGACAAAAATAATTATATATATATATATATATATATATATATATATATATATATATATATATATATATATATATATATATATATATATATATATATATATATATAATAATAATAATAATGACGACTTTGTGTAATCTTTAGAAGCTCTAAGCGCTTTACAACATTAATAATGATAATATGGCTACACTACAGAAAAACAAATAGCTAAAACCATGAAATTGGAAAACAAAAACATGCTCTAAACATATAAAATACAAAACACTATTATTATCAATAATATATATATATATATATATATATATATATATATATATATATATATATATATATATATATATATATATATATATTAGTCATATATATATATTATATTCAACAACAGAAATGTCTTGACTAAGCAAATTCGTTGTTGAATAAAATTAAACAGTACGTAAGCATGTTCAATACCTAATAATCAATGTATAGGAGAAAAAAAAGAAAATTTAACCTAAAAATCATACCAATGCTGATAAGGTTGAACACTTTTGCAGTGTTGTAGGCGGACAGGTTTCATTTCGTACGGGCAATGCTAAGGCAGCAACTCGAATGTAAGAAAATAAATAATCTGCACTTTTAAATTTGACATGATGTGGTTTCATATCCTAATAAATTTTGAACGATGGAAAATCTATATATATAATTAGTAACACTAGCGATGAAAACCTTTAATCACTCTCTACTATAAAAGATGCCTGACAGTAGTTATATCCCTTCATCTGTTTCTATCTAACAATATTGAAATCGTATCTATTGTTTATATTTCTTTGATAGTTCCGATCTGGTATTATTATCCGCGACGCATTGTACAAAACGCGGTAAAATATAAAAATGTTTGCCAGCTATAATTCCTTGATTGAAATAGTTTGTTTCGCTCTATATTTGTTTATTGAACCGCCCTGGTGGCTGATATGCCTAATATATGACAGTTTACTATTCATCGCGGATATCTTACTAACCAATTAGCTAATGATTTTCAGATATTCTTAAATTCATTATTCTTTTAGTTTATATTATTTTATTTTTATGGCATTCAACGAGCGTATCAACTTCTCATCTGCAATATGTCGCTGTTGTTTATTTGGAATTTTATACGCTACATAATGAACGTGAAATGCTGGACCATATTATTTACTGGATACTCTCTAGGTTTTGGTTCCGTGACATCAATAATTATATCCAGAAAGATGTTTTTCTTCTGGGTATTTATCCTATGGAGTTTCTAGAAATTTTGACGTTATTGTAGCATTATCACCGCCATATTTATATTGAAGTTTAGATAAAAATGAACAAAAACGTCTGTTACATATTGCAAATTTTCCACCATTTGCTATTTTTCCATTTTTTAGGTTGTAACTGTGGCTAAAGAAATGGTTGGAGTTTTAACTCGACACCATAATCAATATATCTTCATAGATTTTCAATATGGATGGACATGTAATTAATTAGTCCGCAACAAAGAAACAAGAACCAGTTAAACATCATCCAGCGCTGCCGAATTATATTGGGATGATTATAATAGATCCATCTGGGTCTGGAAAAACGTATTTATTACATTATCTGATAATGAGATGGCTCAAGTGGGATAGGTTATATTTAGCAGCTCTGTCAGTTAATGATCAGAGATGCTACGATGTGCTTAAAGAGTGTGATGAAAACGCAAATTATTAAATGAAGAAAGAGATGATATTATTGATTTTAACACCGATTTTGATGAAGCGCCGAGTATTGAGGATTTAGGCGGTTTTGTTACAAATTTAGTTTTCTACGATGATCTAGTGCTGGACAAACAATCGAAACCGGCAAGAATATCTTCTCGAAGCAGACTTAAAAATACTGATCTAGTTTATATAACTCAGCGATACACGCAGATACCTAAAGTGATCAGAAATAAATGTAGTATTTTAGCTGTGTTTAATGGAGTTGATACACATACTTTAAGAAATATTCATCAGACTTGGTGTTCAGAGGATATAGATATCATCAAGTTTAACAACTTCTTTTCACGTGCGCAAGCGACCCACATGGATTTATAACGATAACTTTAGATCATCCTAGGTCGCGATATCGCTTATGCCTTAATAAAAAATATGGTTAAAAAAATGATCTAATTACAGCAGTAGAGAGGGCGAACACGACCTCAATGAAACGTCTGGTAGGTAAGCAAAACATACAAATTTGAGGAAGAAAAAAATCCCGACAGGATAAAGTAAAAAAATAAGCTAATCCATTTAGAGAAATTCTCGTTTAGTTAGATGCTTCGGTGTGGCGTTATTTACCTGTATGTTTCATTTTTCGTAAGAAGCTTCTTTTTCTTCAAAAACGACGTTCCATTACAATGGTATGTACACTCTCTTTGCTGCTAGACAATATTGAATGTAAACTCATGCTAATCTATGATGTGTACTTACTGTTTGTCCTAAATGAATGACATATTTTACGTTGCGCCGCAGATTTGGAATTCAGTACTTAATGACTGGCAAATTATATACTGTAGCGAATGCAATTCCAGTTACATCTATTGTAGGAAAACTGCACAGACCCAGATCTGCCGTCGCAAGATCTGGGTATGTGAAGATTGTTAGGAATAATCAGTAAAATAAACAAAATAGACCACGAAATGCAGCCGCATATGCTATGGCACATTAGGATCTATGTTGTGTCTAGTTGGATTCGGGTTATAGGCGATTACTTTCGGTATAGAAATGAATTTTGTTCGACCGTAAGGTAAAAATAACACGTACGAGATTAGTTGAATAGTAGCTTATCTATGTTATGTAGTCGAACCGTAAATTTCAAGAAATTGATCAATTTAAGAAACATTCTTTGTCATTCCTGCATGTATTAGTGGCTATTCAAGTTTTATTAATAAAACTATTGCAAGATTTTTTTTAAAGAACATTCCGAACTATTTTTGGTGAGCTGTTGAAATAAACATTGAGATCATGTTAAGGCATGATTACAATGATTTAAACTGTTACAAAATCCACCTCTACCAAGAAAAATACATGACAGTACTAAAAGGCAGTATATCTTAAAGATCACATGACTGAAAACGTCACATGTCCATTCTACTGTGTCTTTTTGGATACGTTTGTATTTATACCTTTATATCTCTCTTAATTTCTCTTTTATCTTTCACTCTCTGACATTCGTTCTATCATTTTCAAATTAAGGACATGTCCTTCAGAAAAAGGCAATCAGTAAAGTTAGACTACATTACGAAATTCTTTGTTAAGCATCCACTGATCGGTTGTACAATGTCAACAAATGTTGTAAGCGTCTGTATATAGTTTTAGAACCATCCATATATCTATTTCTAAGTTTATTTATCTTGGCCACCAGGTATATTTATTGCAACATATCCAAAAATGATATATTGCACGGTGTTTAAATATATATATTTTGTTTTCCATTTTAATGTGGTTGATTCTAATTTAGCTCAAATGTTCACGCGCATTATACTTAGCAAATTTACGTTCTCATACAAAATTGTTGATCTAGGCGTTATCAATGTCGCTAAAATGCTAGGTATTTTGCATTTAGTGGTAGATATTAAAATAATCACGTTGTCTGTCAGGAAGAATTGTATAGACGTTAGATATTTTAGCAATAGTCCAAAGGAATTATTAACCCTTAGTCAACATTGTTCTGTTTTATCTCCGCAAAGTTGGCGAACTGAACGGGAGCCTATCCTATACCATTTTGAGTTTGTTCTCATGAAAAAGACTTTATGAACGATAAATTACATGACTTCGGTATTAACAATGCTCAGTGTCACGGAATTGTATAAACCATTTATTATTTATTTAATAAATTCGTGTACTAGAGTTTCGTTTCTGGCGTACAACGATTCCCGAGAGTGAATAATGTATATTGTGTCGTATTTAAAAAAAATTAGTTCGGTTCATCCTATGCCGCACGTGCGAAGTGCTTTTGATGAAATGAACCAAATACCTTCAATACACAGATAATATTTGTGTATAAGTACCTTACCGCATGAAAGCGCTTTACGGATAATCTTGACAGTCGGCGGTCTACTATAAGAACTCCCACATCTCCAGAGGTACGTAATTTTTAATTAGTTTCTCGTATATGCGACAACAATATTGTATGACCATGTCAATTACTGCACGAGTTGTAGCTGAGGTTTACGCAGAGTAATGCACACATTTATATTATTTTTTACGACTTGGCGAAGGATTTATATGACTGATATAAAGCTACATTTTTTAGAAATGTTTTGTACAGCATGATCCTTATCAAGCAAGGTTAGGTTTATTTCTGAACGTTTTGTTTTGTAATTATTGTGCCAGTAATATTATCTGTATAACTTACCATGTATAACGTAATTACGTTTTATGCACGTGTCATATATATAGTACACGACATTTTGATATGTTTCAGCTGCCTAGTGTCTGGAAATGTCCAGAAAGTCCGGTGCTGTCGAGTGTCTGGAATGTGTAGAGTATGGACTGTCCCAACAACTGTAGAGCTGTCCAGTATCTGGTGAAGTACATTATCTGAAATGTCCAGTATCTGGAGTGTCCTGTGTTGTCTGGTGCTGTCCAGTATATGGAGTGTCCGGTGTTGTTCGGTGTTGTCCAGAGTGATTAGAGGGACCTGAGCGTTCCATGTATCGGAGCAACTACGTGGTGCAAGCTATAAAGCCAACCACGGTAATTGTAACAGTTGTGAAGCTGAACTTTAGCAACCGTGGATCTGAAATAAAGTATTCTGACGACGGAGTGTATCTCCTTGCATGTAATATTGTAGCCTTGGATTAAAATTGTGGGGTTTGTAAAATTCATTGTATCTTTAATGATTGTAAAGATAAGTTATATATATATATATATATATATATATATATATATATATATATATATATATATATATATATATATATCTGTCCTTTGTTCATTTGCACAATTTCACCATGAGTGACATCATTTTACTACATGAGTAAAATTCTGCGTTTGCTAGCTGAGTAAACTATATCCATCTTTCCATTGTTTAGTTACTGTGAATCATTCACGCCTTGTGTTTGTCTTTTGTAGAGTAATTTGTTTGTATCTTTTCTTCATTACATTTGTGCGTTTTTATGTTAATAATCCAATATTTAGATTGGATATACACGCGCGTATTCATACTTTAATTGCTCATTCAAGTAATTCATTATTAAACATTATATTTATATCATCGTCAAAAGTGTTCTGTTGAGAATGCGAAAATCCCACCTGGTTATCTTGTTACATTCAGTAATACACATGGAAGCTAATATCTTAATTTCCATATCAGAGTTCGTTGATGATTTATTCCCATTCAATGCCTACCAAGATTAATTTTCAGGCCATGATTTCAGTGAAAAGGAGAATTAGATATTTAAATTGAAGATGAATTTCGCTAGAGACTTATACACACTTTCATTAATTGTGTTCTTTTCTTTCCTAATGTTACGTGCTTATGCTCGAATAAGCAGCAACACAGAAAGAGTGAAAACTAACAAGCCTGTAAAACTTTAACAATGATTTATTTAAGTACAATTATTTTCATAAAATAAATAAACTTACGGTTTTAGAGAATTAGTTTTTACTCCCTGAATAAGAACACTTTCATTAGAAGAAGACGTCTCAGAAAAAGGCAAAGTACCTGATAATAAAAGACTCTGAGAAGCTCCTGTGTCCCTTAAAATTTTAATAGGGGTGGGATTGGCCAAATCACCCAAGAGTGATATAGAACCCTTCGATATGAATGGTTCATAATTCGCCATATCAAAATCAGACTGAGATTTATTAGACCCAACAATTATATTGCTTTCAATACATGACTGTGACCTTGACCTCTTGGAAATAAGAGTATTTGGAACAGGTCTGTCTTGATTCTGATGCCTATTTTTTAATTTGTAGCAATCAGAAACAACGTGTCCTTTTTGCTTGCAAAAGTTACACGTCGGAAGAGACAAGGATTTAGAATCAAAC
Source organism: Unio pictorum (assembly GCA_030141615.1). Classification (NCBI taxonomy): domain Eukaryota; kingdom Metazoa; phylum Mollusca; class Bivalvia; order Unionida; family Unionidae; genus Unio; species Unio pictorum. The sequence continues at coordinate 11,950,018 of JARLTB010000147.1, read as the reverse complement.
TTCTCTGAAGTCTGATTTTTGAAGTTGTGTTAGTTTGAGTTTTAGAAGGGCTTGAATTAGGCGGAAATACTTTTCTGCCATTATATTGTTGAGTAGAAGTCTTGTTAACAAAAGGAACTTTATGTGTCAAAGAATATTCGTCAGCAGCTCGAGCAGCATTTTCCAAGGTTTCAATCTGATGCTCCTCAAGATAAGTTTTAACATCATTATGGACACAGTTTTTGAACTCTTCAATTAATATAATTTGCTTGAGACTTTGATAATCTTGCTCGATTTTCTTGGCTCAACACCATCTGTCAAACAACTGCTCTTTTTGTCTAGCAAATTCGACATGAGTTTGTCCAGCTTCTTTTCTGTAATTTCTAAATTTTTGCCTATAAGCTTCAGGAACTAACTCATAACCTCTTAAAATGCATTCTTTAACTACGTCATAATCACCACTTTGCTGAACAGACAGTGAAGTGTAAATATCACTAGCCTTACCAGTAATTACACATTGTAGTAACTGAGTCCAATTCTCTCTTGGCTACTTTAAATTTTCTGCAATTTTTTCAAAAAGAATAAAATATTTGTCTACTTCTTTTTCTTTGAAAGGGAGCACTAATCTAATATTCCTTGCTAAATCAAAATTTTGATTTGAAGTATGATGGTGATTCTCACTTGCCAACTCTAATTCCTTCATTTTACACTGATATTCCCTTTCTTCCTTCTCTCTCTCGTTCAATTTGTTTTTCTTGTAACCTTTCCTGTCTCTCTCTCTCTCTCTCTCTCTCTCTCTCTCTCTCTCTCTCTCTCTCTCTCTCTCTCTCTCTCTCTCTCTCTCTCCTCTTTTTCAAATTGTAATTGTCTTTCTTTCTCCTCTTTTTCAAATTGTAATTGTCTTTCTTTCTCCCTTTCCTGAAATTCCAGCTTCTTTAACTCTAATTCTCTCTCTCTCTCTCTCTCTCTCTCTCTCTCTCTCTCTCTCTCTCTCTCTCTCTCTCTTTTTCAGATTGTAATTGTCTCTCTTTCTCCTCTCTCTCTCTATCAATCCGCATCTGCTCTTTTTGTAATTCAATTTGCCTTTCTTTCTCCTTTCTCTCTATCATATTGTAATTGCTTTTCTTTCTCTCTTTCCTGTCTATCTTTCTCCTTTTCCTGAAATTCCAGTTTTTCAAACTCTAATTCACTCTCTCTCTCTGAAATTCCAGCTTCTTTAACTCTAATTCCATCTTGAATTTTTAATTCTAATTCCTTCAGTTTAATGTCAGAGTCTGGTGTAGACTTACTGACTGGAATCAAAGCACTTTGTTACAAAAGATCCTGTTCTACCAAATACTGGACCAAAATCTTTTTGATATCTTGTTTCGTTAAAGAAGTCTTCACTTCGGAAAGATCGTATTTTTTGGCAAGTTGAACCAACTCATCTTTTTTGAAAAGATCTAATTGCTCCTGGGTAGGATTAGAAAGAAATATTTCTACCTTAGATGTCATTTTGATACAAGCGTGTCAGTCTCACTAAAGATTTAAAATTTTCCAAAACTAGGGGAAATTCAAATTTAAATTCCAATTTATTTCAATCCCAAGACGAGATCCCAATTCTATGTTACGTGCTTAGGCTCGAATAAGCAGCAACACAGAAAGAGTGAAAACTAACAAGCTTGTAAAACTTTAACAATGATTTATTTAAGTACAATTATTTTCATAAAATAAATAAACTTACGGTTTTACGGAATGGAATTGTAAGTCCTGATAAATAAATGTTCTAATAGTTCCAGGTTCGAATTTTTACGATGTAATCCAAAATGGCTGACAATGTCACGTGATGAAGTTCTTGTTTTATTATCATCCAAATGAAAATCATAAACACATGTCCTTTCCCAGATAATTCTTTTTTCTTCAATGAATTGACACAAAGTCCAGAACAAAATAATTATAACTCAAACACAACTATTAAATTTACAGCCCAGAGATTCTACTGAACTGAACTTTCCCAAACAACAGTCTATATAACTGTTTTTCTCAAGTAAACAAGTGTTCACGTGATTTTCTAGAAATTGATAGAGGCTCATGGAAGGTCACAGAATGAGACTGCCTTCACTAAAAATCACGTACTCTAGATACTCTAGATATTTCCTACCCCTAAGAACTAAAAATAAACTTTTGTCCTTGAAATTAACCAATAGTTTTAGATGCTTGTTGACAATGTCAAAAGCAGGGTCAGGAATTAGGTCAACAAGCCAAGGACAAAAACTTGTTTCCAGCTAGAGTCTAAGTCAGCCTGAACTTTCCAGAACAAAATCTCCCAATTAATGAATATTAAACCCTAAATGACAAATCTGGATTTAACAATTAAAAAATAAATAATTTAAATCCAATAGACGTAACACTAACGAAAAGAGTCTTGCTCCAGGATCTAAAAGTACCTGGTATAAATTCCATTAATTCCAGATGATTGGTTGTTTGGTGAATGTGGCGCAAGGAGTGCACTTTCGTCTGCCATGAGATGCTTTGATTGCTGTCAATTAGGATGTTAAAACCGCTTGTTGGGTTGACATGACATAACATGTTCATCTGGAAGTCTTGATATAACATACTTGATATAACATGCTCATTGAATATACTTGACAAAAAACGCTCGTTAGGTTGACCTGCTCGACAGTTTACATGTTAGCCTTATTTCAGATGTGCCCCTACAAGAGCGCTCCCTGTATCGTATATAACATATTAAGCGTTCTGTTTTGCCGAGTCATAGTTATCCTTTGAACACATATACCGTATATATCAGAGTAAGACTTCCGTCCTGGATTATTTAGGGTAAAAGCTTCTACTAATTGGCTTTGACACCGTAAGTCATATGTAAAACTATTCCATGGAGAAAAAGACTTCACGGGAAAATGTAAGTGATATTCATAACCTCGCATAACTTTGTCTTCGATATAAATAATTTATTGATCTGGTGACGGGAAACATCTTTAATATTAAAGATATGTTTAAGGTGATAAATTGCGTAATTTTACACTGACGCTTTTTTATCGCTTAACGAGGAATGCAAAATAAATTGGCAATGAATATTAATATTGTAGTGGATGAAATTTAAGCTAGGATGGAATAAAACTGTCATCAATGGATATTATAACTATTCTTACGATAATGATATTCAGATGGAACATACTGTAAACTAGTAATAATAATTGTATAACGGCTATTAGTAAAATGAATGATGGAAGAAAATTCTATATGCATGTAAACGTTTTAATGGCTTTGTATATTTTATATGTTGAGTTCAGCATAATTGCCTGAACATGAAGGCAACTGGCAATCTTTTGGTATTTTGTCAAATTTCAGAAGAAGAAAAAAAACTTATATAATTTAAATAAGCGACATTACTCATGATATACGGTAAACAAGTGGAAATTATATATATATATATATATATATATATATATATATATATATATATATATATATTGTTATCGATAATACCTTTGATAAATAGTTATTGTTATCCACTTGATTTAAAATCAAACATCCTATCAACGTTCCCTCTAAGCGAATGGTAGATGTGCGCGCAGTGCTCTCTGCATTGCGCAAGCAGTACGGAGACTAGCAAAATTTAACGTTGGATTGGCAATTCAGCTGCGCTGGGATGCCTGAGCAGATGCGCGCGCGCACAGCTTAGAGGGAACGTTGCATCCTATATATTTTCTACGTCATATGGCCGTTATGTTTAACTCGAGAAGTGAATAGAAGCCAAAGTTGGCACATATACTACATGGTAATAAAGAAGGACCCTAATGATGCTTGAAAAGGGCGTTATGACCTACAATAAATAAGGGTAAAGCACAGAACCATTCTAAAAGGAGAGAACCCTTCTTTTACTTAGTACAATAAATAAGGGTAAAGCACAGAACCATTCTAAAAGGAGAGAACCCTTCTTTTACTTAGTACAATAAAAAAGGGTAAAGCACAGAACCATTCTAAAAGGAGAGAACCCTTCTTTTACTTAGTACAATAAATAAGGGTAAAGCACAGAACCATTCTAAAAGGAGAGAACCCTTCTTTTACTTAGTACAATAAATAAGGGTAAAGCACAGAACCATTCTAAAAGGAGAGAACCCTTCTTTTACTTAGTACAATAAATAAGGGTAAAGCACAGAACCATTCTAAAAGGAGAGATTCCTTCTTCTACTTAGTACAATAAATAAGGGTAAAGCACAGAACCATTCTAAAAGGAGAGATTCCTTCTTCTACTTAGTACTGCAGATCATTAACACAAAATAGTCCAATGAATTGCTCACAGAATGGCGAAACAGAAATCTACAGAGTTTTAGACTCATTACACAAGCTTGGCTCCAAATATAAGCCACTTAATATTTTCGAATGTAAATATTTAACAGATTGGCAAACCATCGCTATGGCATTACTGATTATAAATCATTAAAATTATCGCATTATTATTTGAAAATCTAGTTAAAATCGTGTGGACAGATGCACAGCTCCATCTTCTATTACAGATCAATAACATTTTTGACCTTTATTCGCTTTTTATTCATCTTTTATTCTATATTATTTTTAGTCCAATTTTCCTGTTCGCATGAACATGGAAAATTAGTTATGGGAAAGCAATTTGAATTTGCATTAAATACATACGTCTCAACAGCAATTACCTACATCAATACGGGCATGATAACGGAAATAGCAAACCAGTTACAAAAATGTATAGATGCAACTGAAAGCATGAAGTATATTTTACTATCCTCTGGTCATAAACTAAGTAACAAAAGGAACCAAAACCAACAAGTTTTCTAAAACTTAACAAATAATTGAATTATCAAAGCTATAATTGAAAATCTTAATGGAACTTACAATATTATAAAGTGAACCCAAAACAACCATGTAAAAGTTCTATGAAGGCCAAAATGAATGAAAGGTTCGGTAAAAATTGCAGAACCGGAAACGTACTGGTCTGGCAAGAATATTAACGTTGTCAAAATGGCTTTGTTCAGAATTCTTTTGATTAATTCAAAAGTTCCAAAATACTATTACAACCCAGTAATATGAACAGTTTTTATTTCTCCTGAACAGTCCAAACAAATCTTTGTCCCCTCAAATAATATCTAAGTACAACATAAAACACATCTGCAGACTTGATGTTACAACAAGAAAATAAGAAATAAGAATGACTAAGCAATTTGAATGATATTAGATTGCTCAGTTCCCTCCTTATATATACCTTCTATTACAATTATATTTTCACAGCATACTCACACGTTATAGATCATACTACTCAATAAATATTTCGAAATACTTATTCATGTGACCTAGCCCATCCAATGGAAAATTACTTAATTCTTCTAGAAAAGTCCAACCCACAAGCCAATGAGAAATTAACCAGAAACTGTTAACAGTTCTTATTATTAAGATTATTATTAGCAATTGTCAACACATATTTAAGCATCTATATTTGATCCTTTGTAAGGATACGCTCTTTAAATTACTTAAACAGACCCTTGTCACGCAGGCAAATTTTAATTAAAAATAATTACTACAATTTACAGCTATAATAAAATGGAAAAATTAGTAAACAAAACATATACGAGGAATTAAAAAATTATTATTATCCAATAATTTTTTTAAGACTTTTTAGATCCATTCCTGCTGCAAATATAATTATGGAGAGAGAGAGAGAGAGAGAGAGAGAGAGAGAGAGAGAGAGAGAGAGAGAGAGAGAGAGAGAGAGAGAGAGAGAGAGAGAGAGAGAAGTAGCATTAGTGTAATATAATTAGTTTCATTAATAAAAATACACAAAGAGTAAGAACATATTAATACAAGACTCTGCAACAGTTTGCTCGTTAAGTCTTAGCGGAAATGAAAAATGAAAAATAGGAACGAAATTAAGCAAACATTGATATTTTAAAATGATATGAAAAAGCAAAGATGCAAACATGTCCATGCAGAATGCTGCTGCAATGAAAGCAATATAAAATGAACGTTCTTGCCACTGTTATGAAGCATATTTTACCATAAAACATAAGTCAAAGTGCAACCCATACAGAGGACAGAAATGTGATACTACCAGCATAAAGCGAAACGCAGTTAACGAAATAAACACAACCCTGCTTTATTTATTTTTATTCTACACTTAAAAACAACCATTTCTCTGGCTATAGATTAAAAGTACTTGGCTGTAGACAATGGTGTCTATTTAAACCCCTGTATTCCCATGTAAGCCGATTTATACTTACATTGTATATATATATATATATATATATATATATATATATATATATATATATATATATATATATATATATATATATATATATATATATATATATATATATATATATATATATATATATATATACACACAGCGAGATAGAGACAGGGGGAAGATAGGGAACAATAGATAAATAGATAAATATATAGATGGATGTAATGATGGATGGACGGACGGACGGACAGACAGACAGACAGACAGACAGACAGATAGATAGATAGATAGATAGATAGATAGATAGATAGATAGATAGATAGATAGATAGATAGATAGATAGATAAATAGATAGATAGATAGACAGATAGATAGATAGTCTGCTACATGTCTGCGGCAAGATGCCCCTGTGCTTGACATCACTACAAACTGCCACAATGCAGACATCGATAAGACTGACAAATTGTTAAAACTACGTTAAAAATCAAAATGAGAGAGAGAGAGAGAGAGAGAGAGAGAGAGAGAGAGAGAGAGAGAGAGAGAGAGAGAGAGAGAGAGAGAGAGTATATCTGTATACATCTGGAACAAATAATGGACGCCTTAGCTGCTCGGCGAATATCCTGTAGTTGTTAAATTTTTAACCAACTTTTGGAGATACTATAATAAAGGAGTGTCATCTATTCCATTTGTTCTAGCAGACTTACTAGAGAAACACTGTTTATCTTTTAAAACGCTATATATATTATTCCAATCCCTTCAAATTGTGAAATAACATCCTTCTTTACCATTTTAAACGATAAAATATATTATTCCAAATCTTCAAATTGTGAAATATTACCATTATTTATCATTTAAAACTCCAAAATGTATTACTCAAACCCACGTTAATTGTGAAAATATAATGAGTATTGGGTTGTGTCAGACCTCCCTTTTCATATCCATTTCAGATACATAATTATTGGGAAATGAATATTGAGCTTTCCTCTTTAGTTTTGTAAATGTAATACTATATTTTATCTTTGATTAAATCACTGTCACAATATTCCCCCGAGTGCTCTCTGCCCTGGATGATTTCTCCTCACTCTGTTTGTCCCATATTTTCTCCAGACAAGGAATAAATGTGGTATTTTAAATTGGATTATATTTCCCCCAGCATTTCAGTTTTTATCAATTTGGAAAGGGCTGGATGAATTTAAGTCTTATTCATACCAACGATGTACTATGATGGACACATAATTTTATAATTTCATAACTTTCGAAACGTCTTGCATATTTATCACGGCAAATCAATTTAAGGATGAAATCAAGCTATTTAGTATCAAAGAAGGCGCCACACTGTCCATGTTATCGCCAACGACTTACATCGCGCTAAATAATACCTTATCAATTTTGGATCAAACAAACTAATGAAATATATTCATCGTTGAAATTTCTTATTGTAATCTAAATTCGTCCAATTTATATATGGACTCTTTTATACAGGCAGCTTACTGGATGGAGGCAAAATGCTTAAGATATAATCCCTTTCCCATTGCATTTTTTATGTGTAAGTTCAATGAAATATTATAAACTATTCAACTATCTTCTTCCGTATGATTTCTTATTATAATCTAATTCGGCTAATTTTAATATTGAATATTTCATACAGACAGCTTACTGGATGGAGTCAGAATGAATAGGAAATAATCCCTCCACCCGTTGCATTGTTGTAGTGTAAGTTTGATGAGATCGATATCAAGAAAAAAACAGATTCAAAACGTATATATATAGGAACCAATTTGAAGCTCCAGATCTTTCTAAATGCAAATAATAATAATAATAATAATAATAATAATAATAATAATAATAATAATAATAATAATAATTAAAAAGACGTTGCTATTAAAACGTAAATCTGATAGCTAGTTACGTGTTATGTACCTTTAAATGTTATAAGACCAATTTTAAAGGTTCTGTTTTTTGCTCAGACGAATTGCCAATGCTAGGATGGTATTTAGGGTTAATTAAGTAAGGATAATTTGTTTCAAGAATGGTTACTAAAGCTCAACAACACAAAGAAAATACTAGCTCATCTCCTAATCTTCTAAACGCTAGAGAAAGGCGTTTACTTTTGTTTCCTGGCAAAAATGTATAAAGCAGTGCTATTTTTGATCATAGGGATTTTGAATTTTATAATAGATGAAAAACACTGCATTGAACAATGACGTCACAAAAATGAGTTATTCACGACCTGAAGCTAATACGTTTGGAATTTTAGAGCTCTTTTTATTAAACGTAGAATAAATAATTAGTTTTCCAAAATGTAATGTTACCCTCATTTACCATGGTCATGTTATTGAGAATTGCCAAGCTATTAACGTTTTTACGTTGAGAAATGAAATCATTTACACGAAAAATCAGTTGTTGGAGCTGTTAATGTTTAAACACCTTTATGGACACATTGTACAGTATGTATGTATGTATGTATGTATGTATGTATGTATGTATGTATGTATGTATGTATGTATGTATGTATGTATGTATGTAGGTATGTATGTATGTATGTATGTATGTATGTATGTATGTATGTATGTATGTATGTATGTATGTATGTATGTATGTATGTATGTATGTAGAAAACAGCCAGCAGCAGAGGGGGCGAATCAAACTTTTTAGAAGCGTCCATTTGGCAAACCAAGGCTACCTCCAAAATCGTAAAAAAGCGTCCATTTGGCAAACAAAGGAATCCTCCAAAATCGTAAAAAAAAGTTTCCTTTGGGGACACAAAGTCGTTGTCGCACCCCCTCTGCTGCTATGGGGGTAAAAATCTTTTTGACGATTTCAACCGAATATTTGATCAAGTCCGATACGATATCTTGATCTCGGGTCGTGCAAATTTATCGTTACAAATCTATGTGGGATTGACTGAGCGTGACTAAAGAAATGTTTAAAGAGATTCTAATCCATATCACCGCCGCACCAAGTTTGCCAAATATTTCGTAGCGTATGAATGTCAACTCCATTAAATAACGCAAGAATATTACAGTTTTCCCTGATCACTTTTGGTATTTGTGTATACTTCTGAGTAACATATATCACATCGGCGTTTTTATGCCTACCTCTGGAAAATATTCTAGCAGGATTCTTTTGATTGTCTAACATCACATCATCATATACGACTAAATTGTTAATACTTCTATCAAGAGAATCAACACTCGGTGCTTCCTCGATATCGGTTATAAACTCAATAATATCTTCATCGATTTCCGATTTTGCTTTCTCGTTAAAATCATTTAACACCTCGTAACATTGCTGATCGTCTACACTAGGAGCAATCAAATATAGTTTACCCCATTTCATCCATCTCATTATCAAATTAAGTAGCAGTTGCGTCTTGCCACTTCTAGATGGTCCGATTATAATCATGCGACTAGAATTCGGTAGCGCTGCATGATGTTTAACTGGTTCTCGCGTTTTAGTCTGTGAAAAATCAATTACATTCATGTTATTATAAATAAATAATGGATCTATATTGTGTGAAATGTAAGAAGTGAACTAGCACAAACAACTTGACGACGATTACAACTAAAAATAACAGATCAGCACTTGCTGGTAAGTGTGTACAATATGGTACAAAAATGTTTAGATTTGTTTCTATGAAATCTGCAGATGATTTTAAAAATACGAGGTGATATTGCAGCCAAGTTAGTAAAACTCCCAGGAACACCATGGGCGAAGTATCCAGGAGAAAAACACTTTCCAGGGTATAGTTATTGTGGACCCAGGACCAGACTAGATATCAGACTCGATGATCAAAACCATCCCCAACCTCGTGAGTATCCAATAAACGCCATTGATAAGGCGTGTCATGCTCATGATGTTGCTTATAAAAGCTGTAATCTGCAACATAGACATATCGCAGATATAAAATTAATTCATGCGTTGTATTCTATCACTGATAAATCCTTCAAAGAAAAGTTGGCTTCATGGTTGATAAAATCGGCGATGAAAAGTAAATTGATGTTGGGTGCTGGTAATTAATAACATCATGGAATCTATTTATTATTCTCCAAGAGGATGCTGGAGGGGTAAATCAGCAATCGGTAAACTCGCTAGCGCCGCAAAGGTGAAAAATACCACTGCAGCAAATTGGCGATATGGCAAATTTATCTACCACCACCTAAACAAATTAAATTCTCGCATTTTGACGTCAGCGTCCCTAATGATGTTCATCAGGCTGATATATTATTTCTGCCGCATGATGGTGTTTACAAGTATGCGCTAACCGTAGTTGATGTTGCGAGTCGATAAAAACAAGCAGAACCTCTAAAGACAAAATCATCAACTGAAGTGGCTTCTGCGTTTGAAAGGATTTATCGAAGGGGTCCTCTGCATTGGCCAAATCTATTACAAGATGATCCTGGTAAGGAATTTCATGGTGCAGTGTCATCAACCATTCAGCATCATAATGTCACCATCAGACGAGGACATACTGCACTACATTGCGATCAGGCAATTGTTGAACGATTTAATCGGACACTTGCTGAGCGGTTATGTGGATATCAATACGCGAAGGAATTTATTCAAGATAAACGATCTCGTGAATGGGTCAAGAGATTATCAGGCGTAATTACCGCGATGAATAATGAGATTACTCGAACAATTAATATGAAACCTAACAAAGCGATTTAAAAAAGTATATACCCGTAAAACCACAAAATGATTTTTTTAAAACAACCAATAGTCGGCAATGTCACTGTTAGATATGTATATGAACCAGGAGAGCTCGAAGGTGGCAAAAAAGAGCTACTGATCCTATTTGGAGTATTACTGTACATAAAATATCTAGTATAAGACGATCTACGGGTAGACCGACAGTCTATAGGTTGGATTCAACTGCTCCTCAGCGAGGATTTACTCGTGAACAACTACAAGTGATACCCGAGGATGCTCAATTACCGCCGCGTGGTCTTAACTAGCACCTCTGCGTCTGTTACACTCAAGACAAGTCAGCATCACATTATCTCTGGTATGACCAATACTGCTATTTTTTCTGTCTGCGGTAAACTGGCAGGGGTCTTTATCCGACCAACACCAACGCATTATACAATTACAACTCGCGTAGTGATTATTCTGTTGTTGTTTCAGTGTGATTATAAATTCAGCGTCAATGTCAAATTTTCTGTTATTTTTTTGCCCTGTTGTTTATAACCAGAGAGTTTTTTCTGATTATATCATCGATGACAATATCACTTATTGTAGTGTCGTTATAGTCTAGAACAACTCTTCGAAGTTGATTTATTCTTCGTACTCTGGACACTGCAAAATAAACTAAATTCCACCACTCGATGAGATTATATATGATCCAAACAATTGTATCTGATATAGTCAACCCCTGAGAAGAATGTATCGTCGCTGCGTATCCTAGCTTCCATGGGGATTTATCAGCATGCAATGCATCTTCGACGACACTGATATAAACTAACACAATATCATTTAACACTAAAATCTGTTTCTCTGTCCCTGACTGTGTCAGGCCTGGAATATCAGCTTCGATATTTTGTCTTCGTGTATCCTTGGGTTTATAACACAGTGGCACTGGAAGTGTTGCAAATTTTTCTTTATGCGTGTTAAATACCTTCATCTGAAGTGTATCTCTGACTATCTTTCTACTTGCCACTATCAAATCGTTTGGTCTCCACGTTTCCCAGAAATCATTTAATGGGGTTTCCGAAATTATTTCACGCGCTATTGCACACTGGATTATATCCGGTTGTAATCTGATTAGTTTCTTGAACTCGCGTAATTCATTATCAAGTGATCTATGATCAGTACTAATTTCTTCATAATAGTCTACAAAATTCTTCAGCCAATTATGTGGAGACAAACCGACAAATGGTAAATGGCTGATAATGATCGCCACACATTATCACTTTTGTATTCGCTAGCAATAGCAAATCAAGAAACTTTTGTAATACATCTGACGACATTGTGCATATCTCATCCAAAATGATGATTTTAGGAATATATTTTTCACCCATTCGATCAGAAGTCCATTCGTCACCTTTCCATCCAAAGAAACTATGATAAGTGGAAGCATTAATTCCTCGCTGTTTCGTCTAACTTGCAAGTCTATGTGTTGGTGTTAGCATAATCATGTTTGATTTCCCTCGAAATAATTCAATCGCACGAGTCGTATTCTCTGACCCACCACAGACGTTTAAGTAACTGGTTTAATATCTACATACTGGATCGGAACACGACGGTTCGTTAGATAGATATCTGATTATTTTTCAAGTAATTGTAACATCTGCTGATTTGGAGTAATCACGTAGTATTTCCTTTATAATTCTCCACGATCCCCAACTCTCGTCTGAATTAGTGAATTCAGCTACTGCTTTGCTATATTTTACGTCTATATAAAATGAATCAGTGGCTACCCTAACCTCGGTGTCAGGAAATCTATTTATCATCGAAAGTAAATTAATAGAAGCATAAGCCAGCATAGACGACCTTAAGTACATATATTGAGGATTTTATCCATCTGTGTAAGTAACAATTGTACCTAATTTGGTTCCATCGGGCAAGAAAGCGTTTTTACGATCGACGTATATACCCCTAGATGTTACATCTGCGATTATAAAATCGTATTCAGCATCATCTATAATCAACCGCGAAGAATATCGTATGTGGTCGTATTTTCCACCTTGTGCGAATTTGCCAATTATTCTTCTACCGAAATCTTTTGCGTGTTTGGTTCTAACTTCAAAGATTTCTTTGCACCATTTCAGGATATATTCTTCGTCGAGATCGGGGAATTGTTTTTTGTTTTCGCTGATTATACTATCTAGACTATCGGGTTGTGGTAACCAGACTTCAGTTTGTTTTCGATATGATATAATTGCTTCACTGACAATCAGCGATATCAGCATTTTAGAATCTATCATATACCGTAATTGCACTATTGGCATCCAGTGTTTTTCAGAGATGTGTCTACCAAACCAAACATAACAGCAACGATGAAGTCCTTTAGCCAGTTCAAATGATACCACACGAGCGAATCCGGTTAGATCAAAATCAGGCAGTGGTCCATTAATCGCAACACGGGTCATCTCATGTGTGGGATGTCCAAATCTTTTGAAGTACTCAGTGCACTCTCCGTACCCAAGAAAACTCCCTGGATAACACGCAATCATATCAACCGAAATAATACTTTCAGGGTCATATTTTGTATTCCATAATCCACCATGATTATATTCCATGCAGCTTGATTCGATATCTGGGAGAAATTCTGCGCGTGTTGGTTTCCATAGATTTCTCTTTCTCGTGAAATGAGCTGCTACTGATGGAATTGTAAAACAGTTTGTTAATAATTGTTCTTCTTAATCTGTTGAAAAACCACTAGCTAGTTTTTTCATCTCGTTGTGGAGGGCTTCAGTACGGTATAATTCTCCGTTTCGTCTTACAAATTGATCGAATTTACCTTCTTCGTCTTCAAAACTGTGAAGTAACCACACTGACACATGATCGTTTTTATTTAACTCGTAAATAAAATCAAATAAATTTCCCCCAGAGTATTCTTCTCCTGAGAACTGCACGGGTAGATACTTTATTGTTCTATCCCGCGGAAATATTGTTATCGCAGGTGTCCATGCATGTTCATTATGGTCAATAATTTTGATTGGAGCTCCATCTGATTTATATTTTGATTCGTGTAATACCTCTCCTGTTATCGACATTACGGTTATTGGGAATCTTAATGATGTTTCTAATTTAGTTATATCTTGAGATGTTGCTCCGCTCTCCTTCACTCTTAATCCACATTCGTTTATTTTTTGGCGTCTTAGATCCGTTAATTTGTTTCCACGTAACGCATTTGTAAAGTGTTCTATTATTCGTTCTGCTACACAATTTATTCTCCCTGAAAATTTCATTGCTTTTAGTTTTTCAATACTCGGTTTATCATTTATCGGATAGATCCCATAAACAACTGCTGTTACAGGATAGGATCTCTCGTAATACGGTTTGTCAATCCCAGTCAGAATTCCTGGTTTGGAATCTTGACCCACAGTGACAGATCTCTTATTTTTCAGGATGGGTTCAAATTTGTCGCGTATAATCCAATTCCCCGTTTCTGAGCCGATAATGAATTTCATTCTAAATAAATACTTTTTCTTGTCAAGATGTGACATTACCACTGCTGCTCTTTCGTCGTTCATGGTAGCATCAACACTTCCATCAATTCGGAATGTCGACCAACAGTGAGATGCTCCGTCGCGCTTGAATTCATTAAATACATCACGGATTTTACCCAACATGCTTCTATCACTTATTAGATTCTTTGGTACATCAGCGGAGACTCTATCGAGATTGAATTCAACATTTTTACAAGGGGTAATTTTCGATAACCTCTCGAACTCCTCCATATTATAATTAAAACAAGTATTTAAAAAAAGAATTTATGATATAATGAATCATTGCAAATGGCTTATGATGGGATCAGTAACCGCTTGTAACAAATCATGCAGAAATGAATTCTGTGGATATCATTTGCAAATTGTACGTCGTGGAAGCTTAGGTCCGCTAACTTTTATCCGATGTGGGATAGGTGTTCGTGGTAAGTCGCAGTTGTGTCTCATTTATGGTGGTAAGCGATACAGAGAGTTAAAGCACGATTATAATAAACGAATCAAAGATTCCATCAAAGATTCTGTCAATGACTCTGACTCTGTCCCTGACAAAATCATAAGAACGCCTCAAGACTATATTAAAAGATTTTCAAGTATAATTAAACAAAATAATAAATTAGACAAATAGTATTTAGTATATAAGTGAACCAAGAATTTCAACAATATCCCGTGATTACCAAATTATGAAGCATCTCGTGACGGTATTGTCAGAAACCGCAGACTGAAGAACCCAGTTGGTATTGGGAATAATCATGGATATTTTATATTTAGCGCTGGAAAGAACAAATATCTTAATCACAGAATCCTCTTCGAGGTATTTAATGGATTGATCAAGGATGGTTTTGTTATTGATCACATCAATGGTATAAAAACTGATAATTCTTTAGATAATTTACGAGCTATCACACAAAGTCAGAATGCCAAATGGGGAAAGACTGGGAAGCACTCGAAAAATGCAAAACCCATAAAATCATTTAATACAGAAGATAACGAGGAAAGAGTATTTAAGTAAATGACTGAAGCCGGAAAGTATTTTGATATTTGTAGACCCTCAGTATGAAGAGTGGCAGAGAGTATCACCAGATGAGGAATTTCCAAAAGAACCGGACATAGAATTCAATTTACATACGCCTGAATTCTGTTTTGTAACACCAAGGGGAATAACTCGTGTGGGCTTGTGTATGTAGTTTGAAACAACGATAACTCTTTTGCTGTAGTCACGGATCTCAATGGGATAATGGCTCTTTTGTGTTGGTTTAATGTTTCACCAGGCAGAATAGTTCCGCATAAGGCAATCACTTATCATCATTATATCAATTTGACCGCAACCAGATGGCATCTTTAACCCGCCAAACTGATAAGATGTAACAAAACGGCACTACCCAAAGAACGAAAAACCACAACAACAACTTTAACGGATTTGTCAAAATTAACAAAGTGTATAAAAAAATTGGAAAATATGCCACGGCGTACAGAATAACTGTGATAAAACCCTTCACATGATACACATATATCGTATTTAAAAGCACATACCTGTAGATACGGACATTAGCGTATTCCATACGCGTTGGGATGTCGTCCTGGGCCTATCGTTCGAATCTCGTGGCAGGCATTATTGTCGACGGTACCGATTTCGAGCTTTTTATGATTGGGGGCTTTAAGCCATTCGAAACTCAGACTGAAACAACCATATATCACACACCGTCACACGGGTTGTGAATGTCTTTTGCATTCAAACCGGGTTGATTTTGTGGGGTTTATGATTGGTTTCAGTTTGAATGTAAAATCGCCCCCGTCATACCATCATACTATTGTCATCCTATATTCCAGTGTTATACTTCATGTATCATTCATTGTAAATACCATAACCATGTCATTGTATATATGTGTGCCTTACAAACTCGCCATAACACTCGAATTGGGGGTTGAAAAATCCTGTGATCAATTATGTATATATGTATATATGTGTGTTTTACAAACTCGCCATAACACTCGAATTGGGGGTTGACAAAGGCTGTGCTGTCCTATATATCAAATTTGTATATATGTATATATGTAAATGTGACGTCCATTCACGAAATATAACATCTTGGAGTTCTAATCCGTTATTTGACGAGTTAGATCTCTTCTTGGAGACTATGTTTCGTGGTACCTCTGGCCTGGTCAGATGTGAATAACACCTGAGGGGTTCCAAATGGGGTTTTTCATGTATATCTATAGGCGCAATAAGATGTGAATACACCTTAATGCGAACGGAGTTCATCATATCATACGAAAAAACGGGTCAAAAATTGACCCCCAATTTTTTTAATTTCATATTAAATACATACTATTTCATATATGAATGTCGAAAATATAAACGAGATTATTAACAAGATTTCAAGTTTGAAAAATCAAGGAATTCAAATGTCAGATAAATTGTAATCAAATTCTTTCTGAATTTCAAGATATTGATGATAGCGCTAGGAATAACAGGTATGTGTTATCAAAATCCTATTCCTTTATAAAGAGAATCCAGCACGCTATTTATGACTCCCTTGCATTCTGTAACGACATCAATAAGTTCGTCCCGTTATTCACTGCAGTCGAAAAGGTCAGAAACGAATTGGGGAAACAATATGAAATCAAACGCACAATTAACTCGAAAATCAAAACAATAAAAGAGATTATCCTCTAAAATGAAAATTCCCCCCTTGACTGCCTCAACACAGTAAACACGCCATACATGAATAATACAGGGTATGAAACAGAAGTATAATAGACAGGCATGCACTTACTCACCCATAACAGAATTCTATTCTGGTGATTAATCACTACGCGGAAGCATAACACACACAAAAGAATTTCGGGTGACTTCTTTTTCACTGGTGACTTCGTCACTACATTTGGATCGTTTATTATATTTATAATGGTGGGTGAAGCACTGACAACTAATTTAGCACGCGAACGATTACCTTCGATTAAGAAGTTTATTCCAGTTCGTGATTCCGTTCGAAATATGCTCCAAACGAGACAGGACCTTCAAACCGACTTTGCGGCGGACACTGAACAGTAACCACGGCTACTAAAGATACTGTACCAATACTTGAAAAAATAGCAAAGGAAACTGAAAAACATCACCGTTGGTAAACTCCCTCCTGATCCAAAAAAAAAACCCAATGAAAAAATAGTAGAGGACTTACGTGCGAGATTTAATGAGGAGGGTTTAGCAGCAATGGATGAGACTGAAAAATGTTGAAAACAGAACAACACACGTATATTAAAAGTATAGAACATTGGGCTGATGTGTTTTTACAAAATCAAAACTAACACAAGTCGAATTGATACAACAAATACATCATACATTAATATCTAGAAGCGGTGAGTATAGTGTATAATCAATATGAAGAACTAAAAACAAAAATAAAAAAAAACCGTAAAGATTTCAAAGAAAAAGACAACAGTCTTCAAAGAAAATATCTTTCTCACCTCAACGACAACTACCACCTGACGATGATAATAAGCAATCATTGTATATGCCATCAGATCAAGATGAATCTAATGATGAACTTTTTAGTTATTTACAAGATCAGTAAATGGGTACACAGGGTGCAACTGGTATCACTAAAAAAGATGGAGATGGATATCAAAGGGGTTTTTCAAGTAGTGGTATAGTTCGTTGTCCTAATAGTATTCTCTCGGATATATCACGATTAGAAGTTCTCGTAGGAGGGAAACGAGTGGGAAATAACTCACCGGAAGTAATTGATGAGGCAGCTGACTATTTGAGGGTGGTATCATGGATATTGATATATACCGAGAGTTTATTGATGAGCTAGCCGAAAATCCTACACTACAACCACAGCAAACCAAATAATGTCTATGTCTATTGCTCAATAATATGAACCAAAAAGGGGGCGGGGATACAAAAAACGGCCTGAGACTAGGAACAGTTTACTAACAACAATAGTTCCCATGTCAAATTTTGATTTACTCGATGCTGCTAAAAAACTAGCGATAAAAAATTTAGAGGTGTTTTTATGCGAGAACAATTACCACAACAACCAAACAGCGTTGAGACCGGTATTATTAATCTCGATAACAGCACCGGACCTAGAACTCACTGGGTTGCATACGCGATTGATCCGCGTGCAATTGTTTATTTCGATTCATATAGGTTAGCGCCGCCTAAAGAATTTACGCGTTATATAAACCACTTAAAAATTCCTATCTGATATTCTACGCTACCAACACAGAAAATGAATGACCCACCAATATGCAGCATAGAAGTATTGAATGTCCACAAAGCTATTTCATCATCGGGAAAACCACCACATACAACCATACAGGAATATACGAGTAATCGCTTTTAAGAGAGAAATTAAATAAAATAATGTGATTGATATTTGTGGGAGATCTTTATCAAGCCTGAAAAAAACCAGCGCGGAAATATCTGCAACCGGTGATGTAAAAAAAAATAATCGAAGATGAAATAGCTGAGATGTTGAACTTAGCAAGTGTTGATCCCAATGAAATAGTTGTATTTAAAGATCGTCAGGGTAGATTGAAAACTAGTAATGTTTCTCTCGATGATATTTTAGTTAAACGACGCGACGCAGTAGAAGATACTATCGCGTTGTTTTCCAAGGAGGGTAAACTCAAACCAGGCGTCCTAGTTTCAAGTATTGTGGATGCCCAACAAAAACTACAATCAGAATGCAACGATCATATAATTAATTTTGGTCGATTATAATTGATAACATCGAAGCCCCGATAAATAATTTCTTCGGTGTTCCACGTTCGCAACCCGAGTTGCAAATCATACATGTAAAAACTGCTATCGATAATTTGGCAAAATTGCGATCCGATTATGACGCTCATGTAGTTAAATTTACTAATCTGCTTAAAAACTTTAAAAAATTCTGATGATACCCTCTATAATGTTTTTGGCAAAGATGCAAAACAAGATGAAATTAAAATAGATCTCGATGATATTATCACGAAACTTGATGAATAACCTCGATTAATCAGCGATTAGGGGTTATTCGCGAAGAGAGATCATTTTCAGATGCAATCGTGGAAATAAGGAGGACAATCACGGATTTTAAAACGATCAACGATGCCATCAAGGATGATCTACCGAGAATGATAGAAAAACTTGAAAAAAATAAAAATCCCTCAAGAACAAAAAATATCATAAATAACGTGTACGCGATTCAACACAGATCATTTACGTGGACACCACAAAATAACATATTAAATATAACCGCGACCTTTAAAGGTATTTATCGATTAACACTAATATCAACGACGCAATTTAATATTCATCAACGAGTTCATCTGGGGTCAACAATATGATATCAGCGATCACCTACAAGGGAACAATTGAACAGTTCACGATAGTATCCACTGATAATAATTTGGCTAGGGTTTCAGTAACATGGTATGTGGAATTTGTAGCGGATTTAAGTAAAGAACTTAATTGAATTCTGTTGTAATAAATAAAATGTCATCACAGCAGTATCGCTATGATCAGGTCAGAGAATTTCAAACTAAACTCAAAACCCTTACTGAGGAGTACCAAACAAAATTAAAAAAAATACCGACGAAGAATCACCGCAGTTGATGTTACTGTGTACTCGGTATTAGATGTAATCACCGGAGCCGGTATAATACTCTCCTCGTTGACAATGATTGCTCCGATAGCTGTTCCAATTTGTATATCAGCGGCGACAACAATCGCGGGAATTATTTCGATTATAACTAAAAAAAAAACATCATGCAGCCAGCGCTAACTACAAGATTACTTAGTTAAATTCCATGTTGTGTCAACCGCGTACTCCCAATTAGTCTCGATGATATCGTCCTCCCTAGATGACACATTAATATCAGATAATGAGTTTTCAGCGATGATACGTGTTTATGATTCCGCGATGTCAAAATTAGAGCGACAACACGAATATAATAACAATGGCGACATCGCAAAAACGACTTCAACGAATAGCAGAAAATACCACACCACACCGGTTAAAACCAGCATGATCTCAATAACCTCAATCAATCCTGAATTCAGTGTGAATTTCCCTTCTGCGATTCCGGTGAAGGAGATAGCACTAGCAAAATTATGAGTGTATCACAGTTGGCCAAATATTAGATCAAAATCATTCGGTGGTCAACAAACGAATAATTCCCTGGTGTTTGTGAGTAAGAATAAACCCGACTCCTGACTGGAACGTTGTTTCGTTACCATCTGGGTCCTACCAAATCGAACAGATCAATAACGAATTACAACACAGAATAAAATCCATTACTGGAAAAGAATCAAAAATCGCTGTAACAGTTAATGAGCCGACATTATCATCTGCCATTGAAATAAACTCGCCCGGGTATCCGCAGATATCTATCAGAGTTCTATAAGAACCGTGCTAGGATTGCCTGAAAACCCACCTCGACAAGAAACCGTTAATTTACCACCTGAACCGAAAAAATCTGATTATACTTCAAATAAGGAATCATATCATGATGTAATAATATCGTACGATGGAAATTTTCAAGCTCTGGGATTTTTTCGTGGGTGGATTGAACCAGGTGGTGGATGGTATCAAGTAATTCCAAGTAGAATTACTGAACACTTTATAAAAATAAAAAATAAATTTGAAAAATATAGACATATTCTAAGAGAAAAACTTTCCAAAGAATCCCCCCGAGATGAAATCATCAAATACATAGAAATATGTAATCAAATTATCGTTGATATGGAAGTATTTAATTTATGGATTATTCAAACAATCTTAAATGATACAAATCCTAAATCAAGAATAGAATTTGCAAAAACATATAAAATACGTGTAGAAGATATTCCAGCATTTAAGTTTCCTGAGTATAATGTAGACCAATTAAAAAAATCAACCAATGATCTCTTCGATGAGTACTTTCCACAAATACTTGCCGCATGGAAAAAAATAACACAATCACAGGCAACCATCCTCAAGCATAATAATGACCCAGACGGATACGGGCGGCATATCGCTCCTCAAAACGTCAATATATCCTCGGTGTTTGCATTGAATTTAGTGTGTGATGTTATCGAAGGAAGTTATCAAATAAATCTCGAAAGATCAAATCAAGCTCAACAAGGATATATTTTATATTCATTTTACCAACAGCTCCTCCAGTGTTTTCAATCATTGAGGATCCAACTAATCCAGACTATATGCGATGTCATAATAATTCGTTAACGAGAATTAATTTTAAACTCACTGACCAGTCCAATAATCTGATTGATTTACGAGGTGAGGTTTTACAAATTAGTCTGTTTGTGAAATCGTAAAAAAGATTTTTACACCCATAGAAGCAGAGTGGGTGCGACAACGACTTTGCGTCCCCAAAGGAAACTTTTTTTTTTTTACGATTTTGGAGGAAGCCTTGGTTTGCCAAATGAACGCTTTTTTTCACGATTTTGGAGGAAGCCTTGGTTTGCCAAATGGACGCTTCTAAAAAGTTATCGGATCCGCCCCCTCTGCTGCTCGGCCAACTAACTAGAACAAAGGGTTAGGGCCAAACACTTCGAGTTTATTTTTGTTGGGGTTTTTGGTTGATTTGTTGTGAAAAAGTTATTCTGTACTGGTGCTATGTGTTTGTCACATCTCATAATACGGATGGATACATATATATAGGTAGGCATATCTTTAACGGGTTTTAGCAACACATTTAGCACAATGATGGATGTAAAGTGTTGAATATAATTAATAATAATAATAATAATAATAATAATAATAATAATAATAATAATAATAATAATAATAATAATGATGATGATGATGATGATGATGATGATGATGATGATGATGATGATGATGATGATACTACTACTTTTTCAGAGCGTGACTCAGTCACGAAAAAGAACTAATCTAACTTGAGCACTCTGATATGTATAAAATACAAGCTAATTATAATACGTTTACACACACAGATTAACAGTACGTAAATAATTATTTACATTAATGATACAGTAATGAATGTATGAAAGTGAAACAGTGGAGATAGGTGGTGTAACGCGCACTTTAATAAATGTCATATTTTGTTTTGTTTGTTTTCGTTTTTGTTATTTCATCTATCTCATAAATCTGCTGTAGATGGAATAGACATTTAGAGTTGTATTACATTTATATGTAATAAATTTATTACAAATAAGAGCACCTGAAAATTGAAACTTATTTTTGAATAGCTTAATTACTGGCTCGAGTGCATTGAAATTCTAACCTTTGAATGGTCTGAGCTTTTGGATATCAAAAGATTCTAATTGCTGTGAAATGGTGTTCTATAAATGAGTGCAGGTTTTGAAGACACCTCATCTTGGTCCTTCTCAAGAATATCCTTTCAAGGAATGGTAATACTTTGATTGTATGCACTGTATTTTGAGAGAGAGTGATAGAGAGAGAGAGAGAGAGAGAGAGAGAGAGAGAGAGAGAGAGAGAGAGAGAGCTACCAAAAGATGATATAATACAAGCAGAGAGAGAGAGAGAGAGAGAGAGAGAGAGAGAGAGAGAGAGAGAGAGAGAGAGAGAGTAAACTATTTGAAATGTAAAATTTTATTTTAAATGCACAATTTAAAAACGTCAATGACCTCAGCTTAGAACATTAACACAGAAAGCATCCAAAGGTATACCAGATTGCTTCCATTAGTCGTCTACTACTTCATGTTGCATGGCGCTTCGGGCGTGTCCTACAGCCTATGCCTACAAGGGGTGATGGGTTGTCTTAGGGTGGAAGCAATGGAGGGCAGGTGCAAGAGTATTTTGCAGCATAGGCGAACTTTCCACCTTGCGTATCCCCACGACCCACCTTATAGCATCGCTTATTATAAACTTTCAAAACGGAATACTGCATTATGTGGCGAGTGGGCGGCAACAGAGCAAGAGTAGGACATATCTGTAATAATTCGAGAGAACGACGAGTTTAAATGTTTAAATGCAAGTTCAACGACGCTGTATCTTCCTTAATTTAATCTTTCTACATCAAAAGAGTCAAACATTTTTGTCGCCCCCTCCACTCTCCGCCAACCTTGGCATCCTAGGCACCTGTTTATTTTGCCTAGTTCCTAAACCGATCCTTGGTTAGGGAGTACTAATGAATGTAATGACAGGGCCGGCTCAGACATATAGACGAACAAGAATGTCGCATAGCTTGCTAGGCTTGAAGGTGAGCTAGATAGGCGGAAGTGAGTTTTTGTTACCTCTGTGTAGATGGGGGTGGGAGAGTCGCCAAGGTCACAATATATGCCAGGGTGCCAGGAAACTCTTGGGTCGGCTAAGTGAAACGTACATCAGCGGGCATGTCCATAACCAATATGATTTAAAATGTAAATGTACATGTAGTGAAATTTATATGGTAATTTTTGCTTTCACAGGAAACTAACTTAAAGTATAAATTAACAACATCAGTACCACTGTACATCATATTTGTGTTGATTATTACATTAATATATATATATATATATATATATATATATATATATATATATATATATATATATATATATATATATATATATATATATATATATATTAATTGTGTGTGTGTGTGTGTGTGTGTGTGTGTGTGTTTCATTTTGTGTTCTCTAATGTCAAATGAAAATTAACTTAATTTATTAATGATTGATAATATCACTTCTTATTAAATGTATTTTCCCACGTTGATTAGTGTACCCATCTCAATAAAAATTTTACAGTTCCAGAAAGCTGTCAATTAAAGTCAAATACTGTGTACAAACCTCGTTTAGGGATATGGCGATACAATGTAGCTTGTCAGCTTGATGGCTTTGGTCCAAAAAGTGACAGACAGAGTGGCAATTTTGTGGAAGACAAATAACCATGTGGGAATAAATGTGACAGTAATAGTGCAAATTAAGCCAAAAATAAACGAAACCTCTGTCAGCAACTCAAAGAAAAGTATTTGAAACACTTTTATGTGTGCTTGATTCCCAATATTTCTGTCAATAAGACAATAATAAGAATGTTAGATACAGTGTATTTATTTGGCTGAAATGAGTAAATATCTCCAATCAAGTTTATTCTCTTAAAAGTATGGCATTTACGTGCAAGAGATTGGATAATATGAATCATCTATATGCAGGAGTACTTATTGTATGAGCGTACTGCACGTGCAATCCTTCCTTTAATTTCGTGCAAAATTCCGTCGTGAGTTACTGCTGGGGCTAGATTTAGTTTACTAAGGAAATAGTTACGGATGGTTTATTCAGCGGATACTTGAATTTAGCGAACGTAAGATCGTCTCGAGAAACTATTTAGTATTGAGGCAATAGTATATATTGCAAAATCAGGAGGCCTTATCTAAAGATAACTTAAACATGGCTTCGTTCTCAAACATTGATGTAAAATTCAATCTGATTCATAATTGTGATGATCATGAATTTCGTTACTGGCAAAGGCATTTACATGTATGCAGGAAATATAATTACATAATGGCATGACTGGACATTATTTTTTAAGGTTTTGATGCAGCGATGTAATTGAAATGATGAAAAAATCAAACAATCAACTCCACACTATATATTAAATTCAAATTCTCGTTTTCAGAATGTGGCTGAAATGCAGACCTCGATGCTATCCATTCTCTGGTCTGTTGTGATTACCGAAGTAACTTATATTTATTGATGGAATTCTCTGAAGAATGTGTCAGCACAATAACTCTCAGAACAATAATAAAGATCTACGAACATTTAAATAATGTAATCGGTATCGTGCAGTATAAATGTCTAACAGACAAGATGGTATCCGGTAAACATTGCATCATTAGTGACGGTGTGACATCATCCGACACACAAGGCATACAAATGGAGGAATCTGTCCATAATTTCCTCTCAAGAATGAGATTCGATTTTCAGACTATATGTCATTTAACATTTTTTCTTGGCAAATGATACCATTTCTTAACTTGGGATTGGACGATGGTCTGACTTCCGTTTGTAAGGAAGCTATGAAAATATCACCGTATTAGCGTCAATATTCCATTGACTTGGGATATTTATTGAAGATATCGTACTTCTTAGAAATATTGTGGTCTGCTAGTGTTAGTACGTGATTTTTACGTGAGATAACTTTTAGCACTTTTAAACACATCAGCGTCTTGCTAAAATTTAATTTTTAGTGTAAGGCATATTAAGTATTCAGTGTTTTGGTATTTCGGTCAGGCGTTAAAAGTATTCATACCTCTAATGTACCATTCATTTTTGAATTCCAACAAAACATGCAAGAGGCCAAATACAATCTATTTTGTAAACGGTATTAGCTTTTTAAAAATAGTATCTACGCTCGCACATTTCACGATTAATGATAAGTTTCTGCCATCTATCAATTATAATTAAATTCTGAAATTTTACAACACCTTATAACATTGATTCATTTAATTTGGATCCGAACTTTAAATTTATGGAATCTTAAAGTTCGATTCTGCGGTTAGGAAACATTTTTTAATTTTATTGATAAATTGGAAATTAGCTACCTAAGATGTTTGATTTCCAAAGTTACTGATACCAATATTTGAATTTCATACATACAGCGGGCTAGAAGAGTGATAAATGCACGAATTTGTCATATAGATATATAAACTGAAGTGCGATAGAAGCATACATGGATATCACCCCTTCTAAACTAGTAACGTTAACGTACATATGGCAACTTCCCAATAGCAAACTATTATAAAGGAATACTTCCTGCATCGAGTTTTGCGTGATAATTCATAAATGGACTTGATAGATTCATCTCTGTTTATGAGTTCCTGCGGGAAAGATAAAGACAGACAGGCGCCCTTTTTAACAGTAGGGACATTTATCGTAAATGTATTTAAATATAACGGATGATAACATTAACTAGAGAGTAACAGTTTCACAATACATTTAAGTATTTTAGCTATGTATAATGCCTTACACACACACACACACACACACACACACACACACACACACACACACACAGAGAGTTTCTCTTGTAACTCAAGGGTTCCATAAAAGGTGTTATATGGCCTCAGGATCCATTGCTGCATATAAGTGGTGCTGCATGCAGGGCGGTATACGTTGCCAAGATACTTCCTTTTACAAAATGAAGATATATAATCACCGCCAAGAAGGTTTATGGACCTCATCTTCGCTTCGGTTCCATCGATCTTTCTTCGGGTAACTATGGATCGATAATATAATATAATATAATATAATATAATATAATATAATATAATATAATATAATATGATATGATATGATATGATATGATATGATATGATATGATATGATATGATATGATATGATATGATATGATATGATATGATATGATATGATATGATATGATATGATATGATATGATATGATATGATATGATATGGTATGGTATGGTATGGTATGGTATGGTATGGTATGGTATGGTATGGTATGGTATGGTATGGTATGGTATGGTATGGTATGGTATGGTATGGTATGGTATGGTATGGTATGGTATGATATGATATGATATGATATGATATGATATGATATGATATGATATGATATATGATACGATACCCTACCCTACACTACACCACACCACACCACACCACACCACACCACACCACACCACACCACACCACACCACACCACAGTACAGTACAGTACAGTACAGTACAGTACAGTACAGTACAGTACAGTACAGTACAGTACAGTACAGTACAGTACAGTACAGTACAGTACAGTACAGTACAGTACAGTACAGTACAGTACAGTACAGTACAGTACAGTACAGTACAGTACAGTACAGTACAGTACAGTACAGTACAATACAATACAATACAATACAATACAATACAATACAATATAATATAATATAATATAATATAATATAATATAATATAATATAATATAATATAATATAATATAAATCACTAAAGGGAAATAAATGCATACACATGTTAAAGTATGTACACTCTCCAAGGAAAATAATGCTCCGACTTTGTTACACTCCAGTTATATATCTATCATTAGCTAAATATTGGATGATTTCCGCTTATACGAAATAAAATTTCTAAGCAGCATCATAACTTAAAATAACTTCAAACGGCTCCGGTGGCCTAGTTGTTAGAGCGTCCGCTCCGCAAGCGGGAGGTCGTGGGTTCGATCCCCGGTCGAGTCATACCATATACTTATAAAAACTGGTACTAACAGCTGTATCGCTTGACGCTCAGCATTAAGAGATTAATGTTAGGACTGCTTGGTTTGGTGTCAGGATAATGTGACTGGGTGGGGCATCATGTTACATGTCTGCGGCATGATGCCCCAGTGCTAGACATCACTTTAAATTGCCTCACTGACGACATTGTAGCGATATGAAGGAACAATTGTAATAGCTACATTAAAAACATCCCAATCAAACAAACAAACAAAAATATATCTATCTGGTGAGACTGTATGTCTTCTTTCTAGACTAGGTTTTCCGTATTGTTTTCTTAAATATATTAATTCACTAAATATTGGATGATTTCCGCTTCTACGATATAACATTTCTAAGCAGCAGCATAACTTACATTACACATTCTCTTAGTCAGTTTGAGTTCTAGTAATGAACCGTTCTTTATCTCATTGCTGTTTGTCGTAAGAGCAACATGTGTAAGACCTACATATCATTTTCTAGACTTCAATAATTTGATCTGTGTTTTTTTTGATAATTGTATCTGTTTAGGTTCCATTGTTCGTGCTTGGTGGTGGTGACTTTGTTAGTTTTATCATGTGTTTGTTCAATTGTTTGTGTTTGTCGTTGGTGCCTTCGATAGTTTTATCTATATAGGTTACATGGTTCGTGCTTTTCAGTGGTCACTTTAAATGTTTTATCTGTGTAGGTTCCATGGTTCGTGCTTGGCGGTGGTGAGTTCGTTAGTTTAACTGTTTATCTTCCATGGTTTCTGCTTGTCGATGGTGACTTCGGTAGTTTTATCTATGTAGGTTTCTTGGTTCGTGGTTGGCGGTGGTGACTTTGATCGTTTTATCTGTGCAGATTCCACGGTTCATGCTTGGCATTGGTGAACTGGATAATGTTATATGTGCAGGTTCCATGGGTAGTGCTTGGCTCGTGCTTGGCCGTGGTGACGTTGATACTTTTATCTATGTAGGTTCCATAGTTCGTGCTTTCATAGGTTTTGTCGGTGTAGATTCCATGGTTCGTGTTTGGCGGTGGTGACTTTGCAGGTTCCATAATTCGTGCTTGGCAGTGGTGACTTTGATAGTTTTATCTGTGAAGGTTCCATGGTTAGGGCTTGGCGGTGGTGACTTAGATATTTTTATCTCTGAAGGTTCCATGGCTCTTGATTGGCGGTGGTGACCTCGATAGTGTTATCCGTGTAGGTTCCATTTGTCGCGTTTTTACGTTGGTGACTTGGATAGTTTTATCTGTGCAGGATCCACGGTTCGAGCTTTTCGTTAGGTCTTCGATAGTTTTATCTGAGTAGGTTCCAATGATCGTGCTAGTGTTATCTCTGTAGGTTCCATGGGTCGTGCTTGGCTTGTGCTTGGCGGTGATGACTTTGATAGTTTTGTCTATTCAGGTTATATGGTTAGAGGTTTTCGTTAATGACTTCGATAGTTTCATCTGTGTAGGTCCCGATGGTCGCGCTTGGCAGTGGTGAAGTTTATAATTTTATCTGTGTAGGTTCAATACATCGTGCTTTGTTGAGGTGACGTTGCTAGTTATATCTCTGTAGGTTTCATGGTTCGTTCTTGGCGGTGGTGTCTTCGATAGTTTAACTGTTTAGCGTCCATGGCTTGTGCTTTGTGGCGGTGACTACGATAGTTTTATCTGTGTAGTTTCCATGGTTTATGCTCAGAATGATAAATACAATAGTCTCAAGCAAACTCTGAATCATTAATTGATGTGTTTAACCACCCACATCGTGAAAGAAAAACAAAAAAAATATTTTTTTTTTATTCAAGCAACGCTGGTAATTCGATCTCCATCATCAATATGATATAATTTATCTATTGGAGTGTGTACAATGATGCAAAAAATATATATATTGTTCTATATATATTGTTCGATAAATGCTGGTAGTACGTTAAATAGTTTCTTGAGGGTGCTTCAGTGCTCGGGCCTAACATTGTAACCATGCATCATATGATATAGTGTCATATTTTGTGAATCCAAGCTAATTGTGTGTTGATTTTTTATTGGACCGTCTCATCAGCCTAAATCCAACTTTTTGTTGTTGTTGTATTCTTGTTACCCAAGTCAGTTTTATTAGTCTCAAACAATAACATTTTGCCACCGCTGATTCTTTACGAAATCTGAACTCGATAATGATAGAGTCCCAAACCCTAATTTATTTTGTATATTTCACCGTGTGTTATAAGAGCTCGACGTTTCGTCGGGACAGCTGATGATTTTAAATGAAAGAGACAAAAGGCAATTCTAAATGAAAGATCTGTTAATTTCATATAATAGTCGGCAAGGGATTAGTTCTTTTACTTACCAAACTATACATCATATTCTTGCTAAAAAAAAAATGAAAATGCTAGCCCGCGACAAGTCGGAGTCTCTTTGATTTGATCAACCATTACCACGTGATTAACTATTTAGCGTTGCGAGACACAACAGTATCTTTAAACAGAATTTCATGGATGTCATGAATACAATGATTTTCATGGAAGTTTTAAAAAAAAGAATGAAAATACTTTCTAGTTTTTGTTTAGCAAGTTCTGATTGTTGCTTACTAATATAATGTTTAATTGGTACAATTATATACATTTTCTATAGAGGCGATTCATGCAAACTGAAGGCTTGCTCTCTGATTATAAACGTTTGCGTTTTGTCTGAGAAAGAAATGGACACCATGGTATCTTACTTCTTCTAAAGACTAAATGTCATATTAAACGTTTATTGAAAAGTGTCCAACTCCAATGCAAAGGCGTCATCTTATATTTTCGCCACTTTCACTGGTTCTGGCATACCGATTAGATAAGGTGTGTGTTTACAGCTCAAACGGTCATTGGCGTCTGACTGTCTCTTATCTCCCGGAGGGATCTCTTTGTGTGCAAAATGTATCTGTTTTGAATAATAGACATATCCTTAGAGAACATCTATTAGAAGGGTTTCCTTTTTCAAGACCCCTTTAAACTAACTTCCCTCCAGGGAGCCGACCTGCTTGAATCAAGCTATAGTTTTCATTGATGATGTGGAAACAAAGCTGGTCGAAGCTTTTTTATGCACATATTTCTGATTCAAGACATTTTTCAATATACAAGGAGGTTATACAATCTGAAATCAATAATACTTGTAAAAGATGTTTCTGTAGAGACATGATACAAAGTTTATACTCTGAAATGATTAGAGACCAACTTATAATTTTCTTTTGTTTAATGATGATCTATGATATGTTGTTTTCTGGAAGTTATTACGCGGTAGGGATCAATTAGTCATACATTAAAAGCAATTACCAATATAATAGAAATACAATGAAGGTGTTCAAAGTTTTTTTTTATACTTAAAATAACAACAAAAGAGAATCAGATTGTGTATGTTTAATTTCCTCCTTTGCTAGCTGTTAAGTACGAGATACGTATGCATCAGATAAAATACCAATATTACTGGCAGGCAATAAGAATTGCTTTTTTGTTTAAGTCGTTGTAATAGATGTCACAATTTGCGTTTTAAGCACAGTTAAAGAAATACGAGATATTATAGAAATGTCGCTCCACACTGTCAAGATATCATAGACTGAACGATGTGATGCCAGTGTGATACTATTAGTGCAAAACAATAGATCTTAATTGATCGATCTCTAGATCAATATCCAGTATTACGATTAAATTGGCATTATATAAAGTATGTTCTAGTGTTTGAAAATGGCAGTTATATTACTTCCGGAAAAGAAAAGAAATAATCATACTATACCAGTACCATATAAAAATATTCTTTTCCGACCATGTAATTAGGAGAAGAATTTTATAACCAGTCAAGCATTAGAACTTACTAGTTGTAATTGTTCTGACAAGTATGTAGATCGAATCATGAACAGTGAAAAATTAAGCAATACTGAGAGAGAGAGAGAGAGAGAGAGAGAGAGAGAGAGAGAGAGAGAGAGAGAGAGAGAGAGAGAGAGAAGCTACCAAAAGATGATATAATAAAAGCAAAGGCACCAAGTATGCCAAACTGTTTTGTCTTAATACCCATATCATCGTATGTCCCATACGATATGTGATACCGCTATTCCCTATGTACGTGAACGCTTTCGTGCTAGTTTGGCATTACCAAGATGTGCATGATGCAGTTCAGTGCGATTCCATTCTTTATCTGCCTCAAGAATACAACATTCATGCAGGTGATATCCTGTAATATAACTCATTCATGAATGAAAAGTATAATTCTGTGGTATATTATACTTCTTCTGTGTTCAGTATAATGCCAACTTAAAAACATCACACAGCTGGAATTGTCTACGGAAACGTAAACATTACAACTGGAGTTAAACATTATAAAACAATGACGCATGCCTGTAACTTTCGAACAATAAGAAAACTAATATAATATAAGGTTTCAAAGTTTCAAAGTTCCAAAAACTACAACGCTTTCATTTACGTTGATTGTTTGTCATGTTTGTTTGTGCTTTTGTGATTGCCATTCTTCCACTATCTGCGTGGGTTCGAGTCTCGTGTTCGGCCAATGTGGCTATATGAGAAAGCTTGTCAGTAGCTTCTCGTAGGTCGATGGTTCTTTCAGAGGTTTCTCCGGTTCGTCCTCCATCATTTATACTGGCTGCCATGCATAGCCGATCTTGAGCTGAACAATGGCGTTAAGCATAATAAAAAGCATTAAAATCATATGATGTCGAGGATCTATATTATCGGGTTATTCGAAGTGTGCAGCTTGTTTGCTGCATAGCACCACCGATCGTTTACTTATCTTATATACATTGCATGACCGTAATTTACTAGTTCTGCATAACCAATTGATAACGAGAAAATTTCGGGGTTGCTGACGATAACACTATTTTAAGAATACACCCATGAAAATCAATATTTCAAAATGGACGTTCGCAATGCACTCAAATAGAATCGATAACTTCTTGACATTGGTATAACTGTAACAGACTGCTTAGCCAGGTTTGTAGTCTGATAATATACAATCATGTTACACTGCTTAGCCAGGTTTGTAGTCTGATAATATACAATCATGTTACACAAGAGTTAGATTACATAATTACCATATTGTCAAGAACGAAGAGATCGAATCTATGGTAGTATATAATAGTCTAAATGTGAAGTATGAATGGTTGTTCATTTCTGGAGGATTTCATAACTGACAGGTGTTGATTTTAAATCTTCGTTGTACACGATGTATTGCTTTTCATTGGAATATAAGCAGTTTGTTTAAACAGTTTGAGGTCAACATATTTCAACAAATACTCATACTGGATGTCCGTCCCCCAGCGCAATATCGCCTCTACTCTTCCCGTCACAGGTGGTCAGGTAGATGACTTGAATTCTCTCTGATAAGTTTCGTTCGGACGGCACAGGCTGCAAAATATACATCAAGTTATTAACATTAGGACCAGCATTTATTTTTTTCGGTATTCCCACGATATCAGAGTAACTCCCTTTCAATGATCTGGACTCTACATGGTGTCTGTTTATCCAACATTTTCCGCAGTCATCTGACATAAACTGGAAAGGCATTTTAATATAGACCAAATAAGAAAAATACTCATAATTAATATCGAGAAGGCCAGTTATTTTATTTACTTATTGGCCGATCACAAACTTAAAGACACACGATATTACAGCATTCCGGTATATCTGATAATGCCACATTTTTAATAGAGCGATACTTTTTTTTTTTCACAATCTTCGAATAGACTTTGATTTGTTTGTTACAAAATTTATAATATAAATCTTCCTACTTGAAGATCGCACTTTAACATTGAGAACGTGTATACTATAAATCATCACTATTCGAATATGTCATTGTGAAATAATATGTCTACTTGAAGACTTTTTCCAAAACTGTGCTCAGATAAAAAGTCATTACCAAATTTGCCGATTTGTAAATATTCGATCGTAATTACTTGAAGGGATGTTATAGAATCAGCTATGATGTATCATTGTAATGTGTCTCGTGCCATCACAATATGATATTATTTGCTGAGCAATTTTTTATCCTATTGCCTGATAGAAATTTCCGACTGAACCATCAGATATATTGAATAAATTTAAACTGTACATTTTCTTGATTTCTACAATTCAAAAGGGAGAGCACGCACTTCAGTTTTGACCGTTCTAAACTTGACTGCATAGTTGTACTCTTATTTCCTTAAAATTACTCTTTCTGAATTTAAAATATCAATATTCTTCCATTAATAATAACACATTAAAGTCATGGAACTCAGGCAATGAAGCAATTCTGATTTCATGTAGTCACGACTGATGACAACACAATTGAATTTTTACCATGTTCGTTTAATATAAACCTAGAAACTGTACCCATTTGAATTGTTTTAGTATTTTCCTTTCAAACATATAAATGAAGTTTAAACCTTTGACTGTTACTATAGATTGCTAACTGGTGAAATATCGAACTAAAGTCAGTTAAACAACTTTTTGCACATGTATTGATGCAGATAGCAATGACAAAGTATTGTAGGGCGCCACCGCCAACGTTTTATCTGAATAAAATGTAAACGTATAACATACATCACTGAACAATTAACAACTTTGCACATCCGGGCATTTTTCGCAAGTCGTTATATCACGCTCAACACCGGTGTGTTTTGAAATAAAATAAAATAGTGTGCCACTAGCTATTGAAATACATTGCTTTTAATTAGGTTGCACGGGAAAACATTGTCATATGAACCGAATTCTTAACGTAAATGTTTGAAATAAAATGCGGAAAAAAGTAATAGATAATTTGCCATGAAGAAATTATATGTTGTTTCGGTTACTATGACAATTGCTAATTTCGTCTCAGTCTAGCAGAAAAGCATCATCCAGTCCTTCTACTTTAGAACACTCACACACATAATTTCATTCTTTGTGTCTGTTGGGGTGTCTGTGTGTGTATGTATTTGTGTGTTTGGTACAAGTCATCACCGAATTTATCATTTTTTGCGATGTTGAATACTAAATATTCGATAGGACATTGTACACAATTTATTCTTAGGAAGAACATTAGACCTAGGTTGAATATGTTATTCATTAAGTCATACTTTCTTCTGGTGTCAAAAGCTTCATATTTTTTTTGTATATATCTTATGAAATCTTCTCTAATAAACCTGAGGATCTGTCTAAATGATTAATTATGCTTCTTTGGGTCCGATGTCACACGGAAGGTCTGACAATAGGTTGTTTGATCTCAGTACTCCACTGGAGTCTGTGACTTAAAATTCTATCGATGGTTGTGCAAATACGGCTTGTTCGTGACATGAGACAATAGTTACACTCGTGTTTTCGTTTTTTACATGGGTAGGTACTGGCATCACTGTTGCTTCTATCCATAATGACAAGAATCCCCATTCGACAAAATTGTATTGACTATATGGCATTGACAGATGAATCAGGTAAGTGTTTCAAATGTTAATAGTGGATGCGTTATGGTCTGTTCGAAGAGTGTCGTAGGTCTTAGAGTGACGGGGTGATCTTTTACGTTAGCAGATTTGAAATTTAGATTGCTTTTCAGATTTGTGACAATCTTTAAGTTATAAGATTAGTTGTTTAAAAAAATCATGAGTACTTTCTAGAATGTTTGGCTAATATTTTTCGTATTTCTGGTATGATCTTTAACCGTTGTAATTGTAAAGTGATTGATACATGTTTCTAGTTTAGTCAATAGTTTTGCGTAGCACGGTCCATGGTGATTCAACGGCACAGAGAGAGAGAGAGAGAGAGAGAGAGAGAGAGAGAGAGAGAGAGAGAGAGAGAGAGAGAGAGAGAGAGGTAATAAAATATATGCGTTGTCCTCTGCCCTCTTGTGCTAGCTAAGGCTATGACCTGGCTTGGTTCCATTTGAAAAGTATGTAATAGGATATTCAGCTGTTGAAATTTGTAAGGGTATTATTCCTTTCATTGATAGGGTCTTTGTACATATCATCAACTCATATTTATTGGCAATTTCGGAATCATTGAAATTTTTTGATACCACTAGAGTGATCCCTAAGAAGCTTTCTAAAACGGGTATTGAATCCCTTACATTTTAGGAACGAACATCTGTCAAATTTGATTAGCATACGGACTGAATCGGTCTTGATTACGTTTGATCTCTGATTTAGGCCTTGAGGTGTAGGATAATTAATTTATAAGTATATTGAAAAGCAATCACTACTAAGGATGTTAGTTACGAATTTCAGAACAGAATTTGCGTATAGCCAATGGTGCTATAGTGTATGGTGGTTAGTAAAATTGTCACGGGGAACAAACAGTGCTGGTAACTATTCAATAAGATGGCTAGGATCAAACTTATTGATGGAGTGCTCGAAGAAAGATGCAATGATCAAAGTGTGGTTGTTCTGAATATGGACACACGAACAGCTAACACTGGCAATCAACTATTCTGATTAGTTTGCCCATTCTTAATCTTCGTTAATAAAGATGATGGATACTTCTCTAGCGGGGTTATAAGTATTTCTTGAAACGTTTTTTTTCTGTGTTTGTTGTCGGTTACAAGGAGTATTTAACGAGTTATGAACACTGTGTGCTGTACAGGGAAGTTCTTTATCAGAAAGCAATTCATCATTGCATTCCCTAACAGTACCCACCATGTACCTCTATCCACATTTCGGTCTGATTATACAATTATTAAAATAAATCTTGGATTTACTTTTTGATATGTTGTTTATAATTGTCAAATGTCACTTCCAGTTCCAGGTGAACTTTCAATTCGTATACTGTTAACAAATCGTTCATCGCAGGATTTAGACAAACATCATTTTGGAGTTGGATCAAGCCTGTATGCAGGATGTGGCAACGTGTTGGTTCTGTACTCCATCAGGAAGTCTGAATTTTGCGCCGGTGAGTTGTCATATAGTAGATGGATACCTCGGATATAGGTGAGTGACGGGTATTCTGGCAGTGTTCCAAAACTTTTGGCAACACGTTTGGAGGCATAATTGTTTACAGCGACACGAGCTGAATAAAACACTGGTACATGAACGACAGAACTTTTTCCTTCGAAAACTAATGCGAATAAAACTGTCAAAAGTCAGACTACGACAAGCGATTGGTAGTCTCGTTTTCTAGTATCCTAAATATATTATATTCTTTTGAGTCGGATTCAAAGAAAGTAAACCCATATTGTATCTATCATATGTGACAATCTCATTCAAGCGTTTCTGGTTAATCTTTAAATATGTTGCAGTTGTTTGTCGATTTTCAACTCAAGTCTACATTTAGATCAGCCATCAGTAAAATGGGAGACGCATTTTGAGTTTCAAACTGTTTCATGGTATAAAAAAACATTTGTTGAATTATTAACCGTGATAATATAAACATAGTCCACTGTTTATTACGCATCTTTATCATCTGACCTCTTCGTAGCAGTAGCTTCTCGCAAACCATTCAGTCAACCTCTTTCAGAATGTGGACCGTCTTCCCCGGATTCTTAAACATCTTTGAAATAAGGAAACCACCTCAAAAGTGTAGGATATACCACATAAATGCATCCGTAAACTTTATAAAACATAGATCTTGATATCACCTTGAGATTATCCGAAGAGCTCCCGGATTTTGTAGTATGCTTTTCGTTCAGTAGCAGAATATTTTCTTTACGTCAGTATCATTTACCCGGATTATGCCATATTTCTTTAGGTCAGTATCATTTACCTGGATTATGCCATATTTCTTTAGGCCAGTATCATTTTCCTGGATTGTGTCACATGCACATATTTTCAGGTTTCCGGGGTACAAAATTCATATTTGCAGATCATTTTATTCTATATTATTTCTTTTATCAATCGGTGTTAAATATATTGACAATTTTAAGAACGTTATAGCAACATATATAGTTTTTCCGTTATCTCTGGTCTTTAAATGTTTATATTAACTGTGTAGAAAGCTATCGGGAAGGCAGACAACTATTGGATTATATATTGTACGGATAATGCATGTATCATTAATACAAGCCATAAACGTCTTAATAACATTTTTGTTGTGGCTTCAGACATATTTATGGAATTGATGGAACTACTGGACTTTTGTGAGTTCCCGTTACACCAAGGGATTTGTTGTGTGCACACTGTCTAGACTTAAAAAATTGTTTCAAGAGCTTGATGGAAGCATCAGAACCTTTAGACAGCCTAGCAAGTTATTTCATTAGTACTTTATTAGATTTTGAATAGACATTGACGCTTGTGTATGCGATTTGGCGCTCCTTTGTGCGTCAGATTGTTTCTTCTTTGATCCAGTAGATTTTGTTTTTATTACCTAATAAAAATGGACAGTGGCAAGGTTTGTTCAGAACGACTACCACCAGCTTCTCGAAGTGGCCTGATTCTAGTAGAATGCAAACTTATGTTGTTGACCAGACAACAGTTTTGTTCATTTTGACATTTTTGCAAGTCCAAACACCAATGTCATGTCAAATAAAATGATTGTGTTATATCTCTATGGAATAAAATTATGTAACAAAAATAATCTAAAGAAACTGGTTTTGTAAGATTGACAAATAATTTATTTCTCGAAGTTAAAACGTTGGTAAATATTTAGGAGGAACTTACAACGTTATCAATTAAGTCCCAAATAATCATAGATGTCTTTTCACAAGTCCGAAGGGATAAAATGTGCTTAACGAGTTCCAATAGACTTGAATGTCTTGATTTGCCAAGGGGCATTACTCTCCCGATGCAGCACAATTATAAAATCCTGACTGTGTTTGAATGAATCCTCGATAATTCCAAAGTAATGTCTTAGTTCAAAATGAGCATTTTGTAATTTGAGTGAATAATAAAATAATATCTCCTTTCAAATTATACCTGAACATAGCTGGAAATGATTCCCTATACAGATCATAAAACAGGAATGAATAATCGTATACCAGATCGCCTATTTATACAAAACTCACTTGACCTATCACGTAAAATATTATTCTGGAAAATCAAACTTTTTGATGGAACATTTCACTATTTCTTGCACTCAAATTCTCCAAAAACATCTTTTTGACTACTTAAAATTACAACCCTTAATCGCGATCATGTCAAACGTTAGGTACGTTTAATAAATTAAATACGCATACCAATATACATTATCCCTTTCTGCTGAAACTCATTACCCCTGATAAGATAACACGTAAGAACATCATCACAACAGATAAAGCACGAGAGCTAGTTTACTTTCTTTCCATCATTCCGAAAATCGCTTGTAACTTTACATCAGATCGACGCAAAAATGGGGCTTTCCTAAAAAGACGGATTCATTTGGATACTATAAATGGGGCTTTCCTAAAAAGACGGGTTCATTTGGGTACTATAAATGGGGCTTTCCTAAAATGACGGGTTCATTTGGGTACTATAAATGGGGCTTTCCTAAAAAGACGGGTTCAATTGGGTACTATAAATTTAGGTACCATAAAGATTGCTTTCCTACAAGTGGTTATAACTATGGTTAGCACGTAAATAAACTAAACGTCTGTTGTGAGTTAGGAGGGAAAAACCTTTAGAAATTGTTGACAGATTAACATCTGACAGAGTTGGTGTTGTTTTAAAAGTACAGAATTCTTTGTTCAAAGATGACAGTTAATAGTTGACTGCAGTCTCATGGCCACATGAAACATGACAAAGGTGTCATCAACTTAATATGTTTGGGTCGGTTGGAAATAGCCGAGTGGTAACCCGATTATGCTCGAATATCACTTGCTGTTTGTGTTTGCTTACGGTTATAAATGATTGTGAGATGTTAACATGAATAAAGATCTATTCCAAAACATTACAAAACACAATTTGTATTGTCATAGAAATGTGTGTAAACTGTGTACATGTATTATATATTTAAGTAAGTACTCTCACAGAAAAGGAATTTAGTCCGCCCTACGGCACTATGTACTTTTTACTCCATAGGTGGGGCTTGGTTGACTGATGCCATAGCGTGTCTGTCCAAACACTGATGTTACACCACATTGCGTCTCGGAAGGTTAGGCTCTTTTCGCGATGAGCTAGTAGTTGAAACGACTACTTGATAAACTTAACATCAGCTCTTTGGCGCGCCATTGATAAAACGTTTATGAAATAATGCTACTCGATCTACGAGCTGAATTGAAAATGAAGTACTTGGCTTTTCCATGCATGTTTGGTGAGTTTGTGTGCTTTTGAGACCGAGTTGTTACATGCTGACTATTAAAGAACACAAGTTATGTAGTTCACGTAACAGACACGGATTATACTATTAATTTGTTAGCATAATATATACGAAGCTGTTTATTCACTTTAACAGATATGAAACTGTACTTATAGGATAAGCAATGGTAATTATGATGTCAACATGAAATTAGAACGATATACTATTCATCTAAGAGTCATGAATTCATAACATTTTTTTCCTAAACTAGATACGAATTTCTGAAACTGTACTATTCACAAAACATGTATGAACATGTGAAACCGCACTGTTCAAATAACGAAGGTTCAGTTATTATAGCAGATGATGGAATTTCTTGCAGTGTGCCGTCTATTCAAATAAATATACGGCTGTCAGCTGAATGGTAGATTAAATTTGATAGTATTGTAGTATGTGAAAATTATCTGATCTAAGTAACTCAGAATCATCTAACGCAGGAAACTACACTATCTACTCAGCATATCTGTTTTGAAAGAAAGAAGTAGCTATATTATTATTACACATGTCAGCAGCTAAACAATTACTTTTTTTTAACACAGTCTCAGAGACTGTATTGAAAAATTAGAACCCTTTATCGTGGTGCGTTGGTGAAGAACAGACGGAAAACATGAGGTAGGAAAGTTTTACTGCCATTACTGTGCACGTCTTTCGAGCGAGTGTGTGAAACCATAGATGTTTTGTGAAAAGACCAAACGTTTGCCGTCGTTAATGCTGTTCGCAACAACAATACACTTATTATATTTATAGTAGAATGCAATAAGTTACAGTTTTGTGTGCCAATCTCCGTATCATATTAATATAATAATTAAAGAGATACATCTAAAACGAAAAAAAAAATTACCAGACGTATGCTCAGATGTATAGGTTTGGTTGCTCCAACTCTAAACACTGTTATCATTGATGAATTCAGAAGATGTTGACAAAATATACACATTAGTATATGAAGAAAGGATTAATTTATTTTCATAAGGCAATTCTAAGCCTATTCGGAATCTCGGAATCGTTCAATCATTGTCCATGACTATTACGTTCCAGAATACAAACACAAAATTAATCATCATCAACTCCTCTACTGCATTTCCTTTAGTGATTTCGTAAGTCGCAGTTTGCAGCCCATTAGCGTATCATTACTCTGGTCTGATGGAAATTTCCGGAAACTTGGTTGAAACCTTTTAGGAATGAATTTTGAATATTTGTTTTGCTGACTTTGACATTTCGTAAAACAATCTTTCATTATGTAATCCATTCAGACAATACAAATTTCCCTGTAGAAAAATTTCCAGAGAAAACTGACTTATTCAGTTATTTTATAGCTTTGTTTATAATAAATTGAATATATAATTTTCATACTTCTTGCCGCTTAGACGTAAATTTTACACATGACAGCAATAATGACAGATTATAATTCTGTACAGTGTATTCCCATTCTCGCTGGAGAGGTAAATAAATCAGACACGTTTGTCCTTATATAATAATCATTTTATATTTGACATTATAGACCAACTTATTTCGAATTTACACAATTGACAATACAGATATGACACAAATGTCAAAATCTGTTACAAAGCACAGTTATACTTGGCTTTTTTCACATATATGTAAGTTCTACGGGGTTTTGCATATACATTGTCATACAGGGTTATGTTTATTCAAGACAAAATTTTGCTAGCTTAGACTGTTATTTATTTCATTTTTGGTACCTAACTATATACCAAGCAAGAAGAAATTACTAATCCCTGGATCCTAAATAATAATAAGAATCATCATACTACTACTACTATCTCTAATAATAAAACAATATTATATATATATATATATATATATTAAAATATTAATGAATGTGATTTGTTAGTAACGGAAATATTACTATATGACATGCTGCGACAAAATAATAACAGCAAAGAAGCTACATCGCCATCTATAATATAATGGATCACGTGATCAACTTATACCATTTTGTTTTAATTAGTTTGTCGTATAGAAGGTTATGCAGCGGGGAACAGAATTTACTTTTACATAAGAAGAATCATCGTCAACATGTTCAAACTGAATTCAGAAAACTACAACTTAAAAGATGGAGAGATAAACACAGAGCTGACTCCAATGAAGACGGCAAAGAGTACGAGAGATGAGAATGCCACACGTTAAAAAAAAAAGAAAACAAGACTGTTGGTGGTAGAACCGAGTTTGTAATTCAGCTGAACAT
The DNA here is from genome assembly GCA_030141615.1 of Unio pictorum. Taxonomy (NCBI): domain Eukaryota; kingdom Metazoa; phylum Mollusca; class Bivalvia; order Unionida; family Unionidae; genus Unio; species Unio pictorum. Next base: position 11,908,124 of record JARLTB010000147.1, on the reverse strand, counting down.
CCTTTGCATTATGATCTAATATATGCGAAAAAGAATGAATATCAAAGGCTGACGGGCCAAAGTAAAATATTTTCTAGCAAGTACTTTTTGACATACACACCTTTGCATATGTATTGAGAGGGAAACGATTGTGTTTTTCTTCTTCTAGCTCGTGAATTTAGGGTTTGTATAAAGTAAATAAATTAAAGTACAGTGAACCTCAAGAATGATAACCCAAGCCGTCTGTCAATTGATGTAATTACATCAGAAGAAATACGTTCTCTAAAACATGAAGATATAAAGCAGGCATAATTAAAATGAACACAAAGAGATCAGACTATAGTAGCAAATATATGTTTTCCTTCACGTCCGCGTAATGTAACGTTTCAACCTCTTTGGAAGACAAGCTTGGTACTGCTAGTTGGGCTTGAAATAAGAAAACTGAACAAATGTAAGCAATTTGCAATATATCTTTTCTTTTTCAGCAAAATACTAAATAACATAAATAATAATAATAATAATAATGAAGACTTTGTATAGCGCCTAATTTTTAGATCTTCTAAGCGATTTACAAATCTATAATGATATCGAATTGAAGTTTAATTAAAGTGCGCTCGTCTACTCAGAGACATTCGGCACTGTTTAATGTCATCCAAGATGACTATTTAATTAATCCCGGGGGAAGGAATTGTGCCACATCCCCACGGGCTTTACTGCATACAAAGTATGCTATTTAATTTGGTCGTCGTGTCGAGTCCCTAAATAGGGACTATCGACACGAATGAAAGACCTTCAGGTGAGTGGGAATAGAACCAACACGCACTCAACCCTATCAATCAATCTGAAGAAGGTATAGAGGTGCAATGGCACCAAATAATAGCGAGAGAAAATAGTTTTCTCATATCGCTATGTTGATGGGCTCTGGACGTGGAAAAGGCGGAAAAGGTCCCGGAGGTCGCCCAGCCGATGTCGTAGATGGATGTCGTTTACGCCGTGGAACGCCCTAGCCATACTTATTTCAAATTCAGTCCAGTTGTACTAATGGACAGCCTAATACCAATACTGTGTAAGCCATCTGTGCAATTGTATCAAATAAATGAGTCGTAGAATTTTCTTTAATATCTTAACTATGCCAATTTTTCTAGTACAAAAGTGTACATATTATAAGTCCCTAACAAATTTGTTTAACTAATATGTCTATGCGACATATAAAGTGTAGTCACTGTTTGGTAATAAAGTTTGTAAATTTTGAGCGGTGTTCAAAATTGATCATATCAGGTTTTTTATTAGAGGTTGTTCAAAGAGGGCTCTCGTAACCAAATGAGATACCCTATTTCAACCAGGCAATGAAAGCAACGATACATATCATTTTGCTCTTCGTCCAGGCAAAATGACCGGGGTAGCTTCTCCGGTTTATGTGTTCCAGAGTCCCTCATGGTTCCCATTTCATCGTGTCTACCATACTTCTCTCCAACAAGATGTCAGGCCAGAGTTATGGTTTAATAGCACGATCAACAGCAGGGTAACTTCAGGCTTCAGCATTCATCCACGTAGCAATAACTCAATAAAAATGCCACGTGATGTCCGCCATCTTCCCTACTAGCCGCACGTCCGTTTTCCTCGTGCTGTCCGCCATTTTCCATTCCGTCCTGCCATGCATTGAAGTTGTTTCCTCCGTGTAGTTCATTACAGCTACGGTTCCTATCAGCAGGGTGGTCCTCTATCATTTGACGAGTCACCGTATTTGCCTATGGCTGCAATTATTTTTTGTTATGCAGTCCTTATGGCTTCTATTCTACTGCAGTCCGTTCGCTGCGTCTCCCATCGAAGACCGGTGTTGCCTGTTCGATGTTCACTGAATGTGGATGGAGTGAGAATTATATGAATACAAAAAACAAAAATAAAGAATGAAATTGGAAAACAAAACTGCTGACAATATTTAAAGTAGGAAACATTATTAGGTCTTTAAGTTTGTTCTTGCAGTCGAAAAAGGTTAGTTTTAAAAGCACTCTTGAAAGGAATCACGGTGTCTGTGTCTAATTGCAAAGGGCAATTCATTCCACGTTGCTGGGCCCTGGTATGCAAAGGAACGTTGTCAATATGATTTCGTTTTTATAGTGGGGATAACGAGTATACAATTGTCAGGAGAGGAGCGTAGTTATCTTGCTGGTGTGTACACATGGGTCAGGCCGGATAGGTATGCCGGACTGGAGTCCCTCGGTGAAAAAATAGGACTGAGAACAAATTTTGCGTTTGATTCTGGATCGAATGGATACTCATTGTAGGGTAGAGAGCAGTGGGGAGGTGTGCTCGGATCGTGGTACTCTAAAAATGATCCAAGCAGCTGTGTTTTGAAAGTATTGAAGTTTCTGGAGTAGGTATTGTGACGAACCAGGCATAACTGAGTTACAATAGTCCAGTCTTGAAAATATTAATGAACACATACGTGTTTTAGTGGCATCAACGAACGATATTTGCGAATGAAGCTGATGCGTCTTAGCTCAAGATATGCAGTTTTGCATATGTTCATGACATGTTGGTGCAGTGTGATAGTACTGTCCAGAGTAGCAACTTAGTTTCGTACTGACTGTGAATTTAATGTTGGTGTTGCTGATATTTATTATTATTGGAGGTAAAGGATGTGATCGAGAAAGTCTTTGTGTTGTGATCAGAATGGCTTCAGTTTTATCATCATTCATCTGCAGCTTGTTACATGTCGTCCATGATTTCACATCAGAAATGCACCTCTTTACTTCTTGGATGGTAGCATCAACCTCAGTTTGATGGCTAGACTTGTATATTTGGGTGTCATCAGCGTACAATTGGTAAGACACTAGGTGATAATCTAAGACACTTGAGAGCGGCTGTACGAATATAATAGAGCGAACAGGTCCAAGAACATACCCTTGTGGAACACCACAACATATATCAACTGGGCTGGCGTGTATTCCATTTGCCGATACAATTTGTGTCCTGTTCAGCAATTAGGACTTGAACCACTGTAAAACTGTATTGTGAATACCAAAGACATGCTTGAAACGGTGAAGTGATATATCATAGTTAAATGTGTCAAATGGTCCAGACAAATCAAGGAGGGTGAGAACTGTATTTTTTCAGCTACCCAAAGCAGAGAGAATATCACTAAATACTTTCAGAAGAAACGTTTCAGTACTTTGGCAAGGGCGATATGCAGACTGTACATTGCTAAGAAGACTGTTTGAATTCAACTGAGATACAAGTTGGGTTAGAACAACGTTTTCTAAGGTATTTTGTGATCTGGACTGGAGATTAGAAACTGAGCGGTAGTTCTTTAAATCGTTATGGTCAAGTGTTGGTTTCTTCAGCAGAGGATTTACGATGACAGTTTGGAACAATGATGAAAGAGAGAGAGAGAGAGAGAGAGAGAGAGAGAGAGAGAGAGAGAGAGAGAGAGAGAGAGAGAGAGAGAGAGAGAGAGAGAGAGAGAGAGAGAGATTAATAACATCAGTTAGTGAAGGCAACATTGGGTCTAAGCACTCAAACAGCAATAATTGTAGAAATGGATCAAGTTTACATGATTTTGATGCACTATTCATCACTGTTGTCCGTACTAAATCTATAGAGACAGGATTTAATGCTCCTAATTGTTGTCGCTGAATATTTGTATTGTAACTGTATTGTGATGACGAGACAATTGAAATTGTGTTTTCAAGCGTATCTCTAATGGTTTGTACTTTGTCACGCAAGAAATTTGACAATATGTCCAGAAGGTATACTGGAGAGAAGTTAGTTGGAAGAATTGTACATTTGTTCCTTGACATTAGTTTCTTAGTTTTCTCGAGGAGCTCTTTGGTAAAGGAACTTGCCGTGATATTAGTAGTGTAGTGGGATAATTGGTCTAAATGGACTATGTGACATTCTTCTTAGTGGCTTCGTTGATTTGTTTATGAGTAGTGAGTTTGATGGAAGGCCAAAGCCTCTCTGCTTTACGGCGGTGTCTTTTAGCAGTGCGAATCTGGTCCCTAACAATGGTATACCACGGAGAAGACTTTTTAATTGACACTGTGCACTTGGTGGCTGGGGTATGTTTTTCAAGCAATGAACGCAGGCAATTATCAAGTTGTTCTGTTGTAAGAGGTAAGAAAGTTGTTATATTTGCATGGATGTCATGCATTAGTTTGGTTAATTTCATCATACAGAGTTTTATCTTAGTAATAATGGAAAGAGAATTTCGTAACGATGGTGCATATCGAGTTGTTTTGCTGTAGGAGGTAAGCAAGTTGTTAGGTTTTCTTGGATGTCATGCATTAGGATGGTTATATTTATCATACGGAGGTTTCTCTTTGTAGCAAATAAAAGTGGACGGTTATGGACTGATACGTCGAGATGGCATATAATGCAGAGGTGATCTGATGCAAGTTTGTGTGATACAAGGGTTGATCTCAGAATGTGATCATGCGGTCTTTGACGAGCCCAGTCTAAAATGTGACCAAGGTAATGGGTAGGTTATTTAACTGACTGTTGAAGGTTGAAAAAATGAATGGAAAATAGGAGTTTTGACGTGTATGGATTTCTAGGACAGTCAAAGTGAAAGTTGAAATCCCCGCCAATAATTAGATCGCCATCTCTCGAACTTCCATGCTACAGAAGATTCGGAAATTGTTCCAAAAAGAGAGATTCAGGCAACGTCTTTTTTTCTACTAGAAGGAAAAAATCGTTACAAAAATAAACACTCTTACAACTTCTGTAAAAGAAATATACATCAAAACAAAAACATTAATGATTAAGGACGACAAACCAATAAAACCTAATTTAGCCAAATTGCAATGACATGTGTAAATACGATTTTCAAGTCGAGAAGATATTTACATGTAATCTGTCATGCACCATCAGCTTGTAAAATATATAGAAAGAGAATACCTTAATTGAAAATTATTCTTTTCAAAATTGTTTGTGTAAAAGGGGCAGATACATAAGCTCTAATAATGGGTGGAATAGGAAACATGCACATATTTTTCTTAAACAATGAGGGAATATCCAGACAGTTCGTGACCAACTATATATGCTGGGACGAGACTGTTGAATATACATCAATAAAGAATTACAGATTATGGTCACATTGCAAGTCATCAATGGATGTCGCGCTTAAATAAATACGTATCTTGTATTACCGTACTTAATGACATCTCATTCAAGGTATATAAAAAGATTTTATCCTCGTTGATTCTTGTACAATGGTTGATAGTTTTTGCAAAAATGTCTAACGGGAAAAAGGCTCGAGAATAATCATTTCATTGCGCGCTTATCATGATCTTTTGTTTATCTCATTGTAGTGGATGTTTATACACAGTTGTTTATACACAGTTGTTTATACACAGTTGTTAGCGTTCCTGACTCAAGACCGAAAGGGTGTGAATTCTTATTTTTCCATAGCTACCATGTTGTGTCCATGAGCAAGTGATATTTTACTCCGCCCGAAATAACCCATCGGTGTGACTATCTGGACGTTTTTTTAACTAGTTCCTAACTTCAGTTTGTAACCATTAAACATTTGAGATCCTGTATATGTTGCCTTTTCCGTACTGTCTATAAACTGTGAAGACTTGACCTTACATTCACGAGACTTGACCTTACATTCACGAGACTTGACCTTACATTCACGAGACTTGACCTTACATTCACGAGACTTGACCTTACATTCACGAGACTTGACCTTACATTCACGAGAAAAAAGGCATTTTTTTTACCGGTAGAGTACATGGATGGCGACCATGTAGAACATGTCTGTCTCTTTATATGTGAATTAAATAACTCCGACTCTCACTGGTAAAATTAAACAAAATAGAGTACACCACTATATTCAAAGTTCGATAACGTGAGAAATAAAACTACTATATCAGCAATAAAGGAGAAATAGGACAACAATCAACAAATGAATCCCAACATCGAGAAATTTAATCCTGTATATAGATGAACTGGTATTATAAAATATTTAACACGATAACTAACTGTTTTTTTTTGAAAACATGTTAAGTGTATCTGAATGTTTGGCACACAATTTTCACTATCTCAAAAGGACTCTGGAAAATTTGTGACTTTGGAACATTTATTGTTCTTGAAAGAGGGCGATGAATCTTTTGCAATCGTACTCAGTACAGTTAATATGCCATTTTTTTAAAGGGAATTGTCATATGCGTTTTTTCTTCTCTATGACAAATAACATGAAGCATAGGGTTAAACATTAATTTCTTTCAAAATTCGTTTGAAGCTTACAGTGATTGATAAATCATCCGTTCAATGTGTTCCAACAAAACAGAAAAATCGCTTTCATCAATAGTCGCCTGTAAACAAATTTAATTGTATCGATCCTAATTAAAAGAATTGCTTTCATTGCCGCAATGATTTCATCAAATCAAATATTCCCACAGCCTTTGGTGGAGTGGAATACGATATGTAAATGACTAATTTTTTTAAAATCACTGTATGGTTATTCTAATACAATAACTAATCTTATAGAACTCAAACAAATTCAATTGAATGACGTCGTGATAGTATACTGACACGATATTTACTCTATAAAGCATTCGATTCGCTATGGGGAAATTCGTAACCAGCTGAAAAGGAATATCCATAAAAGCAACCGATAAGAAGTTGTAACGAATATTAAATCATAACAGTCTATAAAAAACGACAATCAGTAAAATAATAATATGCAAATTTACAGACACAAAGAAAATAATACCGTATTTATTCGAGCATATATAGAATTTATTTACCGAATTCTCTTATCAAGATTTGCTGCTGAATAATGCGTAGGAAAATCTGCGTATATGAACTTTGATAATTTATAAGTAAAAGAAATAACAAAGACCACGATCTGACGGCGCACTATGTTTCAGTTTGACCAAAATAAAAATCAAGCAAAAAATGTACAAGTTGCACAAATAAATGCAAACATTGATATCAACGACGGAGAAAGCATCCGATTTTATTGTTTATTTATATAGGAAGACAATGGCATTGTACATTTCCTGAGCTGATAAATATCAAAGCTAGTTTTTGTTTTCATCAAATTGGTAAACAAAAGCAAGAGTGTCAATAATATCCATGTAATAGAAGTAATAGAATAATTTTGAAGTTGCCGTGTCTGGTGAATTTCCTGTCAATTTCCAAAGATATTTATGTTAGGTGATAGACCAGTCAAAGAGTTCATCTAATCTATACATGTATCCAGGTCAATAGTCTGCTAAGGGGTGGGGGAATGCCGAAAAAGTTAAATGTAGGGCATAACTGAGTACAACGTTTCATTTTATATTTATACCTGCAACGAGGGTTTAAGATTTTGGTTAATTATCATGGTTACCCAGAGCTACTCGGATGTTTTCTAAAATGCAAACAACCTCGAGCTTGTCTGGCCAAAACAAAAATCCTAACAATTGTCTTAAGCATCTTCCAGTTCCTTCTATATATCATTCATTAAGTTTTTTTTGCCATCAATTTGCTTCCGTTTTCAGATTATTTGTTAAAATAAAATACTCAAAGACTTATTTGGCAAAGCGTTTAGCTACTGCTGTAACGACATGATTATTGGTATTACAAGTGTCTTTAGTTTAAGCTATTTTTCTATCTTTGTCGTTCACATCATCAAGTATATAAATCGATACCTAAATAAGATCAAGTATTAACTGTAGGTCATTCTTTTTGATATCAGATTTGTTACATCCAGAAAATATTAGAAAGGATTCCATATCTGTTTGACTGGATCCATATCGCTCTTGGGGAACCAAGAAATTTGTACCTTTCTGAAAAATTGCGGCGGAAGATAATTTTGTCTTTTTGGTTAAATTGATTTTAAATGAAATTCACTCTGTTGAACAAGCTCAGCTTTCCAGTTCGATTCTGAAAAATCACAATTTTGTTTGGTCTGACACTTATGAGAATCTGGTTGGCCAATAGACTTTGATTAATCGTCAACAGGACATGGAACTTATTAAGTCGAATGCGCTGAACTCTTTGACATCTACTTTATTTGAACTTAGAGGCTTGTGCCACTGCGTACAATCGTTGAATATGTACGCCGATACTTCACGTCATAAAACAACAATGTTTCCACCATTGCTCTTTCATTCAACGCTATACTGCCATTAATTCATTCAACCTCGAACGTGCCCAGTCCAAGTCCAAAACGGCATAGATTAGATGTTAGGCCAACCGTGATAAACCTGTCTCTGTGTGTGTGGTTGAGATTTTACAAGAGCTTTAACAAATTGTAAGACGTATCGCTACGATGTCTGCAGTGTAAGAGTTTATAGTTATGTTTAATACTGGGGCATGATGCCACATATATGTGGCATCATGTCACAACCAGTCACATTATTCTACCAGGCCGACTAGGCTTAACACTTGCCTCTTAATGCTGAGCGCCAAGCGAGGCGACTGCTAGCACTACTTTTACTAGTATTTAGTATAAATCAACTGTGGTTCTTACCCGCGAGCTATCGCATCCACTGCAGATGCTTTAACCATTGAACCACCGACGACGCTAATGCCACATCGAGCGTGTAACCTTTTCCCGTGGTAATATTATCAGAGAAACAACGCGAAATTATTGACGAGATTGTAATCATATCGGTGATGTTCGGGTTTGTTTTTGCAACCAAACGACTTATCGTGACAATGATTTATCGGAGCACATGAAGCGTCTCCTTTAAAATCTTCATCAATGTCTTGTATGAGATCGTTCATTAACGTTTAAAACGTTTCTGGGACCGTAATGTTGTCGGTGATTGGCCGCTCACAAATAGACATGGTTTCTTTTATGATTTTTGACGGGGTTTTTGTCGGCACAAACTAAATCCACATTTGTTTACAACTGACAAGCATGCTAATGGACTCGCTGTTGGTCTGCGATGAATTATTCAACAATTAATCTTTCTTTGTGCAAATGTTGCGAACCCTCAGCAATGAAGTCTTTGGAATCTGGTTCATGAGATGGATATTCATTCTTTTTTTTAATAAAGATTTTAGCATGCACTTTATCTCACTCTACTCCAGATATATTGCTCCGATTAAACTTGTCCCGAAATACCTGCGTAGGCCGATTTTTGAATGCTTCACGGCATTATAATTGTATTTTTCATTACGTAATCCATACAGTTACGTGTTAAAATATAGGCAATGTCTGTCATTATGGATCTTTTGGCAGCCCATTTCCTTCAATATTTTAGGTAGTGTTGACAGCTTTTACTTGTATCCTTGTGTTTGTTGTTTTGAAATATGCACAAGTTCCTCAATGACGTCGTCGCGGATCTGGTTGCAACTAAATCTTTATTAGAAATTGTACAAGCGTTTAGTATTTACTGCGGTTTCTCTCGTGTCTCTTCTGATATCCTTGGTGCTTTTGCGTATCTTGCCAATGTGACCAAGCTGTGTCTGTTTTGTCATCTTTGCCACTTTTATGCTTTTTCGCACACAGGCTTGATTAACAGTACAAACTTGTGTTTGCAGTCCATCTTTCGCCAACATCTATGTAACCGCGGATACGTTCTAGTTGGTGGCTTTGCGACTGCGATCAGCACTCACTGCTTAAACATTGCGAGAGGAAAGAAAAGCCTTCTCAACCGTAGGTTTCTCTGTTTTTAATATACGCAAAACTTGCGCGTTCCACTGGTCAAGTCAAAAGTTTGGTAACTATATGGGGACCTGATAACTTCCACGAATATATTCTGAAACCCATCATACGATATGGACCCCGGCATATATGGTAAAACCGAGAGGGGTTCTCCCTATCAATGGCGTCGCTGGGGTGGGTGGGTGGTGCGGGGTGTGTGGAGCGCACCGGGTGACACCATCTCAGAGGGGTGACGCCAAAATGAAAAATTGCAAATTTTACAGAGCACACACTGCTCGGTCTAGACTAGAGGGGTGACATCATGAGTTTACCGCACTGGGTGACACCAACCCTAGCGATGCCGCTGCTCACTATCCCCTCCCCCCTCCAGATTTCATCTCTAACATGTTTTGCCTACATTTGTAAAAGGTAATAGCTGATCATTACATATTTGCCTCCCCCAGAAATAATTACGAGGGCGACCCTGTTTCACAAACAACCAACAGCACAAAATGTTCAATACATATTTTTAGTGACATTCGCGTAACCCCCCCAAAATACTGTCAGCAAGTTACACTTTGGACACGTTGAGAATAGTTGGGTCACATATAATGCATCTGCGTCTTGTGTCACATTTCGAACATAATCTCGCAGGGTTGTATTGGGGGTAAAGTATCACATCTTCGTACTCGATAAGAATATTGTTTCCAGGGTCAGTATTGTCAGCGGTTAGAGGTTTATTGATAGTGGATAACGAACTATGATTGTAATCATTCAATAACTCATGGGTGATAAATAAATGAACGCATTCATGTGTTATGTATTGTTGTCGTCTTGAATCGATTTGTCCGTGTTACAACCAAAACCAGTTAATAGTGTAATGTATCTGAAACCCATCACAGATGTCGACGTATCGGATGCTCGTTTGTACCCTCGCGGAGATTGATAACGAAAGCATGGGTATTTTCAGTTGGTATAAAGGCATAGGTATCGAAGGGGTCAAGTCTGACTGTTTTCTATATACTAATTTTATCCCCCCGTGATAATCTCAAATCGATTGTACCGAGTAATATTTAGATATGGCTGTTTAAACATATATTATTGTCAGAAGTTCAAAAGTATGGATACAGTGAAAAAGTATTGGAAAAATGTTTCTTAACATACAAGTTCAACTCCACTTTCAACATGAATACTTAATTAAAGAGCACGTATGCAAGAACTGTGGAAATAGTGAAGATAGGTGAATTACATACTTCTATTGAAATGAGAGGGATGAAAGAAGGACGAGAACTGAGAAATAACTTTTTTTGTATATATGGTCAGATACGTAAAATTGTTCTTTTAAATGATTTCATAATAGGACATAAAGAAATGATTTTTTGGGCTTTTTTTGTTTCCAAAATTACTTTCTGCATTTCCTTTTATAGAATATTTTTCTTTCCAGCTGAGTAAAGTTTGTTGGAAAATAAAAATACATCAGAATCTATATTAGTATTCATTACTCATGTTCTTTACTCATTTTCCTAGCATTATTAAACAGTTTGCATTAAGAAAGAAAAAAAACATATGTATTTTTCTATTGGTAACACAAAACAAATCTTAATTTCTAACCCCAATGGCGTCTCAATCGGCTTACAAACACAGAAGCTTGCCTGGTACCAACGGAGAAGAAATTATGTGTGTAGGTAAGTGGTGGTTTTTAAGATTTGTCAAACAGGAGTTCATCATTGACACGATATTGTTCGTGTTTTTCAGATTTTAAGGCACCGTGTATTGCGAACAACGTAGGGGCATCTCATATTGTCAAAAGACTGGTTTTTGATAATTTTGAAAAAACTGAAGATAATTTTTATTTTTCGCCTTTTTTGTGACAATAGACCATCAAGTGTGAAAATAAAGTGCTTCTCTGCTAGAAAACTTTTAAACGTCCAGTAATTGTTATGACTGCTATAAGATGTAATTATTAAAGTTAGAAATGGTGTTAGTACAGGAAAACAACCAAATTTGAGATGCATATCTCAGGATTGGGGAAATCTAGCTAGAAACAATGGTCATTCAGTTTATGTTTTGATGACACGTATTTAAATTTCCTCATCCGTCCAATTCACATATATGAAGAATTAAATATAGATTCACTATTGTTTCTACAAGAGCCATAGGATTACCAAAACTGCCCAAATTTCGATGTGATTTAAAGAATTGATTCTTTTCACTCCAAAATTCAAGGTTTTTAGTATATCAGCAGTTCATGAAAAAACGCACTCTGCTTTTTGGTGGATAAAGTTAACAAGCCTGATATTTTCCTAATCAGATGATTTGGAAAGACCATCGTTTAACATACTGTAAATGAAAGTGGATCAGGCGATATACATTATAACAAGGAATCACCGGTACGTCATCCAATAAGTAACTTTAAACATACATCTTTATCATTAATGTTTATAATATGAAGTAATGGACGTAGTACTGATCCTTGTGGTAGTCCTGCGGTGAGTTGGCCATGTTTTGAGAATTCATTTGCAACGATTACTCTCTGAGTCCTAATAGCGAAGTAATTGTATTACCTATGTATTACCTATGTATTACCTATGGCTGTAGTTCTCAATTTATTGCATAAATTTTGAAGTTAGTTTTAATCCAGGCTGCCACATCTGATCAAACATTTTAAATATGTCACAACATTTAATGGACAACTGTTCACTTCGGTGAGTTACTTTGTGGATATTGAGATATCCATGAGCATATATTTAGTTGAATAGCCAAGTGTTATAAAGAAGATCATTTTAACACAGAAAAGTATTCGTTTATTTTAAAACCAATGTTTTGAAAGTTTTGCTCATGCTATTTCAAACGAATATGGGTCTATAATTTGATGAAATAACTGTCATATTTCTTGAATGTTGACACAACTGCGATCATTTTCCATTGATCTAGAATTTCCGTAAATGTAATGGTTAATTAAAAAGTAATAATAATCAAATTAAACATTTCGTTTTATTAAGTTTGAAACTGCTAAAATCATCTGATTAGAAGATGTGTTATGTTGTAGTGTTGTAATTATGTATACAAATACGTTTTTATATTTTGTGATTCACTATAGAGGAATGAAAAAACATAATCATTAAGTTTGCATTTTCTAAACTTTTAATCAACTAGTTATGTAACATTTGTATGGAGGGAGGAATTGTTAAGATAAGATACATTCGTTCGCAACAAATTTAAATATACTCCAGTTATATTTTTGGATTTCTTTTATAGTTTTCGGACAGACGAACGTCCAATATTTAAAAAAAAGAATTTTCTTTGCGTTCATCTTCATGTTCTTTCTTCTGTTTCTTTGCTTTTAAACCTTGTTGTATGATGAGGGTTGTCAGATTGTAATACTTTGTATTTAGTCTGTCACTGATGACTTCCCTTAAATCCCACTCACACTATACTTTGTCTAATTGTAGCCAATTGAGAGGAATATTTTGTTTTGAAAAACTATACTTATAAAATTAAACCAGTTCCAGCATAATGCCTATGTCCTTACTACCTTACTGAAAGGACTCATTATTTATGTAATTACCAAATAATCTATTGAATAGTTTCTAAAGAGACAGATCTTTCGGATGAATGCATTGAGAAAATAATTTAGTCCAATGCCGTAAAATGTGGATTGGAGATCACTTCTTTCTTCCTCAATTGATTCAGCTATATCTTAGCATGCTCATACAATAATGGGATCGAACAGTGTCGATGGATGCGTTAAGGGATGAGTTGGTTCACTTAGTATGCTTATCATATTACCGTGCACTAAAACAAACTGCAGTTTATGTACATGTACGGAGAAAAATACCTAACATCATCACATCAGTGAACGAAAAGGTGTTCTAAAATCAATTGTTTAATTTGTCGGCGTGCTTAGCGTGCAGTTTAAAATTGATTTAGTTCAAAGATGTAAATGTAACCAAATTATCTCACAACCAATATATTCAAGACCTTGTTTTCTTTCGCAGTGTATATTTTCATTAACTAAATTGCTACGCAGCAACCCCTGAACTGGATTATATTCTTCAGAAATGTTCGAAAAGCCATCTCATTAAAGTATTTTGTCCCGAGAAGTGTCGTAATGGCGGGTTCAGCAATGCAAAGTACTTTATGTTCGAATAGTTGATATGCAAGTTAATCAGCTTTATTTCTGACATTTTAATTACATATTTAAACATTTTTCTTAAAAAATGAATTCAATAGTTGTAAATAAGTGTATATTCATTATTTGCTCAAGAATAAATGCATATGTTTGTTTACATAGAAGATTGAATAAAAACCAATAATTAGCAAAAGAATACACAATACGATCTGGATATCAAATAGTTCAAACTGAACAAGGTAAGTCGTGATTAAAAAAAATTGTTTCATGTTTCAAGCGAAATAATCCAATACACAGTCTATACTAATTCAGCGTATGACCTGTTAGATAGAATGCCAATAGCTATAGGACGGAAAGTCTAGTGTGCATTGCATGCAGAATTTCAGCAGCATACGTTAAAAAGATTACAACTGGCCACATTAAACACTATATGGGAAAAAGTAGAATAATAAATGGAGACGGAAAACAAATGAAGTATAAATATATATGCATTCAATGTATGTATACCAACTAAATCGACTTATAAGTTCTTCGCTTTATGTAGAATACCAATTTTAGAAAGGAGAAATACTAATTCTTTTATAGCTTAAGCTGGCGATGAGTTTGAATATATATATGGGTGTAGGTGTTTGTGCACATTTATATACACACATACATGTACACATATACGTACATACAAATATACATACATAGACGTTCGATGAATATGCACATACACTAATATGTTTGCATATATTTAGTATATTATTGTGACTTTTGAGCACAATACTTACAAGTACACAGACACAAGTATGTATGCAAGGAAATTTACATCATTGTATCGAGTATCAAAATTAATTGTGTATCAATTGTATCATGTTATAAGGCTTAGTAATGCATATAAATTATGCCATATTAGAACACATGTCTGAGAGTTACGAGAGCAGTACGGGAATGACATTTGCATAATATGATGTTTACTTTATGCATCTTTATAGCTTATTCTCTTGGTTTGATAATGTCAAATGTAAACCTAATTTGAACTGTTCTCTGTCGCAACGCTACTTAGCAAAAGCACGGCTGTCTAATCTCTAAAATTGAAAACAAAATATCTTTATTGTTTCATTGAACGTTGAAATACTTTGAAGTTTACTGCGTATTTATGGAGTCTGCTTCTCTGTGTTTGATTGTATTGTCCTTTCAGCGATAACGTTGATCAGAGATGAGAGGGTTTGGCCAATTATAGAATGAATGATAGATTATATTGTTGCTCTGAGAGTGTCATTTACAGACGCATTGATGGAAAAGTGGAATCGGAGATTATATCCCAAACATTGGCTGAATTTAGCTGAACCGATACAACATCAGAGAAGTTGTATGAATTCACTTTTTCGTCGTGAATGATTGCTTCGCAGGTCACAATCTTCTCAAGGTCATGTTATGATCACATTAAAACTACATATTGTAAACATCCACACTTTGAATATCAAATGAATTAATCTCAACAAACAGAATTTGCTGGTATGATGCATGATATATGATTCGTCAAATCGCACAGCCATTGCTCGGCAATTTTCCACTGTTATGAATTTGTATGCAGAAAGTTGGTAGAAACCACCCGCAATCGAAATGTTGGGATGGGATTGCACGAAATGTCACGCACTTTGTCAAATCTATTTCATAAAATGTAATGAACTATAAGCAATGGATGATACATGTCTCTATATTGATTTGTTTCCCAAATTTAATGTCCGTTTAAATGCAGTGCCGTTTTTTACTACTTTTATTTATTACAGTTCGTTCCTGCTTTACATGCCGATCTCATCCACACCAAAGTTATTTTCGCAAAATATTATATTTTTTCCAGCTTACCAAGAAATGCTGATCTCGTAACTACACATTTAACATGAATGTTACGTAAACAACGAATACATAAAACATTATTCCACACCTCAAATCGTTTACTTTTGTGAATCAACGCAGTAAACTAAATTCCTCCTATTTATTTTAAGCTTTCGAGCTGAATTACTTTCCAAAAATAGTTTATGACTAATACAAGGATTGTGTTATTTCTAGCTTTTACCTATATAATCGGTAGTTTCAACATAAAAATCCACACATTCTGATTCACTTCGGTTAGGTCTTGGAAAATTCTTGTGTTGTGGACTAAATCTGTCGTGAATTTCACTTATGGACGTGAAGATTTCAGAAGCGATACTACCTTTCCTCAGGCTGTAAAAATTGACGTATTTCAGATGATTGTATTGGTCTAAACAGTTTTTGAGATAGGCAAAGTTTTAATTTGGGTTCACGTTGTCAGGCGGTAATAGTATGACGGGTAAAGCACGTGATATTCACATGGTTGGGACAAACGTGCAGTTAATTAATAATGGACTATGTACAGTTTTGACCGGTTTGTTGAAGATTATGGAACAAACTACTGAAAATCACTGTGATTAATTTACATATTATCCAGTCTGCCTGATGTTCATGGAGACCCACGGGTTCTCTATGCTTGACTATGGGGTATATTTGTTCAAATACTTTTCGTTCTTTTGCATTAGCAAAGACGCATAATGAAATCGTGCCTATTTCAAAATTTGCGATTTTTTTGCTACGGAATGACGTTTTAACATGATTTGGTATTATACCATATTTAAACAGATTGCAAGACAATGTGCTTAGGTGTAAATGGGTGCTCAATCCTTTTGTTATACATAGGCACTTTTCGTTGTAAACAATAATTAAAGACAGACAATCTTGGCATCTATTAAGAATTAATAATTTGAGAAAACCTAATTCATGTTATCATTTACATGACGTAGCCAGGCAAAACAGTTGACATTCTGCTGCAAAAGTAAACGAAGATTAATTTTGTAATCAATCAAAGTTTTGATGGGCTATTTACTTTTTCTGGTCATATTTTTGAATTTAGAACGAAGTTCATTAGATTCTGACACACTATCAATACTCATCAAAATATCGATATAACGTAATTAATTGAAAAATAAGAACAGGTCGAATGTACACAAAGGTAATACAAGAATAGGAATAGTAGATCACACGGAGGATAACATTGATATTTTAGAGCGATATCAACGAATACACATTATATATATATATATATATATATATATATATATATATATATATATATATATATATATATATATATATATATATATATACATATATATATACATATATATATATATATATATATATATATATATATATATATATATATATATATATATATATATATATATATATATATATATATATATATATATATATATATATGCAAACAAAGGGAAGCTTTAATTTAAAAATCATATTTGACTCGAATAAAAGTGAAATTTAAGCAGCATATAATGTATTTTCGTTGTTTTAAAATACTGGTAAAGGAAAAGGTATATTATTGATCCATCCAGTGTATTGTTTCGGGTCGATAGCTGCCAGTAATCGAGGGCGAATTAAAGTGAATCATATTTGGTGAGCTGATGACAGCATCGGACAGAAAATGACTTTCAACAACCTGTTCAAGAAATGAAAGGAGTAGCTTTCAAATGGAACAATAATTTATTTGTTATACCCTGAATTTCTTTAGCTTTGTGTACATCCAAACAACCCACACCCATATATGTATATAGATGTCGTTATGGCTCAGATTTTTAGGTCAATAAACCTGTTTTTTAGCATCCTTAACAAGCTGAGATAAACTTGCTGAAACATAAAACATTTCAAGGTTTATTCCTGTATAATGTAAAGCAATGTAAAGGTTCCTTAGTTTGTCTTATTATATAAGTGCTGTAGGTGTCAGAATACTAATCAGATGGCATTCTTTCAACTAAGTCACCAGATCTAGACCATATGTTTTATAAACAAATAATATTGGCAGTGGCAGATACTTTATCTGCTCGGGAAATCGAAGCACCTGCCCTCCATCCACGAGTCTCCTGCTGCCTTGCAGGAAGGCTTTGGTCAGCCCTATAAGAAAATCCGGATTGGAGACCCTAAGGCAGTTGGACGATGTAATACATCCCTTTTCTGGCAAGTTCTTGGTCTGGAGAGGGATGGGATCCGCAAGACGACTTTTGTCCAAGACACACTGTTAATGCTGGACAAATCTAAAGTTACCATACAGGATCGGTCGTCGCCAAGGTAAAGAAGGACCGCGCCTGCTGTTGTGCACCAGGACGGAGGTGATAAGTGTGCTAATGGTACTTTGCATAACATCAGAGCGGGAGGAGCCATTGCCACCCGAAACCTTAGAACCCAGTCGCAAATCGGAAGACTCCAGGAATGGACACATGGGCGGGAACACTACACATGGTACGTTCTGGGACTCTGTGATGTCAGGTGCAAAAGAAAGATTTAAGTCAAATGACAGGAATTGAACACAGTGAACCAGTTTAAATATCTTGTTTCCATAATCAACGAAATTTAATCAAGAGCAGACATGTTGTCACGAGCAGCACAAACAACGGCAGGTATGTCAAAGTTAAGACCCATCTGGAGAGACAAGAACATCTGTAAACAAACTAAAATCGGACTATGAGAGCACTAGTCATCTCCTTCGTTTTGTATTCATGTGAGGCCTTGAACCTGAAAGCAGAAGAATCCAGGCACTTGAGATGCTAAATAACTATCCTTTGTACCTCTTACATGGACCACATACAAAATGAAGAAGTGCGTAACACAATCTGGCGCAAAGTAGGCCAATGTGAAAACCTTCTCACCAACGTCAAAAAAAGAAAGCTGAAATGTTATGGTAATGTCACTATAGCCAACAGTCTATCCACATCAGTAGTGCAGGGCAGCGTCCAGGGTTGCAGAGAGAGAGAGATAGAGACAACTGTCGACTGACAACATCACAGAATGGACCAGGAAAGATTTTGCAAAGAGTATAACATTCGCACATGATTGTGAAAATGGAGGGAACTGGTCAGATGTTCAGCAGCAAAGCTCATTGACGATTACACGTGGCTAAGATACTGATGATGATGATGAAAATTTATATCCTTTTTACGCTTTTACTCCCCGATATAATACGTGTTAAATCTTTACAAAATATTGGCATGTTTCTTTGATAAGTTTCATGTCAAACACGATAATCTTGATGAACGTTACAGTGGAAAATGGAATAAATAAAGAATCATATATATGTGCCTCGATTACTGTAATACGAAATTTAATTTTACAACAGTGTATGTTACCAGTGCAATCTTTTGTTGAGTGTATATACAGGTTTATTTTTTTTAAATAAGAAAATAAATGCGGCGAAAGAGGTTAAAAATCCTAACTTCCTGTCAATTATCTGTCATTGCTACTGAATTATATAATATATTTCCAGGTTGGTGAATAGATGGATAAGTCGTATCCAATTTCATTAACTTTATTTGCTGGAAAGCAAGGTCTTTACTTTATGATGGTTATACAAATTGAAATATGCCATAATTGACTTATTCATAGTTAGATTAAACGGTAGTTATGTAACAATTATAAACCTCTTTATCGCTCGTTAATTATTATCGAGAAGTTAATATGATTTGATAAGGCAAAATAAGTCCATTACATTTCATATAAAACGAGACTGTCTAACTGTAACAATTATTTCCTTAATACAGAATTGAATGCAGCATAATTAAAATCTAAATTTGTATGTATGAACATGTCAATAGTAGTAGTAGTTGTTCCTTCGAGTTCGTAGATGACCATGACATCATTAACTGACATGGATTCTTGAGTACATGAGTGGCTGATCAAGTCAATTTCTGTTCTGAAATTTCTGAGGCACAGTTGACGTGAGGTGTATTATGATAACCAGGTGGTATATCCGGATATCCCGATTCACGACGGAAGACTTTTGACAATGATATAAATACAATGTTTAACAATCAAAGACTTGAATGAGCAAATATTTACGAATACGTGCATATATATATATATATATATATATATATATATATATATATATATATATATATATATATATATATATATATATATATATATATAATCCATATATTGGATTCATTACGTAATAATGAAAAATACAAATAAATTAATTTACAAAATACAAAGACAAGGGGAGAATGAAAAAGATTAATAGCATGGGTGACAATCACGACCTATGTACTGATGTGCCATTACATCGTTGATGTGTTCAAAATGTTGTAACACTGCCAAGTTTCTGTACATGCTCGATCCTGTACATTACCTTTCATGACCGAGAATGGGATGGGGTGCTTTGTTGTCAAAAAACAAAATCGAGTTGGAATTGCTCATCGAAATTGACCAGCGTATATATATTGAGCGATAACTTCGTGGAGGGATTTCCAACGTGAATCATAGACCGGATAGATGGCCGCCATCACCTAATTGCTTGACGTAGGCTCTTCCGTTTTGTTGCTATTTTTTATGATATATATGCATGTTGTCTATCTTCATCTACATTATTGTGTCTCATCATGCACTGGCTGTTCAGTTCGTTTGTGTTTCTTCATCTCCTTGTTTTGGAAACGAGAACAATTAGAATTTGTCTCAGCTGTTTTGTTCCACTGTTAAGACGTCATTTGTTTGTTTCCTAAAAACCGCCATCACGTGATCGCCAGTCAACCCGATTACGCTATGATGGACCCTCATTAATTGCATTAAATGACCACAACTTGGCTGTTTTCAGCATGTATTTATGCTTTCGATTTTCGTGGTATTTTGTATTTGTTTTTCTGTAGTGTAGTCATATCATTATAGATGTTGTAAAGCGCTTAGAGCTTCTAAATATTAGGCGCTATACATAGTCCTCATTATTATTATTATTATTATTATTATTATTATTATTATCATATAAATTAAACATTACAAAGGTAATTATAAGTACTTAACGATCCTAGTAATTTAGTAAACATACTACACATAATTACAATTACAAAAATATTATTATTATTATTATTATTATTATTATTATTATTATTATTATTATTATAGATATGCGAATGCCAATAATCCAAACATGGACAGGTATGACTATTCTGTCCCTAAGAGTTGCATAATGTATCTATATGCTATTATTGGTCAATGCATCAGTCTTTTCCTGTTTTGGGGTTTCAGTGAATTGAATCCACATACTTTCACGTACAATAACATATAATCGATACCAATATCAACAGCAATCACAGATATGTGTTTGAAGGTGATATAAAATACCCTGAACATTTACATGATATGCATAACCATTATCCGGTGATCAGAAACGATATCGGTGCCTCGGTGTCAGTGCTCGATCATTGATGAATCTCGAAGTAATTATACTGAATTCACCAAACTAGTACCATATCTTATGACCAAACACAATTGTTTGTTGTTGGTACAAAACTTTGGACTGTATCTGAGATTGGGTATATGCGTAGCCAAAATCTGGTGCTTCAGGTTCACCAGTATGCTTGGATGGCACCGTATATCCAGATGAATATGGATCTTATAACAAAGGCCAGGAATTGTTTTGACAAGGTCTTTTTCAAGCACATGACCAATACCATGTTTGAACAGACCTATGATATGATGACGTTGTTCGACAGTGAACGTTATTCTATGGATGGAAAGGAAATCGAATCATTTAATCACAACGTATATGTATTCATGACGATTATTAGATTTGCCCGATACAGTGATGACAACACGAAAATATCTGGTTCACCTGTGATGTTTATCATATATAGCCTGATAATGAGGATCTCAATCGTGTTCAAATAGGGGACATAAAACACACACCAGCCTTGCGAGAGGTATAGAAGTTATGATCCTTGGTCATAACGACAATTTTGAAGGTGGATTTCTTCAGTGACGATGACAACTTGATGGAGGCTCATTACGAATTTCGTGTGCATTTTCCGTCAGTCACATTTTAGGTTTTGTGGAAATGTGGGCATTATTACTTACGGGCCAAATATACAGTCAGATTTAGCCGTAAGATCAACTTCAATAATGCAGCCACACGTGGTGCAGGTGCAGCTGATGGTAGGGTTGTATTAAAACATTAACTGTGTAAATTCACATGTGTGATCCCTTTCGCTGACAACAGAAACATTTGTATGTTATCCCTAATGCAGTCGTGAATCACGTCAACCTCTCTTTTCGCGCATATACCACAGACGCAAACCCAAGAGGTACTATTGAAGTACAGTGTATATGGGAAATAAGTACCAGATAGGATAATATGATATTTGGCAACTTGACAGTGACTGAGGTTACGTTGTGGTTCAACTGTCATCATGAACCTTTGAAGAAATCGACTTCATTTTGAAACTTATTATACTGCTGGAGCAGATCACAATATGTGGTCGTATCGAACAGCACCAAAACATTGACTCTGGTTTGCAGATTTCCCAACATTACTTCATGACACTGTTTCCGATTTATTACTTTCATTGGAATAAGTTGTTTATGCAATCTGTTGTTGACATGCACGTTTTGGTAGTTATCAATGATATGCTGTGTTACGTTTCAGCAGGACTATTGCTGGAGGGTTTTGGCAACCGAATGAGGGTCTTTGATGTATCTGTGCATTTAATAAAGAATTAAACGTTTTAGGTATTTGAATTAATGCGACCAAGCATAAAATCCCCGGAGACATTATGATTATTTACATTAGAGATGACACAAATGCAAATACTGGTGGAATATGTCCATTCCTTGCAGCATTGACTGCAGCAGAGGGTCCACCGGTTGTAGGGGCTACTGCGTTAGGTGCTGTCAAGACAGCATCAGGAATGGTACTGGAAGAGGTTGTGGGTGGTCGTATATACAAAGGAAACTACATTTGATAACCGAAAACATGTCACTGAATGCAATCTGTTGTTGACATGCACGTTTTGGTAGTTATCAATGATATGCTGTGTTACGTTTCAGCAGGACTATTGCTGGAGGGTTTTGGCAACCGAATGAGGGTCTTTGATGTATCTGTGCATTTAATAAAGAATTAAACGTTTTAGGTATTTGAATTATGATGTCCTATGACGAAGCGAAAGTCGACCTTAATTAAAAGCAGCTGAAAACACCCCGAAAATTAATGATTTTGGGGTTAGACTTAAACGTTACACACTAATAATAACTAGAAATGTCCCGGTGTTCTTGACTTAAAAACAACTGGCGCTTCATAATGCGACCAAGCATAAAATCCCCGGAGACATTATGATTATTTACATTAGAGATGACACAAATGCAAATACTGGTGGAATATGTCCATTCCTTGCAGCATTGACTGCAGCAGAGGGTCCACCGGTTGTAGGGGCTACTGCGTTAGGTGCTGTCAAGACAGCATCAGGAATGGTACTGGAAGAGGTTGTGGGTGGTCGTATATACAAAGGAAACTACATTTGATAACCGAAAACATGTCACTGAATACGATCGTGAAGGATTCCCTGTTGCAATACATGGAAGATTACCACATTATCAATATTGATTTACTCGCGCAGGCAAAATCGTCCAAACATTTTTTGTGGCATTTTTATGCGAAAAAAACTTGAATCCATGATACTTCGCACACGTAAAACAGGTATTGGTATCCTGGATTTGACAACAGGACACGACATTCATGTGATCACTTCAACATCATGTGCCGTTTGCCTCGTATGGACAACACCACTAGTTGAAGTTGTTACTTATTTAATGAAATTACAGTAGCGCCCAATCGGACGACAATCATTGTCTTATTCGACTATATCAGTACAAACTCGGCTGGATGATCCCATATGTGGTCATTTTGTTGAATAGTTGTGTGCACTTAATCGTTCACCATCTCCACAAATACTTATTGATTTCACGTTAAAGTAAGTTTAATATTGTACAAATTAATTTAAATATTTATGGATATTATATATCTTGACTACACGGTGCCTATCCTATATAGATCTGAGCGAAGAGGTAATGGCGGTTTCTAATACTCTGATTAGTGGCTCTGATCTGGGTAACCTTGTGATTTTTGATAATACTCTTAAAACGTTTAATGTTGCCATTGAGAATATTGTTGTCAGGTTCAGAGGTGATGTCAACTGGCTGAATTCACTGAAAGCGGTTGAATCTGAGGTTCGATCGTGTCGACCGCGTTGATCATAGGCTATGCTGATGCAACGACGAGACAATACGTTGATGAAGAAACTACTGACGTGCCACACCACCACTTGCATTAACTTAATTTACACCATACTTAACACTGTTGATCAAGAATGAGACCAAAAAACTGTACATTACACATTAATTTGTCAAACTGTTTTGATAATGCAAATAGTTTTGATAAACCTAGATCGAACATCTTAGTAGCACTTGAGTCTGGATCGTATTTATTGATCTTATCCGGTTATTGTAGTGAATGGAGTCAAGTAAGAACGTTGATAAATAATGAGCCTCCTCCACGGGTAGTAAGACGTGGCGAACTGGATGCCACTACCCCGTCTTTCCCTTATTTAACATTAATATCACTGACACATAAATAATAAAATCAGTTTGAATTATTTCACATCTATCCATACGGCTATTTAACAGTCTTTGGCGTTTGTGCTTAAGATGAGCTTTATTATATACGTGATGAAATCTGACCTTGCTGATGAGGTTGAGAATGTGACCAGTCAGCAGCGGATGCTAACATTCATGATGATGGTGTCCCACCTGTCGACGAATACTTGCGCTAGATTTTCGTTACCGGCCATTCGTATACAATAACATAGAATTTTGTTAAGCACAAACCGAATGGACCAACCTCATGTACCAGTGCCAACTCGAAGCAAGCATGGTATCATCTCAATACAAAACGGAAAAGCTCAAGCATTAAATGTGGAATTTGCATATGTAGCCAAACCGGTTTGGTTAACCGATGAATATTTTGAACCAACGCCTCAGTTGAAACAAAACAATCTTGACTTATTCAACATGGGTGCACTTGTTTGGGTAACAGTTACTGGGCAAAGACGACCGTGTTACGAATATCTGGTCATAAACTAAAAAGCATATATAAGCAAAATCAACAAGTGTTTTTAAAACATAAATTATTTGATTATTAGTTATAGATGAAAATATGAGAGGAACTTATGGCAATATGACGTGAATAAAGAATAATCTCAACAAAGTTGCAGATTTTCAGACAATAAAATTCGAATCAAACAGTGGGCCAATCATTCACTTGTAGCACATTGCATGTAGCTTGCTTGTCAATTTATGGTCATAGAAGCTTTCATAATTGGTTCGGACCCATATAGGGTAAGAATGACAAGACACATAATTCCATCCCTACTGAAGTTAACATATGATTCTGATCACCAGACTACCATACAAAAATTCGGCCTTGGAAAATGTAATGTTAAACTTGATATCTACTATCCAATACTTAGTGTTATACTATCAAATACTTAGCTACCTAATATATAAACACTCCCATGCTAACAGACGAAAATGATAGGAGTGCAGATACATCCCCTATACTTATATACCTACAAACATACAACCATACACGAGAGGGTAAGATATAAAAGTAATAATGAAATATAAAAGCACTTACGCAAACATAATATACAATCACAAAAATGATGAAGTGATTACGGACACATTAATATGCCCTCACATAAACATATTTCTCTACCACACACACACAGTAAGGTAAGAGTGTTTATCTATACACTGTTACACCCATACATATGCAGAAATGTTATACTATCCAGCTTGGATAATAAAGTTTTGTTGCAAAGATAGACATATATCAACATTCACAAATCCAGAAAAGTCCCAAAAAATACGGGAACTTTTATCAATATGCTACAATCGGTGCTCGCAATTTCTTAGAAGATGAAGGACAATCTGCTTTTGCAATATTATTTAGAAGAAAAAGCATAATGTCCAACAGTCATCATCAACTAAGTGAGTCTTATTTACATGCAAGTGGGAAATGTAGAGTTTAACATCACCTTGAGTTAAATGACCATGCCATTGAGTACATTGCATGAAACATTGTCGATGACAGAAATGGCCAAAGGCAGCTCTTTACACATTTTGTTCGCAATAATTTAATCATGGTGAATTAGAAAAGTGACAGAGTTAGCACACCCTGAGAAATTTGGCAGTCATATTGCAAAATATACGCTTTCTAGTACAGACATCTCGAATATATTTGTTTTCAAGTAGTGAATATTGACGATTTAAAATGAGCTTTAGAAACTGGCAAGATAAATAGTCATGTAAAAACGTTTAATTCAAAATAAGATCCTTTGTTTGATCATGCCAGAGTGTCTCCGTAATCTCACTACCTTTCTCTGGTAGGGAATTATTATCATCCCAATGTATAATTTAGATAACAATCAACGTGTTTTAAATAAACTTCGAGAAAAGATTTACAAAGAGCCCTTACATTCTTATTCACGGAATGTATTCCTTTGCCATGGAGATGTTCACCAGTGTTTTATGAATCTTAGAAGGGGAAGTATTTTTTTTAAATGTTCAAATGATGAGACATTGGTCAACTAACCATAACTCTGAATAATGTAGATGCCACAAATACTTGCATTGTTGGAGTGCTACACATAATTAAGGTGGAAAAAGACTTTGAATATTACAGAAATGCATTTAAATATGTGTTGCCTCTAGAAAGACATCTTTACGGCGTATGACATGTAAGAGAATGGTCTGGTTCGATATAAGTTACTACTGGATACTTCTCAAGAAGAAACTCATTCCTATAAAGGGCTAGATTAAAAGAGCACATTTAGAGTCTATATTTGGACCTTTGAGAATGAATTTAGAGAGAGAGTTTGTTCGAGTTAAAAACAAGGAACAAATTGCATCGTAACCACAGATAACTTTAACTGACCTGGGGCATCTGAATGTTAAACAAAATTGTATCGCTGCCAAATTCTCTAAATAGTCAGACCGAGTTCAGAAACCGACAAACATGAAGCTCTTCGTTCCTATTATTCTACCTACAATGCTTATATACAGCAAAGAAATCCAAAGGGTAAAGACTTAGAGAATTGCAGAATTAAAACGTGGAGAATTGCAGAACACTTTTAAAATCATCACTTCAATCTGTAGACAGCTCACCTTTGCAACGTGTGGTCTGATCCGTGCCCATCAGTTAGAGACTTTAAGATTTCATCACCATTAAGTTACACGCAAATTAAGTTTGTCTACAGAGACAATATTGAATCAATACATACAAAAGAAATGAAGCACTGTGAAGTACTAATAAGATGTAATGACTTGTCATCGCTGTTACAATAAATTCCGCTGTAAAAGTCAACAACAGTGTTCAAAACATACCATGTTACCGATTACTGTTAAAATATCTTATTCCACATTTGATTCAATTGAATTTTGGATGGCATGTTGTATTTGTAGTGACCACGTTTCTCGTATTTCATTTACTAGTAGATTCGTTGTGTACAATTTATGAACAATACATTTAGTGAAAACGTGACTTTGCAATTTTTTGTAATAGATGGATATACAGTTCCAACCAAATCCCCAATCAGCAATGTCGACGGTCTTGGTGGATAATATACAAAACCAAAATTTGAGGAATAATAATTTAATAACAGATTCAAACAAAACAAGTAGATTTCCATAATTTATCCACTCGGTCGACCTGTTTAATTTGCAAATTACATCATCTGATGTGCAACGTGAAAGTGTTTCACCTGTCCCTGTTACTTTACTCATCTGCATTATTTGTTTTCAATTGACTGGTTACTTGACTAACCCTTCCGTCCCTTGACTACGTTCTTTACCCTTCAAATTCTTTCACTTCCGTTCTCCGGTCTGCTTTCAAACGTCCGCATCCGTTATTCTATCGGTCTTGTGATCTCTATAGGGGGCAGCAGCCAGTTTTTGTATGTACAAATCGAATGCGCAATCAATGACATAGTGAAAGATACATTCATAAAAAATCAAATACACAAGTGAGGTGAAAAATGCCCATATTTTTGGATACCTATATTTAAACAAAGTATAAGAATATCAACCACTTGTCCAAAGAAGTCAATGGCAGTTCATAGCAAAATAAGTTGATGTACCCCAAACCCCCAAATTACTACCTGCAATTATCATGTCCAAAGGTCATTTTTGAAACCATGTGATGCTCACCGTGGAAACAAAAAATATTTTCCAATATGACAATTCTCTGAAATACAGTGTGTACTAAACATCCTGATGCGAATGAAAATAATTGTCATCCAAGCTGCTGTGAAATATTCATCTTGCCCCAAACCAGCATGTGTACTGCAAAAAGCACGACATTATTTACATTGTGAGTTATGACTAACTGCATTTCTTGGAAGAGTTCAAATTGTTTGCATCCTACAGTGCTTTTAGTCTTTGTTTACAACCATGATAGCATCAGGATAGAATCAAACTTCCTTTAAATGCATCATGAATGTCAAGAAGAGATTTGGAAGTTATAAATGTTAGGAGGGAATAACGGATACGCTATGTTAGTTTTCAGTGACAGAAGTAAAAAGTTTCTATAAACCATTCTAGAAAACTTAAAGAAATCACATATTTAAGTCAATAATGTGCTTCACAAGTCCTTTTAGACTGATACAAAAAAGCGGTTCCTATTATTTCATTATCATTCTAAAATGCTCATAGCAACATCAGTATTGATTATGTGTATACTGGATGGGGGTAATCAAAAGGATATTCTAGCTACTGTGAAGAGATCAACGTTTAATCAATCAACATTAGACCATGCTGTAATATTAATATACTGATGCGTGGGACCCTTTTAAACTTACAAAGTGACATATCAAATAAATTCATCGATACATAGCCACTAAAATCGATCATACATATATAATTACTCAACTCAATTTAACAGAATTTTGTTTTCAGGCTCCAATACATTTGCAACTGACTTTATGAATTTATGGTGTTTACAGTATCATGAGATAAGGTATAGAACACATATTTACAGTGAAAAAGTCAGTTCAAGTTAAAAATCATTTCACCTGCTTGGCTTTAAATATGCATGTACCATAAAACAACTGCAGAAACATACATCTGCATGTCAAAGTCACTCTCTTGTACACTTAGACCAGAATGAGTATTTTGACGAGATTGAAGCTATTGTTCTTTCAGCATGACTAACCGATCAATCCTTTTCCACGAAATAAAAAGAAAAGAAACAAGTGATATTGATGTACATTAACATTCAGTGACAACATAATAATTTCAGAGGAGAAACTGTAAGTGTATTGTCAAATAGATGAAAATGCCACTTAATTTTAAGCTTTTTCCTATTTGGTAACTGAACCTAGACATTTTCAAGATACATACAAAACTAAAACATTTCCTTTTTTCACCCACGTGTGAGATATAGATCTCTTATGTTAACTTCACGGTGGGTCATGAATGTAGCAACTATGTCGGTGTGCTAAAACGTTCATTCATCTGACCAACTATATCAAACAATATCCCATATGCATCACTATTTCTACGACTGTTCCACTGGTGACATTCAACAGTTCAAATTATGCTACTTTGTCGTGATGTAAACAGTTCTCATATTGAGGTACACAACACAGTTACCTCCCTCTCAAAAGAGCATAACATTCAAAACTAAGTGATATATGGAGGAAGGAAGGACATTTAATGAAGCTCATCTATACAATTATTTACATATACACAAAGAAACAGAAAAGTATAATAGATGTGACTGACTACACCGTGAAATATTATCAATTTTCTTTAAAGGGGTAGCGGCCAGTTTTTACGTACAAATTTAATGCCGCAATTAGCGACACAGTATAACAATATCATAAAAATTCAAATACACAAGCAAGGCCAAAAAGGTACATATTTTTGGATGCCTATTTCAAAACCATGCATAAGATTACTATCCACTTGACGAAAGAAGTAAATGGCAGTTCAATCAGAATAAGGTTATGCACACCAACCCCGAATTTATACCTACAATTTTCATGTCCGAAGATCATTTTTGACACCATGTGATGCCCATCGTGGAAACAAGAGCTCTTTTCATAGATTACAATTCTCTGCAAAACAGTGTTTACTAAACATCCTGACGCAATTGAAAATAGTTGTCATCAAAGCCTTCTTTGAAATATTCTACTTTCCGCAAACCTATGTGTTTACTGCTATGGGAGGTTAGTTCGTCTTCTTAGCCGACTATTGGTCTTTCACTATCAACATACTGCATGGTAGGTAATATTCGTAATATTTTGGGCGAAGAAATCTTACCTTTAAAGAAGATTTTCAAGTCTAAATTCTCGCTCTAACTCTTATGAATGCCGGACATTCGGAGAACGCCTATTAGAATTCGCTCCCTACCTTACCAGACCTTTGCTTTGGTCAAAATTCTAGCGAGTACGGAAGTGATCGTATAATGATAAAACTTACATTTATTGAGCAATTATTTTATTTTGGATATATATATATATATATATATATATATATATATATATATATATATATATATATATATATATATATATATATATATATATATATATATATATATATATATATATATATATTCTATATATGCCGGTATGCAGTTGAGGAGATGAGGAGATAAAGAGATTTGTTGAAGTTTAGAAAGTTAGTTTAAGGGATCACGAAGCTTCTTACTAATATTATAGCTCAGACTCAGCAATAGTGAAGTAGAGTCATTATCTTTGAAATGAAATGATATGGACGCCTATCATATAACGGAAAATGATGTAAGCCCATGATGATGGTTGGACTTGATTTTTAATTCTTGGATTTGGTTAGAACTAATTCGTAAAACTGTGTTTTCAGTTTTTACTCTGTATTCTAGGGAAATATATTATTTGTTAAATTTTACAAAGCTTGTTGTCTTCACTCTTCTGATACATATTTTAAGAACATAGACTCGTTACACACGTACCAGCAAATATATGGACATGGCGCAAAACAAAAAGTCGAAACAAAACAAAACTAAAGGTTAGAGTAATTCGAAGTTTAGTTGCTTATAAAATAGGCAGCTGTAAATATGCCTTTGTAATTTGACATCTACATTTATATAGATAAATAATTAAAGGCCGAATTTTTTAAAACAAACATATAACGTTTAAAAAAAACTGAATATAATACCAAGGTACGATATCTGAAAGTTTTGGATTGAGTTTTTAAAATAACGTAAGTAGTAAAGAAATAGATAGTACAGTAATGTTTTTAAAGATGGTATAGTATAAAAAGAATAAATAAATAAATAAATAATATATTTTATAATGATTTATATTTTAATTGCAATTTCATATAGGACATGACAGCATTTTAAAATTAAAACAAAAACAAAAACATTCATGGGTACGAGTAATAAAGATTGTTACAAAACAAAAAAAATCCCTTCAGTCCTTGGATTAATTTCTGGGCTGTACAGTGAATCGAACACATGCAGCCTAAGATAAACGGAATGTATATCCGGTCATTTGTTCCATAGTACGGGATCTGTCATTTCCACAAAACAAATTAAATATAATTAAGATAAAAATGATAACGCAAGGACTAACTTTAATATATTATGATTTTAGATATTTATTTTGCAAAGAAGTGGCTAACACACAATAAATGAAAGGAAAATGATCACAATGACAAATATGTCCAAAATGATCACAAGACAAATATGTCCAAAATGATCACAAGGACGAACATGTCCAAAATGATCACAATGACGAACATGTCCAAAATGATCACAATGACGAACATGTCCAAAATTATCACAATGACGAACATGTCCAAACTGATTACAATGACGAACATTTCCAAAATGATCACAATGACAAACATGTCCAAATTGATCACAATGATGAACATGTCCAAAATTATCACAATGACAAACATGTCCAAAATGATCACAATGACAAATATGTCGAAAATGATCACAATGACAAATATGTCGAAAATGATCACAATGACAAATAGATTTTACAGAATTCATAGATACTGCAAAATAAAGATAGCCAATTGCTGACTTGGTAAAGCACAAGAACAACATATGGAATCTGATGGCATTATAAGGAAAGTGCAGTAACGTAAGCATCACAAGCGATATAATTCAAATGAAGACGTCAAAATATAAAATAGTGGCCTGGAGAAATTATCTTTCGATGCCTATGGAGATCTACATCACTGTCAAAAGACGGCAACTTAAAAGCAGATCAAATATATACTTTTATCAAAAATAGGTCGACCGGGTGAAAGAGCATGCCAATACATTTATAAAAACGTAGATTATACGGCTAACATACAAGTAACGTAACAAGTAACTGGCGTACGTAGAACACGTGACAGTATAAAAGCATATAAACAATTAAACAAAAATGGATACATTAAGAGTGGATCGTTATCTAGTGTACGCAAACGAATTGGGATATTAAAGTCAGATTGCTGTTGGTATTTCTTTCGCACTGTAGAATATATATTAAATACAAACATTACTCATTAAAAAATATCAAATATAATTTTGGTAATACAATAATTGAGTTAATTAATGCCCACATAAAGTAGTTTCATAATTTAGATAGAAACATCATTCAGACTTTTAGAGTAACGGAGACTAAATAGCCTAAAATTCCTGGTGCACCGTTAAAAAAGAAACAAATAAACAAACAAACGGTTTTCGTTTATGAGTGTAGGTTATCAATAGGTCGCTTTTATAACATTTTAGTTTCAAACATTTTAGGCACAAACTTTATTCGCAATTTAAGCAGAATTTTCTGTTGAAATGGCTTACATCTAGCTCAATTAAAATGTGTATAACTATAGAGTTGATAAACCAATAATTAACTACTGGTTTTGTTCCGTCTGTGGAGATGCGCTATAATTAGCATTAACAGTTGTATTTATATATAATTTGAGAGGAACTTTGTAATTTCAATTACTCATCGGAATTACTAAGTAACCAATGACTTAGATTAGTAAGTGATTTTGGAATTATTCTGAACTCATTCAAAGACATTCTTGATTACATCAACTTGGTACATCAGAGTTTTAAGACTAGTATAATGCATTGGGAACATTTTTTTTTAATTTTTTGTTTTATATTTTGTACGACATGTAAGTTTATTTGGGATTTAATTCGCAATACTGGGTCTCCTGAATTTATACTTTGTATTATACATTCTGAAATAAATGACTTGTTAATTTTGCGTAATTTGCTGATTGCAGTTTATTCTGTAAATATTTTAAGATCTTGAGTGGTAACACTGCAAACCCAGATCTTATCTTCATGGCAATGCAATTTCGTTAAGCACATTGTGATATTATGATTTGTTGAATAATTTGAAAAAAAACATTTCTCGTTTCCTCTCGACAGAGAGTATTGGTTCAGACATAAATGAACAGAGGGTGCAGAACATAAACTTAATATTAAACACGAAACCGGTATGTCCTGTATTATAGGGCGGTGAATCTAAACATAAAAGATTGACCTTTCTTTGCTCAAAATGCGTCGTTTTGAAATGCTGATATGATTAGAGATACACTTACACAGGAAAATACATACAAAAAAGCAAATCTTATTGTGGGCAGTCACGAATAAATATAGAGCGCATCTGACTTTCGTTTGCGGTTGTTAACGAAGTAACATTACAGGCTGA
The DNA here is from genome assembly GCA_030141615.1 of Unio pictorum. Classification (NCBI taxonomy): domain Eukaryota; kingdom Metazoa; phylum Mollusca; class Bivalvia; order Unionida; family Unionidae; genus Unio; species Unio pictorum. The sequence goes on along the minus strand of JARLTB010000147.1, from coordinate 11,874,823 downwards.
AGTAAGCTTTCTTTAGCCATCAACTTTTAGGAAACGAATTAACTTTGTCGTTAAATCTTTTCTGAACATGTAAAATAAAAGAATAGTGTATAGTTTAGAATATTTAATCTTTCAATAAAAATATTAAAGACATTTGCCTGTACCTAGTAGACATTTTCAAAGAAACTAAGAATTTCATGACGTTAGAGGAAACATAGCGTTGGTTGATCGATCAATCACGATTTCTTGTTTCTGATATTCTACTGGTACTAATTATTTATAAACATGTCTAATACTGATTTATATTGTTACAAGAGATCTTCAAGTTTATTTGCTTGTGCTTTTTTCATCACGTTAAAGGATTAAAGAATGGATATAATTTAAGATACGTTAAACATCAAATCTGGTCAATAGTAACCGTTTACATTATCGTCTTCAATGAGTAGATACGCCAGAAGTGCCGAGCAACGTTGAATAATGCAGTGAATAACAAACTTCACGCAATCAAACCAACCCTAGGAGAATGGATTCCTTCCTACAGAACCATCCGTAGGGCGGAGGTAGTCATTGCAAGAATTCTAATTGGGCATACTCACATAACCCACTCCCACATACTAAAATTCCACCAGAGTACGTTACCTGTAATGAACCATTCACTGTTAAGCACTTTATGACAGAGTGTATCGACTTGCAACTTCGCGTGATAAATATTATAATGTGCATGACATGAAGGATCGTTTTGATACTATAAATATTACTCGCATTATATATTTCCTGAAAGAAATAAGCATTTATTTTAAACTATAACATTTATGCCATCACATAGATCACTTGTATTTATTGTAAATACCGTCCCTTATATTCAAGATTTTTTCATCCGTCTTCACTACTATTACACCATTTCCAACCCCGTTGATCGGGAAGCTTTATTTTTTATCGTTACCATCTTATCGTCGTACATTCAATTTTTTGGGTTTTGATATCTCTGGTCGATATTAAAACGTTTTACTTTTTTTTAAACCTTCTTACATATTACATATTGTTTGGTGTTAAATAGACTAAAAGTGCTGGTGCGTCGTTAAAATACAATGCAATGCAATGCAATCAATCAATCAATATCTCTTTCAAGTCTGCAAAGGTTTTGCATTATCTTCTACATTTTTAATAACGCCAGTCCTACTCACGCCTTGTTTCTTTGCCATTTTGAAAGATGGTATGCTTACTCGATGCACTGCTCACAATAATTTTGGGCTGATAGCCGTCAGACTACGACATCAAACGCATGCAAAACATAAACTCATATGGACAATGTGGGACGGGGTTATTACCTTTTTGTTGAGAAAAGAGACACAAGTCTTTGAGTCCTACATTAGTTTTCTCCTTGACTTCATCTGATATGAACGTTTAACGTTCAGTTATCAAGAACATATCACAAAGTTCACGGAGAATTAAAAAATTTGACTAAAGCTTCGTAATCACATTTTGCAAATTCTGAGAATGCTCGACTGTGTTACCAAACCTAAATGCAAAGTCTACGAGTACCCTATTAGTGGGAATGTATGAGAACATAGCATAAGTACAGTCGGTATTAAGGATAACAACATTTGCTCAATAATGTTTCAAACATTATTAGGTAAGCATCCAGCTAATTATAAATATCAATATATTGCTTTTATTGACAATATCTATTTTTATATGGCGCACAGAACACAGAAAGTCGAAATATTTATATTATTATTATTATTATTATTATTATTATTATTATTATTATTATTATTATTTTTGTTGTTATTGTTTTTTTTTAGTAGTATTAGTTGTAGTAGTATTAGAAATAGTCTGAGATTTAAAAGATCGTGAATGAAATGTATCCAGAGTTGATAATGCGCGTGCCGTAAATGATTACGGATTTAAACCAAACTTGTTATCTTTAAGCAGTTTTAAAATAAAGATACAAATTTCAATCATTTCACAAATATGATTTTTATACGCTAATTGATAACCTTGTTGTAAATTTTCATAAGAAAATGTGCATTTAATTGCGAATTGTATGATCTTGACGGATCAACATTACATTGGATATACCAATTAATTCTATTTTTTTTTTCTAAACTGATATTTTGTCTTTTTCGCATGCGATCTCATGTTTCTTCTACTTTCATTTCCTATAGCTTTATATTTAACTGTCTGTTGAGTAAATCGATATCACTATTCTATGCCGTATTGGATTCATTCTAGAAAGTGTGCTGTGGTCAGCAACTTGATATTCGTGGAATATTCTCGTAATATATTTAGTTTATCGTTATTTTAACGAAAACCTTATTTTACTTGCAATTGGAATGTTAATATTTATTTGCATTTGAACTTAGATTTCTTCGTACTTCCTAGGTATATTTAATATATTTTCGATAGGGGATATGATTTAAAATCATAAATCGTTACCTGTTTTCCCTCATTAATGAATATAATTATCGTCAATAAAGTTTTATATACATATGGATTCTTTTCTCTCTTTTTTCCTCCATATTTCGTTATATCTGCAGAATCTTTGAAAGTTTAGTATGACTGTCATGGAATCGAATAATCCCTTTTTATTAAATGCGTGTACTCTACCTTCGTTTTTGGCGTACAACCATGCCCTAGGGTGATTAATGTATATTGTGTTGTATTTCAAAATAGTGAGTTCGGTCCATCCTATGCCGCACGTGCAAACAGTTTTTGATGGGAAGAACCGAATGAATTCAGTGCACATATCTGTGTATAAATACCTCACCGTAGATAAAGCTCATTATATTACGGATAGTCTTGTAAGTGATCGGTCTACTATAAGGACTTGCACATCTTCAGCTGTAGAGGTATGCAAGTTAATTAATTTTTTGTATATAAGAGATCACTATTTTACTGTGATGTATATTTTTGTATGTTTGCTATATAGCTTTGGTTTACGTAGTATAATGCACATATTTATATTCTTGTTTGCAATAAATATTAATAATATAAAGCTACATTTTAAAGAAGTGTTTTGTACAGTAGGATTCTTATCAAGCAGGGTTACTTCTAAACTTGTTGGTTGTAATGATTGTGCCTATAACGTCATCTGTATACCTTAGAGTGTATAAAGTTAATACGTTTCTATGCCGGTGTCATGTAATATACACGGTATTGAATATGTTTTCAGCTGTCCGGTGTTGTCCAGTGTCTGAAGTGTCCAGAGGCTAGATTATTTGGTGTTGCCCAGAGTCTAGAGTGTCCTGAGCGTCCGGGAGTATATAGTGTGTCTGGATGGCTAGTGTCCAACGTGACCCGAGCGTTCAAAGTTATCGGAGTGATCGGGGTGTACGTGGTGCACATGAAAAAACCGTAACGTAGCAGCTGTGAGACTGAAATGTAGCAGCCGTAGAGTTGAAATAAAGTGTGCTGACGATGGAGTGTTATCTCCTTGCATAAAATCTTGTAGCGTGGGCTAATTTTGGGATTCGTAAAACCCATTGTATATTTCGGGACTGTAAAGATAAGCTGTATATCCGTCCTTTGTTCGTGTGCAAAATTTCACTATGAGTAAATTCCTTTTAATACATGAGTAAAATTCTACATTGTTTGTTTGCTCAATAAATTATATCCATCTTTCCATTGTGTAGTCACTGTGAATCAATCACCCCTTGTGCTTGTATTTTGTAGAGTAATTTTCTTGTATTTTTCAATATTACATTTGTCCGTTCTTATGTTACCTAATATAATATTTTTATTAAATATACACGCGCGTATTCACAGTTAACTGTAACAAGTAATTTATTATTAAACATTGTATTTATATGGTTGTCAAAAGTGTTCTGTTGTGAATCCAGAAATTCGACCCGGTTATCTCGTAACAATGACACATCAATATTTGCAATGGTTTTGCGAAAAAGCATGATGATAATGAAGGTTTAAACGTCACTAACACTTAAATGGACTCGATATACGTAAAATCAAGCAATACATACTTTGTACCTTAAGAATATGCAATGTTATATACGCGTCGATACGTCCTCAAAGACTTAGCCAACTTGCTGTGTAATGATTGGTATTCATTATTTGGAAATCTTAGGAACTCAATTTTCTAGCTGAACATATCAAATAAGCTCTAAGATTAAAAAGGATATTGGCACATCAAAGAATCGATTATACTTGTAGCAGTGAAACGTCGAGGAAACTGAATAGGTCACAAGAAATATCAAGGAAAAAATAGATCTTAATCTAAAGTTATTCGCGTCTGTTATTTACTTTAGGTCATTAGCCTAACTTGTTCATTACTTTGACTATGAATAAAGCAAGCTGAACGTGTAATCTAACAAAGAAATAAAAACATCCAAATCAAAATGAAATAAAGCATGCTGCACTTGTAAGCTAGCAAAGAAATAAAAACATCCAAATCAAAATGAAATAAAGCATGCTGCACTTGTAAGCTAACAAAGAAATAAAAACATCCAAATCGAAATGAAATAAAGCATGCTGCACTTGTAAGCTAACAAAGAAATACAAAATCCAAATCGAAATGAAATAAAGCATGATGAACGTGTAAGCTAACACAGAAATAAAACATCCAAATCGAATGGAATAAAGCATGCTGCACTTGTAAGCTAACAAAGAAATAAAAACATCCAAATCGAAATGAAATAAAGCATGCTGCACTTGTAAGCTAACAAAGAAATAAAAACATCCAAATCGAATGGAATAAAGTAGGCTGCACTTGTAAGCTAACAAAGAAATAAAACATCCAAATCAAAATTAAATATCCAATTTAGCCTCTATCAGTTCACACCAGAAAAAGAAAAGCTTTTGTAAAAGAGACATGACTAAGTCTATATATAAAAGGTAATAATTAAAAAAATATCTAAAATGAAGCTACATGTTATGTTAAGACTTACAGTAAGAACGAACTATGTACAATTAGGGATGAAATAAATATGACCAATCTCATGGGATATACTAATTAAGATTAAGCCATTGTAAAATGTCTGATAGCATAATGCATCACTTGATATTAACGTCAGAGAAAACCCATCTCGACACATCACCTTTGGGATCAGATAGATGCAGTATTTAGGGAAAATAAGAAACAAATCTGCAACGATGTATTTTAGTTCGGCTAATTTCAAAGAAAATAGATACGTCTGCCGTTACATTTCACAAAAGGTTAAATTGTGATGTCTCAGATATTATACTGCTAAAATGCATATTAATTTTACAATTCGTTATTACATGTATGTTGAGTCTATCCAAATACAATTATCTGTCTTCCTTTTGACAGTATATTCGGCACAAGAATTAAATCCATAACAGATTAGTTCCACCTTGCCGATTCATATCAAGAAAAAAATATATACATTAAAAGGGAGATCATTCATGTTCATAATGTTCTTCCTTTTTAAAAATAAATTTCAATCGTTCTTTGTGAATCAGCAATAAGACGTCATCCACTTCATTTTGTATAGGGCGGCATCATAGCTACATACATTACTTTTACACATACACACAATGTTACGCCTGAAGAAATCAAGAAAAATCCTTTACAGTCTCGAACAAATAGCAAAATTGAGAAACAAATTCAATAGAGCCATGGAAGTAAGTCAATGTATCCATACAGTTTATTAAACCGAATATACAAATTAACACAACCAATATTAGGATTGTTATGTGTATGAGTTGGATTTCAATAAGTATCGGTGGAAATATGATTTCCAGAGATCTTGACGTGTATGCTTAGTAAAGGAATGCATGTTTCACAATAAGAAAAACAGACAATTCTAAATAAAGTTTACTTTGATATTAATATTTAAACTGTAAGACATGGTAAAGCACCAAAGCCAACATAACATTACCTGTATATGTTGGCCTTTCAAGGAATTAAAATATGTCCTTACTCCACTTGACGCTTGTTTAAATTTTTGTGATTAAAAAAGAGCATATTTTTTTCTCGCACTTAAATTTACGACTAAGATTGGACATTGATTTCACAAGATCATGAGCAGCAAATCAAATCATTTAAGACAATAATCAAAGTAGACGAAGAGACATCGAAAATCCCTTATATTATTCTTAAATAAGTATAAAATTCCAGAGATATATCATCTTCTGCTGTCAAACCTCACAAAAGTATTATGTTTGACGTAGATTTCACGCGTTATTCTTGTCTTAGTTTTCTCTACTGGCACATAAGTTTTCAATATGATTAATATAACAGAATCCCTCCCTTGACACCGACATAATGCTGCTTTAAAGTCACAATGCCATTTTCATAAGGACGAACGAAATGAGTTGACATAAAAAATGACGTCTCACTGGCCTAGACTATCTCTTGAGAGTATATTTACACAAAGTCTTCCACAACATATCTGTCTGGTTTGCATATGCTATTTTTAGGCTTTTCTACTCTGAATGTCCTATTGTCTCCTTTCCACTTATCTACATATTGAACTGGACTCAGTTATTTTCCACTGAACATTGAAGTTTAGACATGGTGTCCTATTTTACTGACCTTGACAATACTAAGAAAAGGCTTTGAGAATATAAACATGCTTTTATTGTTGAGGCATCGTGGAGAAATAAAAAGGTGCGTATTTATGTAATGTACACGAAGTTTAACTATCACGTACCAGAAATGAAGAAATGGCCAGACAAAAACACAAGGTACCTTTAAAATGACTATTTGACCCTCATAGGTTTATCTCAGTATATTTTGTCAATCACAGTTTATCGACACTAAATGACTACAGCTATAGATCCACAATTATCTGTTGACTATATATTTAACACTTTCAGATTGGATAAATTTGGCCCCAAGCCCCACAAACTCTCTCTCTATCTCTGTCTCTCTCCCCCCTATTTCTCTGTCTCTGTCTCTCTCTGCCTCTCTTGTCTTTTGCTTATATCACGACAGTAGGACACATTAGGTCCTAGAACAATCATATATAGCTATCCGGCTTATACCACAATATTATATCACATTAGGTACTCGAACGATTGTCTGTAGTTGCCTTGCTTTAGGCTGATAAATCAGCCCCTCACCCGTGATGATATAGATTGGCACTTCACATAGCTATTCACGATAACCTGCAAAGATTTGCAGGCAATCTTGGCTGCATTTAACGGTGTAGATTTTGTAGACTTAACGGTATTTCTACCAACTGTGGAGCTGCTGTCGGCTGAAGGTTTTTTTGTGATATGTCCATTATATTTCTGGAGCAAATCCTTTGTTTGGTGACTTTTAAATCCACCTCGAATAACACAACCCTCTGTCTTAAGTCCAGTTTGCGTTACGCGCTAGATACATGTATTGCTTGTACCAATTACCGGTATGTGTCTAAAGTGTACGCGTGTTTGTTCCGGACAGATCTGCATGCAGCAAAATTGCACATTTTAATGAATAGGTGACATGAGTATCACATATCGTCCATCAGCATGGAGGGGGGTGCGTTGATTTTCTTGGACTAGTCCAGCTTATACCACGACAGTAGGACAGATTAAGTCCTGGAATGATCATTTATATTTGTCCTGTTATACCACAACAGTAGTACATACTGGGTCAGGTAACGGTCGTCATTAATTGTCCTACGTATAACAAAACAGTAGAACAAAATGAAGTCTTGAAACGATCGTCTGTAGTTGTCCTGCTTCTCGATATATTAGAAATACTAATTATCCCTGCTATCAGAGGTCAGGCCTAGCATAGAATCATGGTTTGTATGAAATATTAATGCCGGTGACTGGACCCGTATAAAGATATTGTAAATTTTCTTGTATTTTAGGCACTATGACCATATTATGTTTATATCTTGCACACTATGCCTTATTTTAGGTTTCATATTTTATACACTGTGCCCATGTTATGTTTTATTTGCTTTAATTTGTGTACACTGTGTCTAATTTGTATTATATTTGCTTACTGTGTCTAATGCATGTTTTATATTTGTACACTATGCCTATTTTACGTGTTATAATTGCACACTAAGCCTCTTTTATGTTTTATATTTGTACACTATGCCTATTTTACGTGTTATAATTGCTTACTGTGCCTAATGCATGTTTTATATTTGCACACTAAGCCTCTTGTATGTTTTATATTTGTACACTATACCTATTTTACGTGTTATATTTGCACACTACGCCTCTTTTTTGTTTAATATTTTTTACACTATTTGTACACTATGCCTATTTTACGTATTATATTTGCTTACTGTGTCTAATGCATGTTTTATATTTGCACACTATGCCTATTTTATGTTTTATATTTGTACACTAAGCCTCTTTTATGTTTTATATTTGTACACTATGCCTATTTTACGTATTATATTTGCTTACTCTGTCTAATGCATGTTTTATATTTGCACACTAAGCCTCTTTTATGTTTTATATTTGCACACTAAGCCTCTTTTATGTTTTATATTTGTACACTATGCCTCTTTTATGTTTTATATTTGTACACTATGCCTATTTTACGTATTATATTTGCTTACTATGTCTAATGCATGTTTTATATTTGCATACTACGCCTCTTTTATGTTTTATATTTGTACACTATGCCTATTTTACGTATTATATTTGCACACTACGCCTCTTTTATGTTTTATATTTGTACACTATGCCTATTTCACGTGTTATAATTGCACACTACGCCTCTTTTATGTTTTATATTTGTACACTATGCCTATTTTACGTGTTATAATTGCACACTACGCCTCTTTTATGTTTTATATTTGTACACTATGCCTATTTTACGTATTATATTTGCTTACTCTGTCTAATGCATGTTTTATATTTGCACACTAAGCCTCTTTTATGTTTTATATTTGTACACTATGCCTATTTTACGTATTATATTTGCTTACTCTGTCTAATGCATGTTTTATATTTGCACACTAAGCCTCTTGGGTTTTATATTTGTACACTATGCCTATTTTACGTGTTATATTTGCTTACTGTGTCTAATGCATGTTTTATATATGCACACTAAGCCTCTTGTATGTTTTATATTTGTAAACTATGCCTATTTTACGTGTTATACTTGCACACTACGCCTCTTTTTTGTTTAATATTTTTTACACTATTTGTACAGTATGCCTATTTTACGTATCATATTTGCTTACTATGTCTAATGCATGTTTTATATTTGCACACTAAGCCTCTTGGGTTTTATATTTGTACACTATGCCTATTTTACGTGTTATATTTGCTTACTCTGTCTAATGCATGTTTTATATTTGCACACTAAGCCACTTTTATGTTTTATATTTGTACACTATGCCTATTTTACGTGTTATATTTGCTTACTCTGTCTAATGCATGTTTTATATTTGCACACTAAGCCTCTTTTATGTTTTATATTTGTACACTATGCCTATTTTACGTATTATATTTGCTTACTGTGTCTAATGCGTATTTTATATTTGTACACTATGCCTCTTTTATGTTTTATATTTGTACACTATGCCTATTTTACGTATTATATTTGCTTACTCTGTCTAATGCATGTTTTATATTTGCACACTAAGCCTCTTTTATGTTTTATATTTGTACACTATGCCTATTTTACGTATTATATTTGCTTATTCTGTCTAATGCATGTTTTATATTTGCACACTAAGCCTCTTTTATGTTTTATATTTGTACACTATGCCTATTTTACGTATTATATTTGCTTACTCTGTCTAATGCATGTTTTATATTTGCATACTAAACCTCTTTTATGTTTTATATTTGTACACTATGCCTATTTTACGTATTATATTTGCTTACTCTGTCTAATGCATGTTTTATATTTGGACACTAAGCCTCTTTTATGTTTTATATTTGTACACTATGCCTATTTTACGTATTATATTTGCTTACTCTGTCTAATGCATGTTTTATATTTGCACACTAAACCTCTTTTATGTTTTATATTTGTACACTATGCCTATTTTACGTATTATATTTGCTTACTCTGTCTAATGCATGTTTTATATTTGTACACTATGCCTATTGTACGTGTTATATTTGCAAACTAAGCCTCTTTTATGTTTTATATTTGTACACTATGCCTATTTTACGTATTATATTTGCTTACTATGTCTAATGCATGTTTTATATTTGCATACTAAGCCTCTTGTATGTTTTATATTTGTACACTATGCCTATTTTACGTATAATATTTGCACACTGCGCCTCTTTTATGTTTTATATTTGTACACTATGCCTATTTTACGTGTTATAATTGCACACTACGCCTCTTTTATGTTTTATATTTGTACACTATGCCTATTTTACGTATTATATTTGCTTACTGTGTCTAATGCATATTTTATATTTGCACACTAAGCCTCTTTTATGTTTTATATTTGTACACTATGCCTATTTTACGTGTTATATTTGCACACTACGCCTCTTTTTTGTTTAATATTTTTTACACTATTTGTACACTATGCCTATTTTACGTATTATATTTGCTTACTCTGTCTAATGCATGTTTTATATTTGTACACTATGCCTATTTTACGTGTTATAATTGCACACTAAGCCTCTTTTATGTTTTATATTTGTACACTATGCCTATTTTACGTATTATATTTGCTTACTATGTCTAATGCATGTTTTATATTTGCATACTAAGCCTCTTGTATGTTTTATATTTGTACACTATGCTTTTTTTACGTATAATATTTGCACACTACGCCTCTTTTATGTTTTATATTTGTACACTATGCCTATTTCACGTGTTATAATTGCACACTACGCCTCTTTTATGTTTTATATTTGTACACTATGCCTATTTTACGTATTATATTTGCTTACTGTGTCTAATGCATATTTTATATTTGCACACTAAGCCTCTTGTATGTTTTATATTTGTACACTATACCTATTTTACGTGTTATATTTGCACACTACGCCTCTTTTTTGTTTAATATTTTTTACACTATTTGTACACTATGCCTATTTTACGTATTATATTTGCTTACTATGTCTAATGCATGTTTTATATTTGCACACTAAGCCTCTTGGGTTTTATATTTGTACGTTAATTTTCCCTGATGGATCAGGATGGGCATGCGTGGCGACATTATGGAGATATAGCTATCCATTAGAGATCGACCTGATATTTAATGTATGCAATGACGATCGTACGCGCGTTCGTGTTATTAATGCGAGAAAATCCGTTAACTGACAGATTTCAAATTGACATTTGTGGGCAAAAGTTTAATTGTGAACAAAGGCATAGTGGCGTTTTTAACTGCAAATCGTAGAATGTTTAGACAAAGTTACAGTCACTATGACGACATTATGACTCTCTCGTTACAGCAACAATTAAGGGTGATTCACTGATCCGTTTATACCGTTCAGCCAGAACACATCCGAACCTAACATTCATGTCAGAAACAAAATTTCCTCCAGTAATGAAACTAAAGACATACTTTATGTTCACTTTGGTTTGAGTCCGACAAAACCATATTATTGTCGTAGAGATATTTTCCTGCATGATCCCACTCACAAACTGATTCGGATTTAGCAGAAACGTTCGTAAACTTATTTTCAGGATCAGTCAGCAAACTGCTTCATCTGTGTATGGCATTTAAAACCAGCGACAATACGGGCATTCATATGGAACGTTCGATATTTTCAAAATTGGCAGCCACGTAGACATCGTTTAGGCTGTGTCCACCGATAACGTACTGAAGACATCTTACTGAATTTGGAATGAATACAATCATATAGTACTCATGAATATGTTAAAATATAGACTATAACATTCACTCAGGCTTGCATATTGCCCAGATGTACCCGATATATTACTTATATCTCGAGTTTTTAGAAGTGGTTAAGCAGTTTATGGTGGACATGCAATTTGAAAACAGTGTTGTCGGTGATCCAGATTATATATGTATCATAATGAATATTTCCGATAAGACTTTTCCTGTAAAACACAGGTGGCTCAACGTGGGCCGTTGACTATTAGAGGGTAATTAAACATGCACATTTTGAAATAACATGTGATCAACGTCAACGATTTGTGATAATTCTGTGATGAAACCTGATGGCTGAATATTTTCATTCCTCGCTGTCATTCCATTGCTGTTGGAGGCCGCAGCCCCTGTGGTAGCAAAAACAGATGCATTCGAAACCGCATCCAGTTTTCATTTCTATGCTACGACAAACTGATTAAAACAGTTCAGAAGGATCTTCATCAAGGTGAAATTGAAGCCAAAGGCTCTCATTCCATAATCTATCGAACGTGAGAAACTGGAATGGTTACCTAGGACTTGGAAATTATTATGTCGCAAACGCGGTATCGCTCTCACGTCTATTTTATTTGATTCGCCATCGTGCAAAATCGTTGAATAACAAGATCAATGCTTCACGTCGAGAAACAACACAGCTCAGCCATTGCTGTGTTATTCAACGCTGCCGACGCACACCCAGACAGAAAACATATCATCATCGAAGCATCACGCTAGTGGATCTGCGCGCTCTTGTAAATGCAAAAAAGCACACAGTTTTAGTGAATTATTGGAGTTTCGTATTTGTGCTTGTAAATTTCTGTGGTTTTCTATTTCCGCCAGCACCGTCTCAAACTCAGCCACACTGATTTGTTTATCTTCGATTGCCACCAAGTAACTGTTCAGCTGCTAACAATTTGGAATAGGTGCGTTGTATAGAAATCAATTTGCTACCACAGGCAACGACACAAGTTCCCATTGATATAGCTTCGGTAACAAACTGATTGGTACACCTACGATGATTCTTGCTATGACTCTAGACACACCAAGACCAACAGTCGTCGCCTCCTTTAGACCATTATCACTATCTACGATCAAACACGCGACTTTTATTTCATTATCAGCGCGGTTCTCTTGGTAATTTCATCTTGCAGCTGTTGTTTCCCTTCAATTATTTTTACGCCCAGTAGCAATACACAAATGCACTTCTTGCCAATACTCAATCGATGCACCGCATTCGCTGATTCCACATTTAGCTTTATGATTCTGTGCAATTCGTTTTAAAAGCATAGCAAAATGTAAATTGGTCTTCAGAATCATATTTGAAAGAACCCCAAACTATTGTCATTTTTCGAATTCAATCGACCACGGAGACGTTAAATCTAAACACATAACTTAATACGTGTAACGGGAGCTCCATGAAATCGATCCTTTAACGATACATCATTTACCAAGGCACTAGTAGCTCTCATGCAACGGTGCCATCTTTACAGTTATCAGGAGGCTACAATGAAAGGTGAACATTTATTCACATCCAATTATTAATGATCTTGAGGTAGATCACCAGAAAGAATATATACATATGACTTTTAAAAGATTTAAGTGCATCATTTTGTTACATTTGTATTTCGAGTTTTATTTACCATTGCTTACGAAACTGAGATTGTTTTCTAACGACTGTCTGTTCCGATTCCATTTGTCAGGTACGCTTGGAAGCTCATGATAATTGGGAGGAAATTTCCGCTGATTGTATTTCCTGTATTGTTGTGCCGATTCGTAGTTTGATTGATGTAAGTTTCTTTTGTACCAGAAATGGTGCTTACATAACTGACCTGATATTTGCCCTACACATCCCCAATCAAATTTTCTTCATGTTGATTTAAGCTGTACCACTGCCGTTTGAACAGTTGCTTCTCTTTTCCGTAAGTTGTATCTATCCTTTTTACTTAAATGTAATACAACCGGTTTGATGTCAAGACTATCACTGCAAAAACGACGTATCGTGTGAAAAGACATACGCTTTTATTTTTATGTGGTTTTGTAGAGGTTACCGCAATTTCCAGCTGACAATGCGCTATACTTGGTGGACAGTACAGGAAAAACCTGGGAAGCCATAGTCAACTCGTTCACAAGAGACATGAAAGACATATGCACTCATTAACCCTAGATAAATCTAATCAGCACATATTAATGGTGTAATGGACTTTTCTCATCTCAGGTGAATGTAATTATTTTTTCCCAATATGTTTGTTTAATATACAGTAGAATGTACCTAATTAAAAAGATGGCAATGATGATTATACCAGATATTAATTTTTCTGCAAATTTGCATTATTTCTGACAAGATACACATTTTTTCTCTTGTTTAAAAAGTTATTCTAAGAATTTAATTTTGCAATATTGCAAGCTGAACTGTATTTGTCTTGTGGTCTTTTGGATAATTAGCAGATATTTAATTGCAATTACATTATTGGATGCCCCTTTTTATTTAACATACATATATGTAATTTTAGTTTTGCATAAAATGTTTAGCACAAGATAGATAACTAAAAAATTATAGTCTAGTCAATACTGTTATGATGTTTGGCTAGGAAATAAGTTACAGAACTCAATAACATGTACATAGTATATAGGATATTCCGCAGATGAACAAAGACGGTAGATAAACGATATAGACAGGTGAATTTGTGCACTCGCATGTTTTATATAAATTAAATAATTATTTGGATACATACGGCTTGCACTCTGTTACAGTTCCCACCACAATAAATATTTCAATCAAATTCTAGCATTGGATCTATTTATTTTGCTTGAGCAGCCAATATTTGCATGAACTTCATGAGTATTTACATCGTTTCCGCATCTGCTGGAATCGTTGATCTCGAAGAGTCCAATTGACAAGGAAACAACAAGAAACATACAGCACAGTTTCTAGTTTTCAAACATGTATACTAATCAATTGGAAGAAATAGAAACTCAATCAAGCCAAGTGTTATATTGAAATAAGCAGTCGACAAATAATAAAATCGGAATGACTTAACGATTGCAATAGAGGGGAAAATAGGAATGCCATTGATTTCGGGAACAAACAAGAGAAGTCACTTTTATTCCCAAATTGCATATATATTTGGCCTCTAAAAGTCTTAATTTGCAGCTGCCTTTATTGCAACTAACCTCATGTCATCCACGTTCGTATAAAGGTACCTTAGTGAAAACGTCGTCCGCGGACAGGGTAGGACAGGCAAGACAAAATACACACGGCCCATAACCGTCAGGGGGCCCACCACCTAAGAGAAAAATACTTTTGTAATTTAAAGGGTGCCAACTGCATAATTTTTCCTAGAGCCAACAAATCATTCGATGGTCCTGGGTAAAACAGTGTATGTGTGTGTGCCATTTAGAGTATGAATGTAGCTTAAACATTTTAGTCATATAGCTACGAAGTCTGCAGTGTGGTAGTATATAATGATGTTAACCATTTCGGTATCGTGAAGTATACATGCGACATCATGTCCGACTCAGTCACATTATCCTGACACCAGCCCGACCAGGCCCAATCCTAACCTCTTAACGCTGTTATCCAAGCGATGCTTCCACAAGTACCATTTTTATAAGTCTTTTTCATAAATCAGCCGAGGTTCGAACTCGCGACCTCTTGTATCTGAGGCAGAGGTTCGTACCCTTACGCCACTATCGTACACATGTAAGCTAAAATGCATTCACGAAATGGATGAAAGACATATACTTACCTCAGTATTGGCAAGAAACAAATTTATAAGTTAAGACTGAAATTTAGAAGCTTACTTCAATAATGAAGAAAGCAGTGAACTTTGTATGTGCAGTTTCTCACCATAATGTGATTTCATTAAGGAAGGACAATTGTTCTATCGTTGTTGCTGGTTGTTGATTGGCTGGATTTTAATGGCACAGATAATACATTCTTAGCCTAGAAACGTGGAGCCACTCTCGTAATTTGGCCGTACAACGTTGGTGATTCTATGGAAAGACAGAGCTTCGTAAAAGTAAGTGGCTATTTGCTAGAGTTTTGTCATTGTAATTATATATATATATATATATATATATATATATATATATATATATATATATATATATATATATTATGTATACTTAATTACTAGGATGGTGTATTACGTATAATTACTTTTATAGTGTTTAATTTACATGCGTATTTGAGAAATGAGTTTGAGAATTATGTAGAATGTTAGCATGTTGTCACAATTAATTTTGTAATTCACTATTCGTAGTAAACCAATACATTTAATAATGCGTTATGTTAGAATTTACATGTGCTTGAATTATTAGTTCGGAAAATGGTTGAAGTATGTAAGAGTAGTTAATATGGATGAATGAATATATCATAAAATGGACATTTGAATATTTGTGTACTTTGTATGCGTTGTCATCAAAAAAGTGCGTCTGATTGTTGTGATATTGTGTAGGATAATGGTATTAGGAATATTTACTGATATGACGCAATTTATTGATGTATATATGAGAAGTAACTGATACAGTGCTTTCAATACGACGTTGTTTTATCATACAAGAACGTATGCGCATTTCAATGTGAATGAATGTGTGACCGATAAATGTACCAGCCGTCATCTGAAGATTGGCTGGGTGTAAAGTGAGATGAGAGGGCTATGGAAAATATTGCATCGTCCTAGTATTTTCACAGGAAGATTTTGTTTGTGGAGGACAGAATTTCCAGTTATATTAAGCCTCGAGTTTCCAAGAGGACATACGGAAGTGAGACGACCAGAGCAGTCGGAGTTGACAAAGAATAGTCAGAGGAGAGAGTCGTGGAGGAGAAGAAAAAGGAGTAGAGGAAGAGAAAGTGGAGGAGGAGTAGAAAGAGAAGTTGGAGAAAATTGGGACGAAGAGGAGAAGGAAGTGAAGGAATAGGAGAGAAGAAGACACCGATTAATATAATGCAAGGACACTGCTAATTAAAGGGTCGAGCGGATGTAGAGTACTTAGGAAAATTGAAGTACTTGACTATTGAATTGTATTAAATTGTTAAAGAGTACTTAGGAAAATTGAAGTACTTGACTATTGAATTGTATTAAATTGTTAAAGAGTACTTAGGAAAATTGAAGTACTTGACTATTGAATTGTATTAAATTGTTAAAGAGTACTTAGGAAAATTGAAGTACTTGACTATTGAATTGTATTAAATTGTTAAAGAGTACTTAACTATTGAATTGTATTAAATTGTTAAAGAGTACTTAGGAAAATTGAAGTACTTGACTATTGAATTGTATTAAATTGTTAAAGAGTACTTAGGAAAATTGAAGTACTTGACTATTGAATTGTATTAAATTGTTAAAGAGTACTTAGGAAATTGAAGTACTTGACTATTGAATTGTATTAAATTGTTAATCGTTGAATTTCACTTTCTTGTATATTCGATAATTTAACTGTCATCTGACTCTATGCTTTACATCTGACTTTCAGTAATTTAACTGTCATCTGACTCTATGCTTTACATCTGACTTTCAGTAATTTAACTGTCATCTGACTCTATGCTTTACATCTGACTTTCAGTAATTTAACTGTCATCTGACTCTATGCTTTACATCTGACTTTCAGTAATTTAACTGTCATCTGACTCTATGCTTTACATCTGACTTTCAGTAATTTAACTGTCATCTGACTCTATGCTTTACATCTGACTTTCAGTAATTTAACTTCCAGCCAAATCGAGCCTGGGTTGAACTTCTATAATATATAAAATAAAATATTGTGAGCACCCTACCCAGCCATGGTACGCGGGGGTTGGATCACAGGTGCTTTGACCATAGGTGGTTTGACCATAGGTGGTTTGTCCACAGCGGGGGTTTGATCATAGGTGGTTTGTCCACAGGGGGTTTGACCATAAAGTTGCGTAAAGCGTATCTTCAGGGATTATAAGTTGCGGCATTTTATTCACTAAAATTTGTATAGTTGAAGGATTATAAGTTGCGTAATTATTTCTTAAGTTGCGGCACTTAATCCATACATTATTTATTTAACTAAATGACAGATGTGCAATAGTATGCAAATATGTCAGTACATCTGTTTGACCATATGTCTGAACATATGGTAATAGAGGTAGCAACAATATCTGTTTACGTTGGTACTTTACATGTATTTATGTATAAACACAAGTCATCTAGCCCACCCAAGTCAAAATCATGGAGAATCTTGGAGAGTATAGTACGTCAAAAAGAGGTAATAGAACTTTATTGTATCGCGGACATGAATTTTGGATTCATAGAGAACTGAAGAATGGGTCACGCGTTTGGCGCTGTATCAAGAATCGCACTTGTAAGTGCAAAGCTACAATTGTGGCACGTGCTCTTGTAATTGTTGGAAACAAGATTCCTCAACACTCACATGAAGCAAACATCAGCTACGGTTTGGCAAGACGAGCTGTCGGAGAAATGAAACAAAGACTCGAGGATACTCTTGCTACGCCAGCTGCAACACAAACTTCAGTCACTTCAGCTCTCGCCGATCATGTTTTACACGCATTACCAAAGAAAACTACTTTATCAAGAGCATTGAGGAAACACAGACAGAAAACGAACGCCCACTGAGACAGAGCAATGCCTCCGATTCCACACGATCTCGATTTTGAGATGCCGGAACGTTTTAGGTGGCGCTCTACAGTTTCGTACTTTGCATAGGGTTAGAATTTTAAAGAAAAATAATTTTCTGGGATTTCTTCACTGGTTATACTGGCAATATAATAAAGACTTTGTATATCTTAGGTGTTGGGAGAAGAACTTTCAATTCCCTTTATTTTGATGTATGATTGATGGGTGTACTTTAGGTTCTAGAGTATACAGCTTGGGCTAACATAAGATGTGCTCATGTAAACAAACTGCTAGCTCTGCATGGTCATTTTCACTCCCTGGACTTCAGAGGTAAATTGTAGAAAAATGGTACGATAACTTTTTTTACTTTTCAGATATTTTGTAATTTGTTCATTGCACTTTCAGAAGCTGCTATTGCCTACTTCAGCAAAATTCGTTTTCCCTAGTTTAATAACTGCTAAAGTTAGTGTACTTTTGATTAATTCTGGCTAATTTTTCAAGCACAAGGGAGCATCCATTTTGTTGTACCATGCGCTTAGATCATTTACAATTTCCACAAGTGCAGTATCCAAAGAAATATCAGCCACATTACATCAAAGTAGCATTGAGATATGCCAACATATTCTCCATTGTGCATGTTACAAATGCAAACAACTTCACCTCACATACGTCACTATCTGAAAAGTACATATTAACTGGTGAGCGCCCCCATAAAGAGCATTCAGGTGTATACCCATGGAGTTATATTTATTGCTGTTTGTATTAATATTGGCTCATTTAGTTTAAATTCACTGCAGTTTAGAACTTAAATATCTTTACATTCCGAATTCTGCTTTAATTAAGCGGCTGCAGGTGGGCTTGAGAAGAGTTATGTCCCTTTCTATTGTACACAATACGACATAGACTAGTGGCAATTAGAAACCTCTGTGTGTCATTGTTTTTAAAAATGTTTCATTAATTTCACATTTCTCAAGGAAGATGCTATCAGTTCTTCTTTGAACTGGTAATAATTTGGATATTTTTCCCTGTTTTTTCATTGTCAAATTAAACTATTAACAAAATTTATTTTTTTGGTATTAAATAATTTTGTATTGACATATAAAAAAAATTCTGTAGTATCATATGGTCATGGTTTATTAAGCTAAGTCAGAAATATTTCAAACTAAATTAACAGTTCAAGATATAATGACATATAAAAGAGCTTTAACTCAACATACATAAGTCTGCAGCAAGTGTCACATTTGGACAGGCTCACATGAACAACATGGTTATGAAATAATTTATGTAACCTTTCGTGGGAAAAGAAAGATTGCTTTGGCTCACCGACTAAGGTTCTATGTTGAAACTATGGTAAATTCACTACCATATCAGTGTGACGTATCACATAGATGCCATACAAAAACATGATCATTTATCACTTGAACCAAATAAGAGAAAATTTGGCTAGAAAATCATGTAAAGCCTATGGTGAATGCCAAGGCAATATGGGCTAGGGGGAGTGGTGTATACTGTGATAGTCAGGTACATTTAATAATTGTTACATGCATTCATTTAAAGGATTTAAAGTGTATGGATGTTCATTGGGTATAAAATTATTTATTGAATTAGCAAACATTGAATTTTGTACAAGTTTTCTGTTGCTTTTTTGTTTGCATTTGATGTAGCATATGTACTTGTACTGAAGACTTGATTTCCTCTCCCTATCTTTTACTGTTCTCTGATCTCATTCTGCTATGAGCTGAAATACTGGATCAGACTGAGTAGAACAATTCCATGAGACTTGGTCAGTGGGAGTGTAAAGTTTCCTGTACCATACTCAGAGCTATGAGGGAATGAATGACATAATGCATCAAAATTTCTGCTCCATACTGATATTTTAGGTGCATTGGTAAAAATGATATTGTGCAAGCTCTCGCACTTATTTGTGTTTAGAAAGTGTGAAATTTTACTTAGCTTGACATCTAAGACAAAATTTCTTAGTAAATATTCAAGCTTTTTAATATAAGAAAGATTTAAATGTTTTCCATATGGCAGAAATTTTGAGTAATAGGATGCTAAATGGGCAAGTCAGTCACTCCAACTTTGGCCTTGTAGCAAGAAAGTGCCAACATCGCATTTAAATTTCCTGTGCCTGGGCCTCACTTTCTATGCCCTTGGCACTTTTCTGGACAGGCAGCCTGTTCGGCTTCCTGCAGATTGCAGTTTGTACATTTAACTGTTAAAAAGGCACACAGTCCTTGAGTTTTGCTTTTTTATACATCGGTGGATTATATCGCTTGCAATTTCCATCTCAGTCATACATTATGCACAATGTTCCCAATATCCTAGTCAGTTTTGGTATGTTCATAATTACATTTCCATTGATGTTGACAACACGCTGCAACATGTGACCCAACAATTAAGTTTTCTTCATTTCTTTCTTTCTCCAATTCAGGGCAAAGCTTGGGTGCACTTTATTTGGGCCACAGGAAGATAGTGATTCTTCATATACATCAATTCTTGGGCGCTTTATTTGTGGAGATGTAGAACCAGATTGCAACCTGAATAGGTTGGTCACTCTTGGATACTCGTAATCCATAGTCCTATGGTTGACTGTGTTGTATGAACTCTTGTGGACAAATAGCTATTTTCTTAGCTCTTCCTTTAGCCATGTTTTCTTAGATAGTGGCTAATGTGGGTTGATGTAGTATTAGTGACATCATGGTTACCAGTTGTTCCTGGTTGTGATGGATCTTAGACAGTATGTAACATCATAATCAGGCTGGGGCTTGAAATTGTTGGGAAACACACCTACCCCCTTTTTTGGCATACAAGTCTGCATGTTTTGGTTTTATAATTAATTTTACCATATAAAGCAGTCAACATATTTGATTTTCATTGTAATCGATTATGTATGTAATCATCAATCACATTCCTGGTCCATGGAATGGTCTCACCAGGAGTTAATTCCCCTTGAATTTTCATTTCAATTCTTTGACATACAAGCATTAGTGCAGATTCAAATTAGATTACTAGTGCCGGGGAAAAAAGTAATTATTTACAAACAAAATATATATTTATGTCTACTGTTATGAATTTATAGCATCAAGGACTTTTTTTCTTAATCCAATGCTGGACAATTTTTGCACTATTACCTCAACTTTTATGGAATTTTCCTCACTTTTCTCACTTGATTTACATGTATACATGACCCAAGTATAGTTTGCAACTTTGGAAATGATCTAAATACATTATTTGATGTTTGGATTGAAAAATAAAACAAATACTTCATATGCATTTATTCTTGAATGTCTTTCTTTAATGTCAAAATAATAGCATTTCCCAGTGACGTTAAAATACAGTTTTGACGTCATGAAGCTACATTTAAGTTACTTCAGAGGGGTATAGTAAATTAACTATGTGTTTGTAATTTTGGAAGTAAATACCATGTATGATATATCAATATGTTTGAAATTGACAGCAGAATATGACAAGTTTTTCAATAAGTTGAAAACACATCTTTAGTGGTTCTTTAAGGTGGCGCTCTACAGTTTCGTACTTTGCATAGGGTTAGAATTTTAAAGAAAAATAATTTTCTGGGATTTCTTCACTGGTTATACTGGCAATATAATAAAGACTTTGTATATCTTAGGTGTTGGGAGAAGAACTTTCAATTCCCTTTATTTTGATGTATGATTGATGGGTGTACTTTAGGTTCTAGAGTATACAGCTTGGGCTAACATAAGATGTGCTCATGTAAACAAACTGCTAGCTCCGCATGGTCATTTTCACTCCCTGGACTTCAGAGGTAAATTGTAGAAAAATGGTACGATAACTTTTTTTACTTTTCAGATATTTTGTAATTTGTTCATTGCACTTTCAGAAGCTGCTATTGCCTACTTCAGCAAAATTCGTTTTCCCTAGTTTAATAACTGCTAAAGTTAGTGTACTTTTGATTAATTCTGGCTAATTTTTCAAGCACAAGGGAGCATCCATTTTGTTGTACCATGCGCTTAGATCATTTACAATTTCCACAAGTGCAGTATCCAAAGAAATATCAGCCACATTACATCAAAGTAGCATTGAGATATGCCAACATATTCTCCATTGTGCATGTTACAAATGCAAACAACTTCACCTCACATACGTCACTATCTGAAAAGTACATATTAACTGGTGAGCGCCCCCTTAGTCACTTCGTACAGTTTGATTCGGGTCCTGGTGATGATCGTATTATCATACATGGATGTCACGAGGTGATCGATGGCTTGGCACGTGCGTCCGTGTGGCTAGCAGATGGTACATTCAAGACGGTGCCAGACTTATTTTTCCAGCTTTACACTATTCATTTTCAATTTGTCAACGGCATCAACCCAGTTGCGTTATACTGTCTTTTACCAAATAAAACACGTGCGACGTACGACCGATTACTCCAGGAAGTAGTGCGTCTCATTCCGTTGGCAGGACCAAGATTTATTCTCACCGATTTCGAAATGGCAGCAATGGGAGCATTTCAAGAAAAATTTCCTGATGCTCGTACTACAGGCTGCTACTTCCATCTTGCCCAAAGCGTAATACGAAAGGTACATGAGGTTGGACTGAAAGTGGAATATGAAACTAGTAACGATGTACGTATCGCTGTTCGTTGTCTTGCCGCCCTATCTCATGTACCAGTCCAAGATGTTACAGAAGCGTTCGAACTGTTATCAGACTCTATGCCAGCAATGAACCACATCGACGAGGTGCTGACATACTTCGAGCACACTTACATCCGAGGACGTCGCATCCGTGGTCGTGGAGAAAACTACAGACCTGCCTTATTTCCAATTGAAACTTGGAATCAAATGCAGACGATAGGCGATGGTGTAGCTCGAACGAACAACATTTGCGAAGGATGGCATCACAGTCTACAGTCTCTTCTACAATGTAGTCACGCAACAATGTGGGGTTTCCTTGACGGTCTGCATAAGGACTGCACGAAGCAGAAGACAACTTTCCTGCAAGGTGTCGCAGGAGCAAACCATCCAGCCGAGAAGCGATACAGGATCGTGCATGAAAAAGTAAAACGTGCTGTTCAGACATATGGTCAAACAGATATACTGATATATTTGCGTGCTATTGCACATCTGTCATTTAGTTAACCATAAAACTGTTATTCCATTAACTATAATATTTGCATGACATTAATGTTTTGATTAGATTTTATCATTTATATGCGGTATGTATTTTGTAGGACTGAGTGTAATTTTCAAGTAGATCTACAGCCTTAATTTGTGAAACGTTGGACTTGTTGCCTAATTGGTGTTCATTTTCTGTTTAATAATAAATCGAGTAGGCCTGGCACCAGCCTTGATGTTATTGATTTTTATTTATTACATGTTAATTATTAATTAACATTGACTTATTGGCAACTCAAAGGAAACTTGTCACATAAAATTTCATTAATTGAACCATAATTTTAAATTCTAAATAACAGTTTATTATTATTATAAAAACCACATGTGGACAAACCACCTATGGACAAACCACCTATGATCAAACCCCCGTTGTGGACAAACCACCTATGGTCAAACCACCTATGGTCAAAGCACCTGTGGTCAAAGCACCTGTGGTCAAACCACCTATGGTCAAAGCACCTAGAACCCCAGCCATAACACACCTACCACAGTGTAGACATAACAAACCCATCACGCCACATTAATATAATTCATACAAATTGATATAATTCATACATATGGACATCATTCATTCAAATATAATATAATCGATTTGAATTGATATACTACACATATAAACATTCTATAAAAGTTGAAACGTTTTAATCTAACAACGACTCTGGCCTAAAGGAGTGGATTTTTCGCGAATGAAAGCCATCGGCGAAGGGAGAAGGTCTAGTCACGAAGGAAAACCATCGACTAAGGGAGAAGGTCTAGTCACGAAGGAAAACCATCGACTAAGGGAGAAGGTCTAGTCACGAAGGAAAACCATCGACTAAGGGAAAATGTTTAGTCACGAAGGAAAGTTGGTGATTAAGGGTGCTTGTTTAGCCACAAATATAAGTCAACGACGAATGGATTGGATTTAGTCACGAAGGAAAGTTAGTGACGAATGGATTGGGTTTTGTCACGAAGGAAAGTCAAACACTACGGGATTAGGTTTAATCACGAATAAAATAAAAGTCAATGCCTAACGGAGTGGGTTTAGTCACGAATGAAAGTGAATCACTAAGGGCGTGGTTTTAGTCACCAATGAATGTCAGCGACTCAAGGAGTGGGTTTACACGAATGAAAGTCAATCATTAAGGGCGTGGGTTTAGTCACGAATTAATGTCAGTGACTCAAGGGGTGGGTTTACATGATGGATTAGTGACGAAGGAAATTCAGTGACTAAGGGAGTGGGATTAGCCTTGATTCTTTGTCAGAGTGAAGCAAGTCATTTAACTCTACTAGATGAGAGTGTTAAACCGCAAATTGTTACCTGACTCGAAATGTTACCTATGACATTTTGAATAGATAAAAGTATTACTAAAGACAAATTCTAGCCATACAAAATGGATTCGTATTCACTTTATCCGATCAAAGTAATCTGGATAATCTTTAGGTAAAATGATATTTTTATAACGCTAGAGCGCTGGTACCAGTTAGTGACTCAGTTAATCATTGAATATCTACATTCATCGCATTAAGGTAGCAATATATGTGTACACAACGGTTCTAGAAGACTTGCCTAAGCAGCGAAGAAAGATTGAACTATTTTTTTTCGATATATAATATATTAATTCCTGAACGTTGGTATTCATTGTGCCAGCGATATAAAATGGAATATACATAAATGATGAGGTTTAAATTATTTTTTACATGGGTAGTTTTCTTGAAGAAGTTACATTTACTCCTAGTCATAAAATGAACACCATAGATTACCTTGCTTCCTTGTTCATATAAACTCGAAACAACAAAGCAGCTTAATCTAATTTAGTCCACGTACAGTCTAAGCACTGCAACTACATAAAGTCCACTTCTTAAAACTTTTCATCGACGAGGTGAACGTAAGTCCTTTTAAGTATTATATTTTGTATCAAATTTCAAATCCTGTAATTAGGTTAAACTTTCCATCAGATTATATATCTTGGTAGCTGGTTATATTTTGCATCATATTTAGTTATATTTTGCATCAGATTTGGTTACATTTTACATCATGTTTGGAAACATTTGGCATCATATTTGGTTATATTTTGCATCATATTTAGTTATTTATTGCAGCAGATTTGGTTATATTTTGAACCTAATTTGGTTTTATTTTGTATTAGATGTGGACAAACACTTTCAATACAGTCATGAAAACAGCTGCCAAGGACATCATTGGCCTCCATCGCCCAAAGAAAAAAAACATGGGTTACAGAAGAGATTATGAATCTGTGTGATGCCCGAAGAGACCTCAAAAACACCAGACACACAACAGGGGCAGTGGAGTACCGAGTAATAACAAGAATATCAGAAAAAGCAAATAAAGATTGGATATGACAAAAGTGCACAGAAATAGAGAGCAGTCGGATAAAGTATAACAGCAAAAAGGCATTCCAAAATTGTGAAAGACCTCACCAGACGGAGGCAATCAAGAGTCAGTACCATTCAAGAGGAAAATGGAAAATGCCTCACAGAAGCAAGTTAGATTGCAAAAAAATGGACTGAGTATTGTAAAGAACTTTACAACCATCCGTCCACAAGAGACTCAGATGTGCTTGAAGTTCCAAACGCCACAAATGATGATGATTTAATCCATTGTCAAAGAAGAGGTTGAGTCAGCAATAAGAACACTGAAGAAGGGGAAGGCAGCTGGAGTAGACAACATCACAGCTGAACTTATCAAGAATGTGGGGAATCAGAGATAGAGCTACTAACAAAAATCTGCAACAAGATCTGGCAGACAGACAGACGAATGGCCAAAACAGTGGACCCAGTCACTGATTATAACACTCTCCAGATGTGACACAATTACAGAACTATCAGTTTGATCAGCCATCCTAGTAAGGTGATGCTGAACATCATCTTGAACAGACTGAACCCACAATCAGAAGAAATAATCGCTGAAAAACAGGCAGGGTTCCGGAGTGGAAGAAGCACAACAGAACACATATTCAATCTTAGGGTTCTGTCTCAAAAGTACTCACATTATCAACAAGACATCTATCATGTTTTCATAGATTTCAAAAAAGGCTTTTGACAGTGTGTGACATGAGGCATTGTGGGCCACAATGAAGAAATATAACATAGGGTTAAAGGTTAACCAATACCATCAAGCAGCTGTACGCCAAGGCTACCAGTGTGGTAACTGCTCAATGTTCTGTGGGGGACTTGTTCAAGACAACAGCTGGAGTATGGCAAGGCTGTCTCCTGTCACCCAAGCTTTTCAACATCTACTTAGTGCGCATCATGAACTTAGATTTTTGGTTATATTTTGCATCAGATTTAGTTATATTTTTCATCAGATTTGGTGATATATTGCACCATGTTTGGTTATATTTTGCATCAGATTGGGTTATAATTTGCATCATATTACGAATCACGGAAGTTAAACTTTGCTTTTGAATGATTAAAATTAGCCTGTCTATAATCAAACTGGCTGTATATGTCTTGATACAAAATGCATCTTGCAATATCTTTTAAATATTAATAAAGATTAATAATTCTTTCTTTGATTAGGTTTGAAAAGGCGGTAAACTCAAAATATGCCACGGAAATCATTGGGGTTATGCTGTACAGCACTTTCACGGCGACACGTTAGAAATGAATTAAAACATATAGGTAAATGGATGTCGGAATAGGGAGCATTGGGAGGGGTCAACGACGAATATCATAACATTTGCATTCGCACTCCTGCAATGTAAGACTCTGAACTTGATAGTTACAATGTTGGGGGATAACGTACTTGTTCGGACAATAACGATTCGGCCAGTTCACAATGAACACATGAGATCATCAAATTAAAGAGTCATTCGGATGTCGATCAGAACAATACATTCTTGTCTTTGAATATCGAACTTCTCCTAAGATCACATTTGCTAACTTACATAACGATAAAGATCATTGTGTAAAATGTAGATCGTCAAACCATTGTCAGAATTATTTGTTATTTATGTTGACGTAGTTACTACAATGCTGATGGAGAATCCCCTGTTCTATAATTAGATACAGAGCGGACACCCTTAAATTTAAAATGAGAATCCAGCACTTAAATAAAGCTGTAAAACGTATAAGAAATATCTTTAAAGAAAAAGACAAAATAACGATATAAAATAAATAGTTTTCTGAGTTTATCGTGGTATAAACTGTCAGTTATCGACTCACACTGATTGCATAAATCCCCTCAGTCGTTATTTGCTGATTGCATAACTCCCCTCAGTCGTTATTTGCTGATTGCACAACTCCCCTCCGTCGTTATTTACTGATTCACAGAGTGACAGTTTATACCACGACAAACTCAGTTAAACGACTGTATTTTCTCAGATATATGGACTGACAGACACACGTAGATTGCTGCAGATTTTGATACCCTATATTCAGATGGATTGACAGACAGGCGTAGGTTGCTATATATATTGATACACTATAGTCTGAGTCTATATCCCAGTTTGTTTGTACCCTCCTGCCAATTTCAGTAACGAAAAGCATAAACAAGACAAAAAAAATCAATAAATCTTACTCAGTTCATTCATTGATTTATATTTTCTAACCCGACTGCGACCAGAGTGTCCATACCACCTATATCGTCTGCGCGTTTCATGCTTAACGGAAGTTTCCATACTAACACGACACCATATTACATACAATTTGGGCAAGTCTATTTTCCGCAAATAGAGTGACGTCATTGCACCTATTTGGTTACTCCCGGATACTTCCGTCAATTACGATAAAGTTAAGAGTTATATTCCTTTGCCACCAGTTAAATCTACCTTCTATATACATATATGTGTAGTTATGCATCTGCCCCTTCACTGAAAATGGACTTGTCCAGGAACTGGAAATTGATTTCGAGGATGACCATGGTTGATAGTGAAACTTCCGTTAAGCATGAGACACGCAGACGATAAAGGTGTTATGGACAACCTGGTCGCAATCGGGTGTACAAACAAACGGGGATATAGACTCAGACTATAGTGACAAATAGAGTGACAGTTAAACCGGCGTAGGTTACTATATATCATGGTACACTAGAGATAGATGGAGTGACAGTTAGAAAGGCGTAGGTTGCTGTAGATGTGGATGCACTAGAGACAGATGGAGTAACAGTTATACAGGCGTAGGTTACTATATCTCTTGATACACTAGAGACAGATGGAGTGACAGTTAGACAAGCGTAGGTTGCTATAGATCTTGGTACACTAGAGACAAATGGAGTGATAGTTAGACAGGCGTAGGTTACTATAGATCTTGATACATCAGATACAGATGGAGTGACAGTTAGACAGGCGTAGATTTGTGTAGATTTGAATGCACTAGATACAGATGGAGTGACAGTTAGACAGGCGTAGATTTGTGTAGATTTGAATGCACTAGATACAGATGGAGTGACAGTTAGACAGGCGTAGATTTGTGTAGATTTGAATGCACTAGATACAGATGGAGTGACAGTTAGACAAGCGTAGGTTGCTATAGATCTTGGTACACTAGAGACAAATGGAGTGATAGTTAGACAGGCGTAGGTTACTATAGATCTTGATACATCAGATACAGATGGAGTGACAGGCGTAGATTTGTGTAGATTTAAATGCACTAGATACAGATGGAGTGACAGTTAGACAGGCGTAGATTTGTGTAGATTTGAATGCACTAGATACAGATGGAGTGACAGTTAGACAGGCGTAGATTTGTGTAGATTTGAATGCACTAGATACAGATGGAGTGACAGTTAGACAGGCGTAGATTTGTGTAGATTTGAATGCACTAGATACAGATGGAGTGACAGTTAGACAAGCGTAGGTTGATATAGATCATGATACAATAAAGACAACTGGATTGTCAGTTAGACAAGCGTACTGCTGTAAAATTATGATACACTGGAGGCAGTAGTATATATCACAATTTCGGTCCATGTCACAGAAAGTAGAGGAAATGGTATCATGTCACAAGCATACTGGATAATGCTATAAATAAATATTAAGAATTCCTTAAAATCGCCAATGGTTAGAAAACAGAAATTTCACATGCATTAAACATGTGATGGTGAGTATCGACTGTTAAGAAACAAACGAACAGGCAGGATACATAATGTATTTGAGATGGTAGGTAAACTAACTATAATTACTTAAATTCGTAGAAGAACTTTCGTTTACCGATTTGTAAACTTTTGTTTTCATGGAAATTTATTTTTGTTATTGTCTATTTTCTTTATATAAATTTGATCAGTTTTTTGGAATGAGAAAGAAATCTTAATTAACCTTAGCAACTGCTATTTTTTTTTTAAAGATCATCCCTATGTATAGAGAGAGATGCTATTCGAACTACTTCTGCTACTTACAAAACAAGGATTCACAGTTACGAATGATGGAACCTTTTTCTATTTGTAACCTCTCAATCAATCATGCAGTCAGTCCTATCATATAAATCATCAATGTGGTAGGACTAGATTGGGTATCGTTTTAGCGGAAAAATATCCGACGAACAATATAAAACAAAATCGTTTGTTTAGTTTGTTTGACTGTTTTGTGATTTACTGTGCTGACGTAACATACATAATTTGAAAAAATGATTGTGGTTACAATTCGCATTCCTCACATCATGTTTTTTGTCACTGACTATCGTATTTGTTACTAACTTCAACGTAAACACATGTATCTAAGTTGATCTAAATGCCTTTCGATTGATATTATGTTGTCTTGACCTACTCTAAAATTGTGAGAGTTGTGTTCAGTTACATTGTATTGCCGGATTCAAAGCCATGTACTGATAGGCTATGTAACTCATTTGCATTAAAAAGAACTTAGATATTGTGCCAGGACGACATACATAGAAATGTAACTAATGTACGACAGACATAGAAATGTAACTAATGGACGACAGACATAGAAATGTAACTAATGGACGACAGACATAGAAATGTAACTAATGGACGACATACATAGAAATGTAACTAATGGACGACATACATAGAAATGTAACTAATGGACGACATACATAGAAATGTAACTAATGGACGACAGACATAGAAATGTAACTAATATACGACATACATAGAAACGTAACTAATGGACGACAGACATAGAAATATAACTAATGGACGACAGACATATAAATGTAACTAATGGACGACAGACATAGAAATGTAACTAATGTACGACAGACATAGAAATGTAACTAATATACGACAGACATGGAAATGTAACTAATGGACGACAAACATAGAAATGTAACTAATGGACGACATACATAGAAATGTAACTAATGGACGACAGACATAGAAATGTAACTACCGGTAATGGACGACAGACAGAAATGTAACTAATGTATGCGCGATTAAATAACTTGAATCTTATTGGAAACAGAGGGAATATTAATTGTATTTCATTTCATCTAAGTGGTAACTACTATCATGTAATATATATATATAGTACCTCGTTATATTTCTTTATGTTTCTTTATCTATATTTACCGTCTCCTTTTCCCTTTAATGTCTTTTATTATCAATTACAGCAAGAGCACCATTTATACTTATTGAACCACGTTTAATTGCTCTAAGATATTCAGCAATAAAATATATCTGGTTGATTGGTGCATGCATGCATTAGATTTTATTCATAAAAATATATATTTATAAGACCGCATTTTAGTGAATCCTCTGAAAGAACTTTGTAATATAAATGGAACGTAATAAATAAATCATTGAAACAAAATTGGAAAACACGACAATTTTGAAAACATCTTTTGCTATAACACACACACACACACACACACACACACACACACACACACACACTGTTTTTCTTTTCCTCTTCAAAACGCAAAAGTTATCATTGCAGATAGTTTCTTACTAGATCATATTCTCAAAATTGCGTCAATCACTGGGTCTCATTCAATCCTATTATATATATTTACTACTCAACATGATTATAAGTTGCTAACATCTGATAGAACACATTGCAATTCCCTAAGTATTTATACAAAATTGATTGGAAAGAAATTTCTAACGCATGCCAGAGTAATCAGGATTTAAGAATTGATTGGTATATATCGTCACCGTGGAAGTCTTCATTACTGTTCTGCCATATCAATCATGACAAAATATCACCTTACACCGTCTTCATTATCAAATATTGCAGTATAACCCAGAAAAATCACGCTTTCAAACAACAGGGAAGATTTATTTCATTTTTGAAAACAGATACATGTTTTGTTCAGCTGATCCATCTGTCTGGATAAATAATAGAGTATAGTCTACATTTTAGCTATACGATAGGTTGACCTAGGACAGCGGTTTCTGGTGAACCCAGGGGAAATCATATGGATGCAAAGTACAAGATAACATTAAATTTATAGAAGCCATTGGGGAAAGGAATCCTTATATTTGAGTATAGATTGATGGTTAAAGAGCCTATGTAATTCGAATACGCTCTCAACGAAAGGACTCAGAACCTAGAGTCCCAGTACTCTCAACGAAATGACTCCGAACCTAGAGTCCCAGTAGTCTTAATGTTTCATCTTAGGACTGTTAGTTGATAGCCCGTTTTCATTTAACGATGTGGGCTTTATGTTCTCACAGGAGAATGGAACTTATGGAGGAGGGGTTGTCACAGCAGTCTGATCAGGGAATGGCAATGTTAAATTGTGGAATGTTGTAGACCATTTTCATATTAACATATGTATGTCCTCATATGGGAAATGAACATGTTTTGATACACAGTCCAACATATACCATACTATCTAACTAGAAAATGGTAAGAGTATTTTATAGCCACAGGAAGGGTAGGATGTAAAGGAAGGTGGATGTAATATAAGCAAATTCACACACACACACACACACACACACACACACACACACACACACAGCGCGCACAAAATATTTACGTACCCTGAAACACAAATATTATACAGTCACACATAAGATATGATAGATTGGTAAAGGGTTTAAAGTTTTAGTTATAAACAGTCATAGACATACACAAACATACGAGAGAAAAAAATATGGCCAAAATGTTTGAGCAGTATCCCTCTTTTCTAAAGATATGAGCGGCTCTCTACCCAACAGATGGCGAACGTTCTATGATTACATCAACCGTAACCATCAAGGAGACACCATCAGCATATACTGCTCCTGCCACTGCTAAAACAGCAAAAACCATAGCTTGAGTAGGATTATGCCGTGGAAAAGATTTAAGGCCTATACCGGTGTGTTATGGTATTGCTGGTCTTAAAATTAGCAATTGGTTAACAGCTAATAAAGGCACTAACCTTCAATATACTGTATTTGATATGTCCATTTGGTGTTCTTTGATCCATATTAACATTCATTAAATTTCTAGTTTTAATCAAATGATTGTGGGAAACAATGGATACACGTTTACCATGTAGAATACAGCTTATGTAATTGGAGTTACTCTGATATCGCGGTAATACTAAAAAATATTTTAGGATGGCATGTACTTGCAAATTGTAAATAAGTTTAAAAAGTGGGTGCTACTTTAACGGTTTTCATTATGTCACCCCTTTATCCATAAATGGAAACTTATCTGAGAAAATAATACAATGAACATGCAACCACTTGGGACGGAGGTGGGTGGGTGGAATCAGGATTGTCGGTGAGAATGGGCACACCATTATGAACATGAAAGTGTCAACCACAGACTGTTTCTTAAAACCAGGAGTTACGAATAAGAAAAAGTTTTTAAGTCATCACCTGGCAGTTGAGAAAGCCTCCAGAAAAGAACAACATTAACATCCTTCATTTTTTGGCCCTTACTTGCTACCATAGATTCAATCTCTTGCGTCCTGACAACTATGGTGATCATGTGATCCAACTTTCGCATAAAATCATTGGACATTACCAGACGGCATATACACGATTCGTTACAGTGATAACGATTTTTAGATCTAGATTTTATATGAGAACATAGCAAACGGCAATGTTTTGAAAAAGTAGAATTCATTTTCAAAAGTGTACTCACCTGCAGTTCTGACATTTTCCCAAAATACAACTGGTGATGCAGAACTAGTAACTTAGGGTCATCAAGTGCATAGAATATAAGCACACGATAGGTGGCGCTATGTAGAAAATGACCAAAAACCTTGAATTTCGCGATACCTAAGAACCTGCGATATCATAGGAAAGTACCATGTTACTCTTTGAAAGGCGATATTACTCAAAGGTCGCCCAATCAAGTACAGCTTAAATTCCTTATTGGAACACATTGTGCGCGTGATACTGTTTGAGTATATTATTTATACTGAAAAAAGCCAAACAAACAGTCGCTTATGTTTTCATTTTTTCTTCTAAAATCATAATCATAATGAAATTCCGTAACACATCACAAAAGTCCATTTATTTTGTTTTCTTTCATACTATTTTTTTTCTTTCTTTCTTTCTTTCTTTCTTTCTTTCTTTCTTTCTTTCTTTCTTTCTTTCTGACTGAAACTGACTTTCTTTCTTTAACTGAAGCCACATAAATTCCTGTCTGTTATTTATTAGCAATGGAATTTGTATGAGAAAAGGGAGACCTCTCAAAGTAAATGCTGGTGACGGGTGGCCGATGAACCATCAAATTGTAGTTCCAGATTCATACAGACAGGAAATACTAAGTCTGGCAACTGAAACTCAATTTTTTGGTCATTTAGGGATTAATAAGACTTCACAAGATCTTGAAGGACCTCTATTAGCCAAAAAGTGATGTTTGAAAACACTGTATATATCATACATGTCACATGTTAGGAAAACCCAATCGGAATATACATAAGGCTCATACATAACCTATTTCTGCATTTGACGAACCATCTAGCAGAATAATGGTAGAATGTGTTTGTCCCTTACCTAAGACCAAGTCAGGTAGACAAAACTTGTTGATCATAATGTGTTAGTCAATAAGGTTTCCGGAGGTGATTCGTTTGAAAAATATTAAATCTAAAACACCCGTAAAAGCTTTGAGTTTTCTTGACTCAATTGCACTTCCCAAAGCTGTCCACTCGGGTCTAGGGTCAAAGTCTAGATCTGTAATTCTCCAGCAAATTATGCATGAAGATGATATTCACCACTTGAAGTTAAAAATTAAATTATGGTTTGACAGAACTACAATGGAGAGATTTTTTTTAGTCTTGTAATAAAGGTATTTCACTCTTGTTCATTCTTCAAACGTTTCTTCAGTTAAGAAGACAATGAATGAGTTAAAATATAATAATATTACTCCTGGACTCTAATAAATTAAAAGAGTACCAGCATATTGAGAGAGATAACTGGTTAAAAATACAATTATTTTTATTGTACCTGTCCCACTTAGTGAAGATTTAAGTGAAGGACTACTATCGAACTCTTTGATTTTTAAGTGAAGAATCTTCGGAATTCAGAAATTACGAATTATCTGGACTAGACACTTTCACATTTGCAAGAGCAAGAAAGCAGCGAACTTAACTTGTGTTATTTGAATATGAATACTTCTTTCGAGATGTTTCTACAAGAATAAACAAATGTTTTCATGACTTTGAAATTGTAAATTCCAAACCTGTGAAACCTGTGAAACATCACCCATTCTGGATGAACCCTCTCAAACAGCAATACATAATAAATGAAATTTAGTATTATCTGGAAAATGATCTCATATATAGCATATTAAAAGTAACTGGATTTCATAATGTAAACTTGTTCCAAAACAGATAAAACTTTCCGTATGTGCACTGATTATAGGAAGGTGAACAGCGTGACTAAAACAGATTCAGTTGCATTACCAAGATTCGATGATAGCATTTATACAATCAGAAATGCCAAGTATATTTCCAACTCTGACCTTCTTCAAGGAGTTTTGGCAAATTCACTAACTGAGAAAACAAATGAAATTTCGACATTCATGACTCCAGATGGAGTTTATCAACATTAAGGAATGCCATTTGGGACGAAAGATTTCGCCATGTACTTTTCAGCGTCTAATGAATATGATTACATCTGGTCTAGATATTTGTGATACTTAACTCGATAATGTCATTATCTACAACGACACCTCGAAAGAACATTTAGAAACAATTCTTTTACTGCTGCAGGTTTGGCAATTAATTTATCCAAAAGTGAGTTCTGCCGTGCTTGTGAAACATTAGTAGTTATATGGGGCACTATAGCGTCAAGGAAAAATCCAGTCAAAAAAAGCTTGGGGTACTATGGCGTCAAGATTTATAGTGTCAAGGGAAAATCCAGTCAAAAAGGGCTTGGGCTACTATGGCGTCAAGATTTATAGCGTCAAGGGAAAATCCAGTCAAAAAGGGCTTGGGGCACTATAGCGTCAAACATAGTGCGGCACTATAGCGTCAAGGGGAATTGAACATAGTGCGGCACTATAGCGTCAAGGGGAATTTAACATGGGAACTATTTGGGACTATCTAGCGTCAAGGGAAATTGAACATGAGAAATATTATTTGTATTTGGGACTGTCTAGCGACAAGAGAAATAGAGGCAAAGAAAGCTAATATCTTTTCGAGGCATATGAGTGGCCCTGAAAAGGGCCGTTATGTGTAATGTTAACATTATATTGTTAACATAGAGAACATCTCACAGATCTTCTTCTCTTCCTTTAACTTCTCACTGCTGGGCCATAGAGGAGAACTCTTTTTAAATAACCTTGGCTCTCCACATATATCCTTCTCTTCCAAAAGGCTGTATCAGTCATATGAGTGATAGTCCACGATGATCTGACATACATGGGTACGTCAGTACGAAATAGCAAGGTAGAAACAAGGGTAAAAAATTCTACGTTGGTCCACATTATGTGATGAGAACAGGTGAAGCGAATGCCGTGTACTGCGGTTATTTATAGGGCAAGAGCGGATCGAAACGGATAGAGTTTATTCACCAATCCAAACACGCGATACAAAAGTGAGTCACAGTCGTCCAATCAGAAGAGAGCAGTCTGTGACGTCACCTTCCCTATATAGAGGTACTAGCGTCTGTGCGCAGTCAATCGATGCGAGAGTTGTCAATCATGTCGGGCACTAAGAAAACGATGAATTGGGGTAAGCCAGTAGTGGAGACAGCAAGTAATGGTACAGCAGTGACTACCAAAGTCATGACATATCTACATCCAGAAGAAGTTGATTTTAACTGGGATATTGTGGATTTTCTAACTTCACAAGAATTTCTTCCGGAACTTTCGTTACCTTTTGCTTCTTCTTATTTACACGTTGACGATTTTAATCAGAGACAAAAAGAAGAATTGGAGCGATTTTTACAACAACACAAACGTTTGATCGAACATAAACATCATTTGATCGATCGTTCACCTCAACGCATCGTGTGGTGTTACAAAGAGTGGCAATCGGCATACAGCCTCTTGCAAGAAAGTCAAGGTGATTTCATTGTGTTTGTGGAAGGTATTCCTAGCGAAGACGATGGGATCGTGTTTGACCCTAGTCAAACTCATTTGGTCATTTTTGACGACATCTTAGGAGAAGACGAAGAAGAAATTAAACTGTGGTTTACGCGTAAAGGGCATCATCGTAATGGCCAGTGTCATTTACATTACACAAAAGTTTTTTCAACAAAGTAAAGCCCAAGTAAAGACAATCTCGTCATCCTACAAAACGCTTATAAACCAAACATCGACGTCATCCGACAAAAGATGTAGTCGTTTAAAGAAAAAGAAGAGTGATCAAAAAGGAGGTTACTTTGGTAATTTTGGGAAATACATCGTTACCCTTTTGACGAAGCGCTAGTTCCCCAAAAAGTAGATAAAAGAGGGTGTGTGCGAAGTCTTTGACATCAGTGGTATTGTGGAACGAACAAGCAAAGATGTCACCTCGCAGAAAACATTCTTATTCACCCCACAAAGGAAAGAAAAGGAAAAGACTACATCATTGTTTAGCCAAACATCGACACGTTCTTCGTCAAATGGCTCAAAATAAAATACACGTCGGTCAAAAGAAAAAGATGTTGGTGCAACGCGGAGGACTTTTTGTTCCTAAAGAACTGATGCCACTTAAAATCAAGTGATGGCACAACGAAAACAAGAGATAAAAGGGTGTGTTTTCCAAATCATTGACGTCAGTGGTGTTGTGGAACGAACAAGCAAAGATGTCACCTCGCAGAAAACATTTTTTTATTCACCCCAGAAAAGAAAGAAAAGGAAAGGATTACCTCCTCGTTTAGCCAAACACATAGACGTGTTGTCCGTCCTGTCCAAAGCCTCTCCACCCATGCGAAAACAAATCATTAAAACGACCTCCAAAGATGTCATCGATACCGTGTGCGAATGTTGTTTGAATGTTTTGAAAGGCACGATACCTTTGTCTCCACACTAGAAAAAATGCTTAGCCAAACATCGACACGTTCTTCGTCAAATGATCCAAAAAATACCCGTCCGTCAAAATAAAAAGATGTTGGTGCAACGCGGAGGATTTCGTTCCCTCTCTTCTTCCTGTGTTGGGAGGATTAGCGAAAGCAGGCATGGGTATATTGCCAGGTTTGGTACAAGGGCTGGCACGAGGGCTATCCCAAAGTTGATCCTTCCAGAAGATAAAAGGGACCCATGGAGCACCACGATCTCAGATTGGAAGCCCATGGAAGGACGAAAACTTACAAACGATGGATGGAATACCATCGTTGGCAAGAACAACGTATCCACCATTTACCACCGAATCCTGATTTGACTGAGATGTCCCAATTACAACACGAACTGCAATCCTTGATGCATCGCCACGATTTGTCCGAAACCGAAATATCGCAAAAGTACGGTCAACTCTTGAAACGACTACAACATTTTCATCGAAAATCTGTGGAACAAACAGCTCTACCCCCTCTGACCGATTTGAAGGCTCTGATGAATAATCCGTCGCTCTCACAATCTACAGCGGACAAGACAGACGTCACCCCACCATTACCCAAGGAAGAAGAACCCATGATATCTTTCAAACACCCACTACCACTCCCATTCCGAGTAAGATTGCAGCTTCCTTGTTGATCCCTTCCCCCACTCCCCAACGAGAAGAACTCAAAACTTGGGTTAAAAAGATGATGGCCACTCCTTTCTCCAGAGATGTGAAAAAGAAAGAAAGGAAACCAGAAGTGAGAAAGGAAAAGAAGACCAAATCTATACCATTACTACCTCCACCACTGCCACCACCACCAGTACCCTCGACGTCGACT
The DNA here is from genome assembly GCA_030141615.1 of Unio pictorum. NCBI lineage: Eukaryota > Metazoa > Mollusca > Bivalvia > Unionida > Unionidae > Unio > Unio pictorum. The sequence continues at coordinate 11,836,215 of JARLTB010000147.1, read as the reverse complement.
CCTGTGGCACATCAGACACGTAAAACCGTTTCCAAACAACCCCCATTTCGTCCCACCTAAAGCAGTATAATCGAAGAGTTGGTGACTTATTTACAAAACCATGGAGAAGGTATTAGCCAACATTTACTACGATCCAGACCACCCTGCAGGTTACGGAGGCATTCAGAAATTGTATCGTGCTGCAAAAACTCGCCTGAAAAAGCTCCGTTTACATGAAGTACAACGATGGTTACAAGAACAAGGTACGTACACTTTTCACAAACCCATTCGACGAAAATTACACAGAAGTCTCACTCAGGTGGAAGGCATCGATGATCAATGGCAAGCCGATTTAGCCGATGTCTCTCATTTAGCCACCTAAAATCGTGGCTACAAATATTTGTTTTGTGTTATCGACGTCTTTTCTAAATTTCCATGGGTCGTACCATTGACATCCAAATCGAGCGTAGAGTTAGTACGAGCTTTGCAACTGGTGTTGAAACAAAGTGGTCGTCACCCTCTTCGATGGCAAACCGACAAAGGCACCGAATTTCTGAACCAATCTTTCCAACGAGAATTAAAGAAACGTGACATTCATTTTTTCACCAATGAAAATCCTGAAACCAAAGTCCGTATCGTGGAACGTTTTCAACATACTTTGTAAGAACGCATGTAGAAATATTTTACTCATCTACACACTCTCAAATACATCGACGTCTTACCGCACTTAGTCTAAGCCTACAATCAATCTTACCATAGAAGCATTGGACGTACCCCACAAGATGTAACACCTGACAACGAAGTGACTGTTTTTGAGCGTCTGTTTAGTACGTCCCGGACGATCGCTGTCCCAAAGAAAGGTAAAGGAGTGTTAACCCCTGGAGATTGGGTTCGCATTGGCAAAACCAAGTGCACTTTCGACAAAGGTTACTTACCCAACTGGGCCACTGAATTGTTTCGTGTTACTGGACGAGTGCGTGATCGTCATCGTACCGTCTATAAATTGGCAGACATGAACGGAGAAGTATTAAAAAGAACGTTTCACTTGAGCTACAACGTGTCACCAAAAAAGACGACGACGTGTACGACATTGAAAGCATTCTCGAACGAAGAACCCGTAAAGTAGGAAAACGTCGTGTCAAAGAAGTCAAAGTACGTTGGAAAGGATATCCTTCTAGTTTTGATTCTTGGATTGACGCTTCGCAAGTCATCGACTATAAAAAGAAGTGACCAACATGCCCTTTAATACAGCTTCAGCGACCACAGTGACTACGCCTTCACCCAATTCTTCTCTGCAAGATTTACAAAAGCAACCCTTGTGGGTGTGGTGTGGAGAACGTGTCCCTAAAACGCAAATCGTCTTTTTCTGTCAAATCGATTTGGTGTATTGTGTCATCGGTGCAGCGATTGCTAATTTGAGTTTGCAACAAGGAGACAAACAATTGTGGACCATTTCACTCACCAGTTGCATCGGTTATTTCTTCCCAATCCTTCCCTGAAATACTCTTACAACGGGAACAACAGTAACAATATTGAGAGTCTTGCGTCCAACGTTAGTCATTCTCCTAACAGTCACCCTTCCAATCACAATCCTTTTTTAGACGCTCCTTTAACCTTGAGTGACTTCTCGGACAGAAGAACGTTGGAATTATAAACAACACTATTAACCAATTTTACTTAACGTTACCCAGTGACAGTTCAATGGAGGTGTTTCCTAACAACAAGTTGTGCGGTTACACGGCTAAATTACCTCAAACCATTCATTTGAATCAAGATGCTCATTGGGAAGTGGCTTTAGTGGAAATTATACACCAGACACAAATCAAAAACATCGTCGAAAATCAAAACACTTTCAAAGTATTAGTGTATGACGAGCAATTGCAAAAAGCCTTAGACGAATGAGACATCACTGGCAGTGACAAAAAGAAAACAGAGGACCCCCAAACTAAAGGGACCACCTATGTGTTCACCATTCCTGCTGGTATGATTTTAGTGGTCAATATTTAGTGACTACACTTGCTACCAGGTTCAATACTTTGTTTGGTAAAGCCATGGACAAAGCCAAAAAAGTGTTACCTTTGAGTACCATAAAGTGGCTCGTCGCCTAATGATGAAATTTTCAGAGGATAAAATGATGGCCATTACTTTTGTCCTGAATTGTATATTTTAGATGGAGACCCAAGGATGGTGGTCAAGAAAAATGAAATACCATCCATAACGACTAACTCGGATTTTGCAAAATATTTTCGATTCCCTGTAGAAATGAACCAAGGACTCAACTTGATGTTTGTTTACTCCGATGTGGTGAATACAACGTGGTAGGATACACCTCTGTACCGTTACTGCGTGTCATTTCTTTCAAAGTGGATTCTGTCGCAGCTGCTGACGAGGAAGGTGGAAATGCCTATCACGTTCACCACGAATTTGTACATTCTCATTATTTGCCCGTCAGTAAATCGTATTTCGACAGTGTCAACATTACTATAAAAGGAGAACCGGGACAAAATATTCCATTTACCAAAGGGAAAGTCACAGTGAAACTCCATTTTCAAAAACGATTCTCGAACAACTGAATAAGTGATGTATCCTGTGTACCGAGGAGTCACTCGATAACGAGGACATGGTTTAGGAGATATGTTTAAATCAGCCTTTCGTTCCGTGGTCCCTGTTTTGAAACCGATGGTGACACGAGGATTGCACGCATTAAAAAAGATGCCACATTGACTCACGGCAAAGATTTTCTTCACAATGTCCTCGTTGACAAACAAAACCCCAAAGAAGCTTTTTCGAGAGCAGACAATAATGTCTTGCTTCAAACGGGTAAAGAGATTTTGGGTGGACGAGAAAGTCCTATAAATGCACTGAACGGTACCGAGTCTGGCATTCCTGCTTCCTTCAGGACACATCAAGAACAAGGCAGAGAGCGTCGACGAAGACACCCTTCCAAAAATGTCCTTACCTCTAATGCTAGAAAGACGAAGATAAAAAAGAACCGCTCGAGACTTAGACATTTTTGATTATTAAAAGTAAAACATAGAGACTGAGAGAAACTATGATGCACCAAGAATCTTGTGCCTGTTCCAATTCGGAACTGGATCTTTTTGCCATGCCACCCACGATGATGACCATGCAAGAAGCCCAATGGGTTGAATTTGCATCCCGTCTTCTCTTTGACGGATTCAGCTCCCATCGAGTTTGAAATCAAAGGGCAACCCGAAGATTACATCGATATAAACAGCAGTTACTTGTATTTGAAAGTGAAAGTGATTTAAACGGACAACTCCCTTCCAGGAGCCGATGCCCGAGTAGCTCCCGTCAACAATTTCATGCATTCCTTGTTCAGCGATGTGGACTTGTACATGAATAACAAACTGGTGAGCAATAGCATGGATACTTACCCTTACCGAGCGTACCTCGAAAATCTCTTGACGTACGGAAAAGAATCCAAGAACACTCATTTAGATGCTTGCGTGGTATGGAAACCTGACACAGCAGGTGATAATAAGTTTAACGACACAGCCTTGACCGTAGATGACGATCCTCACATTGTGGATTTTAACGAGCGTCGAAAGAAAGTTCTGCAAGGACGTAGTTTAGAATTGTTCGATCGTTTGCATTTGAACATGTGGTTTCAAGAGAAGTATTTGCTGAACGGGGTGATATTCGCTTGAGACTGAATCGTAGCAGTACTGATTTCCATTTGATGGCTCATGCCAACGAATACAAAACCATTATCCACGAAGCCATGCTATACGTGCGTCGCGTAGAAGTGTTATTTAAAGTGTGAAATGATATCAGTCACACTTTGAGCAGAACGACAGCCAAGTATCCGATACGACGCGTGGAAGTAAAAAGTTTCACCATTGCCACTGGACTCCGATCTAAGATCGAAGATAATCTGTTACAAGGACAGTTACCCAAACGTTTATTCTTTGGTATCATCAGCAGTGCAACCCTCAATGGTACCCACGATCAAAATCCTTTCCAGTTTAAGCACTGCGGAGTATCCAAAATTGAAGTCAGTCGCGATGGCAAAACTTTGTGTACCCAACCCTTCGAATCCAACTTTGCCGAGAAGAATTACTTGAGGTCGTACTTGTCGCTGTACGAAGCCACAGGACAGTTAGGAACCAACACCAGTCTCGGCATTTCCTACGACGATTATTCAGGAGGTTACACTTTGTGGGGTTTTGATTTCACTCCAGACCAAGGCAACGACGAGTGACATTTCCATCCTATAAAATCTGGGCAACTGCGTGTGGAACTTCAGTTTGATGGACCTCTTACCGGAACGGTGAATGTCATTCTGTATGCCAAATTTGATAATACAATATAAATCAACAGTTTGAGAGAACTCATTCTAGACTATTAAACACTATGGAAAACTCTTGTCCCTGTTTGAACAATGGAGAATCGATGCAAATGGAATGGGAGATTACAAAGAAAGCAAACCCCCAAGGCCAACAAGAAGAAGTAGTGATAATGCAATCCAGATGTCCAGAACAGGAACAACATTAAGTCACCTGTTTTGCCAAACGCTTAGAGAATACAGTGAGAGACATGATTAAAAAGGATTGTTATGGCTGTCAAATCGATCATCCCAGTCAAATTCAACACGATACATGTATGATGATGAGTCAAGAAGAAACATTGGACGATTATCTGAACGAAACTTGGAGTCTCATCTCAGGAGAAGCCGTGTTACATCAGTGGTATAAAGACTTGCGTGATCTTTCCTCTCCTCCATAGTTTACTCGAGAAATTGATCGCATCGAAGCTCTCTTGGCCAAGAGTAAGGAGACGAAGCAAGCAAACAGTTACTTGACAGACCTTTTCAAGCAAGAAGTCTGGATTGAATTGAAGACTTATCATCACCTGTGAAGAAAGAAAAAACAAGGTCACAAAAACATGGATACCTGGGAACTTTATTATCTTTTAACCGTAGTTTGTACACTGCTTCTTGGAATCCTGTCGTGTGTGCTAAAGATGAACTACCTCATCGCAAACCTCAAGAGAATCAAGCTTATGCCATCAACACAAATGACAGTCATCTTCGATGAACTCATTGGGCAGCTGTCTACTTTCCTCAAGAGAGTTGTGTGGAGTATTTTGATTCGTATGGATTGATTAATTTGGAAGACGATATCATTGACTTTATGAGAAGAAATGCCCAGATGACACGATTCAATAATGTGAAATTACAAGACACAGATTCTATGGTGTGTGGACAATATTGTGTCTATTTTCTGCATCATCGCAGTCTTGTATATTCTTTAGAACATTTAGTGACTTCTTTTGATCGTCATTCGTCTCGAAACGATGACAAAGTAGATCGATGGTATTGTGACCATTAGGGCTATCTGTTGTTTTTAGCTAGGAAACGTAGTGTACATCAATGTCCCAATGACTTCCAACAGTGGAAATCTCAATTTAATTCACAATGTTGTCAACCATGTCAAAGATAATGTATTGGTGTTATTGAAGAAAAAAATGTTTGTTATTTGAAAAAAATGTTTGTTATTTGAAACGTGTTTGTTATTTGGAAAACATATTTGTGAATTAAAAAATGTTAGTTTAAAAAAATTGCGTTTTTTTAGTTGTTTGTTATTTGAATAAAAATGTTGTGTTTTGAAACCAATACGTCTGTCGTTTGTTTACATTTTTATTAATATAGATGCTCTTTGACTTCTTTCTATCCCTCACATCAAACTATTCAAACGTATCCAACCCTAAACCATATAGGGGTGTTTTCTATCGCGTCCGCGCATTCTTCTTCCTGTCAAACAGTACAGACGTGTTGTTGAGTGCAGCTACTATACAAGCTAACTGGGTTACCGCTCGCAAGAAGTGGGCCTGGATATCACATAGAAGTTGCACCTGAGACTCCAATTAACCGACAAAAATCGCCAAAGACAAAGAGAGGCGAAATCTACAATCTACTATTAAAACAAAAAACAAAAAAAAAACCCATCTAAACGTTCTCCATAAGCAGCCCGCCTAGCAGATTTCCCGACCTGCAGAAGTGGACTAGCAGCCCGCAGGAGCAGCCCGCCAAGCTGTATTTCTACAGACGAGGCCCAGGAGCCCGCCCACCAGCCCGCCAAGCAGTAGATCTACAGACGTGGCCCAGCAGCCCGCCAAGCAGAAACCAAATCGTTTACACCACCATTGCTAATTCATTCGGACAGGGAGACAAAAGTTTAGTATATTTACATTCTAACGGGTTTAACATTATTGTGCTGTGCATCTATCTAATCTAAATTACTCTAAACTATTCTCTACTACCTCTTGCAACCTTTCACACAAATAGAATCACTTCATTAACTAATTTCAATTGTAATTCCCCATATATTCTTGTTTACATAATTTTCCAAATTCATACTGGGCATGTAGTGTATACATTGTGAACGCTACTCACTATAAACCGACCATGTCTCGAAAAACAAGGTCAAAGGTGAAAATGAGTACTAACCATTATGTGACCAGAAAGGTTAACAACCTTATGAAAATGGCAAAAGAGATGGAAAGTACTCATAGTAGCAATAACAACAACAATAATAACAACAACAACAACAATAACAACAATACTCCTACTCACACAACCAATGAGTGGGAATCAAATTGGGAATGTTACTCTCGTTAACAAACCAATTGACTACGCAACAGTAGTTGGCTATTTCACCCCTAGCTACAATGCAAGAAACGTAGTCTCACGGGAACTGAAAGTGACCTCTCACATCCCGGAAGTCACATCAGGAACCCGCTCACTATCTCCTGAAGTAAGTGGTTATGATAACAAACCCTCGGTTATTCAACCACTACTCATATCTCCTAATGTCATGGTTACTCATGAACCAAACAAGAGTCCCATGACAGGAATAATAGCAGCACAAAGTGACATTAGAGGACTTGTAGAGTTAAATCTACCACCAAACCATACCTTCCCACTGCAACCTACATTAATTCGGAAACAAGATACACAACTTGAAAACCCGGATGAGTGCGACGAATGTTACTCCCCGGGACTCATGAACATAATGACACGTTGTATAAACAAATGCAACAATCACCTACAAAAAGCAAATGAAAACCAAGAAACTGTTTCCCGCTCAAATGCTTCACAGATCCCAATTTCACCCAGTAATAAACAGGTCACCCATACTCCTTTCTTATTGAACCAACCCATAACCCCTCCCATTAAAACCCAATCAACCCCTCCATCCCCATGTTTACTACCCATTTCTCCTTTGCTATCAAATACAATTCAGCTTCCATTGCAATTATCTACATCAACTACATCTCCTTCAAATACATTCGGTAAAAATTATATTTACCACAACAGCCAGCCCTCTGGACCATCAAAAGAAACCATCGTTGAAGATACTATACTGCCAGTGGATGAGGACTCTGACACTGAAAAGTACATCACAATGCTTAATACTCAGGTCCAAAAACAACAAAAGAAGTCCCCCAAGTACAGACGTGCCGCACCGACAACGCCTCCATTGGATAAGAGTAAAGGAAAGACCCCAGCGAATGGTATCTCCAAGGCAAAAAACAGAACAAAACAGACAAATCCAAATAAAATGGGCAACCTTACTCAGGGACAAAAACCGAAAACCCATACACATAAGGAAACAAACCGCAAAAATGTGTACAACAGTAAGTACCATAGCCCGGAGCACACTATATTTATCACAAGCGGCAATTCCAAAGTCATCAACATTAGTGGAAGAAACTTAGCAGCAGCGCTACTACAACAGCACAGTGGCTCTTTTGAATTAATAAGGCCAAGAACAAACTATATAATAGTTCGCTGCAGCACATTGGCCCAAGTAGCAAAATACATGGAATTGGAAAAAATTGGACCAATCAAAATCCAAGTAACCAGACACAAGTCAGTAACACATGTTATCAACACCTCCAGGACCACTAACAAGACCAACAAGACCAGTCCAAGCAACACCGCCACCACCACAACCACCCCAACAGTCCCTAAAGATGTAAAGCAAGAGCTATCAACAACAGAACAGAAACAACAGAAGAAACCTTTGACATATAATAGCCCAAAACAAGGTAACAGCAACGTTCATCTTAAAGGGATCCAAAAAGTCCTTGAGCTACCACATAGATTTATTCACCTAACAAATGAAGAAATAGGGGAGGAGCTCACATCACAAGGAGCAGACATCAAACAAGCCATTAGATTACGATCAACGAAAGACCACAAATCTAGAATGATCTTACTAGAATTCTACACTACGGCACCACTTCTTGTCTATTTCCATGGAACCTCATACCGATTAACGGATTATGTCAACAAACCGCGGTTTTGTAATAACTGCAAGACATGGGGTCACTACTCCAAAGGATGCAAAAACAAACCGCGTTGTGGAAACTGTGGTGGCAATCATAACGGACAGTGTAATCATGTTGGACTCAAATGTGCCAATTGTAGAAGACCACATGGACCTACGGCAGAGGAATGTCCTTTTACCATCAGAGAAAAGGAAATAATAACAAATATGGATACTGACAAAATCTCTTATAAGTTTGCCAAGTCCAATAGTACAAAACCCAAAATTATGGCAGAACAACAACAACCCAAACCGGAAGGACGTCAACCACCAATTATAAGAGAAACTCTTATCGTTTCAGCTACAATCAACCCCAAACCAGTTAAATCAAATAACCCACAAACTCGTAATAGTCACCTATTACAACCGCCCTCTATAAAGACATCACAGTCTAATATTACAAAAGTAGTTAAAAACTTACGTACTGAGGCAGCTATCACTAAAGTTCCTCAAGTACTAAAAACACAAAATAAACCCATCAACATTGGTAATAAAAAAGGAAATAACAGAACTACGGATAGTGGGATTGATACGTTTCCCCACATCAAAATCTTTTATTACCTTAAAGACCTTTTAATGGGGATAATACAAATATCCAATAATCAAGGAGTACCTAGTGTACCATATTTCAAACTCCTAAATAATCTACTTGAGACACACTTACAAATCTAAATAGGAATATAGCAATAATATATTAACTATAATAATCTAAATGGATAAAAAAAGGGAAAAATAAATTAACTATTTGGCAGTGGAATTGTCGGGGATTAAACATCAATAAAGCAGAATTATTAAATAAAATTCAAAATTCAATTAATAAACTCGACATTATTTGCATTCAGGAAACTCATACTAACACTACATCAGCATACCAACCGAAAATTAACTGCTACTCTAATTATAATTATTTAACAAGGGCTAACGGAGGAAAAGGGGGTGGGTTAGGGATTTTTATTAATGACCTATTACCCAACACCTACTTTTGTAACAACACTAGTCAAAATAATTATACTCCTACAGCTAACACAATAGAATACCAATCCGTACACATACATGCTGGTTCGTTTTCTTTCGAACTTCTTAACGTGTATGACCCGGGCGGATCAGCTGCGCTTTTACAGAATTATATGCAGCTAACCAGTTGTACAAAAGAATTTATGATTTGTGGTGATCTAAACGCTCACAATAAATCATGGGGAGGTGGTCGCATAGACAAACGAGGCACGTTGATTGAACAATGGGCACTCAAAAAAAACCTTGTCATACTAAATGATGGAACAAAAACCCGCCTTTTGCCAACAGATGGCTCTCTCTCAGCAATAGATCTTACTATTTGCACACCCAGATTAGCTGCAATTACCAACTGGGAAGTAGATAGAGAATCCACACTTGGCAGTGACCACTTCCCTATAATTATAGACATTAATTTCTCAATGCCTATCAATACTAACAAAACATTGTCCAAATGGGTCTTAAACAAGGCAGATTGGACCATGTTCCGGAACCTCCTGGTAAATAAGACCTTAACTGATCTACAAGATGACAATATTGATCGATTTAATAACAACATATTCCAAAGCATCAAGGAAGCCGCCGCCCAAAGTATTCCCACTACTGGAACCGAGTTAACAATTAAACAACCTATACCCTGGTGGAATGAACACTGTAAGAAGTCAATTAAGGACAAGAAGAAAGCACTCAACAGATTTAGACACACTGGTAAATCAACAGACTATGTAGAATACAAATCTAAAGAAAAACTAACGAAGCAGATAATCAAGACCGCAAAGGAAACTTCGTGGCAAAACTATTGCTCCACACTAGAAATTAAGCAGTCCAACTCTAAACAAATCTGGAATAAAATTAAATCCATGAAAGGTGGAAACGGCAATTCTATTCCAAATATAAAGGGTGCTATAACAAATAGCGAAAAAGCTAATGCAATAGCAAAACACTTCGTCGGAATGAGCAGCAATAACAATCATACTGCAAAATCATACTCCAATTACATAGAGCAAAAGTAGAAGAGCATCAGCCACATCTCTTTATGGATAGAGATCATAGGAAGTCAACCCTCAATGTGCCCTTTACTAGAGAGGAATGGAAAACGGTAATTAAACATAAAAAGTTAACCTCACCGGGAGAAGATAACCTGGGATATGAACTCTATAAAAATATTCCAGCTAACATTGAAACAGCACTAATTGCCATGATTAACCAATGCTGGTCCACAGGACAAATCCCAGAGAAATGGAAATAGGCCATAGTCATACCAATACCAAAAGCGGATAAAGACCCCTCAGAAGTAACATCGTACAGACCCATCTCCCTCACGGACACAATCTGTAAAGTGATGGAAACTATGGTTAACAATAGTTTAAAACACCACTTAGAGAGTAATAATCTTATATCAAATAACCTAAGCGGCTTCCGGAACAATAAATCAACCCTAGATCAGCTAGTTCGATTAGAACCACAAATTAAACTAGCATTCAACAATAAAAGAAAAAGTAATCGGCACGTGACTGCTATCTTTTTGGATCTGGAAAAGGCATTCGACTTGGTCTGGACAAATGGCCTCAGCCAAATTAAACCACTATGGAATAAATGGCGAAATGCATGCCTGGATAAAACAATTCTTGTCAAATAGACGCATCAGAGTTAGAATAGGAGATACACTTTCTGAGGAATTCAAGCTGGACAATGGCACGCCTCAAGGTAGTGTCATTAGCCTTACGCTATTCAACATCATGATTAACGACCTGGAAATCAATGTTGATCCCAATAAAGTGGACTTATCCCAATTTGCGGACGACAGCGGATTACGGAAAGCGGGCGATCCTACAAGTCAAAAGGTCATCGATGAACTCCAAAACAGCCTCAACAAAATTGGAGCCTGGGCCGATAAATGGGGGTTTAAACTCTCCGAAGGCAAAACACGAGGCATAATCTTTTCACCAAAACAAAAGCAAACAGTAGAAGCACACAAATTATATATCCAAGGGGAATTAATTAAATTCGAGACTACAGTCAAATTCCTGAGCATGATACACGATCATTACTTAACATGGAAAAACCACATCCAAGAACTGATTCGCAGATGTAAAGATCTTGCACTAAAGAAAAACGTTAAAGGATTCAAGTGGGGAGCTAACCAAAACACCCTTCTAAAGATCTACAGGGCTCTAATTAGATCTAAATTAGATTACGGATGCCAACTGTATGCGTCAGAACGCATCGGTCTTCTGAGGAAACTCGACCAAATACAAACCAAAGCACTCCGTATTTGTACAGGTACCTTGAAAAGCACTTCAAAAGAAGAACTACAAATCCTTACAGGAGAAACTCCATTATCCCTTAGAAGAGACGAACTTACTCTAAGGTATGCGGTCAGAGTCTCGATACATAAAGCAAATCACCCCACCAAAATAACAATCAATAAATGCAATACTGCATTCAGCAAGAAGCCAGTACAACAACAACCATCTGGAAAAAGGATTCATACATTATGCAACGAGCTAAGCATAAAAGACCTTCAAGCTGAACAAATCGCCTACCCAGACAAAACACCCTGGATGAACATACCAGTAAAAATCAACCTTGAAGCCACAACATTCGGATCTAAAGAAACAACGCCTCATGTAATAAGAACGAAGATATTACACAACCTGGACGTCAGCTATAAGGACTATACCAAGATATACACCGATGCATCCAAAATAACAAATCCAGATAGAACAGCCGCAGCAGTTACTATCCCTGAACTACAAATAACAATAGGGAGTCGGCTCCCAGACCTATGTTCCATCTATACTACGGAATTCTGGGCAATACTGGAGGCACTGAGATTGATAAAAGTACATAAATTCGCAAAATCACTCATTATTAGTGACTCACTCAGTGTCCTCAAAACATTAGACTCTGGTATCTCCAAAGGTCGTGGCAATTATCAAAAACAAGCTAGACTACTTGTCAATGATCTAGCCAACCTTAATCAAACAATTGAATTTATGTGGGTACCATCTCACATAGACTTGTTTGGTAATGACCAAGCCGACTTAGCTGCAAAAACTAATCTCAACAACATTGAAATAGGACATATCGAGTATTCTGTAACAGAACTGTATAGCGTCATATCCAACAAAATCATAAACAATTGGCAAAAACATTGGGATACTAGCTATATAGGACGCATACTTCACTCGATATAAAAACAAGTAACCAGGAACAACTTAAGTCCACAGGTTACAAACAAACATCTGGAAGGAATTATTAATCGGATTAAAACAGGGAAAACTTTACTTGCCGGCAGTATGGGCAAATACAGCAAGTCAAACCCAGGAAGAATCACAACTTGCCCACGCTGCCAAGATTTAGAAGACTTACCACACGTCTTATGTGGTAAGACTTATAGAGAAGCAAGAAATAAACTTGCCAACTCTCTTAGAAAAATTGGCTCAAGTACCACATACCCTTTTTTCTCTATTCTGACAATCCCAACCCCAATTTAACTGCAGATCTGATTCTAACGTTCCTCCGGGAAATAGATAAGATCAACAGTATATAATACAACAATTTTTTCACCACCACCACCTCGCCAACCCAAGACCCTACTCCCTGGCGTCAATCTAACGGACATGCAGCCTGTACGCTGTCAAGGAAACGCAGGAGGGGGGTATCAATATTCAGTCACAATGACTGTATGCCAATGCAAATTTATACCAACTCACCTACGTGACCCGGTATAGCAATACAGACAGTATCTACCACATATCGCCGTATAAATTAAAACCACCCTATACTTAGCCACCACCTCCCCAACCCAAAACCCTATACCCAAGCGTCGACATAATGGGCATGCAGCCTGTACGCTGTCAAGGAAACGCAGGAGGGGGGTATCAATATTCAGTCACAATGACTGTATGCCAATGCAAATTTATACCAACCCACCTACGTGACCCGGTATAGCAATACAGACAGTATCTACCACATATCGCCGTATAAATTAAAACCACCCTATACTTAACCACCATCTCCCCAACCTAAAACCCTATACCCAAGCGTCGACATAATGGGCATGCAGCCTGTACGCTGTCAAGGAAACGTAGGAGGGGGGGTATCAATATTCAGTCACAATGACTGTATGCCAATGCAAGTTTATACCAACCCACCTACGTGACCCGGTATAGCACCACAGACATGGCCATCCGACAAATTGGGCTACTAGGGGATTAAAAAAACGCAATGCAATAGGGACGGTGACCATAATACCATATATTAGTTGAAACCTCACATACCCAATATCACATTACATTTCACACCCATCTGAATTAGAGCTCTCGAACTAACCATACCTACTATCTCTAACTCTATACTACAATGGCATAAATAATATCGACTTAGGTGCTAATAAAACTTAAATTAGTACTATAAGGTGGCACTTTTCAGCCATCAGGATTATATATTTTCTGATAGCATACGGGCATTATAAGGGGTTTGGCTGGCACTTCTTTCTGTACACAGGCTCTAGGAATCATAATAGAATTGCCTGGATTGGGTCCACACGGGCGAACAGCACGGTTCACCCCTCTGTGACTCCCGATCAATGGAACTGAAGTGTTATCCTTCAATACCTCCAATATATAGTTAGCTTTATATTATGACCCTAAATAGTTCTATAAGGTGGCTACAAGCCCAAAGCCATCAGCTCCCGCTACACAATGTAGCAAAATAAATATATAATTCATTAACTAATCAAGACCCTAAATAGTTCTATAAGGTGGCTAAAAACCCAAAGCCATCAGGTCCAGCTGCACAATGCAGCATAATAAATTTACAATTATTCAATTAATTAGGACCCTAAATAGTTCAATAAGGTGGCTATAAACCCAAAGCCATCAGGCCCAGCTACACAATGTAGCAAAATAAATATTAAACTACTTCGAACAAAATATGCCATCCTCTTCTCTTTCTAATATAAACAGCACAATAATGTTTTTTTTATTCAAAATTGTTAATTTACAAGACGGCACTATTTATAATTAGGACTATGGGACCAAAAGATTACCTTGGATACAGCGCCTTCCTTTCACTACGGTCCCTTCCCTCCTTCGCCTCTTCCATTGACCGCCTGCGATGGTTGATATAATTTAATCAGCACAAAATTGTGCAATAAAGCGGGGGGTGGGGGGTGGCACCATTCCACCCCCACCCCCCGAATCAAATAAACAGTCCCCTTTGGGGCATTAACCAGACGTAAATGCCTTTTGGCGAAAACGTCTTTAATTCTACAGTGGTAGTAGTAGTAGTCTGGCTACATCACACACTCTTCACTACTCCTCCAAGGCAGTAAGACGTACTCATAGAGCAATAGCAAGAGAATATTACTAACGAATCAAGCGACCAAGCAGTGGATTTAGCAGTGACATTATAGCCATCTGGGTATTCCTCACTCTTAAGAAGTGAGGGCCTGGAAATTAAATAGTGTTCTGCTATTACAGCAAGATTACGCCTTCAGTCAGCATTGTGAATTCAACAATTACGTTCTCCATCAGCAGCCCGCCAAGCAGTTTCGACCAGCAGAAGAGGCCTAGCAGCCCGCCAAGCGGTTTCGACCTGCAGAAGTGGTCTAGCAGCCCGCGGTCCAGCCCGCCAAGCCGTTTCATTCTACAGAAGTGGACTAGCAGCCCGCGGATCAGCCCGCCAAGCAGAATTTTCTACAGAACAAAGAACATACTATATTCATTAGCAGTGGAAATTCTAAATTTTTCAACCTCAGTACAAAATCAATATATATATAGCTGTCGCGTTAACTAAGGCCCATCAATGAGAATTTAAAATCCTACGACCTAATACAAATTATGTCATAATACAATGCAATACATCAAGAGAAGTTGCCAAATATATGGAATTAGAGAAAATAGGGTCCATAAACATAAAGGTTACAAGACATAATGGAATCAACTCATCCAAACCAACCAATAACACTCTAAAACTTGACACCCCAAATCAGCAGGAAACCGTTCAAACTAAGGAAATGAAAGAAGAAATCAAAACAACCAAAGCAATTAATATACCAGAAAAAAACAAGCAGCAACAAACTACCAATATAAACTATAAACAACTTATTTAAACCCGAAACCAACTACTAGCCCAACCTACCCACACGGTATACAAAAAAATTATTAAACTACACCCCATACATAATCACATTACCAATGAAAACTTAACACATGAATTATACACACAAGGAGCAGACATTACTAATGCAACCAGAGTAAAAACCAACAATGCATTTATATCCAATGTGATTATTGTACA
Organism: Unio pictorum; assembly: GCA_030141615.1. Lineage (NCBI taxonomy): Eukaryota > Metazoa > Mollusca > Bivalvia > Unionida > Unionidae > Unio > Unio pictorum. The sequence continues at coordinate 11,820,559 of JARLTB010000147.1, read as the reverse complement.
TTTTAATTCTACGCCCCCACTGTTGGTGCATTTTGACGGACACTCATACCCTACATTGGAATACATTAATAAACCAAGATTTTGCAGTAACTGTAGGAGATGGGGTCATTACACTAGCAATTGCAAAAATAAATCAAGATGCAACAACTGTGGAGGTAATCATGCAAACAAATGCACACGAAAAGATCCGAAGTGTGCCAACTGCAATGAAAAACATTACCCAAATTCTGAACATTGCATATTCACTAAGCAAGAAATTAAGATAGTACATAAGATGAATACACACTATCTACCATACAATAAAGCTAAATCCCAAGTTATCATTGAAAGCAAACAAACCATGAAAACAAATACCCAGAATTCAACAACAACTAATGCACATATTGAAACTATAACAACTAATAAAGGAAACAATATCACTGAAAAACCAACCCCAAAACAATTAGTAAATAAACAAATATCAAGTCCATCTAATAATATGCAGCCCTCAATTCATAACATCACAGTAACTACTAAAAACACTCAAGATCATGACCAGGGAATAGTCACTCTTATCAAAGACACGCGTAATCAAACACACCCCATTAATCGTGATAATCCAAAACAATCAGATACGCGTAACGTAATAAACCAAAGCCCAAAACAAACCGATAAGCGTAACGTAATAAGAGTAGAATCAAATAAAAATAACAAAGAAACAAACGAAAACAAACTAGAATATTTTACACAATCAACAATACTTAATTACGTTAAAGAACTACAAACTGGTATCACATCACTAACCAAAAACAATATGATACCCTGCATACCATTGATACGGCTACTTTTGGCCTTACTAGAAAAACACCTAGTGGTAATAGCATAATTACAATTAATTAACTATATTTATAACCAAATTTAATCAATGTAATGGATAAAAAAAACAAATCTAAACTAATTAAATGGCAATGGAACTGCCGGGGATTAAATTCAAACATATCTGAACTACTTAATAAAATGCATAACACTCAAAACAAACCCGATATAATATGCATACAGGAAACATCAATTCATCTAAACTCAAAATACCTACGTAAAATCCCTGGCTATGCCAATTCCAAATATACCACTAGAAACGACGGGAAAAAAGGGAGAGGATTAGTAATTTTTGTCAGTGACAACCTCCCTATTACATCATTTGAACAACAGACTAAAATACTAATAAATACTCACAATAATATCTGTCTAGAATATCAAACTATACTTATACACACTAGAAACTTATCATTTGAAATATTTAATATCTATGACCCAGGACAACCACACCCAGCCTCTCCCAAAAATTATAAACAATTAATTAGTAAAACTAAAGAATTTATCATATGTGGTGACTTTAACGCTCATAATAAAACATGGGGCGGAAATCACCTAGATTTAAGAGGAGAATTATTAGAAAAATGGATTATAAACAAAAATTTAGTAATACTCAATGACGGTAGTAAAACAAGACTCTCTCCAATAGATGGCACATTATCAGCACTTGACCTAACAATATGCACACCAAAACTAGCAGCGCTGTCCCACTGGGAAGTTGATAAACAATTTACATTAGGTAGCAACCATTTCCCCATCATAATAACAATTAATCTTACCACACCAATCATCTTCCCTACTAAAATTATAAAATGGAAACTAGATAAAGCATATTGGAAATTATTTCAGGAATCCCTAAATAAATATAAAATATCCGATCTAAAAGACGACAATATCGATATATATAATAATAACGTTATACAAGCTATAAATAAAGCAGCATCAATCATTATACCAAAATCAGGAAAAAGAATCAATATCACCACCAAAAAACCATTCCCTGGTGGAATGAGGACTGCACTACTAGAATTAAAGAAAAGAAAAAAGCACTTAATAAATTCAATCACACCAAACTTGCATCAGATTATAAAAGGTATAAAGCACTTGAAAAAATAGCAAAAACAACTATTAAAAGAGCAAAAGAAACATCATGGAGAGAATACTGCTCCACTATAGAAATAAAACAATGTAACGCTAAACAAGTCTGGAGCAAAATAAAATCCATGCAAGGCAAATCAAACATTAATACACCTAATATTAAAAACACAACAACACTTAAAGAAAAAGCAGAAATTATCGCCGATTACTTTGCCGGGATTAGTAAAAATAGTAATCATACCACCCAATTCCAAAACTATAGGAAAATAATAGAAAACAAACACCCGGAATTCTTTAAAGACCACGATACAAAACCTTCACCTCTGAATGTAGCCTTCGCTCATACAGAATGGATATTAGCTATTAAAAATAAAAAATCAACATCACCAGGAGAAGATAAATTAGGCTATGAAATTTACAAAAATATTCCTCATAACATTGAAACAATATTATTAGACATGATCAATCAATCGTAGACAACTGGAAACATCCCTAGAAAATGGAAAGAAACTAAAGTTATCCCAATACCAAAAATAGGAAAGGACCCCACTGAATTATTATCATATCGCCCAATTTCACTAACTGACACAATTTGCAAGGTGACCGAAACAATGATTAATAATAGACTTAAGCATCACCTTGAAAGCAACAATTATTTATCAAAAAATCAAAGTGGATTCAGGAACAACAGATCCACTTTAGATCAATTAATAAGATTAGAATCCAACATTAAACTAGCTTTTAACAATAAACGTAAAAGTGATCGACACCTTATAGCAATATTTTTAGATCTAGAAAAAGCTTTTGATCTAGTCTGGAGCAATGGACTAATAGCTAAATTAAACCACTAAGGTATCAATGGAAATATGTTCAATTGGATCAAAAGCTTTCTTACTAACAGACATATTAGAGCCAGGATAGGAGATCAATTATCAGAAGAATACACCTTAGAAAACGAAACACCCCAAGGAAGTGTCTTAAGCCCCACCCTCTTTAATATTATGATAAACGACCTTGGAAATGTAACTAACAAAACAACAATAGATATATCACAATTTGCAGACGATAGTGGAATCTGGAAAGCAGGAAACCCGAAAAGCCAAATAGTAATAGCAGAACTACAACTAACCTTAAACAACATCAGCAAATGGGCTGATAAATGGGGCTTTAAGCTATCCAAAGGGAAAACTACAGGAATTATATTCACACCACTTCATAGACGCCCGATAAAACCACCAACACTATACATACAAGGAGAATTAATTAAATTTGAAACAACAGCTAAATTCCTTGGTATGTACTACGATCAACATCTTACATGGAACCATCATATCAACAAATTAATACTTAAATGTAACAGAGATCTAAACCTTTTGAAAAATCTCAAAGGTTTTCAAACAACGCTATACAGATCTCTAATTAGATCAAAAATAGATTATGGATGCCAAGTATATGCCTCTGCTAAGGACACATTACTAAAACGCTTGGATAAAATCCAAACCCAAGCGCTACGCATCTGCACAGGCACTCTTAAAAACACATCAAAGGAAGAAATATTAATACTAACCGGAGAAATGCCGTTATCACTACGAAGAGAAGAACTATTACTCCGATATGCAGCCAGAATATCACTACACAACACAGAACACCCTACAAGAGCAATCATTAAAAAATGTGACACAATTTTTAGCAAGAAACTAGTTCCCAACCCACCATCCGGAAAATTGATCCACACACTATGTGAAGAATTACAGATAGGAAAACTACAAGCAGAACAAATTCGTTACCCCGATCCCAACCCTTGGAAAATCAAACAGCCAAACGTCAATACCATAGCAACATCGTTCGGATCAAAAGAAGTCAATCCCCTAGAAATCAGATCCAGGATAATGACATTATTAGATACCACATACAAGGACTATGTTAAAATATACACCGATGGATCAAAAACACAACAACCAGATAGAACAGCCGCAGCCCTAACCATCCCGAAACATCAAATTCAACTAGGAAATAGATTACCCAACCAATGTTCCATATATACAGCCGAATTTTGGGCAATATCAGAAGCGCTCAAATTAATACATAAAGAACAATACAAAAATACACTGATAATTAGCGATTCACTCATTGTATTAAGGACTCTAGAATCTCAACATTCAAATGGAAGAGAAAACCTCCTTAAAGACGTGCTTCTTTTAATACACAACATGACTAACCTTAATCAGAACATCGAATTTTTATGGATACCATCACATATCAATATTGCCGGAAATGAACAAGCAGACCAAGCAACAAAAAACAAACTCACAGATTCCGATATTACAAACATTGACTACAGCGTCCCCGTACTATATAGTATTATAGCAAAACAGATCAACAACAAATGGCAAAGACAATGGAATTTATGCCCAAGTGGGCGCACACTTCATTTAATCCAAAAAACTGTGAGTCGCAATACGAAAGGACCCATTATTAATAACATTCACAACCAAAGCATTATCAATCGAATTAGAACTGGAAAAAACATTATTAGCAGGCAGTATGGGACAATATATAACAGCTTTGAAAACAAATGGCTCTAAATGCCCATACTGCTATTGTGACGAGAATCTTCAGCACGTTTTTAACACATGCCACAAATATAAAGTACAACGTAACAAACTTAAAAACTCACTCATGAACATTGGATCGCCAACAACATACCCAGAATTATTATCAGAAAACAATCCCAACCCAAACCAAACCAACGAACTAAAATCAACTAAGTTAGACTGAATTCAGAGACACTGTGGGTGTGTGTGTGTGGGGGGGACAGCATGATGTAACAAATATCATGTAAGTAACTTGAAACATCATTGTGGAAACTTTCATTTCCACTAGTGTGCTTTGAATTTTTTAAACCCTTTTTAAGTCGGAGGGCACTGGGGAGGTGGGAGGGGGACAGCAATGGTGGAGTAAAAATAAAAAACACACTGGATAGCCAATTGGCTAGTTGTATGACACCAGTTATAAAAATTAAAAACAAAAAACATATGAAACATCATTGTGGAAACTCCCACTTTCACTATTGAGCCTATAGACTTATAATAATTATTCACATGATATACACATCAATTAAATCAATAACAATTATTACTCACATGAAAAATCAAAACAAATAAATCATTATAAAGATAGGTGTTTACACTCTATACTCTTAAATTAATTTAACCTGGTCTAGGAGTATTGGGGGTGGGGTGGGGGAGACAGCAATGATGGAGTTAAACATAAAGCACACTGGATAGCCAATTGGCTAGTCGTATGACACCAGTATAAATCTGAAACATCATTGTGGAAACTCTCACTCTCACTAGTGTGCTTGGACTATTAGAATTTATTCACATGATAAACATATCAAATAATTCAATAACAAATAGGTTTTACACTCTCTTATCTAAATTTAATTTACTAAGTCTAGAGCCATTGGGGTGTGTGTGTGTGTGGGGGGGACAGCAATGATGGAGTATAAACATAAAACACACTGGATAGCCAATTGGCTAGTCGTATGACACCAGTATTAATCTGAAACATCATTGTGGAAACTCTCACTCTCACTAGTGTGCTTAGACTATTAAAATTTATTCACATGAAAAACAAACCAATAAATCAATATTAAATACCTGCTTACACTTTCTACTCTATTATTCTCTATTTTCTACTTTCCTGCTTTTCTTCAACTATGGCATGGTATAATTTATATTTAGTTAGTTATATTAAACCTACGGGCTTATAATGGTTTAATCAGCACTTATTTCCGCAAACAGGCTCCAGGAATCATACTGGAGATACCTGGGTTGAGTCCACACAAATAAACAGCCCGGTATATTGCTGTGTGATTCTCAATCAAAAGAAATAACCATGCTGATTAACCAATCTTACTCGCACTAGAGCGAATTAAAAGCTTAATTAAAATTATATAGAACCCCAAATTAGATGTATAAGGTGTCTTAATTCCCAGAGCCACCAGGGCCAACCGCACAAGGCGGTAACTAAATAGTTAGAATAATAGTTTAAAGATATATCCCATAAATTAGATTTATAAGGTGGCTTAACTCCAGAGCCATCAGGCCCAACCGCACAATGCGGTAACTCATAATTATAATAATAGGATTTACGTAGGACCCCAAATTACTTCTATAAGGTGGCTTAATCCCCAGAGCCATCAGGTCCAGCCGCACAAGGCGGCAATTAAATATTTAAGGAAAATAGGAAACCAAACATTAACCTTATGAGGTGGCTTGCTCCCAGTCATCAGGGCCTTTTTTATATAATTTTTTTTTAATAACCATGCCATCTACAACTTTTTCTGAATTAAGCAGCACAAATGATCGTATGATAAATCTCAAAATTCATTGTAAGTACGTCAAGACGAAGATGTGACGCTTGCGCCCTTTCTGGACCATCTGTGCCGCCTTTTCCTCATCCGACATGTATCATCGCTATAGCATCAACGAATGTGTGCAACTAATCCCATTCGTTTGAAACAATAATTATATCCCGTGAGGCAGAAATGACTCGAAATCGGATAATTCGAATATCACCAAACGGTGCATTAAAGCGTAGGGACATGTGGCACCTTACCATCTCCCTCGAAACAATTAAATATCCCCAAACGGGGAATTAACCAGTCGTACATGCCCATATGGGCGAAAACGACATTAATGAAACTAGTAGTAGTATCGTTGGCCCATCAACCCAAAGAAGATGAGTAGACTCAACAAGCTTAGGGAGCTTCAGATGTACCTGGAGCATGCTAGACGTCTCCTGGACGAGCTGGCTATGGAGGCCTTAGAAGAACAGGCCAGAATTGAAGAAGAAGAGAAGGAGAGAAAAAAAAAAGAAGAGGAGGACAAGTAAAGACCAATTTTGCCTCACCTCATGATGGTTGAAGTCTGTTAGGTGAAACCTGAGGTGAGGACACCTCCACCACCAGAATCAGTTTGCCAACCACAGTCACAGCCCCTGTCGCAACAACCACAACCACAACTTCATCCACAGTTGCGGTATAGAGGAAGAGGCTTTCACTATCCGTCAAACGGAAGATTGGGATAGGGAAGCCACTCAAGCTTCCTCTGCATTCCCAATCACAAGAGTCAATTTAGAGAATGATTGGAGTAGGAAATATATGTGCGGAGCTAGACCTGGGAGATGCCAGCATTAGCCTGGTGTATTTAAGAGATTTTTTTTAAAAAAATCCGTTCTCAGGGCTACCCAATACTCTAGAAACGAGAGTGTTCAAAATTGCCAATGGGTATGAGAGATGAGTAGTGTGATTATAAACACTAACTCTTTTTTGGATGGTAGATGGTATGATATTGGATAGTAAATTATGTGTTTTGGTTTGGCTGCTTTCCCGTGTTTGTGGACGGTAGATGGTGTGATATTGAATAGTAAACTATATGGTTTGGTTTGGCTGCTTCCCTGTGTGTGGATAGTACATTGTATGGTTTGTGAATAGTATATAATATGAAAAGTGAGTGTAAGGGATGTTTTCCTTCACATCCGTGCTTAAGATATATATACTCAATCGTCCGTCATTTGAGCCATTCAATTTTGAACACATCAAGATGGCCATCGACTTGTTTATCCAACTCCGAGACAGCTGATTTGGGATGCAGAATATGTGAAAGACTTGAGGAAGAATTTCAGTGTAACCTGGACTTTGTAAGCCATTTGAAATTAGCGAGAGATATATTAGAAGGTATGTTAGAGGAGGAAGTCAAGAAATTAGGAATTCTTATTAAAACAAAATATATAAGAATAGAGGACTTGAAGGAGGCACTTAATAATGTTATCAAAGTCAAGTGCTTTCTAGAAGAAACATTAAATTTGATAGAGTGGGATTATGTGAAGTGGGGACTAGACCGGCTAAAGTCGAAACAATGATGAGAAAGGTGATGGAAGAAGAGGTGATCAAGATTAAAGATAACTGCAATAAGGAGAGAAAGGAACAAAACAACAAAAAGAAGAAAGAGGACTTTGATCAACTAAATCAGAGATGAACCAAAGTTCAGGAAACGTTTTGAGCTATGGGACATCATAACTGAATTCCCGAGGACGAAAAGAAGAAGAAAACGGGAATCACTGGTAAAATCAAAAGGTGGTGGAACAACGGCAGAAAATAAAAGAAGAAGTACCCAAAGGCCTTTATTAGGGCCACTCATATGCCTCGAAAAGATATTAGCTTTCTTTGCCTCTATTTCTCTTGTCGCTAGACAAGTCCCAAATACAAATAATATTTCCCATGTTCAATTTCCCTTGTCGCTAGATAGTGTCAAATAGTTCCCATGTTAAATTCCCCTTGACGCTATAGTGCCGCACTATGTTTGACGCTATAGTGCCCCAAGCCCTTTTTGACTGGATTTTCCCTTGACGCTATAAATCTTGACGCCATAGTAGCCCAAGCCCTTTTTGACTGGATTTTTCCCTTGACGCTATAGTGCCCCATATTACTACTAACATTTCTAGGTCACATTGTGGGATATGGATCAGTTAAACCTATTGATGCTTAAGTCAATACTACCTTTGAATTCCAAGTTTATGTTAGTAAAATGCGACTGATTGCGATTTTAGGTCTGGCTGGATACTATCGGAAAATTCAATTTTCACATAATTGCTGAACCCCAGACACATTTATTAAGCAATAATCTCATTCGACTGAAAAATGTCAGGAAACCTTGGATAGGTTAAAAGCCAAATGTAAAAGCGCGCCAGTTCATAAGCTCCAAATTTCAGTCATTCATTTAAACTGTGTGTTGATGCAAGTGATGTTGGAGTTGGAGCAATATTGAATCGAAAAGAATGTTTGGTTTTTATATTGGCATTACAACATTTTGAAGTTTACACACACACACACACACACACACACACACACACACACACATACATACATACATACATACATACATACATACATACATACATACATACATACGTGTGTGTGTGTGTGTGTGCGTGCGTATGCATGTATATATAAATATCTGTAGATCTTAAAGGAACTTTAACTGAGTACCCTGAACTCGTCAGTTTCACGATTCGAACTAGTAAGCTATTTAACAGTAAGAAATCAAAACCAGCAAGGTATGTACAATTATCAAATAATTTATTTTCTTAGAATGCAAATTGAAACTTCAGAAAACACTTACAGTATTGTGAATTAAATTCTAAATAATTCTAACAAGAATAAAGATTGTTTTGCAAAACATATTTATGTACAGAGTGTCACCTGAAATGTGGAGGAAAAGATTGTTTTGGAAACTGTTAAGTTCTAATGGTAAAATTCACAAACTCGTGAACAAGGTCAGATGCTGAACTTAAATTCAAGTAAACATATTGCTGTTATTTTAGAATCATGCCAAACATCAGGTAGGCACACCCCTAAGTCAAAGTGAGATGTAGAAAACAGGAATACCTGGCGAGGAAATGTTTAACCAATCGATATGTCACCTTTGCACCGTTTTCTGTTCTCGAACAATAAGTACACTGGCCTGCATCCTAACTCATTTCAAACTTAAACAAGATGAATTCTCTGCGCTTATAAATGTAAAGTCACCATAACAGCACATATAATATGCTTGCTTGCTTTTAACATCTGTACTTTGTAACGCCATTGCAATTTTCACCCTTCTGAACTATGCATGCTGAACTGAGACGACTAAAATTAATTTAGGGTGTAAATATTATCAAGGGATAACCATTACTCTGGGAAAATATTACGACATATATACGATGACAACCTACCACAATCTATTAAGATTTATTTAAACTTGAAAAAATGATGACGTTTCTTAAGAGTCAGATAAGTCATATAAGGGTCCATACGAAAGGTCGGATTAGCTTTTATTAAAATTGCTCTGAATTCTGAAGAAGAATATTATTCTATTGAATCGCAACCAAAAACTTGCAAAATTCATTAGACTACTTCGTCAATGACAAAGGCTTGATGCCACTGGCACGTATAACTGGTGTGTCTACAGACACTGTCTGGGTGCATTAATTGGTATTTCCTAAACCATGTCATGCAGGATGAAAATGCACTTTTTATTTCTAAGAAAAGTCTTTCATCATCTTATATACAGTTTTAAGAGCATGTATCATGAAATTAACGCACACCTCACATTCTAAAGGAAATGCTTATGCCAGCTGACGTTATTTACGGTACTCTTGATGGTGAGGTCCACTAAAATTACCGACGTCAGGAAAACACTTCGTTTTAACCCGTGTTTATTCACCTAATAATAGTCCATTTATTAAATCAATCTGTGATTTGTTAATAGGGGTATGGAACATTTAGTTAAATAAAAAGTAATGCAGATCTCACAAACATTTGTAGTGCATATGATATAGTGCTGTTTACAAGTAATAGAACATAAAACATCAAGTACAAGTGTTATTCAGGCTATTAGGAACACATTGGCTCAACATTGTATATTACAATACCACTAAAACACCACATGCATAATTACTCATTGATGTTCTGCTTATCTGAGATTTCGTAACAATTTGTTTCACACTTTATGCGAATAAATATGTCATGTAATTTACACGCCATCCCAGGCGTCTGTCGAATAACAAACCAAATTTTAAAAACACAATTCCATTCTCTTTTCTTTCCAAAAGTATTTCCAAAAGTATTCAACACGACTTCTTTCCAATCTCATCTTCCTACAAAACTGTTTGGTGTACTGTATATCATCATCTGTGAAAATGTATTAGCATGTTCATATAACAGTTTCTCAGACGTGTTGTTCATGTGTCAGAACACAGTTTATCAGACGCGTTAAGATGGTTTTCTTTAACAGCATCTCAATTACTACAAGGTGTTATCAACATAACGCGTACAAAGAAAAAGCGTCGTTTTGAAAAACAAATACTGTTGCTAATCGAGAATCCGTAAATTGATACAAACTGGAAACAAATCATTTTGACAGCTGAGGGAAGTCGATCGTTTGCCGATCTCATCATTTGTATATGTTGAACTGGGATCCTAAACCCGAAGCGTGAAATGAAATGAAAAAAAAACCATAAAACAAAGGTTACACATATTTGTCTTGTGCCATTAACAGGTTTTCAAAATCAGCCTGGGTAGTTCCTTTGACTCCTATAACAAGCTCAGTATTAACATTCCGTGTAAAGATTAGTGGTAGTAGCTGTTCATAACTATCAAAGCATGTTTTCTAGTGAAGTCTTTCTGGAGAATTGTGTAATTAGAGCAGTCATCGAATATTTGAGTTTACAAAGAAGGAAACAGCATTTGTTGACAATGTTACTCAGAAGATGCATTGGTTACCTTATTCTCAATCCATCAGTAACGCTCATTGGCAAATAATTTTGTTTGAATTCATTCCTTTCACTAAAACAGTGGCGTACGTTTGATTTATTTGCGTCTATGCGGGCAGCTATACAAAGCATTTTTATCTGCCCTGCCTAATTTATAGTGTAAAGTAAAAAGAAACTTCGTGGACCCTATGCTTTGCATATTCTTCCTATATGCTACCTACGAAGTAATCAACGAAGACCAAAACACTTTTATCGTCAATATCCTAAAGGAATAAATTCAAGAACAATTGGACAAAAATGATATTAGCTATTATGAATCCGAAAGGAAAATCATCACCAAATTAAACTGAGCAATAACATTGGAGGAGTCATTGAAATGGTATAATATTTTCTATTGGATATTACTTTAATGCTTGACTTCGTATCGTTACTATTTCAGCTGTGTTCAATTATCAGTTTGGCACGATGTGGATAACTCACTCTTAAGCGTACGATGCTATTTCAAATTTCTAAAGATGACCTTTAGTGACGAAAAGCAATGTCCATTAATTGTTTACCTAGTTGTCTGTTGTATACTGGTGTATAAACCTCTCTCGCTCCATTGAAACACGTTCATCACGACAAAGCTATATTCGAACTTCATCCACACAAAACTGAGGAAATAATTACATCTATACCAGAAAGCGACAAACCAAAGCAGTATCTTAAGAACTGGAGATCAATAACGATGCTGAATATTTCATACAAAAGACCCAGCGTGTATAGATAATATAGTGAAAAAGCATCTGATGATTTGGCTGTATTTATTACTAATATTTCCACTTGTTCAGTAAATAACACAACTAATTATTGCTTCTTTGGACAGATAAATGTTTGGTACATGGATCAATTTTAAAACTACTTTTTCAGCTGATACACGCATTAATGTTTTAAAAATACAGCATTAGAGTAGGAGGTAGATATTTTTAAAAACAAATTGGTTTTACATGGAATGAGATGAATTCACAACTTAATGGATGCTAATGGACAGTTCTTAATTATGAATCAGCTTTAGCTTTTATTCATATTAAAACAAATGGCACCGTATATATAGGCTTAATACGAGCAATAATTGAATATCACACTAAAGATAGAACCAGACAAAGTGAAATTCTCGCAGGTCAATGCATCATCTATAAGCTGCTTGATGTCGTAGTGAAAACAAATGGATATATAAATACTTAGGGAAACGGATGAAACCTGGACCAATACATACATCAATAGGCAATTGACACAGCAAATTTGTCAAATAGAATGGTTTTGCAACAAAATGTTTCTCCAGCATCAAGAGTAACAAAGCGTCAACCAATAAAATGGATTCAGATCAAGATTCTATACATAATTATAGCTACAAATATACTTTTATTTAAAATTGGTCAAATACATGGTAATCTTAGCTTAATTTGTGTTTAGTTTCCAGAATCCATATGCCATCTGTTTTGGGAATGTATTATAATCCAATAGTTTTGGGCATACTTTGTGTCCATGATAATTACTTAATGTACATATGCTGAAATTTATAATTTAGCAAGATTAAAGGTGTTGTATGGTATATACAATATACATTAGAAAAGAGGCAGAATATATTTGTTTTCTATTGCATCTTATTACACGCAAAAGTTTACGTTCATAAGTGAAAGTATTGTAATACCCATTGTGAAATATTTCATTTAAAGGTCTACTGGCGTCAAAACACATTATACATCAAAATGCTCGTTTTTCGCTGAATAACTCAGAAATGTACATTTTAGATCTAGGTTTAAACTGATTGAGGAGAAAATTATGATTTTGTGAGCATAAATCGATGTTTTACGGAAAACGCTCCGGAAATATTTGTACACATCCGGTGAAAAATAGGATTTCAGGAAGTTATGCACATTCGGGAAGACCCTCATGTTTAGCGTATGTGGTGATTATGGCTGATAGGGACGATACTAGCGAATTTATGTCAAATTTTACATGCTCAGCTTCGTCGTTTGAGGAAGGTGAACCCCTTGAAGATGGCCAACTTCATGAATCTGAAGAAGAGTACGCTCGGTATGAAGTGAGGCCGTTTCAATTTCAGCTCGACTGAGACGAGAATCAAGGCCCCGAAAACAACAGTCCATGATCAAGCTGAGCAGCGCTTGGGTTCTACATTCTGGTAATTACTATTATTATTATTGCAATTATTATTAATATAGTATTCTTTCTTTAATGTTTTATTTTTCCATGTCGGTTATTTGTGGGGGAACGTATAATGAGATAAATATAATACATTTATGACGAGATGTGCGTTTCAGTATTGTGGTACAAAACATACCAAAACTCTCTTACCATTTATCATACACATAAATACACACACATAATATATATATATATATATATATATATATATATATATATATATATATATATATATATATATGTGTGTGTGTGTGTGTGTGTGTGTATGTGTGTGTGTGTGTGTGTGTGTGTGTGTGTGTCTGTGTCTGTCTAACCCAATAATTATGATAGAGCATATTTATCATGTATATTGATTTATTTAGGTGTGTGTGTGGAAATTGCAGCAGTAAAGAAACAGTTGAAGAGTGTGGATGCTGTAAAGAGATCAGTGTGACTTTTGATAAGACCAAGGAGCTCAATGTGGATTGCATCATCCATCATTCTAGATTTGTGACAGTTTACTTGGACGAATATGACCTGGAAGCAGCATACTATGCCTACATACAACAGTATGGCAATCACACGGAAATTATGTCAGAGTATTTAAACAATTTTCGGCAAAACGTTCTCACACTAGTTATGGCGCCAATTTCAGGTCCCTTTTGGAAAGGTAATTGCTGTATAACCATAAATATAAAACACAGTCATTCATAAATTCATGAAATCCCTCCTTCATTGAGAAAATTTGACATTTTTCTTATGTGGAGTTTTCACCCCAAACTTTCAAGAATAAACCTCGCTAGCATCATTTGTTTGTTATAATGGAAATTATCACGAAAAGCTAACTTCAATTATTGAAAAACACTCCCATTTCTTGAACAGACTCTACACTATAACATTTAAGACATATTGTAGTATTGTTACGGCTATTGGATTTAATTTTATTTATTTTTAATTATTAAGTCCAAAATTGTCATTTAGGATTTATTATTCATTAAATGGGAAATTTTTCTAGAAAATTCAGTTGACCTGTACTTTACTAATAAACAGGCTGACCTTGGCTTACAGTGGTCTGGTTCCTGACCTTGCTTTAGACATTGTCAACAGGTCTTCAATTTCATTGGTTAATTTCGGGGACAACATTTTATAAGTGAATGATTTCCTTCTAGAACATTCCATTATTACGTGACTAGGTGAAGGTAGACTCTTCCTCTGACCTTCTATCAATTTCTAGAAAAGCGCGTGATTACTTGTTTACTTCAGAAAAACAATATATATAGCTGTGTTTTAGAAGCTAACTTTAGTAGAATCTCTGGGCTTAAAGAGTTGTGTATATTTATTTGAGTTATAATTATTCTGGTCTTTGTGTCAATACATTGAAGAAAGAGGATTTATTATCTATTTGGAGGAGAAAACATGTGCTCATAATTCATTTGGATGATTAAAAACAAGAACTGTACCACGTGACATTGTCAGCCATTTTGGATTACATCGTCAAGATTCGAACCTGGAACTATTAGAACATTTATTTATCAGGACTTGAAATTCCATTAGTGGATTATTTTGTGAATTCTATATTTGTTGGATTTGATTCTCTAAAACCGTAAGTTTATTTATTTTATGAAAATAATTGTACTTAATAAAATCATTGTTAAAGTTTTACAAGCTTGTTAGTTTTCACTCTTTCTGTGTTGCTGCTTATTCGAGCCTAAGCACGTAACAGTATGTTCCTATTCATTTAAGATTCATTTAGCTTCCTACCATTGGTTGTATTAAAATCTAATTTTATGCTTAAGGTCTTGGCTCAGAAAACTTGAAATAAATAAGTTCAGACAAGAATAGGTAACACAATATAACTTTATTCAAGTCTAAAATGTGTTGCATATTATATTTTCAGCCGTAAGAGATACACCGCATACAGGCAGCTGGTAAGATGGTGCTGGGGATATATTGGCCGTGAAATTAGAGTTGCTTTGCCATCCTGTGCAGTAGATGCAATCAGGCAGAAGTCCTCAAGTGAAGGTGGTAACTACACAGGCTTCAAGCAGTTGTAGGTATCTTGCAGACAGCCATAGACTTGTCCGGCCTCAGAGATTGGCTGCATGGAGATGGTGGTAACAAATAACTGACTGGTTTCCTGTCCATTTTCTCCAGTGAAGCTATCAACCTTTCAACATATTCTGAAATTTTGTAAAGAATGTAGTAATAAAAGTTAAAATGGTATTCATTGTAACAAACATAACAAATATTTGACTGTATAATTATTTTGTCACATTATATGACTTTGAATATGTGCTAGAAAAATAAATCTGCACCGACTTTATTTTAATTACAATCCAGGACTTTGTTTTGAATAATATAAAATAAATCAAGCTGCTTTGCCATCATTTTTAGTGTATGCGATCAGATAGAACTTCCCAAGTGAAAGTGTTAGCTACACTCATTACAAGGACTTGTACTTTGTGTGCAAATGGGATGTGTAAGACTGGAAACATACTTAATTCTAGAGGCCATGAATAGCAATATAAGAATTTGATTGCACCATCAAATCAGTAATAGGTTCATACATGCTGAAGTTATGCAATTTACATTACACTTTTCCAGAGGTTGTTGAGTTGTAGCTTGAATCCATACGGTCACTCTCATCTGGTTTGTAGCTTGAATCATCGGACTCCCTTATCACTCATCTTCAATATGAGCATCAATATCAGGGTCTGTGTCCGGTTCATCAAAACTATCTATTTTGTTCTCCATTTCACTATCTGTGTGGATGTCTAAAGAACACTGAATGCCTTTGCTCCTTCTCTGCACTTGGACATTCACCTGAAAACCTGTGAAATATCATACATGTGCATTTTGATTATCATGAATATCAATAACATTTCTTTTGGATGACTGAGAAAAGGGAAAGAAAAGAAAGAAATGTTAGGCTTAGTTTCTTGCGAATGTTCCAAGTCGGAACTCACTCTGTAATGCCAGAAACGATGATGATGACGAAAGAGTCCTAATGGTATATTTTCATCCTGTCAATCATGACCACCTTAACACCAATTAAATTTGAAATAAACATATGAACCAAAGATTGCATCAGTCTAATAAATTACTTCGATGTAAATGTTCGCAAAGTAGACAAAACGAATCTAGACGCCAATGCCAGAGTGAGACAAATATTTGTTTAATGGGATGGATGTTCTTCTGAGACTGAATCGAAATATTACCGTGTTCCATTTGATGGCTACTTCTAACTAGCACGAACTGAATGTGCGCCGTTTGGAGGTTTTACCTAATGAGGGAAACAAGCTCAGTCAAACTTTGGGAAAAACAACAGCCAGGTACCCTCTGCGATAAGTGAAAGTCACAACATTCATTATTGCATATAGACTTCGATCCAAAATCGAACATTATGTTTACAAAAGACAAAAAGCAAAACATCAAGATTGCAACCGTGAACCGATCAAAATCTTTTCGAGATACAACATGTTCAGGATAGATGTTACACGTATTGGCCAGACTTTATTGTATACATCAATTGTTTGCAGAAGGATATGCGTATGTGTGGATTTGATTTCACTCCATACCAAGGTAGCGACGAGGGACATTTCTACCCTATAAATTCAAACAAACATTAGTTTGCCGTAGTTCTGACGAATACAGTGAACGTTATATTGTTTGGAAAATGCTCTGAACATTAACGGTTTAAGTGATCCTATACCTTTTGAAAGAAGAGATGGAACAGGAAGAACCTAGTGTGATATTTGATAGGAACGTTTTCTATCCAGAACAAACTCAACAGTCACACACGACCGACGAAGAAGCGATTGGCAGAAGCGTTAATCAACTTACATACATCAGTTAAGGGTCCTGTGGGAACCTTTCATTTTTGTAGTCGTATATACAGACATTGAAACCAATCGCCTGGGGTCTATATTCTATTTATTAATATATAATACTATTCAAAATAAAATCCTACGACATCAATTAATAAAAACAAACTCTATTCAATTCAGTTCTTTGTCTGCAAATTAGTCCCATATATTTGGATAGAGATAGCATATCTTAAAGGGCTTTTATTTCATGAAACGAGTGATGGAAACTATAATAATTTATATACCTTCCGTTCTGATACTGCAGAAGCATTGTATTGAACGCTGTATTCGTTAACTCAGTTCATGCTGGTACCACGAATAACGGTGGTCTAAGATTTTATTTCAGACTCCTGATCTCCACGTACAGTGGAAGGACAACAATAATGACGCTACTTGTCGGATGTTCTAATCTGATGTAATTATTTTGTATGCGCCTTGGCTGCTATTGGGTTTTGCCTTGTGTATTAAATACCAGAATAAATAATTATTTGGATTTAGATCCATCTGGACACAAGAAAGCAAAAAAAGAATACAATGCAGTGATATTACTATAATCCATGTGCACAAAGAAGACATTATTTTAAGGAGATACAATCAATATACTTGAACGTATAATCAACATTATTCCATTATATTGTTTGTGATTTAAAAGAATATAAAATCAACCAATGTAGCACGAAACACATCATTCAAATAATGAGACCTACGAAAACGTGGCATAATGGGATATATAATGTATTCGAACGTATAACTCTTTAACGGATTCATCAGAATCCCTAATGTGGAAATTAGTCTGAAATCCCGAAATATGGAAATATACGAACATGCCTTCAAGAATGTCTCCATTTTTAGAACTTTGTTCCATATTCCAAATAGCCCTAATCAATCGGCAAGAAAACCGCCCAATAATAATAACGTTTTCATGTAAATAACATTGTTTTCTATTACCAGGCCCTTATCTTTATTGTTGTCATGAAATCATCTCATCAAAATAATCCAACACACCTAAGCGTAAAACGTAGAAACAACACGTAGAAATGTCGCGGAACATTGCAAAGCCTATATCTTTATAATTTTCATCATATAATCTAGTGACATACCGAACTCAGCATGCTCGAGCCATGCAACACTGTTTAAATCCTAGCACGGCTAGGTAATTAATTTGTCCTGGGGCCCACAGACATTTATGTACTCATGGAGTACTATTTAATTTGGTCGTCGGGTCGGAGGTACTATAAAGTGCTATCGACCTGAATGTTAGACCCTGGGGTGAGTGGGATTAGACCCAACACACACTCATCCCTAGACCCAGTCGATACCGCTGTTAAGTGTCGTGCACTGCACGTATGGCTACAGGTGTCTGGTGGTGGCAAGGGAGGTCAGGTAGCTCGTTGTGGGATACTCCTGGGCAGTCTGTTTGCTTCTATACTTCAAGGTATCATCTCTAAGAGTTTACTTATCAATTTTTAATATACTCTGTGCTGTTTCTGTTTGTTATTAGAGAGTGTACAACCTAGGATGGCAGCTTGGGTTTTATGGGTGGTGCCATCTTTTTCGAAATTTTTCAGCTTTGTTCCGCCTGCCCCGGTGGTTTGGATATTTGACCACATTATATTTCTTAAGTTTGTGTGTTTCCTTAATTCTATTGATCATTTTGCTTGCGGTATTGTGTCGCTGGGTCTGATGGTTTAGGTGTTTTAACCACCTTATGCGTGTTAATTTGGGTTCTGTCGCCGGACTGTTGCTTTATCGTGCAGCCTTATGCTGCTGAGCCTAATAGTCTGTGGCCTTTTAGATTACCGCATATTGCATAATTTTTGGTTTTATATTGTTTGGTAATTTGAATTTATTTGCAGCCACATAACCCCACGTAAGGCCCCAAACTAGAAAATATAAGGTAGTCTACATACACAACCTAAATATTTGTCAGGATTTATATATAATGGCGTATAATAATAGTATGCACTTTTGTTGCGTCAGATCTCGTTTTATCGTTATTGAAGAGATCTAACGCTAACACTGGTCAGTCCGCAACCTGAAGCTGAAGCGCAACCCAATTACCATTGAATGAATGTCTTTTTTTTGCAGATAGCCGCTATCCTAAACGGAATTTGAGATAACTTAGATACAATAACCGTACTAAGCCTCTGTGGACTATACATCATTAGGTGGATTGTAATGATTTTCATGCGACGATTGTTCGAATGTAAGGTACTGAGTAGAAAAATGAATTAATGGACTTCATGTTTTATGCTGGTCACATTACATGCTAGCTACAACTCATGCGAGTTAGATTTCTAAAGATAGTAAAACCATTTCCAAGACTACATGATTGCTATTATTTAAGACCGATGGATTCACATGCACTCAGCAAAAATTACTTTTACAAAAAAGAGTAAATCAGACCAATTTCCTCAAAATTCATATCAAGGTAATATTGTTGGACGTGCTTATAATACATCAATCATATACACATTTAAGACAAATGAATGCAAACAATTGCCCTCCTAACACAAGTAAAGTTGGGAAATGAATTTAAATTAATAAATGAATTAAATAATTAAAAAAACTTATATCAGTGACGATATTGTATGCGATTGAGACAAACCTTATGTTTTTCAAGCCCTGCTTTCTTTTAATGAAGGCGAATCTATCTTTCCTCTAATTGTAAATGTCACCTATCATCGTTGTTAATTCAATAATTGAAATACATAAATATTAGTACAAGATATACAACCCTGGTCAATGGGTAGGTTGCCAGTGTTCCATTAATAGGATGTGTTTGCATGTATTTGGTGCCAAAAGAATATATACTAACATGTTTCAAGCCAAAAACGATCAACAGTGTGAGATAATGATGTATGGGGGTTGTGTTCTACTTAACGGTGTCTTTTACTGACGTGGTCTAAGTGCAGTTCAGATCGCACATCTTATAAACTGAGTATATATGGAAACAGCATACGAAAGCGGTTCTTCTTAATATCACCTTAATGCTGAAAAGATATATAAAAAGAAAAACACTATTTCAAATTAAGATTTTGTGAAGGAGTAAATCCGTTGCATCCGGCTCTCTGAAGAGACGAAATGAAAGAAACATGATTCTTATAATGTATTGAATAACAAGGACAGCGCTGGCGGAAATTACAATAACACAAGTGAAACGAAACATTAAAGCTTCTAGAAACTTGATTGTGACCGTGACCAAACAAAGATAAATCAGCTTTGATTTGAACACGATAAAGCTGTACATTGCCAGACAAACGACGAGTATGAGAGTTACTGACACAATGAGTACATTCAATGCAAGAAAAGGTGATTTAAGTGCATGGCTGACAAAAGGGTTCTATGCCCGAAGAGGAAAGTGGTTAAAAGAACACATAATCATGACGAAATATGACGATTCAATGGACAGTATACTAAGAGGCTTTGTTTTGTATCCAACCCGTTCAATAGATTCAAAAATAGCAATTGAACATGTATTATCTACTTGGGGAAATTTAATTCATGATGTTTGTGGAATGGTTTATACTTCAATGCCAATTCCTCGTCTAAAACCTAATTGAAAATGTTCTATCGTACAAAATTCATCGATCAAACAAAGATGATTTCAAATGTATCTTTTTATATCTTTATTTTGGATTCTAAATGGCAGTAACATCTATGATGAAACAATTGATACAACCATATCAGTTTAGGGATTACTATAGAAATAGGTTATACAAAAATCAAACAGTCAACTTATAATTAATTTTTCTTCTTAAATATATATATAATGCTTATAATACATTTTTCTTGTTGGCTTGGCTTCGCTTGCGAAGATTTCGGAGGGGGATGTCCATTGCTATTGCATGCACGCTGGTGGCTGATAAGCCCAATACGTGACAAGAACGAAAGTCCACAGAGGTTGTGATGGGTGTTGCCGATGTTTCCCGGTTTTTTTTTTTCGTCATCGTTTTTCCTCCAAGCTGGCCAGTTTATGTCGTTCAAAAGTGGCATTAACCCAGTGATCTGTACGTTGCCAGCTTTCACTGTCAGAAACTTGTGATGACCATTGGCGGTGATCGAGGCCACACGTGGTGAGGATCTTTTCCTATTAGTCTTTATATTTCTTACGAGGAGCCCTTCTATCATACTGGCCAGTGGACAACTCACCATACTTTGGCAGGCGATGATCCTCCATCCTGGACACGTGCCCTGCCCAGCGTAGATGTGTCATTATTAGCATTGCCTCAACGCTGGTGATCCCTACTTGTTTGAGGACTTCAGTGTTGGTGACGAAGTTACTCCAGAGGATGTTGAGGATGGTGCGTAATCCGCACTGATGGAAGCGTTCAATGATGCGGAGGTGGTGGCAGTAGGTGACCAAGGATTCGGCGCCATATAGGAGAGTGGTCAGTACGATAGCTCTGTAGACGCTGATCTTTGTACCTCTCTTGTTTGCCGTCAGTCTATTGTCCATTTCTTTGTCGACCTTGGCATGAGAGAATATTACACAGCCCAGGCAGCTGAACTGACGGACTACATTCAGATCTGTCTGGTCAATGATCGTGCATGGTGGCCAATACTCTTCCTTGGGTACAGGCTGGTGAAGTTTTATTTAGGCTGAGCTCAAGACCAAAGAGCTGGCAAGCGTATGCAAACCACGATGTAACGTTCAGTAAGGCAGCTTCTGTGTCGGCAACAAGAACAGCGTCATCTTCGAAGAGAAGTTCTCTGTTCAGTTTTTCCAAGGTCTTAGTGTGGGCTTGGAGTCGCCTTACGTTGAAAAGGCTGCCATCAGTACGAAATCGGATTTAGACGCCATATTCATCAACGAGGTCTTCTGTTGCTGTTTGGAACATCATGCTGAAGAAGATTGATAACAGCGTGGGGTTTAAAACGCAGCCCTGTTTCACGCCATTTTCAATGGGGAAGGTCTGTGACAGGTCGTTATTGTTTCTACCTGACCAAGCTGGTCTTCATTCCGATGAATGACCATGTAAAGAACTTGCGAGGATCGCCAAACTTTTCAAGGATTTTCCACAGTCTAGTTCTACCGAGCGTGTCAAATACCTTCATCAGTCCACATTTGTGACGTATAGTCTACATTTGTGACGTTTTCAACATTTCTCTTGGATCTGTCTCAGGACGAACACCACATCAGCTGTACCCCTATTGGCTCTGAAGGCACATTTAATCTCTGGAACATGTTCTTCTGCAATAACTGGCACCAGTCTGTTCAGTAACACTCTAGCAAGGATGCTGCCTGCAATGGAGAGCAGAGCTATACCACGGTAGTTTGAGCAGTCAGACGTATCCCCTTTGTACACGGTCATGATGAGTGCACCTCGGGGATCTTGTGGAAGTCTTTCTTGCTCCCAACAGCAAATGAAAAACTCGTGAAGTTTGGTGTGTAATGCTGGGCATCCACTATTCCATATCTCTGGTGGAGTGCCGTATTTTCCTGTAACCTTTCCAGTCTTCATAAGTTATAAGGCTTTTACAGTTTCTTGCAGTGTGGGTGCCTCATCGAGTTACATCTTTGGTGGCGGTTGTGGGATGCGATCAATAGCTGCCTCCTGGATGGTACGGATAGTGCTTAAGAGGATGTGGAAGTGCTCTGACCAGCGGATCAGGATAGATTTCCTGTCAGTGAATAGCTCGTAGCCATCTGCACACCATAGAGTCTCTGTATTTGGAAAGAAGGACTATACACAAGGATCTGACTGGAGTGTTGGAGCATATACACTGAAGAAAGTGGCATGTTGTTGGTTCTTAACGGGAGACGCATATACATGATGCGGTCGGTGTTACCACTTGGAAAGTTTGTTAACTTAGTAGTGATTGAGTCCTTGATCATGACATCTACTTCCGAAAGTCGTTTTTCAGTCTTTGGTTTTACTGCCCAGTACAGGGTGTGTCCAGCGCCGAGTTCTCTCAGACGTTTCTCAATGTCAATACCAAGTCGCGAGAGTACGTGTGCGATTAATGCAGAGCGTCGTTATGGTCTGTTGCTCTCAGTTGAGTCTAGAATTGTTCCGATGATTCAACAGGACAGTTTTAGTCTTTTTCCACGATGCGAGACATGTGGGGCATGCCTTGTTGTTTTTGTTATGTTTTTATCGCATTGGAATATGCCAGTTGGCTGGCAGTAGACAAATGTGTGTGTGTGTGTGTGTGTGTGTGTGTGTGTGTGTGTGTGTGTGTGTGATAAGAATTTCTCGGTATGGGCTTTAAACGCTTGATGTCTAGTCGTTTTCTTCTGTCGTGTCTATTTGAGTTGTATTGCATTTTTCATCAGATCATTTAGATTTTAAAAGATTAATTCGTTTCTTTGAAACTATTTGTGTTCATACAGAATCCTTGAACAAAGACAGTTTATCAAACTTTATTCGGATTTGCAACACTGGAGTGCTATTTCTTGTCTTTCTACAAGGAACTGTGGATACATCCGGACTACATATAGCATATGTAATTGTCTTCCATATTTGATTTTCAATGGGACTCAAACTTGAATTCTTTACGACATATCATTACTAGACCATAAGTAAGCCTATAACTAAATGTATGATCTGGTTATGTCTATTACTAAATTTATAAATAACTACGACTAGAACTAAAATGTATGAAATATAGACATAACGTCTCTATAACTCAATTGATGATCTACAGACATAAATATGTGTCTGTTCATAGAAAATGTAATTTTGATTATGCAATTTATAAAAAAAGTTACCAGTGGTTCTATCTTTTTTAATTTAATGGATACATCAGCTTTTGAAAAGAAACATAGAAGAAAAAAAACAGCGTTTGTTTTCGACATCTGTAAAGATCACCTTCCTCGATGTGAATCAAAATGAATTGAGACATGAAAACATAAATTATGGTAGTACCTTCGGAAATCTCCAGCTCTACATTTAAGACATTTCAAAAGTATTATTGCCTCACATTGGTTGAGTAATGGTGTTACAATTTGCATACTACTGGCTGTAAACGATAGATAAAGTTTTCATTTTAAAATCATCGTTGTGACCTCTTTTGTGAGTATCCAAGGATTTTCAAGTCATGAAACAGATTTTGCATCATCATGACAATATTAAAAAGATCAAACTTCTGTATCTGAATAAAGTTTGAAAAATCATTAAAGCTACGTAATAAATCCAACACACACACACACACACACACACACACACACACACACACTCTCTCTCTCTGTCTCTCTCTGTCTCTCTCTCTCTCAAATGTTATTATTTGTGATTATCATTTCCCTTTAAGAATAGTTTCATATTTACTCCTCTGTAAGTATAAGATGCCAGAAATGTTTTATTTTCAAATTTACCATTGATTATGCAATCAGGAATACATTAATCAAGTTTGTGACGTTCTCTCCCACACGCACGAAGATGGCTTAATGTTTAAAATGGATCAATTATCTCCTGTTTAGTACTGTAGTCGCATGACGAACCTTTGCCTTAATATTGGACTTCCTGTTGCAGATGGTATAGTGAACCCATATTATATTTAGCTGTTCGAAGTAGATGCGTTTGTAAGAATGAAAAACGATGAAGGATTACTGTGTGCAAAGCATCCTGTGAAACTCTCCTTGTTAGAATTGTAATCATTGTTTTGTTTAGTTTGGTTCGTGGCACCGGTCACGTGCAAATTCCATAATAATCGTGTACTTAGACAGGAAAAGGGAGCAACCACTTAATTCATTTTTGTTAAATATAGCGGCCGCTATTTCGTCCGTGTATGGTTTCAGTTTTCCAATTGCCGTCACACACGACTTTAAATGAATCTTTATTTTGAAAACACTGAATCTTTACTTTTTTCATTATTGTCAGTCCAAATAGTTCACACTTAAGTCTAAATCGTATCCCTTATGAGACTTAAAGAATGCAAATTTTGGGTTATTTTTCCTTGGTTTCCAGAAGCTAGAGGATATGGTTCCTCATTATAAGATCATTATTTTCGATAATCATTTATTATTGCAAAAAAAAAATTAATTATTTGAGAAGCGGCACTAATGAAACTTAGCAGCAGTATCTGACCATCCTGACAAATATGTTCATTGCTATATTTCATTGGTATTCATTGTAAAGCTAAACCAGAGCCTGGTGGGGAAAAGTTGTAGTGAAAAAAGATGCGTCCTAACCTTTGCGATCGTTTACTAAGATCAATTAAATTATTGATATCATAAAGTCACAACTTAAAGGCAAGAAACTATACTTTTATCAGGTAGAATATATTAGAACAACTTTGCTTTATACAAACCTAGAGGCTTTTTGAGGACAATAATATTATGATGTCATGTTGTTGATTATAGCATCGCTTTCTCTAAGAAATAGGTAAATGAAATACAAGGGAGCATATATAAGGCGGTATTTAACTATTGCAGTCTGATGAAAAATGTTTTTATCTCTGCAAATACAGTATAGGGAGTCCGAGCTACATTGTTCTTTCATGCATGACAATTTTCATGTGACTAAAATGAATTCAGTCTCTAACATCAGATTGGGACACGAACTTGGCAGTTATAAATATTTAATGACACCATAAGCTGTGATAAGAGATAAGGAAGACAAACGTTTTGCGCCTACATATGCAGAAGAAATCCTGGCAATACACAACCATAACCATGATTTAACTCAAAAGAACTCAAGTAACTATTTGTGACTGGAATGACATTTGTCAATTTCTCAAAAAAGTGACGTTCATATTTTTGCAGAGATATTTCAACAGCACACTCAAGCAATCTTAATTTATTTCACGTCATAAATCATAAATCGTAATTTGCTAATAGAGTCACGACAATGCCTCGAATCCAAGAATTGAAAGATCGACATAGTGGTAGGGCGATGAATTTATTTGACTAAGTTAACCATTTAGGAACCATGTATTAATTCAACTGTAATAAGTTTATTATACTCATCATTAGTCATTATTTAATATTTTCCTGTCAAGTCTGATGATTAAAGAGTACTTGAATATCTGTCTAATGTCACAGAAATTATAAAGCGTAGTATAAACGTTTGTTTGCTTTTGACTGAATATTTGAAGCAGGTTAATGTTATCTTCGATATTTATGTAACAATAATTAATTATGTGTAATATGGTTCTAAACCTTGATTGATGCTGCCATCGCTCTATACCTTTACTTACTGTTTCATAAATTTAAGACATCCGTATTCAGTTTACAATACAAAGAAGTAAGTTGTTATAACTTTAAAGTTGTGTTTTACTTTGATTGTATAAGTTCGTAATATGTATTCATCTCAACAGTTGAACTATTTGTTATTTTAAGGATTACAGAGTTAAACGAAAGTGGAATGGGTATTTTTATCGATTAAGTTGAGATCCATATCATATAGAAGTTTATTGTACGTATTAGAGCTTTAGATGTTGATTCCATAACATATAAGTATTAATTATATTTTTTTACATTCATTTACTTCTCTTTGACATCCTTACACCAACTTCGTGAAAAAGCTTGTCAGTACTGAAATTCACAATTAATTTTTCGTTCATTGAATATTTATATAATGCTCTATTGTAAACAGAGATGCTGTTTAAAAAGTAAGAAACAACACACTTTCACATGCCATGTGATTCAAAGAGCGTGTCAATAACTCACATCGTTAATAAAGCTAATGATTAACAAAATGTCCTTGGGATTTAAAATGAGAAAATTAACATCTCCTAAAGACTTCCTGGTCTGACATCTATACCGAACTTCCATTGATTTAGGATTAAGTTTTCTCATTTTCTTCATCTTGCATCCACTAAATAATCATTTATTATCTTAAATGTTACCATTTTCGTCTACAAATCTTGTTAATGAATCCAAGAAGCTTAGCTTTGACGCCACGTCCTGTTTAATTTTCCTAAGGTTTTTGAACCGAATCTGATGATCACTTGCTCGCTGTTAAAACCCGAGAATACCAGAACTGCAAGAACATGTCGAAATTTTCTTCTTTTGCAGATAATGTGCCTTTCGCAATTGTTCAAATCGTAAAGTCAAGACTTTTTGAGGACATAAAAATAAATGGACAATTCACTGATGTGTGCAACTTATTCAGTTTAATTCTTTATTAAAATCACACATGACATTGACCGCACTGATTTCAGTGTTGCCTATCTGAAATTCCAGCTTACGTGTTGTCAGAGGTATGAATTCATGAAAATATCAGTCTTTTTCTAAGAAGCATGATTAACATTGCTCTATTCATTTCAACCATGGTATACTGTGACCTACATTCTTTGACAAAATATGATTGCTGCTAAGCTCACGTTATACATGCAGTAATATATAATACTTGCAAGTAATTAATCAATTACAAAATTAAGACCAAGATGAAGTTTAAATCTTTTGGGATTTGTAACATCATTATTCACAAACTCGTTTTCCATGAAGTAATGCATACAATTATTAAGTTGTGAAATAAATAGTCGAAACTCATTTTATCTTCTTAAGATTAGGCAGGTTCCTAAACATTAACTATATAGGGTCTATTTAAGTTTGTGAGTAACATTTAGAGCAATGTCCGTTATCATATCGTAGCATGCAAATATATTATACAGCATTATGTTCCAATTGGTAAAATAGGACAATTATTTTTATTTTTTTATTTTTATTGTTTCTTTTGAATCAACGGATTGTCTCCATTAAAGTCAAAGCTTCCTAATCTAGTGTATTTATTTTCTTGTCCAAACATTTACAACCGTAAATATATGTTTAAGGTCTAGAATAATTTTAGAATATATATATATATATATATATATATATCTTTCATGCCAAATAAATGATAAATCTCGATACGATGTGAAATCAGTGATATAGCCTACTGTTGGTTGTTGTTGTTGTAGGGTTTAAGGCCATTTTTCAGCACACGATAGGCTATATATGGCGGCCAGTATTAGTGGTGGAGGAAGAACCCGGGAAACTCCCCGGAAAGAACCACCAACCCAAGAGAAGCTACGGACAAACTTTCCCATCTACCCACATTGGCCGAATCCGAGACTCGAACCCACACATACAGAGGCGAGATGGCAGTGATCCGTAACGGAGAGCACTTTAGACCAATCGGTCACTCGGGGCCCCTTCCTACCGTTGGTTACTTGCGCAAAGAAGGCACTAAATAAGGTAAACTGTTGCAAATCCGTCTCCTTTTTCTTAGAGAGGAAATCATGAGTCATGTTTCGAGGGATATAAGTTTATTTTAATAATTGCTTTATTGCCAAGTTGTTATTAATCTTTCTTCTCATACCATTATCCCTTTTGCCAATGCAATCGACACTTCATTATCTTAGTTGGCACAATAAATGTTGCTAGTTTAATACCATTAAACATGTAATTGAGTCTCGCTTGTAGTTGTCATTTCTATGATTTTCTTGCTCAATAATTCACGTCAACCTTTCTAATATATTGCATATCCGTCTTGTAATGTGATAACAACCTACATTCTATAAACGAGCAACATTTTGTAAACTTTCAGCATTCAATAAACTCGCTTAATGCTGTGTTTTACCGTAAGTAATTATCTTTCTCGATTAACATGGAACATGATGAGATTGCTAACGGAACTCTACACATTTCATTCTCTGTGATATGTATGTGAAAAGAGCTCTACACATTTCATATATGATGAGATTGTTAACGGAACTCTACATATTTCATCTATGATGAGATTGCTAACGGAACTCTACACATTTCATCTTTGTTGAGATTGCTAACGGAACTCTACACATTTCATTCTCTGTGATATGTATGTGAAAAGAGTTCTACACATTTCATATATGATGAGATTGCTAATGGAACTATACACATTTCATTCTCTATGATATGTATGTAAAAAGAGCTGTACACATTTCATCTATGATGAGACTGCTAATTGTTATTATTATTACTAGTAGGCAAATGGGATTTTATGCTTTCAGTACTCCATGATTAGTATTCTTAAATCCTATGTTATTCTGCAAAACAATTTTCTTTCACGACTAATATAATTAGTATGCTAGTCGGACTCTACACTTTTATTTCTCTATGATTATTATGCTAATTAGGCTCTACACTTTTAATGTTCTGTGATTAGCGTGCTTATGGGAATCTACAATTATCATTTTCTATCTTAGATCCAAAATCCTTAAGAAATTAATTTCCAAAGCTGTTTGCACCAAAGACCCTGCACTAAGATGCGATCTGTTGTTATGTGCACCAGACAGACATTTCGAGCGAAAATTGATTATTACAGTGCTATACTAAGACGGAACGCTGGGTTCAAAGTCATAACAAGCAATATTCCATTATATTAATTTTAACAACATTATCAGGCTTCATAAATATTTTCAGTATAAATTTGGCATTTCAAATCGCAATATCAATGTAAGTGAAAACATGTCGACGAAGCTTATATATGGAAAAGGCTACTCACTTAAATAGTTTTTATTTCAAACACAGTTTATTTTCCAAAAGTATAACCATTCTTCAGGCGTCCAGCAATCCATTCATACAATAAACGTAATTTATATACATTTCCGTTTTTTGTTTCCAGTCTTTTTGAGGCGAGCATGTAAATCGTGTCTTCGTAAATATGGGGTGTAAGTTGTAATTAAAAAATCGTCTTCCTTAATTCTTCGCAATAATAATGTTTCGATCTCGTAACCTACGTGAAAACTAATAGCATGCATACTTTGATAGTCAAACAATGTCGTCTCTCCTGAATAGTAAGCCATATATCCAAAATGTACGCCATATCTTCTGAATAGTACTCCATATCGTCTGAATACTACGCTATCTCTTGAATAGTAAGCCATATCTCCTGAATAGTATCACATATCTCCTGAATAGCAAGGCATATTTTCTGAATAGTAAGGCATATCTCCTGAATAGTATACCATATCTCCTGTTAATCATGGCATCTTTCCTGAATAGTACGCCATATTTCCTGAATAGTATACCATATCTCCTGTTAATCATGGCATATCTCCTGAATAGTACGCCATATCTCCTGAATAGTATACCATATCTCCTGTTAATCATGGCATATCTCATGAATAGTACGCCATATCTCCTGAATAGTATCACATATCTCCTGTTAATCATGGCATATCTCCTGAATAGTACGCCATATCTCCTGAATAGTATACCATATCTCCTGTTAATCATGGCATATCTCCTGAATAGTACGCCATATCTCCTGAATAGTATACCATATCTCCTGTTAATCATGGCATATCTCATGAATAGTACGCCATATCTCCTGAATAGTATACCATATCTTCTGAATAGCAAGGCATCTCTCGTGAATAGTACGTTATATCTCCTGAATAGTACGCCATATTACCTAAATAGCAATGCATCTCTCCTGAATAATACACCATATTTCCTTCCAGAATAGTATACAATATCTCCAGATAAGCATGGCATCTCTCCTAAATGGTACGCCATATTTCCTAAATAGTACGCTAGCCGCCAAACTGAAGTTGATGCTACCATCCAAGGAGTATAGAGGTGCATTTCTGACGTGAAATCATGGATGACATGTAACAAACTGCAGATGAATGATGATAAAACTGAGGCATTGCTGATCACAACACAAAGACTTTCTCATTCACATCCTTTGCCTCAAACAATACAGATCAGCAACAACATTAAATTCACGCAGTCAGTACGAAACCTAGGTGTTACTCTAGATATTACTCTCACACTGCACCAACATGTCATGAACATATGCAAGGTTGCATATCTTGAACTGAGACGCATCATCTCCATTCGCAAATATCTTTCAGTTGATGCTGCTAAAACGCTTGTGTGTTCATTAGTACTTTCAAGACTGGACTATTTTAACTCAGTTCGGCCTGGTTCGTCTCAATATCTGCTCCAGAAATTTCATCAAGTTCAAAACACTGCTACTCGGATTATCTTTAGAATAGCACGACCAGTGTACACCTCCCAGCTGCCCTTTAACACAAAATCTGTTCTCCATGCCATGTTTCACTGCCGGACTCCAGTCCAGCATACCTATCTGGTCTCACCCATGTGTACACACCAGCAAGATAATTACGGTCCTCTTCCGACAATTGTATACTCATTGTTCCCACTATGAAAACGAAGTCATATGGACAACGCTCTTTTGCATACCAGGGCCTAGCAACATAGAATGAATTGCCCATATAAATTAGACACAAATACACAGTGATCCCTTTCAAGAGTGTTTCTAAAACTCAACTTTATTGACTGCAAGAACAAACGTAAAGACCTAATAATGTTTCTAACCTTAAATATTTTCAGCATTTTTAAGTTGTCCAATTTCAAGGTGTTTATTGTTTATTATTTTGTTTTGTATTCATATCATTATATATGTTGTAAAGCGCTTAGAGTTTCTAAAGACTAGCACTTTACAAAGTCCTCATTATTATTATTCTTATTATTTTTATTTTTATTCTCATTCTTCTTGTTAATCTTCTTCTTCTTTTAACCGCTCCGGTGGCCTAGTGGTTAGAGTGTCCGCTGCGGAATCGGGATGGCGTGGGTTCGACCTCCGGCCGAGTCATACCAAAGACTTACAAAAATGGTACTAACAGCTGCCTCGCTTGGCGCTCAGCATTACGAGGTTAGTGTTAGGACTGGTCGGCCTGGTGTCAGGACAATGCGACTAGCTTGGTGGGACATTAAGCTACATGTCTGCGGCATGATGTCCCAGTGCTAGACATCACTATAAACTGCAGACATGTTAGCGATATGACTGAAAAATGGTTAAAGATACGTTAAAAATCCTAAACAAACAAAACAAATTTTCTTCTTCTTCTTCTTCTTCTTCTTCTTCTTCTTCTTCTTCTTCTTCTTCTTCTTAATAATTTTATTATTATTATTATTATTATTATTATTATTATTATTATTATTATTATTATTATTATTATTATTATTATTATAGCTCCAGACTGGTAGTCTTATATCAAATTAGAAAAGGTGATTAAACATGTGGCTGAATAAAATTTAAAAATATAAATAAATAAATAATAATAATAATAATAATAATAATAATAATAATAATAATAATAATAATAATAATACTAATAACGGATATATCACATTTAGTCGTGAATACTTATAAACAGCTTTGATAACAAGTATACTTTGTTTTATATTAGTTGTCCAATGTATTTAAATGAAAATATCAGCAAATGTGAGATGCACAATATATTGATACATAACAGGTATCAAACGTTTTGGAATTTAAGTCACTAGCATCATTTTAAATCTAAATCAATAATTTGATCTTTTCTAAAATCATAATTCACATTACAAAAAATACGTTCTTCGGACAAGCACGTTTGAAATTCTTTATATCATAACTCACTGCATCATACGCCAATTATTATAGAATTTAATAATACAAACGATACTTTGAGAAAATGTATATAACGAAATGAAAATGACAAACATGAAATTGAAAATGTTTTAGATTAAAAGCTTATTACATGCAAAATTAGGAAAACAGAATTTCAAGTCGATATTACCTAACCTTTGCAATGATTATTACACATATAACAATATGATAACTGCACAAAAAACAACATAAAACACAATCTAAATCAATTGTCAACTAGTTAAAGGAAAACAAGATCAATTACTAAGAGCGTTACCACTGTTTAATAAGAATTATCACCAAAACAAGAATAGAGTATCTGGGGTGATGAAAGCAAACCAAAACACTTATTTCTCAATTTAAAAAAAAAGAACCAGATGATAAAAAATACAATAAAGACAATGCTCATCAGAACTGAACAAAAGCCATATTGACAATATTATAAAATGTTTGTTAAAATAATCCAGCGAATAAGCATGAGGTAAGTTATGTCAAATCCAATTTAGCTAGAAAATAAGAATAACATAAAATCATTAACAAAAGAAGTAAACAAGAAATTTGAAGACACTAATTTTTATATTGAATCAATACATTAGTCAAATAATGTCATTAAAGATATACAGCCAGCAATAAAGTATATTACACCGGAAGAAACAAAACGGAACTAAAAGGAAAAGAAATCTAGTATCCAAAACAAATCAGAAGCAGCGCAACAAGTAGATCAAATCCAGTTATATTGTGATAAAACGAAGTTATTAGCTGAAATATGGAGGTCCAATAAGAAAAATAAGCAATGAGATGAGTAGAAGAGGAGTAGATAGTATCACATATATATATAAAAGTACCAAACAAAATGAACTCTAAACTAAACAAGGAGAAGGATTAACATAAAATATAACTCAGAAGTTAGTCACAGTTTTTAGATACTACAAGATTATCTCAAAGGACAATTTAAAAAAAGTTATACATGGATCGTTAAAAACTATTAGCATTGACACTAGATGCTCACAGTCACAGTAAACATGTGTTATTTAGTAAAATAAATCACGACTTTATTTTTTTTTCTATAACAAAAATGATTCAACAGCAAAATGGCTTTTAGTTATGCACGTAATGCTTGGTCAAAGTAGCACAATAATGGAATTTTTGCAAAAATATCAAATATTAAAACGATTCGGATTAAATAGTAATATAATTACAACAATTATGCACAAGAAAACAAGATTACAATAAATACGAAGATATTGAGTACGATGTTATAGTTATCCTTAAATAATTCAAGAATGATTCAAAAATCAATAAAGCTCGATATGCAGTTATGTAAGGAAATTACATGTAATCATCGGTTAAATGAATTATATTTTCAAACTACATTAGTAGTGGAAATTGGACTTACAGCACTGAAGGATTTTCGTCCCCATTTATTTTGAATATTAACAAGCAATGTACTATATTATTCATGAGATCAGAAATTTAGTAGAGTCCCTTTAATATCCCATCAGGTATTGTATCCGATATCATGTATGTACTCGCCTATAAGACGAGTCCACCTGCATACTGCAGGTATCCCGATCTGCTAAAACATAAGATGCCGGCAATCTAGGTCAGGAAAGTTTAGTAATCAATAGAAAAACCCCGATAGACCCAGATCTGCAGGAGCATTATGAGCAGATCAGAATCTTTGTTGCATGCAGTTTGATCGGACTTTTAAGGGGGTACATACGGAATATTATTCATAAATTGTTCCAGGATAAATTGTTGAAGCGATACAAATCTGAATTAGAAAAGCAAATGAAAATAACAAGAGAAAAATTATATAGCCTTTTGACATGTACAAAAATATTGGTGGATAAATACAATGCTGATATTACAATCACAGTCTGGTTACAATTCTAGGATAATATGCAAACATCGATACTGTTCGCAAAACTGTCAATACAGTCGATGCTAATCCACAACGTTATGAATAAGAAAATAGATGCTTGCAACATCACAAGAAAACAAAGAAGTAGATTTTAATAATGAGAACGTAATATATTTTACCTGTCAATGAAAAGTATAATAAAATGATTAATATAACATGTTAATAAATAACATTCATTATCTTGGAAAAAAAACTTTGGATGACCGCAATTTTGAAATGTATTTGATGCATTAAAGCCTGGTTTTCTTAAAATAGACTTTTGAGCTAAAATTGCCAGCAACAGGTAACAATACGATTGAACCATTATCAGTAACAATTGGTGGAATGTTTGCAAAGCCAAATAGTGATACAAACACAATCAATCGTGGCGAAACATCTGGCCAAACATAATTGAAAAATTAAACTAAAAATTAATGGAACATTCAGTAGAATTAACACCAGGGAGATAGCAAACAGCAGAATAATTATGAAATGTGAATAATTATGAAATGTGAATAATTATGAAATGTGAATAATTATGAAATGTGAATAATTATGAAATGTGAATAATTATGAAATGTGAATACATAGTTATTTGAGGATACACAGAGAAATTATTAAATGAGCAATCAAAGTACTCATGATGAATGGGATTAATTTTATATATGTCATTTGAATCATATATATATATATATATATATATATATATATATATATATATGTATGTATGTATATATCTATAATTATACATATATATGTATATATCTATATATATCTATATGTATGTATATATATATCTATATATATGTATAAATATACATATATATCTATATATATATCTATATATATAAGTATATATATATGTATATATATATATATATATATATATATATATATATATATATATATATATAGAGAGAGAGAGAGAGAGAGAGAGAGAGAGAGAGAGAGAGAGAGAGAGAGAGAGAGAGAGAGAGAGAGAGAGAGAGAGAGAGAGAGAGAGAGAGAGAGAGAGAGAGAGAGAGTCAGATAGATCGATAGATATATCGATATATAGATTTGTGGATACTAACAAATGTATCGAAATTATTCAACTGATGAAGGAATTATGAACTGTATGTTGAATACCTACCGCATATATGTACGGCGCTTAATGCAGACTACGACACTGATAATGAAGAATATAGAAAAAGACATCAAAATGGCAACATACAGGTCACGTTTTTTGTAACATTGTCAAGTTTATATGGTGTATATTGTGGTATAAATACATACTGTGTTTAGTGTATCACCTTTCATTAATGTTGGATAGGAATACTCCAGTACTATATATTATGCGAACAGATCGAGTAGCTACAGAAACATTTAACATTAGTCATCTTATGATATGACAGCTCAAGCCTAAATGGTCGCTGTCAGTGGCAAAGTAATATTGAAACAAAATGACTGGCAGGGTATACCTACAAGATATATTATGAATAAAGGAAAGTATGTAGACAACCATAATGAATTAATTCCAACGTGGAAAATAACCAAAGATACTTCTAAACACGCGACTACGTGTGCAGCCTGAATAATAACCAAAATAGAGAATAATACATGTTTTGATCATGCAAATGCAAGACGAATTAATATTGTGTCAACAAAACCACAAATTAAACGAATTACGAAAGCAAAAAGTGAAGAAAATAGTATACATAAAATGTTTCTTGAACACAATTAAAACAGGTTTTTTTTATATCCTTCCAATAATACATCTCCTTGATGGAGGCATCGGGTTTTCTTCTACAAGATGTTTTAAAGAAATGTTTTCGAAAGAGAGTTATCATTGTCACGAATATGATGCACATGTATTGTTGTACTGAAGGGTATGGTCTAATACATTAGTATGGTAATGCATCAATGCTTTCCAATATATGATAGGCATGAGTGTTTTTTTATACCTGACATAACATCATTTATCACTTTTACGCAAGCAAATAACTAACACAGCATTATCTCAAGAATACACCCAAATAATAGACTAAATGAGAACTTAATGCAAAGAATTAAATGTATTATCATCATGAAAAGTTGTTTCTACTGAACGTTTGTAAACACCAAACTTTGTAAGAGTAATGACAAAAAACTGCTGAATTTCTTAAACGTTTTCTGCGTATTCATAAGTTGTATAGTTTTCCAATTTATTATATAGCTTATTATATACATGGTCAACAACTTTACCATCACACCTTTTGCATATTTTTATATGTAAATCTAAGTATATCAAAATATAAACCAATCCGGTGACCATCTAACATACTGCTTGAGGCATCATTAAAATATAAATCATCATACATATATATATAATAAATACATATAACTGTTGTTTTAAACGGGCTGTTTATCTTGCATTACGTCTTCAAGAAGAAAATCCACAAAAGACAAAGGAAATTAGAAAGTGGCTTAGTTAAGAACCCAGGCTTGATTAAAGAGAATTTTTATTAAATACTAAGGAAATTTGTTTTCATTCAATACAAGTAAATATAAAAGCAGTAATGTTGAAAATTAATCAATTGTTTTGAAAGACAAGCAATTAAACAGTAGACTAAATAATACTATGTATGTATGACGAATGAAGAGGATTTCATGGCTAATAAATAGTATAGTCTAAAAAACAGCAACACAGAAAATGTGAAAACAACAAGCTTTTGTAAAAATTTTAAAAACAATTTAATTCCCTACTCCTTACATGACAATGACGAGAGCCAATCATTTTTACTTTAAGAATAAAAAGTTGTTAACTTCTTAATTCACTAGTGCTATCTTGACAGGGACAACAACCAATCATTTTTAAAATTAAAATAAATCATGTTTACGTGACCGCCACTAACTAACAAAAGTGTGTAATGAAAAATATAAATAACTTCAAACTGGAAAAACAAACAATTAAATATATATTAAATCAGATTTACGTAACAATAAAAACTCATATAATGACCTATAAATCGCGTTTATCGATATTATTTAAAATTATTTACTAATATAGTTGTAGAGTAGCTTTTAGGTAACACAGGTTTGGTACACTTGTATTTTTGGTTCATTCAGCCAAGTTTATTGTTGCACCAGGCTCTCGTAATCAGACTGGATATCGTTCTGACAGACGTTGTAATTCGAGAGTTGCGTTCTGCGTCAAAAGGGAGGTTATCCATGATGCTTGACCCAAGTGAAGTGAGCCTGGTGACAACAAATTGCACAGTTATAAATGTTGATGAGAGGAGGTTCTTTAACATTTTGACTGACCCCTACCGTCTGTTTTAGGCTGATTGTAAGCTTGAGATTGACAGTCAGTGAAGTGTTTGAGATAAGTCTCATTGTCGCTATTTATTGCCGTCTCGTCAGAAAATGGTTGGCCACAGATGCTGATCTTTGTGGATATTTTTTTTTGGTTCTGAGTCGTGTGAGGTTTACCAGTTGATCTTATTATTGACCCGAGTGGTCTAAAGCGCTCTCCGTTACGGATCACTGCCATCTCACTTCTGTCTGCGGGGGTTCGAACCTAAGATTCGGCCAATGTGGGTATGTGAGAAAGCTTGCCAGTAGCTTCTCGTGAGTCGATGGTTCTTCCCGTGGATTTTCCCGGGTTCTTCCTTCACCAATAGTAATGGCCGCCATGTATAGCCTATCGTGTGCTGAAAAATGGCCTTAAACCCTACAACAACTACAACAACAACAACAACCAGAAGTGAATTTTACTGAGCTACCGATAATACCATTTACAGTTTGGTAATCTAATGTTGTTAAAGAAAGCGACCGTACTTTCCAACAGAAACATGAGCGACAGAGGATTTGCTAAGGCTGAGTCACTGTTTATATCTTTTTAATTTTACGCTTGTGTAAAAAAAAATTGCCCTTTGAATTCCGTTAAAGTTAATGTGTTGTGTTGTTTGCGATAATGCTTGTCTGGCAGCTGCATAAGTTGAAATGAATTCATATATTTAGTGAATGTGTTACTATTAGTGTCGAAAAGTGATAGAAACTGAAAATCAAGAATTAATATAGACACAAGACAACAGCTGAGCTTGAGGTATTTATTATCTTCAAAACATGGGTAAAATAATCTCTTTTTAGACGGGCAGTTGGCAAAATATGAACACTATCAGAGTGATTGTCACGAAATACAAGCTTTCCATATCTTTTATGCTCCGTAAACACATTTCAGGTTAAGTTTGAGTATCTTTACACGGGAATTGCATCGCCTAAGAACGTTTATGGATCATAATGTTGATATATGAAGTAATGGGGCACATGGATAACAAGATATGTAAAAACACCTGCTTTTATTCTTTATCATTATTCTTCGTAATTGCTTTGAAAACCGTATGGAATATTTATGCGGGAATGAGGACAAGATTTACCTTTAAGAAAGATTCAATTTTAAAAAGATGCAAATTTGCTAACTAATGTGATAACTGTTTTAATTGATCGCCATCAAATCTTAATTGGCTGACAACAACCACTTACTAAATATTAAATCTTACTAACGAGCAAATAAAACACTTGAGTGAGTCGGGCTAGTCGTTTCCTCAATTAGTGATTTTGTACCGAGATTTCCTTACGTTAAGAAAATAGACGGAGTCCATTTTACGTAACTAATCCATGCTACCATAAAGTCTTGTTCATTATGACGTCACTTCCTAGAAATTGGTTAGTTATTTGATTAGTGAAATATTTTCCCAACACAGATTCACTAAACTCAAACAAATAATCACTAAAATTTAACAAAAACACAGACGCAAATTCAAACATGAAGAACTGATAAGTTATCTGACAAACTTAATTAGTGACTTAATATGTACAGCAAAATGGCAAATAAACGAATATAAAAATATATCCATCAATTTATCTACTTCCTTACTATCCTGGCAAACACCACCTTATAACTTACATGTCTTCATACCGACCTACCCATCTAACAAACTAACCAACTTTGTGACTAACCAATTGACTCGCTGAGTAATTAATTATGAAAACAACTAACTACGTGTTGTAAATGTATAAATGTGCTGGCAATGCTCGTTAATGTAGTTGGTTTTGCCATGTGCAATAAAGCAAAAAATGTAGAAGACGAAAATGAACATATGTTTGCATTACACAGAAAATAGTAGTTTAAAATATTCTTTTCAGAACCTTTATATAATTTGTTTCTTCGCGGAATAAAGAGAAAATATGAAATCATTAAAATGGGCAATTTAAAAAGAAATTAAAAAA
This sequence comes from Unio pictorum, assembly GCA_030141615.1. Taxonomy (NCBI): domain Eukaryota; kingdom Metazoa; phylum Mollusca; class Bivalvia; order Unionida; family Unionidae; genus Unio; species Unio pictorum. Next base: position 11,780,738 of record JARLTB010000147.1, on the reverse strand, counting down.
GCCATTGATTGATACATTATTTATTTGGCTTTCTTTGAAGAGGGGTCGTTTAACCATTAATTGATTTCCTGAAGTCAAAGGACTCGTAAACAAGCGACACAAAACACGATAATTATGTTATCGGACTATTTCTTCCTGTTTAAAGATTGCAAGCCAAAGTGGAGTTCATTTGCTCGTGAATATATCTGCTACCATCCGGGACGTTTTACTCAATTTGTTTCTGTTGCTATTATTGTATCTCTAGTTTAGTTCCAACTGAACTTCATGTGAGTCGGATACATTATGGCAGGCAATGTGCACACGAATATTGCTATAAAAATACCGAGGGCATTTGTGTGTATGCGTAAAAATGTATATTTGCATCTATGTTAATATGGATGGATGGGATACATGCATCACCAACACTTACCAATAAATAAATAAATAAATAAATAAATAAATAAATAAATAAATAAATAAATAAATAAATAAATAAATAAATAAATAAATAAATAAATAAAAATGATAATCAAACTTACATTCACAATTGTGTGTGAATATTTATCTTGAGAGTGGACTAAATGACTTACCAATACTATTCATTTCAGAGCTTCATCATTTGACCTCGCAACCATCCTAATATTGGAAATATTGGTGTTGATATATTTTGTTTTACTTAACATATTTTTTTGAGAGATTTATTTCATAAAGAGTGAGACACAGCAAGCCAATATTCATGTAATATTGTTATTATAAATAAACAATTGTCCCTCTCTTCCTCAAAATTAGCGATTTCGAACTATCTTCGTAAAATCCCGTCAGTTTATGGACTTGATTCTGTCACGTTTTCCGGTGCCTTTCACTTAACAGTCTCTTATTATGTACACTATTTGTAATAGGCCAGGTCGTCTTTATGATCTGATGTCGGTATTCTTGAGGTGATCACTCCAGAAACTGATCCCTTTTAATTCTTTAAGACTTTTTGCAATTTGAGAAGGACTTAAATCATCTCATAGCTACTTTTTCAATATGATAATTAGTCAGCATGTAATAAATTAATGTTTTGTGAATTTGGTCTAACAATTCATCAGGCATAAAAAATTGTTTATTTAGTTCGGTTCCATGATGAAATAAACACTATGGTTATTCGCTGATCCCTGTGCTGATTGGTGATGTGCGTACGCTGTTTGTCCATGTGATGTTCGGTATGTATCCTGTTCAGTTAAGATATTCGTTAACCGAAAGAATAAAAAATATATCCGAGTTTACATTGATCTAATGTTATAACTTACCTATCCTCGTCTTATGCAAATCGACTTAAAACACTTAAAATGAAATCCAGACTGAGATTATGGATAAATAAGTCATTTATCGCAAATAATTTAGTCATGTACTCAATGAATTGATACAAATAGGAAAATATAATAGGTGGATGATTGATTGAAACAATATTACAACAGACGTGAAAATATTATATCTGATTTATGGCCATGGGCGGGCCAATACGAGTGGTGTATTTTCCTTTCGAATCTTTCTTTGGTGAAGTTTCAACTCATACACGCTCTCAAGTTTTCTTGCAATATATTACACCATTACCATTGTTGTATACAATAAAAGTACTTTACAGCAGTTTCTATCTGTATTAAATTCATTGAGATATACGACGCAAATGATTTTAAATAAAATAATGTTAACGGCGATTGAATGGAGCTCTGACTTACTTAATGCTACCTCATAAACATGGTACCGTACAGATTCGAAATAAGATACGTGTTTATTGTTATTTTGTTTGCTTTCCCTTCTCTTACCTTCTTCGTCTTTTCCTGTGTCTTTCTTTATTTTACTAAACTCTTTATAAAAGTTGTGGATTCTGTATTAGCAAGCATTTAAATTATTAATAATGTTTATCCCAACAATTGTGTTTTGTCTTTAACAATACAAAGTAAATAAAAATTAAAAAACGAAGAGACTGTATTTTCACCTTGAATGTTTAGTAGAGGTGGAGAGCCGTGATTGAAAATTGTATTTAATTACACTTAAACATGGATCACATAAATAAATTCAAGGTAACTGATGGTCTTTTTTAATAGACACATTTCTTCAGTTAGACTTGATCTCTTGAAAATTTATATAAATAAAAACTTCGATCTTACACGTCAACAATTATTATATTGTAAAGGTAGGTATCTTTCCTTAGCTAAAATATAAGATATGGCAACATAAAATATGAAGGTTGGCAATACTATATAATTCAATTGCATGTGTTTCCACTGTCAATACTCTTTACATCAATCGTATGTATTGCCGTTGTAAATACTCTTTACATCAATCGTATGTATTGCCGTTGTAAATACTCTTTACATCAATCGTATGTATTGCCGTTGTAAATACTCTTTACATTAATCGTATGTATTGCCGTTGTAAATACTCTTTACATCAATCGTATGTATTGCCGTTGTAAATACTCTTTTCTCTAATTGTATGATTCCACTGTATATACGTTTAACTCCAGTTGTATGAGTTTTCATTGTAAATACTCTTTACATCAATCGTATGTATTGCCGTTGTAAATACTCTTTTCTCTAATTGTATGATTCCACTGTATATATGTTTAACTCCAGTTGTATGAGTTTTCATTGTAAATACTCTTTACTTCAACTGAATGTCTGTCCGTTGCAAATACCCATTACTTCAATTGTATATGCTTTCGCTGTAAATACTCTGTACTTCAATTGTGTGTGTGTGTGTTTCCATATATAATACTCTTACTTAAATTGTTTGTGTTTTCGTTGTAAATGCCCTTTTCTCTAATTGTATGTTTTCATTGTAAATACTCTTTAATTAAATTGTGCGTATTTCCGTTGTAAATATACTTTACTTAAATTGTATGTGTTTCCATTGTAAATAATCTTTACTTCAATCGTGTGTATCTGTGTGTGTATGTGTGTGTGTGTGTGTGTGTGTGTTTGTTTCCACATTAAATACTCTTATTTAAATTGTGTGTGTTTTCATTGTAAATACTCGTGTGTAAATGTTTCCATTGTAAATACGCTTTATTTTAATTGTCTGTGTGTGTGTTTCCTTTTTACTCTTTTCTTCATTTTGTATGTGTTTCCATTGTAAAAACTCGTTACTGCAATTGTATGTTTCCACTGTATATACTGTTGCTTCAACTTTATGTGTTTCTTTTGTCTATAATTTTTACTTCCATTGTATATAGTCTTTATTTTAATTGTATATAGTCTTTATTTTAATTGTATATAGTCTTTATTTTAATTGTATATAGTCTTTTTTTAATTGTATATAGTCTTTATTTTAATTGTATATAATCTTCATTTTAATTGTATATAGTTTTTATTTTAATTGTATATAGTCTTTATTTTAATTGTATATAGTCTTTATTTTAATTGTATATAGTCTTTAATTGTATATAGTCTTTATTTTAACTGTATATAGTCTTTATTTTAATTGTATATAGTCTTTATTTTAATTGTATATAATCTTCATTTTAATTGTATATTGTCTTTATTTAATTGTATATAATCTTTACTTCCATTGTATATAGTCTTTATTTTAATTGTATATAGTCTTTATTTTAATTGTATTTGCTTTCATGTTAGATATAGAAGATTTCAGTAAAAGTTAATATTGAATTTACAAAATGATTTGATTAAAGAATAGCATTTGCTCTCCAAGTCTTTAGTAATTATTCAAAGATGGGCATAAATTTACTATTGAATCATTACCCATTTGATATCCTGTTGATCATAGGTTTTACTTTACTTGAATAAAGAGCGAAATAAGAAGAAATAAATTCATTCATTCTGACTTCGATCATACACTTTTTATTTTTTGAGCATAAAAGACAATTTTATTGTTCTATAATTAGTAACATGTACTAGCTTTATGTTTGCCAATTATAATTCAAACGGCAACTGTCCTTCCGAATAAATATTATATTTGATTCAAACACAGAATGTATATGCAATTTCAGTATGATATATCAATATTTTAGTTCGATTATATAAATATTTTACAGCGATAGTGTGTCACTATTTGTTCACTTCTAATTATGCAACTTGTTGGATATCTGAACGGATGATAATGGATGCAGATAGTCTAAAAAGGTATTTGAGACCTGATATTAGTGTTATCCGATTTGGAACAGTAAAATATAGCAGACACGTTTGGTTCAATAACCTATTTATGTCCACATTCTTCTGTGGACAGACGCGAGTTTATTTACTTCAGTAAGTTAACATTTAATTCTATGTTACCGGTATAACTCCATCCCACCGCTCCCGTGGCCTCAGTGGTTCGGGCGTCCGTCTCGGAAGCGGGAGGTCTTGGGTTCGACATTCCGGCCGAGTCATACCAAAGATGTATAAACATTATACGTGCAGCTGCATCGCTAAGGCTAGAGGTCAGTGTTAGGACTGGTCGGCCTGGTGTCAGAATAATGTGACTGGGTAGAACATGAAGCTATATGTCTGTGGCATGATGCCCCAATGCTAGACATCACTATAAACTGGCACACTGCAGACATCGTAGCGGTATGACTGAGAAATGGTTAAAGTTACATAACAAATCCAACTCGCAAAGCCACACACACACACCTTTCTTACAAGCTTACGTTATCAATTTACAAATTCCATTAGTTTTTTTTGTTGTTGTCCTAGTTTTTCTTTTTCTTCTTGTTTGTTGTGTCTTGTAATTATTAAGCGCACGATAAACCATACATGGCATAATGAGTTCACGTATGAGTAAATGGCCATACTCAGTCGGACGAAAGAAATGTTCTCCAAAATGTGCTTTGTAATAGTGAGAGCAGAAAGTTCCAGTAGGCAGCGAAATTTTATTTTCCAGTTTCGCTGCCAGTTTGTAAGGAGAATGCTGCGCAGGAACATGTTGTCATATAAAAGATATGAAACCGCACATACTATATGTAAAGTTTCCCAATTGTGTGACAAACTCTTTATCAATGTTCCCGCTACTTGAATTGTATGTTTTCATTGTAGATAATTTTTATTTGGCGTGTAAGTGTTTCCATTCTTGATACTCATTACTTTAATTGTATGTGTTTCCATTGTATATGCTCTCTACTTAAATTGTATATGTTTCCATTGTATATACTCTCTACTTAAATTGTATGTGTTTCCATTGTATATACTCTCTACTTTAATTGTATGTGTTTCCATTGTATATACTCTCTAGTTAAATTGTATGTGTTTCCATTGTATATACTCTCTACTTAAATTGTATATGTTTCCATTGTATATACTCTCTACTTAAATTGTATGTGTTTCCATTGTATATACTCTCTACTTAAATTGTATGTGTTTCCATTGTATATACTCTCTACTTAAATTGTATATGTTTAAGTTATAGATACGACAATTGTATGCTTCCCCTGTAGATATTCTTTACTTGAGATGCACGTGTTTCCTGTATAGATACTATTTATTTGAATGAGTATGTTGCCAATGTAGATAATCGTTACTTAAAGTGTATGTATTTCCATTGTTGAAATATATGTGTTGCTATTGTAGATACCCTTTCTTGAATTCTATGTTTCCACCGAAGATACCCCTTACACTTTTGTATTTAACCCAATTTGACAACTGTTAGTAAATATTTTGTTTTTGTTTTTTTTATTTGTTTTTATGTTGTTGTGGGAGGTTGCCTACTTTTGTTGCTTGTTTCGTTATTTTGGTTGTATTTGTGGCTCTTTTGTGTGGTTTTTCTTACAAAAAGCTGATAATAAATTGCGATTAATATACATAAGTTAATCTGAGTTTTGAGTTCATATTTCTATACATGTGACTTCGGGTTCGATTTATGTTTTCACCATTTCACCAGTAGGTATATTGTATTATAATTGTGCAGTAAATTGATAAACATTGGTCCTGACAAAGTATGGTCATAAATGTATTTGCTTCAACATCACCAATCTGCAGTACTGCATAATAGCCAAAGCTTACAGGTAGGTCAACATCCACTGGTCCACGGAAATACAACATGATGTAGACGTCTTTGTTTATAAGGAACGTGCATGGTAAGGGTTTTTCTCTCGTTGCTGATGATCCTATTGCTTAATGATTTATCTAACTGTGTAAGTGGCGGAAACACACTGGTATTTGCGATACAAAATCCAGCTTAATTTGCAATCTGATACCATCATTTTGCTACTAATTAGAAGTATCAGTGCTGGAACGTGATCAGTACAACACACATAGAGGGTAATGGATGCAATTAGATTAGTCGAAATGGAGAGAAACCTGTTGCTAATAATGCCATTAACGATCTGGTTTTGCTTGGATATACCTAACCAAAGCGAAAAGCTTTCTTTACGATTTGCAAGGAATTCTGTCGCAAATATCAGTAAAGTATTTTGTTTTGATGCTACAGATACCTAGTGGTTTGCTAATATCGTCAGGAAAGCACGCATAGTTAAACTTCCTTTAATAACAATCGATTTAAATCAAACGGAAAATCAACAATCACGTTAAATACAGGAAATTAAAATATTTGCTACTTAAAAGGTTGCTGATAATAGACTATAGCTTGAAGTATGATTCACTAGCCTTTAATGCAGATAAAGCGTTTCATTGACAGAATATAACAAAATACATCACTCGAGATCTCTACAAGACATTTTCATGAATGGTAATTCTAGTGAAGAAAATTTGACAAGTTTGAATAGTCAGACTTTGTAATTGAAAGAAGCATTCTGAAAATGTTCTTAAATATCTTTCATGTCAGTCATTACTTAGGAAATTACGAGTTCTGATTGAAATATATTAGGTATTATATAGTCCAAAAATTGTATCTGCAAAATCCAGTATGATAATCCCAACACACACACACACACACACACACACACACACACACACACACACACACACACACACACACACACACACACACACACACACACAAACACACACATCATCATCATCATCATCATCATCATCATCATCATCATCATCATCATCATCGCGTTATCATCGTTATAACGCTAGTTGTCAGACTGACAACAATTTAATTTTACCAATAGTGCATTTGCAAAACAGTGCAATTTGCCATGCTAATGAAGGTGGTAGCTTCAATCAATTAATCATCATCTCAAGAATGATATCCAGGAAATAAATGGAACAGATACTTCTCTGGCCATAAATCTTTTTATTTTCCTTACTTATTTTATCATTTTCTTCATTTAACTTACATTATGGATCATTTGCTTCAGCACATTACCAAACATCTCGTCTCTCAAATAGTCACTGAAATTAGAGCCTCATGTCTTTCTCGTACATCCATGCCCTATGGATGGTTCATGTAGCATTCTGCTAAGGTTGGGGTGGTGTACTTCCAAAATATTAATTAAAATATTATAGAAGTTCCACCTGGCTCGTGAATTTAAATTTAGATTAAAGACCAAATAGGTATACGGCTCTGAGCCCCCAGTTATATATATATAACACGAAGATGAAATTCAACAATAACAATTTAATGAAACCTATAAAGTTAAATGTCACATAATCACTTGTCCTCTAAGTGATAGCCTATTTCATCTTATGATTTTCAGTGTGAGTTCGATTTTCCACCTGGCCTTTGGTTGTACTCATCTTATTATCCTATCCTTCCGCTCTTCCTGAATTTCACCTCTCCCGATTTCTCTCCTCCCTTCACTTTCCTTCCTTTCTTATCACAACAATTGGGGCCACTTTTCCTGGTCTGTCCCCCGAAACTTCCTCTTCAGATTTCCCTCTTTCCTTCTCTTCCTTCCGTCTATAACGGAGACACTGGGACCACTCACTAGTCTGTCCCTCGAAGCTTCCTGTGAAAATCACAAGGCGTTAACATATGGTTTATCAAATCTCACCTCACACTAAATCATCCATTAACCATCAAATAAGGCTATTACGTTTAGGACACGCATACATACACATCGAAATTCCCACACACTCTTACAGGGAAACAATGGCGTAATAGCACGATATCATACATATATCCATACATCATATCACATAAGTATATCTAATATATATATATATATATATATATATATATATATATATATATATATATATATATATATATATATATATATATATATATATATATATATATATATATATATATATATATATATATATATATATATATATATATATATATATATATATATATATATATATATATATATATATATATATATATATATTTATTTATTTAATCTCATTGTACTTACAATATTACGACAGCCAGACGTATGTCTGTACCCTACACTCCCACACGCGTACACAAATATTCAAATATTCATATTATTAATTTCTCACAGTGAAATCATTTCAAAGATACCATTCAATTTCTATAATTACATGGATAATGTGCTATTGTACTATAAAATAACCACAGAGCGAATTATAATAGTATTAATTCTTACGACGGCTAGCAAGCAATACGATTCTTTACAAATAGAAACCCATTCTTCAAAATATACAAACATATCAACATCACAAAATAATTATTCCTACTACGATTTTAGTAATAATACGTATATACCTGATCTACAATTAAATGCAGTCGCAGACAGCAAAAGATCGAACAAATAGCTTACTGACCTTTCTAGAAGCTCCACTTAGAATTCTGTTCTAAGGTTTTCCGCCAATTAACGTATGGCTACGGAGTTCCAATTATTTACCGACAATCATCCTTAACGGGTAATCGGAAACTAAAGCTAGCCGGCCGGTTAAAGATATTATATTTTAAAATAAATCAGGGTCCCACCCCTTCCTCGATTCTGATTGGGTAGCGCTGGGACCCTATCCACGACTATCCTATCCAAGATAAGGCACGCCCACTCCTTCTGGCAGCTTCTTTGATGTACAAAACATCCTTCCAGCCCAAGGTGCTAATTACACTTCTGACGGGCTTTTGGTCAGCTTCCTCTCTTAACTATGGCAAACTTACGTAAGGGATGGTGTTAGCCTGCGGTCATGTGTAACAATAAACAGTGGCTTGTCCGACTTGCTTGATAACACATGGTTCTAATTTAATTTTGGGTCGGGCAACGCCACAGTTCAAATGATTCAATTAAGATTGTAGCAGCTGTCACAAAACATAACGAGACACAATCGTATCCAGAGAATCGACTTCCACCATTGGATACATCAGCTTTTTTTGACAATTTATGATTTACCACCCGAGTAAATCGTGGACTTAGTTTAGGAAATGCGGTTTTCATACAATATATTGACCGTATACTACTTCATGGACTTAAAGTTTGTTTAGAAACGCTTCCTTACTTTCTGGTATCGTTAATTATATATACAATTTACGAAATTTTGACATCTTTGCTTTGAACATTTATCTTCTGACGCTACTTCTTTGTTGGGAATTTTACTAAGTTGCATTCTCTGTCTTGACATTTATTGAAGTTAACGTTTAACAGGCACTACGTAGCTACTGTGATACCGACGTTTCTAAAAACCGCCTACATACATACATACATACATACATACATACATACATACATACATACATACATACATACATACATACATACATACATACATACATACATACATACATACATACATACATACATACATACATACATTTCTGGCGATCTAACAAGAATACATTAGTTGAGACCAGAGAACCATTAACTAGATTTCTAGAGAATGGATGCGAATCAGTCGGCATACTACCATATTTAGAATGTTCTTTCGAGGGGAGAATGGTATCCTTAAAAAAGCAATCGTTTGGACAGCAGCTAGACGGACTATTAACGGCACAGTAAACATTATTTTCAGGGTAAAGCTGTCACAACTGAAAAATCGCAGAAACTCTGTAACTATCAAACTACCAGGTTAAGCTGACCCCGATTTTGGCGCCACTGAGTAAGGGGCCGAGGAGAGATTTGACTGATTGGTTACGCTAGTTAATGGGCGTGTTTCCCACACAAGATTTTCTAGGTTCTAATATCGCCTCGTCAAAATTTGTAATCAGTCTAAGCGTTTCTGCAAGAAAAACCAGAGTAGGCTTTGAGGAATTTGCAAGAAATTCCCTCGTAAAAACTGTTGTCCAAGGATCCGACGAACTGATTTTGGATGGACGTTTGAAGCAAAGAAGAGAAGAAAACTCCCGAGATGTGCAATCCTGAGACGTGCAGTCTTGAGACGTGTAATCTTAGACATGCAATCCTGAAAGGTGTAATCTGAGACGTGTAATCCGGAGGCGTACAAATCTATGACGCAATCCTGCGACATATATCTTCTGAGCGTGTCCTCGGACGGATTGTTGAGGGTGTAATCCGGAGATCCAGGCGTTTGAACAGCAACAGTGGAAGTCAAGCGAATCGAAGAACAGGTTATGCAATCATGCAAAACGTTGTCTTCGATTGTTTAATCGATCCTGATGAACTTAATCTATCAGTAAACAGATCGACTATTTTATTTAAATCCATTTGCGCTTTCCTTTGTAATTTGAGAAAGTTTTGTTTTCTAAAAGCCGGTATATTCCTAATGTAATGACATCGCATAGTTGTTTTTCGTAACTGATTAAATTGTTTGTGTACCTGTATGGGGCTCGTGTTGTTGTTCTATATATCTGCTCAGATCTCTATATATTTCATCTATATGTTTCACTTATATTTACTCGAACCGGGCAATTACATCTTGGCGATCTACCTCTAGATAACGAAACCCAAATTAAGCGGGACACTCAGTCAGTAAAAATCCCGCTCCAACACATACATACATACATACATACATACATACATACATACATACATACATACATACATACATACATACATACATACATACATACATACACACACAGACAGACATACGTACATATATACGCACGTACGTACGTAGATACATACATGCATATATACGCTGACACATTAGTGACAATGTCACATTGTAAGGAAATAACCAGATTGCAATATATATATATATATATATATATATATATATATATATATATATATATATATATATATATATATGATAGACCCTGAGGCTAATAATTTCGCGTCATAAATGTTAAAAGGTCACTTCTTTGAAGATTGAGGTGTCAAGCCAGTTTTTTGACATGGTCATCGGAATTTGTGACTGCCGCCTTATTTTGGTCAAGCCACTAACATAACATGGCCATAATATGGTTCACAGGTAAGTGATGAAATCCTGTGTTTGGATCAAAGTTACATCAATTGGGTGCCATAAATCCTATCTTGACATACTGCCGTGGGATGCGCAGTGTCTGCCAATTATGTGAATTAGGAGTGAATCAACATCCACACGGAGTTGAGCAAGGTCTGGCCACCATTAGAATTGCAAGCTTAAATTTATTATTTTGAGAACTAAACGACAGTAGTTGCTAAACCACCTTGGGGGAATTGTAATGAAAGATAAGTTACTCCGAAGTCATTCGAAATTGGCGGGAAATTTGTTATTCTGGGAATTACAAGGAGCTTCAGAACAATTCAGTGACCATTTGCAAATGTTGAATTGTATTATAACTTTGTATAATGGTTGCAGTATGAAACATTAGTGAATAGGGATTCGACATTCTGTATATACGTTGTAAGAGTATGATGTGTTATGATATATCAGTGCATGGATATATGGATATCTGTGTATACTTTGTAGAAGAGGAATGTACATAAATTCGTCTGATCATGTGATATTGTTCTGTATAATAAGATTGAGAATCTATATAAACCGTGCACACATATCAGAGAGAATATGTATTTCGATGTGCACAAAGGCGAGACCAAAGAAGGTAATGGCTTATCTGATGATATTGTTGTTTCATGTGATGTTAGATAGCTATGGGAATAAGGTATGCTAATGTCCTTGTGTGTTCGATCAGAAAGCTTTTATGGACCAGAGGAGCTGTACGAGACAGAGGGAAATACCCTAGTGCAGTTTGTCCCGAGTCTCTGGGAAACAAAGAAAAAGGAAGAACGGAGGCAGAAGTAATACGGACGGGAGGGAATTGGAGTACCAGTCCAGAGAAGCATAATACAGATGAGTAGGAACACAGGACAGGAGGAAAATCTATCAGACTAAGTCAGATTATGAAATAGGCCGTCACTTTGTCGCGTGAAAGACGAGTGATAGGGCTGTACATTTGAAATTCATTTGAGAAATGACTAGCTGCTAGTGAATAAAATTAAATTGCTGTTTATTTGAATTTCTTATTTTGTGTATTCATTAATTAAACTGTCGGCATCGCAGACTGAAGGCTCAAAGCTTTGCATCTCTCTATCACTACTTTAACTTCTGACAGAAACGAGCTAGGGTGGGTCTTCTGTAATAATTTCAATAATGCTGGAGCACCCTACCCCAAACTAGTTAACGAGAAACCTTTACATACAATGTAAGTATTATCTGATAATATGGCACCCATATTAATCCTGTATACTGAGTGTTACGTGGTGGATTGATGTTCGTCATCTAGACCCATGTGTTATTGCCCGGATCGAGTACATAACAAAGAAAAGATGGAAGTTATAGATGGAATAAATGGAGATCTAAGCTGAAATATCGAATAGAACAACACGAACCCCTTCATGAAGAATATAACAATTTCATCATTTTCTTTAAAACAAAATGTAGTTGAACATGACATTGAAGAAGATATATTTCTTAGACATGATTACCAGTTGAATAAAATGCGATTAGCTGTTTTGTTTAAACCGATAAGACAAAGTGCGTCATGAAATTGATCTCATTTGCCCAGAAGGTTTTGTGGCTGTTTTCCTGTCGATGCTATCAACCGTTGTCCTGTCTCTGTCTCTCATCATTTGTTTGTCCCGTTCCTTTGGCCACTGTATAGGTTGATATAGGAGCTTTCAAAATAAATAAAGAGACATCCTATCCATTTTCGTTTTTCTCTCTCTCCTTATATCAGATATCGTCATATGGTAATTCAACAGAAATTAAGCATGGGATGGATCAGTTATCAGCCCGACAATTGATAGACATACCACTGTGCAAAATATGAATGCATCTCCCTAACAGCTATTTAGTTGAGTTACTACATAATCTAGACCTCCTAATAAACTATTACCGTCCTCATGTGGACTATAAATCACCAACTAGACTAAAATGTCGGCCTGCAGGTGTTCTTAGTTCTAACACCATCGACTATCGGTAAAACGAATTGACGTCTTAAACTGATATCACAATAATTGCATGATAGTGAAAAGGAATAAGTTCAAATAAATAATTCTAGACTGATATCAATGAATAACTTGCATGCAAATGATGGAAATACCTTGTGCATATTAGACTCGTTCGCTTCTGCATCACATAATCGAGCTGTACCTTTAAAGTTGCGTATCCTCAAACTTCCAAGCACCCTTCCCTTAGACAATTTATAATGAGAAAATACTTGCTATTCTCACGGAACTAAGACGTCGCCTCTTGCATATATAGATTAACTACTTTTGCGAGGGAAATACCTAAAACATTGAATTTCGTTTGTCAAACATACATTTAATTTTCAACTTAGCCAATCAGGAGTTAATTTGTCTAACCACCGAAATTTAACACAAGTGCATCGATGTTAGAATAAGTCTCTTTATTCCGCCCTTATTAATAACGATTTCTTGAAACCTTCATTGTATTTAGACTAATTATAAATGACACAAAATTGTCTCTGCAACATCTTCACTGTCAATTTTCTACGCTTTGATACTAAATTCCCCTTGCCTCACCTATGTATCTGATCGGTATCAGAATGGATTCTAATTAAAAATCAATCATGCCCCATTCTAGGGACATTAAACCCACCACACGCTAGCGATTTAGTATGGTGTCTAGCCCATTCGTCAATTGTTAAGTGTCACGTGTCACACTGACTGAGGCAAGATTCACTTATTTATGGGTTGCCATAACATGTTACAAATTCACACTAATACACTGATATTTACTAACACTGAATCAAAATAGCCCGTAAATAACCTTATAGATTGGCGGCTAAAGTGGAGTAAAATATGTCTAAACAGTTAAAATAATTTATCTCGACATGCTCAGGAGTCGGCTTGTATACTTATAGATCGCGACTCTTTAGAAGTTGTGATGTTAGAAACCCTACATTTTTAAAATGCCAGAAGCTCATCATTTTAAAATGTCAGAAGGTCATCATTTTAATATGTCAGAAGCGCTACATTTTATTGACTTTTGACATGCCCCAATGATATATTTTGAAAATAACATCTTCAGTTTGAAACGATTTCAATGCCGTTACAGCTAATTGACATTGAAGATGCATCATCAATATAAACTACAAGTTGCGTAAAGCTACGGACTTCTTGGTCAAATGCCTAAGTCAAGAAAGTTAGAAAAGGAATTAAAAACAAGGAAACTTTAAAGGCAGTTGTTTTCTATCAAATGTAATTCTATTAAACACAAAATAAACGCCATTTAAAAAGAAATAAAGAAATGAATGAACGCTCTATTATAACGAGTCTTGGATGTTTATGTATTGGCTGCTAATAATTGTGTGTATTAGAGCTTCACTTTTGAAGATTATATTTTTCTCATTTGATATGTTAGAATTCACCAATAAAACGTTTATAAGGTAAAATGTGTTTGTTTTTTCAATTTCAAACAAAATGTAGAATTAGTTTCTTGTAATCCATGACGTTTTCATTTTTTAAATGGTTCAATGACTGCCTTAAAGTTTACAAACAGGTTTTAGCTCTTTGTTAGACTTATAATGACTTTATTTAAAGAGGGTAACACAATTAGCTAAGAACTAATCTACCTTGAGGCCCTCATACAAAGGAATTTATTTATTTCAGCAGCATCTCAGAAGCCACTGGATATATTGGGTTTGGAAGATGGAAATAGAGTTGGCATTTCTAATCTCAACTGGAATACTATTCCAGAGCAAATTTCCAAAGTATTGGAAACTTTATAAAAATAATTCCTTATTTGGTTTGGGAATTTTATACTGTTTGGTAGACATGGATCGCAGGTGGGGTGTATTGCCAGGCAGCCTATACTGGAATAGGGGTTGTAAATATTCAGGAGCACTATTATTGGATATCCTGTATATTAATTTGGCTTTTCTTAAACAGATTAGGTCTTTAATAGTTAATATTTTTAACTTACCAGCTAAATTTCTTTGCTTTCTTTCTGGTTTGATATTAGCCTAAATGCTCTTTTTTGAAGATTTTCCAGCTTTGCTATGTTTTTATCATTAGAATTACCCCATACTGTATTACAGTAGTCTAAATAGGGTTGTATGTAACTGTTATAAAATAGTTTTCTGTGCCATTCAGGGAGAAAATGTCTTATCCTACTGAGAAGCCATAAACTTGAATAGACCTTTTTACTGAAATGCTTGATATGATCAGTCCATGATAGGTTATTGTCTACCAGAACACCAAGTAGTCTGTCATGACAGACCATTTGCAAATTTGTATCCTTCAGACAAAGTTCATTGCTATCAAGATTTTTCCTTTTTTTCCTTGTTGAGATAAGTAATATTTTAGTTTTACCAGTGTTTACTACCATGTCATTGCATGTGCACCAGTTTTCCAGCTTGTTTAATGCATTCTGTAATGAAATTTCGAGTCGAGTTCATGCTTTGTGTTTTGGATGTCTGACAATGTTGTGTCATCTGCATAGAGATCTGTAGATGATATCGAGTCTCTTAGTAAAAGTGGTAGGTCATTAATAAATAAAATAAATAGTAACGGACCTAGAATTGAGCCTTGTGGTACTCCATATCTAATTGTTTCAGGTTCAGACAGAACGTTATTTATATAAACATGTTGTGTTCTCTCACTTAAGTATGAAGTAAACCATCTAACTGTTTTTTCATCGCATTGTCAGATTTTCAGTTTCTTCAAAAGGATTTCATGATCCACCATGTCAAAAGCTTTTCTGAAATCTACAAATACAGATCCTATTTTTTTTACCTTGGTCAAGTGCTTGAAGCCATTTATCAGTGAGAGAGATCAAGGCAGTCTCACATGAATGTTTTGGTCTAAAGCCTGATTAATTAGGGTGTAACAGCAAGTGTTTGGTAAAATATGACATGAACGAGTCATGGACATATTTTTCAATCAAGTTTGACAAGTTTGGTAGTATTGAGATTGGTCGGTAGTTATCAACATCATTCCTAGATCCAGATTTGTGAATAGGAGCTACTTTTGCAGTTTTCCATATTTTGGGGACAGATGAGATTGCAATACTTAAATTGATTATGAATGTTATGCTATCTAAAATAGCAGAGGCAGAGGATTTAATGAGTCGTGGACCAATCTGATCAAGTCCTGTAGCTTTCATGGTATCAAGTTCACTGAGACATTTTTTAACAAAGTTTTTTGATACTGGTAGGATAAAGCAACATACTTCCTTAAGAGATTTTGCTGCTGCAGAACTTTTTCAGTTTATTAAAGTTGTTTTCTATCACTGGTTCTTTTAACTTTGTGGTAATGTTGGTGAAAAAATCATTGAAAATATTTGCAATGTCAGTTTCATCAGTGACTATGGTGTCATTTACCAGAAGTGAGTGAAATTTATTTGTCTGATTGTTGTGTGTTCCTCCAGTGAGTTCATTGAAGACTTTCCAAATGGAGTTTGTGTTGCTCTTTTTGTTTTCAAGCAATGATTGATAATATGACTCTTAAGCTTTTTTAATCATACTTGTTATTTTATTTCTCCATACTTTATAATTTTCATGGTTTCCCATAGCCTTGAATTGGGTCTCGTGTTTTCATAGCATCTAGTATTTCAGTAATAAGCCAATTAGGTTGGATTTCATTCTTTACTCGACGTACTCTCAGTGGTGCATGCTTAGAGACTACATCCATAAATAAGTCAGTCCACACTAGGCCTAATGATTCAATAAATTCTATCCAGGTGTCCCATATTTGAGTATTGAGAACGTCCTTATTTATATCACCAAGTATATATGTTTATTTCTCCTGTGCAAGAACATTTTCCATTTGTTTCAAACAATTGTCATTCCAGATTGCTTTGGAGGAAGGTGGCCTATAAATGAAACCAATTAGGAATGATTTTGAATTATTTTGAGAAATTACCACCCAGATACTCTCAATTTCATGTGACTCCAAGTCAAGTCGCCTTTCTGCATTTACATCTTCTATAATATATACAACAAGACCTCTCCCCACTGTTTCTTTCTCCCTGCGTAATGATTTATTGTAGCCTGGACAGTGAAATAGATTATCATTTTGGTTACCATTTAATTTAGTAACAGTGAGTCCTAAAATATGCATATTATTTTCCTTATAAAACCACATTAACATAATTTGGTCTTTTTTTCCACTATACCTTGTACATTTATGTGACCTATGTTAAAACCTTTTGAATTTAGTTTCATATCAATTATAGGTATGCCATCATGCAGTGGGGCACTCAATGAGATTGTCTCCGTACTACTCTTATCATTCTGACATCTTATTTCTATATTTAAATGGTCATATATATTAGCATTTTCAAAGTCACGTGCAGTTCCTGAAAATCTGTCAGCTTTAACATTTACAATAGTGTCCACCAAAAAGTTAGAGTCAACAGTCTCATTAGGTACATTTAGATCTGTTGTTGTAAATGAAGCAATGACAGTCTCCTCTTGGCCAGCTTCCTAGTATGTATAATACATTGATGTACAGAGGCTTTGTTTGCGTCCATATTTATGGCATTCGAAGCACTCAATCTGTTTGCCATAACGGCATGCTTGTGTCATGTGCCCATTTTCTCCACAGTAGAGACAGTTCTCTTCATTATAGTGCCTGAAAATGGGGGAAAACATGTTAATACTTCTCAGTAGTTGAGAGGTTCTTTACTGCTTAGATGAATTTTGTCTCTGTCGTAGAGTCTTAGGTTGACATCCTGGTTCTGAAGAAAGAAAGATGTGTATTGTGGAATGTACTGTATGTTGAAGTCTTCACATAGTTCAGTTATGAGATCATTGATTACTTTTACCCTGGTGTCCACACGAGGAGGTAGTCATGATATCATTATGTTACATGTATCTGGACTGCAGTACCTAGCAGCATAGAGTAAACTTTCAAAATCTGTTCTGATTTGATTTAGTGACATTCCCTCACTGGCAACATTTCCAGCTACTAAAAAAATAATTTGGTTATATTTGGTTAGGTCAGAATTCATTATTCTGTCCGTGATGTTGTCGATTTTTGCACCTCTTAGAGTCTGTACATCTGTTTTAAAAAGTCTCCTTGGTATTATAGTTTTCAGTATTGAGGAGCCAATTATTAGAGTCCTTTCTTTCCTGGCTTGTGATTTCATCAGTTGGACTCTGGTGGTTTGTATATCAGACACGTCTCGTGGAGGAAGGGGTGCTGAAATTGGTGTTGCAGTTGTGTGAACTAATCGAGCTGATGCTGATGTTGACACATTTGTTTGAGCACTTGGAAATGCAGTTGTTGATGCAATTAACAGAGCTGTCTGAGCTGATGGCCATGGGTGGACACTTTCTGCTGTTACAGGTGTGACACGTGACTTGGAGGGGGGTACTGTTTTTTGCAATGCAGGTTTACTTTGGGTATCAGTTTTTATATGCATTTTACATTTTCTCTTGACTGTTATTGGGATTGTCTGTGTCTGAGTATCTGACATTGTTGCTATTTGGGAGTCTGTCTGAATTGCTATTTCACATGAGTTTACTTGCTTATTAATCCATCCCTGTGCTGACTTAATAGCATGTAACTGTAGTTTTAATTCTTCAATTTGGGCCTCCAAGTTATTAATTGTTGTTTGATGTCCACACATGGAGAAATCATTAAGTTTTAAGCCATCACTGCTGTGGTCATTATTTATGGAGCATGTAATTTCCTGACACTCTCCACGGGTGTTAATTTTATTGCCTGAGTCACCTAGATCAAAGACTTTAGGAGCTGTTTCATGTTTGGTACTACATCTAATTACTGGTGTAGATGTCAGCATATAACTGCCTTTAGCATGGGTATTTACATCCTGTCTACATTTACAGATACTATAATCTAACCATGTGAAACTGTTCAGTCCCTGTATGTGCAAAACACAGTCATGTCGTTTTATACAATGTAGCTATCACAGTGTTTTTCTCTTGTGTTCTGTAGATAATACCATTCTGAACACTTGAACTGCATGAAGTCATGCAAGGTTCTGAATCCAATATCTGTTTTACAAACTCAAACTTGTGTGGATCTATATGCACAGTGATACTGTATTTATTATGTTTCACCCTCAGGAATTCTGGATAAATGTCAGCCATATTGGATAACTCCAAATCATCATCTGTACCATTGTTTTCATTTTCACTCTGTACAAGACATTCCTGAATGGGATTTTCTATGTGGCACTGATCTTCAGGTATATCAGACATACTAAAGCCAGAGAATGATGCAGAAAAGGTGGAGCTGAGTGTGTTGAGTAAGGAACCAACAAGGCTGGTATTTAAATATGTCTCCATGATTCTGAGATTTTCAGCTTGTTCATAAGAGTGATAGATATATCTCCTTATATATGACTAGCACATATCCTAAAACTTTTGAAAAAGAAACTTCCATAATATGTTTGAGTTGGTATCATCTTAAGTTCAAATATGGTAGATGTAGATCAGTTTAAAATTTTCCACTTTGGTAGCCATCTTGGATAACCTAAAATCCTTTGTTTTGAATAGGTTTCCAAATTTACTTGAATAAATGAAAATGTGCACATTAAATTTAACTTAAATTAATTTAATATTGTCATAAATCCACAGTATGAAGTATGACAGTAGGTATCAGCATATTTAACACCAGTTTTGTACACCAAGTTCATTGAATTGAGTGGAGCTTTGTTAGAACCATCCATAAATAGTCAAAAGATGCCTTACTTGTGGCAAGGGGAGATGAGGAATCACCCAAGCTATGGGGTCTTTCTTTGAAAGTTAGCTGCATAACCGAGCCTTTTCCAGTGTTTATAGTCTTAATGGATAAATGTTCTTATTTATGTCGCATACAACTCTTGATCATATCAAATGCATTGACATTATCGTGTCCAAATCTGTATAATACGACCTTCTAAACTGTCATCTCCTATCAAAAAAAGAAAATTGTCTTAGCAAAACACGTTCGACAAAAATCATGTGATGTTAACAACTGCCTCTTTAAAATTTGGAAAGAAATATAAAATAAAAAGTAATTAGTCTCCTTTCCATTATAAACAGTGCTGGTCTACCTTACATGTTCTGCGAACCCTTTAATACGGAAGAATATAAGACACATCAGATAAAAATACCGATTGGCTACGAAAGTTCTGTCGTGTCATTGCAATAATATTCGGTGGCTAAGACAAAAATATCTCGGAGGCACTAGAAAAAATAATATTACGTGGCCAAGAGATAATATATGTCTGCCCTTTCTGTGGTCTCCTAATGATATGATGATTTGAATAGTATACATTTCTAATATAATATATTTTTCTGTTTATTTTACTGTTTAAGGCTAATTTACTGTAAAAGAAAACAATTTTGTTTTTAATCAAAAGGACATTTACATCTTGAAGGAGGCAGGAACCATTCCAATCTTCCATCTTTGAGACATCCATCCATCTTGAAAGGTGTCTATGACTTCATCTTTTCATGACGCTTCTAAACATAAAGTCAGTGTTACGGGTTGGTTATTGTTATCCAGTTCGTAATCAGAATGCCTACGGTGTTAGTGCCCGGATCGAGTAATTCATAAAATAAAACATTGAATGTATAATTGGAAAAATTGGAGATCTGAACAATGAATGTAGGAATGATACAACATGAAACCCCATATTTAATATCTGACATTTTAATCCATTCAATGAAAAAAAAAATTAAATAAAAATTAAACATGACATTTGAAGGATCGCCTGCCCCAGAAATAATTTCCGAGTTTGTAAAAATATGCAATTACCCGTTCTGTTTAAACCTACAAGACATATTTCATCACGACATCGAGCGAATGACCGAACTCTTTTGCCCAGGATGCTGATAACCTGATCGCTTGCCGGTCACTATAAATTCAACATTAGTGGCATGAAAACGTTGTCGGATTCCTTCCCCGCCCCTCCTCTCTCTCTGTGTCTCTCTGTCTCTCTTTCCAATGAATATGTTGCTTCCAATTGTTAAAACAGATGTCACATTTTATCATAATAATAACGATATCTGAAAAATCTTTTTATGCATGCAATACCAAGTGCCACAACACTGTTGTCGAATAGCTATGATAATGTTTTAAATACTCTAGTTGTTATTTAAATTGAAATTGTAACTTTGACATGCATTGTGAAGATTGTGGAACCTCTGCTGGTCATTTGTGTCAGGGAGATTTATTCCTTTGTACGAAATGTGAACTGAAAAGATTTCCTAGGGTAACGATAAGCCTTGTAAGTATGGCTGCAAATTACCAACAACAGCGGTTCGCTGATAGCTCGTCAATAATGGGGAATGAACTTTCTTGTTTTGTACAAAACAAAACTATATACCTATGATTATATTGTGAAGCTGTCTGTGGACACATATTGTGACAGTGACATTGAGGCTGCAAAACGGACCCTGTTCTCAGTGATATATACAGTTGAGCGAATGATAAAGAGGAAGGGTATGGATAAATCTACAAAAAATATGAAAGATATTTTGAATATATTATTTTAGTCTATCCACAGACCCAAATGAAATACCAAGTTTTTGTGCTTTGGATCTTTCAAAAGATGCCAAAGGTATCTTACAATTATGTGGACATGGCAATTTAATTGAAGGACATAGAAAATGTGAAACATTCGGTGGACATACGTAAGTCAGTTCAGGCGAAGACGTTATGCGCAATTCGAACACAGTTCCGTCTGACATAGTTCTAACTGACAATTCATCTACAATCGGAGGCTACAGT
Organism: Unio pictorum; assembly: GCA_030141615.1. Lineage (NCBI taxonomy): Eukaryota > Metazoa > Mollusca > Bivalvia > Unionida > Unionidae > Unio > Unio pictorum. The sequence continues at coordinate 11,758,855 of JARLTB010000147.1, read as the reverse complement.
CTAACAAATCATGAGCAAAAGGTCAACCATGTACGTCAACGAGGAATAGTCCTGATCTCAGTCGTTTAAAAGAAAGAACCGTTACCAATAGCGCACGCGAAGATGCGCAAGGCACGGACTCAATCAGCCAAGAGATTCGGGTTAGTGCAAATAAGATCTGCTCTGCTTTTTTGGATACAACTGCAGAAATTGATGATAATAATATATCAGATGATGGTGAATTAAACCACAGCACAGCCGCATTAAAAATGGTCGCATGTTCAGAAGACACCAACGCTCAAGACCAAGATTTGGAAAACGATAAAACGTTTGCTAAAGTTGCAAGATCTATGCATAACAATGACCCCTCTGTGGCAGTATTTACACATAAAACGTCGCACATAAATCTGCATCAACGACGGGCTTGCCTAATAAGTTTACGAATGTCCAATCCACACACCAGTTTTCAAGAAGGCTTGGAACTAATAACAAAACTTAATACATATATGCCAGCTTCAAAATCAGATGCGATAACCGTACGCACAATGCGATGATGAACGTGGATGCGTGGTCAAGAAACGCTTTAGTTAGAGACTACTATCAAAGTCGGAACTGAACCATCGTTGGACTCAAATATACATAATGGATTCGTTACGCATTTCTTATTATAACTGTCGTTCATTAACAAGAAATATACAAAATGTAAGAGCTTTATGCGATATTTCAGATATTTGTTTCTTACAAGAATTGTGGCTTCTCGACAGTGAGATAGACTGTCTCCCATCCGTACACAACGAGATCTTTGGATCGCCGATAAAATCTTCTAACGATATTCATACCGGTAGACCTTACGGAGGTGTCGGGGTAATTTACCGTAGATCTATCGCAAGTATTATCTAAGTACAACATCTCGATTATCCCAGATTAATAGGCATTACTATCCATACGGGGGATTCCTCCTTGATTTTTATCAATATCTTTACCTTGTAATCTTGCGGAAACATTTGGGGAATTTGTAGATTATTTGGGCAAAATTATACTAATACTCTAAAAGCTTATGTAGTAGGAGATTGGAATGCTAATACGCTCAAATCCACTTCCTTTGGAGATGAGCTTCGCCTACTTTGTGACGAATATGGTTATATCATATCGGACTTAAAACTAATTGTAGACCACACAACTAATTTTACTTACGTCAGTGATTCACACAATACAGTATCTTGGTTATATCGTTGTGTCTCTACACAGTCTGCTCATTCCGCTATAAGTGATACGAGAATACTTCACACCCTAGTAGGGTCCGACCATCGTCCTACTTTAATGACTATCAAGACTAAATTGCTTCCCAAAATTGATTCATGCCCCAATGAACTCTTAAACTTGAAATACAACATCAATTGGTCAGACCTTACTGCTGACGAAAAACTGAATTATACTCAGACTTCTGCATTCTTATTAAACAAGATTGAGATCCCACATTGTGTTGCGATCTGTAATGACCACGGCTGCACTAATCAGGTGCATATGAAACAGATAAATGAATTATACACTGATATAGTATAAAATTTGTCGAACTCCGGTAAAGCTTGACTAGTAAATCCAAATTCCAAACGTAGTCACCGGGTTATACTAGGCTGGAATGATTGTGTCAAAGATTTACACGATTTCGCACGAAAGTCTTACCTTATGTGGCGTGATAACGGTAAACCTCGTCACGGCCATCTCAGTAACCAAATACGCCAAACAAGAGCACAATTTAAGTATGCTCTTAGATTATGTAAGAAGGAGGACGTAAAATACAGAGCAGACTCGCTAGCACAAAAATTTGAATATGTCGACCAACGTCAATTCTGGAAGCATGTTAAACAACATACCAAGCGAACTTCCAATAAACTACCAATTTGCGTTGATGGGAACCATGGTCAGAATAATATATGCAAGATGTGGAAAAATCATTTGGAAGACTTACTTAATAGTGTTAAAAATGAATCGAATAAGAAGCATGTACTTTCATCATTGAATACACCTTTTGCTTGCATTTAGGTAATCACATTATCTGACATCCAAATTGCAATAACAAGTCAAAAAGGTAGTAAATACCCAGGTTCAAAACATTTTAAATTTTCAGATACCTGACTTCATGTGTTATTGATAATTGTATTTAATTGTATGTTTGTGCATAACTTTGTTCCAGATGATTTCAAAAAAGTTACCATTATACCGCTACTAAAAAGCAAAATTGGTAGCATAGCGGATAAATATAACTACTGGTACAGACCTGTAGCACTTACGGCTATTAATTCAAAAATATTTGAATGCATCATACTGCATAGATGTGAAGTTAACAACTCTGATAATATGTGCGGTTTTAAAAGCAGCATTTAACAAATTTATGCATATATGCTTTAAGAAAGCTGTCAGCTTTTATGTAGAACATGCCAACCCAATTTTCGCCTGTTTTTTTAGACGCTAGCAAGGCATTTGATAGGGTCAATCACTTAATACTCATTAAAAAGTTGATTGATACTAAAATACCTGTCTACACAGTCATACTTTAGTTAACTGGGAAACAGTTGTATTGTGTGAGATGGAGAAGTGTAATATCCAGCGCTTTCCATGTAACCAATAAGGTGCGGCAGGGAGGAATTTGGTCACCTTTGTTATTTAATATATATATATATATATATATAGACGAGTTAAATCGTACGCTCAGTCGGTGTTACGTAGGGTTACGTTTGCCACCAAACGTGTTATTTCTGAGCAATTTTAGTTTTGCTAATGATATGTCATTGATAAGTCCTTCAATAACAGGTTTAAAGAAATTATTCAAGATATGTGAACAATACGCATTTGAGAATGATATAATGTAAACTACAAAAACAATCAGTATGTACGGTCTTTCAGCCAACTTCTTTCAAATTACCATCTCCTACCCCCTGCACGTCTTAACGGCAATGCTCTTACTTATATCAATAGTTATACGTATTTGGGTCATATTGTGAAATCACATCGGTCGGGTAATGAAGATATGATGAGACATTACCGATCTCTGTGTACTCTAACAAACACGCTTCTACGTAAATTCAAGAATTGTTCATTGAATATCAAAATTAGATTATTCAAATCGTATTGCTGCACCATGTATTGCGCTCTTCTATGGACACACTTTAGTGAATATATGAAAAGAAAGCTAGTTATTGGTTATAATAATAGTCTTCGTTTTCTATTAGGTCTTTCAAGGTGGAACAGTGCCTACAAGATGTTTGTTAGTTATAATGTATTCAGTTCTGATGCAATAATGAGAAAGCATGTATTTTCAATGATGACAAGAATATCTAATACTAAGAACTGTATATTGCAATCTTTTTGGAATTTGACATTCATGTAAATTATCTTATTATTAGTAGATGGAACATATTACTCTTTAAATGTGTCATTTAATTGTATTCTTAATAATGCATGGAGCAGTTAATAGTTGTAGATGTTGCTGTATATTTGTAGGTATGATATATATATATATATATATATATATATATATATATATATATATATATATATATATATATATATATATATATATATATATATATATATATGTGTGTGTGTGTGTGTACGTGTGTGTGTGTGCTTTTATGTTAACAATGTTTTTACTTATAACTATATTTTTATTTAGAGGTACGGACTTTGAAGTCTGAAATAAAAAATTCTTATTCTTATTCTTAATAGAATCATGGTAGTAATGACATGAGTCAATGCACGTTATTTAAAATGGACGTCCTCAAGCAGGAGATCTAAACGAATGACTTGAAGGTAAACTTTGAACGTATTGGGGAGGCCTGGCATTTCTTGCATTTTCTGCATTTAATTATATCCACACATGGTCTCTTTCGCAATCCCTCCTAAAGGGTATGAGTATGATGTGCAGCCCCTGCACCAGTCAGGTCAAACTCATCTTATGACTGTTGCACGTAGTCTCATAGTCCGAGTTTTCAAAAATGTTAATACAGTAGGTGTACTGATTGCTATGTAGACAACTGATTACAAAAGGTCGCGAGTAAATAGTATGTGATATTCAGTTTGTCGCTGCTGTTTCAGCTCATCCGTCATTTATCCATTCAGTCTGTAACAAATGAAGGCGCATGTTCTGCGTGGATTTTTAATCCTTACATCTTATTGTGAACGTGTTCAAAATGTTCTTGAATGTAACATAATCGTCTGACTCTGTCGAAGAGTTGTCCATAGTGAAAGACCTTGCATCTCTCTCTCTCTCTCTCTCTCTCTCTCTCTCTCTCTCTCTCTCTCTCTCTCTCCCAGACTAGTATAGGTACTTTTTTTATACTTTTTTTGCAATATTATGGGTGGTATTACTTCTACGTCTTCCTTTGCATTGTGTTGAGCTGTCTCCTTATTAATTGAGACTAATATGCAGCCGAAACATTTTTTATGGTTCATGATACTTGTATAGACATTATCTACTATCTCGCTACGTCATATATAGTCATATTGTAATTCAAACGGATAAAAACTTCTAATATGGTTTTTAGGTTGCAGCCAGGCCTTTCATGAAATAAAGTCTAGCAAACACAATACAGGATGGTAATGAATTTCTATACAGACTATTTAATCCCATTAGTTGATCTATAGCACGGTCTGGCCTCACTTGAAACAGTTAACAAATAGGCTTCTACAGCCTGAACTATGTATCACTACCTTGACTAATGTCTGACACATGTATATAATCGGTAGACAATTAAAAAAAACGTCCTAGCTACTCCAACGCTAATGTATCAATTCGTAGGCTGAGAAGTCACATCTTAATTACACAAATGAATTAAGAAAGTTCACGTCTTGTCTTAACTACATTATTTGCTAACTAACAATTTAGTGTCACCACTTCATACAAACATAACAATATCAATTCCTAGCGTACATGATTCGTATAAACAAATAGATTCAAAATATTATCTCAAGATTAGTATAAAGTAAACGAGATTATTAGAATACACGACTCGTGTATCATTCAGGACAATTGAATTTAAGTAGTTATCCTAACAATCATATCGAAGAAAATGTATACGAAAGTAAGATATATAAATTCTAACAAATAACGTCGGTCACTCATAAGTTGTAATCTCGTGGTGTATATAACATACAGATATAACTTTGACATTCTGCTTGAGGTCATATTAATGTTTAACCTATGGACTAACGTTAACTTGTCATTGATGTGAAATGTAATAGTTTTTTTTCTAGATTTCGACCTGAATATTAATTTCTATTGTAGCTGGAGAGTCACTACTAAAGGGAATACTTTCTCATAATTACTACTAACAAACAAGATAGGAAAACATTGTATAGAATTATAAGCATCTAAAACACTTCTGATATCCTTAAAGACTTGCTACATCACACTTTTGGGAAATGAGCCTAATGCTAATTTGAAACAAACATTAATTATGCTGGATTTTATGTTCGACTTTATTTACTTAGAGGTTTATTTTAATTTGGCTGGCGGATAGGCGTTTGCTCATTATATTAACATTTTAGTGTTTCTTGATATAATCATCTAGACATAATAACTAAATGCAAAGCTTTCAGATAGGCAATTGCTCCACCTATCTCGTCATCGCTCCATCTCTTCATTCGTATGATACCCTCCAGGCAATCAGCGCTCAAGTTTGTTTATAGTATGATAGTTAGTGAAACATAGGTGTTTCATTTTTATTTTTCACGGAAAGCTGTAATTTATTAAAATATGTAATGTGGAATAAAATCAACATATGACCGTACTTATCAAAATATTCCTTTTAATGAATGCAACGGCAGTAAACGATTAGTTACATGTAACTAATACCACTAAGGAGAATGACCTAAACGGTGGTATGCAAATACATTCGTAACGCTTTCATTTGTTTAATGTTTGCTTATCGTGTAATATTAGGCATTTACTTTTGTCAGCAGGATTAGTGATTTTTTAAAATGATTTTTGCAATGTATAAAATAGGGGAAAATGAAAAAAGCTCATACAGGTTTGTTTGCTAAATTCTCTTAAATCATGATACTCCAGTATCCAACATGTAACAATAAAATTATTGTTCTCTTGTAAACTTTTTTTTGGACAGTGTTGATCCTTGAGCAATGAAAAAAATTTAAAAAAAAAAAAACAATACACCAACAAAATCGTATTTTTAGTGGATTTCCATCTAGGTCTATGTTGATGCAAGTAATGGCTAAAGTCGATAAAGGACATAAAAACTGTAATATGTCAATGAACATCCACTTGAAAGCAATATATTTGGCAATAAAATTTTTTACAGGCTTGTAATAATTGGTCTAGTTCCAATGTTAAGCCTTTGATGGCAGATGGTGTGATGTATTTTCGATGTTTGCGTACGACAATGAAATTGTTAATTTGTTTTGGGTTTGAATTATTTACAAAAAACGATGACTTTATGTTTATAAAATATTTGTCATATAATAATCAATTTATTGATGTGAAAAAAAGTTATTCATAAATTATTGACATTTATTATATATAATACCGGTAGATAATAAATGAGCGCACAAGTGAATTAAACGGAAAATTCCCTTTTGAAGTTTATTTGAGGTAACCAGATCTTCAGACATGTTAATGTCTACATGAGTAACATGAACACATAATAAAAAGCTTATTTTAAAAATGTAAATGTTCAAGGAAAATATGACAATACTGTCCGTACGATAAGGCTAAGGTGGTAGGATAGTCAAACAATCATCTCATAGTGTGTTATCTACTAGTGCATCGTGTACCACTATGTTTCATTTGTCCTTTTCAAATGCTTTGTATCTCCCCAATAAACATGGAGGGGTAAGGTGGGAGAGACAGTGTCCCTTGTCATTGGTGTTCTAAGTTCAAATCTGTTTAGGAACTACACACAACGAACTGATACAATTAGTTATTATTAGCATTACATTGTGAGGTTAGATTTATGCTGGTCTATTAGAAAGGAACCGTGTTGTAATCATTTTAAAACAGTTATACTTTGGAATTTTTCTTCATATTTTATATGACTCATAAAGTAGTGAAGCATTGCAAACTGTATAAACGGCCTTAGCGAAATACGGTTACAAACAGGTATACAAAATAATGAAGAATCTCAAGTAAAACATCACAGAACGATAGTTCAACCATTTAATAAATATTGACCAAACACAATAAAACGGCGTTTTATACAAACGTAGCTCCATTGTGAAATTTTAAACTAATATGTTTTAGTTTTTGCCTCTCTTCCATCCAATCCAAATGCTTGTTAGAAAGGCTTGTGGTGAGTTGTATAGAGCTAGTAGTAAACAAATAACATTAACCATAGTCAATATGTATTTCTTAAACCCACATCAAATGTCTGATAAACATTTAATAAACTTCTCAAAAGATTTCGTTTTTTTCTCTCTCTCTCGTATCTCTGGCCAAACAATCGCTACTCAGTTTAATCATCCATACAAGCGATGGACTTATATATTACAAATATAAGATATATATCCTTCAGTGGACAAAACAGAAATTAAAACAATCGTTCTAAGACTAAAATAACGCATGTACAGTGTTCAAAAGTATTACAATCAGATACATATTTATAGGCTTCAATTAATTCAGTACCATTAAACGTATTGTATAAATATTCAATACATTGATACCAAATCGATCTCTTCACTTGCAATTAATACCGTTACTTACCAGCTCTCCCCATAACCGTTATAGTCGGAGTTGAGTCACAACATCAGCGCCTTAGGACATTTACTTTCATCTTGCATGAACATTTTTATACAGTTATAGCATTCTTAAAGCCGTTTAAAGAGCAATGCCGGAACAGAAGATCGTATTTACTATAATTCAAATGAGAAACAATAACAGGAATCCTAACGATTTAGTTGTATTATCCCAAGCTTTCTTAAGCACTAATAACAATAAAGAAAGGAAGCACATACAAGGTTAAGCCCAAATCGCCTTGTTTATCTAAACATAAAAGACAATAATATGTATTGATATTCTTAAAAATAAACAACGGGCTAAAAACTACTTAGTTGGCTGTTGGCTGACATCAGATGTCTACCGTTTATAGAATCATGTGTTGCTTACCATAATTCCGCGAACTTAAACCTGGATAGGTTGAAGACTGCCAGAATTAGTTCTAAGAATTGGCCGCATTTGGTGTATTAGAAAAAGAGACAAGAAGATAAAAAGGAAAGAAAGAATAGGATGTACTCGTCTTCATAGAACAGTAAAATGCCATCAAATTACGTGCGAAAATTGTAGTATATTTCAAATTTAAGAACCGCAGCCAATGCTGTGGTTAATCTGAATGGATAGTAGCAGACTATATTGGTACTAAAATTTGCTAACTAAAATATTTACATATTAAATATTTACACCGAATTATCTTATGGTGCATTTGAGAAATATCATATACCGGACTAAACGTTACATATTAAAACAAGTCAAAGTGGAATTGTTGTCCACATACCAGTGCCCTGTTGGATAACAAGAATAAAGGCGTCCCCTGATGAAGCGAGCGACCATAACTCAAATAATAATATTAAACGACCTTGCATACATGTAATAAGAGATTTATTGACTTTTTTACCATAAATTGTGACCAGTACACATGAATGCCGACATTAATCAATATTCGGAAATTTTACCCCTTAATGCTAAATGTGTATGATCATTAAAACGGAATGGAAAACAGATCTTAAATATAGGCAGAAAAGAAGCATTCATGATATACTGTTGTGGTAAACGTAATGCAAACATTGCTGGTAACTTCAAGCTGTTACGTTGTTACCAAAATTCGCTTGATTTGTTTGGGGGGTGGGGGAGTAAGGGCGGCGTCAATCTCCATTTCTTACGATATTAATACCATGTATCTGAAATATTAAGGTATAAAGGTGTTTCAGTGAAAGTACATTAGCTCAGGTGGCCTTAGTGGTTAGACCATGGCGAGTTCGAACCACGACCGAGTCATACCAAAGAATTATAAAATGGATACTAGCAGTTGCCTCGCTAGGCGCTCAGCATTAAGAAGTTAGTGTTAGGAATGGTCGGCCTGATGTCATGATAACATGACTGGGTGGAACATCATGCTAAATGTCTGCTGCATGATGTCGCAGTGCCAGACATCACTATAAACGGCCTCAGTGCAGACATCGGACAATTATTTTAGGTACGTTAAAATTCCAAATCACAGAGAGAGAGAGAGAGAGAGAGAGAGAGAGAGAGAGAGAGAGAGAGAGAGAGAGAGAGTAAAAATACTAGATTGTACCTGAGTGCAGTACGGTTGAATTGCTTAGTTTTACCATTTTCCCACATAAATATTGATGGAGACATGATTTACAGGTGAAAATATCCACTTAGCAGGACGACGCCATTTATAAACTGTAAAACGTTTAAAAGTATTTATTACCCACAAAAATAAATGAATGTGTCCCCTTTGATGTAAGAAGTTGGCAAATTTAACACACTAAAGCCACTTTTCCTATCGTATTCTAATTTTTCAAGCACCTCTCACGTTTTTATACTTTCATAACTAATAACATCATCTTAAAACAACTACACAAAGAAAAGTGTTAAAGCACAGTGCACCTGTTTTGTCTAGATCTGTTTTTATGCGCCGTTTGAACATTAACCTTATAAAAAGTATAAGATGAAAGCTTAAATAAAGAGTGTTCATTTCTCTGCATAAACATTTACTGTAGAATAATTGCTTTTCCAAAATACATACGAACTGAGATATAACAAGCCAAACATATGTGTATGAAATCAGTTTGCCTTCTAAAAGTGTAGATCATTGACTTTCAATAAATGCCTCACAAACGAATTCACCTAAGTATGAAAGAAATGAAGGAAAGAGGGAAGTGATTACTATATTGGGCAGATAGTTGATTCGTGAAATACCTATATATTCAGCCATCTTCACTACCTATGTTTATTTATCCTTCTAAATAACAAACGCTCCGATTTACCAGAAAACTACGAGATTGGACGGGCCCCAAGTGGCCGACTGGTCTAAAGGGCCCACCGTTACAGATCACTGCCATCTCACCTCTGTCTGCGTGGGTTCGAGTCTCGGGCTCAGCCAATGTGGGTATGTGAGAATGCTTGCCGGTAGCCTCTCGTTGGTCGGTGATTTTTTCCGGAACTTTCCCGGGTTCTTCCTCCTCCATTAATACTGGCTGTCATGTATAGCCTATATTATGCTGAAAAATGGCGTTAAACCCTACAACTACAACAACAACTACGAGATTGGTGTTGGCCTGAACAACTAACACAAAAGTAATCTTGTTGACTGTGTGGACTATTAATACTTAAGGCTGGCATATAAGTACCTAAATGTCATATTATTAAAACAAGATTTGTAATGCTCAGAAGAACAGTTTTGCACGTGCTTATCATATCCTGCGCAAAATCATGAAAAACATAGCACAGAATCAGTCAGTTGATCATAATGTATTACGTGTATTATACTAATGTACGAGTTTTCTTGTTTGTGTTTATAAACAGGTCCGATTTCAGCGCCGTTAGTATTAAACTTAAGACTCAATAATTATGATTTGGTTTCTTGGTGCAACCTATAAAGGTCTATTCCATCATGTAGAGTGAACAAATTGAAAGCTTTTAAAAGTAACACGGTGACTGCTGGACCATTTAGAGCACGCTTCACTTCGATACCCTGATATTCAATAGCAGATGTGATATTTATATGTATCACCTATTCAGTAATATCGTTAGCGCACTGTAGTTTCTATGATTATGTCATTCGGGTATAAAATCATGTCAACAAAAAAAGATACGAAATATACAAATCTCTTAAATTTTGTTTTACATACATTACCAAACTAGAAACTTCCGGCCCAGTCATACCAAAGACTTACAAAAATGGTATTAACAGCTTCCTCGCTTGGCGCTCAGCATTGTTAGGACTGGTCGGCCTGGTGTCAGGATAATGTGACTGGGTGGGACATCATGCTACATGTCTGCGGCATGATGCCCCAGTGCTAGACATCACTATAAGCTGCCTCACTGGAGACATCGTATCGATATGACTGAAATTTTTTTAAAGCTACGTTAAAAATCCTAATCAAACAAACAAACAAACTTAATTTTAATATTGTATTATTATTATTATTATTATTATTATTATTATTAAAAGGAGATAACACATATGTTCATCAAAATACCCTCCGCCATATGATCCTCAGTTTTTGTAGCATGTTATGTTATTAAAATTGTTAAGACATCAGAAGTGTATCGGGGGGGGGGGGGGGACTAGTGAGAGCACCAAATAGGACTTTGAAATAGGTTGTATGTGGAATTTTTGCTGCAAAACACAGATCGGTAGCACAAGCAGTGAAACAGTCGAAGGTGACAATGCATAATTTTGTTGTCGTAACCATAGATGATGGTGATTTTATTTATGAAAATAATGGGTTTCAGAGTTTGGGTGTGTGTGCGTAAAAATGAATCTTGTCCTCGGGCTCCTAACACTCTAGCTACGCCTCTGTAAGGCATCACAAAGACGCATACAAGTCTGCATGTACGCGTAAAATCACACAATTTTAAAAATAAATAATTTGTGTAACTGGTAAAGCCTCTGTAAGGCATCACAAAGACGCATACAAGTCTGCATGTACGCGTAAAATCACACAATTTTAAAAATAAATAATTTGTGTAACTGGTAAACTGTTCATATTTATGATATATTTGCATATTGGAGTGAACTGTTTTTTTTTAAAGTTCTACTGCTTACAAGTTGCATATACTGGATAGTCATTAAGGAAACCGGTTACGTTAATATCGACTGAGTGTCAGAGTGGGAGGTACAGATGTGGTCGAGTAGGGTAGAAGTACAGACTGTTACTCTTGTTGGAATATTGATTACCTTGTAAGGTCCTTCAGAAGCATCCTGTACAGATCTGTTTGTAACCTTAAAAGTCTCACATTCGGCCTATGTGGGTATGTGAGAAAGCTTGCCAGTCGCTTCTCGTGGGTCGGTGGTTCTTTCCGGAGTTTTTCCCGGGTTCTTCCTCCCCCATAATACTGGCCGCCATCTATAGCCTCTCTTGTGCTGAAAAATGGCGTTAAACCCTACAACAACAACAATAACCAAATTACTGGCTTAACATAATTTGCTACCGACTGAGTGACTGACGAGCTGATTCCAACTGGCTTTTTAACAAAGCTGACTAAGTGTTTGACCCACTTTCTGACTGGCTTAACATAATTTGCTACCGACTGAGTGACTGACGAGCTAATTGCAACTGGGTTTCTGACAAGGCTGACTATGTGTATGACCCAATTACTGACTGGCTTAACATAATTTGCTAACGACTGAGTGACTGAGGAGCTGATTGCAACTGGCGTTTTGACAAGGCTAACCCAAAAGGTGTTTGAACCACTTACTGACTGGCTAACTCGCCAACTATTTACCTAGAATTGACTAAATGACGAAATACCTGATAAGTATGACGTCATATATCTGAAAGTTGACGGTGCGTGTATGTTCTCAGATACTACCGTCATGAACGATGACATGAGTTGATGCCTCAGGAGTTTACGAAATATTGTAATTGAACTAAGAATAATTTTAAGCAGACCATAAGAGCTGTCATAATTTTCATGATTTGGTTTTCAAATAATTTTAAAATAATTCATGGATGTAAAAGTTTGATGCACAACTAAATATCAGCAAGAACAAGCTAGATTTGATTCACTGATTTAATACCATATACATTAGGATGGCTAAATCATGTTTTCCCCTTAAACCTCGATACCATTTTTGTCAATCAATTATTATCACCAAAGACAACCAGGGATCTTTTCTGGAATGATTTCTTATCCGACGAACCCGTATTTTAAGAGGATTTGTGTGAAGCAGCTATATTACAACTAATCCCCGGCTTCAACAATTTGTGCCAGGTTAATTTCTAAGTGGGCCCTTAAAATGTATGACTGTGAAACTAATGGGTGGCGAGCACACTTGCCGTAAATTTCATACTTCCCTTTTTTAATAGATACATTAATATTTTATTTTTTCATTCTTATTATATAAAATTCAATCGAAATTCAAAACCCGCATATTTTCATTGTTTTTAGTTCTAACATGAAATCAATCCCCACTTGCAGCATCACATGACGAGTCAGTCTACCGTGTGATATAGTGTGAATCTTGCTTGAAGAGAAAGATTAATATGTAATGTATGCAAGAAGATAACATACTTAAGTATATTCAAATCTACATGGGTATATTGTGTACATTGTAATGATTATCAATAGCTGATTTCGTATGTGGAAGGTCAATTTTAAGATTTTACATTGCATAAAATTGCATAGAATCTGTAAATAGATGATAACGTACGTCTTGTCAGTAACTAATATTATAATTATTATTCATATATTTACATTCGTCATTTATCCCATTTGATATCTTAGAAGAACTAAGTAAATTTTCTTAATATAGGTTCTGTCACATGAATAGGTATTTTAAAATATATGACATTGTTGGCTATGCAGGCAATTGTTAACAGCACAATAGAGAAATCGATCATAACAATTTGGTAATCAAATTTTGTAGTATACTTCCTATAAATAAATAGAACATATCACAGTTTGCTTTTAATATGAGCAACTTAAGAATTGTTGCCCGATTTCGAAAATACAAATTACACTTTTTCACAAACTTGCAATTCTATCACAGCTCAATTAAAATGACGAATAAAAGATTATGTCAGAAACTTACTCTCTGGTCTTAAGGATGACACCTACGTTCAAACAAGTACCACTCAGTTTTGATGTGTTCGAGTTTAAATCCCCAATCCCTGAGAAATTTACTTCTGACTCATATTTGGACATGGTAATAGAATGGATATTGGAAATGCGAACGCTTTGAAATGAATGTATCTCTGTATCTTGATAACCCAGGGTAATTAATATAATCGTCTTTATAGAAACAGCAAAATAGAAAGCAAAAAATTCTCCAAAAGTGAAATACTTTTTGTTTAGTTTAAGATTCAGATCTACTCACTTTAATGCATTCATATAATTCAACAAACTGGCATTTTATAGGATTCATTACAAAGTTTACCAAATATTGCAAACAATATCATTTGTGAAGAAAAATTTTCTAGATCTTTAGGGTATTCTATGAAAATACTTTTTTTTATATAAATAATCAACAGCTCGTGTTTAAGCAAGACAAAAATACATTGACAGATTCAATAATTAGATTAATTAAGCCAAATTTGGAAACATGTTCATTTAAGACTTTATACATTTTCCTCCTTATTATGTATGATCCTACTGAATTTAGCGAGCCCTTGAAGTAAATGCCAAGTTTATTATCACGTAAGCAAACACTAAATGCTTTGAGGAGAGCATGCGCCAAAATACAAACGTTTATGTTTTATATTACCTTAATACTAGATTAATCGTATTTTAATTGAAATGATTAGTATCGATAAACCACAACGCGTGCGTATAGATATAAGCACTACCTTCTGTACATTTTACTTTTATCTTGCCGATTCTGTGTTCCAGTGAAAATGTTTATTAACGCTGATTCTGCATCTATATGCTTAGTTGAATTAATTAATTAATTTAATTAAATTCCAAGCCTCTAAACATTCTTTTCAGTATTTGCCAAATTTTGATACCTTGAATTTTATTTATATGCTAGAACAGTGTCCTAAATGATATGACGTAGTGAGGAATATAACTATTTAAAGAGTCAGCCTCTCTTTGGTTCTTTCTCTGTGTACTATTATGACATTTCGTTATAGTCGATCATATTTGTATTCAAAGGAGGTAGACACGTTAGAGTCAGAATGATAATCCTAGGTTAGCGGGTTCCATACCCGCATTTGCCAACATGCGTCGACTACCTTAATGTGTCTTTGGGGAAGGCACTTACCTCATTTTTCCTTGAAGTGGTTTGGTAAATAATGTGTTTAAAGAGTGATTAAGAGTCACATATACAACAATAGCTCAGTGAAAGTCTTTGTATCCTTTTTTCTTCTTAATACCTAAAAATTTCTTACATTGAGCATGCTACGAATAATTAATGTATTCAGTATTTATATTAGTTTACCTTCTGTCTTCCGGAATTCGGTTCTCATAAGTAGTCATCGTTTATGTTTTATTCTGAAATGATTCACTTCGGGTCTTGGAATTTTTATGTCAGTTTGATATGGAATCACACCCAGCTGCCCACCCACCCACACGCAGACACATACTGTATTTACCCTTTAACCTGTCTCGGCATATATTTTACTTGCATAAAAGGCAATCGTTTCATTAATGTTTGTTATTCTTTTAGTTATAGAACAATACAAAATAATTAGTTCATAAGCAGGATTAATATGAGATAAAGGTTCATTGTTAATTGTTAATTAACTGTTGATCATCCTTTATTAAGATTAAATAAAGGAGAAATTTATCATGAAAATATTTTTTGGGCTTTTAATTATCAAGCGTCCGTATAAAATTGACTTTTTCCGCCAATATTTATGTGACAAATATTATTTCTTTAGCTAAAATATCGATGCTAATTACAAACTGATCCTAAACTTCAGATGTATATGAAAACAAAATAGAATATTTTCTTTTATTCTCTAACATATTACAGACATCTTGAGAGTTCATATGCGACATGTTGCAGTGATTCGATTTGTCATAACATAACCAACGTTTTTATATGATAGGCATAAATAACTATTTTCCCTCGTGCATGATAATTTATAACAACAGATACTATCTTAAAAGAAGTTTAATATTGGTTGAATTAAATATTTAATAGATCATCTCGATAGTCGACGTGTTTATTTAATACAACACTACACGTACCAAATTACTTGAAACGCTTATTTGTATTCGTCAACGATCCTTTTTGAAACTCTCTGTACGGAGGTATACAATTTATTCAATATGACATTCTCCACCTACATCAGCGCTAGTAACACGTGGCGCGAGGATGGGTTCTGACACTAGCTTCTGTCTGCTTCGTTAGTGGCAGTAACTCGCCTCAAAGCCCAGTTGAATGAGAATATCGATGATATGAACAGCTGTTGCAGAACCTCGATGGTAGTGTACAGACATTGAAAAAACGTAGACTACAGCCTTACTTGGAGGATATAGTTAACATAAACCGAATTTGAACTTGTTTCCTTACAAGGGTAGGTAAAATTCCTTTCTTAAATTGATGTTTAGCGTCTACTTAATAAAAAGCTTTAATTTGTCTCATACACAGACGATATGATCAATGTTAATAATTTGAATAACGTTCGCTCTAAAATGTGATTTAAGTTCATCGTTCACTTTTGCTTTCATAGAAGACAAATTCAGCTATGTGAAAAAGCCAAAGCGAGCGATTACCGTAATCTTGTTCTTAAATAATATTGTTTTGAATAATTATTAACTGCTCGTATTTATAGATAAATTACATGCAAACTTAAAAAATGGATTGAACTGGATTTATGAAACAACTTGCTTATATCGAGTAACATCAGCAGATTTAATTATTTTTTAAAACTCGTTACATTTAAAACTATTACTATTTTTTTGCAATTAATTTATTAAAAGTCAATTTTGGGAAACATCATGTTAAGAACGTTAATCGTAATAGTATTCAATTAAGACTTTCCCTGTTGGAGAAACATTCAAACATGCAGTACACAGAAAAAAAGAATATATATTCAACTATTTACATGTTTTGAAATTTACTGAAAATTGGGATGAATCTTTAAAACAGTCTACATATTTCAAAGTTGATCGTGCGATATTACATGCAAAGAATATTAACCAGATCTGTGATGATTGTTCAAGACGTTCATAGCAACTGAGATATCAGACAGCACACGTAAGATAATCGTTAAGTAGTTCGCATCATCTACTTAATTGTATCGTCGTTTAATGAGTCTGTCTATCACTGGGTAAAAATGGGTACAGTATTGTACATATATATATCAAGTGATTCAACACTCCAAAGGGGTAATAATTTCATATTCTGACACAGATTAACATCTAATAAATTTAATTTGCTCACGGGAGATTTGTGAATGAACCTTATCTTAAACAGCATTCATTTTAAATCATTACTTGTGTGATAGTCTAGATTCTTTTACGAATCATTCGGCGCATTCGCAAGCGTTGCGGGAAATCTATTATGACTTTTATTGCAACCCATGGACAAGAAATCCTGTTGTAGCATTACAAGAGATTTTCATATGAATTCAGCAATGAGGGTCGTATCAAGGTTTTTAGTGCTATTTAGATAGCGGCTTGGTTCTTTTCTTCTTCGAAAATTGGGAGTCCCAAACATATTTTCGAGTATAATCTGTCAGCGACTGTCCCTGTGGGTCGAAGAGAAACCCTGAGCTAACAATGATGAGTAAATCAGAATGGTTTATGATCGACTTTAGCGAAGACCCCTTTGGGAGGATGATAATGAATGGTATTTAACCTCAGTGTATTTGGCTATCCTCATAGGTTTCTGGCATAAAATCGCTATGCTTAGGTTTGACTAGCAATGATTAATGAAGCAGTCAGTCTCAAATAACAGCACTTTCAGTTCCTTTATGAAACGTGTGATAGAGAGCTCTTGCTTATAACCGAACGCCATACAAAATTGCTATAATAAGCAATATATATTATGTGTAACATGAGAACAGCCTTGACGTTTCATTCCAAACGTGAGTACAATTCATCAATAATGGAACGTATGAAACGTTCTCCATATTTAATGGAATATTATTATTTACAAATGGATCATTAATACAGCACTCCTATGAACTGAAAAGGGGTTGGTATGTCAGTCATACAACTTCACTAGCATGCATTTTGCACACGAGAATTCTTTAACATCGGGATGACTTCGAAAAGTTATCTCTGCGATAAAGGTAAATGTTTCGGTAAAGATAAATGTCATGTCGTTTTATTTATCTATTGGAGAAAATAACGATATCGGTGTAACAGTACAGAGGCAAAATATATAAGATATGATTCTATACACAGTGCACAAAGGAAAGCCTTTGCTCGTAAGTTAGTCGAACATAAACTCTTTCCCATGCATTTTACGAAAAAAGACAGTCAACATGTATTTACCGATTAAAATAGCTTGTCTTCAAATAGGTGATTTTATCATGACATGATCAAACAAAAGTAAGTGTGACTTACAATGTAAATCTTACTAAAAAAACAAACATAGTTTTGTTAATGTGATAACATAAAGCATTGGAATGAACAGTAAACTCCATGTACACATAACTTTGTTTTCATGCGATCTCTGAATTGTTCCGGAGTCTGCGGATTTTTAGAGGAACTGGCAATTTTCCTAATTTGCTCTTCATGTATAAATATTATTTGAATTTATTTGATAAAATCTTCGCCCTAGGCTTGTAAATACACTTATATCAGATCCTGTAAATTAAATTACAATGAATGCGATAACAGAAATGATAATAGTAATGAAAAATAACCAGTGCCCCAGGATATGAATAAAACCTATTCAGTTTTGAAACTTCTTAATTTGTGTGTCTTACGTTTATTATTTTGTGAAATATTTGTATTTTTGTCAAATTCTTGCTGTCATCCTGCAAAGATTAAAAATATACAATGTGTGTAATAATAAAGAATGGTACAAGTTATGAATTCAAGTACAAGTATGTGCCAACATCATCCCATAATTATTATGCAGACATGTTGTATTCATCCATACCAGTTACAACCATATAAACCGATAATCATTTCTGACTTAGGTCGTAATATCAAACGATTGATCATGTGACCCCCCCTCCCCTTTATTTGTCCAAACTGTCAATCGCTGTCATGTTTCATACTTTCGTCTTCGTTTCGTATGTGGCCGTATGTTATCTTGTAGAATGTGTAACTTCATTTCAAGATATGGGGTGGGTGGATTCTTACCATTATTTTACTTTTCTTTCAGCGTTCCAGCTCTTCATGTCATTACGTTTTTATAAGACATACACTCGTATTCTTGAAATAATATATCTGCTTAACGGTAATTAGTCATAAAATTGGTACTCATTTGTGGCTTGCAAAATGTTTTTCTTTGTATCTTATAAATATTTTATAATTTCTTTCTCAAGTTTAGTCTTCCTTAACTCTAGTCATTTGTTAGGGCTGTACAGGAAAGCAAATAAGATAGATATGATCAATTAGACAACCACGTCGGTCTCTTCAGCTGCAAATATTACCCAAGAAACATAATAACATGTGCTTTTTATTAATTCACTTTCAATCAGTTTTAACCATCACTATTTTCATTAAATAATTCTGTTTCTTTTTAATTAATCAGACGCGTTATTTAAAACGAATTGGTTATCTTGCTTCGTTTACGATGGCTGGCAGTGACAATGATAAAAGTGTTCCAGTTTAAACAAATATGACAAAGTTTACATAACTTGAAAGCTTTACATTGCATTGTAAAGAACGGTAAAACAAAAGCAATATACGAAACCTTTCTATTTTCCTGCAAATAAACTGACGTATTGCAAAATACACTGTGTGGAACATTGGATGTGACAAATACTTATTTCATACACCGGCAAATTCAAATCAATTGTGATCTAATAAAGGAAAACAAAACACACCACCACCACCACCACCAACAACAACAACAACAATGACAACAACAAAGTAACAAGAAAGCGCAACATATATCGCAGGAAGCCACAATTGTTTTCTTTAAAAGTGGGGAAAAAATTCTAGGCGTACATATTTTCAATTTATTTACTATATAGGCGCAAGCCAATGCTATATCAGAGTAAAAAACAATTATCTAGTTATATAGGTCTTCTGTACATGATTAAATTACGATAAACTATGTGTGCCATAACTTTTTCAAGATAAACAATTAGCCTATATATGGATCTTAAATGGATAATATTGGAGTTTATTTTTCCCTTTTATTTCATTTAAGTTGACATCCATGGAATACCCCACGTGTCAATATGAAGTGCATACTTAAATAGGGTCGTTATTGGTTCTAAATCTTTATAAGATTAT
Organism: Unio pictorum; assembly: GCA_030141615.1. Lineage (NCBI taxonomy): Eukaryota > Metazoa > Mollusca > Bivalvia > Unionida > Unionidae > Unio > Unio pictorum. The sequence continues at coordinate 11,738,823 of JARLTB010000147.1, read as the reverse complement.
TATCGGTAAATATAACTGTATGTTTCTATTACCTTAACACTCGTAACTAATACAATCATTTTGTTAATGCTTCTTTGATGTTGCTGATAAAACACAAACAGTGCCAAAGCAATATAAATAACGTTATATTTTTATAGCAATTTTACATAAGTCAAAATCAAAGCAGCGATGAAAACGTCGGCATAGGGGTGATACTTTTATATCTACTTACTGTCAGGTCTTGTGAAATTGAACTTTTTCTCTTTATTTTAATTTAGGTTCGTCTCAGTTTTTCTTCATATCAATATCTGTGCTTCCAAAGTTTCTGTTTCGGTCTTTCTTAGTCTAACGGCTTGTGTGAAGATGTCATAAGGTTGGAGAATGATATATGGTTACTAGCACTACACTTATTTTCGTACTATTAACTACTGGCTTAATTCCAGGATTAGAAATTTCAGCAGACTCTCTAATGTAGGTATAATTTGATGCTCGTAAGATCGAAACAATGCCATTATAACCAAGAATTCTATGAATATAAATATATCCTAATAAAACCATGTTGTCCTCATTACGGCGCTCTGTCAAGATTTACGATTAGGTCTTAGTATTGCAGAATGAGAAAATGCAACAGACCGGTCATTTTCACATTCCACGATAGTGAGGCTTTAAATGTATTTAATTAAACTACATATTCCAGCCAGACTGGTGTCAGGTTAATGTAACTGGGTGGAAAATGATGCTATATGTCTGCGGCATGATGCCCAAGTGCTAGGCATCACTATAAACTGCCACACTGCAGACATCGTAGCGATATGACAAAATGCTAAAGCTACATTTAAAATCCACAACTCTCTCTCTCTCTCTCTCTCTCTCTCTCTCTCTCTCTCTCTCTCTCTCTCTCTCTCTCTCTCTCTCTCTCTCTCTCTCTCTCTCTCTCTCTCTCTCTCTCTCTCTCTCTCACACACACACACACACACATACCTAAAATTATTAAGGGCAATAACTTGCTGGGTGCGTTTTGGGTATTAGGACATTAGCTTAGGACATTTATTATGGGAACCAGTCTGGAAATCTGTGATTATATAATAGAGTATATATATATATATATATATATATATATATATATATATATATATATATATATATATATATATATATATATATATTTTGCGGACAGGAATGGTTGATAATGAAATATACAATTTATTAAAACGAATCTTTTAAGAGATTATTCTAGATGTAATTGAAGAAAATATAGACCTTGTTTTATTGATGGAATTTCGGAATCTTGAGTTTGGAACACTCATAACTGAAATTAGCACCTGACTCTTTTGGTGCATAATAACCCGCCCAGTCACATTAGAGTCGAACAATCCAAGCTAGGTAGGTTTTGTATCATTTTGATAAAACTGTGATATGACTCGGTCGGGGTTCGAACCCGCAACCTCCTGCATTTAAGGTAATGCAATACCATATAGGCCACGGAAGCGGCTATAATAATCCAACACACTATGGACAAACTACTGTATATGTTTATTTTCCCAAATGGGTAACACATCATTTATTTTCTCAAAATTTCATATAAATGTATATAATACCTCAGTATATGGGCTATTGGGGTACGATAGATAATGAATCTAGAAACTGTCTTTAGTCAGTCTGTTCGTCTTTCCTTGCACACCATCGATTTGGTATGAAATAAAATTAACGTAAAGGGCATTTTTATTGATATGTATTGAAGCATTAGAAGAAAAGTGAGGATCCGAGCAATATTTATATGAAAGCAATTATTAGCCATATTCAAATATACATATATATATATATATATATATATATATATATATATATATATATATATATATATATATATATATATATATATATATATATATATATATAATGTATCTAATAGCTACTCCATAAACTTCAGAAAGTTCAATACACAACTGCTCGTATCTTCTTTAGAGTAGTACGATCAGAGCACACCTCCCCGCTTCTCTGCACCCGACACTGGCTATCCATTCCATCCAGAATCAAACACAAAATGTATTCTCTGTGCTAAGTTTCACTGACAGACTCCGGCATACCTGTCTAACCTTAAACTTGTGTACACACCAGCAAGATACGTACGCTCCTCTTCTGACAATCGTTTACTCATTATTCCGACTATGAAAACAAAGTCATATAGACAACGATTTTTTGCATACCAGGCCCGGTAACGTGGAACGAATTGCCCATTGAAATTGGACGCGAAGACGCAGTGATCCTTTTTCAAGAGTGCTCTTAAAACCCACCTTTTTGAGTGCAATAGATAGATAGATAGATAGATAGATAGATAGATAGATAGATAGATAGATAGATAGATAGATAGATAGATAGATAGATAGATAGATAGGTAGGTAGGTAGGTAGGTAGGTAGGTAGGTAGGTAGGTAGGTAGGTAGGTAGATAGATAGATAGATAGATAGATAGATAGATAGATAGATAGATAGATAGATAGATAGATAGATAGATAGATAGATAGTTTTTTTCTTAATAATGCTCAAAAGATATCAAATCTGAAAAGCAGACAGGGAAAGTCAAGGTAACGATACGTTTTGGATCGTGATGTTTCTTGGATTTATGAGTATGTACGTTCTGAGTCAAGAGTTTAGTTGCAGTATTTTACTATTTTTAAAAAGGGTTTATGAATACGTCAATACGATTCATGTTGGCAAAACCTGGTTATAATAAATAATCCCAAAATACTACAAACTTGCTCCCTTTATCGCGAAATCAGCACCATATGTACCTTTTAATGCAATGACTCCCCAGACGAAGAGGTGATGTTTTAACACTGCTTTCTCAAAGACAAGTAGTATTGTCTCATCTTGAAAGGGCACTAAATATTTAATGGGTTGAACTAGATGGGAAAAAGGTGTAACCATATCATGGCTAACGTAAAGTTGCTGCCAAGAAAAAATGAAGATCAGATGTTATTTTTTTATTTAGAACACATACAAGCCCTTTCAGTAATATTGTTTTGTTTAGCAGTGATAAGCACACAAATTGGTTTGTTTCCGTACTTTTGAGTACTTAGACGAAGTCGAATATTATATTTTGATAACCTAAACAGGAACATGTACAATGACCTTTTATAAGTCAAACCAATCAAAGATGGGGCAAGCGTTCTAAAATTCCTGGTTTGAAGTCTGTATTTCTTGATTTTCTAATTTTTTCTCCCGGTCCCAATGCGAATCATATCGTTACACAAGATAGTTTTGTTATTACCATCACTATATTAATCTAGAACACAGTGATTGTTACTTTTATTCAAGGATACTATGTTTCGCAAAAAGGCTTGTGGTCGCTTAGTGGCTGGCACTCCGAGTTCGTGCATCCTTGACAATATACTCAATAAAACTGGAAAATGCTTGACTTCCGGTTGTCACAACCAGTTGGAAAACACGCCTGACTATAGTTCAGTAATTTATCGAGGTTTTTGGCTTCAATTGGCTGTTTTGTTTCTTTGTAAGGTTATATTTATTATTCTCTTCTGACTGCGTATCGATCAGAGTTGTACTCCATTTTATCTCTATGATGTTTGCAGTATGGCAGTTTATATTAATAGGTAGCACTGGGCATATGCCGCAGACATATAGCATGATGTCACACCCAGTCACATTCTCCTGACACCAGGCCGAACAGTCCTAACAATAACATATTAATGCTGAACGCCTATCGAGGCAGCTGTTAGTACCAATGTTATGTGTTTGGTATGACTCGGTCAGGGTTCGAACCCGAATCCTGCCGCATATGAGTCGGAAGCTCTAACCACTAGGCTACCGGAGCTGTCTGGCATTATGAAAAGATAATACGGAGGGGAACTTCTATATCCCGTTTGACGAAGATACGTCCATGAAACACGTGTCAGATGGGACGCTGTCAAGAATTCCCCTACATTTGTCAAATACTTAAGATAGCGAAGGGTGAAGGGTTAGGACAGGCGAAAATCACTCTAAAGACGAAGACAAGCAACGAAAAGTACACGATGAATATGACATTCATTGAAATATAGCACTAGCAATAATAAAACACACTCATACCATTCAGAGAGACTGAAATAAACTGGTAAAATTGAAAATTTTTATGGACAGTTTGCCAGTTTGATAATAGAGGATTTATTTCACATATTTTTCAAAGATCCGGAATTGTGAAACGGTGGAGTTGTTCTTAATATCATTCCGTAAGAAAACATACTCCCAATGGGATATAACAAATACTTCCAATGGTAGATAACAAAGACTCCCTATGGGATATAACAAATACTTCCAATGGTAGATAACAAAGACTCCCGATGGGATATAACTAATACTTATAATAGGATATAACAAGACTGACGATGGGATATAACTAAAACTCCCGATGGGATATACCAAAGACTTCTGGTGGGATATAAAATATACTTCCAATGGGATATTACAAGACTCCTAATGGGATATAATTCAAAATCCCATTGTGGTAAAACAAATACTCCCGACTGGACAAAACAACGACTCGGCATATTACTATGCTTACCTTTTATTACGTCTTCTCGAGCGTTGTATATTTACAAAATTAGAAATTATATATAATTATTGTATATCATTATTTCGCAAACAAAACAAACATAGAATTACTGTTTAAATATTTGGAAAGGAAATACATAATGAATGCTTATGAACAATGCAAACACATATCGGTCTTTGTTTGCATGCTTCGGCAATGTATACTATTTTGGTTGCAGTACTATAAAATACCAAACTAAACCAAAGACTTCACAAAACCTGGCACTGTATTACTTCTTAATTCTTTAACAATGCTATCAGAATTGTCCGTAATATTATGTGCTACATTCTTTTCTTTTAACGGAGGTGGGCAAATTGATCCCTTTTGTTAGGAAGATAAATCCTGTATCTACCGACCGAGCAACTAGAAAAACTTTGTAATGAATAGGTACGTTATCATACATGGCACAGCATCAAAATACTACACCTTGATTGAGTTTTTAAATGATTTCATGAAAATTTAAAAGTGATAAATTTGTTACATAGCAAATACTTACTTAATAAAGACCCGACCGTTCTGGAGTGTCAGACAAATAAACACGACTATGTGAAAGTTAATACAATATTATATGTGGTTCCTTTCATGAAGTCATGCACAGGTGTATGCACCGGGCCTTGAAATAATTTCTAAACCTTTGCTTTTAAATTTACCGGAAATCTTGATAATAAATGTAGTCTCTGAAGCTATGGATGGTTTGTGATTACTCACGTGGTGTGCTTTATTTTTGTCCATAAATTGTAGACTATTATTTCTGATCTTTAGTAAACAACATGTAGCGTTAGAGCTTTGAATGTTCTGGAAGCGACGAACGTGTTGATAATTTGATGGAATTGCCCAGTGGAAATTATCCATATCTACGATAGTCCTTCGGGATCTGTTGCGTCATAAGTCAGGTGATAAATTATATCCAAAAAGATATGTTTGGAAATAAAGTTTTCATTCTTGTTTTACGACCATCCTGTGGAACCAATTACATATATCCAGAAATAATTTGAACGAAATAATTTATTTTAATCGTTTTTGTAATTAAAAAGTGCTCAATGACATTCTGACTAAAGCAATATTTTGGGATTATGTAAGACGTTCGAGACTATTGGTATATCATCCTGTTCAAGACCATTAAAATTAATTGAGTAGATTATATACTTTTGGACCTGTTATGTTACCTAAAGGGCTATTTGGAATTTAATTTGCAATAATCGAAATGTCTTTTATATTTATATTTTGTAACTTAGAGAAATAAGCATTTGTTGTTTTTAACAAGCTTGTTGGTTTCGCATCTTTCTGTTACATAGTTTAAAGCTACAGAGTCGTAACACTACATTGCTAGGAGACAATAGTCGTAACACTACATTGCTAGGAGACAATAGTCGTAACATTACATTGCTAGGAGACAATAGTCGTAACACTACATTGCTAGGAGACAATAGTCGTAACACTACATTGCTAGGAGACAATAGTCGTAACACTACATTGCTAGGAGACAATAGTCGTAACACTACATTGCTAGGAGACAATAGTTTTGTTTCACAACATACTTTGATGATTTAATTTCTACTGATAAAGCTTACAAATTCTGATTCTTTTGTTTTATAAATATCGGTTCTAAGAGGCGCTGGTTTGATCAGGTGTGAAACGGGAAAGGAACAAAACGAAAGAAGAGTTCTGAGTGTGAAAATCGTCATTATTAATCAAGTTTTTATTGTTAAAAAATGGTGCCTGGTTGTGGGAAGATCGTCATATATCGTATATGATAGTCAAAATAGTTAATATTTTAATATTCGGTGTCAGGTTGTGGGAATATCGTCATATATCGTATATGATAATCAAAAATAGTTATTATTGTAAATAAGAGTGTCTGGTTGTGGGAGGAGTGCCATTTATCGTACATCTTGTGCCAATAAACCTAGTGATGTCCTCCCATCAAGCATTAACTTATCACCTTGAGGCGTTTTGTTCCTCACTTCACACCCCGTAGAGAATTTCTGCTGATACACATGTCAACCGTTGTGTCAGATAACCGTATCAAGGATTCATCAATGACGTAAACTGACTAGGTATTATATGAATTTATTTAATATGATATAAATTGTAATGAATAAAACCAATCCCAAAGTAGAAAAATTACATCCCTATATTACAATATGTATTAATATATGAGACAGTCATAAAAAGCTTACAAAAGTTTTTTTTTCACGTTTTGTTGTTTTTAGCCTGAAATAATTTTCACCATTAACAGATGAAGTACATCTGCAGCAATAAAACTATCCCCCATCCAAATGTTAGGGAAGCAATTGATTAACTGTCCTCTTTGATAGCGCTAGACTCGATACTAGTTTGTCATGATTATAATGGAAGGTACTGTGTAATGCGGCCATGTTAAAAACAGGTTTGCGACATTTATTGTCGCATCAAATTGCAAGCGAATACTAATTTCTTTCAAATTTCTACTCTCATACACAAAAAATAGGCATCATACATACATGTTTTAAAACAACGCTTGAGTGAGGCTATATTTGCCAAGGAACAAAGTCTCTGTTGCCAACCGCATTATTAATTTTAGTTCTAGCGTTTCCCGAATTACATAGTTGCTCTTTGTTTCCCTGTTTTGAAAGCAAACTTCATATAAAAGTGTAAACTGTAATGCATGGAATAGTATCAAGTTTCTATTGAAACGTCAAATATCGTACTTATTATTTTATTTTACCTAAAATAAGGAAACTAATAGCTGATTAACAGACATCACGAAAATGTTCATTTTCTAAAAATATGTTGCAATATGTAATGTTACAAACAGTAAATATACCGTTATAATTGTTATATAATATACTCTGCCTAGAATAGTATGAACCTTAATCGCAAGGTCTAAAGTGAAAATTACAGGGAAATCTGAGATTATTATTTATTATTATTTATTTTCTAGACATAACTATCTATTGGAGGTGGACATTTTCAAATCTATTGAGATGATAATCAATAGCATGTAAAAGCTTAAGAGATACAACTGCATTGTTAGTCACATGGTTAATCGCGATGTTGTTACTATAGCTACCTTTTCGCTTACTAACTTAGTTCTAATTTAAACCCTTATTGAAAGGGTTGCAATGTAAAACATTACTCTGCGAAGGAAAGTCGTTTCATTTGCCGAGTAGGAACGGATTGATATATTGCACGCAAAACCCATGTGTATACCAATGGATTGAGACATTTCTATATATGCTTTTAACAAACATGATTTAACTTATTGTGAACGATCAGTGATCCATGGTGTAATTTTGTATATCTATTCCATTCCCAAACTGTTCAGAAGAAATGATATTTCTTATTTATAAAACCGTACATGATCTCTCATCCAATGCGCATCTTAGTGAACGAAGCAGGAATTTGCTATGCGTTAGGTTGATAAATTTGCGTTAACGTATTTAGAACCAGTCTAATCAGACAATACCAAGGGACTGCGACCTCGATAATACAATGGCTTTAAAGTAATATATTAGATGCATTGTTAATTATCTTATTCCGATGCTGAAAGAAATAGGTAAAGCTATTAATTAGATACAAATCTCGGAGAATAGATCTCCGTTTCAATTTCATTATGTCTTCTGACACTTATTCATGAATTATCTCCAAAACTTGACGGGTTTATTCAATTATTGAACAATCCTTTACCCGTGCGTTTCAAGACATAATAAATTCCTTACACCCAGTTTAAAGTAGTGTTTGCAAACCTAACCATTACATTAAAATTTTAATATATTTAATATCTAATGACGAAACTATATATATATATATATATATATATATATATATATATATATATATATATATATATATATATCATCATCATCATCATCATCATCATCATCATTACGGCCGACCTTACACGGCCAAAATAGATAACAAAGTCGCTCTTTATTATAATCAAAGGTGTATTGCATACAATATATAATTTATACCAGTTATAATCAGTTATTATATTAGCTATTGTTTACATCCACAAATGGCAGTTTAACGGGTAAAATAGGAGACCTAGAAAAGGTAACTTATGCTTCTTGTTGGTCCTTTAGCATGCACTATCTAGCTTTGTCTTCATTGGCTTACATGTTAGCTACATGAAACAGCATATTTCGCAAGGATCTTAAGGATATTAAAGTGGAATAATTACATTTCCATTGCGAAATAATACAAAAAATATTTTCATCCTAAAGATCTGTTAGTACCAGTCTTTACACTTACACGCAAAACGTATATTCTTAACTAAATAACTGAGGCAGTATCACGAGTAATGTTATTATCTAGATATTTAACAATCAGCCGATAGCTTATCGGGTAATCAGCACGTGTCGCCTTATTCGTGAACTTGAATGGGTTCTATAACGTAGGGATTCCCGCATCTCCTCTGGTATATTATCACTTTGCGTTAATGAAGCTCTTTTCTGCATGGAATCGGACTTAGAACTACTTAAGGTATTTCTTTTCGTTCTCGGTTTCAAAAAGACGTATGAACTTCCAAGACATTATGGCATTATCAGATATTAACTAAAACAAGAACGATTTGCTTCCTTGAGAATTAGGTTCCTCAATATATGACTAGAAAACATTAGTAAGGTTTGCTGATCATGCAAAAAATGTTCCAAGAACCCGTCCTTTATTGTTAGGCAAGGATTTTGCAAATCATAGCGATATAAATTTTACGAACATGTTCGATTTGCTTAATTTTTATGTGATAATACATTTTCCATAATTTTGCATCAGTCTATTCAATTGTAATTTGTCGCACAATTAAATGGTTTTGTTGGTTAAAACTTTGCCACATTATTACACAGTTTATATTCACAATTAATTCATGATATCAAATTTTAATCCGTTTTCTTGCGTTTCTACATTATTTGAATATCCACGTGCTCTTTACCTTTAAAGATGAATAGGAACACAGTTGTTTTAGGCAAAGCTAAGCACTAAGGAAAATGTGTAAAATAGTAACTGTCATTGAATGATTCTATTTATCAAATACATAACGCGTCATTTGAGTATCATTCTGTTGCAACATCATTAGCATGCTGCTGTATCAAACACAAACCACACACAAAGATCCAGAAAAAGTATATCTAGAGAATTCCTTAGAAATTTATTTTATTTGGATATGCGGTAAAAGATAATTGTAGTTTTAGTGGGACTGCTCTCGCAAAATTAAATTTCACTGAGCACAGAAGTATCAGGAATGTAGCTTAAAGGTACTAAGCTTTTTCAATTTGTGTTTGTTTAAGTGTCGCCATGTAAAAGACAGTTTTCTGTTTTTAAGATTCTGCGCCTATTGTTTGATAATTCTGGAAGAAAGCAAACTATAAAAAACTGCACCATCGTCCTATGAGAAAGGTTATAAGCGTATGTTTCAGAGAATATAATGACAGATGTAATGGTGCAAAATTCTGTAGATAATTTTGCAGTACATTCTGTCAGAAACTGTAGGCTTGCAATAACTTGGCAGCTTATACTGGTTAACTTTTCTTGTTGGGGAGGTGTAATTGAATTTTAATTAGAGTACCTTATATAACGGTATGTTAACGTTAGGTCAGAAAGAGGAAAATAAGAGAGTTAAGACAAGCCAGAGAAAATAATTTGGATAATCTTGGGCTCATTGAAACAGGTGTCATGGAGTGGTATTGTATAGAACATCTAGAGAGAATTTTTCTGAGTTCGATGGGAGTGATACAATTTTGGCAGCAAAAGTTAATCTTGACTGGCTAAGCTAAACTAGAGAGGTGTTCACAGAAGAAGACCCCCCACCTCTCTCTCTCTCAAAATTTATGCGAAATCGATTCGCCATTCTGTTCGACGGACAAAAGAAATTTCATCGTATAATCGAACAATTTAGTGACTGATCGAACTCTGTCGGCAATGTCGGCGTCATCTGGTTGCTTCAGGACGTTTCAGAATCGCTGTTGGTGAGTAGATGATATTGCCATATTTCTTCATTTTCTTCATCTTCATCACCATCATCATCATCATCATCATCATCATCTCTCTCTCTCTCTCTCTCTCTCTCTCTCTCTCTCTCTCTCTCTCTCTCTCTCACACACACACATAGACACGCGCACATACACACACACACGCACACACACACACATATATATAGTATATATATATATATATATATGATTGGAGAGAGAGAGAGAGAGAGAGAGAGAGAGAGAGAGAGAGAGAGAGAGAGAGAGAGAGAGAGAGATGATGATGATGAAGATGAAGAAAATGAAGAAATATGGCATTATCAACTACTCACCAACAGCGATTATACGATGAAATTTCTTTTGTCCGTCGAACAGAATGGCGAATCGATTTCGCATAAATTTTGTAATTCGAGTTTGTACGAGAAAGTGGATCATTTTAAATGTCACGTTCAATTTCCTTTTGTTTATGGAAATGACTAGATTGTTATATTTTATATACTGGGGCTCAATATATACGATAGGATCTTAGTTATCTTATCCGTTAATTTCATATTTTATTTTATTATTTACTCGATCTCGATCTGGGCAATAACAATATGGCCAATCATCTCCTAGATAACGGTAACCAAGGCACCATAAGGAGTGGGGATCATTCATTTTCGTCCGATTCTGAGAACGGATGTCTGAGACATCGGCGTTTAGAAACATTGCATCAAATCTTCGCGCTCAGGTGTTTAAAAGCGTGCGTAATGAATGTAAATAAAATGAAACTAAATTCCATGTAAAACGTGTACTGTGTTAAAGATAATGAAATCTGAATACAGAAAATTAAAGAAGTCGCGACATTTCTTTGTTCATTATTATTATCTTAATTAAATCATTATTGTAATCGGTTGATTCTTACCATGTTTGATTTTAATTTTAATTTTATGTTTTGTTTTCATTTAAAATTGAATTGATGGGGCAATTTGGTCCTTAGTTTGGCCGCAAGAAACATCACTGACAAAAGAGACGATAATGGTCCACTTTTTTGACTGGCTTCGATTCAGCAGTTTTATTGCATGATATATTTTCCATCTAACACGAAGTTATATGCTATGTCAATTTCCTTTTCTTTCCTAATATACATTTTTACTCAAGCAAATTTTCAATAAGGCATTGACAATAGGAAATGAAAATGAAATTTAAGTGTTCTCTGGAATAAATTGTAATCATGCAAATATCTAAAGTTTCTAAATGTTCCTGTCTGGGACATGAAATCTGTTGTTGCATTCAATGTACGCAAATTATTTTCCTGGCAATATTGTGATATGCCAATATTCTTTCAAAAAACATTAAAAATAACAGGAATTATTATTTTGCAGAAGTTTCGCATTTTCTAAAACGCACTATAGGTGATTAAACACCATAAAAATAGTCTTTCAGTTGTCAAAACCTATACGTTCCTTTAGTTTCATCGCGCAATCCTCACAATTTCTGGAATATTTGATTTTCAGAAAGGGGCCCACATTTATCGGAAAATAAGTTTTGGTCCCCCAAATCGCTTGAAACAAATAATCTTGCTCTGTTTTGTATAAATTAGGATCTCATTTTACCCATTATCTCATTTTATAAAAAATAAAAAAAAAACAATATCTTGAGATAAAAGAAACCAAATACATTGGTTGGAAAAATAAAATTCGATGTAGCACCCGCCACCCCCACCCTTCTTCTTCCGGAAAATACATTGAGATCTGTTCCTAAGTTCTTGTATTATTTCTGTTTTGGTTTTGTATGTCTTCGCGAGTATGAAAATATTAATTTATCTTCAGAAGACGATTACAGTGATGGATTCCAATAAGGAATGATGGGATGCTATTCGTAATACTATATTCTGATTTAACAATGATAACAAGAACTTCTCTCTAACTGTATTTACATTCGTCACAATGACATAGAACAGTGAAAAGCTTATTAAGAAAGAGGTTTAAAATGAACAACATTTCCATTTTTGAGGCCCAGTCATTTAACGAAGGTTAGGTATATTATAATTTTCGTTTAAACCCGTTCGCATATGATGGAGTCCGATAGTCAAGTATCCTCAACGCGTAGTTAAGTATACATGCATATTCGGAAACATGAGAAGTTTTTATAACCGTTTGAGAAATGTATCGTTTAGGGTCTAAGTTCTCGCTTACGTTGTCTTAAATGTTTTAGTTATTACATATAGTTTAACAGTGCTACAAAGTTCCGAAAAAAATATTACATTCAAATAAATCATGGGAAGTAGAGAAAACACATTTATGTAAAATCTTTGATTTAAAAAAACCACACATGTAAAATCTTTGAATTAAAAAACAACACATTTATGTAAGGTCTGGGAATTAGAAAACAAAGACATTTAAATTAAACTGGAAATTAAAAGAGCCCACACATTTAGGTAAAATATGGAATTAGAAAAGAAACACATTTAAGTAAATCAGGGGATTTAAAAACGGCACCTTTAAGTACACTTGGAATGTAAATGTGGGAATTAAAACATTGAGACATGTAAGTGAAATCTGGGAACTAAAACCGAAGCACAATTAAGTAAACTGCGAATTTGAAAAAGCACACTTTAATAAAAAGTTAAAATTAGGAATTGGGAAGAAACAAAAATACATTTAGGTAAAATATGAGAAATATAAAAGACACACAATCAAATCATTCGAATAAAACCTGGAAATTAGAAGAAGGAAAAAAAAACCCACATCTAAGTAAAATCTGGGAATTACCCATAAAAATCCACATTGACGTAAATTCTGGAAATTGTTAACTTACTTCGATTATCTTGTCTCTTCTCCACAATGTCATGTGTGATCCCATTAAATCTGCTGAGATAAAGAAGTTTCGTAAACATTCCATTTCTTCGTAAGGCACAGTGAAAAAATTTGTGATTTTTAGATTACCTTTTGGAGGTAGCGCAATTCTACTTGCAATATTTTCTTAAGTGCATTGGATACATTTCTTGTTATCATTACCCGTTGATTTCTTATCGGACAATTAATCTATTTTATCGGACAATTAATCTATTTTGTCAGTAACGGATCATCAAACTATATTCCATGAGATACAATCTTAGATTTAAGTTTGTAGTTGTATTCAATTGGAAAATATTAACTGAAAAGAGCAATGAACATCAATTAATAATCAATCAATTAATAATCAATCAATTATGTCTTCAATGAATGGTGGTTTCCTGTTAGTTTATGGCTTGATTTTGTATCAATGACAGGAATGCGTTTTGAATTAGCTGCTACTCCAAGACTGTTTTGGACAACTTTTGATTATAAACGGTATTTTCATTTTGTTCATTTCTCCGAAACGTTTGCAGACAATTTTGGGGAAAAAAGGTTTTATTGGACTTATCTGAAAATATATTGATCGACATCCGTGTTATTTTTTGTTTTTCATCACTAGGATCAATGCAGCTGTATAATCGTTTGAACAGTGCTCATGGATCCGCTCTCTGATATAAAAAGCCATGATTCGAAAAATCTAATTTTATCCAGCTGTATAATTGTTAGAATAGCGCTCATCGAACCACGTTCTGGTAGTAAAAGCCATAATTCGACAAATCTACTTTTATCCAGCTTCGTATAATATTAGCAAGCCGTACATTCTTTTAAAAAGAAAAGTTTGTTTCCATATATATATATGTAAACAATAACGCTGTAAACAACATTAAAATGAATATTGTTTTGCATTCTCCATAACAATGCATTTGTTTAAAAAATTCTTTAAGTTTATTTAGTAACGGACAAATTATTGACCAAAGAAGTGCATGACTGTTTATATAACACAGTGGAGTTATTATCCTGTGGCTCTATCATTTTCTGTAAAACTAATTCTAAATAATCCACTGCAGACCATATTTCCTACTGATCCAAAGTTGCACTGTTTTTGTTGCTTTCATTTTATACGAGACTTAAAAATCTCACGTTATCTGATCGGTATGTTGATCTTAAATACAAAAACTTCAAAAACTGAAAATACAGAAATTGTTAAGAATTAGTCTGTGTCTCAAGATAAAAACGTATACACGTCTGAAAGACAATAAATAGTGTGTCATTAGTTTCATTAGTGTAGCATATTATCTATTGCTTTATTATTCAATGCCATAAACTTAGATTTGATTACCACACTTTGTGTATTGTAAAACTCTATTCATACTGCAATGTTGTCTAAAATGAAGAGTACATTGAAAAGAAAATGTTTTATTCCTTTCTTGGGCGGGGCACTCGCAATACTGATGTGGCATTACTGATCATCTTGTGTTAAATCTCTATCCCGTCCCCAAATTAAAACGAGACAACAGCAACAGACAAAACCCACCTCAATGTTACAGAAACGTTGTATTATGTATTAACAGTGTTTCATTCCTTTAGTTGCATTATTATCATGTACAGTGTCCGATATATGTTTCATTCGTTTAGTTGCATTATTATCATCTACAGTGTCCGATATATGTTTCATTCGTTTAGTTGCATTATTATCATGTACAGTGTCCGATATATGTTTCATTCGTTTAGTTGCATTATTATCATGTACAGTGTCCGATATAAGTTTCATTCGTTTAGTTGCATTATTATCATGTACAGTGTCCGATATATGTTTCATTCGTTTAGTTGCATTATTATCATGTACAGTGTCCGATATATATTTCATTCGTTTAGCTGCATTATTATCATGTACAGTGTCCGATATATGTTGTCAGACATGTGAACAATGACAGGTCCACTTGGACTTCCAAACAATGTCGACATTACTTAATGTACTCCACTGTAATATTAGAAAAGATTAATATTTGTCATACATTTGTACCATGAGTTATATTTATATAATGTCATTCATTTGTACCATGAGTTATACAGTATTTAGATAATATTAATGGTTGCCATAAATTTGTACCATGATTTATTTTTGGCAAGTATTAATACATGTCAAACATTTGAACCATGATTTATTTTTGGTAAGTATAAATATCTGTCATACATTTGTACCATGATTTATTTTTGGTAAGTATAAATATCTGTCATACATTTGTACCATGATTTATTTTTGGTAAGTATAAATATCTGTCATACATTTGTACTATGATTTATTTTTGGTAAGTATAAATATCTGTCATACATTTGTACCATGATTTATTTTTGGTAAGTATAAATATATGTCATACATTTGAACCATGATTTATTTTTGGTAAGTATAAATATCTGTCATACATTTGTATCATGATTTGTTTTGGTAATTATTAATATTTGTCATACATTCATACCATACTTTATTTTTGGTAAGTACTAATATTTGTTATACATTCGTACCATGAATATTTTGGGTAAGTATCAATATTTGTCTCCATCTGTATCATGATTTCGTAGGAGGTCCTGTATTGCTTTTGAAAGCAGAGAGATATATAATCATGGGATGTGATATGATCCTTCATGCTTAAACCAAGCCATCCAAAGAACACATTTGTTCCCAAACAAGATTCTGCATTGGGTATCAATGGAAAAGGCAAAACATGTTGAGTAAATTCAGCACGTATATATATATATATATATATATATATATATATATATATATATATATATATATATATATATATATATATATATATATATATATATATATATATATGCAAGTGCATAACACCCAACACATTAACTCATTTCAATCATCTTAGGTTCGTAACTTTCATTGCAGAGAGTTCTTATTTCCTGATATATTCAAATATGATGAAAATCAGGCTGACTATTCGGAGAACAATTAGGATGAATGCTTCCAAACTGATTACAATAAATCCCAAAGTCATCAAGTGAAATCGTTGACAATCTTAACCAGTCAGATGTATAGCAATCCATGAACTTAAAAGTATTACTGATAACAATAAACGTAAACACTCTTTAAATGTATCACCAACACACGACAAATTGGAACGGAACTCTATATAAAAAGTTAATTATTGAATGTAATGAAATGAATATAAGGTAAACCTAGTACATTTCTTCGTCTCAATTGTTTGTCGCCTGATAGTTTGATCTATCAGATTTGTTCATCTCCTTTGCGTAGACGATTGAAAACGCCATGAATATACTGAAAGCAAACCCTTTATATGATTCGTATTGACTTTTGATTGATGTTTCATTGTACGCCACACATAGGGACGATACACTAAACTGATACGCATATACAGGGACTCTGGTTATAGCTACACAATGTAGAATGCATTTACTGATACGCATATACAGGGACTCTGGTTATAGCTACACAATGTAGAATGCATTTACTGATACGCATATACAGGGACTCTGGTTATAGCTACACAATGTAGAATACATTTTGGGGATGGCTTTATCTTAATTACTATTGTAAGTATCATTTTGGGCCAAGATATGATAATTATTTCCTACGAATACTATGCAATACTGCTAAATCAGTAATATTTTCTCAGTATATAATCGCTATAAATATACTAAACATAAATCAGTGATATCGTTCTTTATAAACACGCATCGCTCACATTAGTTAGCCGTTCTATTATAACGATACAACACATTGCATCATATTATCGAGGGACTAGTTCCAAAGCACTGTTGGTGACAGGCCGGCGTTGCTGTATGTTTCTCTCTGCACCTGTCGCATTCTCTCTCTCTCTCTCTCTCTCTCTCTCTCTCTCTCTCTCTCTCTCTCTCTCTCTCTCTCTCTCTGGTCATCAATCGTCTGGGTTGTAGACTGCACCTTTTCCACCGTGCAATACAAGTATGGAGCTATTTTCTTTCTAATAATAATACCCAAACTAAATATTTGTCAGGCTTTTTTCCATTCCTGGGATATAACACTATCTCCACTATGTTTACGTCAGATCTTATCTTATCGCAATTCAACGGAACTTAGCTATCGTCAGTTTGCAACGTGATACTGATATACAAACAACCCATCATTCAAATGATTTTTTTTTGGGAGGGGGGGGGGCTTTTGTAGAGG
The DNA here is from genome assembly GCA_030141615.1 of Unio pictorum. NCBI lineage: Eukaryota > Metazoa > Mollusca > Bivalvia > Unionida > Unionidae > Unio > Unio pictorum. The sequence goes on along the minus strand of JARLTB010000147.1, from coordinate 11,721,305 downwards.
CTTCTGGCATTTCTAACTATTACTATGAGTTAACTAGGCCCCATTGTTAACTATTAGGTCCACTGTGGCTATACATTACCAACCGAACTAAATTAGTCGACATATGTTTATAATCCTAACACCATCGGTTCTCTGTTAAAAATAATTCACAAATTAATTCTCAAACGAATTAATGGACTTCACGCATTGTTCTAACTACGTTCCTTGCTAATTAGCGATTCAGTGATATACATTTCCAGTCGTATAAAAATCAATTATCATAATACATGATACAAATTATTTAAGACATAATTTACTTCTCAAAGCTTTTATCAGAATAATGCAATAAATGTTTTCTATTACATTCAAGACAGATGAATGGAAGATTATATTCTGAACTCAAGTATAGTTGAAAATGAATTTCAAACGAATAAATTCAGCAAATAATTACAAACTTATAATCAATAAATATTGTCCGTGATTGAGACAATACCTGTGTGCCATTTCGAAACCGCGCTTCCTTGTCGTCAGATAATTCCTTCTGTTTCTTCTCTGCTTCCGGGTTTCTGAAAATGTTACAGACCAACATTTCTTGGACGGTTTATAAATCGAGACAAATGCTTTATTTCCTCAGAACCTTAAAAAATTTAATTCCATCTGGGAACACACGCCCTTGTTTAGCAAAACTAATCAGGACTACGTTCTCTAACCGTCAAAAACTTTTTAAAGTCAGATTAATTCTTTCTAGTCCACCTGTATGAATATATATTCTGGAAAATATCATTTTATGAATCATTTGTTCTGACTTCACTCAACCCTGTCATTTTCCGCTATTTGACGTCACGTTAATATTGGCCTCTTCCAACTGTTTGATCTTTATCTAGTGAATACTAATTCAAATTGAATTCATGACACATACATCGCATTTTCCATCCCTCACAGTCAGCAATGTATTGCGAGCCTTGCACATACGTCAGTTATAATAGTTACGTGTCACTATGACCACGACGGAAAATATTTCAAAGACTCTAGAAACAGTTTCGCCATTACAGTCAGTAAATAATGTATATTGGAATACATCAGAGTATTCTGTGTATAAAGAGAGTAAGTGACAAATCTTTTGTATTCATCGTCCGGAAATCATCCTTTTTAGCATTTGGAATCAGTGCTCAAAAAGACCGTTCTTGATGCGATCGAGTAAGGTGTTCAAGTTGTCGAGTTTTCTGTTCATTATTTAAAAACTCCTATTTAAAACTAGGTACCCTTTCTGCATGCAAAATTGGCAACAGTAGAATTTGAATCTCAAACGGGCCCTTTGGAAAGTGTACGCAAATCACTACGAACGTATATATTTTATTGAATATATTCACCTGACATCATAAGATAAATGCCTTATATGACAAGAGTGCGTGCTTTGCTGAAGTTCGTTTATAGTATATCGATTGCAACTCAACTGCAAGTTTTTTTTTTATGTGCTGCCCGAGAAAACCTTCGAAATTTTACAAGAATAGTGCTTATATTGTGGTGATATTTTGTTAATGACTAATCGTGCATGATAACTGAAGTGATACGTGAATATACCGATAAGGTCTTATCATAAATTTCTGTATTTTAATATAAGTCATAATTATGTCCCCTTTATATTGAGTTCATGAACTTAAACAACATTAATAGAAAAATATGAAATCAAAAAGATTTTAATTTGAATGTGTTTGCTAATGTAATGCGTTATCTACGATTTTTTAAATAATCGATTTGTCCAGAAATCCTCATTTCTGAACTATTTATGCATCTTCGTATTTAAAAATGAACTTATTAACTGCTTAATTATAGACAATAGGAACAGACACTAATAGACTCCTCTAGTTTGGCTGTTGCCTTTAATAATGCTGTAACAAATGTAAGTGTTCTATATTAAGCATGCAAATCGCGATGGACTCTGCACTTCTTGACCTCTTGCCACTACTCACCATCTTCAATGTACCAAAGCAGTAAATATGGCATAAAGTCGTAACAGATCAATGACATTGTAAAGCACCTTACCAACATCGGTTTTGATTTGTGACCGCACCTATCAACCTCGCTGATGTTTTTTGAGTTCTCCTCGGTATTAAATATATTTATTGGTTGAAAAAAAATATGTTTGTCGTAAATATACAACATTCAAGAAAAGCCAGTTCTTTGAGATCAAGTCAAACAGACCAAGTCAGCAAGTCGAAATTGTACACCTTGATATGGTAGCTCAAAGAGGACCCATGGACATTAGAGAGCAACATTTAGGCCATCATTAATCATTAGTGAATCATCCGTTGGTTGATTAATGCCTGGATGCAGTGAAATTGGGAGTTTGCTTAATTGTATATATTAACATATACATTTCTAGATACATTAATGTTTGTGCTTTTACAATACAATTAAATAGCATTCCATCCGAAAATTACTAATGGAAAGGTCTATTACTGCGAGTTTTCTTTAATCCACCACTGAAACCATGCATTAAAGAGAAAACTGCGACCCCTTGCAGGCAAAGTACATTATGCAGTTGGCGTAGTTAAAAGCGAGAGAGTATCCCCGCCCCCCCCCCCCCCCCCAAAAAAAAAAAGAAAATTAAAAGCTCTTTAATATATTTCATGATGAAATTTGAAATGGATTACTTTGAAGAAAGAAAAAACCAACTTGTTTCACCTCAACCATGATAAAAGTGATATAGCCACTGTGGCAGCATCATCACTCTAACTACCATACATACCCGCTATTACGTCGAATCCACATGAAAACCACAGGGATCCAGATCTTTCGTCGCATATTGGGCTGGTAGATCTGTGTATGATCAGTTTGTTTGGAGTAATCGGAAGACAAACACAGCAGACCCTCGGGCGTGTTATACAAAGGTAGATCAGGATCAATATTATTTGCAGTTCGATTTCACTTATAAACGAGTACATTCGGCTATTATTACTTTACCAATTGAAAATGTATATACATAAGATAACATATATTTTGCATATTTAATTTATTTTTTCTTCTCTACACAACACGAACAAGTAATAGTAAAATGTTACTACATTATAATCTTTTCGTGCATTTTGAAAGCACGATGAGCTACCAGCCAAACAGTGCTTGCAAAGCAAATGCAAACTATGACAACTGGATTTAAAAAATTACCTTCTCGAAAATAATTTGTTACTTTAACTTTCTGATGATTCAATCTGTTATAGACTGAACTTTTCTTACCTTTATTTTATTCACCTTTACTACCTATTCTCAAAATAACCCATAAACTCTGCGACAAAAGGCAAATGTTTAAAGGCCAAAATTCCAGATTTAATATTATAATAAATTTTGGTTAACTCACGGTTTTTAATCTCACCACACTCATACCTATATTTATAAAGATTGGAGAAGACGGACATGAAATAGTGTTGATGCAAGCCGAAATTCAGTAACTAACGAACTTTATAAATTGTTGCCAATTTAGACAACCAGGTTTTTAATACTTCACAATTTAATACAGAAATACCAAAACACGCAAACCACTCAAGTGAAAACCATATTGATAAAATCGTTAGTTTGAGAATTGTGGCTCTGACGGCAGGTTAATTGTATCAGTCTGCGCAATAAATGTATATTAAAAGTACTTGCTTAATTTATTTGTGTTCATAAAGTAGTAGGTACTTAAATTTTAAACTAATCAAATTATTAGTTGTAGGAGAAACGTTTATAAATGGTTTCTGTCTTAATTTATTCTAAACTTCTAACATTATTTTGTCATGTACTACAAAGGCTAAGCTGGATTCGATACACATACTTGATAAAACAATGCATGCAATTAATAAGTCTACCTCCTCTAAACATATAACAGAATAAATTGATATATTTATCTGCAACTAGAATAAAACATTACACCTGAGACTTGAAGAAATAAAATGCGAATTCTCACTCGTGAGAAAAAAGTTTCCACTTTACTCATGAAACATTATGTTTTTTCGATCCAACAACAGCACCAGTTGACCACCCAGCCCCATCGCATCAGATTTCCTCCATTCATTCATAGAGATCCATCATGTAACGACAGGCATTAAATGTTATCTTCACAGGACATTTTGTCTGCTAGATTGACAATCCGAATATTCGTAAGTTGCCAGCGGGACTCATACCAATTATTGATTTCATCAGAGCTATCAACTGATCTATGGCGTTACGCCTATATATTAATAGAAAATAACTACTGGCAACAGTTCACTCTATTGCATTTTTGCCGTGTCTCACATTATGTACCAGATGGCATTTTTGATTTTGCCTTTCTTAGTAAATTCTAAAAGAGTCATATTTCAATTAAAGAGACCGTGCTTGGATTATTTTCTTCTTAATAAATGTTGACACAAGACTTATAATTATTCCTTATAATGCAAAGCATTATCTGTTTAATATGTTATAAAATAAATAGAATAATATCAAGTAACTACCGTCTGCCGTAGCATAATGCCAGGACATATATGGGTCTGTGCAGTTTGTTAAGAGCAATCAATAGATGTTTTATAATGCGATAAATATATGTTGATTGCAGTTGGACTTGACTAATAAGCGAGTACATACGGTTAGAGTCTAGTTGTTCAACAGATAATTCTATTTTAAAAGGAGTGAAGTGTTTATAACTGTAAATTGTGTCATGAAATGTTCAAAATCGTTCTGCTTGATGGCTAGATTTGGTATCATTCGTTTTAATTTCTTAAATTTATCCTAATATAGGGTCGACTGCCTTAGTTTCTAATTTTCAATCCAGAAACATAAGGTCTTACCGAACTTTCATCTTCAGTTTTAGGGCTTTTGTAGTGAAAGAATCCAGTTTATATAAGCATTGTGTGTGCTGACCGGCAATCAATACGTAAAAAGCCAGACGCTTAATGTGATACACAAACATAACACATTGTTTAAAATCAAGAATAGAATCTCAAGAAACAAATCACAGCAAGACGAATACTTCAAAGTTTCTTTTCTATTTATTGTCTTGTGTGATAGTATTTTCTGCCATCTCCAATTTAACTCCATATGGATGTCAGATTCTCCAATTATGGATTAATAAACGCAATAGAGTTTTATACATTTTGACAGAGGACTTAATGTTGTTTCTACACGGAAGAATTGCAAAATAAAATGCGTAATATAGGCATATATAGTGATTCTTGTTCAAGTCAAATACATTGATTACTATCCAAAGTCATGCAATTTGATATTATTTGCATAATATATTGTCGTGCATGGTCTTTAATTTAGAGAACGAGGAAAGAACATTATGTATTTTCTTTTGCCCCAACCAAAATTAATGGAAGCTTCTTAGCAGAAGAGCTTGCAGTCGAATTCATACCTTCTTGTTATCTCTGAATATGCTTCAGAAGTGGATAAGCAATGCTCAAGAGCATGAATGAATAGTTGGACGTGTCGAGCATCATAGATTGGCACTACTAATACTATTACTTTTACTACTACTTCTACTTCTACTACTATTACTACAACTAATAATAATAATAATCATCATCATCGTCATCATCATCATCATCATCATCATCATCATCATCATCATCATCATCATGATGGTTCATGTTACAAGCAGCTCACAACATCATATTGATGTTTTGACTTAAAATGTTTATTGTTACAGTCTTCAGACATACACATACAATCAAACATCATCACTATCTAACATCATTTGTTGCAAAAACAGCAGTTCTGGACACTTTTTGACATTTTTTCAACAAAGAAGTTTTATAAATGTTTTACCGAATTCTACCCAACGGAATAATAAAGGATTAAATTAAGATAGCATGCATGTTTTACCGAATTCTACCCAACGGAATAATAAAGGATTAAATTAAGATAGCATGCATATTAATCCATTGCCTATTGAAAGTACATTAAGATATATCATTATATTAAATTATATCTGCGATTTTAGACTATACTGTATATAAAAGTGAAGTCTTCATTGAATAGCATTGTATAATTTCGAACGCAACCAGTTCGTTTCCCCTTTCTGTACGAGATATACTTAATCTAGATTTTGATATTTTTCTGCCATTATCGGATTAATCTGTTTGACAGGCATTTGATGGGCTACGCGACTGAGACTATATTACGAAATTCTCAACATAACCAGTGGTTTTATCACCAGGTAGTCAACTCAAAGTGCTGATAACACTTCGTAACTGAAGATCATATTTAGCGGGCGCAATGAATTATTTACACTTTATTGTGGAATGCGGCAATACTTTTCTCTTGTGCGAAAGTGTGGATAGTGTTTCGCGCAGTTACGATTATAATTTAATTAAGTGCACACGGAATAAAATAATAAACTCCCTTTCATCTCATATATTTAACTCCAAAATGCACAAAAGTTCTAATGTTACTTTATTTTCACTTTACATCGAACATGTTAGATGTACACCACGCGTAACCTTTCTTTGCTGAATTGTTTTAAAAAAAATGTAATTAATCTTTAATTTATGTCATGTTTATTATTGGATTTTAAAATGTGTGATTGGTAGCAATAAAACACACTGAATGGCTTTAACTTAATGCATAACATGTTTCTACGAAAGCTGTTCCCCTCGAATTGCTTTAAGATAATTATATTCCTCCTAGAACAATTGTTCTTCGCCATCTAATGGTCTTTTCTTCGATCAATGCCTGCTTAGTTTCGATGACTATCTTGTCAAGGTAATTGTTATAAGCACTGAACCTTAAACATTTGCCTTCAGTATATCTTTAAAATATCAGATACTGGGAGCTCTTGTATCCCCATTTAACCATTCAGATGTATATCAAAGCAACATAATTTCTTACGCATGATTGCCAATTTATCTTTTTTTTTAAACAGGAAGCCATCTGACCATATTAAGATTACTTTAACATGGTTTTCAACTTATGGCACATTTGGTAATAAACGAGTTTCTTACTATCAATCCATTTTGCTGTATCTCTTAACAAACCTATTGCTACTGACTTATACATTCACAACCATAAAAATCAAGAAAAAAAATGGATACTATATTGAGGTTCTGCTCACACAACAGCAACAACAACAACAAAAACGACACAGCAGAATACAACGTTCGGATGCTGACGTAAGTTTAGATGTAGAGAGTATGATAAACCTTGTCTTTATATACGAAATTGCTGTCAAGAAGAAGACCCTAATTTTGTTAACGGAGTTACAAAGTGGCTTTTATTACATTCCTGTCAATTGTATACTCTAGAATTTTTCGATCATTTCCTAACAGTAAGAAATCGGTACTGACGTTATTTGATTTATTTTAGCCGAGGGACTGTATTAATGAACCATGATATTCATTTCATGTATCAGCTGACCAAAATGTCATTAGTATTTTTTTATTATTTAAGATAATGTTAGTATTTAATTTTTGTTATAGGTTATAAGATTTCAATTCTTTCTCGCACCCCCACCTCCCCCCCAAAAAAAAAAGAGAAGTGAAATCAACTTTCGCTATGTAGGCAAATTACAATGATTCAAAATAATCTAATACCACTTTTCTCTAATTATTAGTGAACTCGAAAGTACTTTGGAAGATTGCCTCCTAACACAAGCTTATACTGCTTACATCTTAACAACTACGTTTTCCATCTTCATTGCAAATTCTTTGATGAAAATGAAGACAAGATGTTGTAAATTAAATCCTTTAAAAAAAAAAAAAAAATTTTGCTATCCTGTGACGTTTACTTAGCTTACCACTTCCTCCCACTTTAGGCAATGTGGTTTTCATTGAAGTTTCTACACTTGCCTCTGATGTCGAAACAAATAAGAAAAAAAGTATAAAATGACGTCTCCATCCCTTCACATTGAAATACAATCGTCAGTGAGAGGTAACCAATATCGGACTACCAGTTCAGGCAAAATACCTTCATTGAGAGTATGAAAAACAAGAATCAGACATAAAAACTGAGTCTGTTATAAAGCAGTTAACAAATAGCTGAATCAACCATAACGCCTAGCGAACATGACGACTATATTGGCTCATAATTGCTCACTGTACGAAAGACATATAACTGACTGGGAATTTAACGTTATTTACGGCGAAGCAGATCGACTACAGCATAGTAACACATAAGGAATTCATTAATCCACGCACAATACTGTAATCCAAGCGAAAATAGCCAAACAAATAAAAAAGGGCAACCGTTCTGTGCTGCGGAACATATTCAGCAACCGACGTAAACATTTTGACCTCAATAGTCCATCTGGCTGATACGATGTCACATACATTTTGTTGGGTAAGGTGGGGGTGCACTACTAGTTACGATGGTGGATTTGCAGCTGAATGGTCGGAAACAGAGTGACATTACTTAGGATTTAATGAACGAAACGCACAAATAACAATAGGAAAGACATATACACCACATATGCTTTTTCTCATTCAAAAACAGTGTTCTAGTCCTGAAAATACACAAAATTGTTTAGTTCACGCATATCAAGTCCATGCAAATTTAGATGATCAGCCAAACTGAAACAAAAAAATCGAAAGCATGAGAACTGCAGATGGTACAAGTCACATCTAGTTAGAACATATACTCTTTTGTTCCATCATGAGAGTCATGGTAAATAAAATCAATTTCCCAGATGAAGAAATCAAATCATTATGAAATCTGTACCACTTCAAACTTAACTGGCCACAGTCATGTACAAAAAATAATAATTATACCGTTGTTCCAAAATTATATGCAGCAAAAGATATCAGACATGCTTTCGAAAAGTTTCGAACCATCTGCAAGTTTAAGTTGAATGCGTTCCATGGTGATCGCAACTACCTCTTACTCCTGTTGCATTTTGTCTGTACCCATTTTAAGTGAATTCTTGAGGGAGACAGACTTACGCTTATATTACAACATAGCAATAAAAAACATCGATCAACAGCAAGAAGAACCTCGAAGTAGCAGGATAATTAGATTCATGGGCAGTTAAATCAAGTGACAATGCATATGTTTGTCATATCTTTCAAATTAGGAAATTTAAATATTATGTGTTTTTCTTTAATATATTGTTAATCTGGTTCCGTTACAAAACGTATTCCAGGCGTCCATTTGTTTCTGTATTTAATTCATTTGTATAAATATCACATTAATGACAAACTAATTCATTTTCTATATTTCATATTTTAGTTATTTAAGTAGCATAGTATATTGATCGCAATGGTGTTATTATGGGTCGTGTGGGATATAATTATAATAATAATGATAATAATGAGGACTTTGTAGAGCGCCTAAGCTTTAGAAACTCTCAGCGCTTTACAACATCTATAATTATATGACTACAAAAAACAAACAAATCAAAAACAACCACCACGAAATTAGAAAACATTAACGAATGCTGAAAATATTTAAGGTTGGAAACATTATTAGGTCTTTAAGCTTGTTCTTGCAGTCGAAAAAAGGTGAGTTTTAAGAGCACCTTTGAAAAGGATCATTGTGTCTTTCTGTATAATTTCAATGGGCAATTTGTTCCACGTTTCTGGGGACTGGTATGCAAAAGAACATTGTCTATATGACTTCGTTTTCATTGTATGAATAATGAGTATAAGATTGTAAGAAGTGAAGCGTAAGTATCTTGCTGGTGTGTACACATCGGTGATGCCGGATAGGTATGTTAGACTGGAGTCTGTCAGTGAAATGTAGCACATAGAACAAATTTTGTGTTTGCTTCTGGACTTAACGGATATCCAGTGGAGGGTACAGAGCAACGGGGAGGTGTGCTCTGATCGTGGTACTCTAACGATGATCCGAGTAACTGTGATTTTAATGTTAGGACTGGACAACTGTTCGGAAGATAACATTTACTGGTGAAATTAATTTGTTTTTTAAAGTGTATGTTGAGGGACAATTACACATATCGTACATTTTGTAGTTAGTAATACATTATATGTTGATTCTTTCTGGAAAAATATTTCCGTTTGTTCTGTGTTGCTTTCCTAATTTTACATGTATTTCTTTATAAACATCGTAACTGGAGTTAAGGACACTTAGAATATAATGCTACTTGTCGCCCTTTGATGAAGTTTATGTTTGGCTTGCAGGACTACTTCGCCTCTTTCAATTACTTGATTAAGGGACAGCTAAATATATCCTTTTCTTTTGTTCCGTTCATTTCCTGTCATTAGCAAGTCAAAGTATTAGTTTATTTTCTAAAGCGAATGTTACGAGTATAATACAGTGCAGAAGCTTTAGGATTTTGTATCCTGACGAGGAAATGTTTACTATATACTATCATTTCATAAGGCGATATTCACTGTAAGGCTAATTTATATCATCACGGTTGCGATAGTAATGATATTTCCACTGTGGCATTAACACTTCTTTGACGACGTTATTCCGTTTAGGAAACATAATTTTCCTTGCGTATGGTACATATCCATATTTATGCCCATATCATTTCATTCCCCCCCCCCTCTCTCTCTCTCTCTCTCTCTCTCTCTCTCTCTCTCTCTCTCTCTCTCTCTCTCTCTCTCAAGTGTAACAGATCTAAATAATACAACACTATAAAGCCATGTGTAGAAATGTGCAACCATGTAAAATGACCTAAAAGCTAACTCAAGCAAAATAAATGCAGGTTTCAAGTAAACTGAATCAGTTTTCTATATGAATCATCAAAAATAACGTGGACTGAACATACATTCTTACTATTTGATACTCAGTGCTATACCTTTTAGAAACAGTAAAGCATTTAAGGGTAACACTCTGGATTAAATACAGTACTAAATAAATTTATATTATTAGTCTTAACTTTCATAACATTATATTTGGATTGGTGAGCATAAAATCAAATCGCAGTATAGTGACTATCCAAATTTATTTGTTGCGACTGTTACAAGTGGATATTGCAGATTCGCCAAAAGCTACATAATTCACTTTAAAAATTATAAGCAGTCAGAGTACTATTAGGCCTACTCGTATTTATTAAAATATTTTGTTGAACGATTTTACGCTCGGAAGCTTTCGGATCGGACCATTCTGTCATAATGCTATCATCACCTCAACAATCTGCGCAATAAAATATATTTACGAAATGTAACATTTTTTGGGTGTGTGCTCGTTTTTTTATTTATTTAACGAAATCTTTAATTAATCAAACAAAACAATATGAATATGTGAGAAATAACTTTATAAAACGTCATTGTTTTAAAATGTTGTAAAATATCGGAACTAGTTATCAATATATTGCTACAGTTTACCTATCGATAGTGTTAGTCACACTGGCACGGATTAGAACGATTCCATGCAACTTGACTTATTTTGCATTCAAATATATGTAACAACAATAAAGTCTTCGTCCTTTGAATAATATAAAAAAAAAATCCCTTGTTGAGAAGTGGAAAGTTTTATTGTTACTAACTAGCGGTTTCCCACTCGTGGCAATGTAATCTTTCAACGTCGCTTGTGAAATATTTCCTGATAGTTATACAAAAAAATTGTAGATATTCTCAATTTAGCAGTGTAACCTATTGTTTCTTTTGTTGCATGTTTTGAATAATAAGGCGCCCAATAAACTTAAGAAGACGAAATATTAGTAGTCTTTGCAGCTAGCACAATGTTTCAAATCGTACGACTGACAAGCCATTCCTATTCTTTCTGTAAAAGTAATCTTGAAGCCAACTCCTTAAGTGTCATTTTTACTCTTCTACCTTGGAATGATAATAAATCCAATTTGCACTTGTAAGAAATATGCAGTAGAGGATGAAATAAACTCATATACAAATACTCCAATATTTGACAGCTGTAATTTGTCATTCTTTTTTTCCACACTAATTCTGGCAAAATGCTTTATTTACAGTATTCTTCGAGATTATTATATACCGTAATATACACAATTCTTTCAAGGGAGTTTTCTTAAAAAAATAGTTGAAAATTGAACAAACATTTCAGAAATATAATATAATTTTTTTCCTTCAAAATATTGTCAATGGAACATTGAATATTCAAAGGGAAATTGCCATATTGTGAATTAAAGGATAGTTAGATACTTGTTTTGCACTGATCGATGTCAGTTCTTTGCATATATATATATGTTTATATATACACACACACACACACACACACACACACACACACATGACTTTGGATGTTAACAGATGTTAATACTGGTAATACTAGTACGTTTAAAAGCATACACACACACACACGCACACACACACACACACACACACACACACACACATATATATATATTTATATATATATATATGTGAGGTAAATTATAACTCTAATATGATATTATATCACGTTACGTCATGAATGATGTTCAACCAATCATATATTGTTTCATGGTGAATTCGAAGGAGTGATTGGTTCGTTGTTTATCTCTTTATGCCTTGGACTTTGATGGCTAATACAAGTTTTATTAAGTTCTATTTTGTTGTATGGCCTACATAGCTATTGCTTGCATTTATTCCCTAGTTATTAACATTAATTTAAGACATGTTGTGATAACACAATTTATGCGTTTATTGCATGCCTAAGGATATGAACCAAGTAAACCAAATAGTTTTCCCTTCCCCAAATATTAGCCTAGTATTCTTAAAATAGTATGGATCATACCAACGAGCTTTCAAACGATTTAGCAAACTTTAACGTTAGCCTGGAAGTATGTTTTTCATTTCGTTTACATTGGTGTATGACAAACGTGGCATATTATCAAAGAAATAAGAGCATTTCAGTAAGGCCTATAAGTAATCCATATATAATTCAGTAGTCTCAAAGGGATCATTCTTTCTTCTCTGCAAATAATTACCACGCCTACATTATAAGTGTAACAAGTAATTCAGATACTCAGCCGCCATAAATTTTCACCATCGTCACCTTTAAGAAGTCCTTACCTGATTTAAGATGATGTTTTAATGCATAATTATACTGAAATGGAGTTTACTGATAATCATTAATATATAAGCAGAATAAATTATAACGCAAAATATACGCCTAAATCAAGGTCATGTGACCAAACGCATCTTGAGCAATTTTATGTTGAAACTGTATTTGATTAAACTCTATCAACAAATATGTCAAATTTTATATTTTAGGCATATCACATGATTAAGGATAATTGTAACTCCTAATTAGTGTTTTAATGTTTATGCGGTCTCATGCATTCGTGTCGCTTTTATATTATGATAATACAATCCGCTATTTACAAAAGTCTTTAGTTTCATCTTTTTGCGGGTTAAACTCTATAAAACTACCTTTTAAGTAACTAACCTTATTGCAGACTTTCTTTGAGTCAAAGTGTGATGACTTGCATTACGAAAATGTTTGATTGCATAATTTACAGTCACACCGATAATCAGATTTGTCGCCATCTTTTCTAAATAAAGTTTTATTACGCTCACCTGTCAATCTGGACGCCGTTTGTCAATGTCTTTAAAACACATGGTACACATCTCTCAACGTGTATTCAGATTCTGTTATTTATAATATTGGCATGGAAAAACGTTTGTTAACAAAGATAGAGATCGTTTATAATAGAATGCCTATGGATATATTACAGACACATGAATGAGAGAATGTTTTCACATAAAATATCGTATAACTCCATTTTCCTTCAACATTATTAGATTAATTGCATGCTCTGTGTTTGAAGAAAGACTTGTGAAAAGGCCAACATTGGTGAATAGGGTGATACCACATTTGGCCACATATATTCTTATGTTAAATGATCTCAAAACATCACATCTTGTTTCACAATATTGTTGAAATTCCTCCTTTTGAGTGGAGTTTATTAACATTCAACTTGCAATAACTTTGCCCGTAAAATAAAGTGATGTAATGAGATTTTTTTGTATTTCTGTATCTACTATTTGTTGTGAAAATATGTTTCAAATTCAAACTTTGCAATCCTGCAATGAATAACTTATGAAACAAGCGGCCAATATGTAATACCTGAACAGTTATCACGCCACAATACTTTCCTTTCTTATTGTATATAGTCATTCATTATTGTGTAGTTGCTACTATTACTGATATACATTTGTAACTTTCTGCAAAAACTAAGTCACCTTATTATATAAATAAACTACAATTTTCATCATGGATTGACCTGTACATTTTTGTGCATTATGACGGTAAAAAGAAGGACGCAAGGAAAGTAGCAAAATAGTGCTTTACTGACTTGCAATAAGGTGACATTTTACTTATTTCTGTGTCCTTTGCAGATTGATGGTTTTAACAATTTATAAAGTTATGTAAACTCTGAAATTTACTCTTCCAATATCAGCATAGCCTGTAACATTTCAAAATAAATGATATATACCAATGTACATGGTACTATTTTGTACAGTCTTAGGAGGAGCCAATTGTGGAATCAGGTCATTAATGAAACAGGCTACCGTCTTCACGAAATATCTATTGATTGTTTTTAATAGTGAGACATCACACTTAGATACAGTAGATATGATTTTAAATTTATGAATATATAAATAGTTTTAGTCTTGATAAATGAATTTAGCAGTTATTGTTTCTGTAAGTACTCGTTCAGTTCTAAAGCAATATTCTATTTTAACCTTAAAAACTTTCTGAATGTTTTCTGAAAATAAATTGTTGCAAGATAACTACAAGAAATGCGATAACAATCTCAAGTTTATAAATACATTGTGTGATCTTTAGCGGAAACCAGCATCATTGCCTTAGTGATCTTTAGCGGAAACCAGCACCATTGAATTAGTGAGTGTGATACATGTAATCGGGAATTGTATCAAATAAGGACAATGAGCCTTGAATTCCGACTTAATGGTGACTTTTTAATCTTGAACAGCGGCAGAAAAATGTTTCACTTTTTATCCATGGCAATGCATCCTTTTATTTCGATCCCTCTGTCGGGCTGAAGCATGATCACTTTTTCACATAAAGCCATTTTTAAGGCAATCCAGGTCATCTCAGGGTATAGTCTCAATGCGTTAGACTGATAGGACTAAATTTTCTTTCACATTGACGAAATTGATTGCATCCAAATATTTGACGAGGAAAAATGGGGTAAGGATTAGTGGGTGACATTAGAATGAGGTACAAAATAGTATCAGATTTATATTTAAAACGCATGTGATACATTCCGAATAAGAAATATGTGTGATTGTCAAACAAATGAGTAACCAAATATCATGTGTAATGAACAATGGCCAAAATTGACATTTTTTTCTCAGGATAAATTTATGTTATTCATGTACGTGTCACTATGTTGTAGTGTATTCTGATGAGATTATAAAACGTCCTTCATGAAATGTCCGTATGTTTAAAACTATGTGACTTTCATGAAAATAAACAGTGTATGTTGATCAACCTTGCATATGATAACAATATTTGGAGACAAGACAAAAATAATTTTGGATGAAACCAGATTCTTCTTGTCTGACTTTATCTCGTATATTAAATTCAACCAATATTCGCTCTTGTGGTAAGTCTGGTATGTGGTACCATTCACTCCAGCCGTGTCTGTGAGATGCTTTACCAATTCTTATTTATTCTAAAATCTGTAAATTGGTACTTTATAATTTTACGTGATTAATTTGAAGTCTTATACACATGAACATAATTCATCATTTCCTATTATTTATGTATTTCAGAATCAAATCATGGACGATACAGACCTGCTTATGCCTATACAAGGACGCACGACAATTATAACCCCACAGATGCTCACTACATCGTTGTACTCGAATTCGACGAACTCCACAGCCAAAAGCTCATGTCCATCGTCGGTTCACGACATTGAAATTCACAAGACATTTCGAATCGTGACGCTTTATTTAACAATAATCATTGGTACCATAGGTGGAGTTCTTGTTCTTCTGTGGATGATTTGCAATCGTCGTATAAAGGCACGTCTTAACCACATTTCTCGAGTGAATAGCTTAATTTTGAACCTGACCTTTGCGGATCTTGGTGTCATCTTTCTTGCAGTATTGCCACAGCTGATCTGGGAGTACGTGGACAGAGAATGGGTGGCCGGAGAGGCCATGTGTAAAATTGTTAAGTTCTTACAGAGCTTATCCATGATGTCCAGCAATTATGTGTTGGTCGTCATAGCCATCGACAGGCATCAGGCAATACGAGCACCTCTGAAGGAACCCATTCCTGTAAGTTATGATTTTATCTAGAAAGATATTATTTTAAATAAATCCATAAATATACAATTTAGAACATTTTGATGTGCTTTTACAGGCTAACTATATAATTCAAATATGTATTATTTTAATTATAATCTACTAATTACATCATAAATTAGTCAGATATAAATTAACACTTAACTGTATTTTTAGTTAAGTTTGTATTCGTTAGTTTGCTTCAACATTGCCAGTGACGTTGACGTACAAATGTAAAGTGAAACAGGATAAATAATTTTATAATTGAAAGAACATATGGAAGGTGCTGATGCAATCTCAAACTAAAATAAGCTGGAAACTGGAGTGTATCACACAGACCACTTGTATGCTTGTTTAGGCTTGCCCTAAACGCCAATTCTTAGACCTATTCATGCATTTGATTACTTAAATCTCAGACCGTGTAAGAATTAAACAAGCAACACTTTTGACGCCCATTAAGAATAGTCAAAGCCTCTGGCACGTATAGGAATGAACAAACAATTTCTCAAATTGCGAATGACGTAATGGTGAATATCTGGAACCCTTGCGATAAATTAAAGCGGGAATATATTTCGTAGATAATTGATTTAACTGACGTGAAGAAACACCAAATTCTTAAAATAAAATACCGAATCCAAATTTAACATTCAACTCGTGTAAATTGTAGATCCATTAAATATGCTAGTAGAGAATTGTCTCAGGATCTAGACATATAATAATCTTTTATACTTCAAAGATATTTGATACAACATTTTTCGGTCTCGTGTTACTTATACTTTTTTACTCAATTTGTCGACTATACACATATCAGACAATGTCGGCACTAACAGATGTAGTTTTGGCAACGTTTGAAATATTATGTTTTTGTTTGCTGTAGAACTGAGCCGCATTCTTAGAAGAAAATAAATTAAGTATGCGAAGGTGATATATCACATAGACATGATGAAATATTGTCCCGCCCTCCCTTCTGCCGTCTTGGTGATGACTCGTGGAGTTTAACAATCATCTGGCACAATTAGAATATAATTAATACCAGTTAATCTGAATGCTGCAAAATTCGCAGCAACGACTCAAACGGAACTTCGAAAGATGAAGAAAGATCAGGACAGAACTAACCACTCCACTAAAGAAAACATAAGATCTTGACCTCATGTCCCCTCAGATACACAAGCATGATCAGCAAAATATGGATCACTTTCCCAAGAACATACCACATGTCTTAAACACGAGATACCTTGTCTTGGAAGCAATATCTACCGTTTACTCTTCAGCACGGCTAGAAAAGTTCATAAAATATCGTCATGATGTCTTACTAAGGACTGGAAACATGTAATATATATATATATATATATATATATATATATATATATATATATATATATATATATATATATATATATATATTATGATGGTGAGCTTCCGACAAATATTTCCACACACCGATCTCCTTTGTTTGTTTTGATGACTTGCTATATATAAATGTGTGTGTGTGTGTGTGTGTGTGTGTGTGTGTGTGTGTGTGTATTGAACTTTGAACTAAGTAAATTTCTTAATCAAAATGTGTTTATACATGCGTCTGAAAAATCTACTATGTAAACTTGCACGTGCCCATTATCAAACTGTTGAATTGGGGAGATTTTCAAAGTCGGTAAACATTTTCATTTCGGCGTTAAACAGTTAGTGGAAGTAATACCTTATCCCATATTGACATAATGGTAGTGATCACTTTCCCAAGTATTGGACTGCTTGATGTACATTATAACTTCGTATGCGTTAATTATGTCGTTTTGTTTAGTCTCACACACCTCAAGTTGCATGTTATTATTATTATTATTATTATTACATCTAAAAAGCACGTTCGCTGGTATGTATATACCTTGATATCTTGATGTAGTTTTCCTTGTTGAAATCACATTAAAAGATTGAATAGTAAAATCGAAAATGGCGCATTTTCAAAGCTGGAGCGCAATGATGACCAAATTCTTTGTAATGACAATTAAACTGGTAACAGCAGACACAGCTCTGTAGTCCATATACTTAATATACTTACTAGTGTACTTACCCTGGATCTTCTTTCATATCTGCTGATGCTAGGTCTGGCGTTTAACATGTACTTTTCGTGTAACGTTTCTAGTTTTAGTTTTAACATTGTCTTTATTCGCATATTGTCGTTTGCTTCTCACTGCCGTTGCTCGGCTTATTCTGGTGAACTGTTTAATCATTTTTAGGCATTTTATATCATCTATTCATTTTATGTTACCATATTTTAAAATATTTTGTATCATATATACGAATTTATGATATTCTCTAATCGAATAATGTATATTTCTAAATACAATTTATGAAACAATTTTTATTTTGATTTTATTATTAATCTTACATTTTTTAACATCAAGCATTAATTTTATATCATAAACTCGAACTTAGGATAACATCACGGTTTTAATTTATTGCATCTTAATTACTTTTTTTGCAATTCTGACTTATAATTATTCATCACATTTGTGCTACAGAAAAATGGCAAGAGGAGTCAGAATTTATTGAAAGTGTCAGTAAAGTGTAGGCATTTATTGCATTTAAAATAATACAATTGTATCCATAGACAATCCTTGCAACAGCAACCTAATTTGAAACGTTTATCGTTTTGTCTGTTCTCAATTTAAACTTGAAATTCTGTTTTGACGCTAAGAATGTGCAAAGGCTCGCATTTATGTAATTTTGGGACTGCAATCTCCATATAGCTCAGGTACCATCCGTTTCCTTAGTAACAGGGACAGAGCATAGCACTCTTAGATAAAACATGATGTATTATTGTGCCCACCAGCTTTAAAACCTAGCGACAGTCACTTAAGTTAGAGATTAAACCATTCCATCTCTTATGTCCAGGTTTAGGTAAGTTTTCAAACCTTGTAGAGACTATAGAATTGCTGATATTCAAACAATGTTGAGGAATTTATAAGATTTAAAGATAATACATTCAAAATTATTATATCGTACAAAATAATTTTTGAATTGATGCTATCATAAAATAATATCAAGCGTTTGAATTAATTATATCAATAAGTGTTGTGAATTCATGCTGTTATAAATCTGAATACATATAAAACAAAGTTTAATATTAGAAAATAATGTGATATCACAAATTATAATGCATAAGAAAAAAAGTATTATATCATATCATATTATATCATATCATATCATCTCATACGCTCCTGTGGCTTAGTGGTTAAAGCGCACGCCTCATCAGCGGGAGGTCGCGGGTTTAAACCCCTATTGAGTCATAAAACACTTGTAAAATGGTACAAAATAGGGTTAGGGTTAGGGCTAGGGCTAACCCTAACCCTAACCCAAAAAATATAAAATAACAGTATATAAAAATACTTCGTCATTAGCTGCTTGGTAAGTTGGTAAGTAGGTGCCTGCGCCGGGTTCGCAGCTTCTGATGGGTTAGGAAGTTCAGGAACTGAGGGGGTCTACGTTGAATTTTATCACTCTTAACCCACGGTATGATCATTCATATGTACTGTAATAACTGATTGGTCTGATTTTGTTGGTTGCGTCGGCTTCTTTTGATGTTGAATACTCAAGCGAATACATGGCGAAACTGATTAATCTTGACGGGTGTTTTACTTGTGCTCATACAGATGGAAGGATTGTTTTAGTGTTGTTGGCTGCGTCGGTTTCGACTGATTTTATTCACTTGGTCAAACGCACGGTGTAAGTGTTGAACTTGCCAGGTCTTTTATTTGTACTCATACAGGTGGTAGTATTGATTTAAACATTGTTTTGACCGCCGTTTGCGTCTGCATATTTTTATTCTTTTGTATTCTTTATTTTGGGTATTTGTAGAGGTTAAGCCATGAAATTAAGTAGCTTATAATGTGCAAAATGTGACAGGCAAAACCACGAATTTCAGTACCCATGAAAATGCCTTTTTGTTTTTACAAAACCACGAAAAATGAGCCAAATGAAAATAATCGATACTACGGTATACTATTTTATTCGAAACAGTCTGTAGTTTCTTTCTGCAAAGCCCATGTGCATACCTGTTTGTGATAATCGAAATCGAAAGATATCGCATCGACGGATATTATTTTTTGTTGCCCGGGGATACATGTTGACCTTACACTTGTATGCGAGTATCGACTAAATAATGTACGTTTATAAACACATTTCGCGTTGAATATAAGAACCATTATTAAGTTCCGTTGAACGAAACCAATTTCTTGACAAAGTTAGAACATTCGCACTATTCAATCCCATATCTTTAAGAAGTAACGCTCACACATACGTAACATAAACGCACCCACACCCACAAACGTCTCACATCGCCTCTTCCAGGAGAGACTATAAGCAAATAATATATACATGACATTGTAACCTTTTATTCGTTTACATTGCAGTTGCAAATTTATACAAATATAAACTTTCAAAGAGTTACAAATCATTAGAAGGAAGTATACATTGCTGTCACTGTTCCGTCTCCAATTCCGCTTTCTCTCCTCATTTAGGGATAAAAATTGAACCCTCGCACACCATTATGCATTGTCTCGTCAAATAATCAAGAATGCTTCTGTTCTGGTTAAGATTTAATATACTTGAATATAATTTGTCTATCGATAATATTAATGCACGTGCAATTAAATTTAAAGATAATGTATTATATCTTATATACGTACACCGGTATCATTTAAAGTTTAAATTTCGTCTTGCTACCTGGACACAACTGCCTTTGTAGTTGATCCAAATAATCCTGCAATACCGTGATGATAATGTTTGTTATGTCTTTAAGCTAAGCTAGTTTGGGTTATACATGAAATGAAACTGTACAATATGCAATGAACGTTTTGGGAAAATGTTTAAAATTGTTCAAATTTTAGAAGTAGTTCTTAGCATCATATTTTATAACTGACTCCATGTTGTTTACATACAATGATGCAATACTTTCAGCATATCTAAAATCTACTGCTTAGATTGCCTTATTTCACTGGCTTAAAAAATGCCAGATCAAATATTTATTTTCCCATTTTGCTTGTGAGTCCACGATGTTAATATAGAATGTACCGGATTAGAATGAGCGTCAATGGCTTGCAATGTGCTTGTCCTTTCAGGAAAGCAAAATTGCAAATATTTGTGTCTGTACGGCACACGATACTGAGTTTTGGTAAACAAAACTGTAAATTGTTGAATAGTGTAAGCGAAGAGGCTCTCATTTAAACAGTAGCGTTTAGACAAGGTATAAAATGAACAAAGATGAAGAACGAATGAATTTATAAAAGACGATGATTTAAGATGAGAGAATATCAAAGAAGAAACTGTTAACTAATAGTTGTTTACGACACTGTATACAGAGTTGGAAAAAGATGGAAGAAGGCACATAGATAGCCAAAAAAGAAAAATGTGAGATTAAACTGAGATAATTCCTTATGAGATTGGTTGTTACAGAAGAGATGACAAATCATTTCTACAGTTAGTCAGATCCTTAGCGAACGTGTTAGTAATAGAATCGCTTAAGAACATTTTTGTTTACTTGTCAGTACAATTTTAGACGGCATAAACAATTCAAACCCTGCAAAAAGCTATTCTAAATTGCCTTATGGTGTATCGGACTGAAATAGTTCTAAGTGAGAACACTTTTTCAAGCAAGAACCAAGGATATGACAGACACCATCATGGAATTCTTATTTGCTGGCCAACGCGCCCGCGGCGCTGGTTCAGAAGCCGAATGCAACGCAGCGTTGAAAAGTTCTCCAGCTCCTGCACAAGCTTCGGTCTTACCATCATTTCCAATAACTCTGAATACCTGCATCAGTCGGTCCCTTGAAAGCCCTATGTTGAGCCTAACACAACCTTGAGCCGCCAAGAAACTCAACATAGTGAACCTCTTCGCCTACCTTGGCAGCACACTGTCACAGAACATCACTATTGACAACGACGTGAATCTGCCCATTGCCAGAACCAGCTCAACTTCGGCAGATTGTATGCCAACGTGTGGAATAGAAGAGGCATCAGCATCCAGATTAAACTAAAGGCATACATAGCAGTTGTGCTGCCCACACTACTTTACGCTTTCGTAATGTGACGGTGTAACAACGCCATGCCATGAAGCAGAACTATTTTCATACAAGTCTTAGGAAAATCCTCAACATCAATTGGCAGGACAAAGTTCTAGGCACTGATGTATAAGCCAAAGCAGGTCTACCCAAAATCCACATCATCATAAAGCAGTCCCAGCTACCCTGGCTGGGACATGTTGTATGCGTGCCAGACCACCGCCGCCTAAGATACTCTTCTATGGCGAGGAAACGGAGGTCAGAAAAAACGCTTCAAAGACAGTCTGAAAGATGCATTGAAAGCGTTCAACATAAACAATATTACTGGGAGCAGATAGGAAGCGATCGAGTTACTTGGCATTTCTACGTGAACAAAAGCTTTAAATTGTGCGAATCTAGCAGTACTACAGTTGCAGAGCTAGAACATTGCATGCCATCAATCCTCCTGGAGATGTCCCACTCACCCCGTGTCCCTTATGCAATAGAACATTCAATACACGAATTGGCCTCATCAGCCACATGCGCACGCACATATCAGAACCTGCCCATTCAAACCTCCGATGACGAGTGGTTTGTATGTATGTGTGTTGGGATGTGTCTACTAGTTTTCTTGGCATATTACGTTTCAACCTTTCAAAGGGGCATTACTGCATTGGCTAAACGGCGGGTCCCCAAGCCGTTTACCATTTCGCCCAGCACCGTCACGAACTCCAACCATGACAATCGTTTCATCTTCAATGGCTACCGAGTACAGCTTGGCAGTTTTGCTAAGATAACTTTGAGCGGCTGCTAATATATCTGAATGCACACGTTTTGGCGACTTCAATCATGTTTAATTTATTATCAACAGCGCCGCCTAATACATTGGTTAATATTGATATGTCTCTTACGAGAACGTCGATTGGTGTTCCTAAGATAATTGTCGTAGTTGCCGTACCTTTAACATGAAGCCACAATATATGATAACGTACACGTGTTTATTTCGAGAGTAAACCGATTTTCTTAACGTTTTCATATCTCAGCTATTGTTTAGCTTCGATTCTTTCTTCATTTCGGTAGCTTTGAGGTTCCATCACAGCTCATTTATTATTACAGTTACCACGAAGTATAATTGTTCAACAGATTGGCGTTATTCAGTTCAACATGCACACTCACCTCTTATACTCACCTTTCTTCCCTTATTCAATTAAATAGAAAAAATATTTCCTAGATTATATTTATGCCACGGCGCGTTTACGTCATGGGGTTCCAACTGCATTAACGCAGCTGCCAACAACACTGGAATGGCAGTGAGAAGTGGAAATACGACGATGTCATTTGTCATCGCGGCAACCAAGACAGATGACAAATTAAGAGTTATTGAAGAGTTATCTCGAGAGGTTGACGTTTGGCTGCTTATAACTGTTGCGGTTTGGTTATAACGTATGTGAAAGTTTCGAATGAACTCCAGTTTGTTATCTTATTGCAGCTAAGATCGTTTCAAACGGACCTTGTTTCAACGTGAACAGTTCACGCAGATGTGATATTTCATTTGAAAATTGAGGTGCTCTTTGTGTGGACTAAGATACCCATTCTGATACTATTGGTGGAATGGGAGGTACGCGTGTCACTAAAAATTGGAATAAATTGTTTCGATAGTTGCTGCTGCAAATACTGTAATAACAAATATTTTTGATACTTTTTCACAGGAGGTTTATACATTCATGTATGTGGCATATGTATTGGAAAACTGACACAAGTTTAGTTTTAAAGTGCTTTAGTAATTAACCGCGTTCAAGCATTATCACGGAAATACATCTACCTTCAGGATAAGGAAAAGTGACGATATACTCTCTTTGACATTAATTACATGGAAACTGTAAATATAGTGATAAATGATACACATAAAAGCGTTGCAAAACGGAACATTTAATTTGCATTAAATTGTTTCTGAATAACCAATAACAATTTTTTTTTAAAATGCAGACGTTTTTGATCTGCAGACACATTCTTAAGTACATGTATTTAACGACGTCACTTAAACAAAAATTCAAGGGCAAAATGTCTTTATATTTAAAATAAACGTTCTCAAATGCATTATGATATCTCAGCCCTCTTCACCTCTGTCAGTTAGAAAAGGTATGCTTACCTCTCTCTATATATATATCTCTGTCTCTCTCAATCTCTCTGTATCTGTCTCAATCTCTCTGTCTCTTTCTGTTTCTATGTCTGTCTGTCTCTCTCTCTCTATCTCTCTCTCTCTCTGTGCCATAATTGTTACAAGTTTGGTTTTCAAGGCTAAATCTACATTTTTGAAAGATTATAATTTTCATTGTGTTAGATTTCCAGAAATGCTCACATGTTACGAAACTTACAACATTTCAATCTGCATGCAAACAAGCAGAAAGCAAAACATAATTATTTGGGTTTGGTGATGGAGAAAGAGAAGAATTATCAGCCGTATTCCATCCAAATAAACATGTCATTTCAATTCAGTGACATCATTGCCAAGGATTTCGTAGAATTCCTCGAACAGAAAATTAGATAATTGGATCACATCCATTAAAATCTATTAAATTATGTTCCTGCCTTATGCAACATTACAATCTGGAAGTATGTGTCATTTTCAACTCATTGAGAGGTCTATATGTAATGTATTCTATCAAATACTTGATCTGTAATTGTGTTGGACCGGAACTAAGCGGTAGATCGAATAAATGGTGTACTTACCAATATACAGCCAGTTCATTAGGTGACGTGGATGTGAGAAAATTGGTCCAGACTCTACGTGGGCTCGTATTATATTTGGCCTGTGTAGCTTTTTGGAATTACCTAAATCTCGAGTTATTGTTATCTAATCCTTATAAATCCGTGCAAAGACATCCACATATATCAGTGTGTGGGCGAGATACTGTGGCTGTCAAAAAGAGCATTGCCACATATGGACAACATATGCATTTAAAGTGTTAATGCTTGCTCTGTTAAGAACAAACAGAATCAATGGGTTTAGCGCTAAAATATGGATTTCTGATATTGGCAACTAGACGTGATAAAAAAATCAAAATCTAATTACTATGTTAATAACAATTTTATATACCTATCGTTTCATTGTTTTGAATAGCTGATATACGCACGCATATCAGTTTTATAAATGAAGCGTGGTTAACAACGCGTAATTTTTCTACTGTTACAGATAGTAACACCAGTTCTTCGATTCACCAGTTCCATAAATGTAATTTACACTTATTGTGCTGCTGGAAAATTGTGCACCTCAGAAGTTATCACCAACTCAATACTTAGATCCGTTTTAATCGGAAGCGGGACTGATTGCGGTCGAACTATATAGCTACAGGGCATCTGTGAGAGGGTTCCATAGGGACATACAATGTGAATGAAAGCATTATTTTGGTAGTTATTTTTAACAGGGTTAAATAAATGTTTTGTTTGGAACTTGAAGGCAGAGATTTGTTCAAGAGATTGATATTCAAAGATATTTGTATGTAAAATGAAGCTAGGGCATATTTATTCAAACGTGTTCAGTTTTAATCAGGAAACCTGGAGAAAAAAATTGTTTTAGCCTCGTTTGAAAGTATGGTCAGCGCAAGTATCATTTTCCTGCTTGCAGGAAATGACTGTAAAATTGATAAGTACATACTAAATGGTTCCTACGATTACCTTTTTTTAAAAAAAATTGAAAACAGATCGCTACCATAGTTGTTTCTATACAGAACTGTACATGCGCTAAACAAAAGATATCTAAAATAAGCAGAATATTATATTCGGATTGATATTTCGTGGTACATTAATGAATACAGAACGTTAAAAAAATATAGAAAACTTTATTTGTCTCTTGCAATGGCTATAAATAACCTACGTTTTTCAAGCTAGAGGTTGCTCCCTTTTGGTACAGTACGAGACGGGTTCCCATTTTCTTGAACCCATATCCTGTATCCAATATTTCTAGAATGCTTTGGAACTGTTACAGGCTTGTCTCATGCTTACGTAGTCTATTCAAAAGTGTGTGTAGAGCAACTCCATTGTTGTGTTAAACAGAAAACAGAATACACATCAACCAAAACGGGTACTGACTTTATTTATTCACACGAACACTAACCTATGATCAAATTGGCAGAAAGTCCAGCACTCAAGTTTGAAAGTAATTCTTTGAATGAAATGCAAGTTGACATTCAGCTATTACATTGCAATTTCCACGGTATTCTGAACTGTCGACAATCTGCTTTCAGCGATATATTTTATGATTTTTATATCTAGTTTCGCTGATTACACTGTGAATAAAATCAGGTTTTGAACATTTTGCTGTCGTTATGTTTTTTCTCGTGTAACTTTAACCATGGATAAACAGAGCCTCCCCCCCCCCCCCCTCAGTCCGACGAGAATGGCGTATGTGACGTGACGTTATGTTTACTGGATTTAATATGATTTTCTTACAAATAAATATTTGTCGAGGTCATCTTCTAGATGTCTTTGTAATGATCTGCAGAAGATTGGAAATAAAGCTAACACATCTTCCTCACGTGCTATATGTAAAATCTGCAAGGGTTGGTCGCACTTCAACTGAATGGAAGGATATTAAATATAAAGGTCATAACGTATAGGCAAGCTAACAATATTTGTTATGTATTAGTGAAAAAAAGTTAAACGTTAGTCATTTACATTGCGCACTGCATAAATAAATACTACGGATAGGTTGCGGGTCTGTCAACCTCTGTGTGTATATTTGTTTGTATGTGTGTGTGTGTGTGTGTACGAACTTTGGCATCTTTAGCCTTTCCAAGGCATACGTGTTACCATCCAGTTGTAAAACGTTCAGAAATCTTACTTTATTGGGGTGAGAGTGGGGGGACTCCTTAACATTTAAAAATCTTTTTGAGGATTCGATGACATTTCAAAACCAACAATCCTAATAATTCTTCCATCCGATCCCTCAATACTACCGTAGTAAATCTCGTTCCGTTAGAGAAAACGCGGTTTAAAACACTGCCTGAATTTGTATGTTGTACGAAAACACCTCATGTGGTGGTTAAAATCTTATGTTCCTTCGTCAACAAATTATATCACCACTCACCCTTATCGACACTTGGCATTCGCACAATATTTCAAGTTAAGTTTACACTCATAAAAATCCAAAGATATCAGGACATTAATGCTATTTTACAATGATGTATGGAAGTTTGATTTAAAATGTGTTCGGAAGGCAAGGTGCTCAGTAGCTCGTGTTTATTAGTTTGCCCAATGTATTTGATAAACTTATATTGTGAAGGAAAATATGTTGTGCATTTCCAAAACAGTCGCGCTTTGGGAGGTAGGGTTCAATTGTTATAGTGATAGAATTTTTACTATGAATAACAAAAACATCATAAAGATGTGTAACGTTCGGCACATCTTCAATGTACACAATAAACAGTCAGCTTCTCACAAACGGTACTGTAGCTTAATAATAATAATAATAATAATAATAATAATAATAATAATAATAATAATGAGTATTTTGTATGGTGCCTAATCTGTACTGATATGACTACAAAAACGCTATTAAATTAAAAAACATAACATGCTGAAAATATTTAAGGTAGGAATCATTATTAGTTCGTTAATTTTGTTCTTGCAGTAAAACTAGATGAAGTTAAAGAACGTTCATGAAAGGGATCACCGTATCTCTTTCCAAGTTCATTGGGCAATTTGTTCCATGTTTCTGGGCCCTGGTATGCAAAAGAACGTTATTCATACTGGGAATAAGAAGTATACGATTGTCAGAAGACGAGCGTAAGTATATTGCTGGTGTGTACACATGGATGGGGTCAGATAGGTATGTTGGACTAGAGCCCGTCATTGAAACGTAGCACAGAGAACACGTTTGTCGTTTGATTCAGGATTGATTGGGTATCTAGTGTAGGGTACGGAGCAGATGTGACGCGTGCTGTAGTCGTGGTACTCTAAGAATGATCTGAGCAGCTGTATTGTGAACATTTTGAAGTTTCTGGTGTAGATATTGAGACGAACCATCCATAATTAAGTTACAGCATACCAGTCGTGAAAGTACTAATGAAGACAAAAGTATTTTAACGGCATCAACTGAAAGATATATATGAATGGTGCAGTGTGAGAGTACTGTCCAGAGTAACACCTAGGTTTCTTACTGCCTGTGTCAATTGAATTGATTGATTTATACTTGACCCAAGTTAATTTTGTAGAATGGCCTTAGTTTTCTCATCATTCATCTACAGCTTGTTACATGTCATCCATGATTTCACATCAGAAATGCACCTCTCTACTCCTTGGATGGTCGCATCAACTTCAGTTGGGTGGATAGATTTGTACAATTGTGTGTCACCGGCGTACAATTGGTGATACACTGGATCATGATCTATGACACTTGATAACGACGGAATGTATAAAATGAAGAGAACAGGTACCAGACCAGACCTCAGTGGAACACCCTGTGGAACACCCCACCACAACATAGATCAACTTGGATGGAGTATATTCCATTTGCGGACGCAATGTGTGTCCTATTGAAAAATTAGGACCTTAACCACAGTAGGGCTGTATTGTGAATGCCAAATACATGCTGGAGACGGTGAAGAAATATATTATGGTATGTTTGTGTTATATGCTGCAGATAAATCAAGGAGGGTGATAACTAATCTTTCCGCTAGAAAATCAGAGAGAATGTCACTAACTACTTTCAGAAGAGTAGTTTCAGTACTGTGGCAAGGGCGATAAGCAGACGGTACATTGCTTCAAAATCTGTTTGAATTCAGATGAGATACATGTTTGGTTAGAACAACTGTTACTAAGATTTTTTTATATGAACGTGAGATTAAAACCTGGGCAGTAGTTAGTTCTTCAATCGTTATGGTCGAGTGTTGGTTTCTTCAGCAGATTCTTTACAATGGCAGGTTTGAAAAATGATGGCAATTTCCCAGACGAGAGAGAGGTATAAATAACATAAGTTAGTGAAGGCAATATTGCATAGAAGCACTCAAGCAGCGATGATTTTGGAATTGGAATTGGATCAAGTTCACTTGACGTTGGTGCCTTCTTTATTACGATTGTCCGTACTAAATCCGTAGAAACATGTTTAAATGCTGCTAAGTTTGCCATTTAATTTCTGTATCGCATCTGTATGGTGAGGACGAGTTAATTGAAATTGTGTTTGTCAAGCTTATCTCTAATAGTTTGTACCTTGTCACGGAAGAAATACGCAAACAGAGCCGGAAGGTCGACTAAAGAGAAAGTAGTTTGATGTGGTGTAAATTTGTTCCTTGACATACGTTTTTAGTCATCTCAAAGAAATCTTTGCAGCTGGAATTTTCCGTGATCTTTGTTCTGTAATAGGATAATTTAGACGCCTTTTACTATGATTGTGACGTTCTTCCTAGCGGATTCATAGATTTGTTTATGAATAGTGAGTCTGGTGGAAAATCAAAGCCTCTCAGCTTTACGGTGTTCTCTTTAAGCATAGCGAAGCTGGTCCCTAATATTGCTATGCCAGGGAAAACACTTTTTAATTGATACTCTGCACTTGGTGGCTTGGGCATGTTTTTCTACCAATGAACGCAGGCAGTTATCTAGTTGTTCTGCTGTAGAAGGTAAGCAAGTTGTTAGATTTTCTTGGATGTCATGCATGAAAACATTAATGTAATCGAGGAGTTTTGATGTGTATGGGTTTCCAGGACAGTCAAAGTGAAAGTTGAAATCTCCAAGAATAATGGATCTCTATGACTTATGCTGCTTTAGAGATACAAATACAGTATGAAATGTGGGATGTGTCTTAATATTGTATCAGATTAGTTGTATAATTAATAACTATTAAGGAGCTTGCATCTATAGTATCTGCTCGAAGTGTTATGCGTTACCATAAACGTAAGTGTCATGTGTCAGGTTTTACATGAATATACTGAATTAATATTTTGCAATTAGCATCACCTAAATATCAAGACAGTAATTAGCAGGCTGTGCGTGTCTCTGTGTGGTATTTGGATATTTCAAAGTAGTTTTTTAACAATTGTTCAGTGATATCGCTTTGAGGTTTGCAGCATGGGGGTTTATTGTGATGTCACGCACTGGGGCATGCCGCAAAGAATTAATTCAATTTTAAACATGAAGACATATTCGTGCTTGTGGAGGAGAACGTTACGAATCAACGGTAAATTATAAGGACTGTCATAATGACAATTCAACATCTCTGTCATCTGATACTTGCAGAGTCGTAAATTTATAACTTTTCTTAAGGGGAGAATGACAATCACAATTATAACATTTGCGTGTGTATGTGTGCCTGTGATTCGGATTTTTAACGTAGCTTTAACAAATGTTCAGTCATATCGCTACGATGTTTGTAGTAAGTTTATAGTGATGGCTGTCATAGGGGCATCATGATAGTACCATATTTATAAATCGGTCGGAATTCGAACCCGAGATCTCCCGCATCCAAGGCGGAATCTCTAACCGCTAGATCACCTGGGTAGTCCGTAGTTAGCAGCCAGTTTAACTTTAATATCAAGGCAATAATGAGGAGGTAGTCGAACGTAAATATCAATGCAATATTTTAAATGTAGTCAAAATGTAATATGAAGATAATAGTTTGGAGGTAATGTAACTTTAATATCAAGACAAACGTGTGTAGGTAGCAAGGCTTTACTATCAAGACAATAGTTTGAATGTAGTCTAAATTTAATCTGTAGACAATAGTTTGCAGGTAGTCAGACTTTACCATCAAGGCAATATCCTTCGTCATCGCGGCCCACATCCTAGGCAAAGGAAACATCTCTGGCTTTTCTGAAGTGGCAATTTATCTCCGGAGCAACAATCAATCGAAGTGATTGAAGCAATTGGAGCCACTTGAAGAAGTCTAGAGCTCGTATAACTACAGGTACTGCTATAGTGATTTAGATGCGATCTACAATATTTTAGCGAGACACCATTTATAAAAGCAAAATAGACAGAAGGGACTTGAATCAATACGTGCTATCCAATATACATGTAGCTTATATGTTATTCATTGTAAAGTATAGATTTTGTCTTAGAAGAGATGTTCAAAACAACTCGAGTTTACGAAATTAAAATAGTTGCTAATCATCAAAAGATTTTAAATTCTGAGCAGCTATGTTTTCTTAAAACAGTTGGATTAAGTCGCGCATTCGTTTGAGATCACGAACCAGTTAAAAAATACCCGATTTACACCTAATGTGTGTTTTGTATGTTGTCCAGTTTGATCATAGTAACTTTAACGACACTCTGGTTGAAACTGAAACCATGGGGTTATAGTGTGTGTGTGTGTGTGTGTGTGTGTGTGTGTGTGTGTGTGTGTGTGTGTGTAATTGTAAGGCAGCAGATATGTCAGTTATCCTGGGGCATAAATAACTGTGTTGTCAAATGATCAGTTATGTATCTAATTTTCGACAAAGTTAAGCACGAAAACCAAAAGATCATGTTCTGATCACAAGTTTTCGATCGAATCTAAGCTTCCAGAACCACGTTCTGTATTTGAAAATGTAAACGATAGTTGTGCTTTACCAGTTCCTATATAGAACTGTCACTTAGCATGATATACAGCACTCCCACCTGATATAAAATTGATTGTTGAAATATAATTAGACAAAATATGAATCTAGTGGAGAAACCTGAGCCTGTTCTTGCCGGTGAGATGAATACGGTTTGGATTTGACTGATGTCAAACTTCAGAAACACAACGGACCATAAGTTCTAAATATTGAAAAATCTTTAGTTCTAATTTCCGATAAAGTCGCGTAGTGTGTTATGAATTGTATTTGCTCGTTACCCACCTCAGAAAATCTAAGCTTTTCCAAGACATCAGTTTCAGCATATTAACCGATGCATGTGATAGTTTTAAATGATGAAAGTATGAACAGTTCACATAGAAGGTCCATTGCTGCCTGATTTGAAGCGCACAAAAAAATCTCTGAGTGAAAATACAATTTCACTTCAGTGTAATTTGACTGATTATAGAATAAATTGCTCGGCAATTTCATTCTGAAAGCCTGAATAAACTCTCATCAGTAGGCTATTTCTACATAGCGAAATAAAATAGATGTAAATCGATTATGATATTGTTTTGCAGCACAAATCAAAGCACAACAAGTTTTAATTAACAGAATCAGTCACAATATTGAAAATCAAATGAAAGCACGACAAGTTTGGAAACAAATAAAAAGAAACTAATTTTGAGATTTGAATCTGTCTATGTAGTGTCAGTTTCAAGCGTGCCATAATCAGGATTTTAAATTGTATTTGTGTAATAGTTCATTACATTTCTGTACATTGCTAGCGTCATGCATTATTACGATTTTATTGTTGTAAAGGAAAGTAATAGAAAAGAGCGAAAACCAACACGTTTTTGCAGTTCATCAAATAATGCATTTCCGTATTGTGAAAATGCAAACATATACCTTACTGTATTGGGAATTAAATCCCAAAACGTCATATAATTTCGAACATAAGTCTTAATGACTAAAGTTCGGAGTAAACGTTAATGGTATTCTAAAATAAAGCCAACGCTGATAGTATTGAGGTGCCTGTGATGGCCGTAATGACCCCGTGACATCCCAACAGTCAGTTTTTGAATCCCAATGAAGCAATACATTTTTGAATTTCAGTTTAAATCGATGTCTCCATTTCCAAGAATATTATTTCTGAGTATTCTGTATTTCCACAGAAGAATACTTGAATTAAATAATTTGAATAAATAACTTCAAGACCAAATTAAATATTGGACACAACAATAATGCAACTGATTCTGGTCAGGTCTTACAAAACGAATAAATAATATTTATATAAACAATTTAATTTTTTTAATATATTTATATACTTGACTATTGGTCACAATCAACATTTTCAATTCAAAGAAACTAGTATGTAATGGTAAATTTAATTGTGGAAGGTTTCAAATGTATATAAGACAAAATGTTTATTATAATTTGAATGTCTGGCACTACAATTATAATATACAATGTAGTAAACAAATCAATGATCTAAACCTGCTTGTGGAATTTTCAATGTTCCGGACTCAGATTAAGAGAAACGTGTTGTTTACGAAACCCGAAACTAAAATCATCGGTTCAGGTCAGGTAGCTTAAAGAAGCAGAATCGCATCTATGTAAATGATTTCCTTTTCAACTTTGTATACTTTTGCATGCTCTGCTTAATATATAATGCATAAAGGAGATCTATTCAAAAATGGTTCGGTAGTAAAGTGAAAACGGAGTATTTCTGACTTTTCTTTTCATAATGGACATGAAGACGGAAAACATCGATTTCCATAGAAGTTCCCATTCTATCGTTACCTGAGCATGGAATGAACACATTCATCACCACTGTGGCGATAAAACTTTTTCTTCGATGCATTTATATATCCCACTCAAATATACACTAAGGAAATTATTTGTAACTTCGAGTTCGACCGTGCGTTTTCGCGGACTTTTTTAATGAATTAAATGATTTGAAAAAATTAAGTGAAATATGCACGCGACTAAATGTCTGGGGCTGGTGCGGCCACATATCGTCTTGAGCAATTGGCTTACCGTATTTACTCGCTTATAAAACAAGTCCAACTGAAATTACACTTATTCTGATTGACCGAAACTTAATGCGCATGCAAATCTGTGTTTTGCAATTTGTTATGAGGAACGAGGGAGCTGGACCCTGATCAGAAGGCGCATTATGCTACGAATGGGCAGAATCTTTGTTATTTGCTGTTTGACTATATGCTTATAAGCGAGTACAGACGGTAATCATCTCGCAGTTGTGTCAATCATCTTGAATCATTGGAACTAGCCAGAGTGCAATGTTAAGATGAGATTCACATTTTCGCTTGCGCCGCTCGACGTGATTTTTGGCTTTTTGTCTGGGGTATTGTGTGTTAGTGAATTATGCAAAAGCGACAGTGCTGCCTTCAGATGGAAATATTTTAATCCATTAAAAGATAGACTATTCATATTTGTACTTTTGTCAGATCGTTATCATTCTTGTGAGATGGTTGATTTTCCGCCAGGATGAAACCATTCGCATTAATATATACGATACTAGGCGGAACAAATACAACGGGAAGTTTCAACTGAACAAGGCCATAATAAACATTGCACAGACTATGGTTTTCATGAACCGTTGTATTAATTGTGTTCTCGCAATGTGTTCAGCATACGCAAAAGTATTAACATTAGTTCCTATTGCTCATAGACAATAGGTCAGGAATCTTAGCTACTTACTCCAGTAATTTTTCTTTATAGTAGCCAATTTTCCACCTATCCACTTAAATAAACGGACATATTCATTCACTATGTTGACATAATTATGAATAATACGTCTTAAGGCGAGAAATACGTCAACTCATGCAAAATGCAAGTCGAAATATCCATTAGCTTATGTCAACTTAATCACAGGATAATTTTACCAAACGTTGTTAATATCTACTTATCTGTGATGGTAATCTTTATTCTACCTATCCACTTAAATCAGACGTCGTAGTCATTCACATTTGCCGAAATAATTATAAATAAGTCGTCTTCAGAGGTGGAAATGGCTGAATAAATAAATTGTAAGGCGTTATAGCGACTTGTCTGTGTCGACTTATTAACAGCAGAAGTTTAATAGGTCATGTTAATGCTACCACAAGCCATCCGTTGTAAGCACTTGAATTATTCAATTAAATCGATTTAATGTTGAAAAGTAGGTGACTGTTTAGGTGCGTTTTGAGAAGAAATAGGAATACTCCAGGTTGTTACCGCGTTTTCTTGTCTTGATGATTTTTGTTACGAGTTGCAAATAGTGATACAGTCCGTTGTTTGATTTGTACAATAATAATCTTGTACTTCGAGGCACCGATTATTTTCTTTTGTCAGCTGCATGCTTAAACATTTGGAAACATATGAATCGCTACTCTGGTTACGATTGCAGCAGCACATAAAATGTCAAGGTTGTGTGGAATAGTGTTGGGTTAAGTGCTTGCAGGTTAGGACTGGGGAAAATATCGTTGCGCGGAAGCAAGTGAGTTCATGGATTTTGCAAAGCGTTTGTTTTCCTATCTTCCGTTTTAGAAATTTGTCTAATTTACAATGTCTCAATGGATATTGTGACTTTTACTGACCAGCATACCTCTGATCCTATATGTTAGTACAAAGAGTAAATAGCTTGTTTCCATTTTTGTTTCTTTTTCTTAAATTTAGTCATAAAACTCGCAGACAATTCCCTTTTGAAAACACGTAATAAACAACAAATAAAATTCATTTATTCATCTATTGATATTGTAAGCGAAAGTACGATTGTTCGTATGTTTTCAACGTAATGGTCTAATAGTTTCTATAGACGTAGGTTGCCGTCCTGGTCCGTCAGCGAAAGGCGCAGATGCAGAGACATTTATAATGCAAGC
Source organism: Unio pictorum (assembly GCA_030141615.1). Taxonomy (NCBI): domain Eukaryota; kingdom Metazoa; phylum Mollusca; class Bivalvia; order Unionida; family Unionidae; genus Unio; species Unio pictorum. The sequence continues at coordinate 11,685,756 of JARLTB010000147.1, read as the reverse complement.
TGACAGGCAGAGGAGTTGTGAATACTAGGAAAACACCTGGATTCTGGTCAAGAATAGAGCTATAGGGTATGCAGTCAGAACGAGTCCATGAACCGCCATAAAGGTTGGCGCATTCTCCAGTTTTTTCTATGTCAATCGATAGGCAGCTGTGCAGCCCTCTATCGCTGCGGAAAGGGTTGACTCATTGGCAACAATTCTAATCATTGTACCATCGCCATTTAGGACCGTAATCTGCCGCTGAATTTCGTTTTTAATGGCGTCTGTTTAGTAGGCAACATGTGGAAGTTTACCGTATTCCAGGTGGTTCCACTGTCGGAGGAAAACACAAAAGTAGTGTTAGCCGAAACGCCGGTGAAAGACTGGGAGCAGATGTAGGGTCAACAAAAGTAGACTCGTATAGACACCAGCGCAATCCCAATGTCGCGGACCCTGGGGACCTCCATTGCCGTCTGTAAGATTATACTAAACGCTGGATTTTGTAACTCGCTTTTGGGTCGCTGGCATGCTCTTCACAAACCCTATTGCAGGCCGATACGTCGTTGCCTGATAGATTTAGCATTTTCGTAGTCGTTTTGTTCTGTTTGTATCCATTCTTCGTTTAGACAGTTATTTCATAGTACATTAGATTCATACACGTCGTATTAAATCTGTATATACAGCAGCGTACATGATATCATACTTTACTAAAGTATTGGCTGGTGGCGCTTCATTCGTTGCTTATTGCAATGCACGTGTAACCAACCCGGAAAGATACGTTGTCTCGAGTTGTTTGGCCAGCTTGTTCTTGCTGCTTTAGCAGAGATTCGCGCTAGCACTTTCAGCTGATTGCATTTAGGTTGACTCTAGAGCAGCAAAAGTTGTTTTTGTTTATGGCTTTATGTATTTGTTTATTGTTTTATTATGGCTCATATTTATACAGCGTTTGTACTGCTGTTTGTTATTTGTGCCTGCACTCACACTTGAAATGTTCATTGACCTGAACTATCATGCGTAGACATATACAATTTTCTCTTCCATAAACGTCTCAAATACAGTGCTACTTGACTGCGTTTTCCCTCTTCGATAAACCCATTTTAGAGTGGTACTAACATTGCTGTTCGCAAAGCAGACGCTGTCGGTAGTATTTCGCACGTTTGTGGTGCAGTAGTTGCAATAACAGTCCAGTAGGCTGAAACAAGGTACATAATTCCTTGTTTTTTGTCGAGGAAATCAGGTTTCAAAACAATACTTTGTGCCGGCCATTAGGAAAGTTCCGCCACCACTTTAAATATGTCACAGGAGATTGGGTAGCGGTGATCCAATGGCGCATGCCAGTTTGTAGTGTGATGAGAAATATGCGGAAAGGAGGCGTTGCTAGATTCCGCTGAGTCTATTCTAACCTAGTAACAAAAATTCAGCTGTTGGCTTGGATGCTTTGAGTGTTTATTCAAAAAGGATTTTTTATTCTTTAGTGAATTTAATTTATTTTTTCAATTACTGAATTAATGTGAGAATTTTGCCATGTCAAGGGATCATTCTATTCACTACAAACTGCTTACGTTTTATTTTCGTTAAGTTTTGGTTTTTACTTTTAATCTTTTTCTTGTCTTAACAGCTTCAGTTCAACACGTTCTGGGAATAAAAAAATATTTTGGTATCAAAGTGACTTTCACCCTCTATATGATTTACTTGATTAATAGTCACTTTAATTCAATTTATAATAGATGATATAACAGTTTTGTGTAATTGAAAATAAATTTGATACTCTTGGTATTTTTAAATATTAAAACAACTGAAGGCTACGTTCCAGTTTTAATGAACAATTTACATAAATTATGGAGTGTTACCGTCTTTTGACCAAGGGGTTTAAAATAAGGAAACGTGATGTTGACGCTAGTTATCATTTATTGCCATTGCTAGTTTTTGAGTAGATAGAAAGCTAATCAAAATTATATCCCATATCTTTCAAAGTGATCATTCAGGTCATGTAACTATTTAATCGGACAGATACATTTCTGAAGTTTCCATTCGTGAGGTCCCTTAAGAATTTTCAGGGAGATGTTAACACGACTTATATGAAATAAACCAATGTTATGGGATCTATGGGCATGTATCGCCCGTCTCTACAATTACACGTTTACCACCCAATTTGTAATTATTTGACTGCAGTGCTAATCCCTCCCATTCCCTACTGCCTCGGTATGCTAGTCTATGTAGGTGTGTGCTGTTTTCCTTGCAATTGTAAAGCCTATTTGCTTAAGAAGGACAACTTTTAACGATCACCGTGTATTTACGAAAATAATTAATTAGCAGTTACAAGATGGTGTATACTCAACTTTAAGCTTGTATGAATGATTCGAGATTTAGAAAAAAAGACTAGGCTGGTTGATAACTATTTTAGAGCGCATCGGTCTGTGTTCCATTAGTTCTTTAGAGATGTATAATTCAATAAATTGCACGGACTCTTAACATTTAGCAAACATTTTCCCCTAGAGTGACGAATTTCTTCTCTTATCTTTGACATGCCTTGCGACGTTTGTATTTAAGTGCATTTTCATGTCATCAGTAAATAGCTACCATACGTTGCCATAGCTACCATACGTTCCCATAGCTACCATACGTTGCCATCAAAGAGAAGCTTACTTAACGAATCGGCGTCTGGAAAAATAATGCAGCAGATTTTGCGCAAAATAACAGGAATATTATTCATGACGTCTGTTTACTATAAATGCTATTCTCAAATCAGAAAAAGAGCAAATGATAGTTTGCTTTACAAGCGCAATAACAAGCACTAGGTTCTTTTTCTGAAAATATTCTTTTCAATAAATATCTTCCACCAATGTCTGCTTTTCAAAACAATAATAATGCAGCTCAGAAGAAATAAATCAAAAGCTGTAAAAGATGTTAAGGGGATAGGGTTCACAATAGTTTACAAGTGGACTTTTCATTCCGACACAACATAGGATATATTTTTTCTTTGTCTGGCACGAAATCTTGTACGGGTATGATCGTCACAATTCCTTTCCCTTTAACATACTTTTCAGTCATGTTAACATGTTAATGTATAATAAAGACATTCTCTCATACAAAATTCGTGTAAAATTTACAGATAAATCCTCAAACATTGAAAATATATTGATATTGATACTTCTACTACTGCTGCAACTACTACTACTACTACTACTACAATTATTATTTTTATTATTATTATTATTATTATTATTATTATTATTATTATTATTATTATTATTAATTTTTTTATTCACCTTGTCAGATCCCTCTTCCCCTCCCCCCACTATCAGCCTATAATAATGACTCCCTTGTTCCTATCTTTGCAATCACGCATTTATTAAACGTTACAGTCGATCAAGATAACGGAACAAAGAACAATTTATAACACTGTTTCGACATTAAATGTTAACTTGAACATTTCCTCATCAGTCATTTGAACTTAGCAGCGTGCTCGACAACACGTTCAAAAAGACTTGTCGCATTTTATTTTACACTTAAAATTGAAATTTCGAGTCATATTGTGAATGAACGATCATTGCAACAACCTTTAGATTTGGTCTAGACTGAATGGATTTTTGTGTGTGTGGATGTATTAGCTGTGTCAATTCCACACAAAATACCTATGCTTGTGGTTAGAACAGGGAGGGACGTGTCCTGACTTAGCTATATGTGTGTCATTGAATGTTTGGAATCATAATGTGGGAAATAATATGAACTATTTCAATTGTAATTATCAAAATGACGCTTCTATCAAACGTCTTCAGCTGCATTTTACTCTACGAATTTAGCAGTTATAAAATTGTATATCTCTGATAGATATACGATAGTCCTTGCCCTAAGTATGCTTTCATATGCTATATTTACATACCCTAGAGCACATGTCATAGTCGGAACCATTCTAATAAGAAAATTACGAATATTTATCCTAAATAACTGTTTAAATTATCAGAATGTGAATATCAATACTGCGTCTCACCTTTGTTGAGGTCATTGCGAATATAATAATAATAATAATAATAATAATAATAATAATAATAATAATAATAATAATAATGATAATGAGAACTTTGTATAGCGCCTAATCATTAGAAGCTCGATGCGTTTTACAACATCTATAATGATATGACTATACAAAAACCAAAACAAAACACACCATTAAACTAGAAAACAAAAATGATTTTGAACATATTTAAGATAGGAAACATTATTAGGTCTTTAAGTTTGTTCTTGCAGTCAGAAAGGTTAATTTTATGAGCACTCTTGAAACAGATCACTGTGTGTTTGTGTCAAATTTCAATGGGCGATTCGTTCCACGTTGCTGGTCCCTGATATGTAGATGAACGTTGTCCATATGACTTCGTTTTCGTAGCGGTAATAATGAGTATACGATTGTCAGAAGAGGGGCGTATGTATATTGCTGGTGTGTACTCATGGGTGAAGACATATATGTACATTGGACATAGGAAATATTTATTTTTTCTTTGTCTGGGAGGTGTGCTCTGATCATGGTACTCTAAGGATGATATGTGCAGCTTGTTTTGAACTTTTTGAAGTTGCTGGAGTAGATATTGAGACGAACCAGACAGAATGGATGTACATTAGTCAAGTCGTGAAAGTACTAATGAACACACAAATGTTTTAGTGCCATCAACTGAAAGATATTTGCGAATGGAGCTGATGCGTCTCAGCTCAAGATATGTAGCCTTGCATATGTTCATGACACGTTGGTGTGATGTGAGAGTACTGTCTAAAGTAACACCTAGGTTTCGTACTCACCGTGTGAATTTAATGTTGGTGTTCTTGATATTTATTGCTTGAGGTAAACGATGTGAATGAGAAAGTCTTTGTGTTGTAATCAGAATAGCCTTAATTTTACCATCATCCATATGCGGCTTATAACATGTTATCTATGATTTCACATACAAAATGCACATAGATGGTATCATCAACTTCAGTTGAGTGGCTAGACTTGTATATTTGGATGTCATCAGCGTACAATTGGTGAAACACTGGCTGAGTGTATACTATGAAGAGAACAGGTCCAATAAGAGACCCAAATGGAATTCCATTTGCAGATACAATTTTTGCACTGTTGACTCAGCAGGACTCGAACCACAGTAAGGCTATATTGTGAATGCCAAATACATGATGGAGACGGAGAAGTAATATATCATGAACTATTGTGTCAAATGCTGCAGTCAAATCTAGGAGGGCTAGGAATGTAATCAGTTTGCAATCCAAAGCAGAGAGAATGTTATTAACTACCTTCAGAAGAGTAGTTTCAGTACTGTGGCAGGGGCGATATGCAGACTGTACATTGCTAAAAAGGCTGTTTGAATTCAGACAATATACAAGTTCGATTAGAACAACCTTCTCTAAGATTCTTTATATGAACGGGAGATTATAAACTGGGCGGTAACTCTTTTAGTCGTTATGGTCGGGGGTTAGTTTCTTCAGCAGAAGCTTTACAATAGCAGGTTTGAAAAATGATGGGAAATCTTTTGATGAGAGAGTGAAGCATTAATAACATAAGTTACTGAAGGCAATATGGGGTCTAAGCACTCAAGCAATAGTGATGTTGGAATTGGATTAAGTTCACGTGACTTTGGTGCAATCTTCATCACGATTGTCCGTACTAAATCCATAGAGACCGGTTCAAATGCTGGTAACGGTTGGCGTTGAAATTCTGTATCGTAACTGTATGGTGACGACGAGTCATTTGAAATTTTGTTGTCAAGCGTATCTTTAATTGTTTGTACCTTGTCACGGAAGAAATTTGACAACAGTTCCGGAAGGTCTACTGGAGAGAAGATAGTTGGAAGTGGAGTATATTTGTTCCTTGACATTAGTTTGTTAGTTTTTCCTAAGAGCTCCTTGCAGCTGGAACTTTCCGTGATCTTAGCACTGTAGTGGGATAATTTGGCTAAATGGACTATGTTTGTGACGTTCTATTTAGCGGCTTCATTCATGTGCTAATGAATACTGAGTCTGGTGGAAAGCCAAAGCCTCTCCGGTTTACGGCGATCTCTTTTAGTAGTGCGAAGCTGGTACCTAACACTGCTATAACACGGAGAACACTTTTGAATTGTTCTCCTGTACTTGGTGGCTGGGGCATGTTTTTCAAGCAATGAACGCAGGCAGTTGTCGAGTTGTTCTGCTGTAGGTTCTAAACAAGGTGTTACGTTTGCTTGGATGTCATGCATTTACTTCGTTCTATTTATCATACGGAGGTTTCTCTTAGTAGCAAAGAAAGGTGGAGGGTAAGTGACTGATATGTCCAGATGGCATATAATGCAGAGGTGATCTGATGCAAGTTCGTGGGATACAAGGGTGGATCGTAGAATATTATCATCAGGTCTTTGAAGAATGGAGTCTAAAATGTGACCATGTTTATGGGTGGGTTAGTTAAGAAACTTTATTTTTGGTTGAAAACATGAATGGAATCTAGTAATTTTGATGTGTATGAGTTTCCAGGATAGTCAAAGTCCAGGAGTTTGGAAACTTGAAATAAAGAGATTCAATCAGCTTGTTTTTTTTCTGTTAGGAAGAGGGCGGTAGAGGCAGAAAAAAATCGTTTGACCTTTGTGAATCGACTTGCAATTGTATATAATATGCATGCATTCGCCTAGAAAGGTTTCAAGTGTGACTCCGTAAACTCGTCCACATTGTTCACTTTATCATCTTTACTTTTAAATAGTAGAAACAGACGTTTTAGTTCATTCCCAAACAAATCTAATAACTGAAACCTAAAGTCTACTACATGAGTATACTTCTTTTTTGCAAAGAAGTTCCTGATATACTATACTATATTTAAGCACAAGTATTGGGCACGTGCGTACATTATAAAGTTGTTCATTGACAATGTACATTTGTCGAACAAACAAGGAGTAAATAATATTTCTTTTGCTACATGACGGTTTCGTATTGCATTTGGCATACACCTTATTCGCCTAGTATACCACAAACTGGTGACTAAGTTATTTGCCATTTGTCATTTCCCCCTTTTTATGTTGTTTCTTTCAATAAAAGAATCTCGTAGGTGGATTTGGGTGTAGAAAGTCACGACCTGATCTTCCGGGCTATAACATTTTGTTTTCTTCCTTGTCCATTATTCTTGATGGGATATTACAAAAAAAGTCAGTGGCTGAGTGGTCTAAAGCGCTCTCCGTTACGGATCACTGCCATCTCGCCTCTGTCGGCGTGGGTTCGAGTATAATATTCGGCTAATGTAGTTATGTGATAAAGCTTGCCAGTAGCTTCTCGTTGGTCGGTGGTTCTTTTCGGGGGTTTTCCCGGGTTCTTCCTCCACCAATAATACTGGCCGCCATGTATAGCCTATCGTGTGTTGAAAAATGGTGTTATACCCTGCAACAACAAAAAAGTGTCCGAAATGAAACTAGCAACCAGTAATGGTTCTTGTATTCTAAAAAAAGATTTATGCGTCATAGACGTCAAAATCTCGTTAGGCAGCAATATATTCTGACAAATGATGAGCTCCGAGGAGCATGTATTCATTCCTTACATAAGTTATCAAAAACTAAGATCATCTTCTTAGATAAAGAAAAATAATGTTCTATGGATTATATTTGAAAACTGGATGAAACAAACATTGCCTTAAACATGGATTGAAAAATTTCCAGTTAGACGACTTTATAGGAAAGACATTCATTATACATGTATTCATTACTATGATATACTTAGTGCACGTAGTTATGCCATTATTCTTGTATATGTCAGGCAAGGTTCTCAAATACTTTGTTTGACTGCACATAAAGGCTAGTGATCAATGAAAATCCTGCATGAGTATGCGTCTAGCAATCACAAACTGATTTTTGTGTTAAAAAGCGAATCTTAGCACACGCTCAGACCTGTATAAACCTCTGCCATGCGTTAAAGCGCTAACTATTCTTTTATTCCTACGTCGATTTCAACAATCCGAATATGTATTTCTGTATGTATACTAAACTTTAATAAGACGTCGAAGTGAGCCTAAAAGAACATACGTTGTTTAAATCGATGAAACGACGACGTCCTTCGAATTCGAGTTCTGAGTAGTGATTTGGGAGTTTACGGCTCTTTCCCTTATCGGTTCCTAATTTATGAATACAGCTGTATGTTGCTTGAGAATGGACTGTCAAGCGTAAGACCGATAAATCAGCCCTTCGGCCGTGATAATATTGATTTTCGGATCAGTAGCTGATATCACCAATTCATTAAAAGCTGCAATTATCTGCATGCGAATTTGGATGCACACATCGGCATATATTGTATACATTTACTGGTATTTCTCGCTTTGCAGCTACCGTCGGCTGCAGGGTTCGCTTGGTGACATGCTGATTGTATATTTGCGGATGAAATCATATGTTTGATGACTTGTAAATCAAACACCGAATAGCACAACCATCTGTCCTGTGTCCACAATTTCGCGCTTGATATGAATTTTACCAGTTACCGGTGTGTGACTAAAGTGTACGCAGATTGGTTCCGGAAAGATTTGCATGCAGCAAAATTGCACATTTCAATGAACAGGTCACATCAGATCCACATATCGTCCATCATTATATCGAAAAAAATTTGTGGATCTAATTTATCGGACAAGTCAAGCACATGGAAAATAATGCATTAAGGTTCCAGCAAAGTACTTATCGTTATGTTTGACATACCTGTGTACTCCGTGCTAACTAGGTTCCAAATAGGCGTGCACAGCTAAATTAACACAGTGATTATGTACACACTATGTGGCTCACCTTGAAGTACATTACGGTATAGTGATTAGTTTAACCTCCACATTATAGCAGTTCGTGTGGTTTAGTAAAGTCGTAATTCGTTTATTGAACGAATCCCAAAATTATAATGGATGCCGTTCATTCATTCATTCATTCATTCATTCATTCATTCATTCATTCATTCATTCATTCATTCATTTGTTCATTCATTCCTTAACTTATTCAATTATTACTTAATTGCACAGCATTACATATTTAACACTAATAATCGCAATAAAACAGTTAATTACAAATGTATAATAGTACAAGGTTTTGATTAGTCTAGGATATAATCAATAGTCCTTTATTTTATTTAATTTAATATTATGCATTTAGTTACTAAGTAAATAATTTAGATAAAATCAATCAAGAAATCAATCAAGCAATTAGTATTCAACCTATATTGCATTTCATATAATATTAATTGTTACCGTATCTATACCGGATATATATATATATATATATATATATATATATATATATATATATATATATATATATATATATATATATATATATATATATATATATATACATATACACGCTCAGTGCGAATTCACGGCAGAAATATCGCCACTTTTATATGTTTTTAAATATATATATACACGCTCAGTGCGAATTCACGGCAGAAATATCGCCACTTTTATATGTTTTTAAATATCTTATTTTTTAATTAAAGTTTTGTTGGTTCTAATTTCCTGCTAAAATTATGACACAACACCTTTTAATATGTTAACTGAAACGAATATTTTATTTTAATTTTAATTAATGCAAGCTATGTAATCAGAGGTATTGAGGGAGTAAGAAAATAGTTAACATAAGAGTTTTTAAAGTTTACAAAGACAATTAATAAAGCTTGAAAATGACAATTTATAAGCTTGAGGTTGTATATCTTATAAGAAAGATCTAACACATTCAAACACATGTCGACTAATAACCAAAGCAAAAATACCCTGCTATAATGTTATCAAACTAAAAGGGACCAGCTCAAATCAACCTGATAATATCAATCTCATAGCCATTGCATGAACGTATCATTAAACATTTATTGTTTTATTTTCTTTCTAAAGAACATTTAAATATTGTAATTTTTTTGTTTAGGTTTGTTTTTGGATAATTCTGCAGTTGTGACTAATATATGTATTAGTCACAACTGCAGAATTATCCAAAAACAAACCCTTTTAAAATTAGAACGGATACATTTTGTGTACAAAATAAGTTTGTTTTGTAACGGTTCACGTTGAGCGGTGCATGATATAACTAAACCTAAATTTTCTTTAAAATACACTATCAAAAGAGCACTTTTGTAATTCGGTGTAAATTCCATTTAACTCTGCTTTAAATGCTCAGTTAAATGGAATCGAGTTCACGTCCCCTAAATGGTTAAAGCGTGCGCCTCGGATGCGGGGGGTGGGGGTGTGTGGGTCGAGAGTTTGAACCCGGCTGGGTCCTCTCAAAAGATTTATAAAAATGGTAAAACATCTGCCTCGTTTGGCGCTCAGCATTAAGAGGTTAGTATTAGGACTGGTCGACCTGGTGGTGTCAGGATAATGTGACTGAGTGGGACATGATGCTGCATGTTCATGGCATGATGCCACATTGTTAGAAATCATTATAAACTGCAGCACTGCATAAATTGCAGTGATATGACTGCGGCAGCTGTTAGTACCATTTTATAAGTATTTGGTATGACTCGGCTATGGTTACTGTGCCGTAAAATGCCTAGCGAAAATTAAACTTTACCATCATGTACAGTCTCTGGTTACCTTCTCTGAGAGGTAATTTTAACTCAGACTGAGTGATACCGACAATCGTCAGATTTGGCTTTCTTCGAAGCCAGTATCTTTACGCTTGTTATCTTATTTGTAGTAAATTTATGAACAAATTAGTTAGCGCATGTAGGGCCCAGTAATTGTTACAAATACTGCGCTGATATCCCGCTATAAATGCAGACAAGTTCTGAAAGTTTGAATGAAGTGATTTGTATATGATGTTTACATCAGATTTTAGCCAGATGTTTACATAAAAACTAAGTATTTGAAAGTGTTGGAAATTTAGATTGATGACGGATTGAAATGACATAAATGACTAAATGTCATAATGTATCGATGAGTTTGCTATAATTGCTGCGGACCGCTACGACGCCTTTCGATCCTCTTCCTCTCATGCGGGAGGTCGAGTCATACCGAATCATTATAAAAATGGTACAATCATGACACTAAATATTTGCGACATGATGCCAATGTACTCGACATCAATTTAAACTACATCACTGCATACATTGTAGCGAGACTGGAACATTGTTAAAGGTATGTTTCAATCCAAACCACACACACACACACACACACACACACACACACACACCTGCTGCGCATTTTGTGAGCTCCTTTTCTAGATGTCAAAATAAATAAGTTATATCAAAATATAGAAGCTAATGAGAGTCAATATGGAGGGGTTTTCATCTACAGTGAATAGACTACTGTACAAAACAAATCCTTCTTCTTTTAATAAAAAGATATGCTCGTTCCAGATGAAAGAAATCCGTTCTCTAGGAAAACATAGACATATACTTGTTATGAGACATATTGCTTTGTGCTGAGAAATCAGTCTTTCATAGCACGACTCTCTCGCCTGTGATCTTGCTTATATTGTACAATTGATTACACATGTTTTGCTCGATGATGAACAACATGTAGCTGTATTAAGGTTTCAAGTTCCATTAAAATCCTGCTCCTAGAAAGCAGGCAAGTTGTGCCAAAAAAAAAAAAAAATTAATTAAAAAAAAACGTGTATGAAAGATTCAAGATAAAGAGGTGCGGTTGATATAATTTACATCTATACATTTACTATGTTATGAGGTTGATATAATTGACATCTATACATTTACTATGTTATGTACATCTATACATTTACTATGTTATGTTCTTTCCATGACAGTTTTAAGGGGATTATCAGGATATAACCTCTGTTGGGATGCTGAATAGTTTGCCAAGAAACTAGTTACGAGCTATTTGATTCCATATGTTGGCAAATCAAAATGTGTCTGCTTTTGGCCTTATTGCAGACTATAAAGGAATAGTCTAGATGTTTCATGTAATTCAATGAGTTTGCACGAAGAAATGGACTCTGTGATGGGTCTTGCTAATTTCAGCACATTTTTCGCAGATTCTTGGTAATGCTCATTTTTACATATTAAGACTAATATTTTCAGTCATTTACAGTGATAAATTGTGTTATTAATATCGTAGAAATAGTGTGGCTGACACCTATCCACGGAAAAGGACAATCATACCTGCTAAAAATCTGGAAGATTATTCAGTACAAAAGCCAAAAACACACAATTGCTCAATTGTTGCAGAAAGAAGTTACTGTCCATATCATCCTCTTATATTGTTTCTTTGTCTAGGATTTCTTTCAAGACTGTCCACGAAATGCACGTCAATATTTATCTATTTTAGTGCGTTCAAAATCAAACTGCAATATAAATAAAGGCTCGACAAAATAACATCCCGGTGGAGGGCATTTACAAGTGTTTTGATTAAAAACAAACGATTGTGAAATAATGTTTCGGTCAAAATATGAATAACATGGTATTAATATGTAAAACAATCTTACATTGCTTGTTTGAAACTAATTACGCATTTAAAGGATATTTTGGTTGTAACGGCCTGCTAACATCGTTTTATTTAAGTTTACTATTTCGTGGCACACCCTAATTAGCGTGCGAGATGAACGACCAGAAGAATGAGTGTCCACAATCCTTGACGAAAAGCTCCGGTTCAGCATGTCTCTGTTACAAGCCAAATGCTCCGATTGCCCAATGGCGATAAGTACTTTCATGTGTTGATGCGCCGTAAACATAAAGGCAATCAACGCGAAAAATTACATCGGCCCAAAACATATACTAAATGGCTGTCTGAAATTTGTTTTAAAAAGATAAAAAGAAACGCTCAAATTCTGATCGGTATTATAAAACACGTGATTACATTTAAAAATTAAAATGTTTACACCTAAAAGATGTCTTCCGGAATATGGTGTTAACAAGGAACATTATATGTATTTATCATCACTCTATGATTTGGAATATATTGGAGAAATCAAACCTACAAATATAAGCTCGCTTATTGATACTAGTGTTTGAATAGTTAAATTGACGTGAACTTCAAGACATTAGATATAGAGCATAGATAAATTCATTAATTCTCGTATGTTTACATACTTTATCAACGTAACTCTATATATCCGTATTTTACAGGTCTGGAAGATGGCGGGAGCCGGATGGTGTTGTGCGGCTTTATTGTCTGTTCCAATGTTCTTCCTGTTCCATACAAACATCAACAAAAAAGGTGTAACAGTCTGCGAAAACATTTTTCGCGATTTGTCCTTATCATACCGACAGGCGTTCTTGACCTTCATTGCCATAGTTGTCTTTTTCATTCCACTGGTAATTCTAGTTGTCTGCTACACAAGAATATTCGTTAAGATAGCAAGGAAAGCAAACGAAGGAGCTCGTAATAAACGAACTAGTTTGAAATCTGGAAAGGTTCATCTGCAGAGTACACCATCCAGTTCACTTCCAAGGGCCAAAATCAAAACCCTGAAAATGACCTTTGTTATAATCTGTGTATTTATTGTCTGCAGCTTGCCCTATTTCATCGCGGAGATGATCATGTCTTACGGTGACTATTGTTTGATCTCAAAAGAGTTGGTTTCTGTTCTAGCTGGTTTGGCACCATCAAATTCAGCGACAAATCCTTTTGTTTTCCTGCTATTTAACGCAAACATAAAATGGATAAAGGATCTGAAAGCGTGTGGATCGAATAAAAGGAGTCCTCAGAGAGGATACGTGTATTCATCCACTAGCACGGCTAATACACATTACTATGTGCATGGAAACGGTGCTCAGATTTACCAACCTACTGCACGTGTCAATCACGAGCGTGTGCAAATGTACAGTGTGAACAGAAGTTCTTTGGTTGATCAAAGCATTCTTTCATAAACAATGTAACTCGTGTAACAAATGAAAGTGAGTTTGTCAGACGTTAGAGTGACCTAATATTATTTCATATGTTCCGTTACCAAGAACTGAAATTAAAAACGTTTGTGTGTCTTATTAACCGACTCCATCATATAAATGAAATGAAAAGTCTAATATAATTTTACAGTATCAAAATATTTAAAATTTCTATGACAAACGATATTTTGCCTGAGTTTCGTTTCGAATATTTTTCGATCACAGAAAATTAATGCTTACTCATATTCAACAACAATTTACAATTTTGATAACAATGAATACATCATTGGAGACATATGCATAGATAATGTTTATTATTGCATATATTCAATTATTCATGGCGGATGTATTTTAGTCTTCAAGTATTAGGTGTAAAATATCCGTACTACATCAGTGCATGTTTACATCTGCGTGAATATCCCATAAATCTGTCTAATTTTGCTCTGAAATTTATTCTTGCCTTAGTTCTTTGCGGCAGATTTGAAGACCAGTTTGACGCTAGCAATGGGTGGGTAGTTTATTAGACAGGCGTTTGTAGTTTATTAGAAAGAGGTTGGTAGTTTATTCTATGTGTGAATTATAATTGGTCGAGAATTAAGTTGCTAACTGTATAAAGAAGGTGAAACAAGATATGATGTATTGGTCAGTCTTATGCTGCGCTGATATTACTTTTATTCCAGATCCATTGCAAGAAACAGAAATAATTTAATGTTGGAATACAGTACTATACATTCTACAAAATAAGCTTACGAACTAGATGATCCAGTCGTGCTTGTATGCATTGTTATTTGTACATTATACGTATTCTGGTTTGATCACACGTTTCTCCTCGCAGTTTAAAATATGTATGAATTTAGTGATTGACATGTTTGTAAATATGCGCAATATACATACCCAGAATAGGTAAGATTTGGGAGCTGTTATTTCCTTGGTCAAGTCACAAAATATACCGTAAGGGACTTCGCTCTCGTAGCTCCAAGCCTTCATTAACTAGTATATTATATGGGCAAGTCACAAAATATACCGTAAGGGACTTCGCTCTCGTAACTCCATGTCTTCATTAGCTAGTGCATTATATGGGCAAGTCACAAAATATACCGTAAGGGACTTCGCTCTCGTAACTCCATGTCTTCATTAGCTAGTACATTATATGGGCAAGTCACAAAATATACCGTAAGGGACTTCGCTCTAGTAACTCCAAGTCTTCATTAGCTAGTACATTATATAATTCTCTTCATTCTAACTCACTTGACCTTTTACCGTTAACATCTAGTCGTTGATTTTAACTCCTATCATCTGACCATCAGACCAGGTCCTCAGATTTGACTAAACTAAACCAACGCCACTGGCCCGCCCACCAATCACCCTTACAGAAACTTTCGTTATGACACAGTAGTAAGAGTTATCTTTTATGAGATAAACAACTGGCTCATTAATCTTGCCTAGTGGCTGGCCTAGTGATTACTCAAAGAGTTATGAGCCAAATGTCTAGTTCAATCGTCATTAAACTCGATGTTCATAAAAAGTCTATGAGAGTTCCTGTTGGCTTTGGTGATCGTCAATTTTATTTTTGTAACAAAGAAAACATGACTATCTCAAATCCACACGTTGATGAACGTAGCGTCTGGCTCAGTGGTCGTATACTTGTTATAAAGGGAACTTGAGTCACTGGTAGTAGATGTTTTATGAGAGACACCTGGGTCAATTGGGGTCAAGATACATTTTGTAACATGGCTATCAACACTCCTCCAATATACCATTGACAACGAATACCATGTTAGCGTATATCTCCGAATTTTTTTAAATGTTACTTTTAACGGAAACTAAGATAAATATATTAATAAATAATGAAAATCAGCTTTAGACGACGTACAGGTAGTTTACTCAACCCTTGTCATGCAACACGGTTTAACAATAAATTTAAACTCTAGCCATAGAAGTTAGTATAGAAAATAATTTGAATATATTACATAGGAAATGAATATGTTACACGCAAATCGTTGTACGTATTCAAAATCATCACTTTAAAATATGGATTTCAGTTAATAGACATACGGCACAATGAGAAGTTTTGTCAGTAGTAATTAAACTTGGCAGTACAAATGGCATCACCAACATGTGACAAATTTGTATTCGCATTTAGAAAATATTGCTTCTTAAAAGACACTTTCAGAATCCAGATGCGAAATGATACATTCCATTGCTATACTATACAGCATTTAATGTAGTAAGACCACACTATTATTCTAAATAAATATTAATTACCTTGCAATAACGTTTTACGTCATGAATCGAAATATTTAGAATTGAATATTTGTCCCAATATAGAGTCACAAGACAATTAATAAGAAGCGTGGTGAAGAAAGATACGAAGAAGGAGAATCGCGAAATTGTGGATGGTGGTCCTTAGCAATATTATGCAGAAACAAAAGTACTAAAAGTAAGATAATGCAGTGGACTTATTTATTTCTTATAGATAACAACGATCTCACAAATGACGGAATAGTGCGACTGGGAATACTACTATTATAAATGGGAATACTACTATTCTATATGAGAATACTACTCATTTAAATGGGAATACTACTATTCTAAATGGGAATACTATTATTCTATATGAGAATACTACTCATTTAAATGGGAATACTACTATTCTAAATGGGAATACTACTATTCTATATGAGAATACTACTCATTTAAATGGGAATATTACTATTCTAAATGGGAATACTATTATTCTATATGAGAATACTACTCATTTAAATGGGAATACTACTATTCTAAATTGGAATAATATTATTCTATATGATAATACTACTCATTTAAATGGGAATACTACTATTCTTAATGAGAATGCTACTCATTTAAATGGGAATACTACTATTCTAAATGAAAATACTAGTTTTCTAAATAGGAATACTATTATTCTAAATGGAGCACTTTTATTTTATTATATCTGATTTCTTTTCGAGGTGCTCAAGTACAAATATAAAAAGTGTTACGACGTTTATTTAATTTCTTCTAGTTGTTCCAATGTTCGATTGTTCCAGTCACATTAAAAAGTTTCGAATCGCTATTTTGGATGAGAGAGATGATGCCTCAGATGAAAATATTGCAGCAGAATTTCAAAACGGATATTACACATTTAAAAGTTAGACTATAATATACAGTTAGATGTGAAGCCAATTGTTTATACCTAATACTATGTTGGTGAAAACTTGTATGGCAGATTATAATAATAATGTACTAAAGACAATCGATTCATTGAAACTAGGAATACACCCAACCGTAAATACCACGTCATAAAGAATACAACATTAAAATAATTCGCCATATGGCAGACAACCGACTAATATGAATTATGCCAAAAAACGTATAGTACATAGTGTTATAGATCAAGAAACGAAAACGTAAACATTTTTTATTATGTCTACGCCTGCATAAACTGGTACAGTTTATATTTATAAATTTTTGCTGTTACAAATAAACCCATTATTACAAATGCAAAGAATAAGTTATTTAACGAAAGAGTCGTTAAAGCTGCTCTTATTTAAGTTAATGTTCAAAATCAGCTTATTACAGTAACAGTTATATCAGGCAACTCAGTTGTTGCCTTTTATAACTAGGTTAGACAAGTATTTAATACTATTTTCATGTCTTTTATAATTAGGTTAGACAAGTATTTAATACTATTGTCATGTCTTTTACAACTAGGTTAGACAAGTATTTAATACTATTGTCATGTCTTTTACAACTAGGTTAGACAAGTATTTAATACTATTGTCATGTCTTTTATAACTAGGTTAGACAAGTATTTAACACTATTGTCATGTCTTTTATAACTAGGTTAGACAAGTATTTAACACTATTGTCATGTCTTTTACAACTAGGTTAGACAAGTATTTAATACTATTGTCATGTCTTTTATAACTAGGTTAGACAAGTATTTAACACTATTGTCATGTCTTTTACAACTAGGTTAGACAAGTGTTTAATACTATTGTCATGTCTTTTATAACTAGGTTAGACAAGTATTTCATACTATTTTCATGCCTTTATCAACTATTTATTAGTACATCTACCAGTTTCGACCCCCACTACCGTGACTCCTTCATATGGTAAATACATTTACAAAATTTGCTGTGGTCAAAGATGTTGCTATAATTCATTAACTGCCAAAAGGAAATCAACAACTTTACACCATTGTCTTTGAATAGCGGTTTTAACAATTCGACTGTTAATTTTAGTCTGATTATTGAAGCGTTTTATTAATATTTTCACTACAGTTATTTTCCCTGTCTCAGTTAGACTACTGTTGTTCTCCTTTACATTCATATATAACTGTAATACCGCATAAGTTAGGCTTGTTAACTGACTTATTTTCTTTGACACTAACATATTTTGATTTATTGAAGCGATAATTAAATTTTGTGAAATCAATATTACCCTGATAGTTTTGTGCAATTCTGCTATATATTTTAAAGATTGTAACATATTTGCTGTAGTGACCCTATCTTGAAATATCGTCATTTCTCTTTTAGAAATGTATTGCTTATTGCATATATGTTGTCTTCATTTCCCGTCCTTTGATTTCTAAAACGAACATCTTACTTTGTTAGATATACTTTGTTAGACATGTTGATACATATGAACACTGTTTGGGAGAACCATTGGAGAAAGTGGAATACTGTTATTACGGAATTGCTCTTGAACAATTTTATTTATAGGTTTAAAAATGAAGTTTATTATTGATCATGTACTCTTTTGTACTTAACTGAACCTTATGTGTATGACATCGAATGAGTTTGGATCGAGTTATAATTGTTGTATTGTTAATACAGGGGTGTTAGGTTAGGTTTCTCACCTACAGGTTGAAGATGAAAATTATCAGGACGAGGTTCAGGTGTAGGTACCTAAACCAGGTGATTATATTCACATTCGGCCATTTTACTATTTAAACTGATCACAATCAGCTTGAACTAGAATAAGGTCTCTTCGATTCTTAGCAAGATACAATCACCAGCAATTATTTGCAATAGAATAACAAATGTATACAAGCGAGAATTAAAATTGTCAGAGTGCATGGAACATTTGTTTTATTCACAACAACAATTTTCGTCTAGACGTTCCTTGTGATAAATCGGATTAATGCCCAAAAGTGTGTATTTGTAATACCAGCAAACTAATACGTTCCTTGTTATAGACGATTTTGCGAATTTGGGTAATAGAGTTAGAAAGCCGCTAACGTAAAAAGCTCTCATTCAGTGGTAGGCATTGTGGATTATTTACGGGTTTTAGTTCAAAAGCATATTTCTGTCCACCTAAAATTGTTAGATTTATACAAGGTGTATACTCAATAGGTAGAATGTCTATGGAAAAAGTTATGTAATGAAAATAATGTAGCCTCAGACACTACTATATGTTAAATGGTTGAAACACTAGAAAAGGAGAAGAAATAAAGTTTGAATGAAACTGTACAATCCATTGATTACAAAGTGACAGGAGATTAACTAGACATAATTCAAGGTTCGTGGTATCAGCTAATTACTTGATGAAAGAGTAACCTAATATATTATGGTATATATCTCGTAATATAATTAAAATAAAGCTTGATGGTTTATAATTCTGCTTATTTAGCAATCTTGTACATATATAATTTACGATTCGTTTCATATCCATTTTCCTAATACCATCATATACTATTCTAAAATTGTATGTCAGTTTTAAAGCATATAACTTAGTATATATCTAAAGCCACACATGTCTTGTGTCTAGATTATACATTAATAAGCTAATGATTTATTATTTCTGTAAATGAGTATTTTAGTGCAAGTTCATCTAGTGAGTGACCCATCATCCGATAACTGTATAAAAAAAATTGTGTCGTTCTTTTTAAAAAAAAGCGTCTTTGTTTTTCTTTCTTGAATCTATCAATCCATTAAAATCCTTATTAAACTATATATATATATATATATATTATATATATATGTATGTGTGTGTGTGTGTGTGTGTGTGTGTTCATTAAAATGATCACGATGTCTTGCTTTGTAATTGCACTTTTACTATCCAAAGGAGAAATATAGATACAAGTTAGTTCTTTGAACCCAGTTACCACTTTAGAAGACGATGTGTTTTAATAACTCCATTGAAATCTTTTGATTCAAAGTAAGTGGAGAATATTCACATTGGCCTATTTAATTGTAAATTTTGAACTGACAATTGAAGATTGAATCATTTCGTTATATATCTTTTTCATTTGATGTATGGAAGTTTTAAATTACCCTACATTATTTTTACTTATCACGTTTCGGTTCAATGAATTCGAGATCGAGGGATCATTAACGTAGTAGTTTTGCGATTAATCAAGTGATACATATATTTTAAACAGCTACAAGGTATTCATGTGAATGATCTTTTCTCACATTTTATTTCACACAAAATATATGGCAAAAGTAGTGTAGATAGATACCAATAGGTAGTATAAAAAAACATTGCTAACCTACCGAAATGGTGACAGTTTTGATAGGTTTATGTACGTACACTCTTTTACATACCAAATAAATAGGTGAATAGAATCTTCCAACATAAATAAAGTAACTTTAGAAAATAACGCACCCTAAAGTGATTATCGGACTAAATACAGACCTTTGAACTCAAGAAGCCTTGGAACGGAATTTGTCAACTCTAACATTGACGAAGTACACAGTAGCTTGCTATAGTCTTCATCTATATTCCATGCATTTACATTTTTCCAAATTGTTTTATAGCTCAGAAAATCAAACCAAATTTGATAAATGCCATGTCCGATCATGTTTATATATCTGCTCTCAGCTGTCACTAGTACATGTGAGAACAACATAAAATCTGTTAAAGATTTTCATATTCGTATATATGAAAATATTGAAACCGGTCACTAAAAGACAAACGAACATACATACATACATACATACATACATACATACATACATACATACATACATACATACATACATACATACATACATACATACATACATACATACATACGTACGTACGTACATACATACATACATACATGTAAATAATAATGGGAAAGCTTTTCATTTATTCTAGATTAGTGCGTATAAATGTAGATTATATATGAATTTCTTGGCATTTGCTTGAATAAGTCTAATTATAATAATTATAAAAAACCGATGTTAATTCAGTTATTTTTTTCCATTTACTTTTCAGATATACTATACTCAAATTAATTTGGTTTGAAACACTAGAACATGTATTACCCATTGAAACAGTGTATACACCAAGACAATATGATTATTTCTGCCAAGAAAGCGATGCGAGATATCAGCTACAGATGGTGCTGCCTATGAGGCCGACAAATATGACATGAATGTAGGAACGAATGTGTAGGATATGTCCCTGATAATAATTAACCGTAGCGATTTGCACAAAATGATGCAGATGCCAACTGTTAATGTTCGCCAAGTATAACCGAAATATTGATTCTGAATCTGTGGAGTTATCCATGTTTCTGTTTCCAATTAGAATGTTTACCCTCATTTAAGATGTAATTTTATTTTCATTTACTTTCAATACCTGTCAAACTGTAAAAGGATAGAGAGGGATGTCCAAATACCGTTCAAACGTTATCGATGGTAATAACTATACTTTTCTATTATACAAATGGTATTACATTGAAATTGTTAGCTTAACAGGGTTGTTTCATGTACCAATGACGATACGTATTGAAATTGTTAGCTTAACAGGGTTGTTTCATATACCAATGACGATACGTATTGAAATTGTTAGCTTAACAGGGTTGTTTCATGTACCAATGACGATACGTATTGAAATTGTTAGCTTAACAGGGTTGTTTCATGTACCAATGACGATACGTATTGAAATTGTTAGCTTAACAGGGTTATTTCATGTACCAATGACGATACGTATTGAAATTGTTAGCTTAACAGGGTTATTTCATGTACCAGTGACGATACGTATTGAAATTGTTAGCTTAACAGGGTTATTTCATGTACCAATGACGATACGTATTGAAATTGTTAGCTTAACAGGGTTATTTCATGTACCAATGACGATACGTATTGAAATTGTTAGCTTAACAGGGTTATTTCATGTACCAGTGACGATACGTATTGAAATTGTTAGCTTAACAGGGTTATTTCATGTACCAATGACGATACGTATTGAAATTGTTAGCTTAACAGGGTTATTTCATGTACCAATGACGATACGTATTGAAATTGTTAGCTTAACAGGGTTATTTCATGTACCAGTGACGATACGTATTGAAATTGTTAGCTTAATAGGGTTATTTCATGTACCAGTGACGATACGTATTGAAATTGTTAGCTTAACAGGGTTATTTCATGTACCAATGACGATACGTATTGAAATTGTTAGCTTAACAGGGTTATTTCATGTACCAGTGACGATACGTATTGAAATTGTTAGCTTAACAGGGTTATTTCATGTACCAGTGACGATACGTATTGAAATTGTTAGCTTAACAGGGTTGTTTCATGTACCAATGACGATACGTATTGAAATTGTTAGCTTAACAGGGTTGTTTCATGTACCAATGACGATACGTATTGAAATTGTTAGCTTAACAGGGTTATTTCATGTACCAGTGACGATACGTATTGAAATTGTTAGCTTAACAGGGTTGTTTCATGTACCAATGACGATACGTATTGAAATTGTTAGCTTAACAGGGTTATTTCATGTACCAGTGACGATACGTATTGAAATTGTTAGCTTAACAGGGTTGTTTCATGTACCAATGACGATACGTATTGAAATTGTTAGCTTAACAGGGTTATTTCATGTACCAGTGACGATACGTATTGAAATTGTTAGCTTAACAGGGTTATTTTATGTACCAATGACGATACGTATTGAAATTGTTAGCTTAACAGGGTTGTTTCATGTACCAATGACGATACGTATTGAAATTGTTAGCTTAACAGGGTTATTTCATGTACCAATGACGATACGTATTGAAATTGTTAGCTTAACAGGGTTATTTCATGTACCAATGACGATACGTATTGAAATTGTTAGCTTAACAGGGTTGTTTCATGTACCAATGACGATACGTATTGAAATTGTTAGCTTAATAGGGTTATTTCATGTACCAATGACGATACGTATTGAAATTGTTAGCTTAACAGGGTTGTTTCATGTACCAATGACGATACGTATTGAAATTGTTAGCTTAACAGGGTTATTTCATGTACCAATGACGATACGTATTGAAATTGTTAGCTTAACAGGGTTATTTTATGTACCAAGGACCATACGTACTAATCGAATCCATCTTTGTAGTACCATTAATAATATGCACTTATATTAATATACTGAATCTAAAAACTACGAATATTTGTTGTGCTCAGAATAAAGCCTTTTTTAATAGAAAAACCTGAAAATGATTTAATACTCTTCAGGTCACAAGAAAGATAACTTTGTTATTGACACAGGGTTTGAATGTAAGCACCCGAAGGATGAAAGGTTAATGCATTTAACAATGACCTTTCTTTTATCACATTTCTTCTGGTAATGGCTTACGTCTTTTTTCAAATCATGATAAAAAAACATGCTTCTGGCAACTGCTTATATCTAATCTACAAAATATGCTAAATTTCCACCTAAAGAGTATAGAGAAGGATAATGCATTAGTACACCTTCGAAGAGCATCAATTACCTAACAATGCAAGTCGTTATTTATGAACCATATACATGCGCAAGTAGAAATAACCATTCATAAATTATAAGGATGAAACACGCTTTGGTTATACAACATCCAGCTTTATAGAATCCAGAACAAGATATTGTGGTCATACAATCCTAGATACAAGATATTTATTAAGAGTCATTTCATAAAGGAAGTGGTTAACATATAAGATTAGAGTTAATATGTATAAGACAGCAAGTGATCTTTATAACTCTAATTCCATGTTAAAATCGTTAGGCATACTATTTTTAAATTTAAAAAGACGATGCATTTCGTCATAAAATAATACACGTTTAGGAGGTTCAATCACAGTCATGGAGCAGAAGATATGTATTAGTTCGAATACGATAGGCAATTTAGCAGCTTAATTTAAGAATAACACGACAATACTGAGTTTTGGCTTTGAACTGTACAATTTAAGTTCAGGTGTAAATAATGTACGGAATAAAATTTAACATTCTTTAAGGTAAACGGTGGGAAAAAGTGGTAAAAAAGAAATGATATATTTAAAAATTGTGAAAAGATTGAAGGTCTACCAAAAAAGCGAAAACTTGACTGTTAAAATCCAGCTGTTATGAATATTGTATTTATATTGTGTATTTAACGTTTATCCATGGTTGAAAATTGTAAATAGCTTGTTTACGTAGCAATAGTTCAATGTTAGACGTGTTTACAGTTAAACAAGGTTTTATCGTTGAAAATCATTTTATTATCTTATAGGGTACAATGACTATGTGTATAAATAGGGATTCGATATACAAATAATTTGTCAATGTTTCAGGTCAGTCTTTGGCAATCCTTTCTGCGCAGGGTGTACAGCTGAGTTCGGATTAATCTCGAGATTAATTATGTATTTAAATTATCAAACGGAGTTGCTATGTACATATTGGCTACTGACACTATTGTATAATTATGAGCACACTCAAGGATATTCTAGATTATTTTATTGTGGTTCAACATGACATTCAAGGCTATTGGAATTCTTTACGAGCATTCTGAATTTTTGGACTTGTGATGGGAGACTTTAGATTATTTTGGAATTAGCTCACGATAATCTAAGTGTACCATGAACTTGCAAGTTGTTTTGCAAAGAAATTCCTTGTTTATTAATTTTACTTAAATTGTTGGTTTCGCGTTTTATTTTGGCTACATATTTGAAGACCTGGATTCGTAACAATATCCATCTCGTAAGTTCTCATAATAATTCAAATTAAGAATCTTAGAACGGTGGACGATGAAACATTACACTGAGAAACACTGAATATATACTGAAATTTCTTTAATATATAATGTTTTGAACGGAAGCTGACATAAATCACTAGAGGACGAATAAGCACAACAAAAATTAAAAGCCTTGACTTGTGTTGTTGCGTATAAACAGTACCTGTCGTCTTGATTGATGAACAGGACATGACGCCTCATAGCTTACAAACAGGACGTGATACCTTGACGCTTATACAAAAGGCATGACATTTGATCTTGATAAACAGGATATGACGCTTTGACGCCGATCATAAAACGTCATTGATCATTGAATACTATAAATGCCCGTATAATGACTGTCGGACAACGGACAACATTCATTATTTTTGGTATTCTCGTTCAACCAGACTCAAACGTGGTTCCGCGAAGCTGTGCAATAGAATGGTCCGAAAAAATGCTGAATTGATCTCTGTTATCGGAAGATCACTGAAGACGTGAAACAACAAAAACATATCTTCTAATGCCAAAATTGTTCGAAGCATATTTTCTGAGATCATTAAAAAAAAACAACACCGAAACCTTACAACGGACTTGAATTATCAGCACTACATACTCAGGTGGTGTGGCTGAATCTACCAGTTTAAATGAATATGTGTATGACGCAGTTTTATTAGTACAATTGCGTTGCGTTAGAGGGCTTATTTGAACTAATTAACCAATAAAATCGTTTTTGAACGTTTTACACCAACCTCGTTCTGGCGTTCCGAGAAAAACTAGAGAAAACAAATTGCAGTCTTCCTGGTTCATTCTGTGACGTTGTCATTCCACATTTTCCTCTGTCTACCTCTCCTTCTGCCACCCTGGACGCTGCCAGGCAGTACTGTTGTGGATACACTGTGCTCTCAATAGTCTGATTTTAGTTTTCAGACAGCTGGTCTTGTCTCTCCAGATGGGTCTTAGCTTTGACATAACTGCCGCTGTTTGTGCTGCCCGTGACAAAATATTCTGCCCTTGATCCCTCTTCGGTGATTATGGAACAAAAATATGTGAACTGGCCCACTGTTTCCAGTTCCTGTCCTCTGACTTGGATCTTCGCTTAGATTTGTTTGCCAATATTTTCCATAATATTTGACTTCTCGTCATTTATCTGCATGACAAATCAAGAAGATGTTCATCCAGGTTTTTCACTAAGGTCGCAAGCTCGCCTTCTCTGCCTGTCATCCCATCAATGTCGTCTGCAAATCGTAGGTTGGTGATGTTACGCCCACCAATGCTAACTGTCCCACGCTGGTTTTCCAAGGCTTTGCTCATGATGCGCTCTAAGTCGATGTTGACAAGCGTAGGTGACAGGAAACAGTCTTGACGTACTCCCAACTGTTGTCTTGAACCTCACACACATAACCTTGAGCAATTACTGCACTGGTAGCCTTGGCGTACAGCTGTTTGATGGTATTGGTCAACGTTTGACCCATGTTGTACTTCTTCATTGTGGCCCACAATACATCATGCCACACTCTGTTCAAAGCTTTTGTGAAATCTTTGAACACAAGATAGATGTCTTGTTGATGTTGCGAGTACTTTTCACACAGAACCCAAAGATTGAATATTTGTTCTGCTGTGCTTCTTCCACCCCGGAACCCTGCGTCTTCTTCAGCGATTATTTTGTCTGCTTGTGGTTTCAGTCTGTTCAGCACCATCTTACTAGCACGGCTGATCAAACTGATAGTTCTGTAATTTGGGCACAGCTGAAGATTGCCTTTTTTTGGGCAGTGTTATAATCAGTAAATGGGCACACTGTTTTGGCCATTCACCTGTTTGCCGGATCTTGTTGCAGATATTTGTTATTAGCTCTATTACTGATCTCTCCCCCACCACATTCTTGATAAGTTCAGCTGGGATGTTGTCTACTCCAGCTGCCTTCCCATTCTTCAATGCTCTTTTTGCTGACTACACATCTTCTTTGAGAATGGGGAATTCATCATCATTTATGACGTTTGGAACTTGAAGTTCCTCTGGGTCTCGTGTGGACTGATGGTTATAGATTCTTTACAATACTCAGTTCATCTTTATCCAATATCACTAGCTTCTGTAAGGCATTTGCCATTTTCATCTTGGATGGTACTGACTCTTGGTTGCTTCTGTCCGGTAGGCTGTTTCACAAATTGGAATGCATTTTTGCTGTTATTTTTTATTAGACTGCTCTCTATTTCTGTTCACTCGTGATTCATTCTTCAACTTTGTTTTGTAGTACCAAATCAGCCTAGTTTTTGTTTTTTGTTTCATAGATTCTTTATTTACAAATATCACAACCAGCTCCCTACCCACGTTAACCTAAAAGAAGACAAAGTATTCGATGTCAGCTTTTATAAACCCAAATTTGTTTATTTTTATGTAGATTTAGCACTTCGTGATAGAAGAGGTGCATGAACAACAACGAATCTCTCTCTCTCTCTCTCTCTCTCTCTCTCTCTCTCTCTCTCAAAATATACCTGTAAAGTAAACATATGTGCCATTTTAGGAACTATAGAACATATGCAAACACTAATGATCTAAAGCTCATATTTCTAATAGGACATATTTGTACATTAGCTGTGTCAAATAGTCCTGACTCCAAAAGTTTGATATCAATAATAATTAAACAAATCAAAATTATCTTTGTAATTTAATCATATGCAAATTTCTCCGCCGTGGATTTCAGCTCGAGTTCTTTGACCACAGTCATTTGGAGACTGTTGGTATATTAATATAATGGGCAATGGTCCGATTTTGTCATGTGTTCTGGCTAAGTGAAAATTATCGATGCTTTTCGCTATATTGCAAAGGTTACATAAGGTCAGAATGGTCTACTTAATTCTCATTTTAACACATAGCTAATTGTATTGTCTATAGTGTATGTAATGTATATTGCTACGTTTATTTATCTATCTATATTTATTGAAATATGAAGCAACAAAACGTTATGGAAATTAAGTATGATCCGCGTACATTTTGCCCAGTGGTTTTATTAGCAAACTTTATTGAAAAGAGGGACAATCCTTAAAGACCGTTTATGCTTTGCATTAGAATTTCAAAGTTCTTCAACCCTCGAGTATGGCAAAAACCTAATTTGTAACGCTAACGAGCTTTTAAACCGTTTTCCAGATGCAAAGATAATAATAACCTGGCTGCGAAATGTATTTAAAAACTCGTTGATGGAGAGAGGGAGGAGGGTGTGAGGATAATTGCCAATAAAACTAGCTTTCGCTAACAGACTCTTTTCAAGTCCATGTGTCAGACCATAATTTAAATACTTTGTTTTCACAAGACGCACGACATAGTATTTAAATATACCCAACCAATTGGACCCTGTAATTGCTGTAGCAGCGCATGTCAAAATTTAAAATCCTTCTTAAATTAGGCAATTATTAGAATCAAAAAGTAGGCGGTAATTCTTGGAATGAACATTCCTAGAGAGAACCATGCAGACTGCTTCGAAGGCTCGATTGAATACTGTTACACTAGGCTACTCAGTCTTCTCTGCTGTGACTTAACACTACAAAAGACTACAAAGAAATATCCATTTCTAAGTAAAAATACAGGAAGAATTCGTAAACTTTAGTGCTGCGAGCCTTAACTTTTGCTTCGAGTTATAAGTTGTTTCGATTCGTCGAGGTTACAAGCAAGAGACAGCTTCATGCATGAATTGTGCAATGTATTACAATTATGCCATGCACTAGTGATAGATATTCGTCTAAAAATAATAACTTACCACACTCTTCAAGTTATTCAAAATCCCTCACGACTTCCTAGGAACTAATTCTAAAAAAGTAGTTACCTGATGCGGTACTGCTATGATCCGAAAAGAAGTAGTTACCATTAATTTATAGTTATCATTTATGAACAATATTGACACAGAATTACTTCACTGAAAACATTAAAGCCGTAAAAGAGTGGTCAAGAGCCAATACTGTCAGAAACACCCAATGGTCGATAAAGCTTCCACCGTTTCACCGTATTCTACACTTAGAATGCATTAATTCCTTTTAAACTTCTAAAACTGTTGCATGTTCTGTTTATTCGTGTAGACAATATACTGAGTATGTTGAAAATAATTATAACAATGCTTTGAACCCAAAGTCTGAGAAAAGCTATTCAGTATGCCCCTATGTTTTTAACATAATATGGAAGCAACAGTAAACTATATACATGGATGAAACTGCAAATGTTTAAGTACTTTTCATTTTATTTAGGTACCCTTTCCCATGCTCTGGTCAGTTGAAGTAATCGTTTATGATTAAAAACCTATCTTTCTTAAAGATTAGATAAGATATATCATGAGATCGGTTTGATGCATTCTAGAAAGGGTCGAACCTATATCGGGTAGGTAATAGACTGCTTATTTACTTATTTTATACCGGCTTCCACAACATAATAACTTGCTTCATAGCTGCAAGAGTTTATATTAGTCTCCTTTTAAAACCTTTATTTCCAGAGGTATTATTATTTATCTTTCTTGTTAGTTTTGTTTCTCGTTCGAAATGGGGGGTAAGTCACACAACACTCGTATATATATATATATATATATATATATATATATATATATATATATATATATATATATATATCCGTTTGCAATTATCTCAGCTATACGTTTGTAAACGAATGCAAGTTTGGATCAAAGTACAAGTTATATTTTTGTCATGGCAATTTTGTACCGTATAACTTGTTTACATAACTCTTTATTTCGTACGAAACAATTACATTTACCAGACATTTATTTATTACTTACAAAGCGATTTCTGGGTACAAATGCATTCCGTTTTGTTGTTACGTATGCAAGAACGTATTTCAAAAATATCTTTTATTTTTAGGCGCGCCAAGAGCATACATTTTTTGGCTTCGTTACATCAATGCCAGAAGTACTTTATTTAACAAACACGATGTAGATGTAGTGAACTCTCTAGATACAGGTGCAATCAGAACTGAGACTTCTTATGTTAAGAAGGTAGTTTCAGTCCAAGCGTCGATTCCTCTTCACAATAGCAAAGATCTCTGCTTTAAGAAATTGAAGCCTAATTTTCACGTTACAAGGTTTTTGCTCTAGCTCATTATCTCATGTTCAGACCTAATATTATGAATATTGTTGGAAGCTTTTTAAGTGGTAATAATGAATTGAATGTACTATAACGGCTGGTGTTTCCACCTTCTTAATGAAAAACATGACGGTTACTATAAAAGGGTTAATATGTTAGGTGATATGACTATTTACTTCACAAACAACTGAATATCTTGTACTTTTATAGCAAATATCGAAATATGAAAGTTTTCATTTTATCTACATAGTTCAGTATTTTCTGATTAGAAAAATAAAATAAAATGTACATTTGTTAATCCTAATTTTTTGAATTTTCTGTAATATTTGTATATTGCCTCGCAGTCGTATTAAAACAGCAACACAAAAACTAAATCTTTAAAATTAATAGACCTTTCCTTAGCGAATGCTTTTAGTAACGTTTCCCAACTTTAAATTACACAAAGTGTCAATAATCAGGTATACATTTTGTTTTACCTTAAACACATATGAAACTATTTTTCTTTGTCGGGTGTTTATTAATAAGTAAGGTACTAATGTATACATCACTATTTTTGTTTTATAGCAGCCCACTGTCCGTTTTTGAAATGTTTTGATTAAACTCGTTTGTTTTTTCAATACCCTAATACATACATACATACATACATACATACATACATACATACATACATACATACATACATACATACATACATACATACAGTGTTCGTCCAAGTGGCTATCCTTCGCTTGTATCCCAGCATTTTACAACATGAGATACATAACATTTCATTGGATGAACGTCATCTATGTTTTCTCTTTGTTCCCCAATGTCATACAATCCCCAAATGCTGATCTGGGACACTGTCCATTACTCTTAATGCGTACAGTGACAATTGCTATTCTTGTAATCTGGTATCACGATTAATGTATCGTCAATAAAATGTAACAATGATTTTCGTTATAGATTCCAATTTAAAATATGGCAACGCCTTCGCAAGTTATCCTCAGCATTGTTCTTTAAATATGTGATCACGAAACACATTACTCTACGTTTTTAGCATGAACTTCGTCACATACACTGTCTAGGAACTGCATTAAATAAATTTAATAATTTTTACATTATTGTATCCAAGTACATAATAGATTCACCAATACGTCTGGGATGTGATGCAAACTTGTCTCGTTTATTTGTTGAATAATAAACAATATTATATAACTTTTTTTTTGTTTGCACAGATGGTGGTGCTTTAATATGCCTTATAAATGATGACAGCTGATCCAGTTAAATAAGGTGTCCAAAGCGATGCATTAGGAAATGCCTTATCACCATTTAATCAGAAGGGAAGTTAAATCATAATTAAAAATATTGTTCTGACGACATAGTAAACGTCAAACACTTTGTCAAAGCAAATTTTCAAATGGATTGATTTATTCATGCTGATTTGAAAGCTTCATTTACATCAGCAAGTATCTAGTATTATGTGATACCCATATTTCATGCAACGAAATTTAATCACAAATCTTTCGCATTTTTATGAGGATGACATGATATATTATAGTGCAACGGGACCAAGATAAAGTTTGCAGCGTGCAAATTTAGATTACACAGGCTTTAGATGATAAACACAAAGCAGATGTATATATTACTTCGGTTTGACACTCAGATGAAATGAAATGTATGTTTGGTTGCCAAATTGCGTGTTTACTTTGTAAAACATCTTTCTTTGCTCCACAAATCAAATATGACAAATTTAAGAAAGATATATATTTTCATAATTTAACAAGCGTGACCATTGTATTGCCTGTAAAATGAAATTGGCCCTTGAACCTTTTCGTGAAGCAACTAAAGCTGCCTTGTAGTCGTTCGTTTCTGAAATGATCATCCCACATAGAGGATATAAATATGTTATCAATTGATATGTTCCAAATAATTTTAGAAATAATGTAGAATGAAAACGAACTTGAAATCATTCAACGACCATTTTAGGGTGGCATACTTCATATTGAGCATATCACAGAGATGAAGTAGTATTCTGTTCCTTTCCATGACAAATGCGCATGCACACCTGATCATTGCATTCCTCCTGAAACAATGCATACCACGTGACTTCAAATATAGTGTGGACTTCCAAACAACGAGACAAAAGGTCACCGATTTCAACTCGATCAAGCGTATTTTTGGCTGTGTTACGTCAGATATCTATGTGATTTTTTAAGAGTCAATTTCGATTGCCAAGTTCATATCAACTACTTTTTGATGATACAAAGCTTTATATAAGGTTTTTCCTTCCTGAAGATTTTACTACTTTTTAACTGTTGTATTTTACAACATGTTAAAGATATCTGCCATTAATCTGAAAGGATCGTGCATGTATATAATGTTTTTGCAATTGTTGATCTTCTGAAGTTTTGTTCGCAATTGTTCTCTTGATGTGTGTGGAATCAAACATTTTAATCAGTACTGTATAGTCTTAATTGTGCTGATGTGCCGTTGACCATTATATATGCAAACTGCTCTATTCATCATATACTTTCCCCTCTTTGTCTTGCTATTTGCTGCAGGCATAGCCATTATCCTAAGGAATTTTTGAAATCAGAATTACAGTTGTATTGTGTCCTGCAAGTGATTTCACAACCATATTGCTATGATATCAGTTTCAACTTGTTCTAGTCCATCAGATTCATATATCAAATGACCATCTGTTAAAGGCAAATCTCATACATACGACCAGTGTGTACTTGATGCTACTAAAAGAAGCGGTAACTTCGGTTCACAGTCAAATGTACATATAAGAGATTATTTGTATCAGCTATGGTGTTTATACACTTAAGAAATATCTCAATAGTTTATGCATAAGACGTATTTGCAATAAG
Source organism: Unio pictorum (assembly GCA_030141615.1). Taxonomy (NCBI): domain Eukaryota; kingdom Metazoa; phylum Mollusca; class Bivalvia; order Unionida; family Unionidae; genus Unio; species Unio pictorum. Next base: position 11,653,120 of record JARLTB010000147.1, on the reverse strand, counting down.
AATGGCATTCTCTATTAACACAATTCCTTTCTTGCTAGGTTTTCGTAGTGTAATACTGTTTGTTTCTAATAACTTTAACATTTAGACCAGTAGATAACGGCGTTTAGATTCATGAAATATATAGATGCATGTTTGTCACAATGGTACAACAAAGTGGTTATTCTTCTGACGCATAATTAAGGAACTGAATGTCATACTTGATAATGTGATTTGTATTTCCCAGAAATTCTCCTGTCTTTAAATCTTTATAAGGCATATTTTCGGAGGTCTTTAATCGTAAATAAATAGTGAAATTATGATCACGCCAGCTGGGTGTTACCTTGCTATGATATGGACGAGAAAAAAGGTCGAGAAGAAACGATATCTAATGTCACAAACTTTGTTATACCTTAAAGTGAATTAGCTTATTGTTCCATGTCTGACTTATTTTCAATATCACACAAATGAGACCCTACAACCTTTGCATATACAAGGGGTAGAGCCCTCATTACTGATAGCCCTGTCATAAGATCGCCGGAGAAAGACGATTGTTTGTCTCCTATGTCTACCATACTTACTTCTTTCATATTTCTTATTCAGTAATATTTCGTACTATAACACACCTTTTTGCGACTAAACGCTTTTTCAAAGTAATTCACCTGTTTTATTTATATAAATATTCATAAGTATAATGTAGGTATTTCGGGAGAAAGGTTCAACTTTCACGTTCTTTTGTCACACATACTTTGTATAATGTGATTCTCTGGCACTCAGACTTCTGTATTGGAGGAACAGTTTTGTGCCATACTGAAGGTTAAGAACAACCAATCACATCCATAATTACCAGCCCAAGTCATGCTTTGTTGTGGTACGTTCTGCAGTACATTGACTGAGCCGCTTCTTCCTTTTGAACTTTATATTTAATGCAGCTCAAGTTATAATGTCTGAGAATCAGCATATAAGGCCAATAACTATATAAATCATGAAATTACTTTTTTTAACTCGATCAAACCATCACTGTCGTCAATCTTAGATATTAATTCGAATAGTATAAGTGAAGATGACGGCAATTCTACGTCTATTCATCAATATATGCTGTCGTTCTTGATTAGATGAACTTACACAATGTCTGTCTAATGGAATCGCACGGCATTGGTTCAATATAAAGGTAGACGTGTCGAGTTCAGAAGGTCCTTAAGGGCTATAAAACCAATTTCAAGTTGACGACAGTAATTAAAGGAAAAGCACGGACTTTATGCTCTCACATATTGATGCAATTTCATGATCTGTATGTACCGTCTAGAACGGATACATACAGATAATAGAGGCCAAGTAAGATATTAAAAAGTAACAATGTCTTTGAGTCTCAGACAAGAAAATCAGATAAAAGTGAGATACACCAAGCTGCTGCATCTACATTGTACATGAAAGACAACGCAACCATTCATATCTGGTAGGAAAAAAGTAGTTATGTAAGGAAAGGATTATGGAGTGAGATACAGGTTAAGTACTGCAATCAATAAGGTGAGATGCAGGTTAAGTTCTGCAATCAATAGGGTGAGATACAGGTTAAGTACTGCCATCAATAGGGTGAGATATAGGTTAAGCTCTGCAATCAATAGGATGAGATACAGGTTAAGTACTGCAATCAATAGGGTGAGATACAGGTTAAGTACTGCAATCAATAAGGTGAGATACAGGTTAAGTACTGCAATCAATAGGGTGAGATACAGGTTAAGTTCTGCAATCAATAGGGTGAGATACAGGTTAAGTGCTGCAATCAATAAGGTGAGATACAGGTTAAGTACTGCAATCAATAGGGTGAGATACAGTTTAATTACTGCAATTAATAGGGTGAGATACAGGTTAAGTACTGCAATCAATAGGGTGAGATACAGGTTAAGTACTGCAATCAATAGGGTGAGATTCAAGTCAAGTAAGGTAATAAATAGGGTGAGATACAGGTTAAGTACTGCAATCAATAGGATGAATTACAGGTTAAGAAAAGCAATCAATAGGGTGAGATACAAGTTAAGTAAGGTAACCAATATGGTGAGATACAGGTTAAGTAAGGCAATCAATAGGGTGAGATACAAGTTAAGTAAGGTAATCAGTAGGGTGAGATACAAGTTAAGTAAGGCAATCAATAGGGTGAGATACAAGTCAAGTAAGGTAATCAGTAGGGTGAGATACAGGTTAAGTACTGCAATTAATAAGGTGAGATACAGGTTAAGAAAAGCAATCAATAGGAAGAGATACAGGTTAAGTGCTGCAATCAATAGGGTGAGATACAGGTTAAGTACTGCAATCAATAGGGTGAGATACAGGTTAAGTTCTGCAATCAATAGGGTGAGATACAGGTTAAGTTCTGCAATCAATAGGGTGAGATACAGGTTAAGTACTGCAATCAATAGGGTGAGATACAGGTTAAGTTCTGCAATCAATAGGGTGAGATACAGGTTAAGTACTGCAATCAATAGGGTGAGATACAGGTTAAGTACTGCAATCAATAGGGTGAGATACAGGTTAAGTACTGCAATCAATAGGGTGAGGTACAGGTTAAGTTCTGCAATCAATAGGGTGAGATACAGGTTAAGTGCTGCAATCAATAGGGTGAGATACAGGTTAAGTACTGCAATCAATAGGTGAGATACAGGTTAAGTACTGCAATCAATAGGGTGAGATATAGGTTAAGTACTGCAATCAATAGGGTGAGGTACAGGTTAAGTACTGCTATCAATAGGGTGAGATACAGGTTAAGTACTGCAATCAATAGGGTGAGATACAGGTTAAGTTCTGCAATCAATAGGCTGAGATACAGGTTAAGTGCTGCAATCAATAAGGTGTGATACAGGTTAAGTACTGCAATCAATAGGGTGAGATTCAAGTCAAGTAAGGTAATCAATAGGGTGAGATACAGGTTAAGTAATGCAATCAATAGGATGAGATACAGGTTAAGAAAAGCAATCAATAGGGTGAGATACAAGTTAAGTAAGGTAATCAAAATGGTGAGATACAGGTTAAGTAAGGCAATCAATAGGGTGAGATACAAGTTAGGTAAGGTAATCAGTAGGGTGAGATACAAGTTAAGTAAGGCAATCAAAAGGGTGAGATACAGGTTAAGTACTGCAATCAATAGGATGAGATACAGGTTAAGAAAAGCAATCAGTAGGGTGAGATACAAGTTAAGTAAGGTAATAAATAGGGTGAGATTCAAGTCAATTAAGGTAATCAAATTGATGAGATACAGGTTAAGAAAAGCAATCAATAGGGTGAGATATAAGTTAAGTAAGGTAATCAATAGGGTGAGATACAAGTTAAGTAAGGTAATCAGTAGGGTGAGATACAGGTTATGTAAGTCAATCTAAGGGTTTAATACATGTTAAGAGCTGCAATCGATATCATTGAAGCCTTTATAGTGTGCTTTCCTACATTAATTATTGGCAATCGGAATATATTTGAAAGAGTCTTCAAAATATTGTTAATTATGGGTTGTGATTTAATTTAAAATAATTCAGGTTAAGATATCGATTCAAAATTAGTATCCTAACTACATTGTCATGTATGTATGTATGTATGTATGTATGTATGTATGTATGTATGTATGTATGTATGTATGTATGTATGTATGTATGTATGTATGTATGTATGTATGTATGTATGTATGTATATATATATATATATATATATATATATATATATATATATATATATATATATATATATATATATATAAGGTATTCATTTTGTTATTAATATTATACTAGTATTATATTGGGTTATGGCATTGCATCGGTCTGAAAATAACACTAATACCAGCATATTGAGATATATTTTATTCCTAGTTGGATTCTTCGTTCTATTGATATCATTTATCGTAAAGTTTTGTCACATAATGGACCGAAATAGGAACATGATTAGATTTTTAAACAGTTTCCAAACTCTGTCTACTCAGATCAACTCAGATGAGGCTTTTTCCGTTACTTTAACGTTTTGAGCGTTTGGTATTGGCATAGAATGGACATTCTAATTTATATCTCGAATTTTGTTTGTTATATACTCACCATTAAAATGCTGAATTGACTATTAACAATAAAATTTAAAAAAAACAAGACATATATAAAACATTCAAGTACAGTTTACTTCTTTGTAGATGTTCTATGTTATATATCTGAAATTTAACTATGAAAGGTCTGGTATAAGAGCCATTCATTTTCCAAAGAAGAGGATTTGCTACTGTTGCCCTAGGAGTCTCCCTTCGCTCCATAACTAAGGCAAAGTGTGTGATTTGTGTGTGATTACACTTATTAACGTAGCTTTTGTTTCAACCATATCGCTACGATTTATGCAGTGTGGTAGTTTACAGTGATGTCTAGAACTGGGTCATCATCCCGCAGATATGAAGAATGATGTTCCACCCAGTCACATTATCCTGATACCAGGCCGACAAGTCCTAACACTAACCTCTTAATAATGAGCGCCAAACGAGATATCGGTTTTAGTACCATTTTTGTAAATCTTTGGTATGACTCAGCCGGTGAGCGAATCCTCGACCTCCCGCAAACGAGGCGGACGCTCTAACTACTATGCCACCGGAGAGGTCTAAGGCAATGTGAAGTCTAAAATTGGTAGCCAGCTTTACACTTAAAAGCTTCCAGCAATGAGGCTATATGACACTAAGTTACTGCTTCATACCGTTTATACTTGCTTATAACTCGAGTCAAACGGCAACAAGAAAACCTTGATTTGCCGTAGCATATTGCACTGGCAGATCAGGGTCCAACTTGTTTGTTCTTCAAATTGCACCTTGCAAAATACACGGATCTAGAGCTGCCGGCTCATAATGCGCCGGTAGATATGGGTCTGTTCAATTTTGCTAAAGAACTTGACTTATAAACTTATATATACAGTATTTAAATCTAACACTAGAAGACCTTTGCTTTTCACTACCATGCACTATAAAACAAGGACTTCTGTTAATGAATCATCGTCTTTCTTATTTTCGTTATCTTGACTTGTCTTCTGTGTTTAGTATGATTATCAATGATTCACTTTTTATTGATAGTCAATATTATAACGATTATCAATGATTCACTTTTTATCGATAGTCAATATTATAACGATTATCAATGATTCACTTTTTATCGATAGTCAATATTATAACGATTCTCTTAGTACGTGTACTACTTAACCCATTAGAAAATAGAAATATAAAGACCAGTGTCGTAAAACACAAGCCTAGCAGTGATGAATTAGGGATTTACAGTTCATTCACGATCATTAATCATCGTTTGGAGCTACTTACAAGCAATTTTGAACTACAATAATGAGCCAATTGGCATCTAATCAAAGACCTGGAATCAACCATGCAGACTTAACGGCATATAACCATATTTAAAGATGTTATGACGAAAATTTGGTTATTCATTATGTCTTTCTATGATATTGACCGTCTTAATTTAATAACTGAATGCCATAATTTGACTACACCAAAAGAGCACAAATGTTCTAGCATTTCAGCATCTGTTGTGTCTACTGTCTAATTAGGCTCTTTATGAAAACTCAATTTTGATTAAAGAACTAAGTTCCCTCTTCATTCAACACACAGTACTCGTGTGAAGTGTACATGACGAAGAGTATTTAAGTTTTAATTCGTAATTCTCTGTGTATCGTCAAGTCAGTGAGTCTGGGAATGAGATAGAATTTCACATCGAAGAATGCCATTAATATCAGAACACTAATTTGCTTCTTCACATTAGTAATAATGTACATTTTTCTTTGGTCAAGTCATTCCTATGTACCATATGTTTTGATGCCGATAATGCTTGTTTAACTTATTTGAACATCAATATCCAAATGTTCTGAAGTTCTTAACTTTTAAACAAACATTTCATGATGTCGTATGCTATCGTTATTTTCATACGTCACTATTTGATCCGCCTATGGCGGATTACAAATTCATATACCAAATCTATTGGTATATCTAAAAGCTTTATACCAACACTTCAAATGCCATGATATTTTAATGCACGTGGGATATATATATATATATATATATATATATATATATATATATATATATATATATATATATATATATATATATATATATATATATATATATATATATATATTGAGAACTTCCGGAAGTGGCCGCTATAGCTTAACCAGCCTGAAGAAGCTGTTCCGTTTTTTGTGCTTTTTCTCATAATATATGTGCTTATTGTATATCTTTGTCTACATTGTTGTGTTTCATCCATGATGGGGTGTTCAGTTCGTATGTGTTTCTTCATCAGTTATAATTTTTCTCAGGTATCTTGTTCCACTGTTACAACGTCCTTTGTTTTTTAATAAACTTCCATCTCGTGATCGCAAGTCAACTCGTTTATGCTATGATGGACCCTAATTAATTGTTTTAAATGACCAAATCTTTGCTCTCCATACTACCTTGTGCTAAACCAACTGGGACTACATTCATCCTTAATTAAATGTAAATGGAAGCAAAAAAAGAAACGTTGTCTCAAAGCTGGCCGGCGTAAAACAGGTAAAGAAGTCCAGTTATCTCCCCTTTTCCTTTCTCCAGCTAAACAATTAAACAATTTGGCGATTGATTTAGATACACCCTATTAAATCGTCAACCTTTGTGTAAACTATCCTAGAAATACCATGCATATTGCATTATTTAACACCCAATCAGTGTGACCACCAGCAAAGAGTACAGCAGTAAGTTAATTTTATCAACTCTCAGAATAAAAACAGCAGGCGATTAGGCGAAGTGCGCGGATCTAACACCCATCGGTTACTTCATCAAGTCGTTCCCCCACCACTCTCGCGGAGGTGGAATTGCAGTCATCACAAAGAATTCAACTATACAATGTCTTAAACACAACACAACCTTCAATTTCTGCCACACATCGTTTGAACTAATCCAGAAAACACTCAAAGTGGAACAAAGGTCAGTCCATTATGGGTGCCCCTGCCTCCCTTCTCCTAGTAGAAACAAGGAACTGACTGAATCTATCTTTTTTGAGCAGTTTCCGAATCTCTTGAAGTATGGAAAATTCGATAGGTTGCAAATTGTTTATTCTTGGCGATTTCAACTTCCACTTTGACTGTCTTGTAAACCCATACACATCAAAACTCCTAGATTCCATTCATGTTTTCAACCTTAAACAGTCAGTTAACCAACCCATTCATAAACAAGGTCACAATTTAGACTGGATTCTTCATAGATATGATGATAATATTCTACGGTTCACCCTTGTATCATATGAACTTGCATCAGATCACCTCTCCATTATATGCCATCTGTACGTATCAAAATACATTCGTGGTATAAATTGAACCGAAAACAAAGCAAACCTAACACCTTGCTAACCTCATAGAGCAGAATAACTCGATAACTGCCTGCGTTAATTGCTTGAAATAAATGCCACAACCACCAGGTGCAGAGTATCAATTCAAAAGTGTTCTCCGTGGTATAGCAGTGTTAAGGACCAGCTTCTCAATTTTAAAAAGGACCGCCGTAAACCGGAGATGCTTTGGCTTTCCGTTTGACTCACTATTCATGAACAAAGCCTAGGAAGAACGCCATTTTAGCAATGTACAGTCTGCATATTGCCTTTGCCACAGTACTGAAACTACCCTTCTGAAAGTAGTAATGACATTCTCTGTGCTTTGGATAGCTTAAAGATTACATTCCCCACACTCTTTGATTTGTTTGAACCATTTGACAAAATAGACCATGATATATTACGTCACCATCTACAGCATGTATTTGTCATTCACAATACAGCCTTACTGTGGTTCAAGTTCTACTTAGTAAACAGGAGAGAAGCTGTATTTGCAATTGGAATACACTTCAGCCCAGTTGATCTATGTTGTGGTGTTCCACAGGGGTATGTTCTTGAACATGTTCTCTTCATTCTATACACTCAGCTGCTTTCAAGTATCATAGATCATCATCGGGTGTCTCACCAATTGTACGCTGATGACACCCAAATATACAAATCTATCCACCCAACTGAAGTTGATGCTACCATCCATGGAGTAGAGAGGTGCATATCTGATGTGGAATCATGGATGATATGTAACATGCTGCAGTTTAGCTGTCGTGGATCAACGCCTCATCCACTCTGGCATGTGCCCTTCCCACAACATAGCAATGAACAAAAACAATGTGTTAACGTCGCTTATGCAAAATAGTATTCATACCTTTCAAACCAATAACGATTGAAGCTATTCGTGATGGAAAGAAACAAGTTATTTAAAAAAATAACGCCAACAGGTAACACAATAAAACGTCGGGAATATGAAATATTATATGTTTAAATGAATAATGTAAGCGAAAAGATACACATATAGTGAGAAGACCTAAAATATTGGCATGGGTAACCTAAACAATTTTTTTGAGGTCGGAAGGACAAAATGAAGGTCGAGTGACCTGCGAAAATGCGTACGGAAATGTGAATTGATTTTGTGCAGACTAAGAACGATAGAAGGAAACAGTGTGCAACGACAAAGCAAAGATCATAAGGTACAGTTATTTATTAATAATTTGTCTACTTTTCATATTGATTTTATTGCAAATGTGACTGAAGAAGTTTCATGTATAAACAAATTCTAACATAAAAGTTCAATAAGAACCTGGACTATTACATATTGAATTGACAGGTGAAATATCAGTATAATATCCTAGTGACCATAAATGAAATGGATTCTCTTTTAGGAATTTCCAGTGTTACGTGCTTAGGTTCGAATAAACAGTAACATAGAAAGAGTGAAAATAACAAGCTTGTAAAACTTAATAAACAATTTATTGAGTACAAATATTTTTCAGAAAAGGAAAATAAACTTACTGTTTTAAGAATCAATTCCAAACTCAATTAAAAAATAATTCAAAATATTATCCACTAGAGAAATTGCAAAAGTCCCGGTACTTATATGTCAAATAATTCTAAGTTCGAATTCCAGCGAAGTATCCAAAATGGAAGACGATGTCAATTGATGAAGTCAGTTCTTGTTAATAAAATCTCTATGAGCACAATTCTTTTCCAGATAAATAACAAAATAATTCCTCTTGATCCAAACGAATTGACACAATTTCCAGTACAAGGTAATTTATAATAACTCAAAAAGACACAACTTAATATTCTAAAAGCCCAAGTTCTTCTACTGAATAACTCGCTCCCAAAAATAGTTTATAGAGCTGTTTTTTACGTAAACAGGAAAGGGTCACGTGATCTTCTAGACACTATCAGAACAATTTTACGTTCAAAAACTCAAGTACCCAGCGTATGACCCAGCTAAAATAGAAAGATGTTTATCTAAAACTTCACAATGTCCTTGGAACCAACCAATCATTTGAAAGCTTGTTTACAACTCTGAAACCAGGTCAGAAATGAGGTCAACACCTGGTGTTTACTCTGTAAAGGACAGGTCACCCCACCCCCCTTCAATGAACGAATCTTAAAACTTAAAATGTCAAATTTGAATCTAACAAACAGACAATAAAAATAAATATAAATGACTTATATCACATATACGTAACACCTTCCCCCATAAAATAAAAAGAAAGGTTTATATGATAAAACTTTCTTTTTACCACAAACCAATTTACACCTGAGGTTAAAAAAACTCCTATAAATTACAGTGTATATGATATAAGATATTGTTATACACGGGGAAAAGCGTCTGCTTTAAATTATCTTACTTGTCCATGTCCCACAATATGTCCTAAAAAAGTCACATTAGCACGGCAGAACTCACTTTTAGATAAATTAACTGTGAAACATGCATCAGTGAGTCTGTCAAAGAATTTTCGAATTGTTGCTAGATGTTCTATCCAGGTGTCGTTGTAGATGATGACGTCATCTATATAGACATCACAATTTTCTAGACCAGAGGTGATCATTTTTATGAGACGTTGAAATGTACTTGTTGACCCTTTCATCCTGAATGCATTACTTTATATTGATAAAGTCCATCTGGAGTCACAAATGCTTAGATTTCCTTTGCTCTTTCCATTAGTGGAATCTGCCAAAAATCCTTTCAGAAGGTCAAATTTGGTGACATACTTGGCATTCCCGATTTTAACAATGCAATCGTCAATTCTTGGTAATGGGAATGAATCTGTTTTTGTCACACTCTTCACATTCCTATAATCAGTGCACATACGGAAAGTTTTATTTTGTTTTGGAGCAAGTATGCATGGTGAACTCCAATCACTTTTACTGGGCTCGATAAAATCATTCTCCAGCAAATATTGAATTTCATTTTTTTTAAGTATTTCTGTTTGAGTGGATTCATCCTGTATGGATGTTGTTTAACAGGTTTAGAATTTACAATTTCAACGTCATGAAAAATTTTGTTTGTCCTTGTAGGAACATCTGGAAATAAGTGCTCATATTCAAATAATAACTGTTTCAGTTAATTTCTTTCTTGCACTTGTAAATGTGAAAGTTTCTGGTCTAGATCTTTCATAATTTCTGAATTACAAAGATTCGTCATTCCAATATCAATAGAATCTGATGATATTTCTTCACGGAGTGCGACAAGTACAACTAAATTAATTACAGGTTTAACATGGCTATCTCTTTCAATATACTCTTTTAGCATATTTATATGGCAAAGTTGTTTTTGTTTGTGCCTCCCAGCCAGAAAAATTTATGATGTAATTTAAGTCATTAATTTTCCTGTCAACTGTGTAGGGACCATAATATTTGACCTGAAGAGGATTTTGTGGCATTGGTAAGAGAGCCAGGACTCTATCACCAGGCTGAAAACTCCTTTCCTTTGATTTTTTTTTTTATCATATCTTGATTTCATTTTAGATTGAGCAGAGTGCAGATTTGCTCTTGGGACCTCACAAGCCTTTGACAACTTGTATCTAAAATCGGAAACATAATCAAGAAGATTGAACTCAGTATCTTCATTAGAGAGAAGTTTCTCTTTCAATAACTTCAATGGTCCACGCACAGTGTGTCCAAAAACAAGTTCAAAAGGACTGAAGCCTAAAGATTCTTGAACTGATTCTCTAACAGCTAACAATAGTAAATGAATGCCTTCATCCCAATCTGTATTCATATCAAAACAATATAATGGGATAATATTTTTCAATGTCTGATGGAATCTTTCTGATGCTCCTTGGCTCTCGGGGTAATAGGCAGAAGATTTGAATTGCTGAATGCCCAGTTCACACATAACTTGTTGGAAAATTCCAGTCATGAAGTTTGAACCTTGATCAGACTGAAAAGATTTGGGAAGGCCTTACTGAGGAAAATTTTTTTTATCAAAGCTTTTACTATTGTTTTAGATTTTATATTCCTCAACGGAATTGCCTCTGGGAACCTTGTTAACGAACACATAATGGTCAACAGGTATTGGTTATCTGACTTGGTCTTGGGTAAGGGACCTACACAATCTACCATAATTCTACTAAATGGTTCGTCAAAGGCAGGAATAGGTTGTAGATGAGCCTTAGGTATCTTCTGAATGGGGTTTCCTATCATTTGACAAGTATGACAAGATCTACAGTATTTGGCAACATCACTTTTGATTTTTATCCAATAGAAGTGAGTCAAGATCTTGTGATAAGTTTTATTAATCCCTAAATGACCAGACAAAGGAATTGCATGGGTCAAATTAAGTATTTCCTGCCTGTAAGGTTTTGGAACTACTATTTGATAGTTCACTGACCACTCATCACCAGCAGGTACCTCGGGAGGTCTCCATTTTCTCATAAGAATTCCATTTTTAATGAAATAGCAGACAGGAACTTCAGTAACTTCAGTCTCACTTATGGCCCTTTGAAACAAACAGGAGATCTCAGAATCTTTTTCCTGTTCGACGACAAGTGAATGTCGGTTATCACCTTGATTAGAATAAAGAGAATGAGGTGTTAAAAGAGTATCACTATGATCAATACCTTCTGATTGATCCAAACAAGGAGTAAAAGTGACCTCATCAAAAGCCTGACCTATACACCTGTCAGCTAAAGGAATACTGCCTACATCAACATCATTCTCAACAGCTTTCTTTGCCATAGCTCTGGTAACTGCACAAGCTTGAAATATATCAGGGAATTCGTTTTCAATTGGATCAACTTTCTGATCCAAATCAGGCTTGTCAGATACAAGTGGATTAACCACATCCTTGTCTCCAGCTAAGTCGTTGCCTAGCAATAAATGAATGCCCTCAACGGGTAAAACCGAGACTGTTCCAACTGTCCCAGGTCCTGACACTAAGTCTGATGACAAATTTACACAATAGCAAGGAACATTAGCAAAGCCGCACTCTACTCCCTGAATAAGAACACTTTCATTAGAAGAAGACTTCTCAGAAAAGAGCAAAGTTCCTGACAATAAAAGACTCTGAGAAGCTCCTATGTCCCTTAAAATTTTAATACGGATGGGATTGGCTAAATCACTCAAGAGTGATATAGAACCCTTCGATATGAATGGTTCATAATTCTCCATAATAAAATCAGAGTGAGATTTATTAGACTCAACAAATGTATTGCTTTCAATACATGACCGTGACCTTGACCTCTTAGAAATAAGAGCATTTGGAACAGGTCTGTCTTGATTCTGATGCCTATTTTTCAATTTGTAGCAATCAGAAACAACGTGTCCTTTTTTCTTGCAATAGGTACACGTCGGAAGAGACAAAGATCTAGAATCAAGCTTCTCTGAAGTTTGAATTTTGAAAGTTGTGCTAGTTTGAGTTTTAAAAGGGCTGGTATTAGGCTGAACTACTTATCTGCCAGAAGACTGTTGAGTAGAAGTCTTGTTAACAAAATCAATTTTATGTGTCAAAGAATATTCGTCAGCAGCTCGAGCAGCATTCTCCAAGGTTTCAATCCTATGCTGATCGAGATAAGATTTAACGTCACTATGAACACAGTTTTTGAACTCTTCAATTAATATCATTTGCTTGAGATTTTGATAATCGTGTTCGACTTTTTTGGCAAAGAACCATCTATCAAATAACTGCTCTTTTTCTCTAGCAAATTTGACATGAGTTTGTCTAGCTTCTTTACTGTAGTTTCTGAATTTTTGTCGATAAGCTTCGGGGACTAACTCATAACCCCTTAGAGTGCATTCTTTAACCACATCATAGTCACCACTTTGGTGAACAGACAGTGAAGTGTAAATCTCACTAGCCTTACCAGTGAGTATACATTGCAATAACTGAGTCCAATGCTCCCTTGGCCACTTTAAATTTTCTGCCATTTTTTCAAAATGAATGAAATTTTTGTCTACTTCTTTTTCTCTGAAAGGGGACACTGATCTATTCCTTGTTAAATCAAAACTTAAATTAGGATTTGAAATATGAAGGTGTTTTTCACTTGCCAGCTCTAATTCTTTCGTTGTATATTGATATTCCCTTTCTTCTCTCTCTTTGTCATATTGTAATTGTCTTTCTTTCTCCCTTTCCTGTCTCTCTCTCCTCTTTTTCATATTGTAATTGTCTTTCTTTCTCCTCTTTGTCATATTGTAATTGTCTTTCTTTCTCTTCTTTGTCATATTGTAATTGTCTTTCTTTTTCCCTTTCCTGTCTCTCTCTCTCTCTCCCTTTCCTGATATTCCAGCTTCTTCAACTCTAATTCCATCTTGAATTTTAATTCTAATTCCTTCATTTTTATGTCAGAGTCTGATGCAGACTTACTCACCGAAATCAAAGCACTTCTTTCCAAAACATTCTTTTCTACCAAATATTGAACCAAAATATTTTTGATATCTTGTTTCGTTAAAGAAGCCTTGACTCATCTTTTTTGAAAAGATCTAATTGCTCCTGAATAGGATTAGAAAGAAATATTTCTACTTTAGATGTCATTTTAATACAAGCCTGTCAATCTCACTAAAGATTTTAAAATATTTCAAAAACTAGGGTTATTCAAATTTAAAACTAAAATTTTCTAAAAAAAATTATAGTCAAATTCCAGTTTATCTCAATTACGGACGAGCTCACTAATTTATATGTTATGTACTTAGGCTCGAATAAACAGTAACATAGAAAGAGTGAAAATAACAAGCTTGTAAAATCAATTCCAAATTTGATCTAAAAATAATTCAAAATATTATCTACTAGAGAAATTGCAAAGGTCCTGGTACTAAAATGTCAAATAATTCTAAGTTCGAATTCCAGCGAAGTATCCAAAATGGAAGACGATGTCAGTTGATGAAGTCAGTTCTTGTTAATAAAATCTCTATGAGCACAATTCTTTTCCAGATAAATAACACAATAATTCCTCTTGATCCAAACGAACTGACACAATTTCCAGAACAAGGTAATTTAGAATAACTCAAAAAGACAACTTAATATTCTAAAAGCCCAAGTTCTTCTAATGTAGTTTGTATAGCTGTTTTTTTTTACATAAACAGGAAAGGATCACGTGATCTTCTAGAAACTATCAGAACAATTTTACGTTCAAACACTCACGTACCCAGCGTATGACCCAACCCAAATAGAAAGATATTTATCTAAAACTCCACAATGCCCTTGGAACCAACCAATCATTTTTAAAGTTTGTTTACAACTCTGAAACCAGGTAAGTAATGAGGTCAACACCTGGTGTTTACTCTGTACAGGACAGGTCACCCTCCCCCTTCAATGAACGAATCTTAAATCTTAAAATGTCAAATTTGAATCTAACAAACAGACAATAAAAATAAATATAAATGACTTATATCACGTATACTTAACACCAGTGACATGTTTTTCTCAAAGTAAGCTTGCACTTTTTTCAATAATTTGACGAAGTTAAGAAAGACGAAATCAGAACAATTAAAATAGCAGAATATGTTTTAAAAAATTGCTATTATCACTTTTATTTACATTAAATTCTGGATTATACCTTTTAAAAATGAATTAAGAGAGACAATCTAAAATTTTATTTCAAAACGGCAGTCACAGACTGGTACCATCAATTTGATCCGATATGATTAAAGTACGTGTTCGAGTTATCAATTCTCATAAGATTTGAACATTGAACATAATTACTAATGTATGTATGCATGTGTGTTTGTGTGTGTGTGTGTGTGTGTGTGTGTGTGTGTGTGTGTGTGTGTCACAACTGGTAATACATCCAGGAACTCGTGTCTCTTGTGGCATTTGGTCCTTGCGTTATCTTATGTGCGGAAAGAAAGTTAATTTACAATAAAATATGTTACTTTTAAGATCTGTTCTCAAGAGAACAGACAAGATAGAGCATCGGGTCTCCTGGGATAATATTATCATAATTGGTACAAGTACAAATAGTTTTAGATTTCAGCATACTAATCCTTTTACCACTGCATCTGCTAAACTCTATTTAGGAATATCTGCAATCTAATACAAATGAGGTCAATTTCCTTAAGTAGATCAGGCAGGCAATAAAAGGGTTCCTGTTGTAGTAATGTTTGGAATGTCCTGTCGACTAAGTTTAAGAAATAGATAAAAAGATGCTTTTTCGCGTTAGGGACAGATATTGTCAGAAAAAATATGTTGCGATCAACATTGTTTTGTTTTCATAAATTTGATGACTAACACTTTGATTTGTGAATCGAAAGGTCATCAAATCATGGCGTCTAATCTTTGTTTAACAAATTTCCCTTATGTGAAAAGTCCGTTATGTTAAGTGGTTAATATTTAAAAGATTGGGCATGCATGTAGATGACGTTTAAGTGTATGCATACTCCAGTGTTTTTCAACCGGGGTTCCGTGAGCGTCAGACAGGGGTTCCGCGGGTGTCCAGTAAAAATATTAAAAAAACGGCCGAATTCGTCAGGAACCAAGTCTGGCAGTACCGGAACTGTGCGGTAATTAGTCGTTCTTTATCCACTGAATTACTGTTTCCGTTGGTGTCCTAATATAGCGTTTCAATTAATTTTCATAACACTGCTGTTTTTCGGGACCAAGGATCGATTTATTAAGAAGAGAAAATTAGACGATGGAACAGCTGACGACCAAACTAAAACTCAGGAGCTACATCTAGTACCACGTCACGTGAGCCGAACGTACCAAAAATTGAATTTGTTGTCGATCGGAATCGTAAAGTTCGTCAGTACACTGACAATTACTTAGCTATGGGAATCACATGGGCTCAGACTGCCCCTTCTCGCTCTATGTTGTCTGGTGGGAAAATCTTGCCAATAGTTCCATGGCACCAGCTAAATTGAAGCGACGCTTAACAACTAAACATCCAGATATAGCGCACAAGAATGTGGCGTACTTCGAGAGGGCACAAAGATTGAATAAAAAAACCGCTACATTCGAGAAAATGTTCAAGATAAGTCACAAAGCTCAAGAAGCATGTTAAGCTGTGCGGAGATGGTTGCAAAGAAAATGAAATTTCATACCCTCGCCGAAATCGTAATCGTACCTGCATGCCGAGAAATTGTGAGGATTATGTTTGGCGTTAGTGCTGTATCTGACATCAGTACGATTTCACTGTCAGACAATACGATAAACAGACGTATTTCAGACATGTCCAGCGAGATTGAAAGACACGTTTAAGCGAAGATAAAGACACGTGGATTCTTTGCATTGCAGGTGGATGAAAGCACGATGTCAGCGGTAAATCACAGCTTATGGAGTTTGTACTTTTTATTGACAATGGAGCTATTGTTGAAGGATGTTTTCTGCTGTAAGGAGTTACCAGAAACAATAAAAGGAAAAGACATATTTGACGTTGTCAATTCATATTTGCAGTCATGTGACTTGAACTGGAAAAACTGCGATGGCATTTGTAAAGATGGCGCCCCTGCTATGACGGAAAATGTCAAAGGTTTTGTCTCGCTGGTGCAGCAGATGAATCCAGCTATCATGGCCACGCACTGTTTCATCCACAGAGAATCACTAGTTGCTAAAACAGTTGGAGCCGAGTTAAGGTCTGTGCTGGACATGGTGGTGAAACCTCTGAAATGTCGCCAGTTTGCCAAACTTTTTGAAAGCATAGAAGCGGACCATGTCGCACTCATCCAACACACGGACGTACGATGGCTGTTTCGCGGAAAGTTTTATCTTGTTTCTACGAGCTGAGAGAGGAGATGCTGATGTTCTGTTCTCGTGAAAACTTGAAGGATTTTGAAGACGTACTGAGCAGCGAGTGTTGGTTTTCCAAACTAACTTATCTGGCCGATATATTTCATGAATTGAACATTTTAAACAATGGAATGCAACTGAGAGAATAAACGCATTTTTAAAGAAATTGGTAGTTTGAAAGAAGCATGCATCCGCTGGCAATTTGGAAATGTTTACCAGTGTTGTTCGAAACAATTACCAAGAAATTCTTTCATTGATTGTGTCCCATTTGGATGCTCTGTTAAATAGTCTCAGCAAATATTTTCCGTCGATATCTGTTGACCAGTACGACTGGGTTAGAAACCCGTTTGTGGAATTTGAACCGTGTCAAGGACAGTTTACTTTGAAGGAAGAGGAGGAGCTCGTTATTGTTGCAAGTGACAAAACGCTGAAGCTAAAACATGAAGAGTTGAACTTGGATGCGTTTTGATAACTAGTTGAAAACGATTACCCGGCTATCGCTGAGAAAGCTTTGCGACTTCTGTTGCAGTTTTTAACTTCTTTCATGTGCGAGTTCGTATTTTCTGCTATGACCACCATCAAACACAAGAAACGAGAACGACTTTTGTCTGTCGAAGACGAACTTCGGGTGTCTCTCTCGAACATTCGGCCACAAATTCAACTGCTTTGTTGAAATCACCAAGCACAAGTTTCGCACAGAAATGTTCGCTACTGCAAATTGATGCTAACAGGTAACAATAAAGTAACTTAGTAACTATTAATATTGGCTATTCTAGCCACACGAGTTTATTTTTTTTTTAGGCTACAATTACAGTGTTACACACATACACTTGTATCAATCGGTGTTTTCTTGTGTCACTGCATGTGGTTCCGCGAGCAATCTAAACGCTCCGAAGGGTTCCGTTCCAATAAAAAGGTTGAAAAACACTGGTGTACAATTACAAACAGATAGCACTCAAAAAGAATAGCATATTGAATGAAGATTTAATTATTTGTTTGATTAGGATTTTTAACGTTTCTTGCACAATTGATCTCTCATATCTCTACGATGTCTGCAGTAAGGCAGTTTATAGTGATGTCAGACATGTAGCATGATGTCCCACCCAGTCACATTATCTTGACCAAAGGCCGACCACTCCTAACACTAACCTCTTAATGCTGAGCGCCAAGCGATGGCAGCTGTTAGTACCATTTTTATAAGTCTTTAGCATGACTCGGCGCGTATTGAACCAACAACCTACCGCTTCCGCGGCGGACGCTCTAACCACTAGGCCACCGGGTCGGTTAGGGAATAAAGAAGCTGTACAGTTTTTTCATATGCTTTTTGAATAAACAATCCGTCTAATGTCTGTTTCAGGCTTGATTTTCTTTTCAGGCATGACGAAAATGATGAATAATACAATTTCGTTTTTACATGGCACATATATATCAGGAACAAAATAGGCAGTCGCATTCTTTTCAATGAGGTAAATTCTTGCTCTATACTCTGAACTTGGCCGCTACTCCAGTATATTGTTTGAGAACGATTGAACAAGGATTTTGTGTTTCTATGTTGTTATTAATTACCAGTTTTGACAGGCAAAATAGTATATTAGCAGGGATGAGCATTTAGAACGAAATGGATTACAGAAACTCGTAAATTAGACTATGTTGAAGTAGTTTTTTCGACGGCGTCTTTGAAAATATCTTTAAGATTTAATTAGTAAACGGGTTTGATATTACATTATATTTTTACTCTGAAAAAAATATTATTCTTATTTCAGGAATATGTTTAAGAGGTGTGTGCATTATACAACAACATATGTTAAAGTGAAGTATTCAAATGTATCAGGAAACATGGAAGATTTTGTGAAAAAAGATAATATCGACTGCAAGGAAGGAAGACAAGGAAAAGGACTAAAACCTTCATAGGCCGGTTTTGACGTCTTTTCTCATTCGCATGTGTTCCGCTGCGGAGTTAGCATTGCTCGTCTCACTCTGATGTATTGTTTCACGTCATCATTTGTTTGCAAACATGTTGATAGACAGGTGAAACCATACAAGTGTTCGATCGTTTCATAAAATTGCATTGGAAAATGATTAGTTAAAAAGGTGGACGAAGTCGCCATGAAGCAATAGCAAGTGGTTAATATATAGATTAATATACAATGGCCATCTGATTTTATACCAAAATAATATTCACGCCTCATTTCATCGTCATGATGGAAAACGAAAACATTCTTAGATACAAAAAATGGGTCTACGCTCACTTTTTTCTTTACCAGTCGCAAGTCAGTCATTGCGTTTCACGATATAGCGTCACCTTAGTTAACGGCAAAGTTGTTGCAGACCAAGTAAATATATAGCATATTTTAACTAATGTCTATTAAATAGCTGAATTTATATAGTTTCTCAATGTTCTTCAGAATATATTCAAGTTTAGACTGTTTTACAATGCCTCGTGCAATCATTTTGTGAGCATATGTAATTATTGATAACTAAAGTTTTAAAACGACATATAGAATTCGATGTATTGACAATGCTGCCGTCAACTCAATAAAATCACAACAAACCACAAAAGAGAATGAAATGAATTTATACTATAAAGATAACACAATGATGATAATAACGTAATACACAAGCAGCGGCATCAATTCAAAGGCTGTTTGCCTGTGGGCCTCTGGGACAGAACAAACTATGCTAATAAGATAAGGTCAGTTTTCAATGCTTTTTAAGATGCCACTGTAATCATGTGATGAATGTAATTAGTGCAGATCCCATGGTTGCCATTCTGCAACAAAGATAATTGATCCTTTATGTGAAGATATTTTAGTAAACAAAACGATATCTAAATATTGTATTCTTTATCTAAATTCCCGATATGCAAGTGATGCCTGAGATAAATTGACAATCAACAGTGAAAACTGTATCATATATCTATCCCTAAGTGCTCTTGACTCTCACCGAGTCCTTGTTCAATGCAATTACAACACAGATCCAAATAAAACAAAGAAAAATCACAATCGACTACATCGAATTGGCAAAAGTTAACATAATTTTATGTCTGCCGTAAGTGTTCTGTGAAAAATTTGACTGCTCTCCATTTCGGTTTCAGCTCATTCGAGAGAAAGACTCCCATAAATATTTATTCCCGACTAGGCACCATACGCTAAAGCACGGTCTAAACATTTTCGTCACGGCATGTGCTTTAGGGCAATGCATCTGCTTCAGCCATGCTACCCTTGAAAGGAAACTGCGAGAGTTCAACGGTGCTGTGGAAGAAAAGGATATAGACGCATCTACATTGAAGTATTTATGAACAAAACTATAATCCTACTGTATAAAAAACATCTTGAAATATAAAACCAAGAAAGCGCACACATGCAACATCTTCGTTGGTAGTTACCATCTGATTCTCCAATTATACAGCACATTGTTCGAAACTATTCTTACCTGATCAACTCTTCCTAACATCTGAAGGGCATTTGTCAAGAACGTTATATGGTTTCAAATAGTAGAAGTGATAATCTCAAGGACCATCTGGTAAGTGCCAAGATAACTTCTGACATTACCACTTATACAAACAAAAAACAAAAACTTGCTAAATCAAGCGTTAAATAATATGCAAGCTAGTACCCGAGACCAAATCAATCGGATGTTTGTCTACCAAATCAATTGGATGTTTGTCTTCATTAAGTATGGCCTTATGTCAGAATTGTAATCTAACTTCTGTCATGCACGATATGTTCCATTCAATGTGTCAGAGAAACCAAAGACTTCTTAAAGCGATACATCTATAAAAATTATATTAGCAATAAAAGCGACGTCAAACTCGCCAACAACTACAACACAACCAAACTACTTCATGGGTAGTGATGCAATACGGGAAATGTCAGCTGCGACATTAACCGAACAGTCGACTCGAGGTAAATATATTTCAATATTTTGGAAGAGCTTTCATACAACAATACATAGAATCAAAGTTGGCATGTTCTCAGAGTATTATTGCTGTGAAATATTTGTCTTAAGCACTGCTGATAGCTTCAAACACCCCAACCGATGATCGGTTGAGATGTTTCAAGTAAATAACGGGTTATACAGTACAATACCCAAAATTAAATAATAAACAACCGATAATCTGCTGTCTCTGATATACATTATCATTTATCCGAAAGATTTCATTAATACAACATTTAAAGAATATCTTACATTCAAATCGATTAATGGAAGCAAACATCCATCTTGGCGTCTTAAAATTCCCGGAATGCATCGCTTCAGACGATGTCGGATGTAGGGGTGGACATCTCATTTGAGCAGAGTTTATCTAAATGAGTAGGGCTATATATGTGTATGTATGTATGTATGTATGTATGTATGTATGTATGTATGTATGTATGTATGTATGTATGTATGTATGTATGTATGTATGTATGTATGTATGTATGTATGTATGTATGTATGTATGTACGTAGTATGTATGTATGTATGCAGCATTTGACACAAATGATCATGATATATTACTTCACCGTCTCCAGCTTGTATTTGCCAATCACAATACAGCCTTACTATTGTTCAAGTTCTACTTAGTCAACATGACACAAATTGTATCTAAACATGGAATACACTCCAAACCAGTTGATCTATATTGTGGTGTTCCACGGGGTTTTGTTCTTGGGCCTGTTCTCATCATTATATACACTCAGCCGCTTCCAAGTGTCATAGATCATCATCCAGTTTCGCACCAATTGTACTATGATGACATCCAAACATACAAGTCTAGCTACCCAACTGAAGTTGATGCTACCATCCAAGGAGGAGTGAGGTGCATTCGAAATCATGGATGACATTTAACAACCTGCAGATGAATGATGATAGAACTTAGGCCATTCTGATCACAACACAAAGACGTTCTCATTCGCATCCTTAACATCAAGCAATAAATATCAGCAACACCAACATTAGATTTACACTGTCAGTACGAAACCTAGGTGTTACTCTAGATAGTACTCTCACATTGCACCAGCATGTCATGAACATATGCAAGACTGCATATCTTGATCAGAGACGCATCAGCTCCATTCGAAAATATCTTTCGGTTGATGCCACTCGTGTGTTCATTTATACGTTCAAGACTGGACTATTGTAACTTATTTCTGTCTGTTTTGTCTCAATATCTACTCCAGAATCTTCAAACCGTTCAAAACACAGCTGCTCGGATTTTCATTAGAGTACCACGATAAAAAAACACACCGCTTCGCTGTTCTGTACCCTACACTGGCTCTCCATTCGATCCAGAACAAAACAAACAATTTGGTTTTATGCTACGTTTAAGTGACGGACTCCAGTCGAACATACCTATCTGGCCTCAAATATGTGTACACACCAGCAAGATACTTACGCTCCTCTTCTGACAATCGTATACCCAATATTCTCACTATGAAAAGGAAGTCATACGGACAAGTTCTTTTGCATACCAGGACCCATCAGCGTGAACGAATTGCCCATTGAAATTAGACACAAAGACACAGTGATCCCTTTGAAGAATGCTCTTAAAACTCACCTTGTTAGACTGCAATAACACACGTATAAACACAATGTTTCCTACCTTAAATATTTTCAGCATTGGTTATGCCTTCTATTTCATGGTGTTTGTTTTCGTTTTTTGGTTATTTTAGTCATATTTGTTTATATATTGTTCAACGTTTTGAGCTTCTAAAGATTAGGCGCTATACAAAGTCCTCATTTGCATTATTATGTGTGTGTGTGTTTGTGTGTGAATATGATTTTTAATGTAGCTTTAACAATTTTGCAGTCTTATCGCTACGATGTCTGCAGTGTGGCAGTTTATAGTTACGTCTAGTACTGGGGCATCAGGCTGCAGAAAAGTAGGGTGATGTATCGCCCAGTCACATTATCCTGATACCAGGCCGACCAGTCCTAACGGTAACCTCTTAATGCTGATCGCCAAGCGAGACAGCTGTTAATACCATATTTTGTAAGTCGTTGGTATGACCCGACCGAGGTTCAATCCCACGACCTCCCGCTGCTATCACTCGGCCTCCGGAGCGGTCTTATTAATCTGTCTGTCTGTCTGTCTGTCTGTCTGTCTGTATGTATGTATGTATGTATGTATGTATGTATGTATGTATGTATGTATGTATGTATGTATGTATATGTAACAGCGCCTGTGGTGTAAGGGGGTGCTCATGGTGGGGTAGCACCTCTGGTGGGAGTAGCAGTCGTATCCTCTTGGGGGTAGCTAGTCCACCTTTGGTCCTCACTTGGCACCCAGCTCTCACCTGTGGCTCCAAGAAGCTGTAGCATGCACAGCGGCCACACCACGGGCAACGGCTTCGACTGGCCGGCTAAACCACGTTGAGGATAACCGGCAGGTCTCAAACCTTCGGTGAGTCAGGGATTGTCACCCCTCGCATGTGAAGACTGGACCCGGCGGACTGAGCGGAGGAACCACCAGCTGGTCAACGGGCAGAAAGACGGACCCAGCAAAGCGTTGTGGAGCGCTAAGAGCACGGCAAGACACGTAGGACGCCTTGGTCATCCACTGCATCCAGTCTCCATTCCGGCCGTCTTGACTACGTCATGCCACTGGAGAAAATGGAGCCTGGACGAGAGAGTGAGGCTTACGTAGCGCAACTCTCCCTCACTTTAATCCAATTCATGCGCAAGTTATTCATGTCGTCATCAACATCATCTATTCCAAGTCCTGCGGAGATTGGCGAGCTGCGACGCGGCAGGTGTGGATGCACTGGCAGCCGTAGTGGCGGACCTGCACGCAGGCGGCTCAGGCCATAGGGTCGTCTTCCATTGACCTGAAGCAGAAATGGATTTCGGCAGCCGTCTGAGCGACTAAGAAGATCTTTTTAGGATAGCGCTGCTTACCTCCATAGCCTGAGGAAGGGGCTAGAAAATGTGCCCCCAAAAAAGCCTGCTTCAACCACCCCAACCAGCTTACCGCGGCTGGAGGGAATCCCATTCTTGCGGTCGAAACACAAAGAAAACCCAAAAGGTTCCACTCACTCTTGGTGCTTGGAACATACGCACTCTACTGGATCGTGCAGAGGCTGACAGACCGGAGAGAAGAACTGCCCTGATTGCAAGAGAACTTACCCGCTACAAGATTGAGATAGCAGCACTGAGTGAAACTCGCTTGGCCGACGAGGGCCAGCTGACTGAAGTTTGAGCTGGATACACCTTTTTCTGGAGTGGACGTGGCACTGATGAACGTCGTGAGGCTGGAATTGGTTTCGCAGTCAAGTCGAGTTTGGTGAATAAGATCTCTACCTTACCAAAGATGATTAATGAAAGATTAATAATAATGAGGCTACCATTACATGGAAAAAAACAAGCCACACTTATTAGTGCTTATGCACCAACCATGACAAGCTCGGAGGAGGCCAAAGAAAAGTTCTACGACGATCTGGAAGCCCAAATTGCTTCGGTACCAAAGTCAGATAAACTAATCATTCTTGGTGATTTTAACGCCAGAGTTTGCGCGGACCATATCTCGTGGAAGGGGGTTATTGGTAGACATGGCATTGGCAACTGCAACAGCAATGAACTTCTGCTCTTGAGGCTGTGTGCAACTTACGATCTTCTGATCACAGAACACTGTATTCCGTCTGCAGAACCGTAATAAGACAACTTGGATGCACCCACGGTCTAAGCATTGGCATATGATCGACTACATCTTAGTACGTGGGACTGACAGGCAGGATGTCCGGGTGACTAAGGCCATGTGTGGTGCTGACTGCTGGACAGACCACAGGCTGCTGATTTCCAAGATGAATCTCAGAATTAAACCTCCCAGACGTCCACAGGGAATCAAAGTTCCAAAGCGGCTCAATGTCTCCAGGTTGAAATTATGCAACACTGAGCAAGTTCTGTCTGCAGCTATAGAAGGCCAGCTAGAAACCACATACTCTGACACCAACGACGTAGATAAATGCTGAGCGACCTTCAAACATCTGGTGTACTCTACCGCATCTGAAAACCTTGGCATAACTGCGCGAAAGAACCAAGACTGGTTTGACGAGAACTGTGAAGAAATTCAGTCCATGCTAGAGGAGAAACATCGTCTCCATCGTTTGTACAACATCGACCCCAAGTCCGCTGCAAAGAAAGATGCATTCAACAGGGTCCGCCAATTTGTGCAGAAAAAACCGCGCGAGATGCAGGACACATGGCTGAGCCGAAAGGCTGATGATATCCAATCCTTTGCCGACAGACACGACATGAAGAATTTCTATAGCGCTCTTCGTGATGTTTATGGCCCAGTAACAGCAGGTACAGCCCCTCTATTGAGCACATATGGCAGCACTATGATAACCGAGAAGGAGCAGATACTGGAACGCTGGGCGGAACACTTTGACGGTGTCCTCAGCAGACCCTCTTCCATCAATGACGAAGCTATCAACCGTCTACCACAGGTGGAAATCAACGAGAGACTGGCTGACCCTCCAACAGTGCTAGAAACTCATAAAGCCATTGAGCTCCTGTCTAGTGGAAAAGCTCCAGGAGCAGACTCCATTCCAGCTGAGATCGACTAGTCTGGTGGGCCTAAGCTAGTGGAAAGACTAACAGAGATGTTCTGTGGGATGTGGAAGCAGAAACGCATACAACAGGAATTCAGAGATGCATACATCGTCCATATTTACAAACGCAAAGGCAATCGCCAATCCTGCGACAACCATAGAGGAATTGCTCTACTCTGCATCGCAGGTAAGATCCTCGCCAGGCTACTGCTGAAGAGACTCACATAGCACCTTGATCATGTCCTACTACCAGAAAGTCAGTGTGGCTTTAGAAAGGAGAGAGGCACCATCGACATGATCTTTGCTGCCAGGCAGTTGCAAGAAAAGTGTCTTGAGCAAAATGTCAAACTATACACCACCTTCGTAGACCTGACTAAGGCATTCGACACTGTCAGCAGGGAAGGCCTTTGGAAAATTATGTCCAAATTTGGATGTCCAGAGGTCTTCATTGAAATGGTGAGGCATTTTCATGACGGCATGCTTGACAGAGTTCAGGACCAGGGCAACTACTCCGAACCCTTTGCAGTCACGAATGGTGTGAAACAAGGATGCGTTTTAGCCCCACTCTTTTCAGCCTCATGTTCTTCGCAATGTTGATGGATGCTTTCAAGGACAGTGATGTGGAGTAGGTCTCTGTTACCGTATGGATGGGAAGTTATTCAACCTGAGGCGGCTTCAAACCAAATTCAAAGTCCAAATTGCGAACATTCGCGACCTCCTGTTTGCAGATGACTGCGCCCTCAATTCCAACACGGAGTCAGGCATGCAACAGAACATGGACCTGTTTTCCACAGCGTGCACTAACTTCGGACTCACCATTTCTACCAGCAAGACCGAGGTTCTGCATCAGCCAGCCCTTGGAGAAGATTACCTGGAACCATCTATCACTGTCAATGGCCAAAAGCTCAGAAATGTAGACAGGTTCACATACCTCGGCAGCACTCTCTCACAAGCAGTTCACATTGATGACGAGATCAACACAAGGATTGCCAAAGCCAGTGTAGCTTTTGGCAGTCTCCGCTATAATGTCTAGGACAGGAGAGGCATCAGGCTTGCCACCAAACTAAAAGTCTACGCAGCGGTTGTTCTCCCCACCATCCTCTATGCTTGCGAGACCTGGACTGTGTATAGCCGCAATGTTAAGAAACTTAACCACTTCCACATGAGCTCCCTGAGAAAACTATTGAAAATTAGATGGCAGAACAGGGTGCCGGTCAAAGAGGTGCTCACGCAGACTGGCATGACAAGCATCCACACCATGCTGTGCAAGGCACAACTCCAATGGGCTGGCCATGTCGTCCGCATGCCGACAGAACGCCTACCGAAGAAAATCTTCTATGGAGAACTGCAGCAGGGCAAGAGATCTCATGGCGGTCAACAAAAAGAGGTACAAGGACATTCTAAAAGGCCTCGCTAAAGAACCTAAGCATTGATCCTGACAGCTGGGAGAGTGTCGCTGCTGATCGATCTGCTTGGCGCAGTCAAGTTAATGCCGGAGCGGCAGCCCTTGAGCACAAAAGACTGTTGGACGCAGCTGAGAAACGTGATCTGTACAAATCCAGGAACAGCAGTTCTGCAATTCACAGTCAACAACCTGCACATCCATGTCCCCACTGCAACAGACTATTCTGGGCCCGGATCGGACTGATCAGCCATCTCCGGACCCACCCTCAATGAATCGATGACATTGAATGATCCTCATCGACATCGATGGACAAACATCATGTATGTATGTATGTATATATGTATGTATGTATGTATGTATGTATGTATGTATGTATGTATGTATGTATGTATGTATGTATGTATGTATGTGTGATTGATTGATTGTATGTTTCTTGGACCATCCTGTGACTGTGCGAAGTACGATGGAAGAACCTTGGGGAAACATCAACACAGGATGGCCATAAACTATACTACTCTGGCAGAGAAGATAAACATGAACATGGTGTCGGATTTCTCGTCCACAAAGACACTGTGAACACTGTCATGAGTTGTCGGCCAGTCTCCAGCAGGCTTATCATCATACGCTTGAGGGCAACACCACTCAATATCACCATTGTGCAAGCTTACGCACCAACTACAGACCATGATGATGAAGAATTAAAGGACTTCTACGACCAACTGCAAGAATTTCTGGACCAGACCCCAAAGAAAGACATTCTTGTGGTACAAGGAGACTGGAATGCCAAAATAGGAGAGGATGCCGTTGATAACTGGAAAGGCACATGTGGACGCTACTGCAATGCAGAGAACAACGACAGAGGCTTAAAGCTCCTGGAATTTGCCAGCTTCAATGATCTGAAGCTGATTAACATGTTTGGTCCACACAAAGCATCCAGAAGGTGGACCTGGCATAGCCCGAATGGAGAACACCATAACCAGATTGATTATATCATGGTGAAGATACGTTTCCACACCAGCGTAAACATTGCCAAGAAAAGAAGTTTCCCAGGAGCAGACATTGGAAGTGACCATGACTTAATGATGATGACCCTCTGACTACGTCTAAAAAAAGTCGACAAAGAGGGCCCCACAAGAATCAAGTTCAACCTTGACAAGTTAAAAGACCCAAAGGTCTTGGAAGCCTTCCAGGCAAAGATAGGAGGAAATTTGCACCACTGTTACTTCTTAGTGCAGAGAACACAGTTATAGACACACTGATCGAAAACATTTAACATAGCAGTGACCCAAACAGCCAGTGAGATCCTTGGCAAACATCGACGACCAAAAGAAACCCTGGGTTACAACTGACATACTTGATCTGTGTGACAAGCGTCGAGAGCTAAAGAAGAAGAAGTCAGAAGTAGAAGGAGGAAAACAATACAGGGAAATCAAACAGGTTATCAAGAAAAGCATGCGAAAGGCAAGGGAGACATAGATTGAAGACCAGTGTAAAGATATAGAAAACAATCTAAAGAAAAATAATAGCAAAAAACCATACCAAATGATGAAAGACCTGACCAGTGTAAAACAAGGACGCTCCTACATCATTCAAGATAAAGGAGGGAAATGTCTTACAGAAGAACAAGACATTCTTAAGAGATGGACAGAATACTGCTCAGACCTGTACAACCACAGACCTACAGGGGACACAGACATACTCAACACCCCATCAGTGACCAACACTGACAACTACCCCATCCTCCGAGAAGATGTAGAGGCTGCAATGAAAGCACTGAAAAAGGGAAGGCAGCAGGAGTAGACAACATTCGTGCAGAACTAGTCCAAGAAGGGGGGTGAAGCCATGATAAGCGCCCTACTAACAATCTGCAACAAGATCTGGCAGACAGTGGAATGGCCAACACCGTGGACTCATAGTAACTCTCCCGAAAAAAGGCAATTTGCAGCAATGTCAGAACTATCGTACGATCAGTCTTATATGCCACCCAAGCAAAGTCATGCTAAAAAACATATTAAACAGACTGAAGCCGCGGGCAGAGGAAATCATAGCTGAAGAACAGGCAGGCTTCAGACCAGGGCGAAGCACATCTGAACAGATTTTCAACCTGAGAATACTATGTAAGAAATACCTCCAGCACCAACAAGACCTTTATCATGTCTTTATAGATTTTAAGAAGGCGTTTGGCAGGGTATGGCATGCAGCCCTTTGGTCCACCATGAAGCTGTACAACATCAGCGCTAACCTGATCAAAAGTCATAGTAAACAGAAATGAGATCTAACGAAGAACCTGGACCATGTGACTCAACAACAGATAGGGAAGTACCAAGCACATCATCCCCTGGACAGCCTTTTTTTGTCAAAATGAATTTCAACAAAAAGAAGCATAAAAGGAGAACAAATAAATCTATCAAGAGCAAACAAGAAGAAAAAGACTTTAGACATGAAAGTTAAGACACTAAACACAAGAAATGCTACACTTAGAAAGAAAGTACAACGATTGAATAGAAAACTCAATAAATCTTCATCACGTGTAGATACAATTAGAACTCCACAATGAAGTACTGACACTGAAACAGGTGTTCCTAGTACTACCACACCGAAAAGTCGAGCCATTACGGAAGTAAATCAACTCAATATGACTCCAAAATCAAGAAAGAAAGTACGACAAAAACTCCTTTTTCAAAATTGTTTAGTTGGAGACACTGAAGAGGCAGCACAGAGATTGAAAGGAAAAGCTAAAATAAGAACAACATTGGGAGTTATATGTGGTAAACTTATTCACCGATACAGATTGGGCAGGCAGATTAGCCGAAGTCTTGGATTACATAGAAAACAGTTGCTTAAAGCAAGGGAAGGAAAGAGCATTAAAAAACAGCGACTTAATGCTGAACGACAATCAATGAGGACAAGAGATAGGCTGTTTATGGAGAGGGATGATAACAACACATGTCTGCCAGGGAAGAAAGATGCCAATAGAGGAGACGAACACCAACAGAAAAGAACATTGAATGATTATATTTATAACTTGCACAGAAAGTTTTTAGCGGAAAACAGCGACACAAAGATAAGCTTGACAACATTTAGAAGAATGAGACCTAAACATACTAGCGTTGTCAAATTTAGGAACTAGAAAGACATGTTTATGTCAACGACACCAAAAGATGGTTTTAAAGTTAAAGGCACTTAAAAGTTTGGGCATTTCGACCTCCGAAAATCCAGATGTTTACGTTGAGCAAAGGTCAGACGAAGAAATTGTCGAAGGAATAGAAAGTATCAGCGAAGAAAAGATCAAGTTTTCAGAATGGAAGAGGGTAGACGTTGAGAAAAACGAAAAGTTCTTTAAAAGAATGCAAATAGTATCAGTGGAGAAAAGTAAGACAGACTTTGTTGCACTTTTGAGATCAGAACTGACAGAATTTAGGAAACATATTCACAGAGTCAAAGAACAATACGGTCAGTCAAAACGTTTGAAAGACATACTGCCGACAACACATGCCATATGTCGCATGGATTTCGCAGAAAATTTTACTTGCGGGTTTGCGGAAGAAATCCAGTCAGCATATTTTGATAAGAATGCTGTCACGTTGCATCCAGTTGTAATTTATACCAAGGATAAAGAAGATGAGGTAAAGGTAAAGCATAAATCACTAGTAGTAGTATCTGATGAGTTGTCTCACACTTCATCGACAGTCTTCGCAATCATGAAGCGTGTTGTAAAAGAAGTGAAAGCTGTATTACAGAATGTTGAAATGGTTCACTATATGACGGACTCGCCTACGTCACAGTATAGAAACAAGCAGATTTTTTCTATAGTAGCACATCATGATACGATCTTTCCCGGTATTAAAGCTTCCTGGTTATACTTTGAAGCTGGACACGGGAAAGGCCCCTGTGACGGGGTCGGGGGTACTGCCAAACGACTAGCTGATATGGCCGTCAAAAGACGCTCGGCAATAATTCAGTCAGCAGATGATTTTTTCCAATGGGGGAAAACACAGGAAAATAGCGCACTTAAGTACATATTTGTCCCAAAGTCTCAATGTACAGAAGCCCATGAAGAACTCTCGAATCTTGTCGGAAAGCAAGTGAAGGGTACTATACAGGTACATGCAGTTATTCCACTTGTAGAAGGCAGCATTGCTGTGAGGAATACGTCATGCTTTTGTGATAAGTGTTTAGTCGACGGTCAACCAGTACCAGCATGTGATGGATGGACAGTACATCAGATGAGCGAAACCAACATAGTCCAAAATTCAGAAGCTGAACAAACAACAGGACATGATGAAAGTGAACAGCAGGCTACAGAACTAATGGAATGCAATAAAATAAACACAGATAAACTTTATCAAGTCAACACATACGTAGCAGCGATTTATGAAAGCAGGTGGTACGTTGGACAAGTTTTAGAATACGACGAAGACGACCAGGAATATAATATTAATTTCATGGTGGCTGGAAAAAACTCTTTCAAATGGCCTGCGAAACCAGATCAGATTTGGATACCAAGTTCCGATGTATTGTGCTCATTGGATGAGCCGATAAAGCAAGAAAAGACCCGCAATATGTTTAAATTCTCAGGATGAGACCTTGAGAAGGTCAGAAATCTATTTGACAGACTTTGACTGTACATCATGAACATGCAACAAGATATATACTGAAGCGACCATGTGCAGTAAAACGTTAGTGAATTACGTTACAGCATCATTTATGTTTTATACAAGCAATATAACAGTATTGAGTACACAATCATTTGTTCCAAAACATTTAATGGTGTAAAATGATCATAGCCCATTGTTTATCTTTGTTCAAACCGTTGTGAACAGCACAATTTCATTTGTGAAACTTGGGATTTTTTAATATTTCTTCGCATTGGGAATTTAATGTAACATTTTAAAAGATTTTATGTTTTATGTGTTAATATAGTTGCAAAGATATTGCAAATCATTGTAACAAAAAATAATCATAACCCAAAAGTTCTTTTTTTTCTACAATGGTTCCAATTTAAACATAAATAACAAGGATATATATTTCATGGACTTTTGTGAACTACGTTACAAATAGTACTACTTCTGTAAAGTCTAATAAATATCGGTTTGGTAAAGTTTCAAGTCATATTAATTGTCATATTAATTGTTAAGTATTATCTTAAATGGTTAACAAATGCACAGATTTAATTAAATGGTCTTTAGACTTTAAAATAAAAGGGTATCAACATTGAAAAATAGCCACTTTTTCTTAAAAGCGTCTATTTTCCTTTTTATTGTTTAAGTATAAATGAGTTGACCGATATGTTTTAGAGTTGGTTAGTGTATTGTTTCTTAAATGTTTTATTTGGTAAATCAATCATATATCTATCATATAAATGTGTTTTATACGCAATTGTGGTTCTTTTTACGATAAAATAGATTTGATATGATTACAGTAGTAAGAAGTAACGTAATTCACCATCCAAAATACCCCCACATGTATATTCATGTTTTTCTTGGTGTGAAATTGTTATTCAAGAGCTACCTTTTGTGTTTTCTAATTGTTCAAATTGTTCAATTCAAATACATCGTCTTCATATCTTGATGAAATCTTTCCCCATGTTCATCGCTTACATCGCCAAGATTGGATGGAAAGAAGTCGAGGTGCGAATGCAAGAAGTGCATCTTCAGTGATATTCTGGCACCCATTACCTGATATGCTGTCAACATATTCTCCACCAGCTCCACATAATTCTCTGATCTGTGGTTACCAAGAAAATTCTGAACGACCAGCACGAATGCTTCCCATGCTGCTGATTCCACTGGGTTCAGCTTCTGTTTAAACACAGCATCTAAGATCAGTTTACGGATTTCGGGTCCAACACAAATTCCTGCTTTGATTTTGGCTTCACTTTTCTCTGAACCAAATTTACTTTGTATGTACTGAAATGCCTCACCCTTTTTATCATCACGACTGTTCCATAGACACAAGAAGCACATGTATTTGGTGTACCCAAGCTGCAGACCCAGAAGAAGTGCCAGAACTTTGAGGTCACCACAAAGGTTCCACCGGTGATCGGCATAGCGAATGAGTTTTAAAAGTGTCTCCATCGACTCATACGTTTCCTTCAACCCAACTGCATGAGCAACTGGAACAGATGGCTTCTTATTTCCATTGTGTAAAAGTACCGCTTTAAGGTTTGCTTTGCTGGCATCAATAAATAGTCTCCATTCGTCAGAAACATATTCACATCCCAGTTCACCCATGAGACCATTAACGTCATTACAGAAGCAAATGTCTCCTTCCATTTGGTAAAACGACGCCAGTATGCTGTGACGATCACGGAAGACAGATATTTTGGTGCCCTGTCTTAGCGAATTCCACTGCCTCAGCCTTGAGCCCAATAGTTCTGCTTTCTCCTTTGACAGTGACAAGTCTCTAACGAGATCATTAAGATTTTCTTGACTTAGCAGGTGAGGCTTGTTTTCATCCAAATCAGGTTCAGCATCTTCGTATCCTTCATCAGAGCGTTCGTCAATTTTTGGTGTTGAAGGTGGAATTGGAACCGGAATCTCCAAGTCATGAGGAACAGGTTTAACTGCTGATGGGCAATCAGGATAAACAATCTTTGATTTATTCTTCTTTGTGAATCCAGCAATGTTGGTCATGCAAAAATAACAGTCTGAGTGATGATCTGTTGGTTCACACCACACCATTGGCACAGCGAATGGCATTTTCTGTCGTTTGCCATTCAGCCACTGTGTTAAACCGGAATAGCAGACAGTGCAGCAGACATGCGGTGCCCATGCTTTATCTTGATCGCCAACTTTGCAGCCAAAATAATGGTAGTATGCACTTCTAAGTCTGCTGGACATACTCTTTCGCTGATCTTGTGCAGTAAATTGTCCACAGATATAACAGAAGTTATCAGGATGGTTAACACAACCTCGCCGATTCATATTGTCTTCAACAACTGCAATCAAAATGCAAACATTCAAAGGTAAAAAGTCAGCACTAACTTACTAACTAACTAGTAGTATTAGTAGTTTATTTAACCAATGAGTTGTCCAAACATGCAGTATAATATTACACACGCAGTAAAATACCGACGCTTCACGGCAGTGTTAACGACGAAAATGGTATAAACACAAACAGGCGCATAACTTAAAAACGTGACGTGGTAGATAAAAACGGTTTTCAGATTATGAATCAGCATGTCGAATTTTATCAGGTACAGATGACATAAGTCCAGTAGCAAAATGACTGTTGACCAGTGAAAGTGTAACATTGGGAATTCTATTATCCACTAATAGTTAAAGCATCTTTGTAGAATTGCTTTCTACATAACCGACTGTACCTTTGTAAGAAATTAACTAACAGAATTAAGGCGTTTTGTGGACCCTTTGATTCTACGAACTCCGGTTATATGATACTATTTTCATGCCGTTCTGATTTGTGTATTATTAGTCTTTAGTTCGTCATAAGGAGCTTCTTACCAGAGTAATATATGATAACGTTGAAAGGCCTTTAAATGCGGTCAATTTATCATCCGAATATCAAATTATTATTAGTTGCCCTACCATAATAATAATTGTTCACACGAATTAACAAATCACTGTTACAAGAAAAGTTGCATTAGCGAACATATTTTATGACGGGTGTGGAATATTGATGGATGTTGTTGATAAAAGCAGTTAACATATATCTGGTCTTTTCATAACAATCATCTTTCATGAAGAGTCAACAAATGAAAAATACTAAAGTAACTTCTGTTCAAACCTTATAAACGCGGGTTCTATCTGAATTATTTTAAATAACGATAATTATATTTCGTTTGTGCGAGTACAAAACAACTCAACATATTCTGAAGAATCTTTTAAGCCACGACATGTCTCAGGTAACTGCACTTTCACTTATAAATGATGTCGTTATAAGAATGATTTTGTTTAAAATTTTGGAAGCCTCAGATTAATGCATTATATAGGATCTGTATTGCGTTATATTTTTTTTAGAAACACTGTTTGCCTGTTGGTAGTATGTCAGCCTCATATCTCTCAGTCAGTGCATTAATATCCCCGTCTGTCTGTCTGTCTGTCTCTTCTCTCTCTCTCTCTCTCTCTCTCTCTCTCTCTTCTTTTCACCGAAGTATTTGTACTGTGTACCTACAAACGTCAGAAGAATAAAGTCGATTTGCAAAATGAGAAAGGCTATAACAAATTATGTTAGTTTCTCCACTCATCGTTGTTAAGAACATTAACAGATGAAAGCCCTTGATGCTTCGGTAAATTAAGAGTGATTCCACTCCAAGGTTCAGATCAAGTTCGATTTGTGTTTCTAATTCTCGTTTTACAAGGGGGCATATTTAGCTTTATTACCTGTATGATAATATTTTTGTCTAAAGAAGTGTTTTCGGTATAGTAGTAAACGTGCTAGCTCAGATTACTAACCGCAGATCATTGCGACTTTGACCCAAACAAGTCTTGAAACTGAGAATCCTAGATAAGGCTGTTTCGGAAAAGCTACAAACTGAGACTAACGTCACCTTAGTGAAGACCGTATAAATAACGAGAGAATCGGAACTGGTAAAATATCAGTTACGCATCCAAAATCAAGCTGTAAAAGATATGCATTATCGGTATAAACAAAACAAGGCATCAACTTTTGCAAATGGACCTCGTCTTTGGCGGAAACGAAATCAGGCTGTTCAGTAGCAGAAGAAATATGTTAAAAATGCAACAGCAGACATGTCAGAAGTGAATGATTTCCACTAATGAAAAAAGGCGCAGAATTTGGCCATTTCGCCTTTGTCTCATGAATAACAAATAAGGTCACATTCTCTAAACGCCGGCTACAGAGCATGCAAAAAACCAAATAGCGTTCTTCTTTGGCACAGTAATGAGAAGTGGCGCATGATTTGGAACATTTGTGGGTCCTCAATTTACTTCAATATAGACACTGGAGTAGACACAACAATTGAAGTAGCACCAAAAATGAGATACTTGTAGTCCACGTTGTGCAGCCTTGGAGGTATTCTAGACTCAAAAGAATTGTGTATGTTACATGCCACATATGAAAAAGCATTACACCGGTATCGGGAATGTATCATCAAGGTACCACATGCCAACATGTTCATTGAACGTGCAATTGAATTAGCATTTATTCTTGTCAAAAGAGTTGAAGAGGTCAACAAAACCGCTTCTATTTTTTTGGGCAAGTAAAAGAAGTATCTATATGCAACTTGAAGACATCGGTGAAGAAGTAACTGAGTCCACATAAAGGAATGATGATTTAGATGAAACTCATGTGAGGTTTCAACAACGACTGATGATGATCGTACGAGGCTTCAAAGAGACAGCAGAGTATGTAGACGGGAAGATTTCTGGATTCATATATTCTTTTCTCAGAGCCCTTTTCAGGGTTCGGAAAACCAATGAGAAGAGGAGATATAAGACTTTATAGTGTCAATTGGGAAATTCTGATTTCCGAATTGAAAATTAGGAGAAAAAAATGACGGTCACATATATGACTATTATATGACGACTAAATTGGTTTTCGCCCGATATTGGTAGCCATAAAGGATACATATCTCTTCCACATTTTGTGGTATGCAGTGAACTCTCCACTCAGAACGACATAATGCTCTTTAAAGTCTTACATTCATACTTACCGTCTTAAGTTCAGAACTGCTTAATAACATCCACAAAGGTCATCAGGTATTAGCCAAGTGAGGTGAGAGTGCCAATAAATGCTTGTGTTGGACCATACCTTGAACCAAATCTAATAAAAAAAAAAATATATATATATATATATATATATATATATATATATATATATATATATATATATATATATATATATATATATATATATATATATATATATATATATATATATATATATATATATATATCTTAGAATTGTGTTAGATTAGAAGCTAGCACTGTAGGGAACATTAAAGACAACCTCTTTTCAAGTATATCCATGGGATAATATTGCAAATGAAATTTGTGAAGTTAAACATGAAAATACCTGGTTGCAAGCTCTATATTTGGAAATGATACATGTAACAAAATAAACGTTTCAATAAACATTTGGAGAGCTAAAGACCACATTTACACAAATGGGGATTCCCACGAATTGTAGCATCAGAAAAATCAGACAATGGAACCAATTCATATTTTCAGATTTGAAAGATTTTGTTGATAAGTAACTTCAAACCATTATTTACCAATCATCCTACCCGCAAGAAAGCGTAATGCAGAAAGTGGTGTCCAAATAGTTCATACTTAAATAGGATAATGTATTTCAGGATTTGGTGTCTTACAGGCCTACGCTCGCTTACAGCTGCAAAAGATGATGACCACCTTCCCTACTCTTGCAAAGAAACTAAATCTAAAGTGACCAAACCCCAAAATCGTCAGGAAGAGAGACCTTAAGACAATATATATATTGAGAGACGCTGTTTTGTAAAATTTCCCCAAGAGACCTACAGAATCAATCGAGTACATGTGCATCGCTTGGAAACAACTGTAATATATTTCAGTCCATATTTTCTTTTCTACAGACAATGCAACACAATCCAAACATTGTCCAGTCAGGCCTCATTGAGAGTCCAGTAACAATATCTCAAGAAGATGAAACCTTTGCCACCATCTAATGATTCGAGCACACAACATGAGTCAGTGCCGCCCATCGTCTGCATGTTAGTTGTACCCAGTGAACACAATAATCCATGTAGACATTCCAGTCTTGCCATCAAGAGTCGTTCGAAAACAACCAGATTTAGTGAATTTGTCTAAACAAAATGACTTCCAGGAACACGCCAACGCGTAGACAGTTTAGTAGTACACAATTTATGAATTATTGTTTTAGAATCATGCTCTAACTGTTCTTCAATATTAGAATATTGACTGGTGTATGTCAGTGTACTGAAGTCTTTAGAGATTCTATTCGTCAACTTAGGATCCAAAGACAAGTTAACTGGTTGCATTAGTTTAATGTTTTCAAATTGACGGAATTAATTTTCTTCTTTTCCCTGTTCCTATTTAAATGGTGTGTATGCTATTATCCCAGGCATTGCCAAAAGGTACTGACATTACATCATGCGATCGATATTGTTTTCTGGGTTTGTGATCAAATAATATTTTATTATAAATCAAACACTATCCAAATTTCAGACTGACTGATTATCCTAATAGCAGGCAGTGACAGTTGTTTCCTTTTTCATATACAAATATAATACCGTAACTAAAGAAAACAATAATATTCTGGAATGGGAGGTTGTCAATTTACAACAACACAATTACATTGAATACAACGTTACAAAGTGAGAGCACAATATTTCGTAGAAATTATAAACAATAATGTATTATAGATTTTATAATAATTCCTATTTTTAGTCACCTTCTGGCGGACTTATCTTCTACGCAATAGTGAAACAGCTATTACCACAAAAGTAGACCTTAAACGATCTGCAGAATATTCAGAAGCCCACCCTTCTAATAGCACATGTAAGTGGTACTGTGCTAATAGAAGTAAATCGAGAAACGTACATGATTTTGCACATGATTATCCGTACTTGTTTTCACTTTGAATCAGCTATATCAATGCAATAAATTGACAACGAACTAGCCTTTACCTAGTTAGATACTAGTTTTACACTGTTCGTTTTCAGTTTATTGCATTTATCTTAATCAATATAATATATATATATATATATATATATATATATATATATATATATATATATATATATATATAATTTTCATCTACTTAGTTAAGAGCCATTTGCGGTCTAAAACTGACTACTGGTAGAAATAAATAGTTTTAGATGTTCGGTCAATGTACTTGAAATGTTTGACCAAGTTTGCATGACTTTATCGGACATAAAGGAATTATTGCATTATATGCATTAATATTTTATGAATGTGTCCGTTTTACATTTTAATACGTAAAAAACAAAGCATTGTTTAGATCGTTTTGTTTTAGCTAAAGATAATTGACCTCTGAAGTTTAAAAAGTGAAAATGGCTATGCAATGCACTCAATGTTCTGTCAGATACATGTACAAATACAAGTAAAATCAAGCCCTGTCTTTCGAATTTAATACGTTATTACAAGTAAATCCTTAGTTTGTACTCTCGACGCCAAATCAACCCATGTCATTGAGATATAGTTCCACATGTAATGCCTTGGTTTGAACTCTTGAAGTCCAGTCAACTCATATTATTCAGATAGAGTAAAACACTGTAAGTAATGCCAAGCTTTGTACTCTCAAAGCAAAAAAAAAAAAAAAACATCAAAGAGATTAATATTATTTTAATGAGGTTTATCTTCATATTTAATAAATTTTGTATGAAGAAGATTTAATATTTCAACTGAGATGTTTCAACGATACTAGCAACTGAAATACTTCAATGATATTTCTGCGAGATATTTCAACTTTTGTTGTCCATTAGTTATGTTAACGATATTGGCAACTGAGGTAATTCAGCGATACTAGAGACCGACATATTTCAACGATATTGGTCACTGAGCTATTTCAACTATACGAGGAACGGTGCTATTTCAACGTTTTTCTTTTATTCTTTCTTTTGCAAGTGAGACCATTGTTTTAAACAGTTATATAGAAAATATCAGGTTCTTTTACACTCTTGTGGGTATATATTATTTGGGAGTCTTTTGATATTAGCTTATAAATCAAATTTTAACATGTGTTTGTTCTTCCATCAGCCTAATTAAGTGCTTCCTGACAAGATCGCGTAGTATGTGAGAACATATCTCTGAA
The DNA here is from genome assembly GCA_030141615.1 of Unio pictorum. Classification (NCBI taxonomy): domain Eukaryota; kingdom Metazoa; phylum Mollusca; class Bivalvia; order Unionida; family Unionidae; genus Unio; species Unio pictorum. The sequence continues at coordinate 11,613,427 of JARLTB010000147.1, read as the reverse complement.
CAAAATTCCGCGAGATTTAGATCTTTTCTCTTGAAACAAAAGTAAAGATAACATGTTGACAGGTGTTATATTTCTACGTCTACATACATAGACTCGTCTGTAGTTATGCATTATACGTTGTGGTTGATACAGTGGATATATACACATATGATTCATGATCCTGTAAGAAAATGCCACTGTTTTATTAATCAAGCCTATGTTTAAAACTTTCTTAATGTTTAGTTATTAATTGTTTGATTATGGTGAATTGGTGACAGGAAGGTATTTTTCAAACAAAGTTGTTAGACAATTGCTGGATATGGCATCATAATGTATAGAATGTACTAGACTTTACGATAGCATTTTATTATTTCCTAAATATGGCGCCTTCCCGATTTCGTAACAAAAGAAAATCTCGGAATATTTTCACGCGTACGTATTTAGTACTTTGAGTTGGGAATAAATTATGTGTACTAAGCCTTGAGTCGTGTTTTCTAACATGCGGCATGAAATATCTATCTACAGCTTAGAAAATCGGTGTGATAAATCAAACTAATATAAAGTAAGAAACTCGTGTCAGTGTAAATTTAGAATCTTGTTGAAATGTGGTCGTTAAAGACCTTTCAATTTACAATGACAGCTGTCTTGACATTCCTTGGAAATAAGGGAAACATTATCATCAAGTCCTCTTTGCGCACATGCGCCATATTGCTCCGCTGGATAACTAAGTGTAGTTATATCCCTTGCGTATGTTAGTATGAAATGCAAACATTGAAACATACTAACCATCTTTTATTTAAACTAAATATAATATTTAACTACCTAATTAGTTTTACCCATATACATCTTATTTTCTGGATGTGCGTTGTAACAAAGCCTAATGGTTAGAGCGTCCGCCTCAACAGCGGGAGGTCGTGGGTCCAATCCCCAGCCGAGTCATACCAAAGACTTACAAAAATGGTACTAACAGTTGCCTTGCTTGGCGTTCAGCGCTAAGAGGTTAGTGTTAGGACTGGTCGGCCTGGTGTTAGGATAATGGGACTTGGTGGCACATCATGCTACATGTCTACAGCATGATTCTCCAGTGCTAGACATCGCTATAAACTGTCACACCGCAGACATCGTAGCGATATGACTGAAAAATTGGTAAAGCTACGTTACAAATAACACACACACACACACACACACACACACACTCTTTCTCTCTCTCACAGAGTCTTTTTGCGTAGTGCAAACATATATACTTCTTGTAAAAGAGATTTTTATTTTCAGTATATTCCTTTGTGAGTCGTATTCATTCTCCAGCTGATAGATTGGAAATTATATTTGTGTCATTTACCATGATGGAAACATTCTACATGACGTTAATATTGATTAATGTTGTCCATCACTAAGTTAGCCTTACACTATGTTAAAACCGAATAGTAATTGCCATCATAGTTATCGGAAAATGTCAGCTGTATATATGCGTCTTGTCTAAATAAATGAATAAACTAATTCATCTGACAACTGCTGAGGTGTAAGATCGTTTGTCACAAATGTAGATAACTACATAATAGCTAAGCTGGAAAGACGGTTCTGTGGGTAAGATTGTAAGTCATTAGTGGCTAATACCATTGTCTTTAATGGCAGTTTTTCTGGAAGATCTTAATAGAATTGTCTCATGGTAAATTTGTAATAGACTCGCAAAAATGCAATACGTTGGCACTCTTGAGTTACATTGTTAGCGACTAAAGAAATACAGGATTTTCTAATTTTCAATTCCGTTCCACTTGTCCAAAAATGTGGGTATATACGTCATCATTAACTACTATTTTAACGCACTTTCTCTGTTGATAATGTTTCTTTTTTTATAGATATATCGCTATTATCTCTTGTCAACCTATATTACACACCAGTGAAAGTTAAATCAGTCTTTTACGCACCATATGAATGCAATATACGCATTACCTCTGTTATAAACCATCCCTGTTAAATCCCAACTTTCAGATATGATACGTGTCATAGACGGGTTAGGCATCAATACGGATATTATAAATCGAAATCTCCAGGTTTCTACTTCTGCATCTTGAGTGATTATAAATGTAAATGTATAACGTTTAATTTAATTATTTTTTGGGTTTATTTTAACATCCAATACATTAATTTCATATAAAGAACTTCTGAAAGACAAGAAGACATTATTTTACAATTTAGATTTCATTATTAATTAAATCAGTGAAATTATTGTGATGAAAATTACAGGCGGTTTTTTCTGTTGCGTTCGTTACTATTGGAATATGCAGCTATTCATTGCCGTGTATGTGAAATATATTAAATATTAGATAAAGGTATTGGGGCATATCGACAGCAGTCAAGGACGTATCAAATCATGTAAAGGTGATACTAGTCATCTTGAATGTTGAATATCTTTGTTCGATGGATATTATTGGGCTTTATATCACAAGTTCGAACAAATCTCTATGCGTATTTTGGAACTAGTCGACCAAACGTAATCTATCTACTCTATTGAGAATATCTCTGTATTTAAAACATCCAGCTACCTTTACATTCCTTGCTTGTAGCTGTAATGAAAATGCATCGAGAATCCGATACTGTCATCCAATTAGGATTTCCTAAGATGAGAAGTCTTGTTTCTTTCCAGAGGCTCAAACGGATTATGAAGATATATCTTTTAAAACCAGGTATCAACATCAATAGTGTATGAAGAAAACATAATAAAAATGAATATATATGCAGATTAAGGAAGAAGAAATAAGCTAAAAATCCACACAATTTCTTCTCATGGAGTAAGTTACATTTTCATTATCAGGGAATTATGAAGCTGAACTTATAAGTTTTGTAAATCAATTGTAGAATAAAATTATCAAACATTTTGTAAGATAACTGAATATACGAAGTTCTTTCTATGAAGGAAAGCTTTATATGCTTAAGAGACCACAATATTCAAAGCTCTGACATTCTGGGTAAATTTAATATTGGTCTTTCCCTGAAACAGTACTATTTAAATTTGTCTCTTAGATCCGTATACAATAAGCATTCAATAACAAAATGACATTCGTCTTCAAGAGGTTAGAAACCGAGCAACGTATATAATAAATTTGTTTCTGTGGTCTCACCCATCTATCACTAGCATCTTCGAGTCTGTGAGACGATACTTGGAAGCTGGCAATACTATATCTATATTTTACAGACTAGATAGTGTCAGGGTAACGTTTTACCTGACATGTGCAATATTTACATCAAATAACACTCGACAACGTTTCTGACGATGATACAAACGTTGGATTATTATTGAATAGCGTTCATTTAAATTTTAGTAACTAAATGTCAGTGTTATCGACATATTCTTTAACACAAACTTGATATTTATGTATCTTTAAAGTTTTAGTTATGTTAGGATTAAATTTTTAGTAAAATTAATAAAGATTGATATTTTCTTTGAATTGTATTAAAGTAATGTTTTATTTATTTATATGTAAGTAGTTTCTAAAATATATTAAAGGTAATTTCACTTGTTTTTGAAGTACAACTATACAGAATAGAAAAGGTTGCTGAACAAGTGGAAAAAAAGGCAGTGTGTATAAGTATACTCTCTAACATCAGTAAAAATAACTAATGTACAGTGTTGTGTAAGATTGTATACCATAATACATGCGTTTGCTGACTTAGCTACAGTTCTAGGTTTCATTAGTAAAAATATGTATCTGACCTAGTGATTGGCAAAGGTTCAATTCGGTTAATAAGGTGGAGTAACTTCTCTCTCTAAGAAGCTTTAGACAATGCGAAAACAAGATGGCTTCCAACTAACGGATATCCATATTTGGTCTGACTTCGTTAAGACAAATATAAAATTGAGTCTTATGACGTCAATAAGATGGTTTTCACCCGCTGGAACTGGTCTCGACCGGATTGTAGAGTTCGTAGTTTTCTGTCTGATGCATAGAAGGGTATGACCTTGTCTAACCCTGAATCTGGCCGCGTACGTATATATAGAAATACGCGAATCAGGTCAGATTAGTTATACGCATCAGCAGAAAACTGACGTTGACTCTTCAATTCCAGGTAGGCAACTGTACATGTTATAATTTCTTGTAAGGAATAAGTATTTTTAATGATTGAGATTTTAATGGTAAAATTGTTTTGTGTGCAACATTACTATTGAATTATTTTATTTATAATATATTGTAATGGAATGTTTAAATGTTTTAAAGAATTTATATTTATGTAACTTTTATTATAAAGGTTGAATTAGCTACCAACTTCATACTTTGATTTAATGTTGAAATAAAGTATTTCTTAAGTAAGAAAGAGTAATATCTAGCAATATATTCTAAATCAATATTCTTAATATTCTGTTTTAAAATGAGTAAAATGCATTAACTGTTATTACATTTAATGCTTTTGCTATCTTGAAATTGATTGAGAATTAACTTGTGAATAATATTCTAAGGTGCAGAAGTTATATGAATAAAATGAAGTTGGAAAGCTTAAAGATGAAAATGTAATATGTATTTCATGAACTTTTATTATAAAGCTTTTAGATGTGTTTCTAGAATGTAGTAATATATATGTGTGTTGATTATTTAAATAAAGTTATACGCATCAGCAGAAAACTGACGTTGACTCTTCAATTCCAGATGTAGTGTAGCTGTTTTAACATCGTGACGGCACGCTTTTAAGAGAGCCCTTCTCTCTCTTCTTCCTCTCTCTCTCTCCCTTATGATCACAACAACGATTTTTTCTTTACATAACAGTTATATCATTACGATATATGCAGTGTGACATTTTATAGCGATGTCTAGCACTGCGATATCATTCCTCAGAAATGTAGCACCATGTCCTTTCCAGTCACATTCTTCTAACACCATGTCCTTTCCAGTCACATTCTTCTAACACCATGTCCTTTCCAGTCACATTCTTCTAACACCATGTCCTTTCCAGTCACATTCTTCTAACACCATGTCCTTTCCAGTCACATTCTCCTAACACCATGCCAACCATCCCTAAGAGAGAAGCAAAGACGGAGTATTGTATTTTTCAACATTGACAACTGATATAGATCATCTTGACGTCACGAAAGGAGGATATGAACCAGTATATATGCACTGTTTGCACAATTTGCCCAAATGAAATGCACTAATACATATTGTATTGAGTGACCCTCAGTTTCATGAAATCTCGCAGTAAATATGCACTGCTGTAAAATTAGTGTTACGAGTTTTCTTTTAAAGAAAACATCTTCACATGTTTATGGGATTCAGTAGAAAATTATAAACCAAATTTAAAAACAGTCACCCCTGTCACAACGAAGTTATAGCAATCAATATATGTCTACTGTCTTAACTACACAAATATACATATTTTATTTATGATTTAAAGTATATGTAATTATTACAGAGATACAGTTATGATTTTTGTATTATAATTCAATGCATTTTGCTTTTTTATGAAGATGTACAGAGTCACAGAGACGTACAGAGACGTATGTTAATTTCTTGAATACTTGGAATTACCGAATTGAAAAAGTATATCCTAATTAGTAGCCTAGAAGGTGATGTGAAAATAAAACACTGTTCTAGAGCTGTATATTTTAATCACTCTGATAAAAGGTGTGCCGCTGTTTCTTAATGATAACATGTACTTTTGAAAACATAATTTAACAATATATCGCTATTGAAACCACTACATGTGCTTCTAAATCGCACATACTGGGTTTCAACCGCTTAGTCGCAATAGTAATAAGTACGAAAGAGTTATACCTTTATTCGGATTTCGGTAAGGTTTGTAAATTTGAATAGATGGGATATTTATTGTTTCTAATGATAACACGCTCCACAGTGAAATGAAAAATGCAACAATGCGTGTTGTATGTTGCATTGTCAACAAGACTGAAATGCAGTCTGTATATAGGTTATTCTGGTAGTTTTGCATATACGAGTCAAAATGCGAAAATAGGGATTCAAGATAGATTTCACATTGTTCCAACGGACAGATCAGAATCAAAATAACATCGTATGTCTGCACGTGTGTTTCCCACTGGGGAAAATAATGTTCCTTCTGCGACAATTGGAATATAATATATGGAAATTTATCACGAGATTTTCCACTGTCCATAAATCTAGAGACACGTGGGAATTACCATTACGTCCTATGTTTGCACGCATGGTTCACTCTAAGGGCAATGAAAAAATAGAGTATGGGAATCGAGCTTGAGATTTCCAATTTATATCCAATATAACAACCAGTTTTATATAAAGTCCATGTAAACTATCCAACGATGACTTGCAAGAATGGTGGACACAACGCTTTGTACTTTAGAAGCACGGACGTGAAATAAACATTGCTTAGATTCATTTTATATCGAGAGAAAATAATGAAACTTACTGATTCAGTTTACATGTACTTTTTGGGTAACGTAGAGAACAAAACACGAAAAGGTACAACTCGAGTTATTGAATTATTTAGACTGTGTTCGGATTTAGTTGTGTTAACACCTACACACAGACTTGCAAGAGAAATGAAAGATAGAGGTGTAAAATCATGTACTTATCACAGCTGTTTTCGATACAAGAGTGATAAATGGACAACTGAACGAATGGGTGAGAAAAATATACCTACAATATTAATTGTCAGTCAAAGTGTTAGGTTTTGCGTTATTGGCCTTGACCCCTTTTGTTGCTAAATGTCGTCTTGTATGCACGATTTGACAATTCTATATACATGAACACTAAGAGAATAATCAAATGATGTTAGAAAAGATGGGAGACGATGAACCTATTTAGATATTCGAAATAGTTGCTTTTTCACCAGGAACCAAAGACGAGAAAAGTACAGTGGTGCCATCGAGATGGCTAGAACAATAATAAGTTTTAGTCACCTGTTTTGCCTAGGAGTCAGCTGACAGACTTACATATCTACCCAGTGACCATTTTGTTGGATGACAAATCGATTAACCTAGTCAGAAACAACACGATAAGGGTATGAGGATGAGTCAAGAAGAAATGTTGGACGGGTATCTGGAAGACGCATGGACTCTCATCTCAGAAGAGAAAATTGACAGAAAGTGATATACAGAATTGGTACCATCCCATACCTCCATTAACATCTATGTGAACCAAGCACATCGAGCTCCCAGACTACCCACAGTTTATCGACTTACTTGACAGAACGTTTGAAGAAAACAGTCAGGGGTGAATTGATATCTAATTGATACCTCTGGTCAAGAAAAAGGAACAAGACTGGATACCTGGGAACTTTATTACCTCCTGATTCACAGTCCATACACAGTTTATTGGACTCCTGTGACGTGTAATAAATAAGAACGTCCTCATTGCTAACCTAATGATGTTAAAGACTTTGTCGTAAATAGGAACGACATTCGTCGACCAATAACTCATTGGGTAGCAGTCTACTCTCAGCCATCACGTTATATAATATTTTGCTTCATACAAATTGCCTCCTCTGGAAGACTACACTATTGACATTATGAATCCTGTACTAACTAGATTTAATAATATGACATTACAAAGCCCATGACAGTACAAGAGTAATGGATGTTTGACGTTCTTAGCCAGCCTGATAAAAATGGGTACTTTACAAAGATATAAATCCAACTTAGAATATTTGTTACACACAACTCAGAAGTTATTTTATTCTGCCAATTTCCGATATGACAATAATGAACAGGAAGTTTGCGAAATAAAGAGAATTAAGCAATACAACTGACACTGGCCCTTACATACTAACTGTTAAATATCTATATATTAAAATAACATGGTTTTTACAGATCTGGTATTAAGCAATGTGATAAATATTGATTCAATAGTGTGCTATCATTTCTGATCACTGATGACAAGAATAACATTAATAATTCCCGATTTCAACATGAATTAGACACTGTACACAACTGCGAAGATCTCTCTCTCTCTCTCTCTCTCTCTCGTAGTAGGGACAATATATATATATATATATATATATATATATATATATATATATATATATATATATATATATATATATATGCACATCAGTTCATGAAGAGAGTAAATGAAGCTGAGCTCGATAAAACCTTTAAAACTGGACTTGAAATTGTATTATGTTATTTCTATAATAGCGTCATCTCTGATGATACATTCTTTTTTGCTAGTGTCCTTGAGAACTGACGAGAAAGAAAGAAGCGAATTTAAAAAAGAACTTGTGCAATTTAATTTTAATGCATATAAATTTGATCGCAATCATGCAATACATGTTCGAGAATATTAATAATATTTTTTTTTGGGGGGGGGGGATTTCCTTGTGCTGAACGCAATGTTAAGAAATAATGTATGATTTAAATTGTTTTGTTTTCGTGTACGGCGGAATTTTTCTTCCAGTTTGATGTTTGTACTTTACAGCTCTGACAGCTCTCTCACTCTGCACCGTCTGCACACATATTTATTGACTGCATATACATCACCTGATGGGGCCCCGAGTGGCCGAGTGGTCTAAAGCGCTCTCCGTTACGGATGACTGCCATCTCACCTCTGTCTGCGTAGGATCGAGTCTCAGATTCGGCCAATGTGGGTATGTGAAAAAACTGCCAGTAGCTTCTCGTGGGTCGGTGTTTCTTTCCAGGGGTTTTACCGGGTTTTTCCTCCCCCAGTAATACTGGCCGCTATGTATAGCGTATCTTGTGCTGAAAAATGGCGTTCAACCCTAAAACAACTACAACAACAACTATGTCACCTGACGTCCACTAGCAATTCGATGCATGTCCGTCACAGGTCTATCAATGACAATAACCAAATCATATGTTTAAGCAGCACCGAAAAATACCTCTGAAACACAAGATGTCCTCTCAATGTTCATGTCTAAATCTTTTTTGTACATTCCGATCTGCAATTTAATTTAAAAAAATCAAATGGAAAAAAAACTTTCGATGTAATTCAAGCGAGAATATATACAACCTACTGATAATGCTATGAATCGCATTGCGTTTCTTAACAGTCGCTATCAAATTTATACTACATTTTACTTTCAAATAAAAGTTTAACAAAATTCCTGCATAGAAAAAATACTAAAATAACAAACAGTAATGTAAGTTCTAACACTCAAATTCGAGATTTCGTGTGAAATTCAAATGCGACGCAAAGAAGCATCAATTACATGTTCAGTCTTTTAAGATCAGAGTTCTAATGCATATGCGACGTTATTATATGCCAATGTATCTATTTAAGTCATCATAATACTAAGATATTTCTATACCTTATGGGTCCGCATGATGCTGTAGGATTACGGTAGTTATTGCACTATGTAGTCTTAATACAAACTTTATAACCAGCACTAACAAAGAACCTGGAAAATATTCTCCAGGTACCATGAATGTTAAAAGGCCAATAACCCAATTTACCACGTTTAGCCATCCTTGTTGAATCCCCTTTGTCCATATGAATAGCAAATATGTTACTCCCTGGAAGCAGTATGTTGGGTCTACGGAGTATAGCTAAAGATTTATCTTCAACGCTGCTTCACAGTCTATTGCAGCCCCAAGAATGTGTGAAAAGAAAACGTCCGTAACACCGACGAGAGCTACACATTTCCCATTTGTAGGATTGTAGGCACTACCTTCGTTGCGAAAAACACCAAGGAATACACTAGTGTCCCCTGGATTGATATTTTGTACTGAAGACGCTATTAGAGCGGAAAATAATACACAGAAATATATTTGCTTTTCAAATTCTGATCGTTTCACACCATTGACTTTTAATATTTCTTGTCCAGACTTGAACGCTTTTATCAAACAGCAGTTAGATTTATTGACACCATGAGTCTGACATATATCAATGAAGCTTAGATTTATTTGACAAACATGATTTGAAACGCCGTCAATATATGCATCCATCTAGTTTCTAGTATTTGAGGCGTAACTATTGAGCTCGTTTGTTTACTTTCTATTTGATTCAATTCAGATCGTAGACTCGTTAAAGAGTTCTCTATGGATGATTTGTACTGAATGAGTTATTTCAGTTGATCAGCTCTTGTTCTTAAATCTAATTGCAAATCGTTTTGCTTTAAACTAAGGTCACTAACTATTTTCTCCATCTGTTTCCTCCTTTGCCTTTCTTCAGAAACGCTTTATGAAGAGCAACGACGTTATGTCGTATTTGATTTTCATATTCCAACTTTGGAACTTTGGAACGTCTGCCTTTAAAATATCCGTCTCCTTGGGACCTTTTGTAAGACTGTTTCCAAACTTGTTGCTGTAGATCCGTCTCCTGTAGACTCCTTGCATGATTGATTGCAGTCTGCTGTTGTTGTAACTGTTCTTGTAATTGATGAACAGTACTTTGAAGTTCAATTCTCAATCTCCTTTCAGTGTCCATTTCTCATCCTATAACCATCATATCAGAGGCCAACCTTATGTCTACCATTTCCAATCTATGCCTTAGACTTTCCAACTCAGAGCTCATATCTTTTATTTACGGCGCAGCTGTAACTGTTACAATAAAAAATATAATATTTTATGATAATTAGGACAGGGTAAAATTATACGTTTCGTAATATATGTTATTTTTAAGTAGGTTTATGTACACATTACATAGCGTATAATAATTTATGTCATCTGTCTTAAACTGTAACAAATTTAGTTTGTGGAAATATCATAAGACTAACTATACATTCATGACTGCTATATTTCAAAGCTTAAGCATTTCTTTTGGTTGATTGTCTTTGCCTGCAGCCGTAAAATTCATGACATACATGAGAAAGGTTAACGCCATAGCAACGAAGTTTAAAAATTGTGCCGCCTATATTAAAACGGCGATGATTGTATTGTGTATTGTGCACACAGATTTGAAGACTTTTATTAATATAGTAACTCAGTGTTTTTCAACCGGGGTTCCGCGGAACCTAAGGTTCCGTGAGCGCCAGCCAAGGGTTCCGCCGGTGGCGGGAAAAAATATAAAAATAACGGCCGAAATCGCCAGGGACCAATTCTGGCAGTACCGAAACTGTGCGGTTATTAGTTGTTGTTTATCCATTTAATTACTGTTTCCGTTGTTGTCCTGATGAGCGTTTAGCGTTTGAATTAATTTTCATAACACTTTTGTTTTTGAGCGACCATGGACCAACTTATTAAGAAGAGAAAATTAGATGATGCCACAGCTGGCGACAAACTAAAACTCAGAAGCAGTCGACTGAAACTACAGCTACTACCGCGTCATGTGAACCTAAGGTACTATAAATTAACGCTGTTGATCGGAATCTTAAAGTTCGTCAGTATCGTGACAATTACATAGCTATGGGATTCACTTGGGCAGGATACCCAGACTGCCCCTTACCGCTCTGTGTTGTCTGCGGAAAAAAGCTTGCTAATAGTGACATGGCACCAGCTAAATTGAAGCGACACTTAACAACTAAAGAATGTGGCGTACTTCGAGAGGGCACTAAGCTTGAATAAAAAACAAACCGCTACATTCAAGAATAAATTCAAGATAAGTGACAAAGTTCAAGAAGTAGTTTATGCTGTCGCGGAGATCGTTGCAAGGAAAATGAAATCGCATACCCTCACCGAAACCGAAATCTTACCTGCATGCCGAGAAACTGTAAGAAGAGAAGTCACAAAGCTCAAGAAGCATGTTAAGCTGTGCGGAGATGGTTGCAAAGAAAATGAAATTTCATACCCTCGCCGAAACCGTAATCGTACCTGCATGCCGAGAAATTGTGAGGATTATGTTTGGCATGAGTGCCATATCTGACATCAGTACGGTTTCACTGTCAGACAATAAGAAAAGCAAACGTATTTCTGACATGTCCAGCGACATTGAATGACACTTTTTACCGAAGATAAAGACACGTGGATTCTTTGCACTGCAGGTGGATGAAAGCACCGATGTCAGCGGTAAATAACAGCTTATGGGGTTTGTACGTTTTATTGACAATGGAGCTATTGTTGAAGATTTTTTTCTGCTGTAAGGAGTTACCAGAAACAACGAAAGGATAAGATATATTTGACGTTTTCAAGTTATATTTGCAGTCATGTGACTTGAACTGGAAAAATTGCGTTGGCGTTTGTACGGATGGTGCCCCTGCCATGACGGGAAATGTCAAAGGTTTTGTCTCGCTGGTGCGACAGATGAATCCAGCAATCATGGTCACGCACTGTTTCATCCGCAGAGAATCACTAGTTCCTGAAACAGTTGGAGCCGAAGTATAGTCTATGCTGGACATACCATAATTATATGACGATGAGACCTCTGAAATGTCGCCAGTTCGCCAAACTTTGTGAAAGCAAGGAAGCGGACCATGTCACACTCATCCAACACACGGAAGTACAATGGCGGTCTCGCGGAAACGTTTCATCTCGTTTCTACGAACTGAGAGAGGAGATGCTGATGTCCTGTTCTCATGAAAACTTGAAGTATTTTGAAGACGTACTGAGCAGTGAGTGTTGGTGTTCCAAACTAGTTTATCTGGCCGATATATTTCATGAATTGAAAATTTTAAACAATGGAATGCAAGGCAGACAAGAAAACGTCTTGACTTCAACGTACAGAAGAAACCCATTTCTGAAGAAATTGGTAATTTGGAAGAAGCATGAATCTGCTGGAAATTTGGCATTGTTTCCCAGTGTTGTTCAAATAAAATTACCAAGAAATTCTTCCATTGATTGTAACCCATTTGGATGCTATGTTGAATAGTCTCAGCAAATATTTTCCGTTAATATCTGTTGACCAGTACGACTGGGCTAGAAACCCGTTTGTGGAATTTGAACCGTGCCAAGGACAGTTTACTTTGAAAGAAGAGGAGGAGCTCGTAAGCGTTACGAGTGAAGAACGCTGAAACTACTACATGCAGAGTTAAACTTGGATGCGTTTTGGTTACTAGCTGAAAACGAGTATCCGGCTATCGCTGAGAAAGCTTTGCGACTTCTGTTGCAGTTTACAATTTCTTACATGTGCGAGTTCGGATTTTCTGCTATGACCACCATCAAACTCAAGAAACAAGAACTACTTTTGTCTGTCGAAGATGAACTTCGGGTGTCTCTCTCGAACATTCGGCCACAAATTCAACTGCTTTGTAGAAAACAGCAAGCACAAGTTTCGCACTGTAATGTTTGCTACTGCCAACTGATGCTAAAGTGTAACAATAAAGTAACTTAGTAACCAGTAATATTTGCTATTCTGGACGCAATGGTTTATTTTTGATTTGGGCACAAATTAAAGTGTTACACACATACACCTGTATCAGTCGGTGATTTATTGTGTGACTGCATGTGGTTACGCAATCTAAACGCTCCGAAGGGTTCCGTTCCAATAAAAAGGTTGAAAAAACACTGATTTACAAAAATGAAATTAATCTTAGCTTAACCCGACTCTGTTCATGACATATTTTTTTCTATTTTGGAGGGAAAAGTGAGTTTGTCTGCACGTCATAACGAGAAAGCGTATATAGACTCACCGGTTCCCAAACATGAATCAGTACGCGATTATCAATTGTATTCTTATAACGCAATACAACCAAATCAACGAAGAGGAAGAATTGAATTTCAGGTTCAGGATACAAGTAAATATTTCCTACCCGCTGAAGCATTTATTGAAGTAGAAGGAGAACTTGTAACAAACTTCGATGATAATACACCATATGCAGGGAATGTGCGAGTTGGTTTTGTTAACAATGGGATTATGGCATTATTCAATAGCGCTACATATATGAAGAGATTGAATTTATTCAGCATGATGTTGATGTTGCCACAACAATTTTGGGTCTAGTGAGATATTCTGATGATTATACAAGATCAGCCGGTCGATCAATGATGTTTGTTAGGGATATTGCTGATAATGCTGATCAAATTCAGTATGCTAAATTACGGACACCACGAGCTACTGCATCTGATCCACAACCAGCATGTTATGAAGCTAGACCAGGTAATCCTTTGATATTATAAAAGGTGTTAATGATAATTACAACTTGGGATTTGCAACACGTGTTGCAATGTTGCAAGGACCACGTAGATTATTTTTATGTTCAATTCCACTGTCACATATATTGGATTTTTGTAGAAATCTTATAAAGGTTATCTTTAGAGCTAAACATTCAGTAATGCTTGTAAGAAAAGGTGATGATATGGGTACAATCTGGCAAGGTGCTGGTGTTGCTGATGGTAAGTAAATATAACAAAACTCTCATTGTGGAGGCCAGTAATGACTCCAGCGATGACTGCAGAGAATAAATTATTGTCATTTATGGATACAGGTTGTAAATCATTGCTATCATGGCTAACAACAACAACTACATATATTATGGAGAGTTCTATTAACGGAATATTTACATGGCATATGGCGTCACAACAGGGTGTGTCTGCGCCACGACATGTATTTCTTGCGCTACAGGATAAGGAAAGATTAAATTCTCAAGTTCGGAGTCATATGATATTTGATCAATTGTCTGTTTCTGAAGTCTCGTTAAGAATAATCGGCCAACAAAATCCATCTGAAGATATTTTACATAACTATGGACAAAACAAAATAGCTCGCGCATATCATCGTTTGTTGACATTTATAGAACGTGATCTGAATGTAGATACCGGGCTGCAAATATCACAATTACATTCTAAAAACCTATATCCAATTTATTACTTTTCGTTGGAACATCTTGATTTAACGAGACAGTCCGTCGTTGACATAAATTTTAGAGCTCGTGTAACTCTTTTGATTAATTCAGCAGGTGCTATCATTATACCTAATTACAGATCGATAGCTGTTATACTCAGATACAAATCGATGTTACTCGAAGGTGTTGGTGGACGAATGAGGGTCATTGATGCACCAGTAGAAAACATGTAAATGTTTTACAAATATGTAACACAGTTAGATCACTCGTATTATTATAAATGAAATATAGTCCCGTTAGTGTTACTGTGACTCCAGGTCAGATTAAGAAACTTCAATCATTTTCAGCTGATAAAGGGGGAACTATAATATCGCTAAAACACTATCAGATCACAGGTGGTCAGAATAAACTATCAATGACAACGCGTCAGATTAAACATTTTAATGATGCCGAAAAAACATAATAAGGTGTCCAGTTTACTCACTTTGCGAATGCTATTTCCGATATAGTTAAATCCGGTGGTATATTACCACTTGTCACGGCTAAACAAGCATTGATTGCCGCGGCCTCCCCTGGCGTCGCAAAAGACGCCGCCCTTGGAGCATTCCGGACAGTGGCAGGAATGGCACTAAAGAATACAACGGGGGAGGATATAAAGAAAGGAAAGGGGTCTATGGTTACCAGGGAGTCGTTTGATTTATGGAAGCGGCCTGAGATTACCAGGGAGTACTCATTCGTAGGGAAAAGGTCTGACGATTTAATAACACCTATATAAAATTTCGATTTAATCGATGCTGCTAAAAGTTAAGAATAAAAAACTTCAGAGGTGTTTTTATGTGAGACCAGTTACTTTCCAGACCAAATAGCGTTGAAATCGGTATCATTAATCTCGATAATTCCACCGGACCTGGAATTCACTGGACCGCATATGCGATTTATCCACGTGGAATTATTTCATCAATTCGTATGGGTTAGCCCCATGAATAGTATTTCTAAAATATATTTATCCAGTACAAAGTACTCCAGTGTGATACTCAACGCTACCAACACAGACAAAAACTGACCCAACAATATGCGGCAGAGAGGTAATCGCTGTACTCGAGTCTATATCAAATCAACCAAACCACCTCATAAAGCTGTACACGATTATTCAAGACAGCGTTAGAAATCTGTTTTAATAGAACAAACATGTGAATAGTGGTAGATATTTACCAGAGATCTATCTCGAGAAAAAAACCACCAATGAAATATCACGCGAGAATTGGAAAAAAATCATTAGCGACGAATTATCCGAGTTGCTAAATATTGCAAATGTGGATCAAAACGAAATAGTTATATTTCAAGACAAACAGGGATAATAAAAAACGAGTATTCTGTCACTGAACGATATTATTGTTAGAAAATAATGGTGCAACCGAAAACTCCATAGCGTTATATGATTCCACCGGTAAGATTAGCAGACCCGGAGTTCTTTTTCCAACTGTATTAGATAATATTCATGCGCGGGTACAAAACTCCGGTGATATAATGACAGGGGAAGTGATCTAACTTCTGACAAGCAAGCAGTAACAAAACGTTATGTAGGTGTTGCAGACAATAAACTATCAACGCTGCGGGCCGCTTATGATGTTCATGAAGGAGCGTTTGCAAATCTCCGTAGAAATTTTAGAAAAATGGTTGAAACCGCAGCTATTTTCTTTGGTACTCCGCTGACTGTCTCCATGAAACTGTCTGATATCAGGACGAGTATCGAGACGATTAAACGAACATAGAATAATATCGTTAGTGATTTTCCTGCTATCGCTGTGCGGCTTGATAAGATTAAAATACCGCATAAACAAAATATCAATACGGTGTTCTGGATAGAGTGGGGATCTATGTTAACCACTAACCTGTCAAACAACAGCAGGCTCAACAAGAGGACGTGTTTGGTGAATGACGACACAGTGCAGTTATTTATAGTTATATATAGTATTTACGGCACATTCCCCATATGAACTGATATATTGCCTTTTGACATTTTAGCAGGCTCACCGAGTAAATAAACACGGCACAACATACGGAGGTCTTCTCTACATTCAACACACACACCACAAATCAAATCCTCGGTTCAAAAATAGCACCACACCGTGGCGACGGCGTTGGGGTGTATATATTTTTCTGTTGAACATCGAGCTTTGGGGTAGACTCCCACTTATATAGAAAAACCGATATTACGCAACCGTCGACAATATGCCTGTTACGGGATTCGAACCTCTGATCGTAAGCACCAGAATCAGACGCGTTAGATAGTTATTGATATATATTTCAGAATTGTTATATACTTACTTTTGAAACATAGTTACTTTTGAAACATACAGTTACTTTTGAAACATACAGTTACTTTTGAAACATAGTTACTTTTAGATTGCCAAAAAATAATACAATTTGAATTCAGTTCTACTTAACAGGTCAGATTTGAAAGTTAGTTATTTCTGAAGAAAAAAAACATATGTACCCGAGCGCGATTTCAAAAGATTACGCAATCTCTGAAGTCAATGGGGGTAAGTTTGATCAATTTGTAAGACGTAATGGCGATATATATCGCACGGAATTTCTTCATGACACAATGAGAAAACTCGCACGAAACTTTCAACTTAGATTACCGAGCAATTACTAACAAATTATTTAGTTTCGTCATTTGCAGCCAACGCTGACAGAGACAAATCTGTGGAAACCAACATGCCCTGAATTTCTCGAGGATGTTCAAGCTAGTTGCTGTGAATATGGCTGATTATGGAATACCAAATATGATACTAAAAATGTTATCTCGTTTGTTATGGTTGCGTGTTATCCAGGAAGTTTTCTCGGGTACGGAGAGTGTGCTGAATATTTTAAACGATTTGGACATCTCACGCACGAGATGACACGAGTTGCGATAAATGGATCACTAACCGACTTTGATCTAACCGGATTCTCTCGTGTAATATAATTCGAGTTTGCTAAAGGACTACATCGAATCTCTTGTTTGGTTTGGTAGACATTCTATGAAAAATACTGGGCATCAATATAGTGATTACGACATATGAATGATTGTAAAATATTGATATCGCTGATTGTCGGCGAGGCAATTATATCATCGAAAGCAGACTGATCTTGATTTTCCATCTTGTTTTCTTTCTGAAGTTGAGTCTTTCTTAACTCAGTTTCCATACATTTTTAATTTTGACTCTTTAATTTCATTTCATAGCCACATAGAGTCTTACGAATAAAACTCAAAACATGTTTATTAAACAAGTTCTTTTCTAGGATATATTGGATGCAACGATTTTTTATTTCTTGCTTCAGAAAGATCTCATTGTCTCGCAAACTGGAGCATCACCATCTGTAAATATATTTACCACCAAGTATTAGCGATCTTAATACATAATATACAATCACTGAGAAATATTACCTATGGAATATGTTGTATTTGTTTATATATAAAACCATTAAACAGGTAGGCCAAAACCTATACCCTCGATTATAGACAAAGGTTAATCAGACAATAGAGATTAAATATACATAATATATAGCCATGGACAAAACAAACACACAATGCTAATTAAATAAATACGTTATCGACCATATAGTAAATTGATGTAGAATCTGAATAATTCATAAATCGTTTCATTATCCACGATACAATAAATAGCTGGAGGATGTTATTCATTCATGAATCTTTTCTTTATTAGCAAGATATCAAATTGGTATCGAAATTTAATTATTGATTAATCTTCTCTTTATTGACGATTCAGTAAATAGCTTTGAATCTTAATTACTCATAAATCTTTTCTGTATCGACAATACAATGAATATAATTTTAATCGTTTATGAATCTGTTCTTTATCAATGATACAGTACTAATGAATCGAATGTTAATAATCATTTTTCTTTATCGACGTCACAGTAGTTTTTATTTGTAAGCAACATGCGCATCCTGAATAGAATTATAAATGATACAAAATTTACAATTTCACTAAGTCTTCTGATCCATCCAAGACGATTAGATATACCGCTTATGACTACACTTTTAACTTTACTGGAATAAATGTCCTTGCGCATACTAATATGCTCATATCATTTTTCAATATTGATGTTCATGGTAATCTGTGACGTTATTGTATACCACATTAAAATATATATTCTTGGTTGACTGTGCTAACAATATAGTAACTCCCCAGTTGGTACGTGTTAGGGTATACGTCTATCCAGTTTCGATCCCCAGTTGGTACATGTACGGATATGTAAAGGTCTACCCAGATTTGATCCTCAATTGGTGCGTGTAAGTGTATGGTAAGGTCTATCCAGATTCAATCTCCAGTAGGGTATGGTAAGGATTATCCAGATTCGATCCGCAGTTGGTACATGTTAGGATATGTAAAGGTCTATACAGATTCAATCCCCAGTCCGAATGTATCAGGGTATGTAAAGGTCTATCCATTTGGTTATCTAATATCTTTTACTTCCAGGAGCACACTATGTCATCATCTGGGCAGTTTGGAGGCTTTGATCTTTTGTAGGTAGCTTTCTTTCAATGTGTCTTCAAAACAGTAATAGGAAACACCTCCATCAGACTGTATGTCACACAAAAGTGTTAGTTTAGTAAACTTGTATATGAAGATTCACGGTGAGTTGAAAGGTTCAATAATGCAATTACTGCCACAGAATACTGGAACAAATTCTATTGATAAAAATTAAATCTCAATAATGAAAATAAACTTCATTGCATGGAAAACAAATATATACATCTGGCACTGGCTTCTAAATATCGTCTTAACGTTTAGTGGCACCCCAAAAATTACCAAGGTACATCAGTGTTGAGCTAATGTGAGCATTAAAGACTTGTGCGCATTAGTGTCTCAGAAACATGCGATCGAGAAAGATGTCCTGGTGTTTCTTAATTTAATGGAAACTAGCTCAAATAACTTTATTGACGCTGAACTTATAAGAATTTGCAGTTACAAGATCATGTTAGTGCTGATGGTTGGATAAACCATCACCAGTTCATCCTGAAAAAAATAGAAGCTGGTTTGACACTTTGTATAATTAAAGCCAGCAGAGTACTGTGACTTGATAAAGTTGAGCACCTCGTTCACGACGCCAACATGAAAGGTATATAAATCACTAAAAATACATTATTGCCCCATACAGAGGTCAGAGATACATTCTGGCACCTACATGCATTATATCTTGATTAGTCATCAATGTGACAATATTGTAAACCTGTTGTGAGTAGTTTATTGTGTGTGTCATGTATGCGGAAAATGATGATGATGGCCGGCCAGGCAAGCATCAGCACAAAGGAAAGCTGAAAGTGAGGGCAGCAACTTTCCTGCAAAAAGTTTGCAACATTGATAAGTTTGATTGCCTCAACCAGAATTGTCAGTTATTGTCTTAGGGTGGGAAATAAGTCTTATATCTAGTTTGCATTGGCAACAAAAGATACACTTTCTGGAGCTACTGTTATTATCTGATGCTGATTTGCTATGTTTGTTTAGATAAAACTAGTATGAAGGTAAAAGGAGAAACAGACGGTGGTGCCACTACAACAATAGCTGATCAGGCTGACCTACTGGAATCTTATATTAAAGAATACCATGGCATAGGCAAAAAGCCACCATGCATGTCCTCACCACGGCCCAGATAAAACATCCTGTCATTTCTGGACCATTGCTGCCAAATTTGTGTACCATATACTTTTAAGTATCAGCAGACGAGACTGACAACAAGTTGGCAGAAAGCAGCATGCAAAAAATTGCTATGGATCCAGGCAGCTTCTTCTATGCGGTTATCTAATTAGATGAAGTCTGCAAAATGCCAGTGTTGTACCAGTACAGGAAGAATGTGGGAACCTTTATTAGTTACCTGGAAGGGGAGCTACAAGTAATCAGCAAGGTCTTTCAGACAGCTGTGGAAATGAGCCCATGGATGAGGAAAGCCTGGATGAATATTAATGAGGCCATTTGTAATGTAATAACAAGTTTTAAGAAAAACAGTCACATCAAAGGCAAGAGCTGAGTTATTGCCAGTTATACACAAGGCCTCAAGCTATGTATCTACCCAGGGACAAATGTAACAATTGTCATTCACAATGACAATCGCTAGATTGTGAAGAGTCAACCAGAACAAATTAGTGAAAGGATCATTGTCATTCTAAACAATATAGAAAATCATAAAGGGTTTTCACTGGGACAGTGGCGATTTGTAGACATCTTCTAGTTTAAGTTCAGCCTCAACATGATGACTGCCGAACTCGCCAAGGAGACATTTCAAAACACTGTGCAACTGGCAGGATATTGATCACCTCATGAAAATATCTTCTACAGCTGATCTGAAATTTTTGACGCAGGCTACAGGTACACGAACAAAGTGTGGATTAAGATCGACTGCCAAAGCCTATGTGACCACCACACCCACTACTTGAAACATATATTGCTTCTCCTGGTGGTTGTGTTCGAGACTTGAGCGAAACTTGGCTAAAGAAATGGAAATGGTATATATTCTTAAAAAAGACACAAGCTTGAGCATCTCTAAGACATATACATGCATCTAATCAATACTGAGAACATCTGTTGTAGAGAAAGGCCAAACAACTTGATAACTTATCTTTACGTCAACTACCTATATGACCAGAAAGCACAGTAGGCTAACAGATGGTCTGAAGTGGGTCAATCTACCAGATCTCAGCCAATAGGCAGGAGCCACTGATAGTCTTTAAAGTGATATATTCACTAAAACGACCATGAAACTACCCTCAAAGAAGTTTCATGAAGCACACAGCAACTAGTAACTACATAAGCACTTTGAATTCCAGAAAGCTGGTTGAACAAATATTAGCAATATTTGATGGATAAATTAGAGAGCAAATTCACTGATTGTACTTGGCTAGTTACATTATAGGAACCTGAAACTTTGCATAAGTGTAGGAAGGTGATATTACAGTCTAAAGGACATTACAGTGGATAAAGTATGTGCATAACTCCATATATGAGGCTCAATATAGATCTAAAAACGTAGATGACATCAGATCTTTAAAAAGAATTCTTCCAGCTGACAAATAACTCAATCTTGACACAAAACAATTTTCTAAGCTATTCAAACCTTTTATAATATTGTCAAGTGATCATTAGCCTTGAAGAGATTATGGAGAAGAAGGTGGTGCATTAGGAGGTTGAGGCAGAGCTAGAACAGAAAGGAAAAAAAGATCAATTGTTACCGAAATGGCTATAGAAACAGTTAGTGTTAATATAACCATTGCTACAACTGTAGATCAGCAATCTTTAAATAGTTTCTTCAAGATTTCACTTCATAAAATTTGATTATTTGCCATAATTTTTCAATGTTTTCTCAACTAACCATATTACTTTCAAC
This sequence comes from Unio pictorum, assembly GCA_030141615.1. Lineage (NCBI taxonomy): Eukaryota > Metazoa > Mollusca > Bivalvia > Unionida > Unionidae > Unio > Unio pictorum. The sequence goes on along the minus strand of JARLTB010000147.1, from coordinate 11,591,464 downwards.
ACAATACAACACAACATACAATTTAATATTGCATACATGCTGATATTGTATTTTACATAATCAGCGTGATTGTCCTATATATTAGAACAACATTGATATGCTAAACTTTCAAAATGAACATTCTTAGAATATTTATATAATTGCTTAATGCTTTTTCCTTTCAATCAATGAACAATCTTTTCACTGCAGCTAGAATGCAACTCTGGTAACTGGTATTATAGTCCCAGCTTTTAGTGTTTTTATTTTTATTTTTAGCCTGTCTTTCTCCATAGCTGTATTGCGATGCATGCATTCAAGCCCTATCTGTCCTCCATGAACAGGCTGAGAACCCAAATTCATGCAATCTGGTAAAAAGTCTCCCACTTTGCATTTCAAAATCACATGCAAATTTAAGACATTTACAGTATCAGCACCATACATTGATTCATGAGCATCTGTTCCATCTCAACACATCATGTTATAAATACTTATAACAAGAACTGTCCTTGGCCAATGATTATCCTTAAAATTATCAAAGGGACAACACAGTTTGCCTTCCCAAAATGGTCTGCCCTTCCAGGCCAATTACTTTGGTGTCTTATCACAAACATATGTCCCTTCATGATAATGACTTTCTTGTTTTCCCAAAATAGGCCTGTTTCTTCAGGAGAACAATACTGCTGCCTTCCAAAACAGGTCTATGCGTTCAGGATAATATTGTTACATTCCCAAAAAGATCTGTGCCTAAAGGATGAAATTGTTTGTCCCTTCAGGACAAAATGATTGATCTCTTCAGAATAAAATGGTTGGTCCCTTCAGGACGACCATAAAACTGTTGCCTTCCCCCAAATGTTTGTCTCTTGAGAATAATGATATTGTTGCCTCCCAAAATGGTTAGTCATTTCAGGACATAATGATTTTTCCTTTCAGGATAAAATGGTCGCTCTCTTCAGGTCAAAATAGTTGGTCCCTTCAGGAAATTGGCACTGTTGCCTTCCCCAAAATGTCTGTCCTTTCATAACAATGATATTTTTGCCAGGCAAATATAGTTCAATGCCCCTGGCACAGATGTAGCACAAGGCTCCCACTGGTTCATACTATTTTTGAAAAATATAAATAGCGAAGAATAGATAAATCCCAACTGGAAATGAGAATTGTGCTTTATTGATGATATATATATATATATATATATATATATATATATATATATATATATATATATATATATATATATATATATATATATTCTCTGGATTTCAAAGACAGTTGGGAAATAAAAGGTTATTGCTAGTGGAATATATAGAGTTGAATAGCAAAATGGAAAATATTTGGAAATTATAGACAAGAACAATTAAAGAAGAAACAGAAACACTGTATTAATGTCTGAAATGCTAACATTTTGAAATCATTGTCTGATGGTGAAATGCACACTGTGGCATAATGAATTACTTTACATCATATTATTTTTGTTTATGATGAACATTAAAATCAAGATCATTTTATTTACATATTATTCCCTACAAGATATGCTGCAACTGTTCTAGGTACATGTTTAATAAAATGTCAGCTGAAGGATGTTATCAACTAAGAAACAGCAAGCTTTAATCTTATCATCATGCAGTTTAAGAGTTATCAACGTTTATCAAAAAGATAACTTAAGAAATTATAAAGTTAATCATTCCAGTTTCTTTCAGACTACCTCATAACACTTTTACAGTCTGAATTTTTTTTATTTTTTACCATTCTGGTGGCTTAAGTGGCTAAAAAGTCAGTCTCAGATGCAATAAGTCATTGATACAAATGCCTAGCTGTCATGCCAATGACTTACAAATTTGGTACAAACAGCTGTCTTGCTTTGTGCTCAGTATGAAGAGATTAGTGTACCGACTGGAGTGAAGATGCTAAATGTCCACAGCAGGATTCCCCAGTGCTAGACATTACATTAAACTGCCACACAGCAGACATCATAGTGATATGACTAAAATTGTTAAAGGTACATTAAATATCTCAAATACACACAAATACACACATTTGTTTCTTTTACGGTAAATATGCTACTCAGCAGTAACAATCTTGATTGAACAAAATAGAAAACAAGCAAGGTTTTTAATAAATGAAAAGATATTTTCCTATCAATCTCTCAAAAAAAGACCTCTACTAAGAAAGCAAGGTACGGGTACCTCAACAGCTAAATCGACAACAGGTAAAGTATCCAGTTCATTATAGAAAACAGATTTTGTTGTTGGTTAAAACAATATGCTTGGTGAATTACAAAAATATGTCTTAAATTATGCAATAAAATGAATAAGGCAAGGTATATTTGAATCTCTTGTCTGTTTTACAATCCTGAGATGCACATGATTAAAGTCAAACATGGTAATTTCATAAACATATTTATTTACGTATTATACCTGACAACAAAATATTATTTTCTTTGATTTTGATATCCTATATTTAATCTCCTGCTAACAAAAAACATATGAACTCTTTATTGTAATGCTAGGTTATTAGGTATAGATAAAAACATATGAACTCTTTATTATAATGCTAGGTTATTAGGTATACCGGTAGATAAAAAAACATATGAAGTCTTTATTGTAATGCTAGGTCATTAGGTATAGACAAAAAACATATGAACTCTTTATTGTAATGCTAGGTTATTAGGTATAGATAAAAAACATATGAAGTCTTTATTGTAATGCTAGGTTATTAGGTATACCGGTAGATAAAAAAACATATGAACTCTTTATTGTAATGCTAGGTTATTAGGTATACCGGTAGATAAAAAAACATATGAACTCTTTATTGTAATGCTAGGTTATTAGGTATAGATAAAAACATATGAAGTCTTTATTGTAATGCTAGGTTATTAGGTATACCGGTAGATAAAAAAACATATGAAGTCTTTATTGTAATGCTAGGTCATTAGGTATAGACAAAAAACATATGAAGTCTTTATTGTAATGCTAGGTTATTAGGTATAGATAAAAACATATGAAGTCTTTATTGTAATGCTAGGTTATTAGGTATACCGGTAGATAAAAAAACATATGAAGTCTTTATTGTAATGCTAGGTCATTAGGTATAGACAAAAAACATATGAAGTCTTTATTGTAATGCTAGGTTATTAGGTATAGATAAAAACATATGAAGTCTTTATTGTAATGCTAGGTTATTAGGTATACCGGTAGATAAAAAAACATATGAAGTCTTTATTGTAATGCTAGGTCATTAGGTATAGACAAAAAACATATGAACTCTTTATTGTGATGCTAGGTTATTAGGTATAGATAAAAAACATATGAAGTCTTTATTGTAATGCTAGGTTATTAGGTATACCGGTAGATAAAAAAACATATGAAGTCTTTATTGTAATGCTAGGTCATTAGGTATAGACAAAAAACATATGAACTCTTTATTGTAATGCTAGGTTATTAGGTATAGATAAAAACATATGAAGTCTTTATTGTAATGCTAGGTTATTAGGTATACCGGTAGATAAAAAAACATATGAAGTCTTTATTGTAATGCTAGGTCATTAGGTATAGATAAAAACATATGAACTCTTTATTGTAATGCTAGGTCATTAGGTATAGATAAAAACATATGAACTCTTTATTGTAATGCTAGGTTATTAGGTATAGATAAAAAAAAAAAACATATGAACTCTTTATTGTAATGCTAGGTTATTAGGTATAGATAAAAAACATGAAGTCTTTATTGTAATGCTAGGTTATTAGGTACAGATCTTATATGTGAATTTAATGCAGCAATTACATTTTTTAACTTATTAACATTCAATTCTACAAAAATGAATTTGTGGCCACATGATGGGTTATCCCCCTTTAACATCATTTGCAAAGTCCCTTATCAGTCCAAGCAGAAGCTCCCTCTGTACTTGGCTACCAATAAAACTGGTAAGTGCCTCTATAGTGCTGCTTCCAACCAGCTCTTGAACTTTCAGCACCAATTTCTTTCTATCCGCATCAGACAGGTTTTTAAGTACAGCCACCATTGACTGATAGTCATCTGATTTAAAGTACCCCACAAATGAACCTAGAAAGATATGAAGTACGAAGATCTTGATTACTATATTTACTGAGAATGTATAATGTATCTAACAACTTGATTACTATATTTACCAAGTATGCATAATGAATATAAGAACTTGAATTACAATATTTACCTAGTATGTATTATGTAAGAACTTGATTACTATATTTACTGAGAATGTATAATATATCTAACAACTTGATTACTATATTTACCAAGTATGCATAATGAATATAAGAACTTAAATTACAATATTTATCTAGTATGTTTAATGTAAAATCTTGATTACTATATTTACTGGTATGTATTATGTAAGAATTTGATTACTATATTTACATAGTATTTATTATGTAAGAACCTGATTACTACATTTACTGAGAATGTATAATGTATGAAATAGCTTGATTATTACAATTTCCTAGTATATGTAATGTAAAAACTTGATTACTCTATTTAGATAGAATGTACAAGTATGTATAATGTATATAAGAACTTGATTACTACATTTACCTAGTATGTATAATGTAAGAATTTGATTACTACATTTACCTACTATGTGTAATGTAATAAGATGATTTACTGTATTACAGATGATGTATTATGTATGAAACAACTTGATTATCACATTTACCAAGCATGTATAATGTATATGTCACAGAATTAGGCGAAAATTTGAACTGATTTTTGTTGTTCTTCAATTGCAAACGAAACTCAGCATTTTCTTGATTTCGTCGTACACGCATTACCTGGGGTGATTAAGTGGCGTGTAACGATTTGCATGTGCCAATTTGTAATTTACATGAAATCCGAAATACTCGTTGTACGTGGTGCACGTCAAGCTCGATGTGATTTATGTTCACCTATTGAGAGTATATAAGGCTAAGGATTTCTCATTATTATTTACGGGAACCAAAATATCTAATCGAAGGATAGATAACCTCGTCTTGCAAATCTCCAGCCAAAGGGGTGAGTGTTAAATTTACATTTCGTTTTATTGTGAATTTTATTCAGATTATCATTTCGTATAATGATGCCTTTATTGCAATGAACGTGGAATATTTGGAATTACTAGTCACTTTTAGACTTTAAATGAAATATCGTAATCTACAGCTTAGATTATTTTTGAGACAACTATTATTAGTCTGGTTTTGTTTATTATAGTTGATTCCGGAGATCTAATAACATCGTTGATTCCGTAGATCTGATAACATCTGACAATCATTGATTCCGTCTGATTCAGTCTGATTCCAGCTGATTCCGTCGTTGATACCGTAGAAGTTCATCACTGATAGCGCATCTAATAACATCGTTGATACCGTCTCTGATACCGTAGCTGCTAACATAGTTGTTACATTGTTTCTGGTACCGTAGCTGCTAATAACATCGTTGATACCGTAGCTGCTAATAACATCGTTGATACCGTAGCTGCTAATAACATCGTTGATACCGTAGCTGTTAACACATCTGATACCATCTTTTGATAAACGTCTTTGATATCGTTTGATTTGTTGTGGGACATCTATTGTTTGTTCTGGAACATCTCTGTATAAATATCTGAATGTGCTTGTGCCGTTAATTTGTGCAAACGGAATTGAAGTATCTGTCTGTGTGTCGAACTGTCTGTTCGTCAATATCTGTGTAACGTGTAAATATCCGGAAAGCTAGAAGTCCGAGTGTCGGAGCTGTCTTAGAGTTGTAAAACGTCCGGGTAGACATCTAGGGGAGTGAGGAACCGTTGGTTCGGGTAGATGTCGTATGCTGTCTGAACGTATAACTGTGGTGGATCCGTGTAGGGTAACGTCCGATAATAGTATTGGTCAACCCTCGGTTCTCGGGGAAACTGGGAGACGATTCAACTGTTGCTGAATCGTGCGGTTATACAGGGGAGACACATAGGTGTATTGAAATTATAATATAATTTAATACATTGTTGTATTTGCATGCTTATGTCAGATCGCAATAATATTTCAAGTGATCACATAGATATCAATAAAAGCTAGCAACTTGATTGAATACAAGTATATGATCGTGCTAGTTATCGCAATCCATCGTGCGATAGATAGTTTGTCGTTTGTGTTTATTTTTTTCGTAAATCATTCTTGCATTTATTTAACTTTCGTAAAGGATTCTTGGATCTGTGTATAATCCAAGAGATCCCTTTACATCTGAGATTCCTTTTGTATTGTTATTTAATTTATTCATGTATTGTGAATGGTTGTGAGTGTAATTGTGGGTTGAGTGCATGAATTATTGTGTTGTTACATCTGTATTTTTTTCATTTACAATTTATTACATAAATTTATATTTTCTTTCACAAATTGTGTTTGTATTGTTCATTTAATCCACCCTCCTCTCGGTAACAATTCTGTTACAATGGTGTCAGAAGTGGGATCGTTGGATTAAGTGAACTGTCAATCATTTTTGTGAAGGTATACATTTAATGTTTATATTCGAGCGTGACCTTCTGTTAAGATAATACTCTAGTTGGAGTTTATTTTTGTTGAGTTTACCTAGGTCCGTGAGTCCAGTATAAACGTGTTTAAAGTATTGGTTTGGTTATATATCTATATTCATATTACAATTGTCATGTCATCCCTTAAGGACTTGGTTGCCTTAGGCAAAGAATTTGGATATGAAGGTGAAAGCTTAAGGAAATTTATTCAAGAAGAACAAGCCCGGGAAAGGGACGAAAGGGTAAGAGCAAGGGAATTAGAAAGGGAAGCCGATGAAAGGAAACGGGAATTAGAAAGGGAATCCGAAGATAGGAAATGGGCATTTGAGAAGGATAAGATAGAATTAGAGAAGCAGGCCCAAAGGGAAAAGATAGAATTCGAAAGGGAAAAGATAGAATTAGAGAAACAGGCCGAAAAGGACAGGATAGGATGGGAAATGGAAGCGGAGCAAAAGCGAATAGAGTTAGATGAAAAAGCAAAGCAACGGGATCATGAGCGTAAGGTAGAATTAGCGACATCTGGAAGAGAACACGATTCTGCCACTAACAAATTAAGGGGCCCCAAATTACCTCCCTTTGACGATGAAAAAGATAACATAGATAGTTATCTTCATCGGTTTGAGCGGTATGCCGAAAACCAGAAGTGGAGTCAAAATGACTGGGCGCTGCATCTGAGTGCTTTATTAAAAGGTAAAGCACTGGATGTATACTCGCGACTTCCTAGGGACGATGTGTTTAAGTACGACGTCCTAAAGGAAGCACTTCTCAAAAGGTACGAGCTCACTGAACAAGGTTTTCGAAAAAAGTTCAGGTATAGCAAGCCCGATAAGGGAGAAACCTTTGGTCAGTTCACCGTCAGAATTGCGAACTATTTTGAGCGGTGGATTGAATGCGGCAAAGCGGTGAAAACGTTTGAAGGGTTGACTGATTTCTTGCTCAGAGATCAATTATTTAATACAGTTGGGCGAGAATTAGATCAATTTCTGAAGGAGAAAGTCTTCACGAACGTAAAAGATATGGCTAAGCAAGCCGATTTATTTGCCGAAGCTCATGGGGGAACCCAGAACGTGGTTTTAAAAGATTTTAAGTCTGGAAACCAGTCTGTAAGACCTATGCCTAGGGAGCCTGTAAAATCAGCTGAGGTAAAAAGGTCAGTTGGGAATCCAGTTTTTCAGCGTGTGCGGTGTTTCTTGTGTAATGCATTGGGTCATGTTCAAAAAGACTGTCCTAAAAGAAAGGCACTTATACATAAGGTAGCAGTGGCTATACAAAGTAAAGGTATAACTGATAACATCGTACAGGTAGAACCTTGTATTCATTCGCTTGGCACGTGTTTGTTTCCTGAAGCGCGTGTACCAACCGCGAGAGGGTTTGTCAACGGTCGAGAAGTCGTGGTATTGCGTGACACTGGTTGTACGGGCGTAGTGATCAAACGTAGTCTCGTGCAGGATAACCAAATGCTCGGGTGGGAATCCCCATGTATGTTACTTGATCAGACGATGGGTCGCATTCCCGTAGCAAGGATCACAGTAAAAACACCTTTCTTAACGGGAACTGTTGATGCCCTTTGTATGGACAATCCTATTTACGATCTGACGATCGGTAATGTTGAAGGTTCCCGTCTTCCAACCATGGCCGATTTTAAAATACCTTTGGCCCAGTCAGTCGAAACGCGAGCGCAAACACGGCGAGAGAAAACCGCGTTTCATAAATTAATAGTCCCTGAATCGATCTCTGGAATTTCGCGTGATGATTTCAAACAAGAGCAAGAACATGATGAATCCATCAGAACAATTGTTGAGAAAATCACGTCCGGCGCGATTAAACATTGCAAGCGTGGGGGTAGCTCTAGATTCGTACGCAAGAACGGATTAATTCATAGGGAGTTTAGCGCTCGGGAGGGTAAGAAGTATTGGCAAGTGGTCGTACCCCAGAGATATAGATCTCAAGTACTTAGGGTGGCGCATGAGTCAAGCATGGCAGGACACCTAGGTAAGGCTAAGACCACTAGCAGGGTAGTCGCTGAATTCTACTGGCCAGGTGTTAATGGCGATGTCACACGGTTCTGTAGGTCGTGCGACGTATGTCAGAAAACCGTCTGTAAGGGAAGGGTCACAAGGGTGCCCTTGGGACAGATGCCATTAATAGATACACCGTTTAAAAGAGTGGCAGTAGATATTGTAGGACCAATACACCCAGTTACCGAAAGAAAGAATCGGTATATTCTTACTCTGGTTGACTACGCAACCAGATACCCTGAAGCCGTAGCGTTACCAACTATTGAAACGGAAAGGGTAGCTGAAGCATTAGTTGATATCTTCAGTAGGGTAGGGGTGCCAGAGGAAATCCTCACGGATTGTGGTGCCCAATTCACCTCTGACCTCATGGGTGAAATAAGTAGGCTGTTATCCATCAAACAGCTAAACACTACCCCATACCATCCGATGTGCAATGGACTGGTAGAGAAGTTTAATGGTACCCTGAAAAGCATGCTGCGAAAGATGTGCGCGGAACGTCCGCAAGACTGGGACCGTTATTTAAACGCTGTTCTGTTCGCGTACCGTGAAGTACCGCAGGAAAGTTTAGGGTTTTCACCTTTCGAACTGTTGTACGGTAGAACGGTTCGAGGCCCGATGCGGATACTACGCGAACTATGGACTGGTGATGTCGCGAACGAGGAAATAAAAACGACTTACCAGTACGTGTTAGATCTAAGAAATAAACTTGAGAGTACATGCCAGATGGCACGTGACGAATTGATTAAATCAGGGCGCAGATATGCCAAGTATTACAACCGCAGAGCGCGTAATAGGAAATTTCTTGTGGGAGATCAGGTTCTATTGCTTCTTCCAACGAGTTCGAATAAGTTATTAGTCCAGTGGAAAGGTCCATATGAAGTTAAAGAAGTAAAAGGTGACATGGACTATAAAATTGACATGGACGGTATTGTAAAAACATTCCATGCGAACATGCTCAAGTTATACATCAAGAGACAGAGCGACAATGTCAATAAGGGGAGTTGAAAATGTAGGCGCAGACTACTTGAGTAGGGCATGATGGGAAATTTGTATGAATTTGCCCAAGTAATAAAATCCAGTTTGTAGTATAACCAGTGTAAATGTTGTAAGATATCATCAGTAGTTATTTTTCTTCTATTCTGTGTTAGTTTTAAAAATGTGTACATTTTTATTCTTAGGGGGGAGGTATTGTCACAGAATTAGGCGAAAATTTGAACTGATTTTTGTTGTTCTTCAATTGCAAACGAAACTCAGCATTTTCTTGATTTCGTCGTACACGCATTACCTGGGGTGATTAAGTGGCGTGTAACGATTTGCATGTGCCAATTTATAATTTACATGAAATCCGAAATACTCGTTGTACGTGGTGCACGTCAAGCTCGATGTGATTTATGTTCACCTATTGAGAGTATATAAGGCTAAGGATTTCTCATTATTATTTACGGGAACCAAAATATCTAATCGAAGGATAGATAACCTCGTCTTGCAAATCTCCAGCCAAAGGGGTGAGTGTTAAATTTACATTTCGTTTTATTGTGAATTTTATTCAGATTATCATTTCGTATAATGATGCCTTTATTGCAATGAACGTGGAATATTTGGAATTACTAGTCACTTTTAGACTTTAAATGAAATATCGTAATCTACAGCTTAGATTATTTTTGAGACAACTATTATTAGTCTGGTTTTGTTTATTATAGTTGATTCCGGAGATCTAATAACATCGTTGATTCCGTAGATCTGATAACATCTGACAATCATTGATTCCGTCTGATTCAGTCTGATTCCAGCTGATTCCGTCGTTGATACCGTAGAAGTTCATCACTGATAGCGCATCTAATAACATCGTTGATACCGTCTCTGATACCGTAGCTGCTAACATAGTTGTTACATTGTTTCTGGTACCGTAGCTGCTAATAACATCGTTGATACCGTAGCAGCTAATAACATCATTGATACCGTAGCTGCTAATAACATCGTTGATACCGTAGCTGTTAACACATCTGATACCATCTTTTGATAAACGTCTTTGATATCGTTTGATTTGTTGTGGGACATCTATTGTTTGTTCTGGAACATCTCTGTATAAATATCTGAATGTGCTTGTGCCGTTAATTTGTGCAAACGGAATTGAAGTATCTGTCTGTGTGTCGAACTGTCTGTTCGTCAATATCTGTGTAACGTGTAAATATCCGGAAAGCTAGAAGTCCGAGTGTCGGAGCTGTCTTAGAGTTGTAAAACGTCCGGGTAGACATCTAGGGGAGTGAGGAACCGTTGGTTCGGGTAGATGTCGTATGCTGTCTGAACGTATAACTGTGGTGGATCCGTGTAGGGTAACGTCCGATAATAGTATTGGTCAACCCTCGGTTCTCGGGGAAACTGGGAGACGATTCAACTGTTGCTGAATCGTGCGGTTATACAGGGGAGACACATAGGTGTATTGAAATTATAATATAATTTAATACATTGTTGTATTTGCATGCTTATGTCAGATCGCAATAATATTTCAAGTGATCACATAGATATCAATAAAAGCTAGCAACTTGATTGAATACAAGTATATGATCGTGCTAGTTATCGCAATCCATCGTGCGATAGATAGTTTGTCGTTTGTGTTTATTTTTTTTCGTAAATCATTCTTGCATTTATTTAACTTTCGTAAAGGATTCTTGGATCTGTGTATAATCCAAGAGATCCCTTTACATCTGAGATTCCTTTTGTATTGTTATTTAATTTATTCATGTATTGTGAATGGTTGTGAGTGTAATTGTGGGTTGAGTGCATGAATTATTGTGTTGTTACATCTGTATTTTTTTCATTTACAATTTATTACATAAATTTATATTTTCTTTCACAAATTGTGTTTGTATTGTTCATTTAATCCACCCTCCTCTCGGTAACAATTCTGTTACAGTATATAAGACTTTGATTACAACATTTACCTAGTATGTATAATGTAATAACTTGATTGATATATTTACCTAGTAAGTATAATGTACATAATAACTTCATTACTACATTTACCCAGTAGGTATAATTTAATAACTTGATACTACATTTACCTAGTATGTATATTGTATATATGGTAACAACTTGATACTACATTTACCTACTATGTATATATATATATATATATGATAACTTGATACTACATTTACCTAGTATGTATATATATATATATATATATATATATATATATATATATATATATATATATATAATAACTTTATACATTTACCTAGTATGTATAATGTAAGAACTTGATACTACATTTACCTAGTATGTATAATGTAAGAACTTGATTGCTATATTTATCTAGTAAGTATAATGTATATAATAACTTCATTACTACATTTACCTAGTATGTATAATGTAAGAACTTGATTACTACATTTACCTAATATGTGTAATGTAAAAAGATGATTTACTATATTACAGATGATGTATTATGTATGAAACAACTTGATTACCACAAATTACCAAGCATGTATAATGTATATAAGTCTTTGATTACAACATTTACCTAGTATGTATAATGTAATAACTTGATTGCTATATTTACCTAGTAAGTATAATGTACATAATAACTTCATAACTACATTTACCCAGTAGGTATAATTTAAGAACTTGATACTACATTTACCTAGTATGTATAATGTATATACGAACTTGATTACTACATTTACGTACTATGTATATAATTTGATACTACATTTACTTAGTATTTATAATGTATATAAGCCCTTGATACTGCAATTACCTATTATGTATAATGTAAAAACTTGATTACTACATTTACCTGGTATTTATAATATAAATAAGAACTTGATACTGCAATTATCTATTATGTATGTATATAAGAACTTGATTACATTTACCTAGTATGTATAATGTAAGAATTTGTGTAATGTAATAAGATGATTTACTGTATTACAGATGATGTATTATGTATGAAACAACTTGATTATCACATTTACCAAGCATGCATAATGTATATAAGACTTTGATTACAACATTTACCTAGTATGTATAATGTAAGAACTTGATATTACATTCACCTAGTATTTATAATGTAAGAATTTTATACATTTACCTAGTATGTATAATGTAAGATCTTGATATTACATTTACATAGTATTTATAATGTAATAATTTTATAATACACTTACCTAGTATGTATAATGTATATAAGAACTTGATACTACATTTACCTAGTATGTATAATGTAGGAACTTGATTACTACATTTACCTAATATGTAGAACTTAATTGCTATTTACCTAGCATGTATAATGTTTATTCAATCAAAAAAATCACAGACCTAGATCATCTATCATACACAGTTTGATCAGGGTCAATGCTGTATACTGGGAACTGTATACTGGATTTATTGTAAGTAATAAGAAATTATTGTATGACATAAACTTCAATTTCAAATATTAATTTAAGTTTTGTATGGGAGTCACAAGAGCTCAGATAGTACATCAACCAATTTGCATTCTAAGGGTCACAGGTTGTATACCTTCTCAGGCCAGTCTGAGTCAGTTGTCAGTGTTTCTCTTGAGAATGGTATTTAGCTTACATTTCCTTGCATTGTTATATCCAATAATGTATTGAATGGCCATGAAAAGGTCAATACATGTATTGTGTTGAATGGCCATGATAAGGTCAATAATGTGTTCAATGGCCATTATAAGGTCAATGTGTGTTGAATGGGCATGATAAGGTCAATGTGTTGAATGGCCATAATATAGTCAATACATGTATTGTGCTGAATGAGAATGATATAGTCAATGTGTTGAATGGCTATAAGGTCAATAATGTGTTGAATGGCCATGATATAGTCAATGAGTTGAATGGCCATGATAAGGTCAATAATGTGTTGAATGGCCATGATATAGTCAATGAGTTGAATGGCCATGATAAGGTCAATAATGTGTTGAATGGCCATGATAAGGTCAATACATGTATTGTTTGGCCATGATATAGTCAATGTGTTGAATGGCAATGATATACCGTATTTTCGCACATTTAAGATGCACCTAATTATAAGACGCACTCTTATATAAGACGTGGGTTTTGACGATTTGTGTAAAAAATATTTTAAATAAGATGCCCACAAATATAAGACGCACGTGGCCTAGCCATCCGTTGAACTGAGAAACTTATCTCCAGTGGTTACCTTTCCTTTATCATAAATGAAATTTTTCCAATATTCCATGACCCGTCGGATGTAAACAAGGCTTCATAACTATTTCTAGTTGAGATCAAAGGCCAATAACGAATGGGTTAAGTACCTGGTATCTAGATTCTAGAACAATAAACACCGTATGTAAAGGCGGCTTCAATGATCTGTTAGGCCAAGTCTTCAGCAGGTGGTATGCAGATTAGTACATAGACCAATAAACACCCGCTGTATGGCGTTAGCATATATAAATGTGGGAACAGTCTCTTGTTATATATGAATGAGTGATCAATTTGCTTAGCATTTTTAACATTTATAAAATTGTCACTATGCCGAAGCAAAAATCATATACGGCATGGGAGAAAGTTAAAATTACGACAATCTTCAATGGCTTTAGAAGGTTTTGGGATAATTCCCGAACCGGCTAGCTATATCAGTTCTTCGGACGACGTCTCAGCTGCATCCAATACCACTAAAGCTAATGAGGATCAATTAGCATCAGTTATGTAGATATTCCGCGACGACGACAGTGAATTTGATTAAAGTTTTGATGGATTTCAAGCCGAAACTGATGACGATGAAATGAAGATGAATAGAACAATATGGTACATTGATTTTTGATCAAGTCCAACACTATTTAGTAACAGTTTATTATACTGTGAACACTTTACCCAATTGTTTTTACAACTAGGAATGAAAATCGTGAAACATGAATATTTACTGCAATAATCGTCCTTCAATATCACACAATGTACCTTTCGTTTGTGTTAAAAAATACTTGGATATGATACCCATTAATATAAGACGCACCCTGTGTGCGGGGTACGTAAATATTTGTATAAGACGCGTCTTATATACGCGAAAATACGGTAGTCAATGTGTTGAATGGCCATGATAAGGTCAATAATATGTTGAATGGAAATGATATGGTCAATGTGTTGAATGGCCATGATATAGTCAATGTGTTGAATGGCCATGATATAGTCAATAATGTGTTGAATGGCCATGATATAGTCAATAATGTGTTGAATGGAAATGATATAGTCAATGTGTTGAATGGCCATGATATAGTCAATGTGTTGAATGGACATGATATAGTCAATAATGTGTTGAATGGCCATGATATAGTCAATGTGTTGAATGGCCATGATATACCGTATTTTCCGGCCTATAGGTCGATGCGGAGTATAAGTCGAATTGACGAATTTTGTAAATTTTCCATCCTTCGTCCTTATATAAGTCGATTCGGAGTATAAGACGAGGCCAGGTCAATAACTTGGCTATGTATTTTATACTACCGGTAGTAACTTCCGGTTGCATGAATATTGATGATATCGTCATATAATATTCCATATTGCAATATCCATTGCAACAAGAGCTATGATCATTCCTTCCAGTTGAAAGTTTAAACCTACGGTAATTTATTTGAGAAATTTTGTCAAATACAATTACGGTACTTTATTCAGAGAACCATGCATTGGTACATACACGTGTCTAATTTATATATACATGTATAATCTATTGCATGAAAAGAGTATCAACACTGTGTACTCACCAGCGAATCTTGTAACATACATTGAATCCATAATACAAATATTTCCATCGAAAATATCCACACACGGATGTAAAATATTCAATAATTTTGTCACAGATCATTATGTGAATGAATTCAATGAAAAGAAACTAACAACAATTACGTAACGGGTGTACGTAATGAATGATGAAATAGTACATGTCCGTAGATTAAATAATGGAAGCTAAAGCACATTTTCCCACACAAGCTGCTAGTCAAAGTTCTTTGAACTTGCCGCCCAGCTATTGCGTCATGTTCTTTTGATGTACTCTAATACGCGGCACGTTGTGTCAAAACATAGACTTCTAATTTATCCTCAATATTACTCCATCTTGCTTTGCAGCCACGATTTGCTTTCTTTGTTTTTTTTTTTGTAGCGCATAATGCAACCTTAGCTTTACGCCAATCCCGGACACATTTTTCACTTACACCATATTTCCTGTGAGCAGCCATATTCCCACCATTCTCTTCAGCGAACTTTACAACTTCCAGCTTAAAAGCCGCAGTGTAAGACTTGCGTGATTTTACGGGAGGCATTGTGAGAGAAGTTGTATGATTTGTAAGGGGATATTTATATGAATGATTATGACTGAAAAGATTGATCAAAATATACCGAACTCATTAAAATGTGCCCATACTAAAGCAATGAAAACAATGCCCATGGCTAAATTAATTATTTACATCGAGAGAAGGGAATGGGCATCATTTCCTGTTGTACTTAATCCCATTGATATTAAACACGAGTAGCGTAATTGATGCGGATTAATGATAAAGAACAATGGGGTACCAGCAATATGGTAACTAGTATCGGTAGCTAAAGCCAATATCAAGATCGAAACAATTGAGGCAACTGGCTTTGATTGTTGTTGGAAACCAAATACCAATTTATCAACAACCGATATAATCAAAGAGAGACGCCGAAACGTCAGCTGGTTAAAAATGAATATAGGTGAAGTGTTGACATTACAATTTGCTTTAAACTGAATTGCGAAACTAAAAATCATGGATCACTGATGATTTATGAGTACTGGTAGTCCATCCATATATCTGATTTTAGTGTAGTTTAAACCTACGGTAATTCATTTGAGAAACTTTGTCAAATACAATTAGAAACATATGATTTGGGGGATTCAGTAGAATGCATGATCTACATTATTTTATAAATAATCATAGAACACTCGAGTTAATATGGATTACATCCCTTTGTAGGATCAATTGGATCAATAAAAAAAGCTATGCCGGTAATTGCTCACGTGTGTCCAACATTATACTGGAAAATCAAATATTCATGAACCAGTTATTTCATATCTTTTTTTTTAAGGAACAAACAATATGCTTTGAATTAGTACAGTAAACTATAGAGTATAGACCGTAAGTGTGCTATGCGGCCCGGTGAAGTTTTTACCGGTAATTGTTTTCTTTTATTTTATGTTTGAGAAATAAGAAAAAACACGCAGAATGCAAAACAAATAATGACAAAACTTACAAATATAAATGCAGTCATATTTTTTTATGACAATTTATTGACATAGTAATTTAACATGAATTTGTACTTCTATGTAACCTGTTTTCGATTATGCCGATTATAGAGCAATATCAATAAAATACCGGATACTGTAATCCATATATAAGTCGATGCAATTTCAATGACAAAATCCATATATAAGTCGATTCGGAGTATAAGACGAAGACCGAACTTTCAAGTCAAAAAGTCTCGACTTATAGGCCGGAAAATACGGTAGTCAATAATGTGTTGATAGGCCATGATATAGTCAATGTGTTGAATGGCCATGATATAGTCAATACATGTATTGTGTTGAATGGCCATGATATAGTCAATACATGTATTGTGTTGAATGTCCATGATAAGGTCAGTAATCTATTGAATGGATAAGATAAGGTCAAAAATGTGTTGAATGGACATGATATAGTCAATATGTTCAAAGGCCATGATATAGTCAATGTGTTGAATGGACATGATATAGTCAATACATGTATTGTGTTGCATGGCCATGATATAGTCAATATGTTCAAAGGCCATGATATAGTCAATGTGTTGAATGGACATGATATAGTCAATACATGTATTGTGTTGAATGGACACGATATAGTCAGTGTGTTGAATGGACATGATATAGTCAATGAGTTGAATGGCCATGATATAGTCAATATGTTGAATGGACATGATATGGTCAGTAGGGGCCCTGAGTGGTCTCAAGTGGTGTTCATTACGGATCACTGCCATCTCACCTCTGTCTGCATGGGTTCGAGTCTAAGATTCGGCTATTGTAGTTACGTGAGAAAGCGTGCCAGTAGCTTCTTGTGGGTTGGTGGTTCTTTCCGGGGGTTTTCCGGGTTCTTCCTCCACCACTAATACTGGCCGCCATGTATAGCCTATATTGTGCTGAAAAAGGATGTTAAACCATAAAAAAAAATCAAAAAAAATATGGTCAGTATGTTGAATGGACATGATATAGTCAATGTGTTGAATGGCCATGATATTGTCAATCTGTTGAATGGATATGATATGGTCAATAAGTTTTCCGTGTTTCCTCTTCTCCCTGAATTTACTAAAATGTAAATTGTATTTTTTATCTTCTCCCTGATTTTACATAAATGTAAATTGTATTCTCCCTTCTCCCTCATTTTACTTCAATGTAAATTGTATTCCCCCTTCTCAAAGATTTTACTAAAATGTAAATTGTATTCTCCCTTCTCCCTGATTTTACTTAAATGTAAAGTTTACTGTGTTCCCCCTTCTCCATTATTTTACTAAAATGTAAATTGTAATATATCTTCTTCCTGATTTTACTTCAAAGTAAACAGTATTCCCAGTTCTCAATTATTTTAATTAAATGTAAATTGTATTTGTCCTTCTCCCTGATTTTGCTTAAATGTTAAGTTTACTGTTTCCTCTTCTCCCTGATTTTAGTAAAATGTAAATTGTATTTTCTATCTTCTCCCTGATTTTACATAAATGTAAATTGTATTCTCCCTGATTTTACATAAACGTAAATTGTATTCCCTCTTCTCCCTGATTTTACTAAAATGTAAATTGTATTTTCTATCTTCTCCCTGATTTTACATAAATGTAAATTGTATTCTCCCTGATTTTACTTAAATGTAAATTGTATTCTCCCTGATTTTACATAAATGTAAATTGTATTCCCCCTGATTTTACTTAAATGTAAATTGTATTCTCCCTGATTTTACATAAATGTAAATTGTATTCCCCCTTCTCCCTGATTTTACATAAATGTAAATTGTATTCTCCCTGATTTTACTAAAATGTAAATTGTATTTTCTATCTTCTCCCTGATTTTACATAAATGTAAATTGTATTCTCCCTGATTTTACTAAAATGTAAATTGTATTCTCCCTGATTTTACATAAATGTAAATTGTATTCCTCCTTCTGCATGATTTTACATAAATGTAAATTGTATTCTCCCTGATTTTACTAAAATGTAAATTGTATTTTCTATCTTCTCCCTGATTTTACATAAATGTAAATTGTATTCTCCCTGATTTTACTAAAATGTAAATTGTATTTTCTATCTTCTCCCTGATTTTACATAAATGTAAATTGTATTCTCCCTGATTTTACTTAAATGTAAATTGTATTCCCCCTTCTCCCTGATTTTACATAAATGTAAATTGTATTCCTCCTTCTCCATGATTTTACATAAATGTAAATTGTATTCCCTCTTCTCCCTGATTTTACATAAATGTAAATTGTATTCCCCCTTCTCCCTGATTTTACTTATATGTAATAGTAGTCCATCATCTCCCCCATTTTACTTAAATGTATACTGTATTCTACATATTGTTTTCAACAGCAATTATCAGCCACTGAATATTTCCCTTTCAAGACAAACTCTTGCCCTGTACTTAAATTAATTAACAATTTGCAACCAGCCTGCATTATCTGTTTCTCCCACAAAAACATATTCACACCTAAAAGGAGCTGTTATTCAGTATTCCCTCATTTAAATACTTTATAACTATACTATCTTTTAAGTTATTACAAAAAACATTAATGAATTGTACTACTGCCTAATAAAATGAATACATTACAATAACTTAAAACATAAAGTGTTGTAATGAAGGCCATTATAGTGAGGGTTGTCTGCTGTAACATTTTGTTTGTTTGTTTTTTAGGGTTAAATGCCATTTTTCAGCACACGATAGGCTATACATGGCGGCCAGTATTACTGGTGGAGGAAGAACCCGGGAAACACCCCGGAAAGAACCACCAACCCATGAGAAGCTACTGGCTAGCTTTCTCACATAACTACATGAGCCAAATCTTAGACTCGAATCCAAGCAGACAGAGGTGAGACGGCAGTGATCCATAACGGACAGCGCTTTAGACCACTCGGCCACTCAGGGCCCTGCTGTAACATTTTGTGTTTGCAACCAATGGCCCTTATCACTGTACAGTCACAATAGTCACATGATATATGCACACTTTACATGTACACATTTTACATGTACATACACTTTACACAGGGTCTCAAGTGTCCATGTGGTCTAAAGCGCTCATCACGATGGATCACTGCCATCTCACCTGTCTACATGGGTTTGAGTCTCGGACTGTGCAAATGTGAGAATGTGATAAAGTGTGCAAGTGGGTTGATGGTTCTTTCAAGGTTCTTCCTTCACTATTTATACTGGCCACCATGTATAGCCTATATTGTGCTCAAAAATGGCGTTAAACCCAACAACATCAATGCTTTACACATATGTATATACACTTTACATGTACATACACTTTACATGTACATACGTTTTACATGGATGTACACATTTTACATACATGAACACTTTACATGTACATATGTTACACTAATGTATACTTTACCTGTGCACACATTAAATGTACACTCATTAAATGTATGTACATATTTTATGTGCCTTACACTGTAATCTTGAAAAGTTTCTGAACAAGAAAAAGTAATTAAAGAAAAAATATATGCAGCAAGATAACCAGCTTGATCATAGACAGAAAGTTGTTCTTGACTCGTGTACAACGATCATCAACTAATTTTGCTTTAAACTCTCAATCCTGACACTGAATTAAATTTAATTTTAGAAACATTTACAACTGGAAACAAAAACAACATGATTTTGTGAAGCCACTTTCTGTGTTAATTAAGTACTAATTACATTTTTCTTTCATCATCACAATTTTCATCAATCTGATTGGCCAGGTCTTTTTCAACATAATTGGTTCATACCTAAATAAACCTATTTTTTGAAGCCATACCACCTGCACAACATTTCCATACAAATACTCAATGAATGAGGACAATTGTTCAAACTATAATCATACAAACTCGTACTTCTTATGTAAGGGTTTAATATGGTCAAAACAGTGGATATTATTTTTTCAAATAAATGAATATTATATATATTTCTTAATGCTATAAATAATATACACTTTTAATAAATAAACATAAATGAATAAACATCAACTGCTTACATATCTTTATGTGAAGACATGATGGTAATTTGCAAAATTCATTAGTGTGTGTATGTATTAATCTATGATGTGAAATCTGCATAACATTACAACATAGAAATATGAAATTTGTTTTATAGAATAAAATAAAAAAACACGAAAAGAAAAGAGAAAACAAAATAATAGGATCCCTTGGAATGGTCCATCAATGATCCGAAACATACAGAAACTCCAGGGATCAACCACTGTCTGTAAGCTAGTTCTAGGGATTAACCACTTACCAATAACTACCATCTAAGAAATCAACTGTCTAAAAGCCATCTAAGTGCAGCCCAGCAATAATTAACACTAACTCCAGTGATCAATCACTGGCTGAAGATGGTCCACCAACAACCCCATTATATCCCAGCTTAGCTTCAGAAATCAACGCTGTCTAAAAACAGCCCAACAATAACTTAACATGCCAACTCCAGTGATCAACTACTTACTAAATAAAGATGGTGTACCAACAACCCAGTATATCCCATGTCCCAAAATCAAATTTAGGTTATAAATACATGTATCCTAAACATGATTAGAAGTCACCAAACAAGTTAACATGACCCAAGGACATCTAATTAAAGAAATATGACCATGACATCTAATTAAAGAAATATGACCATGACATATAATTAAAGTGACATGACCATCATAATTATATAATCTAAAGTTAATACATGTAGGTTACTAAAAGTATGTCTCTGTCTCAAAGATTCCAGATTACATACCAGCAATAGTACCAAAAAGAGCACCTGGTGGTCCCCCTACAATTCCCCCAACTGCTGCACCGCCAGCTGCCCATGCCATCTGCTTGAAAATACCTGAATTTGTTTTACAAAATAAAGATTCTATTAAAACACTGAGAAAGATGAATTCATTTTGGCAGCAATATAACAGAGGTAGTTTTAAAAAATACTTTGAATATATAGTTGTGGCTTTTAATTATGTTCACAAGCTGGTCAAGAAACACAAAGATTCACTTGTGTAGTAAATTTGTTTCATGTTGTGGGACATTTTTGTACAATGCCTATGTTTTGATTGATATTTTATTAACAAAACATTTCTCCCAAATCACTAACTAACCAGTAAAATTCCTCCACAACAGCTGTATCAAATTAATTATAACCATGTTACTTAAAGATTTTTCTAGGATTTCTTTTCTTCTTCTAAATAATTATTATTGAAAATGCTTATTGTTTAGTTTCTAATTTCACCATCAAACCTATAATTAAATGGAATGCGCAATGAAACAGAGAAATAATAGATAAAAAGGTAAATAAAAGAAATGTAAGAATAAAATAAATATTGAATGACTGAACAAAGGAATGAATAATATAAAAAAATGCTATTGACCAATAGGAAAATACAAAATATGCAAATTGAAACATGAATGAGAACAAACAAGGGAATAATAAATTACCTTAACATTTCACGAATGGATATTCTAATTTTATTAAAACCAGGAAGGGAAATACAAGATGTAAATTACAAGCATGAATAGAGGTTACTTTCAATTTTTTTAAATACTTTTTTTTTTATTAAACTGAGCAGTAAACTTATCCTAAAGCTGCCAATATCCAATAATTAGAAGACATAATTACAATTAAAAAAAAAGAAATTAAAATTATCGAGGACATTTTGTCACTACAGGAAGCCAGAAACGTCAGTCAAAATTACAACTATTTTCCCCTACATAACACTTTATTCACCTCCCTTTATTTACCTCCAAAGGGAGATAGCTCTTCTATAAGTATATGGAATCACATCACAATTAATACTTCCAGTTCAGTACCCACGAATGTAGTTCTAGTCTCTTTTTAGAACATTTTTTCCTCTCTCCTTTTGGTGGTGATAGAAGAGTTATATTGATGCATCTTTGGTATGGATTTAAAGTTAATTGTTTATTCTTGAGAATAGGAGCTCTGAGAGTGGCTGTCTGTATGTATTTTGGCGACAGTGCACACTGTGTAATTAGGCCTTAGTGATGATCCGGAAGTGAAATCAGTGTTCTGTGTACATGCTGCTCTGTTTACAGTGCAGCCACTCAAAAAAATGCCGGTCAACCCTTGACAAGAATTTCACCGTGAAGTCATATTTGGGGGTATTTTAGATTTTCATATGATTTGTATTGATTGTCACACTGTGGAAAGGTCAGTGCTGAGAAATATATGTAGAGAACATATAGTAAAATTAATTGTGATGTATGGCCTGTACAGGCAGTTATTATTAAACTTTAAATTGCTATAAAATTTTTATTATTAATGATAAACACATGAAATGTGAAGGTGTTATATATATTAACATTTAAAATATAAAAATGACATTAGAATTTAAAAATAATTAGAAGACATAATGACAATTAAAAAAAGAAAAAATTGCAACTGCTGTCCCCTACATAACACTTTATTCACCTCCCTTTATTTACCTCCAAAGGGAAATAGCTCTTCAACAAGTATATACACTAAATGAGATAGCCCTTCTAGATGTATAAACACTTCAAGACTCACAGTACAAATGATATTGAATCCAACCCTAGCTATGACATACCAAAGATATATAAAAATAGTACCTGCAGCTGCCTCACTTGGTGTCAGGTTAATGTGACTGGGTAGGACATGATGCCAAGAGTATGTGGCATAATGCCCCAGTGCTAGACATCACTATAAACTACCACACTGCAGATATCATAGCAATATGACAATACAATTGATAAAGCTACATAAAAAATTAAAATCACTCACACGCACACACACAAAATAATCTGGAACAGTCTAGAAAAGGGTGAAGATAAAATAGAGTATATATGGGCTTGGCTGACCAGGATTAGTTGTTAATGATTTTAGTAAAAAGAAACTTTTGAAAACTTATCTGAGCTGTAACTGAAAAAAACTGAAATACTGTTTTATTGGAAGAATTTCAGTCCCTTTACAGAACTGAATTTGAAAGACTCATGACTGATAGCACCTTACTCTTTGGTGCAGTATTGAAAGAACATTTCAAACACAAGAAGATCCAGAATATGGCATGGCTCATATGGTTTGTTCTACAAAGAAGCGGTCATAAAGGATTTGTCTAAACTAATAAACATAGGTTTGATCATGAGCACTCAGAAATGGTAAGTTACTTAATATTTAATATCATGGTGTTTGCATAGGTTTACCGTGGGAAATGAACTAGTCCCATCAGTCATTACTAAAAATCTTATTTATAAAATCATTTATCTGCATTTTTTATGACATACTTTGCAACAAACACTTTACCCAAATAATAATGTTTTAAGTCCACAGCACAGGTATTAAGTCAAAAATGATGGCATCTGATAGAAATAGAAGGATATATATAGGAACTTTTTAAAAAAAATGAGAGATGATTGCTGACAATATAAAAAAAATATGGATTAATAAATATATTACAGAAACTAAGATGGAGCATGATACATTATATAAACATATCACCTTTGCTTGTTTTCTTCAATTCTTTATTTGTTTCCAGTAACTCCATGAGGTGTCTATAGTAAGGCATGAAAGCCATACCCAGTAGATCAGCCATTATGTATTTCCCTGTTACTCAAATCTGAAAATAGAAAAAGCAAAAATTAATTTTAGCAATCAACTCTTAATAAAGCTGTAAGTTTACTGAGAATGGAAACGGATGGATTAATGATGATGACAGTTACCCTGTCAGTTTCTATATGATGTCAGGTAGCATGTCAGTTTTTCTTTGATGTCAGGTAGCATGTCCGTTTATCTATGATGTCAGGTAGCATGTCAGTTTTTCTATGATGTCAGGTACCATGTCGGTTTTTCTTTGATGTCAGGTAGCATGTCAGTTATTCTATGATATCAGGTAGCATGTCAATTTCTATATGATGTCTGGCAGCATGTTAGTTAATCTGTCAGGCAGCATGTCAGTTTATCTATGATATCAGGCAGCATGTCCATTTATCTATGATGTCAGGTAGCATGTCAGTTATTCTATGATGTCAGGTAACATGTCAATTTCTATATGATGTCAGGCAGCATGTCCGTTTATCTATGATGTCAGGTAGCATATCAGTTTTTCTATGATGTCAGGTACCATGTCAGTTTTTCTTTGATGTCAGGTAGCATGTCAGTTATTCTATGATATCAGGTAGCATGTCAATTTCTATATGATGTCAGGTAGCATATCAGTTTTTCTATGATGTCAGATAGCGTGTCAGTTTCTCTATGTCAGGGAGCATGTCAGTTTATCTATGTCAGGTAGCATGCCAGTTTATGATGTCAGGTAGCATGTCAGTTTTTCTATGATGTCAGGTAGCATGTCAATTTATCTATGTCAGTTAGCCTGTAAGTTTTTCAGCAGCTTAGTACATGGACTGGCACTAAAATCCTTAATAGGTAAACACAAATTTAAAGGGACAAAGCCATCTGCTTCATGAATTGAGCTAGCCTACCACAATTAATGTAGTAATGAATCACTTTCATGGAAATTCCTGCAGAATCCTAAATTGAATTCCATGAATGCTTTAATGTTGTTCTTTAGACAAATGCTTGAACTTTCTATACTGTGTAATTATTTAAAATGTATACATCATGTGAATGGCTTAACATTCATAGTACATAAGTGTCCAGTATATTAGATATATTATAATAGTTAGTACATGTATATATAATGTACTAAGCACTTCAAGTACCACTTGAACCAATTGCATCAGAAGCACAAATCACTTTACGGAATTTCCTGTTATACAATTTTTAATCAAATGTTATTAAACATTATATGATTAGTATATATATTATGTACTAGGCGCTTCCATTTTTTGTATGAGGTGGAGCAGGGTACACAATGCAAGATAGAGTCTATCAGGCAGTCAGCCCCTTAAATAACATTTGTTGTTTAGGTAATAATGATTCACTCCCAGTAATATCATATTGTGATCTCTAGTGATAAACAGTACTCCTGGGGACTGTGTCAAACGTGCTCATCAATAGCATGTATAGTCCTTGAAGAGTCAGTCCTCAATAAAGAATGACAAATATGATCCTTGTTGTTGTAGGGTTTAACGCCATTCCCCAGCACATGATAGGCTATACATGGCGGCCAGTATTATTGGTGGAGGAAGAACCCAGGAAAACCCTCAGAAAGAACCACCGACCCATGAGAAGCTACTGGCAAAGCTTTCCCACATAACTACAATACCCGAATCTTAGACATAAACCCACGCAGACAGAGGTGAGATGGCAGTGATCCGTAACGGAAAGCACTTTAGACCACTCGGCCACTTAGGGCCCCTATGATCCTTGAAGAGTCCTCAATCATCAATATCATCTATGCTCCTTCAAGAGCCCCCAAAAAGCAATATCATTTATGATCCTTGAAGGGCCTTGGATAGGCTAGAGATTAATTACTGATCAAACAAATTTAATGCTATGTGAATAGGAAGCTTTTCCATTTAACATCACATTCATTTAATTAACATCATTATTATTTGTATTTTATTATTATTATTATTATTATTATTATTATTATTACTGTATGTCACAGGACTCCTGTGGTATTTACGGTATTTCTAACATGATCATAGAAGGTGAACAATTAAAAATTTTGATAGCTCCAAGACCCAGTCAACAATGCAATAGGCAAAAAAGACTGAAGGTGAAAGGTATAACAATTTACTAAAATATCAATGTAATTAACTATTTCAATGACAGTTTCTCAACCATAATTTCTTCAGTTGCTATTTCTTTTGACAAATACAAGCAATGACCTAATCACAGTTGCTAATTATTATCCTCATACAAAAGAAAAGTCTTAAGAGAGTGTATTTCCCTTCAATATTGATTCTGCTACTCATCTGTCTGCCTCTTGTTTCTTTTCCTTGGGACTTTCAGTACCTTTGACTTTGCACTCTGCTTGCACTTCCAGAATTCTCTTCCACACTTCCTTCCAGTTCTATGTCTCCACCCAAATTGCTTCCCTCACAACAGACCTCACACATGTTCTCAACGTGTCTTTCTTCTCTCCAATTCTCAGGTGTCACCTCTCGCTCACACCTGGAAAGCTTCCTCAAGAAGCCTTCCATCACAAACACAACTTAGAATTTCTTTAATGTCATTACCCACGTTTTAAATGAGTGCGAATAGCGGCACTCGGATCACAGTCTAGTGTCTTGCAACTTCTCTATGATCTACATTTGCCAATGTCCAAACATGCACTAATCAGAAATACGGACTTATTCTGAACAAATTGCTTATTGAGACTTCGCCCTAGATTTGAATCTCTCCATTGTGAGTAGATATAGCTTGATCTCTTTGAAAACTGCCCTGGGTTAATTTCTCACTTACTTATCACTCGAAGATTCCCCGTCATGACATTGCTGAGTACAAATCAAACAAAGGCATCTCTACTTGGACGTAGAAACCCATTTGAATTAAACCATGAACGGGTCATTGCATAATGGTTATAAAACAGACATGCAGTTATTTGTACCAGAATCAGGTCTATAGTTAAAATCTTGCATAATACATATTGACATTATCCAGGTATTTTATTAGCTACAAATTAACTAGAAGAAAATATGTGTATACATGAACATCACCAAACTTTCCCCATATTATTATTATTATTATTATTATTAATATTATTATTATTATTGTGTTTATTATTATTATTTGTTACTCATGTTCTTAGTGTTATTATAACAATTATTGTTGTAATATTGTGCAGTTTGTGAGGTAGTGTCACAAGCACATTCAGATGAATCTATTAAAATGTAAAAAATTAAATCAAGACTGCATGGGAATAAAAATTACACAATGTACAAAATCAATTGAGAAATTGAACATACCGGTAAGCTGTCATGCACAATCATGCTGTTTGTAAATAAAATGCATTTTGTCAGTTCTCAACTGCCTTGATATGAATTCCTACATAATGGTAAGGAGGCCTGTACTTGCCATAGGCAGACATTTTTAATGACGAAGACAATGACAAAACTTTACATATATTTTGGTAATACAGTATTAAGTTTGGTAATAATATTAATGAGACAATTATCCGTCATAAAACAGTGAACCCCCAAAACGAAGGGTTTCACTATGGATTATTTTTGTATTCTGTGCACATGCATATTTCTATACAATTACCTATTTCTGGATCTATCATGTTTAAATCTTATTAACCACAACTAATAGTTTAGTTTTCCATATTCTATTAATTAATTTGTCTCAAGTTTAAAATCTCAAAAAACATTTTGTGTATTTTTGTAATTGGTTCAATGTACAAAATGTGTGGTCTGATATTTTTCTTGTATGTTTCTTAAATGAAAGTATGTGGAGACCATCTCTAAAATGCATAAGATAAAAATCTGACAAATGTGATGTTACAGGACCATAACTGACACTATATTCCAGCAAATGTAATGTAACGGGACCATAACTGACACTAAATTCTGACAAATGTGATGTAACAGGACTGTACCCGACACTAAATTCTGACAAATGTGATGTTAGACCGAAACTGACTGACAAATGTGATGTTAAAGGACTGTAAATAACACTAAATTCTGACAAATGTGATGTAACAGGACCATAACTAACACTAAATTCTGACAAATGTGATGTAACATGACCGTAACTGACACTAAATTCTGACAAATGTAATGTAACATGACCATAACTGACACTAAATTCTGACAAATGTGATGTAACAGGACTGTACCTGACACTAAATTCTGACAAATGTGATGTAACAGTTACAGGACCGTAACTGACACTAAATTCTGACAAATGTGATGTTACAGGACCATAACTGACACTAAATCATGGGGGAAAAAGGGCCTGGATTGTGAAATGGGAGAATATATTTACTACCAATGTACCATGTAAGAAATATATGTAAGGAACAAAAAGTTTCAGGATTAGTGAGTAGTGAGCTATTAGGTACCATGACTACACTCTTTCTAATGAACAAGAAAAATTGTGCATACAGTCATAACACCAGCTCATAATTTATAAACTACCTGACATTTATACTAAACATTAAAATGAAAATGTTGAGTCAGTAATATTGCTAGCAATTGCATACAGTGAAAACTCTCTGGTACTTAGCCAGATTAAATTTACTTGTAAATAACACAAGCCTTGGATATTAATAAACTGTATATGAAAACATTGTCAGGTCCAAATGGTATAGTAAAAATACACACATATGTGCTTACAGCTTCTATTCCAGACACATGAAAGAGGGAGAGTGCATTGGTGCCTGTACATATTCTGTTATAATTTATTTTGTTGCCATAGTTTCTTTCCACTGAAATAACCACACAATGACATCAAAGTTGCTTTTGAATGTTTTTGATATTGTCAGGTTGTAAGGAAAATAACCAGATTTCAGCATGTATATGCTAGACCCTGAGGCTTATAATTTCGACTGTAAATACGTTTGAAGGTCAGTTCTGGGAACAATGAGGTGTCAAGCCATTTATCTGACATGGTCATATGAACTCGTGTCTGGCACCTTATTTTTGCCAAGCCAGTTACATAACATTGCCATAATTTGGTTCACAGGTAAGTGATGAAATCCTGTGTTCAGATCAAAGGAACATCAAGAGGGGGTCATAAATCCACCCTTGACAGTCTGTTGGGGTGGGTGCAGTGTCTGATAATTATGTGAATCAACATCCACTCGGAATTGAGCAAGGTGTGGCCAACATTATTACAACCTAAAATCTATTATCTAGAGAAATAAATGTCAGTAGTCACTAAACAATCATGTGGGAATTATAAGGGAAGATAAGCTACTTCGACATATTTCGAAATTGGTGGGAAACTTGTTATTCTGAGAATTACAAGGAGCTTCATTACAGGTCAGTGACTATTTGCTCAATTGTTGTAATTTATTACGGCAAAGTAATTCTACTTTTATTATTGCAGTATTTATACTTTTGTATGTAGAATTACCATTTGTAGGGTTTGATTCATTTGTAGTGTATGATCTACATGCATATTTTGAGATATGAGCATTGTTCATGTAAAGAATTGATAATGTAATTCACTATTTGGTTAATGCATAGTAACCTCCTGCATTTATTCATTTGATATTCTAGATTTGTGTATACTTTGTAATCATGTGTAAGGATATATGAGTACATGTATAAGTGGATATCTGTGTACACTATGTAGAAATAGAATGTACAGAAATGCATCTGATTATGTGATATTGTTCTGTATAATAAGATTGAAAATTTATATATATACCGTGTACCGGTACACATATCAGAGAGAATGGCTATTTTGATGTGAACAAATGAGTGACCAAAGCAGGTAATGGCTTATCTGATAATATTGTTGTTTAGTGTGAGTCTAGATAGCTAGAGGAATATGCTATGCTAGTGTCCTTTTGTGTTCATACAGGAAGCTTTTAGGGACCAGAAGAACTTTAGGAGACAGAAGGAAATACCCAAGTGCAGTTGTCCAGAGTCTCTGGGAGACAAAGAAAAAGGAAAAATGGAGGCAGAAGTTTGACGGACTGGAGGGAACTGGATTACCAGTCCAGAGAAGCATAATACAGATGAGCAGGAACACAGGACAGGAAGAAAATGAATCACACTAAGTCAAATGATGAAATAGGCCATCACTTGGTCAAGTGAAAGACGAGTGGTTGAGTTTTATATTTGAATTTTATTTGAGAAATGACTGTTATTGAATGATATTAAATTGTTGTTCATTTGAATTTCACATTTTGTGTATTCATTAATTTAACTGTCGGACTCCGAGCTTTGTATCTCTCTATCACTACTTCAATTTCTGACAAAAACGAGCCAGGTTGGATCTTATGTAATATATTAAATAATAACGGGAGCACACCACCCCAATCTAAATAACGGGAAACCTTTACAAATATGTACCAAGGGTGACAATTACCATGCGCAACCAGCCAAGATACAAATCACTCGGCCAATAATCTACTGTAGTAGGACACATGGATGCATACTGTATAATACATGTATGTATATCATAATCATCATCACTAAGCATGTTTACATTAATTTAATATTCATGATTAATGACAATCATGACATCCAATATAGCTATATGTGCTACCTTCTTCTAAAGTATAGAGCTGCTCAAATATCTTACCAGTTGATAAGTTTCTTAAAGTCTGTTATTTTCTTATAAATAATATTTGCTCAATGCAGTGGACGTAAGGCCATGTGAATATGCAAAATATAACGCTTGTTGCATCTTTATACATTTTACCATAATTACGACTCATTCAGTTTTATCTCAATGCCTTTATGTAATGTGTGCAAAATCCATATCAATATTGTACATTTTAGGTCTTGCCACAAAACAATGTACCTGCACATATCAGAGGGTTTTTTTCCATTCCGATAATGTAACATTTTTTACTTATTATACTACACTCAGTCACTGTACCAACTGTAGGGTTCTCAATCAATGCTTATCCTCTGTGTTTGATGCTTAGAATTTAAATTTGACCCATTTCTAATGGAAATTCCAACATGTGCGTTTTTATGATCACCTCGATTCATACCTATCAACTTGTGGCTTGTGTTACCCGTAATTTATATTTTTTTTTTCGTTCATTACTGTCAGTGTACGACCGTGTTGCCGTTTTTTTTCTTGTAAACGTTTACGTTTTCTGTTTTTAAATTTTTTTCTTGTACATCCCGGGAGTGTGGACTATTTTTGAAAAATAATAAATCGAATATGATCCTGAATCTTCTTTAGCGATGCACAAGCAAGGTGTAGATAACTCTAATATGCTTTGGAAAATTAACAAAAGGCCCGGATTTCAAAACAGGTCAAATTTTGCACAACAAATCTGTGTTCAAGTGATAATATACATGTATAGGTTTATATCTCAAGGAAATCTTGCATATCTGGCATTATGTTCATTTTAGCTTTATAGGGAGAATAAAGACGAAATATTTAAATTGCATTTTATCCTTTATTATGCTAAATACGCGCTCTACGCATACATTTTTTAGAAACAGCAACTTACAAACATTTTTTTAAAGATATTTTGGAACATTTTAGCTGATGCGCGTTACCTGAAATTATGTTGTTTTATTTAAGTGGGTCAGAACTATAATCTAAACAAGAATATGCATCGCCAGTGTGCATGTTGTCATGTGTGAGTGAGCGAGTGAGTAACCAATCGCGGTGTACGATTCCCGTGCTTCACAAGTATTAAAATCAATTCCCCTCCAAACTAACAAAAAAGAATTTGGGATTCCTACTCGAGCAGTACGAGTTGTGAAGATGAAGTGCACTTGTGTTTTACGCAAGTGAAAGACCTGAGATAGAATATAACTTGGAAAACAATATACCCTTCTAGTCTGGTAAGGTATCATTTGTATTTTTCTGTGATAAAATTATAAATAATGATGTGTGGATTGTGTATTGTATTATTGTCGGTTATACTCTGTATTGTATTTGTTTTGTATTCTAACTTAAGTATGCGCTTTGTATTGTATTCGGTTTATTTCGTAACATTTCACCTCGAAATAATAATCCCACAATCGACAAGCAATTGTTGTCATTTCAACCCTAAATGAGACAGGTCACACCAGCAGAGATTTATTTAGTAAAACCATTCTCGTGACTCAAGAAGATACTCAACTGTATATAAAAGAGATTTGAACCAAACTCGCCACATCTGAAAAAAATTCATAACTTTTCAAACACAATATAAACAGATCTGAGTACCAGCTTTCGATTCGCGGTATAAATTTATGGACTGCTACTTTGGCGATTTTGTTTAGATTTAAATTTTGGACAGCATAATATCTTCGGGCTTATGGGGGAAAATACAAATATGTAATGAGGGCTATTGGACAATTCGGCCCAACTTGGACCGAAAATAAAACAATTCGGTCCAACTTTGAAGACAATTCGGCCCAATTCTAACGACAATTAGACCCAATTTTAAAATACAACTGACAATAGTTTTAACAAGTATTTATTTTTAACATATATTTTGACAATTCTTATATAATATGTTTTAGAATATTTTAGAATAAAATTTGAAAAATTTGGTAAACAAGATAAATGTTTTCCGAAGTTATAATGGTTAGGAGCTTTCTGATATCTTTAGGAAAACCCGCCCCAAAGTAAAATTTTACTGTGGAGAAAAAAAAGTAGTATAGTAGAGATGGAAGCGGTGCTTTGGGAGTTACGTAGACAATAATGAGATGCATCATATCTCCTGAGGAAGAAGATCAATTTTATTAGGCTCTTGCCAACTTGGTCTCAAAAACTTAATTCTCAAGAAAAATACATACGTTACAAGAGATCTTCTCGTATTTGAACGTATTTGTTACAAATAAAATTATACAGTGAAAATGGTTGAAAATTGCATAATTAGGTATTTTGCGATAATTTGCCATAAATTGAATTCAGAACATTTTTGCGTTTTGCTGTTATAAGTTACGAAAAAGACAGATAAAGGTGCACAACGAAAGATGCATCGTTACCAAAATTTCTTGTATTTTAAATTTCATTTAAATTGATAATTAATATTCAAAACACCAAAACATTTTAAGTTGTCAAATTCTAATTATAACAGTGCTATACATGGCGGCCAGTTTTAATGGTGGAGGAAGAACCCGGTGAAAACAACAGAAAGAACCACCGACCCACGAGTAGCTACCCGAATCTTTCTCACATACACACATAAGCTGAGCTCGAGGCTCTAACCCACGCAGAGGTAGGATGGCAGTGATTCGTAACGGTGAGCCCTTTAGGCCACTCTGGGGCCGCATGAGCACATGCAGCGTGACGAATCGACGTCACCAGAGCGTAACGCACGTAATCCCCGCCTGTATTACCAATGGTCCACCGGATCGAATATCGATATCGGCTGAGAAATATTCGAGACTCTCGGAATTCTTGGATACATCGAAATGTAAAATGGAATACATTCTGCAAAATTCTCATGAGACACCTCTGCATGTGTCTACGTCCTGGTATTTTATTTTTGCATGGCCTCTATGAGTACCATATTATGTATATTTAAATTCATTGCTTGTCCGTTAGTTTAGTTTTAAAATATTATTATCCCATTACATGTTATTCTAATGTAATATTGTTAACTGGACTTTATTATGTAGGACCTAATTGTTTTTTTGTTTTAAAAATTCATTGATGCACATGTCTAATAATAAAACCATCGTATATTGTTGCTGACATTAAAATTAGTGACTGGTTTTGGAAACTACTTTCTAAAATTCGTTCTCAGAGTAAAAATCATTTAGTTGAGTCAAGGTCATACCTGGACTACGTGACGTGAGGCACGTGTTAGTTCATAAACAGTCTTCTATTGTTTTCCAAAAGGATGACTATTGACCCCATTAGGGAATCTGTTTTGAGTTATCAGTTATACAAATAACTATCAGTCGTTATTTAACACTTGAGACGTCAAGTTGTTTTGTTGCGTACAGGTTGCGAATGAATTTTTATTTTCTTCAAGTGATGGTATTTTTCTAGGAAATACAAAATGCTCTTAATTTTTTGGACAAAGACATTTCGCGGACTTGGTACGGGATTCAAACATTGGAATCATATTCTCTGTGATTCAGCTAGAGACTGTTGACACACCAGTTTAACGCTGACTTTGGCATACGTCATCGCCTTAAATCTAGGATTTTCATTGCGATTTGACCCATGATTCAATTGGATTATTTCATTGCATAACTTGTGCTCTTTATCTTTTGGATTTCTATTTGGATATACTTCACAATACCGTAAGTTCTTTTGTTATGTTTTACTGTAGTGTAGAGAAACATTATTTGTAAAAATTTTACAAAGTTTTTAGTCTTTACTCTTTCCTGTTAATATTTTCAGAACGAAGACCATGCACGCATAGGTTTAATTTCTCCTCACGACGGTAAAAGCACACGAGTTCTGGATCTGGATACTGCCTGGAATTGATGTGGATGTGGATTCGAGATAATTTAAGGTGGTTGAACACGTGTTTGTTCCCTAACTGGTTATCACGCGGTGCCGCCAACTGAAAAGCCCCATATATGTGCCTTGGATATTCGCTGCCTTGATTGGTGGCCACTCTCTACGACGTGGTCACCTCCGCAGCTGAAACAGAAATGCGATGTTCCTCCTAATTAACCTTTTTGGTGAATCGAACCAGTGTGGCTTTTAACTCCATTGCATGGTACGTCAATGAAGTGATTTTTGGCATCTACAACGCGAGCCACGTCATGGTGAACAGGCCATCAGCTCCAGTCCCTTTGTAACTTTACTGCGTGTGAGAATTTCTTTCCTGGATCAGAGCGTGCTTGAACTATCATGCAATTTTTCATGCCTGAGATGAGATTTCTCCATAGGGCACATCCGTGACTGAAATTTCCAGTACGTTCCTGTACTGACAAGGATGCGATGGTGTTCCTCACACTGACAAATATCTCAGTATCTGCGCTCATCGCCACAATGAAATAAGCAGTGGCTTCAGCTTTGGCGAGTAGATAAACGATAGTTACCTTCTGTTTCGGCCAACGCGGCTGTTTAAAAAAAATAGTTAATGCACCAGTGAAACTCGTCCCTCACTGCAACACCCGTGTTGGTGTGTCTGAACCACCACATCCTGGTGGTGCACGATCTCATATAGTAGTCGTTGGAACACTGTCAGGATCGTGCTGGCCTGTGGTGATCTATTTCATGGTCTAATTGTCCAGCTGATACAGTGCCATCCTGAGCAGAGACCATCCGTTATTCTGTAGCGTGATCTGAGTATTGTCGTTTTCATCTCCTCTGAAGATTGATTGTATTTTCCCCACGTACCTCCAGGAAAGTCTTGGGCGGAAGCAGATACACATCGGCATCACGCGACTCTTTTGTTTCTTTCTTAATGGGTACTCGCATAGAAGTCGATGTTCATATCATGGTATTCGACGTACTAGTAACCAATCTTCAAGTCGTCAATGGACACGTCATTATTCAGACTCTGGTATTAGAACCTCAGTCACCCTAATCTTTTCATGCCGTGTCTAAACGCGACCTGCTTGTGGCAAGTACACAACCGAAATTTTCCGTGCCGTGGTGCTAATTCTCAGCACGCTCAGAGTTCTGTTCACGTGATCACTAAGCTGCCTCACATAGCTTTTATACTTACCAAGACTTGGGTTATCCTCGATCGTTATGTGAAGACGACTCAGATTATTGATCTCGCTCACTAAAAAGCTCTTCACCATCGGCAGATGTTTGTATTGTACGCTTGTACAGAATGTGTTTTAGTTTCTCTCCGGTCGTGCTCAGATACTCTTTTATTCTCGCAGCCTGACTTGACCGATCATTTTTAGCCATCGCTTACATCACCTGCTGTTATCAATCTTTTCTCTGTTCTTCGAGGGCCGTGAGTTTTTTCCTGGAGCTCGGATTGCTGAGCTGCCATTATATCTGCCTCTTAGGACCCCATTTCACAATAGCATTGGTGCTAGGTTTCTTGATCTGATGACCGCATTTCTAAACAAGCTCCATTAGCTTATTTTGTTTTCTACAAGTTCAGTCTCTCAGGTGGTTTCGATAACCTTCCCGAACATGTGAAATATCCTTTTTGAGTGGCTGGCATTGCTTTGCTTTCATCTGAGTCAGTCAATGTGTCAGGGTTTGAAGCAGTCACTCTGAGAGGCTCTGATATTGTGGTAGGCATTGGAATTAAATTTCTCCTATTACGCCGTATCTCTCTCTCTCTCTCCCTCGTCAGTTACTACCATGTATGAACGAGGTGTAGATGCTTCAGATTTAATTATCCCTGATGAAAATTGATCTTTAATCCATACTTTAGGTGAAGATATAATTTCTTGCTTGATATCTCTAAAAGCTTGATCTTGATCTGGACCCCAAGTCCATGAGTTTTTACCTTTCAAAAGCTCACGTAATGGTTTTGATTTTCTCCCTACCTGAAGTTTTTCATATTTCGGGCGCGGTGTCGGCGATCATAATTTCTCTTTTGAGTTTTCTTTTGATAGTTTTCCGATTTCTTCAGTTTTATTAAATCTGGCCATTTCGGCTCCAAGTTGTTTGGTGCCATTGGCGGAGTAGTTTGTAATTTTCGTCCCATCAATAATTCGGCAGGGCTATATCCATTTGGCAATGGTGTTGCGCGATATGTCAAAAGAGCTATGTAAGGGTCGTTTGCTTTTTTAAGCATTCTTTTAATTGTTTGAACAGCTCTTTCGGCTAGACCATTGCTCTGTGGATATTTCGGACTACTTGTAATATACCTGAATCCATAACTTTTCGCAAAATCTTTGAGTATTGCGGATGTGTATTGCGGACCATTATCTGAAACTAATACTACTGATATACCATGTCGCGCAAATATTGATTTTAAATGATTGACAATTGTTTTAGAACCTGTGCCTTGCAATTTTGCTATTTCAATGTATCATGAGAAATAATCAATAACCAAGAGATATGTTTGACCATTCAGTTCAAACAAGTCTGAAGCGACTCTTTGCCAAGGTCGACTTGGAAATTCATTTGGTATCATTGGTTCAGCTTGATCTCTTCACCTCTATCTGCCCAGTGCGATTGTAGTTTTCCGTCCATAGCGGATTTCTCTGGCCACC
This sequence comes from Unio pictorum, assembly GCA_030141615.1. NCBI lineage: Eukaryota > Metazoa > Mollusca > Bivalvia > Unionida > Unionidae > Unio > Unio pictorum. The sequence goes on along the minus strand of JARLTB010000147.1, from coordinate 11,554,109 downwards.
CCGTTTCACAGAATTGGACAAGTTGTTTGCAAATCGAATCATTTCGATATTCAGACTTTATTTGTTCAAGTCGAGTATTTGATGCAGGCAAATTACTAACTATGAAATCAACGTAGGCGTTAGTTTCAGCCTGAAAGTCTCTGTCACTCTCAGAGTAATAAGTTAAAGGTGCTCTGGACAGAGCATCAGCAGTTAATAGATTCTTGCCAGCAACATGAACTATGTAAAAGTTGAATCTCATCAAACGCATTCTAAAGCGTTGAATTCTAGGGGGTAAATCTCCTAAGATTTTTGTGCGCATTAGTGGTACTAATGGCTTGTGGTCAGTTTCAAGTTTGAATTGTGACACAATTAAATAGCTACTAAAGCGTTCACAAGCCCAAGTGATTGCAAGGGCCTCTTTTTCTATTTGAGCATAGCGTTGCTCAGTTTCTGACATACCTCGTGACACGAACGCCACCGGTCTCAGAGTGCTACCGTACTGCTGCCGTAGCACAGCACCTAGTCCAAATGAAGATGCATCTGCAGATACAACTATTTTTCTATTTGGATCATAATGTGCTAAAGTAGGTGAAGATATAATTTCTTGCTTGATATCTCTAAAAGCTTGATCTTGATCTGGACCCAAAGTCCATGAGTTTTTACCTTTCAAAAGCTCACGTAATGGTTTTGATTTTTCTGCCAAATTTGGACTAAATTTGCCAAGCTGATTTGCCATACCGAGAAATAGTCGTATCTCTGTTACGCATTTCGGAGTTTCCATTTCAGTTATAGCTTTAACTTTTTCTGGATCAGGTCGGCAACCATTTTCGTCAACAATATGCCCAAGAAACCTTATGGATGGTCTCGAAAATTCACACTTTTCAGCGTTCAAAGTGACGCCGGCCTTTTGAATTGATTTCATGACCATTTCTAGTCTTTCGTCATGCATTTTCTGCGCTTTCTCCAAAAACAAGAACATCGTCCATGTGACAGTGTTCCGTCAAGTCGTTCCAGAGTTTCTGACATCGTTTTTTGAAAATATTCAGGCGTAGAACTGATTCCAAATGGATGGCGATTAAAATAAAACCTACCAAAAGGAGTAATGAAAGTTGTAAGGCGGCGTGATTCTTCTGACAGGTTTATCTGCCAAAAGCCCGAGTTTGCATCACGTTTGGTGAAAAACTTTGCACCTGCTAGTTTTGCAAGGGATTCTTCAACTGATGGTAGTGGGTGGTTTTCTCTTTTAACCGATTCAGTTTAGTTAGATCCACGCAAATTCTAACCTTACCGTTTGGTTTTGGAACAACAACCATTGCAGCGCACCACTCAGTGGGCTATCTACTTTTGAAATAACCCCCATTTGTTCAATTCTAACCAACTCCTCTTGAACTTTATTCAATAAAGGGATAGGAACCTTTCTTGGAGTAGATAAGGCATAAGGTTTGGCATTTTTATCCAGAGTTATGTTATAGAACCGTTTTGTTTTCCCTAGACCTTTAAACAAATTTGGATATTTCTCGCGATAGTCCCTATCTAAATTTATGGACTTGTCCTGAATTTTGCTTACATTTTGTGAGTTTAAATCTGAGGCATTTACGGAGGATATATTTACCTGTTCAATAATCTTAAGAGCCTGAATTGCGGGCCTACCCAAGAGTGCCTGATTCAGTCCCTTCACAACTAATATGTCTTGTACACTGAATGCATTGTTTGACTCCAGTCCACAGGTATATTTCCCCAGCACTTTAAGTTCAGAGTTTCCAGGCCCATACAGTTTTCGATCAGACTTTGAAAGTTTTTGTTCTCCGATTTTTCTTAAATCCTTCTCAGGAATTAGTCACATCAGCTCCAGTATCAATCTTGAATAAAAGTGTAGTGTTGTTCAATCTCACCCGCGTCATCCATGATTGACCCTTCTTTGTGCTAACAGTCCCTAGAAATCCAGATTCCGCTCTCGATTCTATTGTGCGAACTGTTGATTTTGACAGACAGCATTTTGCATAGTGTCCTCTTTTCTTACACTTATGGCATTCTGATTCTTTTGCAGGACATTGGTCTCGAGAATGATTTCCTTTCTTTCCACATCTCATGCATCCTTTTCTGTTGACATTATTTTGTTGAGCATTTGGAAATTTGTGTTTCTGTTTCCAATATTTCAGTGAAGACGATTTTACTGCATCCATTTCAGTCATTCGTTCTCCACTTGCTCGTATCGTTGTTTGCTGCTTTTTCACAGCCTCATTTTGTCGAGCTTGACTAACGGCAGATTCTAGAGTTCGATTCGCATCTAACTGCAATTTTTCTGACAGTTTTGAATCTCGCAGTCCAACTACAAGTCGATCTCTGATCATTTCATCATGTAGTGACCCGAAATTACAATTTTCTGCTAACACATAGATAGCAGTAACAAAACTGCCTACTAATTCTCCCTCTTCCTGTTTTCTTTGATTAAATTTTGCTCTTTCAAATATTACATTCCTCTTTGGAATGAAATATCGCATGAATTTATGTCACAGGCTTCCACTTATTTTGATCTTCCTGTGTCAGGTTGAACGAAGACAAAATGTCATCAGCCTCATTTCCCATGGAATAAATCAAGGTATTTACTTGAATTTCTTCCTCTTTTTCACAAAGTCCAGATGCTTGACGAAAGCGTTCAAAGCGCTGAAACCACTTTTTCCAAGTTTCAGGTCTCGAAAAGTCAAATTTGTCCGGATTTGTAAATTGAAATGAAGCCATTTTCAACTCTGATAATTTCAATCCTGTGTTTTTACCGCTGCCACCATGTAATGTTATTTATTATTGAAGAATAACCGTAAAAGGCGTTATGTAGAATTTATTGAATACAATACATCTATACAGCTTGGAAGGGGAGTAAAGTCTGCCCTGAGAATATATTTCCCATGGAACTTAAACCCTAGTGAATGTATAACACAAACCAGCTGTTGGTGTGTATCAATTCTAGTCCAGTGTGAGATATCTGATTACATTTACTATCAAGTAATATTTCAAAGCTAATTAGATTAAGGCTTACACTACAGTCACCCATGCCGGAGATTTAATGCAGGGGTATCTCAGCATGAGTGGACGCGGCATCACGAATCTTGCAGACAAGGTTTATCTCCCCTTCGGATGCCAGAGCCGCACGATGGTCGCACTTGTCCAGACCAAGTTTCCGCCGACAGTTACATGTCTGGAATTACTTACGTAGGAGTAAGGTGTCTGTATTGACTTCTGCGTCTTTCGGATATTCTCTGGTGTCGTCACGGGCCGTGTCGCCGACTGATCTCGAGCTGACACTCGCATACAAGTACGATAATACCGGTGGGGTAATTTCTGAAAATTAAGCATCGATGAAGTACTCGCCACGACTCATGCCGCGGAAACGTTACGCAAACCAACCTCGACGTCCAGCCAACGGAAAACAACTGAAAACGAGAGAAGAAAAAAACGACGTGCGCAGACTTGAAAAATTTGAAGCGTCACACGAAATCTTTGAAGAATACCTGGTGGCGATCAAATCCATAAGAAACGGCCTGAAGCACAACAAACCTGCGTACGTTGCAGTTCCATGAAACTTAAGCTGGATTTTCATTATGACATCATCAAATCGTGGTTTGGTGATCACGCTGTTCTGTGCATTACCGGATATGGTCGATCAGAGATTTTCGATCTCAGAGATTACCTACAATTTTTTGGCACCGATAAGAAATAGCCCTTGGAAAGTTCAAAGACTAGTGTAACTGTTCACTCATATCGGTGTTCATCGGACTACGCTCCAAAGTATACTGTATCAAGATGGACAAGTATGCGGTCCTGAAAAAAGGTTCAAGGCAATAAAAAGGCTGTCATCGGAAAAGTATCCACAATCGGCCATTACGTCGAGGAACTCGCTGTATGCCTTCACTATTATTGCAAGACGAGAACTTTCAAATCTGATCTACACATGATTTCGATAAACGATACTGCTCTTATGGCGTTTCAATGTTAGCGTTTGGATATAAAAAAAAACAAACAAACACATATAACACAAACACGCATCACTGTTTTTCACTGAGCATGGATGCTTGACCGCCAGGTTGACATGGTCTAGAACCACCATGTATAACCTGCGTATGGACCGCAGGGCACACATGGTCAAGAACCCATCTTGTGGTTCAGATAGTCAAGAATCCACATGCATCACATCACCGTTCATATATTCCAGAACCCTTATCCCATAAGATAAAAGTGTTCTCCTACGTTTGGTCTAGACCCCCCCCCCCCATGTATCATCCCATGGTCCAGAGACCCAATCCTGACAGATTGACAGAAAGGCCCTATTACGTATGGTTTACCCCCACCCCCTCCCGCACATGCATGACCTCATAGTTCGCATGGCCCAGAGCCCCTGATCATAAGATAAAACGAGATCTCCCACGCTTGGTCTAGGGGCGCCCTGCATCACTTCAATTCAGATGGTCCAAAACCTCTATACTATTAGTCTGGTCCCCTGCTTAGTATGCTCCCATGCGTTGCACTCCGCTATACTAAGTGCAACGCATGGGAGCATACTAAGCAGGGGACCAGACTACTATACTATATGAATAAAGGACGCTCCAACGTATGGTCTACAACCCTCATATCTTATGCTACTAACGTTAACGTTAACGTTATCTTATGCTACTAACGTTAAATTTGTCCAAATTATTTGTTTACTTTATGCCTGTGATAATATAATTTGTTTAAAAATTTAGTGGGTGAACTGCAAAAACCTAAAAGTTTGTTTTTGTAATAAATTGCGGAAATCGGTTAAATGTTTGGTATCGTAACGTTTAGTCTGGTCCCCTGCTTAGTATGCTCCCATGCGTTGCACTCCGCTATACTAATATTAGTGCAACGCATGGGAGCATACTAAGCAGGGGACCAGACTATGTAACGTTTTGAATTGTGAGTACGTTTTGACCTTGGTACGTTGTAAATGTAAATAACTATAAAGGTTCAGAGAACCAGGCTCAAATGGAATCGCATCACAATTAATACTTCCAGTTCAGTACCCAATGTAGTTCCAGTCTATTTTTAGAACATTTTTTCCTCTCTCATTTTGGTGGTGATAGAAGAGTTATATTGATGCATATTTGGTAGGGGTTTAAAGGTAATTGTTTATTCTTGAGAATGTGAGCAGAGAGGGTGGTTGTCAGTGTGTAATTTGGCGACAGTGCACATGGAGTTATAAGGCCTTGGTAATGATCCGGAAGTGAAATATGTGGTCTGTGTACATGCTGTTATGTTTACAGTGCAGCAGCTCACCAAAATGCCGGTCAACCCTTGACAAGAATTTCACCGTGAAGTCATCTTTGGGGGTATTTTAGATTTTCATATGATTTGTATTGATTGTCACACTGTGGAAAGGTCAGTGCTGAGAAATATATGTAGAGAACATATAGTAAAATTAATTGTGGTGTATGGCCAAATGGTTGTGGTGTTTGGATTACTTTGTCTTTTTCAGTCATAATCTCGTGACTTTCCATAAAGGAGTCTAACTTATTTGCCGTAAAATACACATATTTGTGTTTCCAGTTATACTGTGCTGTGTGTTCCTGCTAAAATAATAATTTTAAAAATAAAAATCATAAATATATGGTTTAGTGAACATGCATTAGCACTTCTTTTAATGTCGTGATGTAATGGAAGCCAAATTATAGCACGTATTTACAAGGCTTCTTCCACTCCGTGGCTTTAGCCAATAATACTAGTGCCACGGAATGAACGAATATTTTAAAGATTCTTTCCGTTTTAAATTAAATTGTCCATTCATACAGTAAAAATTGTTGTTGTAAATAATGTGATAAGGTAATATATAGCAATACAGTTATCCAATATTAAAGAATTTACATTTAATAGATAAGATTCATTTATAGACATACTTTAGAACAAAACATCATTTTTAGAACAAAATCATATATTGAGATACAAAATATGTCTTACTGGAAACAAACACAGAAGCTACTGGCAAACTTTATCATAGTAGTAGATGTTACATTTACGGTCATTGCAATTTCCATGTTGATTTATTGATAGAAATTAATTCATTTTATTCCTTTATACAATATTTGGATGATTGGTTCCATAGAATAGCAGCTGCTTCTCTAAACTACTTTTTTGCCAATGTGTTAGATAATAATGATAATATAAGAAGTTCAATGAAAACCTGAAATCCCTACACGTGTAAATAATGGTTGAACTTAATTGATCTCCCACTGCAACCCCTCAACGAGAATGGCGGCCATATATACACGCGAAGAAACATCAATGAAATTATCTTGCGGCTATTAGTAGTGACGTAATATTTGCAGTTAAATACAATCTTGTGTTAAATAAACTTGACTGCATGCCAGAAACTATCTTGCGAAATCAAAAAGCACGAGTGTAATACTAACAGTGGCAGGACCACTTTTGCATAGTATTTCCTTGTGCCACGGAGTGGTACAAGCCAACGAAAAGTAAAACAAAGGCGCAGTCATCGAAATACACTTTTCTTCAAATGTTACAGTTAATTCGTTGCTACTCTGTTGTAAGTGGAGACCGTTAGGTAAATTAATCCTGAAATGGACAGCCACCAGTATTTAAGTTGTATTGTAAACGAAAGCAACACTTTCGTAACACATCAACAACCTGTATATTACACAGGTGCTCGACGCGAGCATGATCTGAAGAAAAAATAATCAACAGGAACAAAATCATACAGAATGACAAAATACCTTAGATTATCACCATGACCTCGCTATGATACTGGTCCTATGTCAAAATGGGTCATGGAGGTATATCTTAGGTATTTTTGTCACTATGATATTTTCCTTTAGATTAGTTTTTCTTCACATCAAGCTCGCGTCGAGCACCAGTGGTATATTATAATTTCAGCAGCAATCTATCTGTACATGTTGCTGTCTGCCATCAAGATCTATACACAAAACCCTATCGACAGAACTACTGAGAAGGCGCTGTCGAAAAGAGGGAGTAAACGTGTTGAGTAGCATTGTACCTTGATTTAGCTGTGGGGTGGGGGATATTTTGAATATCTTTACCTCATTATAGTGATTACGATATGGACATTTGTTAAATGTAGGTGACTGGCCTACAAGGTGGGATGAGGGTTTATATTTGTCGAGCATTTTTTGGATAGTAGAGGTGTACTTTAAATGTTGTCTTATGTTCTGTGTCTTTGTTTTATGATTTCTTTAATTTGTGTTGTATGTTCTGTGTGCTGTATCTTGGTTTTATGATTTCTCTAAATGTTTTATGTTCTGTGTCTTGGTTTTATGATTTCTCTAAATGTTATCTTATGTTCTGTATCTTGGTTTTATGATTTCTCTAAATGTTTTATGTTCTGTATCTTGGTTTTATGATTTCTCTAAATGTTTTATGTTCTGTGTCTTGGTTTTATGATTTCTCTAAATGTTATCTTATGTTCTGTATCTTGGTTTTATGATTTCTCTAAATGTTTTATGTTCTGTATCTTGGTTTTATGATTTCTCTAAATGTTTTATGTTCTGTGTCTTGGTTTTATGATTTCTCTAAATGTTGTCTTATGTTATGTATCTTGCTTTTATGATTTCTCTAAATGTTTTATGTTCTGTGTCTTGGTTTTATGATTTCTCTAAATGTTGTCTTATGTTCTGTGTCTTGGTTTTATGATTTCTCTAAATGTTGTCTTATGTTCTGTATCTTGCTTTTATGATTTCTCTAAATGTTGTCTTGTGTTCTGTATCTTGCTTTTATGATTTCTCTAAATGTTGTCTTATGTTCTGTATCTTGCTTTTATGATTTCTCTAAATGTTGTCTTGTGTTCTGTATCTTGCTTTTATGATTTCTCTAAATGTTGTCTTATGTTCTGTATCTTGCTTTTATGATTTCTCTAAATGTTGTCTTATGTTCTGTATCTTGCTTTTATGATTTCTCTAAATGTTGTCTTGTGTTCTGTATCTTGCTTTTATGATTTCTCTAAATGTTGTCTTATGTTATGTATCTTGCTTTTATGATTTCTCTAAATGTTGTCTTATGTTCTGTGTCTTGGTTTTCTGATTACTTTAAATGGTGTTTTATGTTCTGTATCTTGGTTTTATGATTTCTCTAAATGTTTTATGTTCTGTGTCTTGGTTTTATGATTTCTCTAAATGTTGTCTTATGTTATGTATCTTGCTTTTATGATTTCTCTAAATGTTGTCTTATGTTCTTTGTCTTGGTTTTCTGATTACTTTAAATGGTGTTTTATGTTCTGTATCTTGGTTTTATGATTTCTCTAAATGTTTTATGTTCTGTGTCTTGGTTTTATGATTTCTCTAAATGTTGTCTTATGTTATGTATCTTGCTTTTATGATTTCTCTAAATGTTTTATGTTCTGTGTCTTGGTTTTATGATTTCTCTAAATGTTGTCTTATGTTCTGTGTCTTGGTTTTATGATTTCTCTAAATGTTGTCTTATGTTCTGTGTCTTGGTTTTATGATTTCTCTAAATGTTGTCTTGTGTTCTGTATCTTGCTTTTATGATTTCTCTAAATGTTTTATGTTCTGTGTCTTGGTTTTATGATTTCTCTAAATGTTGTCTTATGTTATGTATCTTGCTTTTATGATTTCTCTAAATGTTTTATGTTCTGTGTCTTGGTTTTATGATTTCTCTAAATGTTGTCTTATGTTCTGTGTCTTGGTTTTATGATTTCTCTAAATGTTGTCTTATGTTCTGTGTCTTGGTTTTATGATTTCTCTAAATGTTGTCTTATGTTCTGTGTCTTGGTTTTATGATTTCTCTAAATGTTGTCTTATGTTCTGTGTCTTGGTTTTCTGATTACTTTAAATGTTGTCTTATGTATCTTGGGGTTATGGATACTCTAAATGGTGTTTTATGTTCTTTATGTATACTTTAAAAGTGTCCTAGGTTCTTTGTGGTGTCTTTATTTTATGAATATTTTAAATGGTGTCATATGTCCTGTGTGCTGTGTCTTTAATTTATGATTAGATCAAGTGTGACCTGTATTCACAAATTGCTTGTATGTAGCTTTGTATGGATTTTTCAAACAATAGGAATTAGAGGATACAACAAAATGCACAAAACAGTTGTTTTGTTCAAAGATTTATAAATTCAAACTTGAATGATGCCAGGATTTCCCAATCACTGTCAGTCTGTTTACATTTTGAATCAGATTGGTAACAATTGACATATGTGTTTAAGCATGTGTTTTTCAAGCAACAGATGTAATGTAGTTCAGCATCTTTGATAATCTCAATAATTCTGTAAATTTTAACTGTTACATTTCATTGAACATGTTTATGCAATATATTCAAGAGTTGATCCTTTTTATTTGTTCAATTTGTTTTAAAAATATCAAAACTAGACTTGGCAAATATTGGACTCAGACAACAGGACTGAGCAATCTGTCTGCTTAATATTTACATTAGTACCTTCTTTTTACTTTGGAATGTCAAAATGTTGACAATGTTAAGGATCCATTGGCAGCAGGTTAGAAATTATAGATCAATGAATGTAATGCTGAAGTTTTGTGTATTTTTTATCCTTGATGCTTTTCATTTTTAAAATTTTTAGCAGGGTATATAAAATGGGAGGGTGTGCAGATGCTGAAGTCACATGATAAATATCATGTGATTTGTGTGAAATGTTTTTTTGTCTGGAGTATAACATTTTAGCCACTGAAGAAGAAATTTTAGTGAAAATTATAGAGTATTTATAATAACTAGATAGCAAGTCATGTATAATAGTCATGTCACTTGCCTCAAGGTAATGGTCACCAAAGCAGTAGTTTGAAAACTTAAATAAAACGCAAACTGCAAAAATATATAGGAGTTAGCCATCTGAAGTAAGATAGTTGGAGTAAGGTAAGATACTTGGAGTAAATTAAGATAGTTGGATTATGGTAAGATAGTTGGAGTAAGTTGAGATATTTGGAGTAAGGTTGAGAGTAAGTTAAAATAGTTGGAGGAAGTTAAGATTGTTGGAGGAAGTTAAGATAGTTGGAGTCAGTTAAGATAGTTGGAATAAGTTAGATAGTTGGACTAAGGTAAGATAGTTGGAATAAGGTAAGATAGTTGGAGTAAGGTAAGATAGTTGGAGTAAGGTAAGTTAATTGGAGCAAGATAAGTTAATTGGAGTAAGTTAATATTGTTGGAATAATATAAGATAATTGGAGTAAGGTAATGTTTTGCCGTATTGATTAAAACTGATTCTGACAGAATTAATGCTCAATAACAGTTCACAAATTTGATGGAGATGAAGTTGACAGATACATAAAGGTTTTACTGACTGTAATGACTTTGTTTATTCCATGTTATTTATCATCTTGCTACATTACATGTTATCTTTTTTTAATATGGTATTATTTTGCAGCGAATAAGAGCAAGATATTTTCCCACCTACAATTTATGAACTAGAAATGATTTTTAAAAGAAATCACAGGCTCCGGGAAATTGAATGGTTGGTTGTATATCATAGTATGTACTGCATTATGTTCAGACATATAGCAGTACACCATGGTAGTGTTTCTTTTGTGGTATCCAGCTCTAATATTGAAAGAAAAAATAGCCATGTGAGAAGTGGGACTATTCAAAATTTTGACATTATGACTAGCTTGTGAGTATGGGGTTGAATTTCAGGTGCTCTTAAGCCTCCACCTACTGTACATCCTCACATATAAGCTGAATAATTTAGGAAAAATTAAAGGTCTTGAAGAAGGGGGAGGGTCAGTTTATCCACGGGCCAATGTTTAAACACCAGGTTGACCTGTCCTGACACGAACCTGTTAATACTGAGTGCCAAGCAGGCAGCTGCTAGTACAGTTTTTATAGGTCTTTGGTATATTATGTGGACTGGCCTTAAAATTGCTATACAGTTCAAGTAGCATTACTTCTATGCTACTTTAAAGTAATGTGGCTGACATTTCTTTGGATATTGTACTTTTGGAAATTGCAAATAATCTAAGCACATTGCTAACTAAAATGACTGCTCCCTTATGCTAAACAAAATCAGCCTGAATTAGTATAGCAGCTATTAAAATAGGAATAATGAATTTTGCCAGACTAGACAATACCAGGATCTGAAAGTGTAATGAATGAATTACCAAATATATAATCTGTTAAAAAAGTTATTTGCTCTTTTTTTACCAATGAAGTATAGGAGGTGAAAATGGAAATGGAACTAGTGCTTGTTTGAAAGGTGTACATCAGGATTAAGGCCAAGCTGTATACTTTATAACCCATATTACACCCATCAATCATACACCTAAATAAAGTGAACTAAAGGTTTTTTGAACGATACCTAAGATATACAAGGTCTTTTTTTAAATAGCCAGTATAACCAGTGAGGAAGCCCAGGGAAATTCTTTATGCAAAATATGAAACTTTAAGAGTCCTGCCTTTAGGCTTTGGGACTCTTGATTGGACTTGATGCTTAATAAATGGCTTTAGGACTCTTTGTTTTGACTACGTGCTGTATAAATGGCTTTAGGACTCTTGATTGAAGTGCCCTATAAATCATGATGGAATTCTCACTATTGTTAAGTAACATAGGGACTTTCAGAACTTGCTGCTGAAGAAAAAGTATTATGAAAATACTTGTAGTGACTCGTTTTTAAATAAATATCATAAGTATTCATTCTCAGCATTAGATCTTTTGATGGGACTCTGAGTGCAGTATTAATAACAATTGGACTCAATAGAACCTTCAGTGTTGAAAGTTTACGATCAACCATGGTTCACAAGTACGAAGTAACAATTATATCTACAGACAGATACGGAAAAAAACATGCCTGCTGCTATGGTCCAAACTCAGGAACAAAAGGGAAGTTCTTATACCAAGAGAATAAAATACCTGTACTGTATCTAGGCGTCTTATTAAATTGACTAACACACCTTGACCACTGCAATACATAACTGTTCTTATTATATTTGCAGAAGTCATCCTAGACCAGTAAATAATTACATGATGTCGATAGATCAACCAGACAGCCTTGAGGGGTGGGTGGCCATAAAGAAAGATGCATTTGTTGACAATATCCTCCCTCCAAACCTTGTGTTTTTAGTGTCATGGAACTGTGTTGAGAGAAAAATGGCAGTGACCTGCAGACTGAGAAGTCGTGTGGCAAGCGACACTAAGGAGCATCATAGTCGTACTGGGCTATTCAGTTTTGGTGAGTTGCAAGGAATTCATGAAATGCTGTGCCTGATTCATCCAAGCCTTTATTCTCTTCTTCCAAAATTACCTGTAGAGTCTCGAGGATTATGGGCCTTTGTCAGCTATGAAGAAACACCTGAAAATATTGAAACAATTTGTCGACAGTTAGAAGAATACTTCTCCATAGCTCTTGAAGTATGCAAAGAGAAATTGCTGATGTCAACCATGTTTGAAGAGCATTCAATGGAAGAATATTTTGAAAATGTCAGTGAACTCAAAAGACAAGGATATGAGCAGGCGGTTGCCTTAGCGGAAGATGAACTTAAAAATGTCTTATTTGAGAGGAAATATGCAACCAACATGACGGAAATGGAGCAGGTTTATAAAGTAGAAGATGAAGCAGTGTTTAAAATTAACATAGCTCTAGCTGAGCTGTATAATTATCATTTACAACCCTTCTTGGACCTGCGTGAAGTGGCAGGGAATAGAGTGAGGGTTGCTAAAAATGAACTTCAAAACCCGGATATCGGAGAGCGAATAAAGCGTGAACATGCTGAACAGTTGGTAGAGTGGCAGGGTCACTACGAACATGCCCTCGATGCAATACAGGACCTTTATATGAGATACTATGACAAGACCACATCATTGTATCAAGGTAAAGTGGTTACTCAATACGAGATAATATAACGAGCACAATTTTGTATCAAGGTGAAGTGGTTACTTTGTATGAGATACTATGACAAGACCACAACTTTGTTTCAAGGTAAAGTGGTTACTTTGTATGAGATACTATGACAAGACCACGACTTTGTTTCAAGGTAAAGTGGTTACTCTATGAGATACTTTGACAAGACCACAGCTATGAATTGAGGTAAAGTGGTTATTCTCTATGAGATATTATAACAAGACCTTAACTTTGCATCAAGGTAAAATGGTTTATCTATCTAAGATATAACAAGACCACAATTTTGTATCAAGGTAAAGTGGTTACTTTGTATGAGATACTATGACATGACCACATCTTTTTATTAAGGTAAGTGGTTACTTTATGACAAGACCTAAATTTTGTATCAAGGTAAAGTGGTTACTTTGTATGAGATACTATTACAAGACCACATTTTTTATTAAGGTAAAGCAATTACTCTATATAAGATATAACAAGATCACAATTTTGTATCAAGGTAAATTGGTTGCTCGGTATGACATACTTTGACAAGATCAGGTCTTTGTATCAAGGTAAGGAGGTTACTCTATGACATGCTATAACAAGACCACATCATCGTATCATAGTAAAGTGGTTACTCTATATGATATACTATGACAAGACCACAGCTCTTTGTATAAAGGTAAGAGTTGCTCTGTGAGATTCTTTTGACAAGACCACAGGTTTGTATCAAGGTTACTCATTAGAATGGTCCAAACTGTACAGCTGCAGCTCCTCTTATTAGGCACAGCAGTACCTTTATTTAGGTGCTGCTATATTGAATTACATGTATGTCGATACAATGACAAAGAGTCAACACACACACACACACACACACACATATATATATAGGTAAAGTGGTTACTCTGATATATTATAATGAGACCACAACTTTGTCACAAAGTAAAGTGGTTACTCTATATAAGATATAACAAGATCACAATTTTGTATACAGGTAAGTTGTTCTGTATGAGATACTATAGCAAGACCACAGCTTTATATCAAGGTAAAGTGGTTACTCTATGATATAACAAGACCATATCATTGTATCATGGTAAAGTGGTTACTCTATATGAGATACTATGACAAAACTTCAGCTTTGTATCAAGGTAAAAAAGGGTTGCTTTGTGAGATACTTTGACAAAACCACATCTTTGTATCAAGGTAAAGGGGTTGCTCTGTGAGATTCTTTGACAAGACCACAGGTTTGTATCAAGGTTACTCATTAGAATGGTCCAAACTATACAGCTGCTGCTCTAATTAGGCACAGCAGTACCTTTAATTAGGTGCTGCTATATTGAATTATGTCGATACAATGACAAGAGCCAACAAATTTAACTTACTGAACCAATTTTTATGTGGTTTAACATAATTTAATTCACCTTTCTATATTTACATGCTATATCATAACAAAGACTTGTCAGAATATATCTCAGTATAAAGTGACCTCACTTTAAAAAAAACAAGTCAACTTAGGACTTGCATGAGCTGTTGTATACTGTATTTACCATTGCAAGCGTAAGGAGTGTAGAGTCTGATTTTTCTAGTGCTTCCTGTTGCATTAGATCAGAACATGCTGTCCTATCAGAAAATGTTACTCCCTTGTACAGTTTTACTCAGATCAGGCCCCTGTCATTGTGAAGTTTTGCTCAATTCAGGCCCTTCTATCGTAAAACATTACTCATATCAGGTCCCTCTATCATAACAAATGATCACATTAAGACTCTTCATCATCAAATATTAGTCATATCAGGCCCCTTCATCATAAAACATTACTCATATCAGGGTCCCTTCATTTCAAAACCTGATGTCAAACAATCCATCATTGAACTTTACTCAAATCCAGTCTTCCATCATAAAGCAATACCCAGATCAAGTCCCTCTAAAACTTGCATTCTGTCATGCCACTTCCTCATGAAAATGTATTCCGATAAAGCCAGCTTAAAACTTTATTGATATCAAGCCCTCTTGATTAAACATTACTCAACCAGGCCCTCATTGTTTAAACATTACTCAGATAAGACCATTGTCATCACTAAACTTTACTCAAATCAGGCCCATTCTTCATTAAACTTGACTTGTATCAAACTCGTTCATTTAAAAACCTCTCATATCAAGCTTTCCATCAGTAAACTTGACTCGACTCAGGTCCTCCGTCATAAAGCATTAAAGCATTACTCATATCAAGTCCCTCATATCAGGCCCCATGATAATACAATTGTACTCTTAAAGCCCCTCCATCTTAAAACTTTACTCATATCAAGCCCTCGCTTAGTAAACTTTACTCATATCAAGCCCTCGCTTAGTAAACTTTACTCAGATGAGGTCGTCCATCATAAAACTTGTATATTGCTCCTCCAAAATAAATTTTTATTTGGATCAAGCCCCTTCATGGTAAAATTTGATTCATATTAGGCCCCTCCATAAATAAACTTGACTCAGATCATGCCCTCCATCATTAAACATTTCTTCAAGTTCCTCCATAAAACCTGTATCATATCAGGCCCTTTCATCATAAAAGCATTCATTTAATTTACCAAAATATAAAAATATTTCTCTGATATTATGTCTTAGTTTGGTAAAATATCTTTCTTTTAGTACATTCCTTGACATTTCTTTCATCAAAGTATGAAAATATTTCATCTTCAGTATCATGAACATTTGGTAAAATATTTCTTTGTACATTTCCAAACATTTGTTTCATCAAAATATGAAAATAATTTTCTAATATAATTTGACAGATAAAATAATACTTATGTTTTTTACATGCCCACACGTCATTTACCAAAATATTGAAATATTTCTCTAATATTATGCAATGTTTAGTAAAATATATTTTTTTTACATGCCCAGCCATTTGAAATACCAATATATGAAAATATTTCTCTAATATTATTTTGCTTTTTATAGGATTGCCAGTTGTTGACATTTGTATAAAATATTTTGCACACCACTCTCAGTCCTCAGTTATCTCACCAGATATTTTGTTCACTAAGTTTGGATGTACTATATATATATATATATATATATATATATATATATATATATATATATATATATATATATATATATATATATATATATAATTAATGAGTTTTCTCATATTTGAATTATGCTCTCTATTTCCCAGCATTCAAATTCGCATTTAACATTGAATTTAAGCAATACTTTATTTCAGGTAGAAGATATTCAGAGTTATTTTGGCCATAAAAGAGATCGTTAGAGGTTACAACAAAACAAATTTGACCTGAGTAACTAGATTACATTATTGTAATTGCAAGTAATACAAATGTTTAATCAACTACCCTTAATAAGTTTTGAATTTTTTTTAAAAATTATTAATTTTGTATACTTTCCAAAAGTTCACAAAAAATGGCACTTTCAAATATTTCTGGATGCATTTGTAATAACACCTGTTCCAGGTAATTGGGGAAAATTGCATGTGTTTTTAGAGCATACAATACACATCCAGATTTCTTTGCTGCTAATAAAACATTACCATAACTCTTCATACATAACACACCAAAATGAAAATCACTACAGACCTGGCTCCTCTATAGTCTGTATATGAACCATATTCTTCTATAGTCTGTATATGAACCATATTCTTCTATAGTCTGTATATGAACCATATTCTTCTTTTCAACTGAATCAACACAGACATACGTGCATCTATATTTAAAAGGAGGGTTTTCATTAGTTTTCATTCACTTGATTCATTTAGCTTTATTACAAAAACTCCATTGATAGGATTGCAAATTTATGATTTATTTTATTGTTTATTAACAGTGTTCTTATTGTTTTTGTTTGTTTTTTTAAATATTTATTATTCTGTGTGCATCCACGTACATGTACTCTGTATGCAAATATGCAGAGGGCTATGCTTGATTGATATTAAATTAATAGAAAGTACATTAAGATGCTGAGTTTTTTTGATACATTAGAAGATAGACATTGTCCGGAAAAGTGGCCATCCATGTAGTTCATTTTGATTGATTAAGCATTAGCAGAATCACACAAAGTTTGTAGTGTGCAAACATTTCCCAAAGCAATACTTTGAAAATTCATCTGCAAGTGAATTGGATATTATATTATTTTTGACATGTTATTGATAACATTTTGCAGATATGCTAGACAGAATGGAGAGAGACAGACAAAGGTTTGGGAAGACTTCCTTTCAAATCAGTGGATTAGAAAGATTATACAGGTATACTACAGCTATAAGCTGAACTTTATTTACCTGCATGGATAGAAAGATTATGCAGGTACACTGCAGTCATACACTGTACTTTATTTACCTGGGTGGATAGAAAAAATATATCTATAGGTACAATGTAGTTTTACACTAAACATATTTACCTGCATGGATAGATAGATTATATGGTTATGCATACTACATCCATACCTTGAACTTTATTTACCTGCATGGATAGAAGGATTATGCAGGTACACAGCAGTCATACACTGTACTTTATTTACCTTTATGGATAGAAAGATTGCACAGGAGCAATACAGTCATAAACATAACTTACATTAATTGAATTATTTTTAGGGGGTAAATTCTTTAAAAAAGACATTTTGTAACTTGCCTTTCAAATGTATACTTTATTGATTTCTTTTCAAACAATTGAAGAGTATATTTTGCCAAAACTATAAGATTTGTAATACATAAAAATAAATTTGTAAATTTGCTTTGTGCTAACTAAATGCTAAGTCTGTGCAACCTCAGCAGTGTTGATGGTGATCACTTTCAGGGTATATAAATCGAAAAATGCATTTGCAAATTCGTTTCTTGCAAGTTCATCAACCAAATGACTTTGTGATAACTCAGTTAATGACTTTTTTTCTTGAAAAGTAAGAGTGTAGAACCGGTCTTGAAAGATCACCCTTTCTGCCATAAATGTATGGTCTCTCAAGACAGGTGGTCTCTCATAACAGGTCACAATCCTATATAATCATTAAATTTGTGCATTGGTAATATGGTCTCTCAAGAGAGGTGGTCTCACATTGCAGCAGTCTTTCAAGACAGGTTTCACTGTAGTGTAAAAAATAAGAATAATCGGTACTCTGATTAAAAACTAATTTTTCAAGCAAATGCTTTATGACAGAAATTAACCAAAAATTCTGTCTTTTATGCATTAAAATTAAGAGTGATGAGAATTTGTTTTTCATCATGTGATAGAATAATGACTTTTGATTGGCTGATTGCTGTGATCTATTTTAGGACAGTACGCATTTGATTTGGATTTTAGGAATGATTGACCCAGCAGGCACTATAGTCATGTGCTGATATTACATTATGTCATGTGACAGAATTGATTACTACATTTTCTCGAGGGAAATTTCCTCCTGTAGTATTGTTTAGTAGTCAAAGAGTAGTGTGTCCTTGCCTTCAGCTTATTCACTATTCCCACCCAAACAAGACTGTAGGAGAACATGATAAGGCCATAATAGAATAATGTTATAATGTAATTACAGCTCACCTTTACAATAGTGCCCTTCATTATAATGTGATTATGTATATAATGTGCTCACACATAAACATTGAATTTGGAAATATTAAATTTTGTCATTATTAATCAGATTGGAAAAGTTATACAGATGGTTTGTTAAAGTTGGAAATTATGCATATTTTATTCAGCTACAGTCTGTGTTTTGTTTTATATCACCCATTCTAGTATTCAGCCAATGATTACTAATTAGCCACTAATAGCCACTATTGTATTCAACCATTACTAATTAACCACTATTGTATTCAGCCATATGATTACTAATTAGCCACTATTGTATTCAGCCATTACTAATTAGCCACTATTGCATTCAGCCATTACTAATTAGCCACTATTGCATTCAGCCATTACTAATTAGCCACTATTATATTCAGCTATTACTTCCCTTCCCTTCCCTTCCCTTCCACATACTCTCAACACAGGAAATAATGCAAGAGCCAGAATCAACCTGGAACAGACTTCCATCCATGGGCAACCAGACCTTTCTACTGAAATCATTGTCTACACTGGACTTGTTCACTTAGCCACCTTCAGCAACCAGTATGAGCCTTGAAGTGTTACCTTGAGAAGACAGCCATCATGTTAAGGAAAGATCACACCTTTTATCTCTCTAACAGGACAGTTTAATAGCACAGACCATCTCATCCTGGATTAAGTGGAGTATTTGCTCTGCATATCAAGAAATAACTCCAGCTCCAATGAATTTGTTTTACATTTTGACTCATGAGGTTAGAGAACTTGCCACAAGCATCACTTTTGACCGGAACTGTGTGATGGAGAACCAAGTCCATACTCTCCATATTTTAGCTCAGAAATCTTTTCAAATGGTTCAACTCGATCTTTTGGGGCCAACAGCCACATTGCAACAGGCCACCCTCCTTGATGGTTCAACAGCTTCAATATACACAGCTTCATGACTTCTGCTGATTTTCCAAACCGGCACCCGAACTGATGGAGTCATCTCTTGTTGGGTTACCTAGAAACAAACTAAAATACCTTAGGGGACCAGTATTTTCATCTTTGGAGCAAGGGAATGTACCTCCCTCCACCTGTTACCTATTTTCCTCCAGTATAATGATTGGGTAATATTTAAAAACGAAAATATTTTGTTCTAGTAAAATAAGTTTCTTTGCAAATACTTGTCCAATCATAATACATGTACATCCTCCCAACCTCCCTGCAGTTACATCCATAAAGAGAGCATGCCTTTCACTCCTGTAGTAGCTAAGATATTCAAGGGCTTTGCTACCAATCCCTATATCAAGGTCAGATCACTGTAACCAACCACCAGAGGTTGGCAGATAACTTTTATCTCTTAGCTATAAAGTTGTATCAGGGAGGTCTGGTTTTGTGAGTTAGTAGTAGTAGTTCTCTTAAGATATTATGATTGGGTACATATTCACAAAGAAACATATTTTATTAGAAGAAATTAGTTCCTTAATAAATAGATCAATATGAAAGTTTAATTGATCTTGAGGGTTGGTGAGTTAGTTCCTCTGCAGACATGTATCTCTCACTTGTAGCTGTGGTGTGCTGGATAAATGTTGATGATAAAAGAAGAGTTGTTGGTTTGCTTTATATAATTAGGTCTGGAAACAACAGTCATCAGGAATAAGACTTTCATCAGGAATAACTATGTCCTGTCTTCAGGAATAACACTGTCCTGTCTTCAGGAATTGCACTGTCTTCAGGAATAACTATGTCCTGTCTTCAGGAATAACTATGACCTGTCTGTAGGAATAACACTTTCCTCAGGAATAACACTATCTTCAACATACCTGCCACACTCACCAAGAGTCACAAATACCATACATTTTATTCCTAGGTTCACATGTTGTTTTTTGGGGGGTTTTGTTTGTGACTGACTGCTGCAATGAAGCAGAAGGCATCTTTATGAAATATAAGAATTTTTTCTTTCTGCCAGTGATAGGAGCTATAGAGGGGAATATATACATACCCCAAAAGAAAGATTATTGCTGAGGTCCCATGGATATTTTTTTATGCCATCCTTGTCATTGACTTCATGATTAACAAGCAATTAGTGCCCTGAAATCAACATAAATAGTGTACAGGACGTGCATATATCAATGGTTTATTGCAATGAAATCTGCATAAATAGTGTACCAAATGTGCATATATCAATGGTTTAGTGCCCTGAAATCTGCATAAATAGTGTACCAAATGTGCATATATCAATGGTTTAGTGCCATGAAATCTGCATAAATAGTGTACCAAATGTGCATATATCAATGGTTTAGTGCCCTGAAATCTGCATTAAAAGTGTACCAAATGTGCATATATCAATGGTTTAGTGCCCTGAAATCTGCATATTAAATAGTGTACCAAATGTGCATATATCAATGGTTTAGTGCCCTGAAAACTGCATAAATAGTGTACAGGATGTGCATATGGCAATTGTGGATCTGAAAAGCTAGCAAGATCATGCCTGGCACCAGTAAGGACACATCTTGTTGCATTTTGTCAATACTCTGGCAATCTTGTTGCATTTTGTCAATACTCTGGCAATCTTGTTGCATTTTGTCAATACTCTGGCAATCTTTAGTGTGTGCTTCCAGTATAATGGCCAAACTAAAAACAATCAGGCCAACATGCATATATTTGTTGTATTGGTTGTAATGCCATATGAAGCAGTTTAATTTATTTATCTTTTGCATGTCAGTCCAACAGTTCCATAAGTGAGTAATAACAGACCTATTGAATGTCTTGTGACTTGCTCATGCTGTGAAGGTATGGGTCATTTTTCAAGCCAAAGATATTTTTGATGCGGAACTCAAACATGTCAATGTTACTAACCTTCACAGGAAAGTCATGGTTGGCAAAGTTGAACTGCCATGGTGCTGGCAGTACTTAGATTATTAAAGTTTTGAACATCATTCCAGCTAAAGAGCGAACAAAATGGCCAAAGGCTGTCCTTGTTTTTCACATTAATTGTGGTGTTATGCTGATGGACTTGAGCTATATCCATGAATTGATACTTGACACTCTTAGTTCAAGAAGATGGCATTAGTTAAAGGTATGGTGATATTTATGATATTTACATGATTCTGCCTCATTACATCACCAGTAAATAGGATTAAATTTATGAAGTTTATCAGATTTGAGCTGCTACTTTGGACAGTGTATAACTCACCTCTTCAAGTAGTTTGTAAGGCTGGCACAGCTTTTCCTTTTTCCATCTATGGCCAAGACCAGGCTACTCTTCACAGCATCCAGCATAGAATTCATTGATTTTAGAATACAGATTCAGGCTGGTGTTTTTTGGCATGGAGAGATGAGTCTTTTGCAGCATCGATACTAGGACCTGGCTTTCTTGCAGCTGGTACTTTGCTGTAGCTGGTACTTTGGTGCAGCTGTAAGACAACCCCTATTCTGTATAAATCCCATTTTCAGTATTAAAAAATCATGTATAAGCGAGTATCTATGGTATTAGTTTATATATCTTTTACCACACTCATCTTTCGTGTGAAGAGAAAGTCAAGTATAATTGTTTTTGTCCCTATGCATTTTTGCTGTGTATACTTTGTTGCTGCTGTGGGTTTAATGCCAGTTCTTAGTGCAGGATAGGTTATAAATGGCAGCCAGCGTAACTGGTGGAGGAAGAACCTGGAAACATCTGGTAAGAACTACCAACCCATGAGAAGCTACCGGCAAGCTCTATCACATAACCACATTGGCAAAGCCCAAGATTTAAACCCTTGTGTCAGTTTATGTCTAAATGGATATGGAATGCAAAATGAGTAAAAAAAAAAAAAAATTGATTTCCTGTACAAGCAAACTCAATTGAACTCCAGTTTTTCCCTCACCTTCAGAATGTAACACCACTAATATGAGCTGACCTCATTGGGAGGAGAGTCTCCGTAAGCCTAACACCCAGACATTTTCAACCAGCTAACAGTCAAATCAATGGGTACCCCAACCAACCATGGCTCATCTGACGGACAGTAGCCACTATTTGGCAAATGGGGCCCTTCAAGTGGCAGTCAGATGGAACCACCAAATGGCTCCCCATCCAGGCAAAGTCAGAAGTAAAACACTCCATTTACATCTACTGATGCCATTTAAATAGCAATATCATTTAGAGTGTCATAGCTGCTAATTGCCCATTAATCAATACATATTTTCATAATGGATGAGCAAACATCAGTCATTTTTTTCTCATTTGTATAATGTATCCCAGAAAATAATTTAATCAGCAATTTAGAATCTTGACTGTGTAATAACTGATAATGCCGCTTCTGCATGTGTATTTATAATTCATGTGCTTAAGAATGGTTGTATGTAGTACATATGTCCCTCACTTGCCAATTTCACAGTACATGTAGAACCATAGAAGCTTTGTGGATCAGCTGATACTGTGTTTCTATTAATGATACCACAGCATTGGTGGTATCCCCTATTTATACCAATGATACCTCTGCCTTGGTGGTATACCCTATTCATACTTTTGAATAACTTGGTGGTTTACTCTATTCACACTGTTGATACCTCTGCCTTGGTAGTATACCATATTTATACTATTGATACCTCTGCCTTGGTAGTATACCCTATTTATACCAATGATACATCTGCCTTGGTGGTATACCCTATTTATACTATTGATACCTCTGCCTTGGTGGTATACCCTATTTATACCAATGATACCTCTGCCTTGGTGGTATACCCTATTCATACTTTTGAATAACTTGGTGGTATACTCTGTTCACACTGTTGATACCTCTGCCTTGGTAGAATACCCTATTTATACCAATGATACATCTGCCTTGGTGGTATACCCTATTTATACTATTGATACCTCTGCCTTGGTGGTATACCTTATTTATACTATTGATGCCTGTATTGGTGATATACCCTTTTTATTCTATTGATACCTCTGCCTAAGTAGTATATCCTTTTTATGCTATTGATACCTCTGCCTTGGTGGTATACCCTATTTATGCTATTGATACCTCTGCCTTGGTGGTATACCCTATTTATACCAATGATACCTCTGCCTTGGTGGTATACCCTATTCATACTTTTGAATAACTTGGTGGTATACTCTGTTCACACTGTTGATACCTCTGCCTTGGTAGAATACCCTATTTATACCAATGATACATCTGCCTTGGTGGTATACCCTATTTATACTACTGATACCTCTGCCTTGGTGGTATACCTTATTTATACTATTGATGCCTGTATTGGTGATATACCCTTTTTATTCTATTGATACCTCTGCCTAAGTAGTATATCCTTTTTATGCTATTGATACCTCTGCCTTGGTGGTATACCCTATTTATGCTATTGATACCTCTGCCTTGGTGGTATACCCTATTTATACTATTGATACCTCTGCCTTGGTGGTATACCCTATTTATACTATTGATGCCTGTCTTAGTGGTATACCCTATTTATACTGTTGATACCTCTGCCTTAGTAGTATACTCTGTTTATACCAATGACACTTGGTGGTATGCCCTATTTATACTATTGATGCCTGTCTCGGTGGTATACCCTATTTATACTGTTGATACCTCTGCCTTAGTAGTATACCCTATTTATACCAATGACACATCTGCCTTGGTGGTATACCATATTTATACTATTGATGCTGTCTTGGTGGTATACTCTATTTATACTACTGATACCTCTGCATTGATGGTATACCTATTTATACTATTGATACCTCTGCCTTGGTGGTATACCCTCTTTATCCTTTTGATGCCTGTCTTGGTGGTAGACCCTATTTATACTATTGATACCTCTGCCATGGTAGTATACCCTATTTAAACCAATGAAACATCTGCCTTGGTGGTATACCCTATTTATACTATTGATAACTTTGCCTTGGTGGTATTCCCTATTTATAATATTTATACCTCTGCTGTGGTAGTATACCCTATTTATAATATTGATACCACTGCCTTGGTAGTATAGCCATTTGTATGCCAATAGTACCTCTGCCGTAATATACCCTATTTATGCTATTGATATCTTTGCCTTGGTGGTATATCCTAATGCTAATGATCTAGGTATATACCTGTTGCATAATGCTAATGCAGGGCTTGAATTTAACACAATTTGTTTGTAGCCAGAAGGACTAGTGTACTGAGAAATTCTCTAGTCCTGCCAAACATTTTTTAGTCCTGTCCACAAAACTATGTCACACACTTGTATTGAGATTAACAACAATTTTCTTTCATAAATAACATTATCATATGAAATGCAGAGATACAGAAGTATAAATCCTACTTCAAATCATCAATCAGTCAATTAACATTTCTTGTCTCTCAAGATAATCTTGATCCAATTCCAGAAAGGGATCCCGGTGTCCTTTATCGTCCTCCACCTGCAATCTGGGTCCATTTTCATTCAAGTTTTACTGTTTTCAGGAGTCTGAACACCTTCTATAAAATGCCACAGTTTGCCTGTCTTATAAGGCGGGAATTGTGCCTCTTTTTGAAATACGAGATGTTACAGTATAACTGATGTGAATTATTTTAAAGTAAGAAAAGGAATGGCAGTGTCCTTTATATAATATATTCCGAGCAAGAAACACATTTCAAAACACGTGCCTATGCGCCCCCCACCCCCATTATATGGCATCGCCCTAATAAAGTCTTGACTTCAGCGGATGGTCTGCAGGATCAAAGCAGTGGCTATTGTAAACACTGTTATAAAGATAATGTTAGTTTCACCTTGGAAAGTGTGTGTTCCTATCAAACGAAGCCATCTGACTCTGCACGTTGTATTCAACTGCTCCAATTACGGTCTCATCATTAATAGCATAAGTTTAGTAAGTGTTCTTAATTAATCGGACCTCAGTGTATTGTTGAAATTAATAATAAGTGGGAAAATTTTCAAATCTTAAATACCCATGCTGAGAAATTTTAATTTCCAGCAAATGTATGGCATGCTGCTTGGATATCTACATGTGTATTCAGTTATTTGTTCAGTCTTGTATGGGGAAAAAATTTTTTTTTTTATTGTCATAGAAAAAGTAGTTGCATGGAAATGATGTGTCAGTAATGTAATCATAATAAATTGATCTAATTCTTAAAATTATTTTGATGCAAACATAAATTATGCAGTTCCCAGTTTGTGACTGTTGGTGCGTTTGGCTAGCAAGCACCCCCCCCCCTCCGAAGGGAAACAAACAAGCATGCAAACTAATTTCTTTGAATAGTTCATGCCACGTTTTGTAGTTTGTTACTGTGGTCGCATGAATAAAGTGTGAAACCAGATTATTTTTCACTTAATTCGCTGTCACATTAATTAGGATATCAATTACCAAACTTTCGTTGTTAGTTAAGGATGGGACCATGATTGGCGCTGTTAAGCGAATTGCACAAAATCAGATGGCTTCTTGTAATAGAAACACATTTCTGAGGCAGAAATTGACTTCATCTTCTCGTACTAATATTTTATTATGTTGATTCTACAGAATATATGCTAAAGTCACATTTTTATTAGGGTATTGAGTAAACAAACGCTGACTGTTGATAAACAAAACTGACTAGCCCATCGGACTAATAACATTATGACAGTTACTAGTCCGACAGGAAATCTAACAGCCTCGGGCTAGTGGACTATCACTAATTTCGAGCCCTGTAATGATATAGGTCTGTACTTATCACATAATGCTAATGATATAGGTATTTACTTGTTGCATAATGCTAATGATATAGGTATATACTTGTTTATTACATAATGCTAATGATATAGGTTATACTTCTTTATCGCATAATGCTAATGATATATTTATTTACTTGTTTATCTCATAATGCTAATGATATAGGTATTTACTTGTTTATCACATAATGCTATTGATATAGGTATATACCTGTTGCATAATGCTAATGATATAGGGTTATGCTTGTTTATCATATAATGCTAATGATATAGGTATATACTTGTTTATCGCATAATGCTAATGATATAGATATATACTTGTTTATCGCATAATGCTAATGGTATAGATATATACTTGTTTATTGCATAATGATCGTGATATAGGTATATACTTGTTTATCACAGTACTAATGATCTAGGTATATACTTGTTTATCGCATAATGATAATGATAAAGGTTATGCTTGTTTATCACATAATGCTAATGATATAGGTTATACTTGTTTATCGCATAATGATAATGATATAGGTAAATACTTGTTTATCGCATAATGATCATGATATAGGTATATACTTGTTTATCACATAATGCTAATGATATAGGTATATACTTGTTTATCACATAATGATCATGATATAGGTATATACTTGTTTATCGCATAATGATAATGATAAAGGTTATGCTTGTTTATCACATAATGATCATGATATAGGTATATACTTGTTTATCACATAATGCTAATGATATAGGTATATACTTATTTATCGCATAATGATCATGATATAGGTATATACTTGTTTATCACAATACTAATGATCTAGGTATATACTTGTTTATCGCATAATTATAATGATAAAGGTTATGCTTGTTTATCATATAATGCTAATGATATAGGTTATACTTGTTTATCGCATAATGATAATGATAAAGGTTATGCTTGTTTATCACATAATGCTAATGATATAGGTATTTACTTGTTGCATAATGCTAATGATATAGGTTATACTTGTTGCATAATGCTAATGATATAGGTATATACTTGTTTATTGCATAATGCTAATGCTATAGGTATATATTTGTTTATTACATAATGCTAATGCTATAGGTATATACTTATTTATCAGATAATGCTAATGATCTAGGTATATACTTGTTTAGCGCATAATGCTAATGATATAGGTATATACTTGTTTCCATTCCAGAATCAAAGAAGACCTTTCTCTTGAGAAGATGCAGTTTCTTAATAACAAGAGGAAAAAATATGTACAGGAGAGAGAGAAAGTAAATGCACAGGTAATGAAATATTAGTCATGTAGTACATGTATTTGCTAGCAACACTTTTAAAACTTAGTGCAATATGTGACTCAACTTTTTGTTTCAGAGTTCTTATTTTTATATTGTTTTTTTATGTTATGCATATTGTGTTCTCTGAAACACACACACACACTGAAAAAAAGTCAGAAGTTTCGTAATACATGTATTACAGATTGCAAGCATGGATGAGTATGCAGGTGTAAAGAAAGATCTAGAATGGCTTGAAAACCTGGCCTATGAATGGCAGACTAAGATATATGACATACACATGGAGACACTCGATGAGGAGGAACAATTGGCTAAAACCCAAAGAGAGGTTATTACTCGTGAAATTTCAGGTACAGGTAGAGAGAAAGAGAGAGAGCATCCATAGAAATAACAATTCAAAGCAGTTTGTCCTTTTCAATACATTTTTTTATTAGATGAACAATTTAAAACCTGTCATCTTAAAAAATACATTTGTTCCACATAGCTATTCAGTCCTCATCACACAAAAATTCAAAAGAATGACATCTTTTGGAATTTTTAATGTTATTCAATAGTGTTAAATACTCTGTATAATTCATAACATTTACAGTTCAAGATTCTGACTAAGAAAGTGTTTTGTGTTGTCTGATATTTGCTTCTTATAGTAATGACTATTTTGTTCATTTCTTCCTTAAATACATTACCCAATCATATTACCCTAAGAGTGCTAAATACTATTACCATACAAATCCAGCCCTCCCAGACAAAACATTTTAGCTAAAAGAGCTAAACATTATTTGCCCACTTGAAATATGTATTGGTGGCAAACCCTATTAATATCTCGGTTAATACTTTTGCTTGTGCCCAGAGAAGCATGCTTTCAACATGACAGACCTAACAAAAGCCAGAATCAGCCTTGATACAAGTTGGAGAATTTCTGTTGCAACTAGCATAGGCCTACTACATGGGATCTTCTGGGACACAATAAAGTTCCCGAAAATAATCTGTTGTCCAGTCTGTTAAACCTGGTGTGTACACACAATCATGGAGACCAGTCTAACCCAAATATGGCCTCACTGCATTCTCCATTTATATCATTGTACTTTGCACCTCATCCTCTGGTGGGGCCCCGAGTGGCATGAGTGGTCTAAAGTGCTCAACCTTAAGGATCACTGCCATCTAACATCAGTCTGTGTGGGTTTGAGTCTCAGATTCCACCAATGTAGCTATGTGAGAAAGCTTGCCAGTACCTTCTCATGGGTTGGTGAATCTGTCTGTTGTTTTCCTGGGTTCTTCCTCCACCATTTATACTGGCTGACATCTATAGTCTCTCTTGTACTGAGCATCCCAGAGTAGTCTAAAGCATAGCGCTTTCTGTTACAGATCACTGCCATCTCACCTGTCTGCGTAGGTTCAAATCTCGGATTTGGCCAATGTGGGTATGTGAGAAAGCTTGTTAGTAGCTTCTCGTGGGTCGGTGGTTCTTTCCAGGGGTTTCCCGGGTTCTTCCTCCACCAAATAATACTAGCCACCATGTATAGTCTGTCGTGTGCTGAAAATTAGTGTTAAACCCTGCAACAACAACAACAATAACAACTCAGCCTGACAGATGCCACCTCTCTTTTCTCTCAAACCTTGGTAAGTAGAATGGACTTTATATTGGTGATCATTTGGAAATCATCATTTTATTAAAGTGTGCTTCACAAGTTTTGACTCCATCAGACTCTTTCAACGGCTCCTTCTCAGGCAGCTCCAGAGATGAGTCTGACATATTGCAGTCAGAGACAATGATATTTACTCTCTGGCTTCTTCATGTCTCAATCACACTGTGTCGTAGGAAGACTCAGCCTTTGGGGCTTCAATTGAAGAAGTTTTCTGCCTTTTACTGGAGTTTTGTTTTTCTCCTCTTACCTTATGAAACACCTGGATTGGAACTCCAGCATCTGTTGATCTTATCATGATAAAGGAAGATTAAATTACTTCTGCAGTCTGTCAGAATCAGACATTTTGAACTGCATATATCATAAGTTGTCAGAGCCCAGCTTCAGCTGTCTCATTTTCTCACAAAGATGCCTTTCATAAAGTTTTTGTCATGGATTTTTTAGTCTTTGCCATACACAGGTTTTGCATTTGGAAACTTCATCAGTTGATGTGGACATCACAACTTTGGGGTTGACTAAACCATACTTGATTCATATGGATTGAACATCTTACAGTGACTCTCACCAGCTGGTATGCAATGTAGTAGCCATGGGCTCTATGTTGGACTTACTATCAATGGTATCTTCCAACAGATGGTATCTTCCAACAGATGGAAAAGAGCACATGATCTCTTACTCCATATTCCAAGTTACATGCATGGGGGAGTCCATCTCCAGAATGGCCCGGGTCTTGAACAGAACTGTTCAGCATACCTTAGACAATGCAGTCACAGCAAATTTACAACTGGTGGAATTAGATGTATTGCCCTCCACCTCTATCTTCCTTAAAGAGCATCATAAGGCCAAACTATGATTACAACCTTTATACTCTATCCTACTTTTTAACAGCCAGATCGATGTAGTATGCAAACAAGCCACTATAGAGATGAATTTTCCTGCCCCTGAAACACAACATCGATATAGGGACATTTCAGGAAATCAACAGAAGGAACTAAGGGACATGACTTGAATAGAAACTATGGCAAGTTATCCTGTCATTGTTTCTTACATAAAAGACCATGGCATACACAGACAGCAGTGGACAAAAGACACAACAGTAGTGATCGTATACACTAAAGTTTGTCTACACTACCACCAACTCTCACAAGATGACATCATTTCCACACCACCCTTCCCACAGATCCCAGTAGGAGGAAGACTTGTTCTTTATTGCCAAATGGAACAGGATTTGCCATGATGATAGTTTCAAAACACTTCCTATGTCCCATCAGCTACAAATATTCCAACAGACCCATTCAAAGCCACCATCTTGCAGTAAGAAAAGGGTGCTAGAAATCAGGCAAAATTTAAATTCCCCAGAATGTTATTCCAGACATTTCTTGGTCCATAAGATAAATGGCACTCTGCCCTGTCAAGCTAAGTGCTTTCAATCAGTTCATTCATCTTACTTGGTTCTCTATATAAACACCACAGTACATTTTGAATGCTGTTCGGGTGGGGGACTGAATAATCAGCAGGGACTTACAAGATACTCATCTCGACATCAATGATTTAAAAAAAATGTGTTGTCCTAATATTAGTGATGTATATGCAATGTCTGCATCTTAATGACCAATCATAGTCCACAACTATTAGTCTTCTATAGAGTCCCACAACTCGTAGTCCACACCTTAGTCCCACAGCTCTCACTTAGTCTCCCTGCTCTTAGTCTCACATCAAGTATCTCAACTATTAGTCCCCTACTCTGAGTCAACAAATTCTTAGTCCCCACTGAGACCCACAATTATTAGTCTCCCAACTCTTAGACTCGCATGAGGATCCCAACTCCTAGTCCCACATTTCTGTCTCCCAGTGCTAAGTCCTACAACTTTGGTTCCATCAGCTCTTATACTCCCAAACAGAGTTAAAAGAAACGGAATTCATTTATTTTCATATGGAATGATTGTTGTTTTACGAAAAAAAAATTTAGTTGGTATTTTAATTTGTGGATTGAGGAATAAATTTTACTGTTTTCATAGAAGGATCGTTGTTCACTTGGTCTTGGTATATATATTGATTAGGAAAGAAGTTATATTTTTCTTTAGAAGGAAAATGTCTCCTCTGGTTTTTAAATGTGTGGATTGGGGAGGAGTCTTATTGTTTCCATAGATGGATTATTGCTCACTGGGTCTTTAAATATAGCACCCATTAATTAAATCCAAGAAATTTAAAAAGAAATTCTGAAAAAAACAGTAATTTTATGATACCAAGAAATATAAATCCGAATGAACTCCAGATGATACAAGGTCTGATGTGTGGATCAAAAAGTGACACTGGATGATACAGGGTGTGATAAACTCTCCATAGTTTCATTATTGGAAGAACATTCCAGTGAGGGGCCCCGAGTGGCCGAGTGGTCTAAAGCGCTGTCCGTTACGGACCACTGCCATCTCACCTCTGTCTGCGTGTGTTCGAGTCTAAGATTCGGCAAATGTAGTTATGTGAGAAAGCTTGCCGGTAGCTTCTCGTGGGTCGGTGGTTCTTTCCGGGGTTTGTCCGGTTTCTTCCTCCACCATTAATACTGGCCGCCATGTATAGCCTATCTTGTGCTGAAAAAATGGCGTTAAACCATAAAACAAACAAACAAACGAACATTCCAGTAGTAACTGATTGATGGGATTTGGTGTAACGTCTGCTTCCAAAGCATTGGATTTGCAAAGTAATCATACCTTTCATGGAATGGAAGCATTGGATTTGCAAAGTAATCATACCTTTCATGGAATGGAAGCATTGGATTTGTAAAGTAATCATACCTTTCATGGAATGGAAGCATTGGATTTGTAAAGTAATGATACCTTTCATGGAATGGAAGCATTGGATTTGTAAAGTAATCATACCTTTCATGGAATGGAAGCATTGGATTTGTAAAGTAATCATACCTTTCATGGAATGGAAGCATTGGATTTGTAAAGTAATGATACCTTTCATGGAATGGAAGCATTGGATTTGTAAAGTAATCATACCTTTCATGGAATGGAAGCACTGGATTTGTAAAGTAATGATACCTTTCATGGAATGGAAGCATTGGATTTGTAAAGTAATCATACCTTTCATGGAATGGAAGCATTGGATTTGTAAAGTAATGATACCTTTCATGGAATGGAAGCATTGGATTTGTAAAGTAATCATACCTTTCATGGAATGGAAGCATTGGATTTGTAAAGTAATCATACCTTTCATGGAATGGAAGCATTGGATTTGTAAAGTAATGATACCTTTCATGGAATGGAAGCATTGGATTTGTAAAGTAATCATACCTTTCATGGAATGGAAGCACTGGATTTGTAAAGTAATGATACCTTTCATGGAATGGAAGCATTGGATTTGCAAAGTAATCATACCTTTCATGGAATGG
The DNA here is from genome assembly GCA_030141615.1 of Unio pictorum. Taxonomy (NCBI): domain Eukaryota; kingdom Metazoa; phylum Mollusca; class Bivalvia; order Unionida; family Unionidae; genus Unio; species Unio pictorum. The sequence continues at coordinate 11,521,790 of JARLTB010000147.1, read as the reverse complement.
AAGCATTGGATTTGTAAAGTAATGATACCTTTCATGGAATGGAAGCATTGGATTTGTAAAGTAATCATACCTTTCATGGAATGGAAGCATTGGATTTGTAAAGTAATGATACCTTTCATGGAATGGAAGCATTGGATTTGTAAAGTAATCATACCTTTCATGGAATGGAAGCATTGGATTTGCAAAGTAATCATACCTTTCATGGAATGGAAGCATTGGATTTGTAAAGTAATGATACCTTTCATGGAATGGAAGCATTGGATTTGTAAAGTAATCATACCTTTCATGGAATGGAAGCATTGGATTTGCAAAGTAATCATACCTTTCATGGAATGGAAGCACTGGATTTGTAAAGTAATGATACCTTTCATGGAATGGAAGCATTGGATTTGTAAAGTAATCATACCTTTCATGGAATGGAAGCATTGGATTTGTAAAGTAATCATACCTTTCATGGAATGGAAGCACTGGATTTGTAAAGTAATCATACCTTTCATGGAATGGAAGCACTGGATTTGCAAAGTAATCATACCTTTCATGGAATGGAAGCATTGGATTTGTAAAGTAATGATACCTTTCATGGAATGGAAGCATTGGATTTGCAAAGTAATCATACCTTTCATGGAATGGAAGCATTGGATTTGTAAAGTAATGATACCTTTCATGGAATGGAAGCATTGGATTTGCAAAGTAATCATACCTTTCATGGAATGGAAGCATTGGATTTGTAAAGTAATGATACCTTTCATGGAATGGAAGCATTGGATTTGCAAAGTAATCATACCTTTCATGGAATGGAAGCACTGGATTTGTAAAGTAATGATACCTTTCATGGAATGGAAGCATTGGATTTGTAAAGTAATGATACCTTTCATGGAATGGAAGCATTGGATTTGCAAAGTAATGATACCTTTCATGGAATGGAAGCACTGGATTTGCAAAGTAATGATACCTTTCATGGAATGGAAGCACTGGATTTGCAAAGTAATCATACCTTTCATGGAATGGAAGCATTGGATTTGTAAAGTAATGATACCTTTCATGGAATGGAAGCATTGGATTTGCAAAGTAATGATACCTTTCATGGAATGGAAGCATTGGATTTGCAAAGTAATCATACCTTTCATGGAATGGAAGCATTGGATTTGTAAAGTAATGATACCTTTCATGGAATGGAAGCACTGGATTTGCAAAGTAATCATACCTTTCATGGAATGGAAGCATTGGATTTGTAAAGTAATGATACCTTTCATGGAATGGAAGCATTGGATTTGTAAAGTAATGATACCTTTCATGGAATGGAAGCACTGGATTTGCAAAGTAATGATACCTTTCATGGAATGGAAGCACTGGATTTGTAAAGTAATCATACCTTTCATGGAATGGAAGCACTGGATTTGCAAAGTAATGATACCTTTCATGGAATGGAAGCATTGGATTTGTAAAGTAATGATACCTTTCATGGAATGGAAGCATTGGATTTGCAAAGTAATCATACCTTTCATGGAATGGAAGCACTGGATTTGCAAAGTAATGATACCTTTCATGGAATGGAAGCATTGGATTTGTAAAGTAATGATACCTTTCATGGAATGGAAGCATTGGATTTGTAAAGTAATCATACCTTTCATGGAATGGAAGCATTGGATTTGCAAAGTAATGATACCTTTCATGGAATGGAAGCATTGGATTTGCAAAGTAATCATACCTTTCATGGAATGGAAGCACTGGATTTGTAAAGTAATCATACCTTTCATGGAATGGAAGCATTGGATTTGTAAAGTAATCATACCTTTCATGGAATGGAAGCACTGGATTTGCAAAGTAATCATACCTTTCATGGAATGGAAGCACTGGATTTGTAAAGTAATGATACCTTTCATGGAATGGAAGCATTGGATTTGTAAAGTAATCATACCTTTCATGGAATGGAAGCACTGGATTTGTAAAGTAATGATACCTTTCATGGAATGGAAGCATTGGATTTGTAAAGTAATCATACCTTTCATGGAATGGAAGCATTGGATTTGCAAAGTAATCATACCTTTCATGGAATGGAAGCATTGGATTTGCAAAGTAATCATACCTTTCATGGAATGGAAGCACTGGATTTGTAAAGTAATGATACCTTTCATGGAATGGAAGCATTGGATTTGCAAAGTAATGATACCTTTCATGGAATGGAAGCATTGGATTTGCAAAGTAATGATACCTTTCATGGAATAGAAGCATTGGATTTGTAAAGTAATCATACCTTTCATGCAATGGAAGCATTGGATTTGTAAAGTAATGATACCTTTCATGGAATGGAAGCATTGGATTTGCAAAGTAATCATACCTTTCATGGAATGGAAGCATTGGATTTGTAAAGTAATGATACCTTTCATGGAATGGAAGCATTGGATTTGTAAAGTAATCATACCTTTCATGGAATGGAAGCATTGGATTTGTAAAGTAATCATACCTTTCATGGAATGGAAGCATTGGATTTGCAAAGTAATCATACCTTTCATGGAATGGAAGCACTGGATTTGTAAAGTAATGATACCTTTCATGGAATGGAAGCATTGGATTTGTAAAGTAATGATACCTTTCATGGAATGGAAGCATTGGATTTGTAAAGTAATGATACCTTTCATGGAATGGAAGCATTGGATTTGCAAAGTAATCATACCTTTCATGGAATGGAAGCACTGGATTTGTAAAGTAATGATACCTTTCATGGAATGGAAGCATTGGATTTGTAAAGTAATCATACCTTTCATGGAATGGAAGCACTGGATTTGTAAAGTAATGATACCTTTCATGGAATGGAAGCATTGGATTTGTAAAGTAATCATACCTTTCATGGAATGGAAGCATTGGATTTGCAAAGTAATCATACCTTTCATGGAATGGAAGCACTGGATTTGTAAAGTAATGATACCTTTCATGGAATGGAAGCATTGGATTTGCAAAGTAATGATACCTTTCATGGAATGGAAGCACTGGATTTGTAAAGTAATGATACCTTTCATGGAATGGAAGCACTGGATTTGCAAAGTAATCATACCTTTCATGGAATGGAAGCATTGGATTTGTAAAGTAATCATACCTTTCATGGAATGGAAGCACTGGATTTGCAAAGTAATCATACCTTTCATGGAATGGAAGCATTGGATTTGTAAAGTAATGATACCTTTCATGGAATGGAAGCATTGGATTTGCAAAGTAATCATACCTTTCATGGAATGGAAGCATTGGATTTGTAAAGTAATGATACCTTTCATGGAATGGAAGCACTGGATTTGTAAAGTAATGATACCTTTCATGGAATGGAAGCACTGGATTTGTAAAGTAATGATACCTTTCATGGAATGGAAGCACTGGATTTGCAAAGTAATGATACCTTTCATGGAATGGAAGCATTGGATTTGCAAAGTAATCATACCTTTCATGGAATGGAAGCACTGGATTTGTAAAGTAATGATACCTTTCATGGAATGGAAGCATTGGATTTGCAAAGTAATGATACCTTTCATGGAATGGAAGCATTGGATTTGCAAAGTAATCATACCTTTCATGGAATGGAAGCACTGGATTTGTAAAGTAATGATACCTTTCATGGAATGGAAGCACTGGATTTGCAAAGTAATCATACCTTTCATGGAATGGAAGCACTGGATTTGTAAAGTAATGATACCTTTCATGGAATGGAAGCATTGGATTTGCAAAGTAATGATACCTTTCATGGAATGGAAACATTGGATTTGCAAAGTAATCATACCTTTCATGGAATGGAAGCACTGGATTTGTAAAGTAATGATACCTTTCATGGAATGGAAGCACTGGATTTGCAAAGTAATGATACCTTTCATGGAATGGAAGCATTGGATTTGTAAAGTAATCATACCTTTCATGGAATGGAAGCACTGGATTTGTAAAGTAATGATACCTTTCATGGAATGGAAGCATTGGATTTGCAAAGTAATGATACCTTTCATGGAATGGAAGCATTGGATTTGCAAAGTAATCATACCTTTCATGGAATGGAAGCACTGGATTTGTAAAGTAATCATACCTTTCATGGAATGGAAGCACTGGATTTGTAAAGTAATGATACCTTTCATGGAATGGAAGCATTGGATTTGCAAAGTAATCATACCTTTCATGGAATGGAAGCACTGGATTTGTAAAGTAATCATACCTTTCATGGAATGGAAGCATTGGATTTGTAAAGTAATCATACCTTTCATGGAATGGAAGCATTGGATTTGTAAAGTAATGATACCTTTCATGGAATGGAAGCATTGGATTTGCAAAGTAATCATACCTTTCATGGAATGGAAGCACTGGATTTGTAAAGTAATGATACCTTTCATGGAATGGAAGCATTGGATTTGTAAAGTAATCATACCTTTCATGGAATGGAAGCATTGGATTTGTAAAGTAATCATACCTTTCATGGAATGGAAGCACTGGATTTGTAAAGTAATCATACCTTTCATGGAATGGAAGCATTGGATTTGTAAAGTAATGATACCTTTCATGGAATGGAAGCATTGGATTTGTAAAGTAATCATACCTTTCATGGAATGGAAGCATTGGATTTGTAAAGTAATCATACCTTTCATGGAATGGAAGCATTGGATTTGTAAAGTAATGATACCTTTCATGGAATGGAAGCATTGGATTTGCAAAGTAATCATACCTTTCATGGAATGGAAGCACTGGATTTGTAAAGTAATGATACCTTTCATGGAATGGAAGCATTGGATTTGTAAAGTAATCATACCTTTCATGGAATGGAAGCACTGGATTTGTAAAGTAATCATACCTTTCATGGAATGGAAGCACTGGATTTGTAAATTAATCATACCTTTCATGGAATGGAAGCATTGGATTTGCAAAGTAATGATACCTTTCATGGAATGGAAGCATTGGATTTGTAAAGTAATGATACCTTTCATGGAATGGAAGCATTGGATTTGCAAAGTAATCATACCTTTCATGGAATGGAAGCACTGGATTTGTAAAGTAATGATACCTTTCATGGAATGGAAGCATTGGATTTGTAAAGTAATCATACCTTTCATGGAATGGAAGCATTGGATTTGCAAAGTAATGATACCTTTCATGGAATGGAAGCACTGGATTTGTAAAGTAATCATACCTTTCATGGAATGGAAGCATTGGATTTGCAAAGTAATGATACCTTTCATGGAATGGAAGCATTGGATTTGTAAAGTAATCATACCTTTCATGGAATGGAAGCACTGGATTTGTAAAGTAATCATACCTTTCATGGAATGGAAGCACTGGATTTGTAAATTAATCATACCTTTCATGGAATGGAAGCATTGGATTTGCAAAGTAATGATACCTTTCATGGAATGGAAGCATTGGATTTGTAAAGTAATGATACCTTTCATGGAATGGAAGCATTGGATTTGCAAAGTAATCATACCTTTCATGGAATGGAAGCACTGGATTTGTAAAGTAATGATACCTTTCATGGAATGGAAGCACTGGATTTGTAAAGTAATGATACCTTTCATGGAATGGAAGCACTGGATTTGCAAAGTAATCATACCTTTCATGGAATGGAAGCACTGGATTTGTAAAGTAATGATACCTTTCATGGAATGGAAGCATTGGATTTGTAAAGTAATCATACCTTTCATGGAATGGAAGCATTGGATTTGTAAAGTAATGATACCTTTCATGGAATGGAAGCATTGGATTTGCAAAGTAATCATACCTTTCATGGAATGGAAGCACTGGATTTGTAAAGTAATCATACCTTTCATGGAATGGAAGCATTGGATTTGTAAAGTAATGATACCTTTCATGGAATGGAAGCATTGGATTTGCAAAGTAATCATACCTTTCATGGAATGGAAGCACTGGATTTGTAAAGTAATGATACCTTTCATGGAATGGAAGCATTGGATTTGTAAAGTAATCATACCTTTCATGGAATGGAAGCACTGGATTTGTAAAGTAATCATACCTTTCATGGAATGGAAGCATTGGATTTGCAAAGTAATCATACCTTTCATGGAATGGAAGCATTGGATTTGTAAAGTAATCATACCTTTCATGGAATGGAAGCATTGGATTTGCAAAGTAATGATACCTTTCATGGAATGGAAGCACTGGATTTGCAAAGTAATCATACCTTTCATGGAATGGAAGCATTGGATTTGCAAAGTAATGATACCTTTCATGGAATGGAAGCATTGGATTTGTAAATTAATGATACCTTTCATGGAATAGAAGCATTGGATTTGCAGGGTAGTGGATACCTTTTTATAATTGAAACATTGGATTTGCAGGGTAGTGGATACCTTTCTTGGATTGGTAGCATTGGATTTGCAAGGTAGTGGATACCATTTTTTGGACTGGAAGCATTGGATGTGCAAGGATGGGATGCCTTTTTTGGAATGGAAGCATTGGATTTGCAAGGTAGTGGATACCTTTCTGATAATGGAAGCACTGGATTTGCAAGGTAGTGGATACTGTTCTTGGAATGGAGGCATTGGATTTGCAAGGTATTGGATGCCTTTCTTTAATTGGAAGCATTGGATTTGCAAGGTAGTGGATAGCTTTCTTGGAAGCATTGGATTTGAAAGGTAGTGGGTGCCTTTCATGGAATGGAGGCATAGGATTTGCAAGGTATTGGATACCTTTCTTTTTTTGGAAGCATTGAATTTGCAAAGTGGATACCTTTCTTGGAATTGATTCATTGGATTTACAAGGTATTGGATGCCTTTCTTAGCTTAGAAGTATTGAATGTCCAAGTTGGTGAATATCTTCTTAATTGGAAGCATTGAATTTGCAAGGTTATGAATGTCTTTATTTGCTTGTAAGCACTGGATTTGCAAGGTAGTGGATGTGCTCCTAACATAGTATGACTAGGTAAATATTAAAAAAAGTCATATTTTACTCCATACACTAGTCTGTTCTCAGGATATTGTTCTGTCTGCCACCCATTCCAAAATTATTTAGCCATCTGTCTATTGTGAATGATAAATGATTTTGTTTTGGGAATTCCATCACTCCACATCTGTTCCTAGTAACATTAATTCTCTAACAGCCTTTGTCATTTTGTTGTAATTCACTTTAGATGAGGAAGAAAAAGTTGTCTTTTACGATGCTGTGGAGAATGTAGAGGAAGTTTGTTCTGATGAAACAATGCCATCCCTCATGATCACAGATCCACGCCTGAGAAACCTTCGCCAAAAAATTTCCAATATTCAGAGAAAGAGGGCCAAATTGCGGAATCTAATTGTAAGTGATATATATGTTATACATATTTGTTACCTGATTGTAAGTGATCTGTATGTTACATATTTGTAACATATTTGCAAGTGATATGCTAACTATTTGTAACCTAATTGTAAGTAATCTGTATGTTGCATATGTATCTCTGTTACATATTTATAACTTAATTGTAAGTGATCTCTGTTACATATATTTGTAACTTAATTGTAAGTGATATGTATGTTACATTATTTGTAACCTAATTGTAAGTGATCTGTTACCTATTTATAACTTAAATGTAAGTGATCTTTATATTACATGTATTTATAACCTGACTTTATTACATTATCAGGTATGTTTCAGCTGACCTAACAATCATGCTTTTATGTCATCATCAATGCTGAAACATGAGAAAATGATACATTAAATAAAGGCAATATCTGCATTCAATTTGTGTGTTCTTGATAACTGATATTGATGCTAAGTAACTATTTGGTTTGTAATGTGTGTTCTTGGTATCTGATCTTAATGCTAAGGATTTGGTTTGTAATGTGTGTATATCTAGTCCTAATGCTAAATATTTGGTTTGTAATGTGTGTTCTATATATCTGATCTTGATGTTAAGTAACTATTTGGTTTGTAATGTGTGTTCTTGGTATCTGATCTTAATGCTAAGGATTTGGTTTGTAATGTGTGTATATCTAGTCCTAATGCTAAATATTTGGTTTGTAATGTGTGTTCTATATATCTGATCTTGATGTTAAGTAACTGTTTGGTTTGTAATGTGTGTTCTGTAAATTTGATCTTGATGTTAAGTAACTGTTTGGTTTGTAATGTGTGTTCTGTAAATTTGATCTTGATGCAAGTATTCGGTTTATAATGTTGGTTCTGCATAGCTGATCATGTAAGAATAATTTTAAGGCACTGTTTGCTGTGTTTAAATATTTTCCTAAGCATTTGCTGGATGATATTGAATATATAGAATTAGCTCTTAGGATCTGACTTTGCCCAGAGTGGCAGAGTGGTCTAAAGCACTCTCCATTACAGATCACTGCCATCTCACCTGTCTGTGTGGGTTTGAGTCTCAGATTTGACCAATGTGGGTATGTGAGAAGCTTGCCAGTAGCTTCTCATGGGTCAGTGGTTCTATCCGGGGGTTTTCCCAAGGTTCTTCCTCAACCATTATTACTTCCATTGAAATCACAACATCAGCAATATACAAATTAAACAATACAAAAATTGAGTTTTGACATAGACCACTCCAGTGGCCTAGTGGTTAGAGCATCCGCCGCGGAAGCGGGAGATCGTGGGTTCTGTCTGTTTTATAGTTTTGCTACAGGATGAAAAATACAAAAGAACATATTTCCTTCACAAAGTGTTTAAAGAAGAGCTCTTGCTAACATTGTTACCACCTATCTATCCATAATACTAATGAGTTAAAAAGTTTCCAAAATTTGATGCTTCTTTTTCCATGTTCTCTACTCTAACCCTGGGTATAATAAACTACATCGTACATTCAGCATGTAATTTCTTGTGCATCAGTGTGGCATTATTTACTATTATTTTTAACTGGCAAATATATAAAAAATGCAAATATTATCATAAATGCACCAACATAGTCGATGAAAATGTTCATTCACTCAGAGTGTGTCCCAAGAGACTTTACAGTGCTTAAAATCCCCTGGCAGGCGGCCAGCACCCTACTCTGACTAGTGATGAGGTGTCATCACTATATTTAACTGCCATATCCGAATATGAACTATATGATGTGTAATGTGTAATGTTTTTCATATATATGTAATCTGTGCATCGTGCATTACATGCACATAAAATTATGTGTAATATAAGCACCCATGTATAGTATGTGTATCAGCATCCATTATATTCATTCATGTATAATGTGAATCAATATGCATTGTATGTGCCCATGTGTAATATGTGAATCAATATGCATTGTATGTGCCCATGTGTAATATGTGAATCAATATGCATTGTATGTGCCTATGTGTAATATGTGAATCAATATGCATTGTATGTGCCCATGTGTAATATGTGAATCAATATGCATTGTATGTGCCCATGTGTAATATGTGAATCAATATGCATTGTATGTGCCCATGTGTAATATGTGAATCAATATGCATTGTATGTGCCCATGTGTAATATGTGAATCAATATGCATTGTATGTGCCCATGTGTAATATGTGAATCAATATGCATTGTATGTTCCCATGTGTAATATGTGAATCAATATGCATTGTATGTGCCCATGTGTAATATGTGCATTATTTGCACACAATTATAATATGTACACCCATGTGTTTTATGTTCTCCAATAAATAAACACGTGTGCATTATGTGCACAACTTGAAATATGCAGACAACCATAAATCCAAGCCTGCCATTATAAAGACTTCTGAATTCTAAAGAAATGTTTAAGCACTGATCTTATGTAGCCATGTTCAATGGCAGATCAAGACATATTCTGATGCCATATTTAATGGCAGATCTGGACACATATTCTGGTGTTCTATTCAATGGCAGATCAGGACATATTCTGGTGCCATATTTAATAGCAGATCCGGACACATATTCTGGTTTCATATTCATTGGCAGATCTGGACGCATATTCTGGTGTCATATTCAATGGCAGATCTGGACACATTATCTGGTGTCATATTCAATGGCAGATCCGGACACGTATTCTGGTGTCATATTTAATAGCAGATCTGGACACATATTCTAGTTTCATATTCAATGACAGATACGGACACATATTCTTGTGTCATATTCAATGGCAGATCTGGACACATTATCTGGTGTCATATTTAATGGCAGATCCGGACACATATTCTGGTGCCATATTCAATAGCTGATCAGGACACATATTCTAGTGCCATTTTTAATAGCAGATTAGTACATATTCTGGTCCAATATGTAATAGCAGATTGGGACACATATTCTGGTACCATATTCATTGGTAGATTTGGACACATATTCTGGCTCCATGTTCGATGTTCGATGGCAGATCCAGACACTCATCTGGTACCATATTGAGTGGCAGATCCGGACACATATTCTGGTGCCATATTTATTTGGCAGATTGGGACACATTCTTTTGCCATATTTATTGGCAGATCAGGACACATTCTGATGCCATATTCATTGGCAGATCGGGACACATTCTGGTGCCTTATTGAGTGGCAGATCTGGATACATTCTGGTGCCATATTCATTGGCAGATCGGGACACATTCTGGTGCCATATTGAGTGGCAGATTGGGACACATTTTAGTGCAATGTTCAATGGCAGATCGGGAAACATTATGGTGCCATATTCATTGGCAGATCGGGACACATATTCTGGAAATAATCTGAGCTAGAAACTCAAAATCAAGCTAAAAGCTGCCAAAATCTCATCGGATCCTTAAGATGAACATACATCATCAAAATTTGGTAGTCTAATATAGGGACAATAGTTAGAAAATTCTGAAAGTTCGTTGATTCTAGCTTTATTGTAAATATTGTTAAAGACTCTTTGAGTTTCTAAGCTTTGACCTTCAGCTTAAAATCCTGCTCGAAAGATTTGAAGAATAGCAGGCCTCAGCCTTTACTATTTGAAAATACTGGGCCTAGATCAATGCCATGCAGCCGAGTTCACATTTCACTTAGTAAATTTGTATGGGGGATTTTGATTGCAATTTTTTAATTGTATTTTTACTAAATAGTTTTTGATTGTAAATTTCATTCTATACATGTATGCATATACATTAGTGAATTAGTTTAGGTTCCATCTTATGATATTTTGTCTATTCTTTAGCAAACATTTGTTATCACTGATCCTGTTGAACTAATTTAAGAGTTGCCATGAAAGTTTGCACACAATCATCCTATGGTCTAGTTCATGTTAAATAAAAATGGTACCAATCTGGCATCTAATATGGCTGCCATATTGGCCATCTTGAAAAATTTGCGGCACATGGGTATATATAATACACATTGATACATATATTGCACATGGATGCTTATGTTACACATGGGTGCTTATGTTACACATGGGTGCATATATTACATACACATGGATGTTATTGTTGACCCTCTTGAATTATGTCAAGTCAGGAAGGAGTTGTCGCTAAAGCACTTCTTTTTGTGTCTAGTTGGTCTTAAATGAAAATGGTACTGATCTGAAGTCCAATATGGCCACCATGGCAGCCATCTTAGAAACCTTATTGATTTTCACATCTTCATGAAGTTTTCATTGAAAGACTTATTTTGATTTCTAGTTGTGCCATAATAAAAATGGAGCCAATCTAACATCTAATATGGCTGCCACATCAGCCATCTTGAAAATCATTTTATTGATGTAACTCAATAGGTCATTTTCACTAAAAGTATTAAGATTTCTAGTTGGTCCTAAATGCAAATAATGATACTCTGCCATCCATCCAATGTAATCACCATTGCAGCCATTTTGAAAATCTTTATTTTCTACTCCTGACTAGATGGTCACATTAACATGGGGTTTACACTAATGGATATTTTCTTAAGTTTAGTTGGCCCTAAATTAAAAATGGTACCAATTTGACATTTCTTATGACCTCCACAATGGCTATCTGACATCCAATATGACCACCACAATGGTTATCTGACATTCCCTATGACCACCACAATGGCTATCTTCAAAATCATGTTATCACATCTCAAAATTAAGATGGTGCTAATCTGACATTCCTTATGACCACCACAACGGCTATCTGACATTCCTTATGACCACCACAATGGCTATCTGACATTCCTTATGACCACCACAATGGCTATCTGACATTCCTTATGACCACCACAATGGCTATCTTCAAAATCATGTTATCACATCTCAAAATTAAAATGGTGCTAATCTGATAATTCCTTATGACCACCACAATGGCTATCTTCAAAATCATGTTATCACATCTCAAAATTAAATGGTGCTATTCTGACATCCATTATGTGTTTTCATGGTGTTTACACCAATCAACTTTTTATGATACCTGGCTAGTCCTACATGAAAGTAGTAATAGAAAATGCCAGTAATATTCAGTAAAAGATGCCATGACCCATTTGTTAAAATCTTGTTTTGTTATCAAAATTCATCCCAAACAGATGGTCTTTATGACATAAAATTTTCACCAAAAGACTTCTGATGATGTCTAGGTTGTCCTAAATGAAAATGGTTCCAAGCTAACATCCAGTGTGTGAACCACGGTAGCTAACTTGAAAATATTATTTTTGCTGAAGACTATCCAAGATGGATTAAACGCTCATTTAAAAGGAAGTAAAGGTCATGTCTTGAAATTTTGGGAATTCTTTTCAGAGTGTCAGTCCCTTTGTAGAAAACTTCTTTCTTATTTTGATAGACTGGTTTAGAGAAGCGGTTCCAGTCAAAAGAGCAGCAGAAGAAGGATGGAGAAATCAAATTCCAGCAACATCATGCAGTACAAATTGTAATGTATATTTTTATACCTGCTGTCTAATACCTACCTATATATAGGTTTCTTGATTAAAGGAATGTATTTAAGTTGCTATTAATGTACTATTTTTTTCACTGGGCTGTGTAATTATGGAATGGCCATGTTTCTGCCATCTGTCCATCAGCATTTTCCTGTTACCACAACTAGAGGTCATGATATTGGTCCAGTTTTGATCACATGTAGAATACAGGTTTGTGTCATAAGTATCTTCAACAAAGTCAAATGTGAACAAGATATATTTGTCTTAGTTGCTCGATTTTGCATCTGATTAAACTTGTTTAAAATCCAGAAGCCATATCTATGGTCTGATTTTGATTATACATGGAATATATATTTATATCATCAATATCTCAGATAAATTTGATAAAGAATGAAGTCCATGCATTTAGGGAAGTCATCTTGTTGGCTGAGTTTAGTGCCACTCTGGAGTCCTTCTAATCTAATTTTAATTAAAATTCGAGTATATACATGTACTTATCATGGTCTTGGAAAGTCCATGCTATCAGGATCTTAGAAAGTCCATGTTATCAGGGTCTTGGAAAGTCTATGTTATAAGGATCTTCAAAAGTCCATGTTATCAGGATCTTGGAAACTCCATATTGATGAGATGATCTTGCATCTCACTGTCTGTGCTTCTTGCCAATCTTTAAGCCATATATATATATATATATATATATATATATATATATATATATATATATATATATATATATATATATATATATATATATATATATGTGATCAAACATGGAATATGGATATTGTATCATTTATCTGATGAATGAATGTGATACTGTGCATGATACAGACATATTAAGGAGGTGATCTTAAATCTGATTGGTGGACCTTATTTTAAATCTAAAGAGCATATTTATAATCAGAATTTGGTAAAACTTGTAATATAGGCTTATATGAATGTTTGTTCTCTTCTCAAAATTAAAAAAGAAATAATAATAATAATAATGATGACTTTGTATAGCGCCTAATCTTTAGAAGCTCTAAGCGCTTTACAACATCTTTAATGATATGACTACAAAAAACAAAACACCATGAAATTAGAAAACATACAAATGCTAAAAATATTTAAGGTAGGAAACATGAGGTCTTTAAGTTTGTTCTTGGAGTCAAGAAAGGTTTGTTTTAAGAGGACTCTTGAAGGGGATCAGTGTGTCTTTGTGTTAAATTTCAATGGCCAATTCATTCCACATTGCTGGGCCCTGGTATGCAAATGAACATTGTCAATATGACTTCATTTTCATACTGGGAATAATGAGTATACAATTGTCAGAAGAGGAGCGTAAGAATGTTGCTGGTGTGTACACATGGGTGAGGACAGAAAGGTATGTTGGACTGAAGTCTGTCAGTGAAACGTAGCACAGAGAACAAATTTTTTCATTAATTCTGGATCGAATTGATAGCAAGTTTAGGGTACAGAGCAGTGGTTTGTTGGACTCTAAGGATGAAGTTTTTTGAGTAGATATTGAGACAAGCCAGCCAGAATTGAGTTACAGTAGTCCAGTCTTGAAAGTACTAATGAACACAAAGTGTTTAGTGTCATCATCTGAAAGAGATTTGTGAATGGAGCTGATGTGTCTCAGCTCAAGATATGCAGCCTTGCAAATGTTCATGACATGTTGGTACAATGTGAGAGTATTGTTTAGAGTAACATCAGGGTTTCATACTGACTTTGAATATAATGATGGTGTTGCTGATATGTCTAACAGTTTGGAGGTAAAGGATGTGATGAGAAAGTCTTTGCGTTTTGATCAGAATGGCCTCAGTTTTATCATCATGCATTTGCAGCTTGTTACATGACATTCATAATTTAACATCAGAAATACACCTCTCTACTCCTTGGATGGTCACATCAACTTCATTTGGATGGCTAGATTTGTATATTTGGGTGTCATCAACATACAATTGGTGAGACAAGGGATGATGATCATGACACTTGAGAGCGGCTGAGTGTAAAGAATGAAGAGAACAGGCCCAAGAACATAGATCAACTAGGCTGGAGTGTATTCCATTCGCAGATACAATTTGTTTCCTGTTGAATAAGTAGGACTTGAACCACTGTAAATTTGTATTGTCAATGTGAAATACATGCTGGAGACGGTGAAGCAATTTATCAGGGTCTGTTGTGTCAAATGCTGCAGACAACTCGAGGATGGAAAGGACTGTAATCTTTCCGCTATCCAAAGCAGAGAGAATGTCATTAAATACTTTCAGAAGAGTAGTTTCAGTACTGTAGCAAGGGTGATATGTAGACTCTACATTGCTAAAAAGACTGTTTGAATTCGGATGATATACACAATCAGATGCTAGGTGAGTTAGAACAACTTTAATTTTCTAGGATTTTTTATATGAACAGGAGATTAGAACTAAGTGGTAGCTTTTTAAATCATTATGGTCGAGTGTTGGTTTCTTCAGCAGAGGCTTTTCAATGGCAGGTTTTAAAAATGATGGGAATTTTGTTAGTGAAGGCAATATTGGATCTAGTCACTCAAGCAGTAGTGATGATGGAATTGGATAAAGTTCACATGACTTTGGTGGCTTCTTCATTACGATGTTCATACTAAATCAATAGAGACAGATTCAAATGCTGCTAATGGTTGTCACTGCAATTCTGTATGGCATTTGTATCGTCGCAATGATTCAATTGAAATTGTGTTGCCATGCTTATCTC
Organism: Unio pictorum; assembly: GCA_030141615.1. Classification (NCBI taxonomy): domain Eukaryota; kingdom Metazoa; phylum Mollusca; class Bivalvia; order Unionida; family Unionidae; genus Unio; species Unio pictorum. The sequence continues at coordinate 11,506,353 of JARLTB010000147.1, read as the reverse complement.
TAATGGTTTGTGGCTTGTCTCGTAAGAAATTTGCAAACAGGTCTGGAAAATCTACTGGAGAGACGAAAAAGTAAATTAACTCAAGATATTGATTTTAGAGAATCATCAGTTTAGGGTTACAAAGTTTTTCTGCCTGAAAAAAAGGAAAACTATTTTTAAAAATAATTTGATATTACATGATATATAAATTTCATTTGACTAGTTAATAAATGTTTGAATGATAATACACCTTAGGAATTTAAAAAATTGCAGGCTAGCATAAACAATGTAAAATACTGTAATTATCAGAATATTTTTACACATTTATAGGCATTTGTTTACAAGTACTTAAGGTTTTTGTTCCTAATATTGAATTTGACCCAGTAAGAATATTTTACTTGAGAAGGTTCATAGACTTATTATGAAAACGCTTCCACATTTGATGTTCTTAAATATTTGAAATCAAGATTGATGAAGAGATTTCGACAGTGGGTAGTTTTGCCATGTTTAAGTGCTTGAAGGATTGGTAATATATGTTAGCATATGATTCCATACTTTATGGCGTTTGATATATTCATTGCCATTACTTAACATGTTATTTGGATTCTGAAACACTTCCAAATTTAATTACAATGAATAAAGAAACCGTTTGGCTCAAGCAACAATGTGATTTGAAATTTCAGTTTGTGTGGAAGACATGCGAGACTGTAGACAGCACATGGAAACTTTATCCATTTCTGCAGACTTATCTTTTAATGATCTAGTATGAGTTGTGTTATGGACACAAGACTTTGCACATTAATTATGTCTTTATCTTTAGGAGATTTTTGTCAAACTATGGTCAAATAGATTTTAGATTTTAGTTTTTCATTTAGTATGTTTCTTAAACTGCTTGATAGATTTTATCTTAGATCTGTCTCTTGTTTTTTAATGGCCTTATTGTCATGTGATTTTGGATATAAGGTGGCAATGTAATGGACTCCATCGGAATTTAATGTGCAAATGCAAGGGACTCTATCTGGATTTAATGTGGCAATGCAAGGGACTCTATCTGGATTTAATGTGGCAATGCAAGGGACTCTATCTGGATTTAATGTGGCAATGCAAGGGACTCTATCTGGATTTAATGTGACAATGCAAGGGACTCTATCTGAATTTAATGTGCAAATGCAAGGGACTCCATCAAAATTTAATTTGTAAATGCAAGGGAATCTATTTGGATTTAATGTGGCAATGCAATTACTCCATCTAAATTTAATGTGGAAATGCAAGGGACTCCATCTAAATTTAATGTGGAAATGCCTTGTATTCCATCTAAACTTAATGTGGAAATGCAAGGGACTCTAACTGGATTTAATGTGAAAATGCAAGGGACTCCATTTGAATTTAATGTGGCAATTAGAGGTACAAAATATTACCAGTTTACTGCTATATATTTTCCCATGGGACATCAATAGTTTTCATCAGTAAGGAATGTTCATAAATTTCCAAGGAATCTTTTTACAACTTAATTGAAAACTATGTGTTTTCTTTATTCATGACAAAATAAATCAACAAATTAGTTTTCTTTTTGCAAACTGGTTCTATATGTAAAATATTAATGGTGTATATTACAAATATAATATGATTACACACCCATTTCACCTGACATGGCTGATTTTGTGTTACACAAAGATGTTCAGTCTTGTTTGTTTATCATACACCTAAAACTGCCATATAGCATGCCGCTTTTTTTTTGTAAGATGAAATACTAGATAATAGTCATCTGATAAAATATCTGGAATGAGTTATTGCTATACATTTTAAATTATAAAAAATCACAGCAGACAATTGTAATTTTAAGAAATGCAGCCATATTTGGTGAAAATCGATGCTTTTGACACTTTTTGGATAATGGGAGAGTTCTGTAAATAGTGACAAGCAGTTTATATACATTTCATGCTAATATCTAGGCCAAGAAATTAGAGTTAGTTGAGGTGGACAACAGTATCTTGGACAGAATGCTAGACAATGAGTTCTCAGATGTGCATCAAAAAGAGAGAAAGAGTAAAGAGAGTTGTGTCATTCTAAGCATTATCAGAAATGCTCCATGTTTGGAGAAAACCTTGCTCTATATATAATTCCCAAGAGATATTCCACAGTGTTAATCAAATAAAATACCAAACTTAGCTAAAATTCATTTCAGCATCAGAGTTTAAAAAACATGGTCTACAGAGTTACATTTTTAAGGAGCAAGTTGAAGTGGAGGGACATGCAGTTTGTTTCTTAAAATTACAGAAGAATTGAATTTGTCCAGTAATTCTGAAGATGAAACGGACAAGCATTTGCAGCATAATGGTAGACATATCACAGAGAACAGCAATCATTTTGATTGTGATGCAAATTTAGAAGAATTTTATCATGTTAAAATGCTGTTGAGACTTTTTCATCACAGGGGCACATAGAGGTCACTGTATGTTTACAATTTTAATTCTTGCAAATGTTCAGGGAGTTAATAAACAGAAGGAAATATAATAATATTGCAATATTGTTTAAAATTTCAAAATTGCAATATTGTTTAAAATTTCAATTTTGCAATGTTGTTTAAAATTACAATATTGCAATGTTGTTTAAAAGTTCAATACTACAATATTGTTTAAAATTTCAAAATTGCAATATTGTTTAAAATTTCAATTTTGCAATATTGTTTAAAATTTCAATTTTGCAATGTTGTTTAAAAGTTCAATACTACAATATTGTTTAAAATTTCAATATTGCAATATTGTTTAAAATTTCAATATTTCAGTATTGTTTAAAATTTCAAGCTGACCTTTGTGGTACCCCGAGTGGCCGAGTGGTCTAAGGCGCTCTCAGTTACGGACCACTGCCATCTCACCTATGTCTGCATGTGTTCGAGTCTAAGATTCGGCTAATGTAGTTATATGAGAAAGCTTGCCAGTAGCTTCTCATGGGTCGGTGGTTCTTTCCGGGGGTTGTCCGGGTTTTTCCTCCACCATTAATACTGGCCGCCATGTATAGCCTATATTGTGCTCAAAAATGGCGTTAAACCACAAAAAAAACAAACAAGCTGACCTTTATTTGGGTGACCGACCCGAGTACTCTCATGTGAGATGAAGTAGAAAAATAACTTTGACATAATGCTTGAGAGGGGACTTGCTATTTCTCTTAAGGCCAGGGAGTGTAATCATAGAACACTGTTTTGTCATGTTAATCTTTGTACTGATTTGGTTTCATAATCCTCCAGGGAGATTGAATAAATATACTCTTGTTGCTTTTAGAGCCTTTTATTAATTATGGGTAATTTCAGACTTGGGAGGGTACCTTCTGGACAACAAAGGCTGTTTTCATATTTGGGAGGGTATCCACTGGACAACAAAGGCTGTATTTCAGACTTGGGAGGGTATATCCTGGACAAAAAAAATGTTTTTCAGCCTGAAAGGTTCCATTTGGACAACGTAAGCTGTTTTACAGACTTGGGGGTAACTCCTTGACAACAAAAGCTGTTTTTCAGAATTGAGATGATACCTCCTTGACAACAAAATCTGTTTAATACTACCTTGACAAAGCAATACTTTATAAATATTTTAATAAAATTAGAAAAAGTGGCCAAAATTAACTCTACATTTTCTCATATGTACAAAAAGCATAAATAAAAACAAATCAAACTATGCCAGGGTCATTTTTAGATGTATGAGCAGATATAACGTAGAAAATGTAACAAATTCCAACTGTATTGTGTAATGTCAGCCATTGTGTATTGAGAATCAAAGAGTGAGGTAACATTTAAAACACAAAACTTTGTAAGAATTTGAAAAGAATGTTATGTTAAGATTTTTTAAAATTTATTTCAGAGGCGACACCATCGGAAAGAGGAAGAGGAAAAGAAGATTGAGTTTATTATGGAAGAAAGGAAGAAAACGATTGAAAGATTAAAAAATCATAAAGTTGTGAGTTCTAACTCTCAAGACACCATTTTAATACAATTTTATCACCCTTTGGAAATGCTTTAAAATGAAGGTGATATAAAGAATAATTTTTGCTTTCATTCAAAGAAACATGCCTTGGTTGTACATTTACAGATCCAGAATTCATACAGATCCAGAATTCATACAGATATGTTGCTCTGTGCACTGCTTACTCTGAAAGTGAATATTCTTGTAATAATAGACTAACTGCTTATCAGTGTTCATAGAAGATGTATTCAAATGAAATTAAGAAAAGGAGTCAAATAACTTGTATGTCTAGTAAGCCTTAATTAGCACTGTACTGAAATTATTTTGAAAAATAACTCAGTTGTGTAGTGATATAGGCCGCTGCAGGTACAGTTGGATGCCTCAGACATCACACACCTGCCAGGTAAACATTTTAGATGCCTTAACCCTCCACCATTTCCGATAAACCTTATTTAGAGAGGGAAAAAGCAATTTTTTACAGTACATTATGTTTCTCCAATAATAATTCCCTGATCACATTAGAAATATATGTTGTTGTTCCAGTATATTTCATATAGACAAAGGGTAATAACTGTTGCCCATTACCTCCCTTTACTATGGATGCTTAAAGGGCAGAGTGGCTGGGAAGGTTTTCAATTAATTTGATCAAGTAAGCATTCTCAGAACATAAATTACTTTAAACTTTTCTTTCTCCCTCAAATACATTCCCTGATCACATGAGCATTAGGCATTCCTTCAATTCCTCCATAGGGGCCCCGAGTGGTCTAAAGCGCTGTCCGTTACGGACCACTGCCTTCTCACCTCTGTCTGCGTGTGTTCGAGTCTAAGATTCGGCAAATGTAGTTATGTGAGAAAGCTTGCCAGTAGCTTCTCGTGGGTTGGTGGTTCTTTCCGGGCTTTGTCCGGTTTCTTCCTCCACCATTAATACTGGCCGCCATGTATAGCCTATATTGTGCTGAAAAATGGCGTTAAACCATTAAAAAAAAAAAAAAAAATTCCTCCATATAACTGATGGAAGCAACAAAGTCTACATCTAGAAATTAATGCTTGATTCGACTTTGAATGGTAACAAATCATTCATGACTAAGGAATGAATGATGGAAAGTTTATGCTAACTGAATTCAGGTTTACTTTGATAATGTATTTTAAAGACAGAAATATTATGTATTTTATGCCCCACAGAAACAGTTGTGTGAGCATATATGGTACTACCCTTTTCATCCATCTATCCCATGTTGACTTAAGTGTTTGGTTTTTGATCATTTGAGGCACTATCATATCACAGGATAGTGCACATTTCTAGTTTTATTTGACATTTGTGTGTGTGTGTGTGTGTGTGTGTGTGTATGTGTACATGTCTGAGAATGGTGTTGATGTATATGAAATGTTATGTCTAAAACATTGTTTGGAGGTGTATTTTATTCTTCATAGAAAACAGGTTGTTTTTATTCCAGTCATTTTTTAAATTAATTTTGTCATTTTCTGCAAGTTTATATGGCTGTTTAACTTATTCTTAGTTGTACAGAATTGCTTACTGTAGTATCTGTCAGCATTGTTATGTGAGAAAGTGTGCCAGAAGCTTCTTGTCGGCCAGTGGTTCTTCACAGGGTTTTCCCTGCTTCTTCCTACACCTTTTATACCGGTTGCCATGTATAGCCTATCATGTGCTGAAAAATGGCATTAAACTCCATAATAACAACATAACTTACTTTAGTCATGTGCACTGACCCAATTTAGGACCCACAAATCCCACTTTTTGAGACTCAACACACACACACAGACACGAACACAGAGTGTTTGGTTTGACATTAAGTTTTCCCCAAACACAATGTCTTGACATCAGATATGATTTCATGAGGTGTATTATGAAACAAAAAGTTTATATATATACCTGCATTATTAGGATCCAAATGCAAACTGTACAGAACCAGATCTGTCATCACATGGTACACTGGCAAATCAGGGTCAGTTATTTTATCAAGATGAATCAGTAGAACAAACAAGACATTGATCTATTGACACATTAGTAAAAGTCAAATTCATTAATTTTGTAAATTTTCCATCCTCTGTCCATATACAAGTCGATTCAGAGTGTAAGATGAGGCCAGGTCAATACATATTTTACACTATTAACTTCTGGTTTCATGAATATTAATGATATCACTGTATGATATTACATATTAACAGCAATCATGAAATTGCATCACCGATGCTAACATGTTTGTGATTTTACTCCTGTACAAGGCACTGCTATATTCTGTTATCAAATTGACACAGCTGAATAAACAGTCCTTGCTTGTTTTAATTATGATATCCATTCAACAAGAGCTACATAGCTAGCTGTGCATGCTATATACATGTTAATTAAAGGTCTAGAGCTTAACCTGATTATTCCAGTTGAAACCAGTCTAGAGTTCAAGAATCAACAGATGAGATAAACTCAGTGAGGCTAACAATAAAGAAATGAGGCTATCCATAGGGAAATCAAAAATGTGAAGAAAATTAAGAGACAGAAAAGGGAATAGTTACAAACGAAAAATAAATAAATAATAATAACTTTTTATTATACTTTACCATATCTGTGTAATGCAGTATCAACAGTATGAACAGTTTTATAATACATATTATTTACATGTCAATTATAATTAAAACACATCAATGCTGTAATAAATTTTATTACCTGTAGAACTGTTCCGCATTCTAGTTAAGAAAATAATGATTAAGAGTTCACTTAATTATCTCCAATATCTGAAAATCCCGCGAAGTCTTTTTCTTCCATATCAGAATGAAAAATGGCTATCTCAGGGCTCAGATCATTGGAAATGTTCTCATTATCATCTGTCTCCATTTCATTCCACAACACATGGCATGTTTTGTCAAGACATATTCTTCTAATTGATCCTCATTATTAATCCATCTTGCTTTCCAGCCACGATTTGCTTTTTGTTTTCTTCGTATAACATAATGCAGCCTTAGCTTTATGTCAATCCTGGACACATTTTTACCAACACCATATTTCCTATGAGCAGCCATATTCCCGCCTTTCTCTTCTGCAAACTTTACAACTTCCAGTGTAAAGGTCACTGTGTAAGACTTGCATTCTTTGATGGAAGGCATTGTGAGATAAGTTGTATGATTTGTAACGGGGATATTTATATGAATGATTGACTGAATAGATTGATCAAAACATACTCAGCCTATTAAAATGTGCCAGTACTTGCCCATGGTTAAATTCATAATTAACATCCAGAGAAGGGAGTGGGCATCATTTCCTATGGTTCTTAATCAACTTGATATTAAAAACTGGTAGCATAATTGATGCGGATTAATGATAAAGAACAATGGGGTACCAACAGTATGGTAACTAGTGTTGGTAGCCAAAGCCAAAATCGGGGTTTAAACAATCGTGGCAGTTGGCTTTGATTGTTCTTGGAAACCAAATACCAATTTATCCACTACCAGTATAATCAAAGAGATGCACCGAAACGGTATCTGGTTAAGAATGAAATTAGGTGATGTGTTGACATTACAATTCGCTTCAAACTGAAATGCAAAACTGAATATGGATGATTGATGATCAATGAGTGTAGTAAGTTTTATATATAATATTTTAGTTTAGTTAAACCATATTTATCTGAGAAACTTTGTCAACTAGTTGTAAACATATGATTTGGGGGATTCAATAGAAAGCATAATTTACGGTATTTTATAAGTATTCATAGAACGCTAGAGTTAATATGGATTACATCCCCTTTTAGGACCAATTAGATCAATGAAAAAGCTATGCCAGTAATCGTGTGTGTCCAACAGTATATTGGAAAATCAAATATTAATGTACCAGTTGATAAAATGTGATCAAGAAGGATGAGGTTTGGTTAAAAAGGATGAATAAAACAAAATTATTTCATATCTTTTATAAGGAGAAACCAAATTAGTATAGTACACTAAAGAGTATAGACTGTGTGTTATACAGCCCAGTGAATTTTTCACTAGTATTTGTTGTTTTATTTCATGTTTAAGAAATTTAAAAAAATACATGCAGAATGCAAACTAAATAATGACAAAACATATAAATATAAATGCAGTCATATTAGTTTATAATATTGTCAGTAATTTAAAAAGAGTTTGTACTTCAATGTGACCTGTTTTCTGTTATGCCGAGTATAGAGCAATTTTAATAGTATACCGGGTATCGTAATCCATATACAAGTCAATGCAATTTCAATGACATAATCCATTCAGAGTATAAGACGAAGACCTGACTTTCAAGAAAAAAGTATTGACTTGTAGGCTGGAAAATATGGTAGTCAAACATTTCTAATTATGAAGCTAACATAGGAACCACTGGTTTAATTTTCAACTTACACAAAGCGTAAGTTATGTTTCCAAGTGATAGTTCCAGCGGTTACAGGATCATCTTCTTTTATACAGATCAGAAATTGTGGCAAACAGTAGTCCTCATTGGTAAAAATAAGGCACTGTTGAATTAAAAGCAAACATGACTCATTGTTTCGTGCATTTTATGAAAATATTTCACTTCAGCAACTCTTTTAGCTATTTGGTAAGTAGTACTGTAGAGAACATAAGCTGAGCTTATGACAAGATGAACTTTTTGGAGATCCTTTTATGTTTTCATATCATTTATGTATTTCACAACGGCATTATGACAGTCCCAAACACACAGTTGATTTTTCAGGATTTTCACAAGTTTGAACTAAATTATTTCGATAAGCACTATTTTTGAACTTTATTTACATTAATTTTGCTGTATTTTATGTGGCTAAAATAATAGAAGTGAATTTTTTTTATGGACTTTCTGTTAATGATAAACTTCCAGTTAATGTTACACCTATTTCTGACTATGCAAGCATGTTCTATGTGATTTTGTTTTATCAGGAAGAACAGGCCACACACACGCCACTGAATATAAATGCCTTCAACCCCATAACATCCCTTCATTTTTTAGCATGAACTTAGATGAACTTTGCCATATTTTCTCTTGAACTTACAAATATTTATTGTTCTTTAATTAATTTGCCAATATTTATTGCTCTTTAATTTAGATGAAGCTTGATAGTGGATATTGTGTGCAAGCCAAGCAATTAAAATGTACATATCAGTCCTATTATTGGACATTAGTGAAGTAAGTCTGATTGTTCTCAGATTGTATATTGGTCCTGTTGTCTGTAATTTGCAGAAATACCCAGCTCCAGCAACTATTAAACCACCACGATACCAGCCACCCAATGTACGAGGAAAGATTGGTTCAAATTCAGGTACACCAACATCATCTAAAGTAGATATAAGACCAGGAACTGTGCAAATGAAGGACACCAAAGTCAAAAAGAGGATAGTCTCAAACGCACAATCTGTTGACTCAAGAACGAAAGTGGTCAGCTCTAAATTGCCCAAGCCAACTCCTCGCAAATTTAAAAATGGAACAAGTTCAACAGATGATATACCAGTGACCATATTCATCAGTGGAAAGCCAGTTGATGAGGATGTTCCAGATTCTATGATCCTTTTAGCTGATGCCACTTCCCATCCTCCTCCTCCTCTTATGCCACCACCACCACCTCCTCCACCACCACCTCCACCCCCACCACCACCACCTCCACCACCCCCTCCGCCACCACTACCGCTTTCTCCATCTTCTCCTTCATCCTCACCAAATATTATGGAGAACATTGTAGAGAGAAAGAAGAATAAAAGTACAGAGGTTGGGACTAACGAGGGAATCAATCTAGCAGATATTCAAAGTGGACTACATAGACTGAAGCCTATAACAGAAAATGAGAGAAATCACAAACCACCAAGTAAGTAATGAACCTAAACTTGCATGTACAACTTGTAATAACAGGCTATATGTTTTATCTAGACTTCCATGTAATATCAAGGTTTCCCTTTTTTTAATATGCTACTTACCTTTCCATCATTGATATTTTTCATGTCCGATTGAATACCTAACCAAATTAGACAGGGTTGGCTTCCTTTGTGCATCTGTTGGTGAGGCACTTAGATCCAGTTTCCTTGGCATATTAAAGCCAATGATGTGGTCAAGTTCATTTAAAACCAGCAAAAATCAAGAAATCAAAAATGAAAGGTTAAAAATGATGTGCACTTTTGACTGTATAGTTTTTAATTACATCAAGATTCTGGTGCACCTTGACCATCATTTTTGTTACATCAAGGTGCTGACGCTTTTTGACTTTGTACCTTTTGTTACATCAAGGTGCTGACGCTTTTTGACTTTGTACCTTTTGTTACATCAAGGTGCTGACGCTTTTTGACTTTGTACCTTTTGTTACATCAAGGTGCTGACGCTTTTTGACTTTGTACCTTTTGTTACATCAAGATGCTGGTGCTCCTTGACAGTGTACTTTTTATTACATCCAAATGCTGGTACACCATGACAATGTCATTTTTGTTACTTTGAGATGCTGATGCACCATGATTATGCAAATTTATTTTTTCTTAGGATGCTGGCGATTGGTTTGTAAAATTTTACTTATTTAGAATTCTTGAATCCACCAAATAATTAAAAACTCTGAAATAAAATCTCATGGTCAGTTTGATTTGATTGCATTAAAAAAATAATCTGTCAGAAAAACAAGTTAAAAAGTATGTATTGATAGTTAGAATTATTAGTCCAAAATTAGTACCTAATAAATTACATTTTAATTTTATTTTTTTTGTTTGCATTTTTTTTTACGTATCAGAAGCGGCCTGCTGTCATTAACTCCATTTATAAATTTATGCTAGAAACAATAATGGATTGATACATTTTTTGTGGATATCTTAACTACTAAATTTTTCTTGCATTCAGCTACAAATCCAATGGAAGAAATTTTTGGCCTAATCAAAAAAGGTGTCAAGTTGCGGAATGTGAAGGAGTCTGACAATCCGGATAAAGACAAGCAAATAATAGAACGCACTCTACAGGCACCCAGTAATGGGCACATGCAAATGCTTGTGGAGAGTTTGACCAGGATTCATCATTACACACGGGAAAGTTCACCAGAATCAGATGACAGCGATGATGGGGAGTTTGATGATTAATAGATATGCATCTACTGTTACAGATCAATCTTACAGACATGAATTATTTGAACTTGGACTTTTCAAGCTTAGATAATTGAAACTGGCATTTTATCTATCACCTGTAACAAATATTTCCACCTGTCACAAATCTTTCTTAAAATATCAGAATTACAATGTTTTTAAAACAAACAATGAAACTGTTTCTAGGCCAAAAGCAGAATTATTGTTTTTCAGTATATAATCTGTTTTATTTGATATTTGTGAATTTTGTGGCTGTAAAAGTAAATTCTATGGGAAGCCAATTTGCTATATTCAGTAATATTAAATGAAAATGATGTCTTTATTCAGCTGGTATGATTAAGAAATGTGTAAAATCGAATGTAGAAGAAAGAGCCATCAGTTGTTCATATCACTTTAGTAAATGTGCACTTCTCAGATACAGATAAAATGCTTACACTCAAAATGTATAAAGAAAATATTTTTTTAAGTCTTAAGTTTAAAAATCAAATTATAGATTGCACATTGTAACCTGAACCATAGCAAGAGCATTGACAGCAGTGTTTTAAAAACAAAATGATGTAAATGAAAATCTGCCTTTCTTGCTGAATATATTCAAAAATCTTAGCACTAACGTTAGCAGGGTTAGGTTATTCAATATCACTGGCTGTGTTATCTCTCTTGACTTCAAATAAGTTCAGTTATGTATTATATTTCTAAACAAGCCAGCAGCCATTAATAACCATAAATGTATTGATAAAACAGTCAGTTAAATACAATTAAGGGTGTATTTTGTGCAGTATGTAATGACTGGATCAAACAATTTCATAAGAAGAAATGTACAAAAAATATATCTCAACACATAACCTGTATGCAAACAGAAAGTAACAACCTGTATGTAAACAGAAAGTAACAACCTGTATGCAAACAGAAAGTAACAACCTGTATGCAAACAGAAAGTATCATTAAAAGATTTATAAGTACTGCCAGATGTGAATTTTCTTCTAATCCTTTTACATGCAATTAAATAATTATAAATCTCACTAGATGCAGGAACATAGACATATGTATTATGGCAACAACTGTTTTACCAGCTTAATTTATGATGTTGGATGAAATGAGGATGGGAAGGGGAAGAGAGAAAGAATATTAAAGAAAAAGCAATTCCCTTTTAAAAGGTAGCAGAGGTATAGAAATTAAAACTGAAACTAGTCTACATTGTAGCTTTTCATTACTAATTGACGAAGAAGAAATACAAACAACAAATAGGAACACATTAGGAAACATTCAATTAGTGGGTACACAAACATCTGGCAAAGCTTGACCCCTCCCCCTCGTACACAGGCATACATTTTTACACACACCCCTCCTTCATGAATACGCTTCATGCACCCAACCCCAGAAATTTATTGAAACACCTATATTTAATTCATGCAGAAATGTTCATGGTTAATAATATTAACGTGTTTAATAAAACAGTCAACCGATGTTGACAAAGAAATAAGCTGCGTAACTATACAAAGTTTTTCTAGTGTCCACTAAAGTTCAAAAACTGACTGAACCTACATAGACAAATTATTATTGAGGTTTCACCCCACCCCATTTCCTAAGCATGCATACATTATCAGTAGATCCCCTGCCCCCATATGCAAGCACATGCATTTGGGTTACCCCCCCCCCATTTGAATGTACTAGATGTACGGCCCCTTACTGTACATCAGTCAAAAGGTATAATTTGGCATCTCTTTTGAGCTTGCTTCTTGTGCAGTAATCCTTTATTGTATTTGTTGAAATTGGGAAATTTGGTGTGAACTCGGGATGTGCATTGGATATTTCAGCTTGCAAGGGATGAAATGGTGAGTTGTCATGGCAACTTAATCCAAACTAGATTGTATAAAAGTCATGACAAAATTACATATATTTAGTAGTAATTTATATTAAGATTACCATATTCTTGCCAAATCAGTCAGGGTGTGAATTTTTCCATTTATGATTGAGAACAGTGAGATTTTCTAATTTTTATACATGGATTGCAATGTTCAGCAAATCAAGGCACAACATGTGTTTTATTTTCAGTGAAATGTTCAGATTGGATGCTTAAATCCAGTAAAGTTTTGGTTGTATATTCTGTGTTTATGTGCTTTTTGAATCTATTTGCATGGTCTTAACATTTCAAAGAAAAGAAAATATTTTGATCTAACATTTATTTTGTTGAAATTTATATAAAATAACACGGTTACTATCATGGTAACAAAAATTAAGTGATAATATTAAGATACCATATCTCCCAAATATGAATACTTGAATGCCTGTGTTCAAAAGACGTTTGAAAGAAGGCTAAAGAATGACGATCAATTCATAGACAATAAAAGTAGTATTATATATATCCGATACATATTTATTGACATACATGCATAATTATGCACATACTTAGCATCTGCATTATTTTGATAATGCCTGCCTGCATGCACACACATCACACATATATTTATACATGCATGCATGCACACACACACACACACACACACACACACACACACACACACACACACACACACACACACACACACACACACACATACATACATACATACATACATACATACATACACACACACAAATGATGCTAGAAAGGTCATGGGGGAGTATAAACAAATATGGTAGGAGCATCCTTTCATTTATATCTTATTTGACTACTGAGTGCCAGATGTCAAATAGTAAGAATTATTTTTAAAAAAATATGAACTGTTGTTTCTAAACTTAATTTTAGAAAATGTCTTCTTAAACCATGAAATAGTCCCAAGATCAATGTCTGAATCACTTACTCAGAAGTAATCAAAGGAACAAAGACATTACATTCAACTTTCATTTCACATTGTCATTTTGTGGATTATGAAGAAAATTAACATTATTCTGGCATTGGGGCACTTTTTTGTGAGGAAGGTATCATTCAGCTTTTTATTATGAGAATATAATTATTACTGAAGCATGGAAAAAACATTTAATAAATTTCAGTCAAGACAAACATCGACAGGAAGGCTGACATGATTGGAGGTGGTCAGTGGTACTGGATATGTCTCTGAAATTATGACAGTCGAAAAATATGTCAACGTATTTTGACTAATAAAGAGGCCATTAAAAATGCATTCAATCTGTCATTTGTGTCCCTGTTTCTATTAACTTATCACATTGTTTTAAAATATGATGAAAGCACATCATTGGATATCTTTAGACAAGTATTTAATACAATCAGAAATATAGTACTAAAATTAATTTCAGAGTTATCAGACTTCCATAGGTAAAATTATTTTGAATTTCTATGAAAAATCTTGAATAAATAGGATGATGTAATGATCCATATATTTTGAAATAATCCTCAGCAACAACTTTATGAAATGATAATGACTAGATAAATTGTTTTATTTGCTGTCAACTATTAGTATTGAATATTGAGGACTTCATTTGTATATTATTCCATGCTAATTAGTATTGAATATTGGGGACTTTTTCATTTGTATATTATTCCATGCTAATTAGTATTGAATATTGGGAACTTCATTTGTATATTATTCCATGCTAATTAGTATTTAATATTGAGGACTTCATTTGTATATTATTCCATGCTAATTAGTATTGAATATTGAGGACTTCATTTATAAAGTATTCCATGCTAATTAGTATTGAATATTGGGGACTTCATTTGTATATTATTCCATGCTAATTTGTATTGAATATTGAGGACTTCATTTGTTTATTATTCCATGCTAATTAGTATTGCAATTAATTAATACATATTTTATAAATATGACCCTTATCATCCGTATAACTTTTGAATATTAATATAACAATATAGGTGATATTTTGTGCACATGTCTCCATGTAATTATGGAGAAATATTTCTGGTTATTTGACACGAGGCTGTGCTACTGCATTAAGTCACAGATATCTACCTTGCATGTATCAAGTTATTATGCAAGGATGGCAACGTGGGCAGAGTATAAAGCATGTACCTTCATCAATCACTGCTATCTCACCTCAGTCCATCATGGATGGGTTCAGATTAATGTGGGTAGGAAAGAAAAAAGCTTGACAGTAACTTCACATTGGTATGTGGTTCTTATCATGGTTTTCCAAGTTATTTTTTTTTTACCAGTTAAACTGGCCACTATTTATAGCCTATCAAGTGCTGAAATAACACCATTAAACCCAAAACCACAAGAATAACAACTATGCAAGTATTTTGGATTATGCCACAGTGGAACATGTGAGACACAACATTCTATGTATTTCTTCTTTAATAATCTCCAGCACTTGCGCTTTTATTAATTCTAGCATTTGCTTTGACCATGAACTTTAAGTAATTTCTGGGAACTTCTATATCCTTAATTTTTGGCTTGTTAGATTTCTGAATATTATTGGCCTTGATTTAAGAAAAAATAACATCACTGAAGGAATACAGATGATTGGTTTGGTAAATTTTAATTGTATAATAATGTATGGTAAATTTGAGTTTCAATAATATTTGATAAATTTTGAGTTGTATAATGTTTTTTTTCTTCAGATATTAGGTTGTGATTGCTCTATTTTCTCTTTGAATGGAATGTTTCTTGATTAATATAAATGTGTAATCAGTGATTATTCTGTGATATTTATAGGTAAAAATGAAATTATATATAAAATTAATGTCTTTTAGTTCTTATTTCTTTAAAATTAATTGATACTTATGTCAACTAATTTCTCCCTCTGTCTTATGTGAGTATCTTTGTGTGTGTGTATATATATATATATATATATATATATATATATATATATATATATATGAATGGATTCTAGCATCTATCTCTTAACAGCTTGAAGTAGCTATTCTGTTTTTGTGCTATTTTTCATGATATACATGTTTGTTGTCTATCTTCATCTACATTATTTTGTTTCTTCTTGTGCTGGCTGTTCAGTTCATATGTGTTTGTATGTGTTACATCATCTCCTTGTTTTAGAAGTGAGAGGAATTATAAGTTTTCTCAGTTGCCTTGCTGAACTTCTACTTGATCCACTTCCAACATCATTGCAGCTCGAGTGCTTAGATGCAATATTGCCTTCACTAATTGATGTATTAATACCTTTCTCATATCCAGGGAATTCCCTTCATTTTTCAAAACTGCCATTGTAAAGCCTCTCCTGAAAAAACCAACACTCGTCCATAACGATTTAAAGAACTACCGCCTAGTTTGTTTCTAATCTCCCATTGATATAAAAAATTGTAAAAAAGTTGCTCTAACCCAACTTGTATCTTATCTGAATTCAAACAGTCTTTATAGCAATGTACAGTCTGGATATCGCCCTTGCCACAGTACTGAAACTACTCTTCTGAAAGTATTTAATGACATTCTCTCTGCTTTGGATAGCGGAAAGATTAGTCCTCAACCTCCTTGATATTGTCAGCAGCATTTGACACGATAGACCATGATATAATATTACTTTACCATCTCCAGCATGTATTTGATATTCAGAATATAGCCTTACTGTGGTTCAAGTCCTATTTAGTCAACAGGACACAATTTGTATCTGCAAATGGAATACATTCCAGCCCAGTTGATTTTTGTGGTGTTTTACAGGGTGCCGTTCTTGGACCTTTTAATTTCATTCTGTACACTTAGCCACCATCAATGATGCTACCATTCAAGGAGTAGGGAGGTACATTTCTGACGTTAAATCATGGATGACATGTAACAAGCTGCAGATGAATGATAACACTGAGGCCAATCTGATCACAACACAGACTTTTTCATTCACATCCTTTACCTCAAACAATAAATATCAGCAACACCATCATTAAATTCAGTCATTACAAAACGTAGGTGTTACTCTCGACAGTACTCTCAAATTGTACCAACAAGTCATGAGCATATGCAAAGCTGCATATCTTGAGCTGAGACAAATCAGTTCCAATCGCAAAATCTTTCAGTTGATGGCACTAAAACACGTGTGTTCATTAGTACTTTCAACACTGGACTACTGTAACTCAATTATGTCTGGTTCGTCTCAATATCTACTCCATAAACTTCAAAAAGTTCAAAACACAGCCCATGTCTGGAATAGAAGAAGCATCAGCATCCCGACCAAACTAAAGGAATACAGGGCAGTTGTGCTCCTTACACTACATTATACGTATATGAAACGTGGACGGTGTACTAACGCCACGCTAGGAAGCTGAACCACTTTCACAGCACATGTCTCAGGAAAATTCTCAGCACAAAGTGGCAGGACAAGGTTCCAGACACTGAGGTACTCACCCAACCATGTCTCCACAGCATCCACACCGTCCTGATGCAGTGACAGCTACCCTGGGTTGGACATGTTGTGCGCATGCCAGACCACCGGCTGTCTAAGAGACTTTTCTATGGCGAGTTAAAGCAAGATAGCGATCCCACGGAGGTCAGAAGAAACGTTTCAAAGACAATATGAAAGCTGTATTGAAAGCATCCAAGATAAACACTGATTCCTGGAAGCAAACAACAATCGATCGAGTCGCATGGAGCTGAAGAGGCAATCCAGAAAAAAACATCCCATCAACCCTTCTAAAGATGTCCCACTCATCCCCTGTCCTTATATCAAAGCTAACATTCCATGCAAGGGTTAGCCTCATCAGCCACCTACGCACGCACAGAACAGAACCAGCCCCTACAAGCCTCTGATTAGAGAGGTCCTCATCGAATCGACAGACGAACAACATTATTCCTACTATGAAAACAAAGTCATATGGACAACGTTCTTTTGCATACCACTGCTCAGCAACGTGGAATGAATTGCCCATTGACATAAGACAAAGACACAGTGATCCATTTT
This sequence comes from Unio pictorum, assembly GCA_030141615.1. NCBI lineage: Eukaryota > Metazoa > Mollusca > Bivalvia > Unionida > Unionidae > Unio > Unio pictorum. The sequence goes on along the minus strand of JARLTB010000147.1, from coordinate 11,488,540 downwards.
AAGAGTTGTCTTAAAACTCGCCTTTTTCGACTGCAAGAACAAACTCAAAAGACTTAATAATGTTCCCTACCTTAAATATTTTCTATTTTCAGCATTTTTTACGTTTCTCGTAGATCGGTGGTTATTTCCGGGAAATTTCGCGTGTTCTTCCTCCACCCTTAATACTGGCCATCATGTATAGCTTATAGTGTGCTGAAAATGGCGTTAATCCCAACAACAACAACGGAAAATTAACTGAATGAAATCTGTTCTGAAGAGGAAATATACATGCATAATACATATATACATTAACACACACACACACACACACACACACACACACATATATATATATATATATATATATATATATATATATATGCTGGTGGCTTGTCAAGTTGAATAATTTGTCTGAAAGTATGTTTGACCTTTTGACTTTAAACCACACGCATTATTGTGTAATGATACGTAATCATTCCCGATTTCATCATCTTCAAAAATCATGCATCGATTCTCGAGTATGTCTGGAAATTCATACCTTCACGTGTAATGGGTATTTTGAATTAGTATAAATCATTGACTGGAAATTCATACCTTCACGTGTAATGGTAATTTTGAATTAGTATAAATCATTGACTGGAAATTCAAACCTTCACGTGTAATGGGAATTTTGAATTAGTATAAATCATTGACTGGAAATTCATACCTTCACGTGTAATGGGAATTTTGAATTAGTATAAATCATTGACTGGAAATTCATACCTTCACGTGTAATGGGTATTTTGAATTAGTATAAATCATTGACTGGAAATTCATACCTTCACGTGTAATGGGAATTTTGAATTAGTATAAATCATTGACTGGAAATTCACACCTTCACGTGTAATGGGAATTTTGAATTAGTATAAATCATTGATGTTTCAGACTTTGTTTTCAGCTAAATGACATTGACCCTAATGTCAAATTCAGTATTGTAATTCTGCTGTTCTAATGCTAAATGCATTATTATTGTCACGTGCTACGTACGGCACTTAAAATATAATATATGCAAATTTAATTGCCATTATTGTCGAAAAGATTCATCTGATTTTGAATGCCATTTTAGGTTATCTTCCATTTTTTACTTATCTAGAAAAAATGTATGCATGTTAGGAGCAATCACTGGTCTTATCATCCAAATTTAACTTTCAAGAAAGTACTAATAATCCAGTCAAACGTTAACTATACTTGAATTGCTCAGCAATGTTCTTGTTTGATTTCTTTCCACTTCGTTGAAATGGCTAATTGGTATATAGGTTTTTATTCTAAATATTATTACGGCATTGTCGTTCATTTTGTTTATGTACTTAACCGTATTGTCTAAATGAGTTTATCATGAAATATCTTAAAAACAGTTTTATATCAATACTATTATTCCAGTATGTTACCAAATAATTTATTAATCCTTGTATCTGAAGAACCAGTCAATTATGGATCATTTAAACTGAGGTAAAATTTAGACAAAAATCATATGTTAATTTGTACCAGGTGTTTTCTTCATATAACTAGATGCATGTAAAGAACTTATACGTAAAGTTTGGTCATATACTCATGGTCGTCGGTGTTTATCACAGGTCCAAAATCCAGGATCATTAATCAAATCATTATGTATTCAACTTTATTATCATGTTATGGTCACTTATTAGAACAAGTCATGTCGAATAGCAAGCAATAATGACCATACCAAAAGTATAGTCATTGCATGCAAAACAAGATCTTACTAAAGCAGACACACAAGCCCTGTTCGCAACGTTTGTATTATATTTATACTCGAGATGATTGGTTGAACGCAGTTTCAAAATCAAATAAACAATGACATGGAATCATATTTTAAATGAACAAAAACAGACATTGTCTGAAGAGATAGATATATGTTCCAAGAAATCATGACTTATGTAAAGTTTGATGAAATAAAGTGCACTTTCCAAACGAAAAGTATACGGTGATATTTGTGAGCTTGAAACATTTACCACGATATTCAGATTTCACCATAGAAGAGGAGCACAATCTTTATGAGATATCATTACAATGAGACGAGACAAACAGTAGTAAAGATAATCAAAAAGTCATTGCGTATTCGTTATATTGACCTATAATAGTCATCTTATTGTCTGAATATCATTAGTGAATTTAGGCCGTGAAGTCCACATTATCGACAATGGAGCGAAATGAATATACGTGTGTGTGCGTGCTTGTGCGTGTGTGTATGATTAGGTCCATGCATGCGGCAGCTAATTTAATTTTTTTATAGTATATTTTGCTATACTATATGCTCTTGTCCCTATAATAAAAAGTCTTAATTATGTACCTACCCTTGAATTAATGAGAAAACTTCTCTCACCTAACAGAATAGAACGAAATGGCAAACAAAATCATTATTTGGTTTGACAAGTAACATTCCACGGTACTTTTGTTTTAATAGAGGAGAAACGTTTTATAATTTGTTTCCCACACGGAATTCTGCAGGCTACATCTGCCTGAGACTAATGGGATTCAGGTAAGATAAAAATTAGCATATCCTCTTTCAGATTATCTAAACTAATTAGACATGGGAGATAGTGTTGTCCTATAGTCTAGTATAAGGGCAAATTATTTTATTCATTATATATTTCATAATGCGAGATTGAAATGAATACGTGGAAGATAATAATTTGTTTGTCCGCCACAATATTCTTTAAACGTTTTCGAAATAAACCTGCCAATGTACATGTGATTCAATCTTTTATTTTCCATATTTAGGTCTATTTCAAAATTGTGTACATAGGTACCTTCTCTCTTACTCAATTAGGCTGAATAAATCTTAGAATTATAAAGCAGTGACATTCATATACATAATCATTGAGATGCCATACAATAAAAACAGAATTCCAGATGAAACGTAGGCTTCATGTATTAAATGTTTCAAAAATATTTTGGACAATAATCTTGGAATTTAACAGTGATTGAACTTGCATAAAACCTATATGTAAGCTAATTAGTGTCACCTAAACAGTATATCTTACAACAACTATAGGATTGTAACGATACAAAAGTTCTTGATTAAATCTCATAACACAATTATTTTCAGCAGCGATTGTTAGTCTCATCACCATTATAATCACTATTTAAAGCCGTGGAGATTCTGGGATATGAGAGTGCGACTTGGAATCCGATATTAAGTGCCAATTGATATCTGAGTGCACATTTTGAGCCAGAATTAGACTGCATGCTTTGCTAATGCCACATAATTAAACACAAAATAAAGAATAAAAAAAGAAACAATAAACGTCCTTTAATGGAAAAGTTAAAACCATTAAAAAAATTTGTCCAAAGATGTTACGATCTGAAATCTGTCGAGTTCGACCGCTATTGTAATAATTCAGTATACCACACCAAACTATGTTCAAATTTTCAATCGGCACAAAACAATAGGAGAGGAAACTAAAATGGCTTCCTTATCGTACGAAAACGGTCATACAGTTGATAAAGAAAGCCATCATGCTGAGCATCTACAGATCTACTACCACTTCGACAAGTACTATATAGAGTTGCATAAAGAGACGTGACTAGGCGTACCTGTAACCGTCTAATCAGACTGGGCCTTTTAATACGAGGCCAATGATACTTCCTGCTCCCTTCAAGTCCTTGTTTTCAGTTGTGTCAATGGTATAATATTACCATACATCCTTGAACTGGGCTCGATGCAATTTGACATCAATTACCCGCCGCTAATTCATTTTCTACTTCTTGTGATTAGCGGCTCACTTCGAACTATAGCACAGGCAAAGCCTGATATAATTTGCTCTGATCGAATCAAAGAATATTAGTAAGAATTCAACCTTGGCAGACTACGTTACAGGCCAAAACGCGTTCAGGCACATTGTCAGGCCTGAGCGCTCTTCGATTAGATTACCAAGTGCTTTTATAATCACACTTTTCTCCTGGCAAGTAATGATTAGAATACGGTATAATCTTTGCTTAGTGAAATAAAGTTATTTTTGGGATTTTACAAATTACGTTAAGTCATTTTCTTTTCTTGTAGCCAATTCATTTGGATTTTAAAGGGTTTCTCCGGAAATATTTGATGTGCTCATACAGTATCTTTGGTCGAAGACAGTTTATAATAGTTTTATTCGGAATTCCAACATCGAAAGGTTAAATCTTGTGATTCTACAACGAAATGTAGATATGCACAAAACAGACTTCAGCATACGTCATCGTCTTCCATCTGGGATTTTCCAACAGGTCTCGAACATAAATCTTTTAGAACATTTCATTAATAGGATTTTTCTAATTTAATTCGTGGATTATTATTGTATTACATTTGGATTTTGTTCTTAAAACTAAGTTGTTCTCCATTTTTGCAAGCTTTTACGAGGGAAATAAACTATTTCCTATCTTTTACAAAGCTTGTTGTTTTCACTTTTTCTGTGTTTATTAGAGCCGAAACACGTAACATTACTAAGACTAGAAAACAAACTGTAAAAAACTGTGTGGTTACATTATTATTGACTAATATAACCACGTGACTGGGTTCTACCACATATTATATTAGTCAAGGTTGCAACTGAAACATGCAATTTCTGAGAATGTATGTGAGACCATCAAATGATAAATGCGATAATGCTTTGAAAAGCGTTAGATTTCATAACCCCTGAAATCTCTATGTTTGGTTATAGTTGTGTGGTGATGCTGGAGTTCTTTAGCAAACATTTGTTATATTTGTTCCTCGTCTATCCATGTTCTGACCAGCAGAGCTATGTGACGCTTGCATGTTGTTTGATATATAGTAAATTGCATGCATATATGAATTTGAATGTTTGTCCAAGTTATCGCACTTTTCCATTTCTTTAACTCTTACATCCAGTCTATAGCCAACATTGGGCAGGAAACATGCAACATATCGGATTCAGATTGGTTCGTATATCGTACGTTGCTTTTCAAATCAATTTTAGTTATGACACCTGACAAATTCAAAGACCTATTCACACATTTCCATTTACCAAGAGATTTATTCACCTCAAATGGAAACGTTCAATATTGTTTGCACTTACAATAGATCCAGAATCATTCAACATTTTCTGACAAACGTAGTCACAATACCTTTCTTTCTTGGCCCCATATGTACCCTTGAATACGTTGTTTTTTTCGTTTGTACCATTTTGTACATAGTCATATCCTTTGTAAATTAATTTCTATTTTCGCAGGGAAAGTAATCAGCGATGTGATTTATGGTATTGTTTCACTTAATCCATTTTGAACAGAGTTATGGCCCTTGTCAATTTACTTTAAATTTGAACGTTAGAAGTTATTTGTATTGCCGAGGTCGTGAAGGGGGTGGATTTCAACGAACATGCTTCATTATCTAGAAGAAACATGGTCTCCGTTATGTCTAGATGGTCATTAAATAAGGTGGATTTCAACGATCCCACGTCATTATTTACAAGAAACATGGTCTCCGTTATGTCTAGATGGTCATTAAATAAGGTGGATTTCAACGATCCCACGTCATTATTTACAAGAAACATGGTCTCCGTTATGTCTAGATGGTCATTAAATAAGGTGGATTTCAACGATCCCACGTCATTATTTACAAGAAACATGGTCTCCGTTATGTCTAGATGGTCATTAAATAAGGTGGATTTCAACGATCCCACGTCATTATTTACAAGAGACATGGTGTCCCTTATGTTTAGATGGTCATGCAAAGGGGTATATTTCATCGATCCCACGTCATTATTTACAAGGCCGTGGCCTCCGGATGTCCAGATGGTCTCAACTTTTTTTTGCCGACACATGTTCCGGCCCGTTGGAGAGAATTGAAGTGACTGTGGCCATTAACCCATCACTAATACTTCTAGTTCATATTGTTGTTCTGCTTAGGGGAAACAAAAGTAATGTGATACAAAGTGATTGGCACTATAGCGTTGTAAGTAAACTTAAAGGCAACTGCATCATAATGCGTTCACTGTTACAGATCAATGCCATCTCACCTCTGCGTGGGTTCGAGTCTCGGGCTCAGCCAATGTGGGTATGTGAGAAAGCTTGCCCTAGCTTCTTGTGGGTCGGTTGTTCTTTATGGGGTTTTAACGGGTTCTTCCTGCACCATTAATTCTAGCAGCCATGCATAGCCTATATTGTGCTGAAAAATGGCGTTAAACCGAATAACAACCAATAACAATCATCATCATGCATTTAGGCGTTTATCATATTGCACACATCACAAGATACTAAAGGACGGAAATAATGTTTCATACATTGGACTGAAGCATTTGGCGGTTGTGGATTGATTGATAGCTACCATGCCTTTACCTGCATCATTTCAAAAACGCTGGTGTGCGGGTCATTAGTCAAATGCATTTAATAAAATGCTTCATGACCGGCTTTTTCTTGATACAGGGCTAACGAAGAAAATTCGATAGAAGAAGCTTATCTGGGAAATAAAATATAATTATAATAAATAAATAGGGACAAGGCTTTATTAGAAGAGTATTCTAATAGAATAAAACTTCCTTTCGATAGTAATGAGGTGAAACGCAGAAGAATCCATTGCTAAAGTAAACTGATTATATATATATATATATATATATATATATATATATATATATATATATATATATATATATATATATATATATAATTTTGTCTGAAAAGAAATAAGAGAATAGTTTGAATTAATTAATTGAGACTTATTTGTTCCATAGTGAAGATAACATTGACTGAATGAAATAATACAATCAGGATGCCGACAGTGGAGGTTATTCAGTAATCGAGTATATTTTGAAGGGTTGTATGTATTCTTTGAAAATTCCCAAAATATATTATTGTCATCGATTACATTCTTATTCCTCTAAAAATATTACACTTTCCTACAAACATGCACTATTCATAATAGCCTATTTATCAGTCTTTCAACTTTGACCCATATAGTGTTAGTCAATCCCTGTCAGGTCTGTCACAGAATTGTGTATGACTGGTATCAATATGTATATGTGGTCAAAAATGTACTCGGATTTCGCTACCGCGTACAGCGTTACCGAGGGTGGTTTATTCAGTATCGGCTTCTAGTTATTTCGGAAATAGGTGAGCTCAGCTCAGATCATGCTGCATGTGCGAATTGTCTGCATTTTAAAAGAAGTACCTAGCTGCGCATATCGGTCACAGCTAGGATATATATCGTCGGCATCCGTCCGTCTTCGAGAGACGATGGTGTAACTTCCGATTTGGGTGTCCTTTCTGCACCTTCGCGAGTGGCTGAAGAGTCCGACCCTTGAGTGACAGTCTCTGTTGCACTTGCTGCAGGTGTATGCTGATGCTTGCTGAGGATGTTTTGGTTCGCCTTCCTCCTGGCTCTCTTTGCAGCGAGATTTGTGTTTCTCATCTCCTCAGCTTTCTGAGTGCCCTGTCTGACAGCAAGACGCCACGCGGAGCGGTCGTCAGCACAGCTCTCCCAATTGTTTATGTTGATGTTGGCTGTCTTCATGTCCTTTTTGCAGACATCTTTGTATCGCAGACGTGGCCTTCCAGTCGTTCGTGCACCTTCTACTAGCTCGCCGTACAGCAGGTCCTTGGGTATGCGGCCTGGGTCCATTCTCCTAACATGGCCTAGCCAGTGAAGGCGCCTCTCGCTGAGAATGGAGAACATGCTGTTCATGCCGGTGCGTTTCAGAACCTCTGTGTTGGGAACTTTGTCCTGCCACTGGATACGCAGAATGCGCCGCAAGCATCTCAGGTGAAAGCTGTTGAGTTTTATCACGTGACTCGCATAGGTGGTCCATGCCTCGCTGCTGTAAAGGAGTGTGCTGAGCACGCATGCCTGGTAGACGCGCAGTTTGGTCTTCTCAGTGAGGTTGTGATTTTCCCAGACCCTCTGGTTCAGTCTCGCCATAACTGCTGATGCCTTGGCAATCCGGCCATTTACATCAGTATCAACGGAGAGCGAGTTGGAGATGGTGGACCCAAGGTATGTGTAGTTCTCAACAACTTCCAGGTTGTACCCATCAATGGCGATGGTGGGAGAGGAGTCTGCGTCCTGCACCATTACATTCGTCTTCTTCAGACTGATGGTCAGTCCGAACTCCTTGCAGGCGTGGGAGAGGCGGCATACTAGCTGCTGCACTCCATCTTCCGTGTGTGATGTCAAGGCTGCATCGTCGGCGAAGAGCAATTCACGGATGAGAACCTTTGTAACTTTAGTTTTTGCACGGAGACGGGTAATGTTAAACAGCTTTCTGTCAGTCCTGGTGTGTATATACACACCCTCGCTGCAGTCCTTGAAGACGTACTAGAGGAGAATGGAAAAGAAGATGGCAAAGAGAATTGGCGCAAGGACACAGCCTTGCTTCACTCCGCTGCTGACTGGAAAGGCCTCTGATGTTGCGCCGTTGAAGCACACTGTGCTGTGCATGTTCTCGTGGAACGATGTTATGATAGCGAGCAGTCGTGGGGGGCAGCCTATCTTCTTAAGGATCCTGAAGAGTCCGCTCCGGCTGACCAGGTCAAATGCCTTGGTCAGGTCTATGAAGGCAATGTAGAGGGGCATCTGCTGCTCACGACACTTCTCCTGCAGCTGTCGTAGTGAGAAGATCATGTCTACAGTTGACCTGCCTGCTCGGAAGACACACTGGGACTCGGGGTAGACTCGGGATGCTAGGGTCTGCAAGCGCGCCAGGACGACACGGGCGAACGCCTTTCCAACAATACTGAGAAGAGAGATGCCCCGGTAGTTGTTGCAGTCACTGCGGTCTCCTTTGTTCTTGTATAGAGTGACAATGTTTGCATCTCGCATGTCCTGGGGGATGTGTCTTTGTCCGCAGCGGAGGCAGAGGAGTTCGTGCAGAGGCTGGATTAGTGCTGGTTTCCCTATCTTTAGGACTTCAGGCGGAATGCCGTCACTCCCAGGGGCCTTCCCACAAGCGAGGCAGTCGATGGCTTTGCTAAGCTCTTCCAGGGTGGGTGGTGTGTCTAGTTCCTTCAAGACTGGCAGGTCTGGGATGGCGTCTAGGGCGGTGTCCGTGACGACGTTTTGGGTTGCATACAGTTCAAGATAGTGTTCAACCCAGAGCTGCAGCTGTTTGCCCTGGTCTTTGATGACTTCGCCAGTCTTGGACTTGAGTGGGGCGATCTTGGAGGTGGGTGGGCCTGTTGCCTTCTTGATACCCTCATACATGCCCTTTGCATCCCCGGTTTCGGCAGCTATCTGTATACTGGTGCAGAGGTTCAGCGCAGTGACGGGCGGTCTGCTGGGCATTTTTTCTGGCAGTCCTGAGGGCCTGTAATGTACCAAGGCTAGGCGCAGCCTTGCAAGCCAGGAGGGCTTTCCTTTTCGCCACAGTCACGGGTTCCATCTCCTCCCAGCTGGCCTCATACCAGTCTGTGTTTTTGTGCTCTTTCTTCCCATAGGCAGTAATGGCTGAGTTGTACACAGCGTCTCAGAGGTGGGACCACTTGGAGTCGATGGTGTCATGAGGTGTCTCTTTGGTGAGAGCCTCGTGAAGTTTGCAGATGAACTGCTGTGTCTTCTCTGGATTGCTTGCACAGCAGGTGTTGATACGTGGGCGACCATTCTTCTTGGCGTGGTGCAGTTTCTTGGGTATTATTCGCACCTTGCTGGCCACAAGGGAGTGATCCGTGTCGCAGTCGGCACTGTGGTAGCTCCGGGTGAGAAGGACGCTGGCTAGTTCCGCGTGCCTGGTGATGACTAGATCTAGCTGGTGCCAGTGGCGGGAACTTGGGTGTCCCCATGATACCTGGTGGATCTCCTTGCATTTGAAGAAGGTGTTGGTCACACATAAGCTGTGAGTGCAGCACATTTCCAGCAGTTGCTGGCCATTCTCGTTGATTTTGCCTCTTCCGTGTGGGCCGAGACAGGTGGGACATGCCTCGTAGTTAGCTCCCACTCGAGCATTGAAGTCTCCAAGTATGTAGAGGCCCTCGGTACTGGGGATGTTTGATATTGCTTGATCCAGAGCCTCGTAGAACTGGTCTTTTTCTTCTGGGTTTGAGTAGAGGGTTGGGGCATACATGCTGAAGATGTTGGCTGGGCCTGAGGATGTTGATAGCCGGAGGGCAAGGATCCTCTCAGTGCCTGATGATGGAGGCTCAATGAAGGCGACGAGGGTGTTCTTTACAGCGAAGCCGACACCATGCTGCCTGGGTTCGTCTGATGGTTTTCCTTGCCAAAAGAAGGTGTAGTTGGCTTCCCTGATGGTGCCGCTGTCGGCCAGTCGAGTCTCTTGAAGACAGGCAATGTTGACATTCAGTCAGAAGAGTTCTCTGTCAATGACGGCAGTCTTCCGTGCGTCGTCGATCTTCTGCAGGTCAGTGGTGAGTCCAGGGCACAAGGTTCTGATGTTCCAGCTTGCGAAACGAAGAGCTGGAGTCTTCTTCTTTCCTCTTTGTATCTTGCTTGGTGCAGAGTTTTTTGGCCTGCTTGTCGAGATTTTTCTCTAAGCTCCACGCACCCAGTGAAGCAGGCAGGCCATGGTGGGAAGCACCTTATTGACTGGGGGCTGCCCAGCTTGAGGCGGGCGGTAGCTTCCAATGAGATATGGCGATCTCTCCCACCGTCGAAAGCAGCCCCTGGCGCCAAGTTTTACGCCAATCGAGCTATGGCTTATAACCGGTAGACTGCTGCTTCCCGTATTGTGCCGACGCCTTAAGACGACACTGGAGTGTCCTCTCCAGTGGAGCTACAAAGCCTAGGCAGTCTAGAATGGAGAATCAGCTGTTGCCCATGCAGCAGATCCCCCCTCTCCACGCAGCTGGTGGACCCAAGTGAACGACAAATGTCGCTACAGCTTGGCACCAACGGCGTCGCAGGAGTTGCCGGAATGACATTGAAGTCAACGTCAGACCGCCTTAGGGACTTCGTATCCGGATTTTCTGTCGGGGTTTACTCCCTTAGCCTTCCCGTGAGTGGGTATAGCCGCAAGGCAGCGGAGGATTGGGATCAGAGTTTTCCTTCTCCTAGATGAGTTACCATCCAAGGTTTACGAGCCTCATCTACCCGAAGCGACTGGTTTTAAGGCGCCAGTGGCCGCCTTCACCCCTTCTCCTGTCAGTGAAAACATGGTCCGCCGGACTTAGAAGCTAAGCCACTCGCGAAGGCCAGGAGCTGGATTTTAGTTGACAGAGGCGATCAGAGTCGCAAGCCCTTTGGGACATTTTTGGTGGAGTGGGGAGCTTGTCTCCCACTCCCACCCCGGCAATGTCAACCTTGGACCACAATACATATATAATGTATAATATATATAATACAATATATATACAGATTCTCAATAAACATCACATCACGTCCAGTCTTGTTAGGAAAGCTTCTCCTTTAAGGAAGCAAACTTTCAGCTAAAGAGGTAAAATACATTTAAGATTATATTCTTATCGCTATTTGTTTTATATGACATAATTGTTTCACATATCAGATGTTTTAGTATTTATTCTAAATTCTACAGAATAAATACCTAGGTTATGTAGCTCTATTAGTAATACTATAGCCTGTTTAGTTTTTTTTGTTGTAACTGAACAGACACATTAAGTTTAATTATACGCTGTAAGGGCTCTCGAGTGATCCTTCAAACAGACGGGGGAGTGGACCATGCGTGGCGACTCCACCACCATCGACTAGAGCGGGTGGAACCGGATATACATCTTGGACGTCAAATGGACGACACGATAGTTGTAGTATACTTGTTCCATATTATTTGCTATTACCATCTGAGCAAATATTTCACATCTATGTATCAGTTTCGTTATCTGAACGATAAACTCATAATTTCACCTTTTCATTGCAGTTTCGTTATTTGAACGAGGAATTCATAAATTCATAAATTCATATTTACATTTCAAGTCTCGTTGAATGAAAGATAACTTCAAAACTTCACAATTTCATATTTACATCTCAATCTCGTTATATGAACGATAATTTCATAAATTCATTAATTCATGTTTACATCGCAGTTTCGATACATGAACGATAAAATCATAACATACTTGCCTATGCTTTTTTTTTTTACTCGTTATATGAACGATATAACCATCATTACAGGCATTTACATCTGTCTCGTTATACTAGCTATACATATTTTTAAATTCATACGTGTACTTGTATTTGTTGATCTGGTGATCGGACGTATTTCACGTCAGTTTCATATGCCTTTCGTTGAAATCATCCTTTGCGGTTTTGTCATTGAGTTAGTTATTATTGATAGTTCCATGTTAGGAACATTAATATTTTCCTTATCTTTTGTTTATAATGGTGTCAGAATTTATTATATTTAAATTGCTTTTATAAATAAACATCTTATTAACGCAGTTGCTTTCGGTGTCTTCACTAATCCAGTCCCAACCCGGCTCATCCTGTGACAAGGTAGCATCTGGCAATAAAGCAGGCTTGCATTCTCATCCTTCTACGCTTGAAAATTAAATCATACGCATGTATGTATATATGTATATATATGCATATATGTATAAATATATATGTATATATATGTATATTTGTATAAATATATATATGTATGTATATATGTATATATATATATATATATATATATATATATATATATATATATATATATATATATATATATATATATATAGTTTAATCATTATTAGTTTAATCATTATTAATTAGTTTAATCATTAAGTTAATAATTTCAGTTTTAATGACGAGAGCTAATTTAATCGATTGAATACTTTAGAAACGATATTAATTTGTACCAAAGTGGTTCACTCTGCAGTCAATTAGTAACGTTAGGCTCCACATAACTATGCAATACCCTGTGGCAGGGATTCGAGTGCCTTGCATCCACTTAGTGCAGGGTAATTACAGTTAATTCAATAACACTCTGCAGTGTATCATTTTTGAAACAACGTTATCTGAGACATTATTATTACGTTCCGCTAAACGATCATGTATTTCACCTTCTTGTACTGTATCGATTAAAATACTTTAATTTGTAGGACATCGCAGACTTAATTTTTCGTTATTTCGGAAACAACTTTAGCACAAAAACGATAATTGTCAAATCAGATTTAAACTAGAACAGAAGTATAAAAAAAAAACATGTAATTAGTTACGGCATTGCATCAAATGGGGAGAAAAATTAATAACGTTCTTTTCGTTGGATACAATTTCGGACTGGTGACTCATGCTCGTTATGGAATGTCTTATTTCTGTTGAAGCTCCTAATTTAGCAAATTATAGGCCATGTTTGTCATCTCACAAAATTAAGATTATTCGATTCGAAACCTCGTATTGCTATCGTTTAAATTACAGACGTGAACCTCTAAGGAAATTTGACGTCGTGGCATTTTTAATCTGCTTCGTATACCGCGATCGTTTCAATGATAGAATATTTAAATTTTGTAAGGCATTGGACTGTTTTTAAGTTAAAGGTTTATTGCAATGATTTAACCTGATATCAATTAGAACTGATTCACTGCAGCAGTCAAGTCAACCCTTATTCATCGGTGCTATTCATTATTCCGATTATCATAAAGAAAAATTGGTGCTAGGAAACAACCGCCTATTTTACAGTATTTTATGACCTATTCGTACAATTAGGTTTTGCCAGGTTTCTTCCTACAACTAGGATTTCCAATATTTATCCCTACAAGTAGGATTTTCTATTGTTTTCTTATAACTCGGATTTGCCAATGTACTCTACAACCAGGATTTGAATTGTTTCTTCGTACAACTACGATTTGACATTGTATTCTTACAACAAGGAATTGAGCCTTTTATTCTTACAACTTGGATATGCCTGCCTCTTCTTAAAACGCGGATTTACCACTGATTCCTTACAACTAGGCTTTGCCATGTTTCTTCTTACAAGCAGGATTTGGCATTGTTTCTTACAAATAAGATCTTCCATTGTTTCCTTACAATTAGTATTTGCCATGTGTCTTCTTACAACTAAGAGTCCACATCTTTTGCAAATATTATTTGCCTTTTTCTACAACTAGGATATGCCATATTTCCTCGAACAACTAGGATTTACTAATTTGTTTTTCAATTAGGATCAGCCATGTTTCTTTTTACAAGTAGGATTTTCCATTTTGTTCTTACAAGCAGGGTATGCCAATTTTTGTTTTACAAATATAATTTGCCATTGGTTTCTTACAACTAGGATTTACCATGTTTCTTATTGCAACTTGGATGCGTCATTGTTTTAAGATAAATAGCATTTGCCATGTTTCTTACAACAACTAGGATAAGCCATTTTTTCTTAAATTTAGGATATGCCATATTCCTTCTTAAAACATGACTTCGCCATGTTTATTCTTACAACTTGGATATGCCATGTTTATTCTTAAAGCTAGGGTATGCCATGTTTATTCTTAAAGCTAGGGTATGCCATGTTTATTCTTAAAGCTATGGTATGCTATATTTATTCTTAAAGCTATGGTATGCCATGTTTATTCTTAAAGCTAGGGTATGCCATGTCTATTCTGAAAGCTAGGGTATGTCATGTTTATTCTTAAAGCTAGTGTATGCCATGTTTATTCTTAAAGCTAGGGTATGTCATGTTTATTCTTAAAGCTAGGGTATGCCATGTTTATTCTTAAAGCTAGGGTATGCCATGTTTATTCTTAAAGCTAGGGTATGCCATGTCTATTCTTAAAGCTAGGGTATGTCATGTTTATTCTTAAAGCTAGGGTATGCCATGTTTATTCTTAAAGCTAGGGTATGCCATGTTTATTCTTAAAGCTAGGGTATGCCATGTTTATTCTTACAACTTGGATATGCCATGTTTATTCTTAAAGCTAGGGTATGCCATGTTTGTTCTTAAAGCTAGGGTATGCCATGTCTATTCTTAAAGCTAGGGTATGCCATGTCTATTCTTAAAGCTCGGGTATGCCATGTTTATTCTTAAAGCTAGGGTATGCCATGCTTATTCTTAAAGCTAGGGTATGCCATGTCTATTCTTAAAGCTAGGGTATTCCATATTTATTCTTAAAGCTAGGGAATGCCATATTTATTCTTAAAGCTAGGGTATGCCATATCTATTCTTAAAGCTAGGGTATGCCATGTTTATTCTTAAAGCTATGGTATGCCATGTTTATTCTTAAAGCTAGGGTATGCCATGATTATTCTTAAAGCTAGGGTATGCCATGTTTATTCTTAAAGCTATGGTATGCTATATTTATTCTTAAAGCTATGGTATGCCATGTTTATTCTTAAAGCTAGGGTATGCCATGTCTATTCTGAAAGCTAGGGTATGCCATGTTTATTCTTAAAGCTAGTGTATGCCATGTTTATTCTTAAAGCTAGGGTATGTCATGTTTATTCTTAAAGCTAGGGTATGCCATGTTTATTCTTAAAGCTAGGGTATGCCATGTTTATTCTTAAAGCTAGGGTATGCCATGTTTATTCTTACAACTTGGATATGCCATGTTTATTCTTAAAGCTAGGGTATGCCATGTTTGTTCTTAAAGCTAGGGTATGCCATGTCTATTCTTAAAGCTAGGGTATGCCATGTCTATTCTTAAAGCTCGGGTATGCCATGTTTATTCTTAAAGCTAGGGTATGCCATATCTATTCTTAAAGCTAGGGTATGCCATGTTTATTCTTAAAGCTAGGGTATGCCATGTTTATTCTTAAAGCTAGGGTATGCCATGATTATTCTTAAAGCTAGGGTATGCCATGTTTATTCTTAAAGCTATGGTATGCTATATTTATTCTTAAAGCTATGGTATGCCATGTTTATTCTTAAAGCTAGGGTATGCCATGTCTATTCTGAAAGCTAGGGTATGCCATGTTTATTCTTAAAGCTAGTGTATGTCATGTTTATTCTTAAAGCTAGGGTATGTCATGTTTAT
Source organism: Unio pictorum (assembly GCA_030141615.1). Taxonomy (NCBI): domain Eukaryota; kingdom Metazoa; phylum Mollusca; class Bivalvia; order Unionida; family Unionidae; genus Unio; species Unio pictorum. The sequence goes on along the minus strand of JARLTB010000147.1, from coordinate 11,472,724 downwards.
TCTTAAAGCTAGGGTATGCCATGTTTATTCTTAAAGCTAGGGTATGCCATGTTTATTCTTAAAGCTAGGGTATGCCATGTTTATTCTTACAACTTGGATATGCCATGTTTATTCTTAAAGCTAGGGTATGCCATGTTTGTTCTTAAAGCTAGGGTATGCCATGTCTATTCTTAAAGCTAGGGTATGCCATGTCTATTCTTAAAGCTCGGGTATGCCATGTTTATTCTTAAAGCTAGGGTATGCCATGCTTATTCTTAAAGCTAGGGTATGCCATGTCTATTCTTAAAGCTAGGGTATTCCATATTTATTCTTAAAGCTAGGGAATGCCATATTTATTCTTAAAGCTAGGGTATGCCATATCTATTCTTAAAGCTAGGGTATGCCATGTTTATTCTTAAAGCTATGGTATGCCATGTTTATTCTTAAAGCTAGGGTATGCCATGATTATTCTTAAAGCTAGGGTATGCCATGTTTATTCTTAAAGCTATGGTATGCTATATTTATTCTTAAAGCTATGGTATGCCATGTTTATTCTTAAAGCTAGGGTATGCCATGTCTATTCTGAAAGCTAGGGTATGCCATGTTTATTCTTAAAGCTAGTGTATGCCATGTTTATTCTTAAAGCTAGGGTATGTCATGTTTATTCTTAAAGCTAGGGTATGCCATGTTTATTCTTAAAGCTAGGGTATGCCATGTTTATTCTTAAAGCTAGGGTATGCCATGTTTATTCTTACAACTTGGATATGCCATGTTTATTCTTAAAGCTAGGGTATGCCATGTTTGTTCTTAAAGCTAGGGTATGCCATGTCTATTCTTAAAGCTAGGGTATGCCATGTCTATTCTTAAAGCTCGGGTATGCCATGTTTATTCTTAAAGCTAGGGTATGCCATATCTATTCTTAAAGCTAGGGTATGCCATGTTTATTCTTAAAGCTAGGGTATGCCATGTTTATTCTTAAAGCTAGGGTATGCCATGATTATTCTTAAAGCAAGGGTATGCCATGTTTATTCTTAAACCTATGGTATGCTATATTTATTCTTAAAGCTATGGTATGCCATGTTTATTCTTAAAGCTAGGGTATGCCATGTCTATTCTGAAAGCTAGGGTATGCCATGTTTATTCTTAAAGCTAGTGTATGCCATGTTTATTCTTAAGGCTAGGGTATGTCATGTTTATTCTTAAAGCTAGGGTATGCCATGTTTATTCTTAAAGCTAGGGTATGCCATGTTTATTCTTAAAGCTAGGCTATGCCATGTTTATTCTTACAACTTGGATATGCCATGTTTATTCTTAAAGCTAGGGTATGCCATGTTTGTTCTTAAAGCTAGGGTATGCCATGTCTATTCTTAAAGCTAGGGTATGCCATGTCTATTCTTAAAGCTCGGGTATGCCATGTTTATTCTTAAAGCTAGGGTATGCCATGCTTATTCTTAAAGCTAGGGTATGCCATGTCTATTCTTAAAGCTAGGGTATTCCATATTTATTCTTAAAGCTAGGGAATGCCATATTTATTCTTAAAGCTAGGGTATGCCATATTTATTCTTAAAGCTAGGGTATGCCATGTTTATTCTTAAAGCTAGGGTATGCCATGTTTATTCTTAAAGCTAGGGTATGCCATGTTTATTCTTAAAGCTAGGGTATGCCATGTATTTTCTTAAAGCTAGGGTATGCCATGTTTATTCTTAAAGCTAGGGTATGCCATGTTTATTCTTAAAGCTAGGGTATGCCATATTTATTCTTAAAGCTAGGATATGCCATGTTTATTCTTAAAGCTAGGGTATGCCATGTTTATTCTTAAAGCTAGGGTATGCCATGTTTATTCTTAAAGCTAGGGTATGCCATGTTTATTCTTAAAGCTAGGCTATGCCATGTTTATTCTTACAACTTGGATATGCCATGTTTATTCTTAAAGCTAGGGTATGCCATGTTTGTTCTTAAAGCTAGGGTATGCCATGTCTATTCTTAAAGCTAGGGTATGCCATGTCTATTCTTAAAGCTCGGGTATGCCATGTTTATTCTTAAAGCTAGGGTATGCCATGCTTATTCTTAAAGCTAGGGTATGCCATGTCTATTCTTAAAGCTAGGGTATTCCATATTTATTCTTAAAGCTAGGGAATGCCATATTTATTCTTAAAGCTAGGGTATGCCATATTTATTCTTAAAGCTAGGGTATGCCATGTTTATTCTTAAAGCTAGGGTATGCCATGTTTATTCTTAAAGCTAGGGTATGCCATGTTTATTCTTAAAGCTAGGGTATGCCATGTATTTTCTTAAAGCTAGGGTATGCCATGTTTATTCTTAAAGCTAGGGTATGCCATGTCTATTCTTAAAGCTAGTGTTTGCCATCATCTTACAGCTATTAGTTACCATTTCTCTTACAACTAGGATATAAGTGTAACATAATGATCAGTTTCATATGTATATTTAATTTCATTCTTAATTAGTTATTTGTTTTGTTGTTTATTCCGTAATAATATATTGCAATGTCACACTGTAAATTGTTGTTGATCTTTGTCCTAAATCAGTGACCGTTTTGTAGACAACGTTTGGTTTATCTGTGTTAGGATCATTATCGTAAGCTGAGTCAATCACATTGTATTTTTATGGCTAGACTGCACGATGACTGTCATATGTTTTATTGTGACTTTATACATATAACTAATATCCATCTAAAATTATGTAAGTTTGACCATTGCCACAATTATCTTTTTAGAACTACTTAACCTCTTTGTTTTAATCAGTGTGACAAATGATATTCACGTGACTTCGAATAAGATAACGATCCTGGGTTCTCAAGTTTTTACTGATGTATTAAGCAAAAATGAATCCGCAGAAGTACATGTTTATTAGTTTGTTAAAATGAGGTTCTTGTTAAGAAATGGAGACCACCTGAAATACCTGCTGGTGACGAGTGGTCGACGAACTATCTCATTGTAGTTCCTATATAGTAGACTGTAAATGAATAGTTGGCGCGTGAGACTATTTTGGCTGGCCATTTAGTGATCAATAAGAGGTATCACATGATCGATCATGAATCACTCTTATAGGCCAACACGTAAAAGTGATATTTCTAAATACTGTAGACCTTGTTACACTTGTAAAATGATCAGACAGCTCAGTAAGAAGACACCCAAGACTCATCTGCAACAAAGCCCTGTATTTCACGAAACCTTTAGTAGACAAATGGTAAATTGTGTCCGTCCCTAGGGTTACGTCAGGCAAACACAAACAAAGGAAAGCTATGATAAAGTATTCATTCAATTTGGCCTTGCCAAATCTATCCAGCCTGTTCAAGGGTCAACTGGTATGTTTGGACGTGTCCAGCAAGTTATCCATGCATAAGGAAGGTATCGATCTATCTAAGACAAAGGTGAAATTAAGGTACGACAGAACCATCAGAGAGATATCTTTTCAGTCTGGTGATAGGGTTTATCCTCTCTTGCTTATTCTTCAGAATTTTATTCTGATTAGGTCGTATGGTTCTTATAATGTTACAATAAATAGGTGTGTTACATTGCAATATTAGGTGTCATGGGCAGTACATATATTAAAATAGTACTAGTATATTGTTTGAGATAGCCATCCTAATCAAGAAATTAATTTAATTGTACATGCCCCACATACTAAGGATTTAAGGGATGTAAGGCAATATACCTATAATGACGTTGGAGTATCTAATCTTTGAATTCAGAAATAATTATGAATCTGAACCAGAAACATTCCCATTTTAAGTATCCATATACAAATGAACTTTAACAGCTTTGACTTTGAATATGCTTGCTTGTTTTAAGATGTTCCCGCAAGAACAATAAATCTACCATAATTTTGAAATTATTGATTCTACACCTGTGAAACAACATCCGTACAGCATAACCTTCTCAAACAGGAATGTTGAAAAACATTCAGTAATTGCTGGAGATGGACTTGATAGAACATAATAAAATTGATTGACTTTCGCCATGTTACTTATGCCGAAACCAGACAATACTGTCCGCATGTGCACAGACTATATAAAGGTGAACTGTAAGATTAAATCGGATTTATTTCCATCACCATGAATCGAGAAAGGAATTAATAAATTTGCAAATATGTCACCAAGTTTGACCTTTCAAATGGAGTTTGGAAAATTCCATTGATGGAAAGGGCAATGGCGCCTCCAGGTTGACTTTATAAAGTGACGCCATTTTGGATGAAATGTTCTTCTAGTACTTTTCAACGTTGAATGAACATGATTAAATCTGACCGAGATAATTGATACGCTTGTGACTATGATGTCTAGAAAGATCACATAGAGACAATATTTGGAACTTCTTTGAGAGACTCACGAATGCAAATCTGACTATTCATTTATCCAAACGTGTGTTTTGTCGTGCTTGTGTAGTATTTCTAAACATGGAGAAATTCAGCCAATATATGCTAAGGTCAAGGTTATCTGTCAATTACCAGTGCATATCAGCAAAAACAACTGCAGAGATTTTTGTAAACGGCAGGATACAATCAGAAATTTTGTTCCAATTTTACATAATTGCTGAAACCCTAAAACATTTGCTGAGCAAGAAAACTAAATTAGTTGCAAGCAATAGTCTGAAAAATGGCAGGAGGATTTTGGTAATTTAAAAGCTTTACATAACGTTGCACCGGCTTTTTCATCTTCAAATTTCAGTCAATTAATTAATAATTAATTAAATTATCTGTTGATGCAAGTGATACTGGATGTAGTATTGATTGAAGAAGACAAACTTAGTGTAGATAATTAAGTATGCTATTTTCTAAGGAATCCAGAAAGCGCCAGAACAAAGTTATCCCACAATGGAGAGTGGTTGCTTTTGATATGGATAACACTTTGAAGTGTGTATTAGCTCAGCTTCTCCAATTGTGGTATTAAGGGTAACAACCCCTTTACTAACAACCCTTTTATTTTCCATTGCAAGATGAAAACCAAAATTCAGATTGTTACCAATCAGTGGTAAAACAATCAGCATATTAAAAAGGCAGCCTCCCTCGGTCACCATTTCGGTCGACTTTAAATTCAAAATACAATTTTCCTTAGTCCCATAAGACTAATAACAATTTCACTCTGTAGTGAAATCTAATAGTCTCAGACTAACGCAAAAACTCTGCAAATGCAAAAAAAAAACCATCTCATAATCCTTTACCTCAATCCGACAATTATCCAAATAATAATAAATCACAGCCAGTATGTCTAGTGGACAATTAACCTGACACAACAAAAGGAAAAACCACCGAACTCGCGCAGCAGATGTGAGAAGTGTGAGTGATCTTTAAAGACATGTGTCATAGACCAGCTAGCTATCTGGGACCCACTCAGTTACCAAGAACCAACATTATTTTTGATGGAAGGTGAGACATGTTTTATCATTAGGAGCAAGGAATATGTAAAAAAAACAATGAAATTACTCTTTGTCACACTGAAAACTGAATATATTAGTGTTATAGGTTCCTTAACACTGTTAATTCACTAAATATTAGATAACAGTACATTCATATAAGCGAATTAAACAGTTCATGCTATATCTTAGAGTTTCTCATATTTAAAAACTTTATTAGGTTGTTGTTTTTTTTTAATTTGAAGTTGAATTTGTGTTGGCTCAAATAAAGTCACGTTAATTTTAATATATCTAACATGTACACCAATGTTTCTCGTTATTTAGGGAGGTGGGTCGGGTGTTCCCAATATTATATTAAATTATTACAGAAGATCCACGCTGGCTCGATTTTGTCAGAAATTAAAGTAGTGATAGAGAGATGCAAAGCTCAGAGCCCCCAGTCAGCGATACCGACAGTTAAATTAATGAATACATAACATGTGAAATTCAAATAAACAACAATTTAATATCATTGAATAACAGTCATTTCTCAAATGTTCTTTCACTCGACTAAGTGACGGCCTATTTCATCATCTGACTTTGTGTGATATATTCTCCCCCTGTCCTGTGTTACTACTCATTAGTAATATGGTATTTCAGTTCCCTCTAGTCCGTCAAGCTTTTCTTTTTCTTTGTCTCCCAGAGATTCTGGACCAACTGCACTAGGGTGTTTTCTTCTGTCTCATACAGTTCCTCTGGTCGCTAAAGGCTTCCTGTACGAACACACAAGGACATTAGTATAACATTATCCTCTAACTATCTAGACTCACACTAAACAACAATGTCATCAGATAAGCGATTATCTTCTTTGGTCACGCATTCGTGCATATCAAAGTACCCATTCTCTCTGGTATGGTGTGCACGGTATTGATAGATTCTCAACCTTATTATACAGAACAACATCATAATATCAGACGCATTTCTGTACATTGTACTTATACAATGTGTACACAAATATTCGCCTATCCATGCGCTGAAATATCCTTACATATGATACTCTTATAAAGTATACAAAAATAGTGAAATCCCTATTATTTCAGAAAATTTACAAAACTAGAAATTGTCTACAATATTTAAGTCACTAACCGTACTTTGGTTGCCAGGATACATGCATATTTTAGGGTTGATTGTCGTCTGAATTCATAACTATGTTAGGGTTGACAGATCACCGTTGTTTTAACGCGTATTGTATGGCTGCTTGATTGCTCTTTATATTAGGGATAAAGCTGAATCAAGCGAGGATACAAATATCTATAGACCAATACGAATTATTCCATACCTTTCCAAATTACCAGAAAACCATGGTTCTTTTATAAACTATTTCAACGATAAAATCTACTTCATGAAAATCAATCTGGCTTTCGAACGATTACTTTTGTGAAACTGCATTTATCTTTATGACTGATATGTGGCTTTTGATGAAGAAACGTTATGATATTTAGTACTATTATGATCAATGTTTCCGAACATTTTTCAACCTAGTAAATCCTGAAATTCGTCTTCAAAACTTGCAGAATCTACTAATGGTACGAAGATAGCCTTAAGTGGTTCCCATCCCATGTGAGACATGTTTCGTTAGATCGACACCTATCTGAAACTCGCATGACAAGTTGTGGATTGCCACAAGATTCAATCGTGGGGCACTTGTTATTTGTTCTTCTTATAAATCACCTACCCCAACAATTAGGAAATAGATCATCAACAATTCTCAAGTATGCTGATGAAACTGCTTTGTTTTGATACTGAAAGCAACCAAGCTTAGGTGGAATAAAGTTTCAAAACCTCTCCAATAGACCTCACTTGTGGTGCCAGGAAAATGATATGGTTCTTAATACGCTCATAACAAAGTCTTGGTGATAATTACACGGCAAAATAGAGCAAGACTGGAAACTGAAATGCTGATGTTCACTATTATAACACTGATTGGAACATGACCTGTTTATACAGAGTACTTATTATTGGCAATAGTCTCATCATATAAATTACATTTCAAACGAAAAACTTTTATATATGGCTCCTAAATAATTCAAGGACTTTGTTTCATTAAATTACATAGTAACGTTTCACAAAATTATCTCACAACCGCTTCTTGACTATTGTAATATAATTTGGGAGAGCGCACCTGCTAGACATTTGAGACAAATTTTCAGACTCATTTAAAGGGTAGTTAAAATACTTCTTCACCAGTAAACAGAATTTGTTCAAAACGCTATCCAGAGTATCGCCAATACATGAACGAATGTTTCTGAGAAAGACCAAATTAATATACAAATTGGTTAAAAAATCTGCCTTTACTTCCCTAAACACTAGTTTTCATAAAGGTGAATATACTGGAAGCCCCAATCTAAAATCAAAAATAAGGGCGAAATATCAAGGTAACCAAGCCATGACAGGAGCTATTAAACTATAATGGGTTAAAGCGAATGCGCGTGCTTGAAATAAATTTCTATGTGGTATTAAATCAGCTTCTAGAATATCTTCCTTCCACAATAGGTGTAATCCATGGATAAAATCATAACAATAAAAGAAACGGTGTACTTATAAAAGTATACGTTGCAGCACCAATCTCCTTCATTGCTTCAACAATGTAACATTTATATGACTAGTTCTTTAAATCTATGTTTTACTTGTTTGTGCAGTTTTGTATGTGCAAACGATATATTAGTATTATTGTTATTATTATCTTGTATTTGAGGGTATATGAAACAGGGCCTTCAAGTAGATTTAGTCTCATTTGTAACTAATTGTCACTCAGTTAAAATATTCATTAATTAATTTTTTATTTATGTTTTATTTATTTATTATTAATAACTCACGTGACAGAAAAGAGGAATAGTATCAGCAACAAAAGTGTAACTAAACCTTATATATGTAAATTGACATAAGAAGCAGTCATGAGTTGCTGATGATAACAATACAACTTTGTATAAGGAAGGCCGAAAAACCACGATAGATTAAGATCAAGATTGAAATTGAAAAACGTAAAGGTACTTGTGAAGAACGGATGTTTAAAGCATCAATTAACGGCAAATTTAGAAAACACTCATACTTTTGGCTGCTACAGAAATCGACCTAGATTCTGCGATCCCAGACTTCAACACGTCAGCAATATACATTTCGAGTGAAATCCTTAGCATGCATGCAAATAAAGACTACCTAGGTCGCAGAAGTTATATGGACATCTGATATGTGAGGAGAACACTCAGGAGGACGCGAAGTGACCTTGAAGGAACATAACACTACAGGGTTACTAACAGCAGGATTAGGAAGCCAAAACAAGCATCAACCAGAATAACTTTAAAAAATCTTGAGTTGATGACAAACCACACATGAGCGAAAAGAGGAGATCTACGCGGATCCCTTGCAAGGCTGGTACGAGTCTCACAGATCATAAAATTGGTTTTAAAAATGATAGAAAACGTTTCGGATCTTTACAAGCAGGAGACTAGAAGCTTTACTAAATTTCTCAATGATCACAACTGTTACAGAGGCGATCACTGGAGTGCCAGTATAGAAGTAAATGCTGCAATACATGCAGTAAAGAAAGTAACGTTAGCTGATGAAGACATTATATACACATAATTTGTTCAAGCATGATGAACCTCCATTATTTATGTCCTCACAACAATTTCAAAACAATCTGGCACACTGAGAAATGGCATATCAGCTAGTCTTTGATCATTACTGTTCCTAAGAAATGGAATCTACATCCGTGCCTAAACAACAAAACAATTAGCTATTTTAATCATGCAATCAAGGTTTTACTTACGATCATCCACAATAGACTGAAAACAGGAGCACATTATTGCTGAAGAACGTGCATTGTGTATAGCAGGACGTAACACTAAAGAAATTATCTTCATACTTCGAATCCTCTGTGAAAAATGTCTGCATCATCAGCGGGACTTCTGTCGTGTCTTTGCTGACTTTAAGATCACTTTCGACAAGGTATGGCATATAGTTTCGTGGGCCACCATGCGGATATACGACACACATGCAAAACTAATAAAGGCTATAGCAATTGTATATGACAAGGTGACGGTAACATAAAATGGAGATTCAGAAGCATTGCCCACGTCAGACGAGGGTACCTTCTCTCACCCACTGTCCTCAAAAATTTGCCGTGGAACTAGAAACCTTAGCGAACTGTCTCAATCAAGTATCACCAAGGTATAGAATGAATGGGGATAAGCACTGAAACTACCAAGGTAATGAGAAACAACCAAAATGGCATATAGAATATATAAGAATGAACGGACATGTACTTTGAAGATTGACGAGCTTCAAATACCTATGTAATATCTCTACCGATAAAGGGTCAAAACCCGGTGTGCTTTCCAACAATGCACCGACAACAACTGCTCTGGCTGAGATAAAGTTTATTTTGAACGAGAGCAACATTACCATTGGGTCCAAGATCAAGCAAGCTTTCTCACCATATATAAATTCCTGTATACGTGTGAGGCATGGACTCTGACAGCAGAACTAAAGAGTAGAACCCAAACCCTAGCGATGAGATGTTATCGACGAATCCAGAAAATCTCACACTTTGACTACGTCTGTAATGAAAAGATACTTATTAAAATCCACTTTACAAATGTACCATATGACGATGGTATTGTCACGCTTCACTCTCATCTGGCATGACAAGGACAATCATACAGAGCACAGTAAGAGGATAGAGCAAACGAGGCTCACAGAAGAAGGGATTGGAGGATAACATGAGAGAGTTGACAGGTATAAACTTTGCAATGTTTCAAAAAAGTACCAGGCGAACTGGAGCGAAATTATTGCAACGTTATCAGTGACGCACGTACAACCAGCCAGGGTACGAGAGAAGTGAGAAAGAATTATGAAATATCTATCAATGTCACATACACAAAAAAGGGAAAGGATTTTAGAGCTATGCATATATTTCATACAAATCTATTGAATAGGTTAATAAATAATAACTAGATAACCATGAAAATATTAAGTCTTTATTCGTGCTTTGCTAATGCTATTCTTGCTTTAACTAATTATATATTCAGCCGCATGGATTGTGCATCGGAAACGGCAATGACGTCAGTCATAGATGCTTAATAATGGCCATTGTAAGATCTCAACTCCCAGATAAGGAGAGAGGGAGAGAGTGTATGCGTGTGTTTGAGTGTTTTTTTTTTTTCGTTTCAAGAAATTACAGTTGTATAGCGTAGTAATTTATTTGAGATTAAGGTTTTACACCTTACAACCCACATATTGTGGCATCATCTGTGTCAGGATATTTTTATTCCCTATTCCAGCTTTTAAATTAGGCATCCATCGGTCCATCGGACTTTGATTCTGACTACAAAATCGAACATACAAACTATAATTACCTATCATTGCAGGCTGACCATATATATATATATATATATATATATATATATATATATATATATATATATCCATTCATATTGGCTTCAAACAATATGTACGACATTTAAAATGTGACCAATATATATTGAATTGCAGTTTAGTTACCTTAAGTTTCGTCTGCTTTTAAACGCCGCTCAATTTGGATATCTTTATTTTTACTTCTTTTTAATTTTAATTTTGTACTTATTCAGGAGTAACATATATGCATGTCCTAAGTTGCTTAAATAGATCCCCTATTTACATATTCTACGTATTTATATTAAACCCGCCCAACATTGCATCTACAGGAATTGTTTGACAAATTCCTTGATTGATTTCTTATCTCTTGATTATTATGTCTGATTTGTATTAGTTACTATTTTATATATAATGATAGGCATTTGTCATTTAGCTAACCATACTGTATAAATGAGTTAAGTCAGATACGATCTTAACTACAGATTTAAATCAATAATGGTTTGGGAGAATGTCGCCAAATAATGAGTTAAACACTGCTTTCACAAAACCAAAATATTCAATAACATCATTATAAAAGCCCTAATGGTTGTCAGTAGGATTTAGACACAATTTGAAAGTTAATTTAAGATTCACATTTCCTTTATATAGCTAAATACATCTGTACGTATATATATATATATATATATATATATATATATATATATATATATATATATATATATATATATATATTGATATTTGGGTCATGTAATGAGACTAAGTTTTGTTTAGCACAGGTCAACTATAGATAATCATTAATCAAATGAATCGGGTATCAAATCATTTATCATGTCATGCTAACTTGTTATCAGAACTAGTCATATCGAATATTAACCAATATTGACCATTTACAAATCATTTTCATTGTATGCAAAGATATATATGAACATACCTATATTTCAAGCAGACAATAACACGGCTTTCTTATCTTAAACAAAGATTGAATCTTTGGCAATTCGTATTAATTATAAATAACAAAATACACAAACTTTTGAAGATTGGTTTAAAAAATAAAATAATAGCGACATCAACCATATTTAAAATTAAAATAAACAGACGTGGTCTGTGAAGACCTATGTTCCAAATGGGTTTGATCATAGTACAAATTTACAAAATTAATATGAACTGAAAATGACACCGTCTTAAACTATAAAGACAGCAAATATTCCTTAGTTTAGTAGTGGTGTTTTACCTGTGGAATACAAGTGGGCGAACGAGTTTGACTTTGTCATTTAAAACGAGGAATTGTTTCCAGTTAGGCGGTACGTTAACGTCACCCTAATTTGACAAACCGACTTTATTCCTAGTGCTCTGCAATTACACTTTAATTTCGATACGTCTTTTTAGCGGCTATAACACTTCTTGGGCTGATGCATGGAGAGTACCATTATATTTTTATGTGGCACATTGTCATCACCGCTACTAAGTTCCCGTTGATGATACATAGGAAACTGGAAATCGTTTAAATGACATAAAGTTATTCTGCTTTTTTTAAAAATGTCATCGCACGAAGGTTATTTTATTAGAACTACCAACATAATTATTCTGAATGAATGTTATTTTAAGTGTGTTATGAATACTAATCTGCATTGTTCATTTGTTATTTGTCATATTTTTTTATTTCAGTATTTGCTATTGTAATCTAATATTGTATGCTTGATTTGACCTTGTCCACAGTCAAGTTCATTTTCTACTTTTTCCGAATCATTGAGAGTTTTTTTTCTAAATAACTAGTACATAGCAAAATATATTCCTATGACTAGGGATTTATAACTAAGATCATTAAGAATAGAAGTACACCCATTTATTTTGGTTAGAATCTAGATTATTGAATTTACCCAATTAATATATCTGGCCTACCTGATCTATTTCACAATCTGTATTAAACATTTAGTAATGGACATTCTGTTAATCAATGAGATTTATCTAGTAAACATTAGGATCCTCGTTGAACGTTATTTTTTCCATTAGTGCATTTTAGAAACTGAAAATTGTGACATGAGATCAAAATAGAAGACTATAATATTGTCACTAACAACATTCTTCATTCCTGCTATAAGATCAGTCAGTTGTATTACTGTTGAGTCAAGACATTTTTTCCCAAGTACAGTTTGACTTGAATTTATAGGAAGTTTCAAAGAAAGATTAAATTCCTGGATTGTACTAATGCTATCCAGCTAATGGCCACGACAGGTAATCAACGCTTTTCTCTGCGAGTTTGATTTGGGTTTTTACGAAAGTGCATTGAAAAATATAATTATTAATACTTGTGCCTATAATTCGATAATTATTTGGAATTTGAACCGCAATACCTTAAGTTCCTCTTTTATGATCTTCTCTTTGTATTATATTGAGAAAAAAATATATTGTTTAATTTTACAAAACTTGTTGTTTCTCACTCTTTTTATAACTCATTGTAAGACCATTGTCGTAACAGGTGTTACACTTCTCATTGTCGTAACAGGTGTTACTCTTCTTCACAGCAAAAAAAAACAACAGTTTTCAATCAATTACAGTTTCACCTGTAACAAATCTAGTTAGATACAGACTAAAACCTTTTGCAAAAGCTTCGTTACTACAGCATCATTTCATCAAAACCATAAGATAGCTCCCTTTATCGACTGCCTAACATTCATTATACTCTCTTTATTTTGTCATTCTAAGGATTTATTATTCTAGACAATTGTTGGTATGTTATAATTTATTGTTAATGGCTTTATTTCGACGTAACATAATGGGGTGGCATATATTTATGGATTTTCTCTCTGCATTTAGTTTATTTTTATTATTATCAGCTTGGTGTATTTACAGCTGGATGGATATATGTGCTAGAAGAGCCAGAATGGTGACGGCATGGGCTGCATTATAGCAGCGTAGTCATTGACCTAACTTCGACTGAAAATGAAACAGAACCACATAACATCATCATTCTGCCGTGACACACTATTCTCGCAAGCACTCGACATCCTATATGTTGGACCTTTATAGAAGTTTCAGATGTACAATAAAATATAACTAAAGGGCACATTTTGTGAGAGACATTATATCATTATCTGTTCCAAAGCATGTCATTTGCGCGTTAGCAAGGAAAGTCTTCAACGTATGTCCGTCTTGTACAAATCTTAGATCATCTTGTACAAAATGTGTGATCTGTAACTTCAATCTATTTGCAATAAGACTACATTCCATTGGCAACATATACAATTATTTCACGTTCAATGCGACAATTCTGATTCCAAAAAAATTTATAGACGACAATAATGCTAGCTTTCCACAGAATTAACTATACTTTCTTTCCGATAGTAAAGCAACTGATATGTTCTCATGTTGAACTCCAACCATCAATAGGCTGGTTTCTTCCGCAAAAGAGAGAGATTTACTGGAAGTGCAAAGTTCTAATTTCTGTGTTTGGTGGAACGTCTGTAACTGAATGAATATATGTACAGGAAATAATGTAGCTTATTAGTTATCGGAAAAGCTAACGTCTACAACATGCAAAGAAAAAAGTGGCAAAAGGAAAACTGCAAGTATGTAAGAGCTCAAAAATGTCAATTATTACAACTTTATGGTTTTTAAAATTCGATAAAATATTTTTTCCTTGAATACAGAATCAGTATTTGGAATTAAATCCCAAGTAGTCTAATGAATAAAGTTCTAATCAAATTCAATCGGTATTCGAAACAGAGTCATACACTGAATCATTGATGTGCATGTACTCTTGAATTGTGATGATATACGTCTTCCAGTTAATAAATGTAATTAATAAATGTAATATAATGCAAGATGTCCATGCCGAACTTGTCAACAATTCCAATCAATATTTCTGTTCCAGAACATTCTTTATGAACAGTTTGTGTTTCCAGTGAATAATAATTTTAATAAATAATTTCTCCCACATCAAGTACTGAATACAACAGTAAGACTGGTTCTAACTAAATATGGTAAACCAAGAAGGGCATTTCTTTTTAGTCAGCAAGATATACAAAAACACTGAAACACATAAGAAGCGCCCTGAAAGGAGGACAAAAAATAATATATTTAAATATCTACGTTATAATTAGACAAGGTGTGTTACTATAATTATAATAAAGAACACGGTAAAGCTTTTGACAAAATCTAAGAGAATGATTCGAATGTTGAGCCCACATTTATGGTGAAATATGTTTTAATATTTGTTTATCAAAACAAAAACACATTTGAGTTGTCAGAAACAAACTGTACTCGATTTTGGACAAGGTTAAGTCCAAAATAAAAGTAATCATAGAATGTAATACATTAAAAAAACAATTAGGTAGCACAGTAAATATACATAACAACTCCTTATTAATAAAGTTTACACCATCTTTTAAATACATTCAGATTATATTAATAAGTCTGGTCCATATGGCAAGCACATAATGAGAATGTGACTAGGAAAGCAGAGTTTGTAGAGAACGGACAAGTACAACAGTGAAGTGTAAAAGCAACAACAACAACAACCCCCCCCCCCCAAAAAAAAATAACAAAACAAAAAAGCGCAAATCCGTGAAACACGATGATTGATTGATTGATAGGGTTCGTCAGATGGGCACAATGCTTTGTTCAATGCTGCTATGAATTGGTTTAATGAAAGTATTGCACCTTAGTACAAGGACGAATAAGGGCTACGACTGTCCTTGTCATTCATAACCTTGAAAGAAAATCATGGCCCAATGTTGAAATAGTTAACACATTAACCTCTGGAGGTTTTTTGTTGTTTTCGCGTGAAATGCGAGTAGGAAACACATTTTGGGGACTATTTCTGAATACATCCTAATACATCGGCTTCCAAGCAATACTTCAGTAGACCAATGCCTATTTGTCCTAAAAAAGGTGTTTTGCATTGGTTAGTTTGCTGTCGAATGATCAGAAGGTGAAACGTTATAGTTCTTATTTGTTTTCGTTTTTCTTTTTTCTCTTATTTTTTTTTGCTAAACGGGCCCAAAATTATTTCCATATGGAGAAGACTCTATTAAAATCCTCACCTTATTCCACTTTTTGCACAGGTTCACCTGTATGTATGCAGTTGAGATCGGTTTTCCGTAGATCTGAGGACATATAGTTTAACATCTCGACACAAAATCGGATTCTGACCATAGGCGAATTTTGGGTGGACAAAAACCAGGTCCCAAAAATTAGGATTTTCGCTCTGTATTGTTTAGTGCAACTAAAATATCCAGATTATCTGGTATCGCTGTAGAGCTAAATCGGTCTTCCTTTATATAATACCACCCACTTTAGCGTATAATGTATGACTTTGACTCTACGGACCATGGAAATAGGCAACAACTTCATAACCCGTAAACTCGGGGCTAGGGGTTATTGTGTTAAAGTACGTGTCAAGTATCATTCACAAGTGCGCATGATTAAATATTTATTACAGAACACCTTTCGAACATATTGCCACGATATATTTCTACTCTGTATCATACGCTTTCTTTCCGCTGACTTGGATCCAAACATACATTTAGGTTAGCATCTTTATATCGTATTATGCTAACATCACTGATTTGGTTTTAGATCTGATCCGTATTTCCGTATCAAACACGCAGATGAGAGGTACTTGATATTTCTTTGATATTCGCAAGTATATATTTTTAGACATCGATAACTTAAATTTCTTATAAACTCGTTCATTATGGCATATGAATACATCTCAACCTAACGACCTTTTAACTAAAATGCGTATGTAAATTTGTCTTTGCAAGCTTATTTAAATTGCACGCTCATTACAAAATCGGTATCCATTTATTTTTTAAATCGTATATTCATACAACTTCTTTTATTTATTAAAATATCATGGTCATTTAAATGTCTTTGTTCATGTATTTAAATCGTCTGGTCTTTGGAAGATCTGTATTCATTTATTCAAATAGAATGCTCATTATATATTGTTAATTTCTTTTAAATCGCATGCTCATTACAACATTTTTATTCTTCATTCATATTTCATGCTCATTACAACATTTTTATTCTTCATTCATATTTCATGCTCATTACAACATTTTTATTCTTCATTCATATTTCATGCTCATTACAACATTTTTATTCTTCATTCATATTTCATGCTCATTATATCTAATTTATCTGTGGTAGCACATAGAGTATTGTTGTGTCAACATTCTTTTGTTGAATTACAATTCCTGGTTTCAATTCACTAAACATTCCAGTGAATATATATGTCCATGAATTTAACAGAGAACTTCTAAGTATTTCTAGAGATAATAATCACTAAAATTCAATAATTTGAAGAAATAAAATTTCCATCCCAAAAGTGAAATACTGAAAACAATACATCATATAGTTTAAAAGAGCTTGATCTTAAATCACAATTGAAAAATTCAGCTACTTTACCTCATGTCACAATAGCATTTTCTATATAAAAATCCACTACCTAATGGAACGTAACCTTCTTGAATGATCCTAATGTTTCGTTAACGAAAGCCATGATTTAGACTATGTAAAATACACTAAATGCCAAAATATATAACTAGGTCCTAATAAAATCCATATATATAATAAAAATGATTGTAAACCCATAAAGCCAAATATTAATTGTTTATCTAGAACAAACTAAAGAAAGTAAATTCAGGTCAAGCAGATATGCACTCAATTTTGGACAAAATCAAGTGCAGCATACAATGGTACATTGCAATAGAGAGTACTGAAATTTAAAAACAACAAAGGAACCCATCTCCGAAAAACTATCCAAGACAATGTAAATTAAATCTACATAACAATTGCAACATCTTTATTCATTTATTCAGAACGCCTGCTCATTGCAACATTTGTTTTCATTTAATGAAAATAATGGTTCTCATTACCACAGTTTTTACTAGCTTTTTAAACGTACATGCTCATTACAACATCTATTCAATTTATTCAAATCGCAATCACTATTGTTATTTTAATTAAATCTACTGCTTAATACAAGTTTATTATTATTCAAATCGTCAGCTCATTAAAAACGTTATTCATCTATTTAAAATGCATGTTTATTACATCTTTATTCATTTAATAAAAGCACATGTTCAGTACACCTTCGTTCACTGATGCTCATTACATCATTACTCGTTTATTAACATCGCATGCTCATTAAATCTTGATTCGCTTATGAAAGTTGCATAATCATTACAAATCTTGGTTCATGTATTCAAATCGTTCGCTCATTACATCTTTATTCATTATTCAAAGCGCATGCTCATTACAACCAATTTATTAATTTATTCAAATCGGATGTTCATTTCAACATCCTTAATCAGTTATTCAAATTGTTAACTGTTTATGTTACATACCATTGATCTTCGTCCCTTTTTTACTCGTTTTTCTACAGAAATGTTCATCTGCAACATATCGTGGGACACGGATAAGTTCAACATGTTGACGCTAAGCTCAATGATATCTCCAAATTCCTTGTATTTTTTAGTGAAAAGCAACTGATGCAATTTTTAGGTATGGCTATATAATATCGGAAAGCTTGTTCCAATTATTCCAATTTTACTGCACCACAATTTTATTTGGACTGAAAAGTGTCAGGAAACTTTTGATAAATTAAAAGGCATACTTAAATGCTCGTCAGTTCTTACAGCTGCAAATGTCAGACAATCATATCAACTGCCTGTGGATCCAAGTAACATTGGGGTTGGAGCAGTATTGATTCAAGAAAAAAAAACCATGGTGATCATCCAGTGCACTTTTTTCTAAGAAATTAAATAAGTACCAAAGAAATTCTTCAAGAATCCAGAAGGAATGTTTGGCTTTGAAATCGGCAATACAACATTTTGAAGTTTATATTAATTTAGCTCCTTCTTCGATTTCCAGAACTTCAGTTCAGTTTTTGTAAACACGAATAGTTGAACTTTTGTATCCTATGCTGACCTAGTTACTGACGTTGATTTATTAGTTTAGCAAACAGACTTTTTTTTGTTTATTCTTTCTTAGAGAAGATTCATAAAAGTGAAGTCGAGGCCATGGTTGAAGTAAAATGCAGCAAGTATTTCAAAACTCTTGTTTTTTTCTAGTGAACTGACCTGCATCCGGGCTTGTGTTTTGCCCAGTAGCCAGATTTAGTATTGATGTATTGAGAAATAACTGTATTCTTGCCTTAACCCTGGAGACGTTCAGCTGAATTCTGTTGTGATCAGTTTTAGTTTAATTGGGATATTTTGTTTCAAATTATTTTAATTTTAATGAATTATTTTTCCTTGGAAATGCTTATAATCTCAATTAACTCTTGGACAAAGACAGTTACACAAACGCTGGAATATTATTTTCTGTGATTCAACAAAGAACTGTTGATACAACACTGATTACAACATACGTCGTTGCTTTTTTCGGATTTCATGAATATTCGAACTTAATTTGATTAAACCTTTATTATCAAGAATGAATATATATATATATATATATATATATATATATATATATATATATATATATATATATATATAATAAAATAATGTTTATCACATTACAAAGCACACGAAGCTTATTTAGGAACTCTTGATAGTGACGTTTAAGACGAAAATACATGGTCAGTAAGAATGAACTTATTATGTAGTTTAATCGTGGAGTAGAATTGTTTTCTGAATCAAGAATAGTATTTCTGAGTAATACTGCACGAAATTGGTAATCCAGTATTAGTCTGAAATAACGAGTTGATATGTTCAATTAAAATACAGTAAAATGTGTATTATATTCTCATTTTCTTTTATACCTAAACGTTAACAATAAAATACAAGAATATAGCCTGCTCTCTCGAAATTAGTTTAAAAGAAATATTGCTTTGATCTACTTCAATATCAAATTTAATGAATCCACATTGAAATAATTTTTCCGGTTGCTTTGGACTGAGTAGAATATTTGTTTATGTTGATCCAACACAATGTTTTCTTTCTAATTATTATGGAATGAATTGTGTTTTATCTATAGCTGTATCTGTCCGTCATATGTGTATGCAGCTTGAGCACTGGACTGGCTTTGAATCAACCACTCTTCTGTTTCTGTTCTAGCATTGATTGTTCGGAGCGAAACATATGAATTCTTTAAAAAGGCGCTATGGAATATCACATTCATTTCCTTTTGTGTGTTGTAAGACGAATGCGATATCAGTTCTTAACGTAGTCGTAATTATAGTACAATTTCGTGGAGTGTATCAAGTTTTGGGAACTCATGATATGGTTTTGCAGAACTAAGAAAGTACATTTGGAAGACAACCATGGCGCAGAAATGTTAATATATGTATTGCCAGTCTTATTACAAGCTAAGGAAGACGTAGGTGTATGGCCTGTTACTTGAATGCCCACTACTGGCGGGACCCAAGCTATAAACTAAATCGCTTGTTTGCCGCTATTTAAGTTGTTTTATTAATACAGAATTAACGGGTTATGTTATTACGGTAATCTTATAAGAACGTGGTGTAAATCACCAGGAATTTTGTTTTTCTTTTCTCAGATCTATTAGCTATGCTAAACATATTAAGCAAAAAAAAACCCAACATATTAAATTTAAAAATAATTGATCACATCATATCCCGTAAATTCAAGACAAGATACAGGTTGTGTTCGTATTTAGAACTTTCATTAACGACAAATATAAGGCTGTTTATAATCTGGAAAAGACTCAGTTGTTACAACTCAATGGTCATAAATTATGTAACAGAATGGAGCGAAAACCAACACATTTTGTAAGGTGCAACAGATGTTAGAATTTGAAAACAACACACACAATTGTCAATTAAATCCTAAATAACTCTAAACGTTAAGTCATGATATTATTTGTTATATATTTTATAATGAGATATTGAACTTTATTCGATGAAGAAAATGACCCTCTTTATCGCGTAAGCGGCGACATCACTTTGGAATGATATCCTTTTCATATTCCCGAAAAATACATACTATTATGCATGTTATTCATACCTCAGTCATTCCCGAAAAATACATACTATTATGCATGTTATTCATACCTCAGTCATTCCCGAAAAATACATACTATTATGCATGTTATTCATACCTCAGTCATTCCCGAAAAATACATACTATTATGCATGTTATTCATACCTCAGTCATTCCCGAAAAATACATACTATTATGCATGTTATTCATACCTCAGTCATTCCCGAAAAATACATACTATTATGCATGTTATTCATACCTCAGTCATTCCCGAAAAATACATACTATTATGCATGTTATTCATACCTCAGTCATTCCAGAAAAATACATACTATTATGCATGTTATTCATACCTCAGTCATTCCAGAAAAATACATACTATTATGCATGTTATTCATACCTCAGTCATTCCAGAAAAATACGGCCTTCTTTTTTCATTCAAATTCGTCTAAATGTCGCTTGCTGATTGCGCAATTACAATACTTTAATACAATGTTTTTATGTTTTCATTGTTTTAAATATAATCCTAAGAAGAGAAAAAATAAAGAATCTATCATTTCTTTATAAACATTTTTCTTACTGGTGCCGGAAATGTACCGGAAAAAGTTTTTATATGAAATTTGGAAGTTTTTTGCGATAAATGTTACAGATAACTATATAGATTCAAACAGTATTAGCATAGAAAAGATCAACTAGAATATATCTTTGTGTTAGATTTTAAATTGTTGTCGCCAAACTGTATACAACATCCGTAACAAGAATCTAGACCACCACGAAAAGCCTTTATTAACGAAAATCTGAAAGTAATACTCTCGTTTATAAGTTGAAATTGGTAAAAGAATATGAACTTATCTTAAATTAATAATAACATTAATATATTTTGAATGTCACATTTAAGGCTCTGACCTCTATAACACATTTTTTTTAAAATAGGAAAATGCAAGAATGAATGGAGATCATTTATTTTAATTATGGACTCTATATAATAAAACTACTTATTTATTCTGTAAAAATCCTGATTCATCTTATTTTTTCAAAACATAATTAGTTTTTCTGACATCCGTAACCTCTGACATCCATAACAGATCTTTCTAAAGAAAAAGAACCGGAAATATCGGACTTTTTAGCCAGTGTATTATTGAGTTTGGCAGCGGTACATGCAGACGACAAAAAATAGCTATGACAAAAGTGCTCTTATTGTAGAAAAATATGGACAGAAGAAAAAAGTAAGTAGTTTTTATATCTTGCTATGTATTATAGACACCGAGGTGGTGACTAAATATGTTTCGTTCTAAGTTTTTAGACAAAATTATCGTTAAAGGTCACGAAAATCATTTGCAATAATAATGACGTCATATTGCCGGTGAAAGGAGAAATTATACCCATTTACGTTAGACTGGCAAAATGTTACGGAGGTCAGATGAAAAACACAACCTTAAATTGTGTACCATAATGACACCTAAACATGTATTATGTAAGCATTCTTTTGCATTATTTTAAAGTAGTGAGAGAAGCCCCTATAAAATTTAACTTTTACCGCGTTTGAGGACATATCCACAAAATAATTAACGTTATGGATGTCAGACGCATATAACTACACTTTGCATAATCACTTTAAATAATGCTTACCAATCAAGATAACATATCTGAATAATTTATATTATTTAAATACGTAGTATATCTCAAATTATCTTATTCTAAACACAATATTCCATTTCAATCACTCTTTTTTCTCCTGTAGTCGTTACGGATGTCAAAAATCACAAATGTTATGGAGATCAGAAATTTCATAATAATACACATAGAACTATATTCATGTATCTAAGCACAAAAAATAAAAACAATCTGACTAATTCGATATATTTTGTTGTACATATACTAACATTGTTGTAATAGAAATGAAAACGGATGACTTTCTCTAAAAACACAAAGCAAAACAACAATAACAAAACTAAATTAAAATTTAAAATGACAAAATAAAAAAAATCAAACAAATACAAAAACAACATAAAAACACATGCATGACTAGAATATAACGTTATTTATTATTATATTTATTTCAGAACACCCGCAGAAAGACAAAGGCGGGAGAAACAAAAGCAAAAGAATTAAGATGAGTTTCTACAGAAGGAAGCAAAGCGGAAGCGGGACGCAAATGTTCCTGTCGAAAACCTAAATTCAAGTGCAAAGGAAAAAAACGGAGAGAAGAAGGACGAAAACGATCAAAAAAAGACCAAGAACTTAGAAAAGAAGGAAGATTTGGAAGTAGCTGAATCATTGCCGTCAAACAGTCCAGGAGGAAGACTTGTCGTCAAATTGCCCACTCATAAAACAAAAGAGAGAGGAGGATTGCGCAAAAGATATAGACGATCCCTCCGAAAATAGACAAAATGAAGAACTTTCCTTTAAAAATAAACAACTGCAAAGAACAAACAACAAATTACAGAAAGGTATAGAAAGAATAAAAAAGAACAAATTGAATAAAACGAGACGAGACGACTGCAGATGAAACGGATTTCGATTATTTGGATGAAGACACAGAAAATGAAAGAGAAGCGAGAAAGGAAACAGAAAATAGCCAAAGCACTGAGAGCGAAAACCCCAATGAGTCTGTAGATAATGGTCACGAGAATTTAGAAAGAGGAAGACAGATTTCTCTCACTCCAAAATCAAAAACTCAGAAGGAAATGAGGGATCTCAGATTGGAGGAACACTTAATAGGAACACCAAAGAAAAAAAGGGAAAAATAATTTTTTTTTTTAAAAATTACTGGTGGCAAATACAATATCAGCTGAAGTTACACCATTTGTGACGAAAAAGAAACAAAAGAACATCCGACATTGTTGGAGAGGACTTTCGTCAAAATACAGATGCAGCAAAGCAATTAGCAAAGTCCTTGGAGTTGGTGTCACGAAAATTCGAAAATTAGGGCAGCCAAGAAAAACAAAGAATAATAGATTGACTAGGGATGCTGTTAGAAATTTTCTTGAAAGGGAGGACAATAGTTCAATTTTGCCAGCGAAGAAAGACACCAGAACAGAAAACGCTGACCAGAAACAAAAACATGTTCTGTCAGGCTATATGAAGAATCTGTTCCAGAAGTTTAGATTTGAAAATCCGGAACTGAAAATTTCGAATTCTCTTTTCTATTCAATGAGACCAACGCACATTGTGCTAGCTAATTTTGCTTCCCGTCAAACAAGCTTATGTTCTAGACATCAGAATCTGGCTCTTAAATTGAGAGCCTTGATAAGTCTTGGAGTCAG
The DNA here is from genome assembly GCA_030141615.1 of Unio pictorum. Classification (NCBI taxonomy): domain Eukaryota; kingdom Metazoa; phylum Mollusca; class Bivalvia; order Unionida; family Unionidae; genus Unio; species Unio pictorum. Next base: position 11,448,763 of record JARLTB010000147.1, on the reverse strand, counting down.
ATGCTCAAAGAATCCGGATGAAACGGTTAAGAAAAAAGAGGAACTAATCAAACAAATTACAGTATTACAAGAGGCAGAGATTGCTTTCAAACAATGGAAGAAAGTCCAAGATGGTGAGAAATGTAGACACAAAGAAGTTCAGGAAGTCAGAGAGAAAGCCGTTTTTCTAAATGAATTTCAGAATGAACTAAATGAATTTGAGGAACACGTTTATAGGGTCAAGCACCAATATGAGGAGTTGAGAAAATTGAGAGAAAATCGTCCGGTTGGAGATGTTGTGGTATGGATGGACTACGCGGAGAATTATGTTTGTTCATCGTTTGAAGAAGTACAGTCCGCGTATTGGAACACCAGCATGGTAACGCTACATATAATGGTGGTTTACTATCGGCAAGAGGGTGACGAACAAGTAGGAAATGGTAACAAGGATAAATGTGTACAATGTTATGTTGCCGTGTCGGATGTTCTTAATCACAATGCCGTGTCCGTTTACGCCATACTAAAACAACTTATTCCACAAATGAAAACTCTTGTGCCAAACCTGAAAAGAATTCACTATCTGACAGATTTCCCCACTAGTCAGTACAGAAACAAAACTATCTTTAGATTAGTATCAACACATGAAGAAGAGTTTGGAGTTCAGGCAAGATGGAACTATTTGGAATCAGGACAAGGGAAGGGCCCATGCGATGGCCTAGGGGCAAGTGTGGAAAGGTCTGCTGACAATGCAATCAAACATGGGAAGACCAATATACAAAACGCATCTGACTTTTCTGAGTATGCTCAAAAAACCATGGAAGAAGGTAGAAAGTCAAATACATCAATTACACTCAAAACGACTACGATGAAGCTAAATCAAATTTAGATTCTAAGCCGACTATACAAGCCGTCCAAGGAACCTTTAAAGTTACGTCCCTGTCAAAGAAAACCAAGTTTACACAAGGAATGTATCGTGCTTTTGTCAGCAATGTATGGACGACGTAAATCAAACTGGCTGTGAAGGATACACAAGTCATTGTCTGACGGTGAAAGAAAAAAAGAAGAACAAACATCAAAGTGAAAGAAATCATCAGAATAACATAGAGGAAGATGTGCAGGATGAATTGGAACGCCAAAGTGACACTGTTGATGATCAAACCATATCAGAGGTAATCAACCTAAATGTTAAGGAAAAAGATTGGATAGCCGCACTGTATTTGGGAAACTGGTACATATGCCAAGTGATTGAAATTGACTCTGAAGATAATGAATATTTCGTTGACATTCTAGAAAAAACAGGCAAGATCCATAACAGATTCAGACGACCACAACAAGAAGATAGAATTTGGATTGAACCCGAGAAAGTTTTGTACATATTATCCGAACCACCTGCAAAAATAGGAATTCGTGAGCGGTCCATGAAAATATCAAATTCATATTGGAAAACATAGAGAAAATCATTTCAAAGAAGTAGAAGTAACAATTACTAAGTACAGTTATAATGTACATAAGTGTTTAATTTAAACACTCCGATTGATCAGAGACAAAAGGCGACTGAATTCGGTCACTGCATTTACAGAAAAAATGTACATTTATCTAAAGACTTTTTCTGATCTCCGTAACAAAATGAATATCTTATGTAAAAGCAAATTAATTTTTTTTAATTTTTTATTTTTAGTATTTATGGATGTAAAAAAATAGTACACATATTTCTTCAACTGATAAAAACCTAATTTGGTGCAAAAATTAGCTATTTGAAGTTGACAATTAGATCTAGACTAAAAATGTGATTTTTTTTTCTTTTTATGTGGTTTTAGGAAATATTATTTTTTAAAATGTACAAATTATTCTAACAGGTTAAAAATGCAAATTCCAAAGCTTTTAACTCACATTATGTTGAAATTTTGACAAGTTAAAACATTGTTAAAGATTCTATATTAGCAATAAATTTCTAACTTCCATAACAAAATATGAGCACATATAAAATGTTGTAAAATTCTAATTCGTGGTTCTCTTATAGTTTTTTCTCTGAACATGTTTCACTAGACATAGTAAAAGCTTTATTTTGATTGAAAACGGTTGATTAATTATGATTGCTGTTTCGTTGTGTTGTATGATGTTCGTTCATTAAAAAATTTTCGTTTTATTCCTAATTATTCAATGTTTATGCCTGTTGTCGCGGCAAACAACCAATTAGTATCTTGTAATCTAATATCTCATCAATCATGGATACTTCCCATAGTACTTATACTACAAATTAAATGAATTTCCAAAGTCAGAAAATTTTTAGACACTAGTAAAAGGCATACTCTAACTTCCGTAAAGTAAAAAATGGGTACCCAAGTTTAACATAGTATAATTTCAAAACTATTACAAATGCGTGTGTGAAAATCTGAAACTGTACACTGTAGATAGTCTACATGCAAACAGTACTAACAGTTTAAAGAAATTAGATACTTAATTTTTTTTCCATGTTTTTATTTCTAATAGTGCCTATTTTTCTGGATTGACTGACCTGCATTTCCATATTTAGGACCATTTCTTTTTTCTTCTTCGGTTCCTTCTCTCTATTTTCAATAGAGTTGAACAATCTTATAATTAAAAAAAACTGAACTATAATTTACAGAATAGGCGAGGTAACATAACATTAGTCCTAAAACGAACAACGCCGAAATAGGTTATAGTTTTTGGAAAATGGGTTGCAAAGGAATCGTACGAATTATCAGTGAACGATGTTTCATAAACCGTTGATATTTTATATTTTGTACAACAAGTACAACACGTACAACACCTATTGCAGACAATATTGTATGACACCAAATTAGTAACCTCATAATCAAAATTTGTAATAAATTTATTTTTAACAGCGATTACTACTCTCATCGCAACCATAGTCACGTTTGAAAACCAAGAATTTTTTATCTACTCCAAAATGCAAATATCCTCCGTATATTACAATCAGTCAGCTGGATATCACGTTAACCTCAGTCCAAGGTTTAGATTTGAACATCATTAGTGTTACACCATACCCTCCGGTTTATCCCACGCATCGTTAATGAACCTGCTTTTTAGCATTTAAATTAAATCAGCATGTATCACGTCTTATGATGCCATAATAAGGAATAATGTCATTAAATGTTTCTTTCAACCCATGATTAGTTCACATGTAACCTTTTGTGATCTGAATGATTAGCAAATACATGGTTTCTAACTTCATTTCATTAGTTTCACTGAAAATTTCATATCCTGCTAATCCATATGCCAAACTTTATTTGTCTTTGATGGATGGACAATGATGTAGAAGCAGCAATAATACATCTATTTATAATCTGTACAAAACAATGGAATCTGCTAAAGTATCCGCTGCTGTGTCTCTTTCGTTTATGCTCAACTGAAAATCAGAACATTGTAACACTGAACTTGCAGGAGATGGCGACAGCTACATCCACATGTCCAACATTAAAACGTAACCGGTTTTCAACCATATCATGTGACTTTTCTCTATGATGTTGCATTGTTCAGAATGATTTTACTTTATCTTTTAAAACAAGGAATTGTTTCCAGTTAGGTGGTACAGTGACTTCAGCCTAACTCGACAAACAAATCATACACGGATGCACCACCACTGTGGCTGGGCATGCCAGAAACGATCTAATTAGAACTTAACATTTAAGCAGCTATACCACTTGTTATGTTGATTTGTGGAGACTAACATTATATCTTTCTGTGGCACATTGTCATCACAACCGCTAAGTCCAAGTTGATGATACATCGGAAACGTATCATTGCTTGAATGACATTAAGATCTTCTGTAGTTTGATAAATGTCATCGTACATGGGCTTTTGTTAGAATTACCAACAACAGAAGTTGTTTATGGTACATTGTGTTTTATTTGTGATATGTATATCTGATTTGTACTGTTCGTTAGTTATTTTTGTTATTTCTATTTCAATATTTGCTATTGTAATCTAATATTTTATGTTGGATTTGACCTTGTCCAAAATCAACTTCATTCGTTACTTGGTCAGAATCGTTGACCCTTTTATTCTGTAAAATAACTAATACATATCCAAAAATAGCTTCGTTTGACTAGTTTTTTTAAATTAGGATCATTATTAATATAACTAAACTTATTTATTTCACTTATTTATTTCGGTCTAGATCAAGGTTATTGGAATTTCCCAATAAATATACTCGGCCTACCTGATCTATTCCACATTCTGTAATACAATTGTAGTATTGGTACTTCTAAAATGTGATATATCTAGTAAACGTTAGGATTCTCATGGAAGGTTAGTTTCCATTAGGTAATAGCGTTTTTGATTAGAAACGGCTAATTGTAACCTCAGATCATTATAGAGGACTATATAAAATTGTCACTAGAAACATTATTCATTCGTGCTGTAAGATTAGAATAAATTGTATTATTGTTAAGTCAAGAAATTGGGTTCAAATTTATGTAGCCATACAATATAATTCAAGTGATGCTTTGGAAATACAAAGTGCTCTTGAAAATAACATTATTTTAAATAGAGACTTGAATTTACAGTGAATAACGATGTTATTATAGGATTGTATTATTGGAATCTAACTGACGGCCACGACGGGCAATCAACACTCATCAGCGGATTTCATTTGATGTTCTACTAAAGTGTATTCCAAACTATAATTATTTAGACTTGTGTCTATAATTCTATGAGTATTTTGAATTTGAATCGCATTCCCACCACTTATACTTATATGTTCTTCACTTTGCATTATAGTGAAACATCTTTATTGTTGAAATGTACAAAGCTTGTTTTTCTCACTCTTATAACTTATTTTAAGACTATAATCGTAAAGGGATTCACACTTTTCCACAAAAAGCAATTAAGTTTTCAATCAATAGCAAATTCTACTGTTACAAATCTAGTTAGATACGAACTAAAACCTCTTGCAAAAGCTTCGTCACCACAGTGTCACTGCATCAAAACTGTAAGCTAGTTTTCTTTCCGACTGATTTTTATTCACATAAGCAGGACGACAAAAATTGAATCTTAGATCGTCCGGCTCGCATGTGAGATGTCGTAGGTTCGATCCGAGGCCAATTCATACCAAAAACTTACAATAATGGTACTAACAGCTGCCTCGCTTGGCGCTCAGCATTAAGAGGTTAGGATATTGTGACTGGGTGAGACATCATACTACATGTCTGCGACATGATGCCCCAGTGCTAGTCATCACTATAAACTTTCACACTGCATATCCTAGCGATATTACTAAAAAATATTAATGCTGCGTTAAAATAATCCAAGTCCAAAATCATAATTCTTCTTTTGTAGTGGCCAACCAACAAAAGCAACTCCCTCTTCAATAAATACCGTTCCCAAAGCAAAAACATATACATGTAGCAAATGTCAGTGAAATATATCATAAAGGGACTGAGTAATCAATTATAATTGATTTATGTCAATATATCTTCTATTGAGGTTGCAATAACCAGGGATTTCGGGTACTTTGAGTGAGAAATGTTCCGATTGGTTACCTTAAGGACGATAAAGAGAAGCATTTCATAGGCTATGCAAGAGAGGGAGTTCAGTCCAACCACGCATACCTGGTCTGACAAGTACAGCTCGCATGCATCTTCCACATCGTCAACCCAAACACAGAATGTCCTTCCACGAAACTATCACGGAATAAAACAATTAAAGAATTTGGCAATGGCTTAGAACAATTTGGGTGATTGTTTTCTTAGACTCATGCAGCGTTACCTAGGATGGTTAAATATATTTGTATTTCTTTGGAAGCGGGGGGGGGGGGGAGAGGGTGACTAGGTAATACATGCATCTCTTAGTAGGTTTATCGCGTTGAAATACTCTTATAGCAAGATGTGCACGTGTACTTTACCCCTGGTTGTGTACATTATGTTTCCGTATTTATAGAATGAATAGTGTTTTAAGCGACACAGTGAGCGCTATGATCTTATCAAGGAGTGTCATTACTCTTACAACTTACAGCAGCTATAACGCTAATTGTTAAATGTTATACATATCAATTGTGTAACAGTATATAAATATTAAATGTCTCCCTTTAATATACTCTCTTTATTTTGTCATTCTAAAGATTTGAAACACTAGAAATTTATATTGTTGATCTGATGTAATTAATCATTAAGGGCTTTATTTTGACGTAAAATAATGTGGTAGCATGTAGTTATTGCATATCGTCTCTGCATTCTGTTTATTTCTTATTATTATCAGCTTTGTATGTTTACAGTTGGATGGATGGATGAGCTGGAATAACCAGAATGGTGGCGGCATAGCCGATATTGTAGCAGCTTAGCCATATATCTAAATTCAACTGACAATATTAATACTTGATTGGTCGGGTTTATATGAATTGCGGAATCTTCAAAAATCCAAATAATAGTGATGTGATTTCGGTTCTTCGATGACGAGCACTTATTCGATATGTTGTGTTTATAAGGACATATTGTTGTAAGAGCCATATTTTGTTTCTCAGGGGCATATAATTGTGTAATTCTGAAGGAAGCCGATAAATAGTGATATTAATTCCAAATACGGATTAAGGGCAGTCTATGCTGCATCTCTTTTACCAAGACAAATGTTAGTATGAACCATGGCTATTTTTCTTTGTATCATATGGTTGTGTTCACTATGCTTATTCATTTTTATTATACAATTCACTGGATCATATTATATATATATATATATATATATATATATATATATATATATATATATATATATATATATATATATATATATATGGATATATGAACCATATTTGTATATTCATAATTGTAATATATGTACCTATTATCCTTTTGTGACGTTTTCGGTATGGTATTCTTACATCATATATAGTGGGTGGGTTTGTGAGTCTACCTGCATATATATTGTCCTGAGCATTTATTTGTCATTTCATAAACTTCCATTCACTCACTATGTGTTGTTATGACTCAGTCAAATAGTTCATACGGTTTCAATCCTGTTACAAAAACAGAAACAAATGACGTCATCCTTTTAGTGCCGAGAAGCGCTAATCTCACAACCACTCGAAGTCCTGTATGTTGGATCTTTTCAGATGTACAATAATGAATGGGCAAATGTTCTACGAGACATAATATCGTCATCTTTTCCAAAGTACACAATATGCGCGGTAACAGGCAGAGCCTACAGCTTCAGATCGTCTGCTACAAATCTTCGATCATCTTTTACAAAATGTGAATATCACTTCAATTCATTTTCTATAGACTACGTGTCATTGGTACCAACTACAACTGTTACACGGTCAATGTGACGATTCCGATTCCATATAGTTTTAGGGACGACAAGGGTGTCAGCTTTCCACAGAATTAACTTTCTTCCCTATAATAACAGAGCAGAAGGTTCACGTGTTGAACTCAAGCCACCAGGAGGCTGGTTTCTTTCGCAAGAAGGGAGCGATTTACGGTATCACGGTACCAATTGTTTTTCCATAGACCTCAATGCTAATATTTGGAGTGATAACTATATTTTTTATCCTAATTTAGCATGCATCTCACACACTGTTATAGAGAACAATGTTAGATTGTCAATTTGACGATGACAAAACCAGGTACTCCATTGCATTTAAGAGAGATAACTCTGCTGGAAGTAGACAGGGGTATGAGTTATCTTGTCACAACATACTTATTTTCAGTCATGTCTATGACATTTTCAAAAAATCATAAAAAATACAAAATATGATCTATATAGGAATTAACATAAATTCACATGTTGCCAAGAGGCTAAACTATTTTTTAAGCCTAACAGAAAGTACAACTCTTACATAATCCACCAATCATAGCTTTTCAGTCCTTTAATACTGCCTGCAATGGACCCTACACTTTAAGCTCCACCCATCTGGACTTGCGCAATTGGTACCGTTATACCTTACTGGAAATGCAATGTTTAATGGCTGGGTTTGGTGGAACGCTTATAACTGTACGTATATCTACGCAGGAAATAATTTTGTCTTATTCATTATTGGAAAAGCAAACGTCTCAAACGTCTAAACAATGCAAAGAAAAACGTCAGTATTTAAAAAAAGGAAAATCGCTAATATCTAAGAGTACAAAAATTGCCCAGTGTCACGACTCTATAATCTTAAACAAGGTAATAGAAAAGAGCAAAAATTGCCAAGTTTTCTAAAATTCGACAATTACAAAATGAAATTTAGAAAAACTTTCAGTATTTGGAGTATATACCAACTGGTCAAATGAATAAAGTACTAATTAAATTCAATTGGTATTCGAAATAAAATTCTACAGATAAGTATTGTTTTGCATGTAGTCTGGAATCTTTATGATATCTCTTCCAATCAATAGTTATAATATAATCCAGGATCTCTTTTTCTGAATTCTTTACACTTCCAATCAATATTTTTGTTTCAGAATATTCGTTAAGAACAGTTAGTATTTCTAGTGAATAATAATTTAAATAAATAATTTCACCTACATCGAATACTGAATACAACAATAAGATTGGTGTTACCTAGAAATGGTATAGCACGAAGGGCTTTTTTAAGTTAGCAAGATTTTAAAAAAACATTGTCACATAAAAAGAGGCCTGGAAGTAAGACAAAACTTCATTTCTTGAAAAGTCTAACTTACAATTAGACATGGTTATTTACTAAAATTATAATAAAGAATACTGTAAAGCCCTTAACACAGACTAACAGAATGATCCCAATCTTGAGCCCACATTCATGCGGAAATATGATGTATTATTTGTTTATCAAACTAAAAACACACCAGTGTTGACAGAAACAAACTGAACTTGATTTTAGACAAGGTGAAGTGCAAAACAATTTATCCATATAATTTAATACATTTTTAAAATAAAATATGAAGCACTGCAAATATACGTAACACATCCTTACAAATAAAGTGTACACCATCTTGTACATACAGTGAGAACATGTTAATAAGGCTAGTCCATCGGGCAAGCCCGTAATGAGAATGTGCTTTGGGAGGCTGAGTTTGTAGAGAACAGAAAACCATGTCTATAGTCTGTTAATTGAATATGATGGTCATTTTATATTGTTCCTTGATTTAAATCACATGTTCATTACAACATCGTTATGCATGTATTCAAATCGCATGTTTATTAAAACATCGTTATGCATGTATTCAAATCGCATGTTTATTAAAACATCGTTATGCATGTATTCAAATCGCATGTTTATTAAAACATCTTTATGCATGTATTCAAATCGCATGTTTATTAAAACATCTTTATGCATGTATTCAAATCGCATGTATATTAAAACATCTTTATGCATGTATTCAAATCGCATGTTTATTAAAACATCTTTATGCATGTATTCAAATCTCATGTTTATTAAAACATCTTTATGCATGTATTCAAATCGCATGTTTATTAAAACATCTTTATGCATGTATTCAAATCGCATGTTTATTAAAACATCTTTATGCATGTATTCAAATCGCATGTTTATTAAAACATCTTTATGCATGTATTCAAATCGCATGTTCATTACAACATCGTTATGCATGTATTCAAATCGCATGTTTATTATATCTGTTTACATATTCAAATCGCATTTACATTGTATCTGATGTGTCCGTAAAGCGTGTTGTCGACAGTCTTTTGTTGAATTACAGTAATATGAATGCAGGTTGTAATGCACCATAAATTCCAATCTGTCCAGGAATTTGTTCAGATCACATGTTTTCTAGAAAAAAAATAATCACTTGAATTCAATAATTTGAAGAAATACAATTTGCTGCCCAAGAATGAAACACTGTACACAACATATAATACAATTTGAAATTGCTAGATCTTAAAGCACGGGTGAAAAATAATGATACAAGAATATATAAGTCGCTACTTGAAATCAGGTCACAATGAGCACATTTGTCAGGTAAAAGAAACATTACCTAATGGTAAATATCATTTTAAGATGATCTTAATGTTTACAAAAATAAACAACCATGACGTGAACTATGTAAAACAGATTAAAGAAATTCCAAAATATAGACCTAGATCCAATGAACCATATTTAATTCTATTAATAATTAATGCTGATTTTAATCCCATGCACATATAATTTTTTTTAGCTATGATATAATTGTTTACAACAAAAATAAATTCAGGTCAAGCAACAAACAATATTACATTGCAATGCCATGTACTAAAATTATTATACAAAAACACGCCCCTTCCCCCCATAAAACAATTAAAAAATAATGTAAATTAAATATAAATAACTATTGCAACACCTTTATACATTTATCAGATAGCCTGTTCGTTGCAACATATTTATTCATTTAATAAAACGTCATTCTAAATATCACACTTTTACTAGCTTATTAAACTTGCATGCGCGTTAAAACTTATACAACTATTTATTCAAATAACAATCTTATATTTTGTATTTCTTTAATCTAAGCAACACCTCATTATACCTTTATTCATTTATTCAAATCGTCTGCTCTTTCAAACGTTATTCATGAAATATAATCCCGTGCTTGTTACATCTTTATTCATTTATTCAAAAGGCATGTTCATCTTTATTCGTTATGTTCATTACATCATAATTCGTTTATTCAAAACACTTAGTCATTACAACATCTTTGTTCATTTATTCAAATCGCATGCTCTTTACAAAATATATATTCATGTATTCAAAGCGGATGCTCATTACATCCCTTTTATTAATTTATTCAAATCGAATGTTCATTATGTGTTCATTACAACATCTTTACACATTTTTTGAAATCACGTGCTTTTTACAACATTCATAACGCTTATTCAAATGTCCTGCTCATTCTTAATTCTTTTTTTAAAATCTCCTGCTTATTACATCTTTGTTCCTTTATTCAAATCACATGTTTATTACAGCTTTGTTCCTTTATTCAAATCAAACGCTCATTACAACATTCGTTTATTTAAATTGCCTGCTAATGACAACATCTTTCCACACTTATTCAAATTGCGTTCTCGTTACATTATCTTTATTCGTTGACGCGTTCGGCTGATTTCATTATTGCTATGTTTGTAAACAAATCAGCCCCCAACTTTAGAAATGTCATCCAATTCAGACGCAACATTTACCATGATTATCTTTCAGTCAAATTTTGAAAACACACAATGATTTATTTTCTCAACTTATAAAAATTGTGCTAGACCGCTTTTATCACATCCTATTAAAGTTCCCTAAAATGCGTCATATTGTATCTCATATTTCTTGGAGATGCTAACCAGCTAAAACAGTGAACAAAAAATGTAATACAAATATTGTAGATTTTATTGATTTCTGACAATTTGAAATTAGCGAAATGCGCGTGCCAATCTTAATCAACTCATCGCCCACCTAACAACGTCTAATATTTTCCATTAGGTACCAAAAATTGGTATGCCTTACTCATATCAACGTATTGAAAGATTAGAAACATCTTTCGAAACATTTTACTTCAGTACAATCGTCTTGTATGGTGATCTCCCCCCCCCCCCTTATTTGCTATATCTGTTAAATGAGATTACATTGGTGTGTTTCAAGGAACGTCTATTCTTCCCTATAAATGACACGTTACTTGTAAGCACAACATATTTGGATTTTTTTCTGTTTCGTATTGTTATGAAATATGTAAGATTGCAATTAGGGTTCTAAGTTTCAGTGGAAGACTCGTGGCTTTACAAGCGGTATGGGTTTTCTAGGGACGATCACAATGAATGTGGGAGGGGTGTGGAACCAAGGAAATTTACAAAATTGGCACATAGTCTATGACAAATGAAAATACTTTGCTTAGGATTTTATAACTCCTGTGACACTACGGATGCCATAACATGTTCATGAAACGTTGTGCGTGGCCTTAGCAAACAGTTAATGATCTATACTTGAAAGCGTTAGTGATTACTTTAGCATAGAATTACATTCGTATACATCACATTCATTTGAAACGCAAAACACGTTCACTGTGTTATATTACCGCTCACGGACGCTGATCCGCTGTTTACGTTACAGCTCACTGGCGATAATATAATGTTCACCATTTATGTACCGTTCACTGACGCTGATATGTTGTTCAATGTTTATGTTACAGCTCACTGACGCTCATATGCTCTTCACAACTTACGTTACAGCTCACTGACGCTGATATGCTTGTCATCATTTATGTTACAGCTCACTGAAGATAATAAGATGTTCACCATTTATGTTACAGCTCACTGACGCTAATATGCTGTTCACTGTTTATGTTACAGCTCACTGACGCTGATATGTTGTTCACCACTTATGATACATTTCACTGACGGTGATGATAGTTCCTATATTCTATTTGTGATACAACTAATGGTGATTCCCTCTGTACTGATTATGATACATCACTCAGTTGGTGGTCTCCACTACTGTAGTAATTACAGCTCATTAACGATGAAGCATTGTTTAATGTGTATGATGCAGCTAATTGATAACGGTTATTTGTTTGTTGTGTATGATACAGATGATTGATAATAGTCCTTTGTTTGTTGTTTATGATACAGCTAATTAATAACGGTCATCTGTTTGTTGTGTATGATACAGCTAATTCATAACGGTCATCTGTTTGTAGTGTATGATACAGCTGATTGATAATGGTCCTCTGTTGAATGTGTATAATACAGCTCATTGATGATTGTCCCCTGTTTATTATGTTACAGATGATTGATGACGGACCCCTATTTATCTTGGTGGCCTAGTAGTTAGAACGTCTGCCTCGGATGCGGGAGGTCGTGGGTTCTATCCCCGGTTGAGTCATGACCTACATAAATGATAATAACAACTGCCTCGCTTGACGCTCAGTATTAAGAGGTTTGTGCTAGGACTGGTCGGTCTGGTATCAGTATAATGTGACTGGGCGGGACATTATGTTACATGTCTGCGGCATGATGCCCCAGTGCAAGAAGACATCACCAAATTGTCACGCTGCATCCATCGTTGCGATATGACTTAAATATTGTTAAAGCTACGTTACAGATCGAAATAACACACACACGCACACGCACACACAAACACGCACACACACACAGTGCATGATAGAGCTAATGAATGATGATGTCATGTTGCCTGTGTATGATACAGCTCATTGATGATGGCTCCCTGTTGACTGTGCATGATACAGCTCATTGATGATGGCCCCCTGTTGACTGTGCATGATACAGCTCATTGATGATGGCCCCCTGTTGACTGTGTATGATACAGCTCATTGATGATGGCCCCCTGTTGACTATGCATGATACAGCTCATTGATGATGGCCCACTGTTGACTGTGCATGATACAGCTCATTGATGATGGCCCCATGTTGACTGTGCATGATACAGCTCATTGATGATGGCCCACTGTTGACTGTGCATGATACAGCTCATTGATGATGGCCCCCTGTTGACTATGCATGATACAGCTCATTGATGATGGCCCCCTGTTGACTATGCATGATACAGCTCATTGATGATGGCCCCCTGTTGACTGTGTATGATACAGCTCATTGATAATAGTTCCCGTTGATTTTTGGACCGTATGCATGATCGTATATGCCTATTTGTATGAGGGGAAAAAAATCACTGTATTTGTGTATGGGTTGTGGTTTATTTGATAGTAAGATGTAGTGTATTAGCTACTGGCTCTTATCGTTTGTGTTAGATTGTATCTATAAAGATGAGAACAGACCCATGAAAAACATATCACATAAATAGATATTAATTGATTTAAATGGTATTGCCAGTTGTAATTAACGATTATTTCCGCATTTTCCTTTATTGTATGAAGTCTATAGGGACATTTTAAGCGAGGAATTATTTGTACGTCTTCTTCTCCTGACTCATTTACGACAAAATTTATTAGCCTTTAATGTTATCCAATCTAGAAAAACTGCTTAATAAATAAGTTTGTCTTGAAATTAAACTCACTTTCAAAGATTTAAATCACAAGTATTTTCAACGGATACAAATACATATATTAACAATGAAAAAAGAATATGCTAAAATCATTTGATTTGTGTTTTAGATGTTTTTGATAATAATTATTGCAGATACCAAGGGAAATATGTAGTACCGGCAAGTAAAATAACTGGCATAAAGAAAGGGATAAATAAAAGAAAAAGTAAATTTTCTTTTATTGAATAAAACACCAATATAACACGTCCATTGAGTGTGGAATCGTTAAAATGTGGTATCGCATTTGATTAAGTTTCAACACCTTGTCCATATGGATTGTAAAGAAACATTCATCATTTAAAATTTGCTATTGTCTGGTGTTATAAGTATGATGTGACCCTTGGTGCTGTATCAGATTTCAGCCTGTTAGTAGAGACATTTGGCCAGAATATTAATGGCAGCATTCTGGATAGTTGATACCAGAGGCTGTCAACACCTTCAGCATCTGTTGTTTATCTTCCCAGGGCTATCTGAGCTTGGACTTCTTGACTTCTGATAAGGCACACATGTTAAATTAATTATAATCCATTATCTGTAGCCCTTTCTAAAACAAGAGTAGAGTGCATGAACAAGTAGTTAAACTCAGGGCTTTGTATTGTAAAGAACACTGGTTATTTCTTTCTAGCTTTTGTAAAGATTTTTGCTTTATTCTATATAAAGTGATAGGACCCTTACTTGGTGTTTGTGTGTCCTTTGAACCCGAATGTAACATTTTGGTGGCAGCGGTACGGATTCCAATACTTCTGTGTGAATTTTTTGGAATTATTCAATACGTTGGAATTAGCAGTGTCTGGTGGTACTGTGTGTATAACCTACGGTTGTTAATTGCTAAATGCAAAGTGTGTATCACTGTAACGAGTGTACACGTATAAGCCCAGAAATTCTTAGAAAAGAAAAAGTAGTCCAGTGGCTGTGAATACAGTGATAGAACTTACAGTACGTATAGTTTGTCATTATGTCGGTTGCTGATAATGTAGAAGTTGAGGGAGCAATGATTGCTTCAGGACGACCAAGAAGAAAAGCGGCAACACATAATTTGATGGATTTTACAGATAGTGAGATTCCGGAGTATGAAGAGGAAATTAACCTTGAGCACATGCAACCACCCAAGGAAACAAAGCTCAAACCTAGTGCAAAGAAGAAATGGAAAGAGAAAAATTAAGATTAGAAATGAAGCGTTTGGAAATTGAGTTAGAAAGAGTAAAACGTCAAGAAAACGTGACGGAAAAAGTATCTTCAATGCCATTTAAAGTAAAGTTACAGGCATATGACCATGAACGAGGAGAAGATATTGTCACTTTCCTAGCAGAATTTGAAACAGTTGCAAAACATGCTAAGTGGTCTGACGAGCTGAAAGTACTACAGCTAAGAACTCTTTTGACAGGTGAGGCTAGATATGTTGCAACTCAAGCTTGTGGTGATTATCTGGAACTCAGGAAAGGACTGATTGATCGTTTTGGAAGGAGACCGCATGAACATTTCACTGCGTTGGTGAGCATGAAGAAGGGGAGTACAGAGACGTATCGTGGTCTGATGGCCAGAATTGATCAGCACATAAAGCGTTTTTTGGATGATCGTGACCCAGTTATTTGTCTCCGTGAGGAATTTTTCCTGAAAGCCTTGCCACAAGATCAAGCACAGTGGATTAGGATGAACAAGGGCTCTAGTCCAGTTGTTGAGGCTGCGGAAGATTATATTCCCACCAATATACAACAACAATGGCAGAAAAATATGTTTCGTCCGAACATAAATGGGAATAGTAACAGGGGTATTCAGAACTTACAGCAGCAAGCGAAAGTAACATCAACGAATTACCTGTCCACACGTAAGAATATGCAGTGCTATCGATGCAGGCAGTGGGGACATATTGCAAGTAAGTGTCCAACAGATGACATGAAACATCGTGGTAACCCAGCAACTTGTTTCGTTAGGCCAACAATTGGTGAAAGGCTTATTTCGGAAACAGGATGTGTAAATGGGCGTGAGATCATGTTTGTGAAGGACACTGGCTCCGATATGACCTTAATAAGAGAAGATCTCATTGACGAGAGTTGCAAGTTGGAGGGGCACCAAGTTACGTTATATACAGCAGTGGGTCAGCCATTTACCGCACAGTTGGCAGTGGTAAATATCAACACAACGTATTATAAGGGACCAGCACAAGTGGGTCTTGTTCCAAATTTAGCCGCTGAAGCCCTATTAGGGATGGATATACTTAGTAAGAAAGGGTCATTTGTTGTTACGAGGTCGATGGCAAAAGGACTCGATGATGAGAGGACGGTAGAAAATACTCACCAATGTGAGGATGAGAGTAAAAATGAAGTTGTCAACGACAGCATCGAGCAAGCAGATACTGATCAGCATGATGACATTGAATTTGACACACTTTCAACAATGAATGCAGACATGTTGTCAAATCTACAGATTGCAGATATTTCACTGAAAATTATTAGAGATAAGTCCTTTGCTATTTTGCGGCGGAAATGGCAATCTGGTGATGGTTCGCGTGGAGGGGAGCAGATTGTTGTACCAGCAGGATTAAGAAAAATGGTAATGGAGCTGGCACACGATCGACCCCTTGCAGGTCACTTGGGTTTGGAGAAAACAAAATAGAGGATTCTCCAATCATTCTTTTGGCCGGGAGTGTTTTCTGATGTAAAAAGATATTGTACATCGTGTCATGAATGTCAGATAACAGCAAAACGTACTGCAGGTGAGAAAGCCCCAATGGTTTGTCCACCGGTAATAACAGAACCGTTTTTGAAAATTGCAATGGATATTGTAGGATCGTTATCTAGAACGAAGTCTGGACACAAATATATTCTGACAGTGATTGATGATGCAACCAGATATCCTGAAGCTTTTCCTCTAAAGGATATGGAGGCAACGAGTGTAGCTAGAGCACTAATTGAACTGTTTAGCCGTGCTGGTTTTCCAAGGGTCATATTAACAGACAAAGGGACCAACTTCACTAGTACCTTATTGAAACAGTTGTATGAACTAGTGGGTATCCGTGGAGTTACAACCACACCTTATCACCCACAAGCGAATGGAAAGGTAGAACGTTTTAACGGGACATTGAAGTCAATGTTGCGGAAGTTCTGTACAGACAACAAGAATGAATGGGATGAGATGTTACCATATTTGTTGTTTGCATATCGTGAGGTCCCACATGAGGAAACTGGATTTGCACCTTTTGAGATGTTGTATGGTTGGCCAGTTAGGGGGCCAATGCAGATTTTACAAGGTTTGTTTACGGGAGAGGAGGATGTAAGGAAGTCAACTGTGGAGCATGTTGTGAAAATGCGTGAGAAGTTGGCTGACATCGGGGCTCATGTCAAAGATAACCTGTTGGGTCGCCAAAAGAAAATCAAGGCACTTTATGATCGTCACACGAAAACACGAGAATTTAGTCCAGGACATGAAGTACTTATTCTCTTGCCATCAAGTTCATCCAAGATGAAGGCACAATGGCAGGGACCTTATCGTGTGGTCCGGAAGGTAAACGATGTTAACTACCAGATATCGGTACCCGGTAGGCGAGGTATGGTAACCTATCATATAAATTTACTGCGTAGATACAAACGTGCTGTGCTGCTGGCAATGCAGACAGATGAGAACGATGGTGTGGATATTGATTTTCCTCCAAGAGCAGGTGAAGGTGATGCTAGTGTTAAGCTGGGAGTCAACTTGTCGAAGGAGCAACGAGAGGATATTAGAACTCTGTGCAAAGAATTTCAGGATGTTCTAACAACAAGGCCTGGTCGAACAAACATCTTAACTCACAGCATCAAGACAACGTCGGAGACACCAATTAAACAACGGTCATATAGAAAGAGGTGAAAGCAATATTGGATGAAATGCTGGAGCAAGGCCTCATTCGGCCCTCAATCAGTCCATGGAGTTCGCCTTGTGTATTAGTTGACAAGAAAGATGGAACTCTTCGGCTGTGTGTAGATTACCGCAAGCTTAATAATATCACGTTATTCGACGCCTATCCAGTCCCACGAATGGACGATCTATTTGAGAAGATTGGGTATGGAAGTTACTTGAGTCAGATAGATCTAACTAAGGGTTACTGGCAAGTCCCTCTAGCTGAAGAATCTAGGCAAAAGTCTGCATTTGTGACTCCGTTTGGGCTCTATGAGTTTAATGTTATGCCCTTCGGTATGAAAACGGCACCCGCCAGTTTTGCCCGACTCATCGACTTACTAGTGTCCGGACTACATAATGTCGCAGCATATTTTGACAACATCATTGTGTCAAGCAAGACTTGGTCAGAACACATAGAAAATTTGCGTGCATTGCTGCAACGTATACGGGAAGATGGACTTACAATAAAGCCGTCAAAGTGCGAGTTTGGAGCAGCTGAGATTTAATGCCTTGGGCATATCATTGGAGGAGGAAAAATTAAGACAGACAAAAATAAAATTAAAGCAATGCGTGAGTTTCCATTACCCACAACGAAAAAGGGAATACGCTCATTTCTTGGAATGGTTGGATACTACAGAAAATTCATTAAGAACTTTGCTGAAGTAGCAGTACCATTAACCTCCATGACACAGAAAGGAAGACCAAATATACTTGTATGGACTGAAGATGCTGTCCAATCCTTTAAAATGTTAAAGGATGCTCTTACTAAGACCCCAGTCCTTATTGCACCGGATTTCGGTAGGAAATTCATCGTGCAGACCGATGCTAGTGACACGGCAATTTGTGCTGTGCTAAGCCAGACAATGGACGGTGACGAACATGCGGTGGCCTATCTAAGCCGGAAACTTCTTCCGCGAGAGCAGAAATATGCAATTATTGAGAAGGAATGTCTTGCGATTGTGTGGGCGATTGATTCGTTACGGTATTACCTGTCAGGGACGACATTTGAAATTGTGACTGACCACAACCCATTGACATAGTTGAATCAAATGCAAAGCAAGAATCAGCGTCTACTTAGATGGTGTATGGCACTCCAACCTTACAACTTCATTATAAAGCACAGGAGCGGCAAACAACATGGGAATGCAGATGGATTATCACGCATGTAACTGAAGTGTGTAGGAATTAAACGACAAAAGATACTGGTGTGCATAGTACACTTCAAAAGTGCTTAGAAACCTACTGGGATAGTTCAGGACTCTAGGATTTTTCAAACTTAAGTGTTCTGTTTTTATTTTATAATCAGAATGAATTTATGCAGATATAGACGGTAACCAGTTTGTTGGATTTCCCCTATTCTGGATGGTTACTGATGGAATTCAAAACTCTTTTACAGAAGTTAATTGTAGTGACTCTAAGCTTTATGCTTGTTAGTAATAATGTAAGCATTATGCGAGTTTTATCATTTTTCTGATGTATAAAATTGTATTGTATCGAAAACATAAAGTTTCCTCTTAAGAAGGGAGGTGTTATAAGTATGATGTGACCCTTGGTGCTGTATCAGATTTCAGCCTGTTAGTAGAGACATTTGGCCAGAATATTAATGGCAGCATTCTGGATAGTTGATACCAGAGGCTGTCAACACCTTCAGCATCTGTTGTTTATCTTTCCAGGGCTATCTGAGCTTGGACTTCTTGACTTCTGACAAGGCACACATGTTAAATTAATTATAATCCATTATCTGTAGCCCTTTCTAAAACAAGAGTAGAGTGCATGAACAAGTAGTTAAACTCAGGGCTTTGTACTGTAAAGAACACTGGTTATTTCTTTCTAGCTTTTGTAAAGATTTTTGCTTTATTCTATATAAAGTGATAGGACCCTTACTTGGTGTTTGTGTGTCCTTTGAACCCGAATGTAACATCTGGATACATTTTACGTTGCTTCCAAGAGGTTGCTCCCGTCAAGATACACTCGCGATTTTAGATGTTCATAACAGTTTCATACTAAGAATTAAAAGGTTAGTGTTATCACTGGTCGGTGTCAAGAAAATGTGCCCCAGTGCTAGATATCACAATGAACTGCCACAATGCAGACATCGTAGCGATATGACTGACAAAAAAATTATTTTATTTACATTTTGCTTCATATTACAAGAGTCTGTTGAAATAACATAGTACATATAAAGATAATTTATGCAAGTGTTGACAAATATTATTAAGAATCTTAATACTTAATGGCGTCTATGGGCTGATGGGGTTTCGGCTATTCTATATGGATTCCTTAACTTCCCATTGATTGAGCTAGGTCACATAAATAGGTCAGTTTGAGGCAAAATGAGTAGTAAGTATACGTCACGTGGGGTATATAGCGAAATATAGCCGTAATAGGTGTATATACGGAAACAACTCAGCAATCAGATTCAATCCAAATTTATCTTTATTTCTTCTGTTCTTGTTTTAAGTCTGTTTATGTAGTACTAAGATATTATTCGAGAGAAGAAAAACAAACCCCGTTTGTTTGGACTCTTTAGTGGAAACACAAACCTTTCATTATTTAGACTATATTGTAATTGTGAAATGTTCGAATGAGTTTTAAACGACGCCATCTTAACAGCATCCAAAATATTGGAAGATCAGTATATTCCCGGTTTTTTATTAAGAACTTTTCAATCATCTAGGACTTTCATAGAACTTTATCAGGATTTTTCTGGATTCTCACCATATTAATGAAAAGACAAACTTCATTTATGACTTTGATACTTAAATTTTAAAAAAAAACTGTTGGTTTTGCTTGAAGTTTTGTTATTGAAATTGAAATGTATGTTATCTCGGAATTATCTTAGTCCCTGGTGTTTTTCTTTGTTATATAGTAAAAACATCAAGCTTTCACATTGTCATATAAAGTTATGAACTTTATTTTAAATCATAATCACGATCGTTTAGAATGTATTTAAAAAGAATGAATTGATCTAACTTGCCAAAAATATGATCCTTTTTGCTTTGGAAGCTAATCGATCTATGCTACAACATGAAATAAAAAACACATTTTGGTTAAATATCTGATTGAGTCGTCCAGAACTCCTTAGAGTATTTCAAAACAGTTTCAAATGATAGTATAGTAGAATAGATTAGCACTTTCTATATTTTCATGGGAACAGTCCAAACAATGTTTTCATTTCGAATACTAAGTACAACATAAACAAGTCTGCATTCTTACAACAGGAACACATTAGATGATGTCTCCAAAATATCAGAGTGAAACTGATATATCAGTTATCTCCTTAAGCAATCTACACTTGACCATAACCATTTAAAGAACTACAGTCCAGTTTCGAATCTCCCATTCATATAAAAAAGGTTGTTCTAACCCAACTTTTATCTCAATTGAATTCAAGCAGTCTTTTTAGCAATGTACAGTCTGCATCTCGCCCTTGCCACATTACTGAAACAACTCTTCTGAAAGTACTTAATGACATTCTCTCTGCTTTGGATAGTGGAAAGATTACAGTCCTCACCCTCCTTGATTTGTCTGCAGCATTTGACACAATATACCATGATATATTATTTCACCGTCTCCAGCATGTATTTGGCATTCAGAATAGGGCCTTACAGTGGTTCAAATCCTACTTAGTCAAGAGGACACAAATTGTATCTGCACATGAAATAAACTCTAGCCCAGTTGATCTGTGTTGTGGTGTTCAACAGGGGTCGTTCATGGACAAGTGCGATCTAAGCAATTCCCAAGGCATCTCACTTATTGATACTCCGTGCACGTTCTTTAGTGATATAGTGAATGCTCATATATATATATATATATATATATATATATATATATATATATATATATATATATATATATATATATATATATATATATATATATATAGACTAAATATTCAACACTATTTTTATTATTTAGGTTCAGCTCAAACTATATCTGTTAAAATAACATAAAGTGTGGTCATTATTAATACATAAGGGTCTTAATGGTAAAAAGTATACCTTTTAAGGGATATAAATTGTAAACTTAAATGATGCGTCCAAACACCAACAGGTTTAACTAGTTATTTTGATTGCATACCCGGTACATGGCAAGGTTGCGTTTTGAGACCTATCATGTTTTCCGTTAGTTCGATTGAGATAAATTTTAAGTAATGCAACATATGGCTGAGAAATAATATTTATTTTGCAGAAGATGTATTTCATTTTGTTAATGTTTGTAAAGTTTATAACCATTAAGATTGGACTATTTTCACTAAGTATATTTTTTGTCCATCTTTAGAAAATAGTATATGTTTATTAGTTATAATAATATTTAAATTAAAATAATTTTTTCTCGCTATATCAATTCAACTGTTCAGCGTAGACCCTATTTGACAATTCAAACGAATAGTGTGCATATCTATATATTTTGTAACCCTAGTTACCTTACTGTGTAAAAATTATGTTTAGATTTTGTTCATGACTGTAAATTGTACTGATCAGCTATATCAAGCTATTAGGTTGTCATGTTTTGTACACGGTCAGAAATGTATTTTCAAACATTTATTTTTGTAGATTGCGTAGGATATATTAATCGTTGTTGACACAAATGTTTACAATCTTAAATAATAATATTTATAACATGACTTGTATGTGATTGTTTCCCACTGAACAGGTCGGTCAGGTGGTATCTTTGAATAATTAAGTTATTTCGTATTGACTGGGTTATCTCTTACGAATATATATTTCGAAATATTATATTGAGTAATAAGATCTGTCACGCGGGGTATAATGCTATTTATTATATTACTATATCATGTATAGTCTTCTACGGAACGAAATGATTATGAGGAGGAGGAATAGAAGAGGAAAAATGTGGGATGAGGAGGCAAACCAAAGCTGTTATTATATAATCGTTTTGAAACATTGATTGTCTTTATTTATATTTCGATAAATTAATATCATGTATAAAAGAGGAAGTCAATGTTAACAGATAGTGAAATGGGGTGTGAGTGGGAAACTGTTAAGATAATACAAATCTGTTTGCATTTCGGTGCAGTTTGGTGTAAAGGACCTAAACTAATATTTTCATTCGTTACTCAGGGTTCGTAAAGGTGTAAAATTTTGCCCATTTCTAATTTTCTCAATACGTCAATGATTGTATTACAATGAAATATGGAGACTGTTATCATTTTATGAGAAATGTTTATATCTTTTATTGCTGGCTGATTATACAGTGATATTTTCAGCGATAGTAACGCTTCCACAGGCATCCTGTACTAAGTTGCATGCATACTGTACAAGAATAGTTTCGTAAACATTGGCTAATTTCATTGGGTAACATACTGTTGTTAGCAAAGATCTCAAGGCAATGAACGTAATTTGAATGAGACTAATAATCTACAATGTTAGGTCAGTACAATGTGTAATTTATTGAATTATTTCTTTTTATCTTCAATTTGTCTTATTGCTGTAAAATGTTTGTATTTTTGAAAGCTAAAAGTATAGAACTTTTCATAGCAAATATTGCAATGATTTCTACATGTCAGACTATAAACCCACATTGATGTTGTATTTGAACGATATCCACTTTATGTAAACTTTATGTTTGTTTATAAACCGTTACATATGAATAATATTATAATAGAGATTATCAAACCCGCTTATTACTAAAACAATTATTAATGCCATCCACATAAAGGTGTTTGATAATTAAATGTTTGGTGAGATCACACCCATTACCTATCGAGACTGGTAGACATGTCAGAAACGAGTGGCATGAAATGAAATGTGAACTTTGTGTAAATGAACTTATAAAAATAAATATAATTTTCTTTAAATATGTCCTCTATCTGTCTCAGAAAAAATATTAAATGGATCTTTATTACTGGCGAAAGTGTGAATAAGCTATTATAAATATTGACAAATGATCTTTCAACAACTGTAAATATATTATAAAAATACGTGTATAATCCAATAATGCATTACAACTTAACTTATCTGCTCTCGCTTTCTACTGATCTGTCCATCCGTCTGTCCGTCTCTGTCTTTTTGTACAAATTCTATTTCACCATTATGTATTTAATTATTGCTTAATATATCTACCGATGTACTATATGTACATAATGAATTATATTAACCATGTGCCTATGTGCATACAGGAAATCAATAAAATTGTTTCCTCTCATTCACACTAGGTATAAACGCTAGCAATTGCTGCAGATAAATTCTTTAATGTTATTTCCCCATGTTTTCCACATCACCAACGTTAAGTATTTGTCAAACAGTAAACGTCAATTACAAATAAAAACAACATCGTCTAGACATTAAACGAAGGATAAGCAGTAACTCATTTTGATTTTGTCAAAGAAAATATCTGTTACATTACATAAATGCACCTGCAAAGGCATCAGAGATTTGCAGTGTGTTGCAAGCGTCTCCCCTAGGAAATCGAAAACAGGAAGACAAGTGTATAGTACGGTAACATTGTCCTCAGGCGAGTGACATATAGCACCATCATCAAAGATAATAGTATCCTCACAGCTACGAAAGTCAGGTCTATAAACGCTACATTTTCTAAATAATAGCTTTTTCAAAGACTTACTCATACCACACAATTAGGATTTAGTGGTTCACAAATTAAATAGGGTTTCGTACGGAATTGATGGCAAATGTTAAACAGTAAGAACTAATTAGAAAATAATTGCCACATATACATACAGCTTTTGAGTAAGGTCGTTTAATATCATTAACAAAGTCTGTACTGATTCACATTATGTTTGATGATTTTACGATACGCCTCAAGTGGAGGCAGGTGAGTTGCATGGAGATGGCTGTTTATTTCAAAGTAATAAATAAAAAAATAATAATGACGACTTTGTATAGCGTCTAATCTTTAGAAGCTCTATGCGCTTTACAACATCTAAAACTTTTTTACTACAAAACACAAAACACCATTAAATTAGAAAACAGATAGGTATGTTGAAATGAAGTCCGTCATTTTGTGTTTCATTCTGGATTGAATGGATAGCCAGTGTAGGGTACAGAGCAGCGGGGAAGTGTGCTCTGATCATGGCACTCTAAGATGATCTGATCAGCTGTTTTTTTTAAAAACATTTCGAAGTTTCTGGAGTAGACATTGAGACGAACTAGTCAAAATGGAGTTACAGTAGTCCAGTAATGACCATTGATATACCATAAGATTGATCATTATTGTGCATTTTGAGAGTCCATAATTTGAAGCAAATTGTTTTCCACTTAAACGTTTTTTATTTCCGAGATATTAATAGAACGATATCCCTTTGTTGAAATCCAAATATGACATTTATCTAGTAATTAACAAAACTTCAAACTTTAATATGAACATTATTGTAATAATTATAATTTAAATGCACTTTATAAACACAAAATAAATGTATAATGCAATTTGATTCAAACATTATTTGCATATTTGGCTAATCATTCATTAGAAAGAACAAAACATATCAAGTGAAAAGGTCAAATTATTGCCCTTGTTGACATTAATTTATTTTTAAGGGCTGATTAATGCTGCTGTTTATATTACACGTGTCATAAATCCATCGTCGTTCTTAAAGCGCTGCATTAGTTTAAAATATGACATATCGAATTTAATCCAAACAAAACTGAATTAATACTGATTTATAGCATTGCTGGGGGAAAAAACATTTCATTGGCAAACACATATATATCTGAAGATAACTTTCATAGTTATCTAGATAAGGCACTCTCATTCGATGGTATATGGTAACATTGATAAGTTATTTCCGCAACTTAATATTGTTTGAAAAAATAAGACATTTTATTTTGTCTTAAGTGGCTCAGCATGACTGGCTTTAAAAGTTCTTTCATTCGTCCTGGTCTTATACTAGTCTAAGCAAAATAAAGAAAAGGAAATATAAAGGACGTAAAAGTAAATGTATCAACCATCGTAGATCCTGTCACAATCGTCAAAAGAGTAACAATATATCATGTGCTTAATATGTGAAACAATCTCAATCACACGACGAGTGCTTTTGTATTAATGTTTTTAAATGTAGCTACAATTATTTATAAATGATCGTTATATTCTTACCGTTGTGACTAGATAGCTTGGCACATGAAGTTTACATTTACCAGATTCCCGTAGACTCATCTTGACTCACCCAGATCATCATAGACTCATCTGGACTCACCCAGATTTGTCTATACCGACCGACTCAAACTAAATGTGATTTTGATATAATTATATCCTAATTGAGTCAGCTTTTGTTTGGATGCGATTTAAAAGAAGTAAAACATTTGTTTACAAAATCCAATGTTCATAATCTGAGTTTTGTATACATTGAAATAATTTAAAATAATTAACATTAAAACTAATTTCATTATGTGTTTATAGCCACAGTAAAGATGCTCAAGTGTTTATAAAAAGAAAGGTACATGTAGCACAGGTCAACATAAACAAATGGGTCGGGTCTCACAGTCTTAAGCAGATAAATAAACATTCAGTTCCTTGTTTTGACAGGATATTCATGATGTATGATAGCAATACAAAATGGAAGTTTAAAGACAACGATTTTTGATTCAACACGTGAAATTGGATTTCTCGACATACGACATCGAAATTTCAACGGCAAAGTTCTGATTGGACCAGGTTTTGTCCGCTACGGCGCCTCATACATATGCATTTACGCTGATAAAATGACAAGGCGGTTAAGCTTGAACCCTAATTTGAGTGACGTGATAGCGAATCTAGCAGCCGACAGGAATGGGCTGGATTCAGTTGCTGCCTTGTTAGACATAGATGGAGACAGAAGGGCGCCAAGCAACAGCAACATATTAGATCGGTCGTCTTCACGATCTAGAATGGCAGGACCCACCTCAGTCGAGGACGAAGTGAGGAGTCTCTTTAGGTATAAGATACACGCACATTTTGCAGCTGAACTTCTGAAGCATCCGCAACTTTTGTTTAAAGATAGTATTCTGATGGAATTAAAATATTTGTCTATGTTAATAACGCAATGAAATATTGATTAAAAAGAAACATGTTTTGTATTCTTTTGAGTGCCACATTTCTCATTGCCAAGCCATGTTACTGTAAACTCATTCATCTAAATATAATTAGATTAACAAAATCCGCTGCCTACAGGTTACTTTCTCTGTTTAGAACCCTGTGTAGCCAAAACTATTGCAATAGATGCTTCCTGATACGGTCAATAGCAGACGATATAAAATCCATTTTCCCTGGACGATGAACAACCTGGTAGTTTAGGTACTAACATTGCTTGATTTACGTTCCGTATTTGTAAGTCTGCTTTGAAACAGTATCGTCATATTCAATAAATCTATTCCAACTTTCAAACACCATATAAACTCAATGGTAAATATGCCAGCACACTGCAAATATAACTGCCTGACAACTTTGTTCAGAAATTATATATACAGGAAATTGACTGCTCAACCAAAAATGTAAATCAAGGGCAGTAACTCTAAATTAAGTTAACGGTTGCGATTATTTCATGAAAATTCTCAGAGAAAAAGAAACTTTCACTTGGAGACCACAAATAAATGTGAAAAATTTAATTTAATTTGCATGCCTTGATGCACACATGCTTTGTTGATTTTGATGTGATGCTATTTGCCATTGTGTTAATAAAGGCTGCAATTTTGAACCCATGGAAATTGCAAATTGGTAAATTGAGGGGTCAATAAAATTAATGTTTTTCTCTGTACAAAGGGTATTTTCATGTTATCTTTTCAGCTACTTACAGTTGGGCTATTTTCAATGTCCATTAGCATATTTTGTATTTTGAATACAAATCCAATATATCAGATCATATTTTTATATCGGCTAGCAATTTACTGGTATGTCAGAATTGTAATGAGCAGAATGGTAACTTGCCAGCATCAATTTGAAGCCCAGATAAACTTCATTCTCCGACAAATTGTTTTGTTAAAGAAAGAAGGATGAGTGGATTTTCCTATAAGAATGTGTACAATACAGTAAAACCTGTCTTGCAAGAACACTGTTTTTGACGACTACATGTAAAATTTGAGACCAATGATTTTTATGTACCAAGACATGCTTTCTAATAAGGTTGTCTCTTTTTAAGTGTTTCAGCACTGTCTCATTTGTTAATCCTTGCATGAAAATTTTAGCCTGTGAAAATGGTCACTAGTAAGCCACAGAATCCTGTCATATTTATCTTTACAGCTTGGTATATAAGCATACATCAATTTTCTAAATTATATTCTTTGCTGGTTTTGTTTAATCAACATATTGATCAGTGAATGATTTGGTGGATCTTGTAATGTATAAAGTGTTGGATTTTCAAAAGTTATATTCATGTTTTCCTCTGGCCAGTTTTATCATTTTTTTTAAATCCTAGAACACACTGGCTGCTAAGGGGAGGAGTTTTAGCAGAACCCCGTGACTCTCTAAAACACCTTCACCAAGATATTTTTCCTTCCTAAAGTTTTGATAATTTTTGTACTCTTGTAGTCTATACTTTAGGTCAGTGCTGTCCAACCTGCATGCCGCCCATGGATTGGTTTTAAAGGGCCTGACTGAGCTTGAGCAGCTATATAGTTCTTGCTTTTCAGCTTTCATCTGCGACCATTGGCTTCAAGAAAAACATTTTTCAGTGGCCCATGGTGTCTAAAAAGGTTGGACAGCACTGCTTTAGGTAATCTTCGTGTAATGCTGTAGGTAAGCATATGTGATTAATTATTTTGAGAAGGTCAAAAAGATGTTTCCCATTGCACTGTTTTTAAAATTCAGATAGGTAGATACTTTTTGTACCCTTAGGTGTGTAGGTGTGTGTGGGGGGGGGGAGTGCTAGGGTTGCCACTGAATAACAGGGATTGATTGTCTACCTGAAACACACATTTGATTTAATCTAACTTGATAATGTTAGCCATTTTTTGGAGATTTTCTACTCAGAAGTAATATATCATAAAAATTGTTTTTGTGATAAAGATTTTTTTTCTCCCATTGTGTATTGAAAATAAGTGCTGTCATTGTTTTAAAAGTATAGTCACTAATAGCGTTGCACTTTCATTATGTAATCACAGGTTTTACATTTCTTTGCCCATGTCCCCCAAATCTTGAGCCTGCTCCACACCTTCCTTGTGTTTTGTCATGACAAAATGAAAAAATACACATTCAGATGTTCTTATAAGATGTCCATTGATGGCTGTATTGGTACTAATAATGGCATGAGATGCTAAAGGTGATAAAATCTGTAACAAGGCAGTGAATACAAATTTTACAACAATGTACCTGGCATTAAAAACATTCAAAGTTTGTAGTAGTTTGCACAGTCCCATTGAAAAGTCTCTGACGGCTTCTTACGTATCATATTTTCGAGGCCTAAGTTACACCTACTGCAAGGAATATTTCATTTATCTTAAGGTTGAAACTAATGATAAATTTATGTAAATGCATAGCTTGTCATTTAATTAATGATTTATTAATTTGAAAAGTAGCATTATTAAGAAAACATTGGTATTTTATATAATACAGGCTAGTAGGCAATGAGTGAACACTAAAGTTAAATGGGAGCAAGATCGTGAATGGAAAATTCTGTGGTGCAGCTCATTTAAAGTTAAGCAGATATTGAAACATTTAAATGTTTCAGAATTATTGATGAAATGTTAAAACTCTAATTGCAGTAATGTAAAAATGTACAAGGAAAATACTAGAGTACACTTAAGATGACAAAATTTAGGTATCAAAACTGTCCAAGCAGTTAAGATTATCACATTAATTCAGCACCACTAGTGCCCTTTTTCCTGTGTTTCTGTAATATGTTGTGTGCCCCATTCATCCCATCACCACCCCACCCCTAAAAAAAAAACACTATTGAGTTGGAGATACTGTATTCTCTGGCCTTGGAATCTTATGTGCCACAATGTTAATGCAACACAGGTAATATATGCTGAATGTTTAAAATCCTATTTGATTTATGTTCTTATTACCCTTTCTGTCAGTTGTAATGAGGTGGTCACAAGATCCAAACATAGCTGACATTTATTTCATGACAGACCGGAACTCTTGAGTACAAAAATATTGTTAATCAGAGAATTGTCAATGTTCTTAACAAATAGATAAAGAAGAATAATTTTTGATAAAATTTGTTTAGTGTCTGTATCTAAAAAGTGTCAAAACTTGATAACAATTATTTGAAATGAGTTTGTTGGGATAGAAATGCACAAGAACATTATATATAAATTGTTCTTAATTTATTACACCCATTTTTTATTTCACCAGACCAAGAACATCTTATTCAAGGCTACAAAATCAGCGAACTTTCACTTATGGGCGGCACAATGACAGACGTCAACGGTAAAGCTGAAACGTATTAATATACACTTCTCTATTGTCAAAACTAGTGATTATTTCTGAAGAAAAATCCTTGCCTGACACTAATTTTAGCTGTACTTCATGTATCTCAATTAAATTTAATATATTATTGCAATGCATATCATATACGAAGTTCAGATTTATACCCCCCTGTAATGGTGATATTTACCTATGTTTCCATAACTATTATCCTTATTTTGAACAAGGAAAATTTAATAGATTGATACTATTCACAGGCACAGAGAGTTATGTTCAAGTCTGGATATATTATTTAGACAGAGCTTTTATGTATTCTCTAAACAGTATTCCAGTTATAGTATCCTCCCAGCTGAAGGTACACAGTTTGTTGTAATAGTGATTTTCTGTCATTTATCTGTTGGTCAAGCCATATATCAGTACACAAGATGAAATGTAACTTTAGTTTTTGTTCTTTTTTCATTCTACATACTTGTTACTATGGTAAAGCTCCAGAACTATTAAAGATATGTCTGTCCAATTTGGAAAACATATCTGATGCTTTTTGCTGTTAATAATTCCTCATTATCATTTTGTTCATCCATCAATGCAAATAAATCTTCCAAAACCATTATAGATATATTCATGAAACTTTGTGCACAATTTAGACAAGTGCAATAAATTAGTTATCTTACTGTTCACAAATCTTTATTTTTAATACTGTTCTGGGTTCATCCATCAATTTATTATCAAGATTTTTAGTTTTTTGACCAAACTCCAAACCCATATGAGTGATTTATTTCTTTGAAATCTGGTACATTAATTAGATTATTTTTGTATATCTGATTTTTGCTATTCACTGTTCTCTCATGTTTCACCATTTTTTTTTTATCTCATCCAATTTTTTCATCTATCAGTCACAATTCTGTTTCATAGCAGTACTTTAACATTGTTAAAGACATCAGTATGAGAATTCAGCAATATGTTACACTAAAGGTATATCTAGCCTGTAACTAACATGCTTTCTGTTTTGCATTATTTTAATTTTTGTCTACTGGTTTGTCCAATTGGCAACTTGATTTCTTGAACATTTATTCATGTTTTTTATCTTTTACACAAACAAAAACTAATATTTCTGTTGCTCATCTATGTCACCAGAATCTAATATACAAAAAATAAATAATTTGACACTAATAAGCATGTGTGGGAAAGTTATAGGTATGATGTGGGTATTTATACAAATTTGAGGCCTATAACTTTCCTGATTATTTTGTTTATACTATCTTCAAAGTTAGCACCTTGACAAAATCTTCTCTCTCTCCTTGGATATTTATTAGAGCTGAGGATACAGAAAACATCATATTACTGTTCAATTGTTCACTTAATTCCCTTGCAACCACCAATTAATTATTACGGTTATTTACGTGGCAAAGATGTATGGATAATCTGTAAGGTATATCATATCATAGAACATTATGGACTGCATTTCCTGTGATAATACACTACAGACATGATATGAACACATTAAATGTGCAGTAAATAACATTTGTTTGTTAATGAATATATTATTGTTTGTACAAATATTCCCATCTCCATAGCCGTTCCCCCCTCGAAAGTCTTGTATAGAATGCTAACACTGCTATAACTAATTATATATTTACTACTGCTACTGCATGTCCTCCAGTTGCCATGGCTACTGCAAGTAGAGGTAGCTACAACAGTAATTGCAATGATTTTATCATTTTTGATGGCTACTGAATTAACTTCTAATGTCTTTTGTACATAAAGGCTTTAAAGTGCCATGAGAGTGGGATTTTTACGCCTTGACTTTGATGCCCTTTTAACGGAAGGCCAGGTCTCGTCTAGGCAGAATTTAGAGTATATGCAAGCAGGACATGAATCCTGAACACTATGTCAACAAAATTTCTCACAAACTTTACACTTGCCTCTTAAACTGCCTTGCACATATGTTTCTCCTGACTCAGGTGTGAGGCTCAAAATATTGTGGATCATTCTGTCCAAATTATCATTTGAAATGTCACTGTATCTGTCTCGGGGTAGACCAATTCTTAACCTGTGTCTTCGGAGGGTCATTTCACTCACACTGAGAAGAGCAGCAATGGCTCTCCAGCTCATTCCAGTTTCCCGCAGCTGACATATCTGATCACATGGAATTACATATCTGTAAAATGAAATGAAAATGATGTCAAACCTGTCTGGCAATGCACAGCAATGGTGAGACTATTTGCTTCAATCAATCAATCAATCAATCGAGAGAGAGAGAGAGAGAGAGAGAGAGAGAGAGAGAGAGAGAGAGAGAGAGAGAGAGAGAGAGAGCGGGCTTTCTTACACATAAGAACTTGTTAGTTAGTGATAATAACCAATAATGAATCCATCAGCCTTGAGTCCATATTTCCGTGGCAGAAAACTAGGAAAACAAGAGAATTACATGCATCACAGTCCACGTCAACTCTCTTTTTTACATGTATGAAAATTATACTGCGAAAAACTAACAATAACAATAAACACATACCATAAATAAAGAATATTTTTCTTATTATAGTCCGAAAGCTGAGTCATTTTCAGCAAAAGTTTCTGAAAGTTTATCAACAAACAAAAATTAAATGTCAAAAAACTTTACAATTTTTCAATTTTGAGTAAGGGCTCATCATGCTTATTAGAAAACATGGGTTTATCTTCAGAGAAATAGGATACCTTGGTCTCCCACCAGTTCTTTCAGTGATTGGGTAGTATCGTTGTGGTAGTGTATGGTCTGAACAAGACACTCGCGTAGTGTTTCCAAGACATTCTGGATACCCACCAACACATCCATGAAGTCTTCTTGCAAGTAAGGCATCAACTTTAAAACAAAATGAAACAAAATAAGTATATTGATTAGTCATAAGAGTTAAATATTTGTAAGCACAGACAAAGGTCATCCTATATCATAACAAGTTAAGGGCTATGCACACTGCAGATATTTGCAGTAATGTTCCTCATGTTCACTCTAACTCAAGCACTCGTACAAGGATATTAAGCTCAATCACATTCTCAGACTAAATTAAGAAATATTTATATTTTTGAATATCTATTGTTTACCCCCAGCATTTTGCTTCTGAGGTTAGAAAGTTAAAGATCCAATAATCAATGATATATAGAAGAAAAGGAGCAAATCTCTCTTTCCCCATCCCCCAAAAGAAAATAATAGAAAAGTTCAGCAAAATGAACTTGTGTCAGGAAACAGCACAGTCTATTACAGACCAATCATTCAATAGCAATTTATTGGGGGATTCAGTAAGACCCATTTTTTTTCTTTCTAAAGAAATGTGCAGACATCAAATAGTTTTTACAAAAAGTATCTTGGCTTGATCGAAGAAAAAAGAAATATTCATATATATTCCTGGTTCACAAAAACTCCCAAATCCCCCAACATCTGTCTTGGTCCCTTATATCCCCTTTACTCAAACAGTTCTGTAAAAAATGCATACTATCTATTGCTTTTTGAGCTGAAGATCTAATGTTTTAGATGTTCATGGGTTAATAGAGCACATATAACAAGACCTCTACTCTCAATTTCTCTATCCAACTGGAAAATGAATGATTCCACCCTACACGAAATAACAGAAGACTTCAGCAAACATAACACGTATCATGAAAGCAGTGTATAATACAAGAAAAATATTATGACTGATAGCAGAGATAGCAGTGGAGTAAGATGTGGAATCGGATATTCATGACAGAGATGGTCTCACAGGTTTTTTTTTTTTACTGCATGATTACATTCCTTACCTTGTATGATGAACTGGAACATGTGTGTGAATATATATATATATATATATATATATATATATATATATATATATATATATATATATATATATATATATATATATATATATATATATATATATATATATATATATATAATTGCAAACATACATGCATAAATAGTATTATCATGGGATGGACCTTTCAGGTAAGACGAAGGGTGCTGACTATGTTGACCTTAGTTTGAATCTCTTTTTCGGTTGGATGGGGGTAAAGAATAATTGTGTTTACAAACCCAGAAATTGATTTGTTCATCAGGTTTAGCCCAGTATATTCCAATGCTGTATTATTGTGGGCTCTATTATTGTAGTAAATGGGAATTTCTGATTAATTTTGGACATGCCATCTAGTGATTGTTTACAAATGTAAAGCTGTAGCAAATAAGGATCCAAATATATATGGTAGCCAATTGGACTAAAATTTATAAAATGTTGCTTATGATCATACTTATTGTACATATACAGGCATACAATAACTGTTAAACTTTCTTGAAATCACTCATATTTCAATAATAATAATAATAATAATAATAATAATAATAATAATAATAATAATAATAATAATAATAATTTTGTATTTCTTTGCCCACATTCTATTTAAAGATCATATGTTAACTATCTGTTATTTTAATTAAAACAACAACAGGAAACACATTTTTGGTCTCAGATTTACCGATGAAGGCCGTATCAGTGTTGTTCATATCCATCTTGTCAATTTTAAATACATTCACACATACTGCACAAAATTTAAATAATAATAATAGTAATAATAATAATAATAATAATAATAATAATAATAATAACCTGAGTATTGCTCTCGTGCATTATTCCAACGATGGTTGCGATCAACTTTGCATGGTCCTCAAACCTCCGTTCCAGGAACTCGAGGATATTAAGATCATCCTCAGCACAATTTTGTATCATTTGTAGATCATTATATATACTTAAAATGTAGTCATGTAGCTCACTAGTTAAAGTGTCTTGAATAAAGAACAGTAAAATCACTAATAAAAGTATATATTGCATGGTATTTTTGCTCGTCGAAATCGGGAATCTTCCTTATTTAAAAATAGCGCGGTTGTTATAGCCAGAGCGACCTCTAGTGAAGACGTTCTTGGTAATTCTCGAACCACGAATGAAAAGTTTCAAGCTGTAAATGCATAGATTGAATACACAAACGATATATCTTAACACTCTTTATGAAATGGATCTTTCGTCGCAAACAGCTGCATACAGCGTGTGAATAAGGATTCTCGACATATGATATTCACATTTCAACCACCGCTATGTAATTCAAAATATACATTGTAAAACGTCGACATAGGAAATATAACTTTAAACCACCACTGTATAATTCAACATATATAATATAAAATCTTAACTTAGAAAATAGAACTTTAAGGACATGCAATTTGATCCAACACGTACTATTGGTTTGCTCAACCTAGAAAATGGAACTTGAGGGACATGCAATTTCATTCAACACGTGAAATTGGATTCATCAACATACGACATCGAAATTTCAACAGCAACGTTCTGATTGGACAAGACCGCTATGTAATTCAGCAGGTACAATCTAAAAACTCAATATATGAAATGGAACTTTCAACTACTGCCGTGTATTTCAAACACCACAATTTGAAATCTGAACATAGAAAATATAACGTTCAATCACTACTGTTTGATTCAACAGATACAATCTAATATCTCGGCCTACAAAATGGAACTTTAGGGACAAAATCTAAAATCTCGACCTACAAAATGGAAGTTTAAAGACAACGATTTTTGATTCAACAAGTGAAATTGGATTTCTCGACATACGACATCGAAATTTCAACGGCAAAGTTCTGATTGGACCAGCTTTTGTCCGCTACGGCGCCTCATAATAGCAGTACAAAGCTTGTTTTTGGTTCAAATGACCTTTTGTTTTATGTTTGTTTCAAAGATGTTTGGGGCTATATAAATGAAAGAAGGATCTGCCTTCACTTATTGAACTACCAGTCAAAGCAATTTTAAAAAAAAACTATTTTGTTAAATGTAGTAGAAAGAATGCAAGCTACTTCACCACAAATAAGATACGATGACATCAAATTGCTGCTCGAATGTTATATCTCATCATTGAAATTCTGTGTCGATGTCATTACCGCTAGTACAAGAGCAACAACTGCTACCATAGAAACACCATTAACTAATCATACTAGCACACCTGTAATAACTAATTTTACGATGATGGCTACATCTATTGCTGGTTTTGTTACTTAACAAAAGACTGCTATTATTGCCATTTAACCTAATAGTTCTGACATCATTCAAACTGCTAACAACACATCTACAACAAAAGACACATCAATAACATAAACCTAAAACCGAAGAATATTAGAAATCCTACAATCTCCTGATCGTCCTAATAATTATCCTAAAATTACGTTGTCAATGTCAATGATAAGTTTAACTTACAATGTTCTCTTAATTCCGCAATGTAGTGCTAAAGCAGACCAAACTAAATCCAGTAAGAAACCAAACCATACGCCCACAACATTATAATTGCTTTCAAAAATCATTTCAAAGTGATTGCTAGGATACATAATTTTAACTCATATTTTTATATAATGACATACAAGCGTTGTTGAAATGAACTGCATAACAGTAATTTGGTGCTCGTTTTCTAGAAGTTACTATTGAGAATTCATTATTATTTGCCGGATCAATGTTATCGAGTACGTTTGGCGTCTATGGCAGCACGAAATGAAAATGAAAACCTGTATCATAGTGCTGTATATATATATGCCACTCAATATGATTTTCAAGTGAGCATTGCTAATCTTACCGTAGCTTAGTCATAATGTTTAAACATTACTACCGCCATTATGGGGAAAAAATATATGGAAATAATTACTATCTTTCCTGTTTTAGTGTGCTTATCTTGTCTTCATTTTTGTTGTTGCCACTTTTAATAGAATATGAGGTTTACTACGAGTATATACGAAAATTAATTGCGCTCTTGATGTGGTTATAAACAAATTGTTTTTCTTCTTCGCGAACGATGAAACAAATATTGCGTTCATGTATTAATCGCTAACATCACGTGGTTTGTCCTGATTGGAACTGTTAAACGCTAAGGAGCTGTACTAGATAGGAGCTTGCGTATATGCATACAAGACGTTACAGATTATGCCTGTTAAGATTATCATGTCAAGTGGAGACAAATTATGACAGTCTAACATTACATCAATTACTGTGGTATCATATACCCCCCGCCCCATTAATCTTAAGTAAACGTTACATAAGTATACCGTATATAATAACTTAGTGGTTGAATCTAACTACAAACAGCTGAATGCGATGCGCAGACAGATATAGGTCGATGGAGCTTCTTGGGAGTAATCAAACGAACCAACAGCGTATACCATGCTCTGTCAAACCATAATGTTAATTGTGTACATACGGTCATGCTACACTGTGCCAAAGCCAACAGAATACCACAGCTAAAATTAAAGTCAAACTACATGTCTAAAGCACATGAATTTGAGAGAACATAAAGGAAAGAACCCCTTTAGAATAAACTGATTATGATATTAGTTCTGATGACCGTGTTCACAATAATTGGAAGCGATTCGGTCTCATGGTCTAAAATGTCTAAAATGATTTAAATAATAGATCAATTACACAGCTGTATCCCACGAGTGCGTTCATTCATCTTACAAATGAAACTCACACTTTTCTATGCACAAAACCTCCATTTGAGAACATGATTCTCATAGAGTATAACTGGTTGATTGAAATGACGACATTGAGCTAACTGAAACTGCAAGGAAGAAGAATTAAGTTAGGAAACATAAGAAAAGTGTATACACTAAATATTATGGAAAGATGCATGGCTAGATGAGAAAGGCTAGTTTTACTTCACCATCCACGTCTCTACCCCAAGGAGCTTTTTAGGACGAAAATAGGACAATAACATACATGCAAAACCCAACCCGTAGGGACGAAATATTAAGAGCAGTATTGTCAGTTCAGGACCTTCTGCTACGAACAGTTAGATCATGTCGAATAATGTTGGTAAAATATCATTATTAGACCTTATTGTCATCTCAGTTGTCTTGTCCGCATAGTATTATTAGACATCATATGGATGTAAACCGGGGGTTGACACAGAGCCAGAGGATTGATGTTTCAACAATTTTAAAAGTGTTGTGTTTGCTGCGTTAACTACAAGGCATCAAATATAATGAATTTCCAGCCAGAGATTGTTATGATCTCATCGCGAGCTCCAGCTTTTGTGAGGACTATTAGCTCGTTTTTAGCTACGTTGTCAAATATAGCTGATATGTTTAGACCTGTGTGTAACAATTCTCATTTCAGTTTTGATTACTACCAACTGATATGCCCAGAGTCAGAGTTTAGCCAGTTTCACGGAGATTATCTTATATGCAACGCTTTAGAAATGACATGTAGTCTGCGATAATATTAAAATTTGCTTCGAAATCAAGTGGATTTGTCATCAGGTTTTTTTACCTTCATATTGAGAGGGCGGCGAATAAAAATTACTGTAAAGGAAAGTAAATCAAGCTCGAAGCCGTTACCTCAAGGACAATACCAATGTGGGTGTCAATAATGGTTGACATCATTCAGATGCCAGTCACACCGGTGTCCAATGCCACAGTCAGCGTGGTCTTATGTATATCTAAATTTTGTGTATTATTTTCATAATATTATTTTTGTAAAGGTGATATAGTTAATAGGTGCTAAATACTAATTTTCACCAATGTTCGTAGTACTTTAAAATTAGTCATTATTGTATAGAAAACGAAAGGATTCATTAATAAGGTTCCAAGTATGCTGTGTTCTGTAATTCATGTATAGATCACGTGCTCTGATACTGAGGACATGAGTTCTGATGTTTTGAGGATACATCATGGTAGTTGCTTCTGCGTTGTTGATACATTAAAACATTACTTTCGAATTTAATTTTTCATTCAAAACATCGTAATTTATATTTTATTCGTTCACTTTTTATTTGATGGAAATAAATTATATTTTCAACTATACAAAACTTGTAGGTTTTGCCCTTTCTTGTCAGTTGTTTTAACACCAGGCACTTCTAACAAACTCATATATCTTTCGTAGGCAAACTTATTGTGGATCCGGGAGTTTAGGGTTTAGTAAAATTACAAGTCGTCTATTAGGAGGGTGATACGACAGTTAAATTGATCTAAAGTGCGGGATCTTGTTTCTGAATTTTATGGGAAATTCCATTATGATGCAAATTATTTCGGGTAAAGGGGTATAGCGACATAGGACAGGTGGGTAGGTACATAAAGTTGTTTACTTTAGAATTATTCATTCCATATTAGTTTTTGGTGCAATCAAGTTATGTCGAGATTATTTGGAATTATTAAGTGTTGTTTGCCACTAAATTACTATTTTGGAACGTATTGTGAATTAATTCAATATTTTGGATTATATCACTCCGATACGTCGGGACGGTTAGCACATTATCATATCTACTAGTCAACTTAGATCGGCTTCGTGGAATTTATAAACAACGATGTGCATTTGAAAACCATGGAGAAACTGCTAACACGAACTGGTATTCGTCTTGATAGTGACAGTGAGTGTCATACATTTATAATGTTTGTTGTTGCCCCACGTTTGAGTCATGCAAACTATTTTTTACTTAGGAACCTTCGTTTTTCACAGTCATAAATCAACTGAAGTTAACGAAGCTTATCAACACTGGCGTAATAGTTCTACATCTTTCCAAGCCTTTCTATATACGTATTATTTTCATACGCTGTTTAGCTATGAATATAAAGTATGAACATTCGAGCACGAGTGAATGTGTATACCTATTGGAAAATTCGTGGAACTGTGTTCCAAAATTGTCTTAAATGGTGGTTGTCTGTTCCTAAAATATTTAACGTGTAAAAGCTGTCCCATACGTGTATCTGCAACATGAAACGTATGTGCAATGATTGCGCGAACAACGCCAGTTAGCTCAAAGAAACTTTCCTGTCAAAAAAGAATATCATATTTGTGAATAATTGCACCAACGTTAGTCTATTCTCATTCAACAACCAACTGCTAGATTCTCCCGGAAGGAATCACGACCAAGTTGTACGTTCAACACACGATTATATATCAGCTTTCAATTTCAGATTAAACCTTAGAGGTGTGTATTTATCTCCGCGAACGACTTGCAATTTCTCTTGCACATAAAACATTATAAGAAGGAGTTTATGCTAAGGTGCCAAAGGATGCTAGATGCTACTCTTAAGACTCTCCTGGAATGTAAATCAGGTACGAGATTTTAAACGTACAACTAGACGATATCAGGTTAGCGCGGTGTCGACACTTGCAGAATCTCTGGACTTCACAGGCTTCGGTTCCTTGGTAGTAGCAGACAACATCTACAGTACAAGTCACACGGGACATGAAAGCATTCAACACCGATTATTTTAGTAATAGGCATTCTTCTTATAATTTGATTATATATATACATTTAAGTGGCAAGCATTCACTTCGTTTGGATTCGTAAAACAATGGTAAAGTAAGTATATATATTTGGAAGAAAGGAACCTAAAGGAGTGATCCAATACAATCCGGTTCAAATGTCACACGATATGATGTAACAAAGAAAGCTACGCATTTCGATAAACATGTTCATACTACCCTCGATTTTGACTATTTCACTCAAGGCGCTCTTATTTTGATCTTATATATATATATATATATATATATATATATATATATATATATATATATATATATATATATATATATGGAACGAATTGCTCATTGAAATTAGACGCAAAGACACAGTGGTCCCTTTTAAGAGTGCTCTTAAAACTCACCTTTTTCGACTGCAGGGACAAACTTAGAGACTTGATAATGTTTTGCATCTTATATGTTTTCCGCATGTTTTTACGTATTCCAGTTTCATTGTTTTTGTGATTTGTTTTTCTATAAAATAGTCATTATCATTATAGATGGTGTAAAGCGCTTAGAGCTTCTAAAGATTAGGCGCTACTCAAAGTCCTCATTATTATTATTATTATTATTATATATATATATATATATATATATATATATATATATATATATATATATATATATATATATATATATATATAT
The DNA here is from genome assembly GCA_030141615.1 of Unio pictorum. Lineage (NCBI taxonomy): Eukaryota > Metazoa > Mollusca > Bivalvia > Unionida > Unionidae > Unio > Unio pictorum. The sequence continues at coordinate 11,407,693 of JARLTB010000147.1, read as the reverse complement.
ATATATACATACATATATATATATATATATATATATATATATATATATATATATATATTGTACACAGAAGATTAGGTAACGATGTAGATATGGGAAAGTGCACGTGTGGTTCACAACAACTGAAACACAACTACAATTAAATAAGTCCTTAATAATTTCACCTTTATTGAAATCTTCCGCGCACACTGATTTATAAATTGTCAATTGCTTTGAAAACGGCAAATAATCGTCAGAATTACACCATTCTACTGTGCTGCAACTAAAATGGAATTCTGAATTTTAATCTGCTTTCTTTACTGATATGCAACAAAACCCTTCATATTTGGAACAAAACATTAATGTCAGTCCTACTAAGCTTGTTGGAACAATAAAACAATTCATGGAATTCATTCGTACCAAAGAAGTAAATCGAAAGTTTGATAGAATCGGTTCATTTATGTTACGGAAGTTTAATTTTCTAGTTCAACACCACAATGCTTCTTGCTTTTATAATGAATGTTGAGAAAAGAAAAAAGAACGAAAATGATTGAGTGATTACTATTCTTTAAAATAAATAATTATAAAGAATTATATAATGAAGCTAAATGAATACTGAAAGTTCTGTCTGACGTGTAATTACTGTAAAATGAATTCATTGGGAAAACATTGCACGACTTACGAAAATGAATCCAGTGCGAGGTTTGAAATTGATTTCATTCCAGTAATTACTCCAGTGATTGGTGTGATTGTTAAGAATATTTTAAGAAACTGACAACAGCAATACCAGATTATAATGCTGTAAAATAGAGTAGAGGTCCAGACTAGTGCATTTAAGTGAATCTATGCGTATAGAGTTGGATAGTCGAATTACGGTTGAAGAACGTAGATCAGCTGTAAAGTAATAATTCTGTTTTAATTTATGCATTCAGGATTCGTTTCTACTTGTATCAAATGATATTCGGAACAATTTCAATAGGATATTTAGCAGTCGTGTCTATTTTTCAATTGATTAAGGGTCTTATTCTGCCAGCATGTTAGACCCGATGATCATTCAGATGTAATAAGAATAGAGGGATAAGATTACGTATCTTTATATGAAAGGCTTCACGAAGAAGAATCCAAGACTACGAATCCCATTAAATGTCAGACATCAAAGGCGGCATCGAGGGGTAGCTTTTAGAGATCCAATTTCTTTTCTGAGTGTATATTCCTCTGATTTGTTTGCATCGCCAGAGTTGAGCACTGCAAAGAATAAATAATTTTCTGGATGTCAAGTGTCACGATTTTTCCGGCCAGACAGTCGATAGCATTGTGAATGATAATTAATAAGATCGGCACGACTGAACCGATAATACATGACGAAGTCTCATGGGATTCTTCTTCTAGCGTATTAAGAATCCAACTAGAACCCACTTTAAAATATATTCTTTATAACCATTCCCTTATACCACTGGAGTCGATTTCTGTGACAGGCTTGAAATGGCGAGCACAAATAATTTACGATAAAACCGAAAGCAGTCCGAATCGAGACTATTGTGATCCTCTACTTGGGTAAGGTAGTTCGAAATGTTTCAAATAGTACTGAGTCCTTGCAAAGAACCCGACTATTTGTCTACTATTACTGGAATCATGGCTGCGAATGCCCTCTAGGTTAATACTGGCAGCATTTGTAGCTAGCTCTTATCTCCTGGGTCATCGTTTAAGTTTTTTCGTTTGAAGGCCTTATCATATTCGTTGAGTTCTTGGTAACTGAGATTTTCAGTTTACGCTTCAATATATTTTAGTGGTGTGTCCACGCTTTACATCGCAGCTTGGTGCTCAGAATCTGCCTACATCGGCTTGTATAACTCGCTGAGCAGCGGCGAGTCTTCTTTGCGCTTCAGCGAACAGCCGCTTCCCTTTGAGGCCCAATACCTGGACGAAATTAACATCAATCAACTCGCCCTCGTGAAATGTGGAATAGAATATACATATTAGGTCTTTTAGTACATTAAAATAGTACGGTCTGCCCATACTTCTCTGCTATTGAGCCTTTTGCTATTTAATCATAGTAGATTAATATGTTTCAGAATCACACAGATACTATATTTGGATATATAAGAACACTATGTTTAACACAAAAATCATACTGTGGAATAGTAGATCACTATTTGTTCAAAACAACGTCATGACGTGTAATATACAACTTGACTGTTTTGATCAATCTCAATAAAGGGTAATCACTCTATTTAAATGAACACATGAAAGAATTGTAAAACAACAAACGGTATTCGCTGATATAGACTGCTAGAACGCAATATCAAATAAGTCTCCAAACAAAATTTGACATTTTCGATATGTTAAATGTTAATGCTTTCAAATGTAGCAACTATCGACTGTCAGATTTCAATAAGCAAATAAGTTTTGGCATTTTCTTGCTGTTAAATATTAACACTTTTATCAATCTACAGTAAGAGCTTTAGGAACTTTACTGTCTCAGGTGTGAAAATAATGCATACAATGCCCTTCTTTACGGTTTCATTCTTATTCAAATTGTTTGTTGTATTAGGTACATACCTTTCAACACTGTTTTCTATATCTAAGCGATGAAATGCGAGCAAAACTCATTAACGATGGCAAACCACTGCTGTCTGCTGTAGCTGATCTTTTCGGATATCGAACATGAGACTCTTAAATTACAATGAAGACGCTCTATTAAATGGCCTACGTGGGTTCCCTAATGTATGTAAGTATGCCAATACTATGGAATGAATATTTATAATATTTAGAATAGGAATGAGCATCTATTGGTATTTATTCATATTGATAGTCTAATTGTTGTATATGTATAACGGTGACAACACGTATACAATATGCTTCTTTAATATGGATTTTTATTGTAAAGATCATAACAATATGTGTTGATTAAATCAATCTTCGCTAGAAGCACTCTAGTCGTGAATACAGTAATTTTGAAAAAAAAATATTTATATTTACATGGAAGCGTTTGTCTCGTTATAAGTAAATAGCAGTTAAAGGACGTACAAAATGAAGCAAACATACCATTAGGCAAAAGCCCGAATTTATTATGTAAAATGTGAGTAGCAATAACTACTATTATTGCAGCGATCGCAATGATTATGTTAATAGTTGAACCGTCTTTAAAAGCAAATTTGTCAATACGTTGTTTTTCCAACTTAACCACCACTCTCTTGAACTGCACTTAATTTAACCTTTGTCACCTCACCTATTTCATCTCCGCCATATACTCCACTTTTTTGTCCATAATCAAGACAGGCTTAGACAATTTAGATAAATATTCGAGTGAGCAAAATAGAAAGTAGCAGGAGCGATATTTGATGGGTATTGGTAGCTCGATAAGCATGTTATCAAAAAGCACTGGACAAACTGTTTTTACTTTCGTTTTTATTCTTACATAATCATGCTATTTTGTTGCTGTTTTACATTAGTGGTTTTGTTAACTGCATTTTAAATCAAAGGTGGAAACTTTACATCACGCAGTATTGACGGTTAGTAACCTATTTTAAAACCGTAGTCCATTGCAACATCCAAAGTCACTATTATCAAATAAATAATTGTTGGCTGAATTTGTTGTCAATCTTGCTTTTGACCTCTTCACGTTATCGTGTATCCTTTGAACATACAAGAATCATAATTATCAGTCTTCACAGTCGGAATGGCACATTGTTATCGTCTTTGACTTTATTTGGAAAAAACCATATCATTATAATGCTTCTTCTCTGCATAATTATTATCCCCTTTATTTCCCTTTCTTCCTCTATAATGTTTCCCGAATTTAGATTGTTTATCTGCATTTGTAACATGGGTATTAATTGATTTAATCGAGATTTAAACCAGTCACTGGATTATCATTGTCTATAACTTCCCCTTTGCATTAGTCGGTCGATCGGTAACAAAAGCGTCACTGGTTCATTCGTTGATGACATCATTACTCGGTCACTTGGTGACAATATCATTTCTAGGTCACTCGGTGATAAAAACATTACTCGGTCACTCGGTGATCAAATTATTCAGTCACCACCAACAACATATCCCAAATTAAGGTTTTAAATCTGTTGTGTATTTGATTGGTGTCATAAATTCGATATTCAAATGTTAATAGCTTCATAAGTCATTTTCACTGCCTGATATGTGCCAATCAATGTCCGATATATGACATATTTTGTACCATACACATAAGACGCAGATTGTATACGATCTAAAAGCTCTTACTAAATATTGCAATAATTCGTGCAACATGAGTTTGTCTGACAGATAATTCCCTTTTTACCATTCTTGGAGTTCTATTTATCAACAGATAATATTTACTAATATTGAACATTACCATTCTATATCGATATGTACGTTCGTCGCAAGTTATTAAAAAAGAGGTACACATACTATAGTACCTTGTCTGACAGTAGTATGCTCATCTGTCTCGTCTTGGCTTATTTATCTGGCAACTCCAGGCAAGCTGTTGTGTAAGTCTAAAATTGTTACTTGTCAGAATTGATTGATTCAGTCTTACTGCTGTTTGATGTAAATGCTTTGTTGTCAGGCAACACTACATTGCATGTACACAACATGCTTTAAATCTGCAAATAAAGATGAAACAATTTTGTTGATTTAAATAATCACAGTACATTTATTTCTGAAACATTATATATATTGTTACGTGCTTAGGCTTGAATAATCAGTAACATAGAAAGAGTGAGAATAATAAGCTTGTAAAACTTAATAAATAATTTATTGAGTACAAATATTTTCAGGTAAGAAAAATAAACTTACGGTTTTAAGAATCAATTCCAAAATTAATCCAATTGAAATGGCAAAAGTCCTGGTAATAAAATGTCCAAATAGTTCTAAGTTCGAATTCCAGTTAAGTATGGCAGAGTTGTTTTTGTTTGTGGCATTGGTAAGAGAGCCAAGACTCACCAGGCTGAAAACTCCTTTCCTTCGATTTTTTTTATCATATCTTGTTTCATTTTAGATTGAGCAGAGTTCAGATTTGTTCTTGCGACTTCACAAGCCTTTGACAACTTTTATCTAAAGTCAGCAACATAATTAAGAAGATTGATCTCAGTATTTTCATTAGAGAGAAGTTTCTCTTTCAATAACTTCAATAGTCCACGCACAGTGTGTCCAAAAACCAGTTCAAAGCTTAAAGATTCTTGAACTGATTCTCTAACAGCAAACAATAGTAAATGAATGCCTTCATCCCAATCTTTATTCGTATCAAAACAATATGATCGAATCAAATTTTTCAAAGTCTGATGGAATCTTTCTAATGCCCCTTGGCTCTCAGGGTGATAGGCAGAAGATCTGAATTGTTGAATGCCCAATTCATACATAACTTGTTGGAAAATTCCAGACATGAAGTTTGAACCTTGATCAGACTGAACAGATTTGGGAAGGCCATACTGAGTAAAACAACTTTATCAAAGCATTTAATATTGTTTTAGATTTAATATTCCTCAACGGAATTGTTGACGCACACATAATGGTCAACAGGTATTGGTTACCTGACTTGGTCTATGGTAAGGGACCTACTCATTCTACCATAATTCTACTAAATGGTTTGTCAAAGGCAGGAATAGGTTGTAGATGAGCCTTAGGTATCTTCTGATTGGGTTTTCCTACCATTTGACAAGTATGACAAAATATACAGTATTTGGGAACATCACTTTTGATTTTTGGCCAATAGGAATGAGTCAAGATCTTTTGATAAGTTTTATTAATCCCTAAATGAGCAGCCAAAGGAATTGCATGGGCCAGATTAAGCATTTCCTCTCTGTAAGGTTTTGGAACTACTAGTTGATAGTTCACCGACAACTCATCACCAGCAGGCACCTCGGGAGGTCTCCATTTTCTCATAAGAATTCCATTTTTAATGAAATAACAGACAGGAACTTTAGTGGCTTCAGTCTCACTTATGGCCTTTGAAACAAACAGGAGATCTCAGGATCTTTTTCCTGTTCGACGACAAATGACTGTCGTTTATCACCCTGATTAGAATAAAGAGAATGAGTTGTTAAAAGATGATCACTATGATCAATACCTTCTGATTGATCCAAACAAGGAGTAAAAGTGACCTCATCAAAAGCCTGACCTATACACGTGTCAGCTAAAGGAATGATGCCTTCATCAATATCATTCTCAAGAGCTTTCTTTGCCATAGCTCTGGTAACTGCACAAGCTTGAAATATATCAGGGAATTCTTTCTCAATTGGATCAACGTTCTGATCCAAATCAGGCTTGTCAGTTACAAGTGGATTAACCACAACCTTGTCTCCAGCTAAGTCGTTGTCTAGCAATAAATGAATGCTCTCAACGGATAAAACCGAGTCTGTTCCGACTGTCACAGGTCCTGATACAACGTCTGATGACAAATTTACACAATGGAGAGGAACATTAACAAAGCCGCACTCTACTCCCTGAATAAGAACACTTTCATTAGAAGAAGACTTCTCAGAAAAAGGCAAAGTACCTGACAATAAAAGGCTCTGTGAAGCTCCTGTGTCCATTAAAATGTTAATAGGGGTGGCATTGGCTGAATCACCCAAGAGTGATATAGAACCCTTCGATATGAATGGTTGATAATTCTCCATAATAAAATCAGACTGGTATTTATTAGACCCAACAAATGTTTTGCTTTCAATAAGTGACCGTGACCTTGACCTCTTAGAAATAAGAGCATTTGGAACAGGTCTGTATTCATTCTGATTCCTATTTTTCAATTTGTAGCAATCAGAAATAACCTGTCCTTTTTTCTTGCTATAGGTACACGTCGGAAGAGACAATGATCTAGAATCAAGCTTCTCTGAAGTTTGATTTTTGAAAGTTGTGCTAGTTTGAGTTTTTAAAGGGCTGGTATTAGGCTACAATACTTTTCTGCCAGAAGACTGTTGAGTAGAAGCCTTGTTAACAAAATTAACTTTATGTGTCAAAGAATATTAGTCAGCATCTCAAGCAGCATTCTCCAAGATTTCAATCCTATGCTCATCGAGATACGTTTTAACGTCACTATGGACACAGGTTTTGAACTCTTCAATTAATATAATTTGCTTGAGATTTTGATAATCTTGTTCGACTTTCTTCGCTAAGCACCATCTATCAAACAACTGCTCGTTTTCTCTAGCAAATTCGACATGAGTTTGTCCAGCTTCTTTTCTGTAATTTCTGAATTGTTGCCGATAAGCTTCAGGGACTAATTCATAACCCATTAGAATGCATTCTTTAACCACATCATAGTCACCACTTTGGTTAACAGACAGTGAAGTGTAAATCTCACTAGCCTTACCAGTGAGTACACATTGCAATAACTGAGTCAAATGCTCCCTTGGCCACTTTAAATTTTCTGCAACTTTTTCAAAACGATTGAAGGTATTTTTCTACTTATTTTTCTCTGAATGGGGGTACTAATCTAATATTCCTTGCTAAATCAAAACTTAAATTTGGATTTGAAGTATGAAGGTGTTTTTCAATTGCCAGCTCTGATTCGTTCATACTACATTGATATCCCATTCTTTCTTCTCTCTCTCTCTCTTTATCAATTTGTTTTTCTTGTAACCGAATGTGCATCTGCTCTTTTTCGTACTGTAATTCCTTCTTTCTCCTCTTTGTCATATTGTCTTTCCTTCTCCTCTTTGTCATATTGTAATTGTCTTTCTTTCTCCCTTTCCTCTCTCTCACTATCCTCGTTTTCTTATTGTAATTGTCTTTCTTTCTCCCTTTCCTGTCTTTCTCTCTCCATTTCCTGAAATTCCAGCTTCTTCAACTCTAATTCCATCTTGAATTTTAATTGTAATTCCTTTAGTTAAATGTCAGAGTCTGATGCAGACTTACTGACCGAAATCAAAGCACTTTAATCCAAAAAAATTCAAAATATTATCCTCTAGAGAAATGACAAAAGTCCTGGTAATAAAATGTCCAAATAGTTCTAAGTTCGAATTCCTACGAAGTATCCAAGATGGAAGACGATGTTACTTGATTTAGTCAGTTCTTGTTAATAAATTCTCTATGAGCACAACTCTTTCCCAGATAAATAATAAAATAATTCCTCTTGATCCAAACGAATTGACACAATTTCCAGTACAAAGTAATTTATGATAACTCAAAATGACTAACAGCCCAATTTTCTACTGAATAGCTCGCTTCAAAACATAATTTATATTGATGTTTTTACGTAAACAAGGAATTTTCTCTCTTCCTCTATCTCATTCTATCTCTCAGTTTGTCGCATGATATATATATATATATATATATATATATATATATATATATATATATATATAATGCGAGAAACAAAGAGATAGAAGTTTTCAGAGATGTTTATCGATTTCAAAAGCGCTCTTAATGCTTTGTTTATATATATATATATATATATATATATATATATATATATATATATATATATATATATATATTTATAAAAAAGCATTAAGAGCGATTGTGAAATCGATAAACATCTCTGAAAACTTTCCTGGTTAGCTGAGGCCCTACCTTTAACTGCATCACAAGGATGCTGTATCTGATTTGGTGTATCGTTGTTTAATCGTATGCTGTATCTGATTTGGTGTATCGTTGTTTAATCGTATGCTGTATCTGATTTGGTGTATCGTTGTTTAATCGTATGCTGTATCTGATTTGGTGTATCGTTGTTTAATCGTATGCTGTATCTGATTTGGTGTATCGTTGTTTAATCGTATGCTGTATCTGATTTGGTGTATCGTTGTTTAATCGTATGCTGTATCTGATTTGGTGTATCGTTGTTTAATCGTATGCTGTATCTGATTTGGTGTATCGTTGTTTAATCGTATGCTGTATCTGATTTGGTGTATCGTTGTTTAATCGTATGCTGTATCTGATTTGGTGTATCGTTGTTTAATCGTACATCCGCTATGACTGGGTATTATGTCCTCGGAACTCATTACCAGTAGAGTCATTTCATTAATCATAGTGTAATTTTGTCCATTGTCCCACTTTTGCATGCTTGCGTCTCAAACATATCTGCTTGTCTCTTATCATCCATTAAATGGACATCAACCCATATTTGGGAAAATTGTTCTCTAGCGTGACTGCGTAATTTGAACTTATGTTGCAGAGTGTCATTCAGTGTGTCAACACATTGGATTGAACTGAATTGAAACAACCGTAACTTTATCATCGCCATGAAGATGCCATAAATATTGCTGGTTACTTTACTTACTCTGTATATTGTACGTCAATTATATACCACCGTATAGGAGTATTCAAAGAATATGCTACGTTGTTGTTAGCTTAAACGTCACTACTTGAAACACTGAGTCATATTGCGTTGATAATTGTTTAACGTATTTTTCCATGAATTGTATTATTGTTATGTTGAAGCACAAAGTTTACGAAATATCTGAATTGGAAATTTAAGTGAACACGAGTCTATCTATATCCCGTACTGTTTTAACATTATCGGTATTGTGATTATCGTTGTCATCATCAATACACGCAATCGGCTAATTCAGCTTTTTGTCTACAACGAAATACAATATGCCACATTTTTAAATCAATATTTAAAAATCCGTATTTTCAAGTATATTAATGTATAATAATATTTAAAAAATTCACACCACCTTTATAATATTTAAACATGTGAACAATGACCTTTTGTATTAATACTAATGTTAAATTTATGGTAAAATCCAGAAATAGTTATAGTACCTGTCAGATCTGTGGAATCGTTCACAATATAACGTAGTACGATGACTGATGTTGATACAAAAATTTTAATTAAATCACCAGTCTTTTTAGAGTGGATATAAAATATCTTACAGTAAATGTCTTCTTGCTCCTACAACTGATGTTTTGTAAATTTATTGGCATCCTCGTTAGTTCCTGCCCACCAGATTGTAATGTTAAATTTAGAAAATTGCTATCTGCGTATAATTGATTGTACCTGCAGCACGAGATGGCAAAAATACTTTGAAAAATTAAGTAATGCGCTCAAATGTTCTGGTTCTCGAGATGCTAGAATTGATTCCAGGAAATTTCAAACTATGCAAGTCACCTCACGGGAAAATATGATAATAATTGTTGAACCCCAGCAATTGTGCTCACGCGTTTTCCTGCCCTTACCCTATGGTAATAACGACATTGGGAATCATTGAACTCCTATAATAGAGCGTCAACGTTGTAATTTAAGAGTCACGTGTTAAAAATCTGAAAAGATCAGCTAGAACAGACAGCCTCGGTAATGTCATTGTTAATGAGTGTTGCTCGCATTTCGTCGCTTTATTATAGCCAACAAAGTGTTGAATGTTCTTCGCCTAATACAACAAACAAGTTGGACAGCAAAGCACATGTGAAGCAATACATTTGTTGGATTGTTCCCCCATCCGAGATATTCAAGTCACTTTAACCCTGACTGTAGGTAGTGGTCGAGTTTAAAGCTGTTAAAATTCAACGCAAAGAAAATGCAAAAGCTTATTTACTTATTGGTATCCGATATTGAAATCTGACTTATGTTTTGGGATGTATTTCGCAATACCGTAAATTCCTTTAATACATGATTTTTTCACTTTGTGTTCTTAGGAAATAAATAACTTCGTCAAGATTACAAAGGTTTATGCCTCTCGGCTCCTTTATATTACTTATTAGAAGACAATATTGTCGTAATGTCATGTTGAAAACAATTTGAGCTAAAGATTTAAAACATGATTGAAGCTTCATAATATTTCATGGACGGAAAGGAAACAAAGATATGGTTTTATGAATAGTTCCATCACTTTCGGAATATGTGAATTTAATATTTAGTGTGACTGATCAAGAAAACGAGAAGTTATTAACTGTGTTTCTTATAAGCCCCTGGATTTTTTACGCACACCTGAAGACTTTTCAATGTTACTTTGACTTTGTTAATATAACAAATCGCCAGGGAATCTTTAAATGCTGTTCAATAGCAATTCGCAACAAATACAACTATTTAGATAATTTAAGTCATTTTACTTTACAATAGTAACGGTAACATTAATGTCTTCATGTAGTTTCTGTTGGGATATTATGATGCTATTTTTTCGAGTCGGCACAACATAACGCGTTTCGATACGTCTTGCACAGACGAATCAAAGCTTTCTCATATAGCCAATAATATAATCATCATCGACTGAGCCTATTATAAGAGACGACTGAGTTGCAGGTCTCGACGGATGCCCTTCAAGTCACTAGGTACCATTAGCACCAGCTTGGTAGAATAAAGTTTGCAAAGGTTTATGCAAAGTTTAAGTATGTCTTAGACGCTCGTTTTGTCATGAATACGAAGACGAATACCGAAATGGATACAGGAAAGGAAGGGTGAAGATGGTTAGATTCATTTTACCAGTTTTGCATTGGTAGAGTTAGAGGTTCCGTCTTGTGTGTAATTGTTGTTCATGTTCTCATCGAAAGAACAATTTATATTATCTTTTCTTTTATCCTAACAATTTGCATGTTTCGTTTTCCGCTGCTAGTCCAGCAATGAGACGAATTATTTAGCTATTTTGCATTTTTAGATGGCCTAATCTTCACTTCAAATATCTCCTATTGCTGATCCGGTGTCCTAAGTGGTTAGTACGTCCGGTCACGTTCTCGAGCCGCAGCAGAGTCGTATCAGAGACTTACAAAAATGACACGAGCAGCTGCCTCACTAATCGCTCAGTATTATGAAGTTAGTGTTAGGACTAATTGGTACAGTGTCAGTGTGATACGACTGGGAGGGACATGATGATACATGTAGATGACATTTTGCCTCAGTATTAGATAACACTACAACCTGTTACACTGCAGATGTCGTAGCGGTATGGCTGACAAATTGTTAAAGCTACGTTAAAGATTTTAATCACACCCATCGCCTATTTCCATATCGTTTTATATTTTCCACATGACCTATGAGATACTGCATATACTTCAAGTGAGAAGCGAACAATTGCCGACAAAACTGCTGAACACTTTACAATGATTCCGGCGCGGATGTGAAGCAAAGCATTATTCATAGGTAATACGAAAGAAGACATTACACTTGCTAAGTAGGTCCACAGAACGAATTTGAAAGATCATATCCAAAAGATGATTCTTTATTATTAAAAAAAAAACGTTTCATTTCTAAATAAACACGTTTGGCTCAATAAGTCCCGCTAAGTGAAACATCAAATATAAAGAGTAGGATTCTCTTTAACTACGTAATCCACAAAAATGAAAGCATTACATTAGTCGAGTCAGATTCGAAATCTGGTGATCTAATACACTGTAATTTTAACGGTTTCAGATACAATTGGGTAACCATAACGTTTACAGAAAAATGGTTATATTGTAGTATGGTTTCTAGAGTACTCACGATAAAAAAACAACACAAAAGTGAATAAATATTCTAAAGGATATCTAAAACTGCTTAGATGTAATGCTAATGTAGGATCCACGTACAATGGATTGTGAGTATAATGACCGTAAAATTTGGTTGTTGGGAATGTTGTTGCAGGGTTTAACGCCATTTTTCAGCACATTATAGGCTATACATGGCGGCCAGTACTAATGGTGAAGGAAGAACCCGGGAAAATCCCCAGAAAGAACCACACATCCATGAAAATGCTACTGGCAAGCTTTCTCACATACACACATTGGCTGAATCTGAGACTCGAACCCACGCAGACAGAGGTGAGATATCAGTGATCCGTAACGCATAGCGCTTTAGACAACTCGGTCACTCGGGGCCCCCGGTTGGGAAAGTAAACCTTTACAAATAGGCTTCCCGGTTGATTATTGTAGTGGTGGTAAAATGCTTGAACTTGTGTTAGGCGCCCGATCATAAAGAAAGTGTTTGTTTGTTTGTTTGATTAGGAATTTTAACATAGCTTTAACAAGTTTTCAGTCATATCGCTACGATGTCTGTAGTGAGACAGTTTATAATGATGTCTAGCACTGGGACATCCGCAGACACGTAGCATGATGTCCCACCCAGTCACATTATCTTGACACCAGGCCGAACAGTCCTAACACAAACCTCTTAATGCTGAGAGTCAAGCGAGGCAGCTGTTAGTGCCATTTTTGTAAGTCTTTGGTATGACTAGGTCGGGGACCGAACCTACGAGCTCCACTTCCGTGGCGGACGCTCTAACCGTTAGGACACCAGAGCGGTTAGGAAGTGCTTGTTCGTTTGGAAATATTTTCAAGTGATGGTTGTTCCATATCATATTATAAACCTTCAACTTGTCTGTCGTCATTGATCGCATTGTCTCTGACGAGGATGATTTATGTCATATTCTAAACAGTGTTTTAGGCTAGTCCTAACATTGATTCAATCAAGTGATGAACAAAAACAGAAAACTATTTGTTGTTGTTGTTGTTGTTGTAACGCCATTTTTAGCAAAAGATAGGCTATACTTGGCAGCCAGTATTTTAATGGTGGAGGAAGAAGCCGGGAAGAAGCTACTGGCAAGCTTTCTCACATACCCACACTGGCCGAATCTGAGACTCGAACCCACGCAGACAGAGGCGAGATGGCAGTTGTTCGTAACGGAGAGCGTTTTAGACCACTTGGCTGTTCGGGGCCCCCTCTTCTTGTTCTGGACAACATTAAAGTATGACCATTTTATTTACATCACTCGTGGCCTGTAACGACCGTGCTGTTTGTCTGGACAGAACAAAAATCGGTTTCGTCTTCAAAGTTTGAGTTTTGTCTTTTAGTTTCTTTTAATACTCTAGTGTCACTTCTCTCCCGTTGTTCATCTTCAGTTGCTGCATACAAGAAAAAGCGTCTCTATGGTTTCCAGAGTTACAGAAAACTGAAGTCTGACACGAAATTAGCCTGACGTTATAGAGTCGAAATGTGCATTCGTTACTGCCTTCGTCTTTGCAAACGATAGACCCAAAGTACATTCTCCTACATATTAGTCTAACGAAATACCGTGACTGTTGTTGCAACCTAACTTTAATGTTGCTTCAGTGTCAATAAACATCTCAAGTAACATTAATACAACTGGGAGGACATATGATACCGTGTAGCCATCAGAATGATACATTGTAGGACGATGACCAGTTTTATGGAACTCGATAGGTAAACGAAGGTGAGTTTTCTCAAGTGCATTATCAAAACTGAAATTATCCTGGAATATATATCCAGTTCTGGTCATTCTGTTGACTACTTCTTGGATTCATAAATGAGAAGATTATTTCTTTCCCAACTGTGCCTCAACGTGTTAGTATAATATTTCGATAAGAAATGTGTATCGATTTCCACCCACCGTATTTTATTCATCGGTAAACATGATTTCCACCAACTATACCTGCCAATGAACTTTGTGTTCCAGTTCTATTGCTCAGAGTTATATGGCTGTGAAACAACATAGTGGGTTACTAGAAGGCATATTCACAGAACTGTCGTGAGAAAATATTAAAAAGAATAGGTTATTCATAAGTCGATGGCTCTGGTCTTACAAAATCTAGTTGATGCCAAAGGATAATGATTTTTCAAATGTGCTAGAAGAGGTCTGCTGCTGTTATTGGAGGAATCGAGTTTGAACAGGCATTTGCAAAACCACCCATGTAGTTGTTATTCGGTATATAGCAATAGAGGAACGGGAAGACTATAACATATAAAATGTTGAGAAATTTCCACAATAATTTTTTTAATGAAAAGTAAAAGTGCCACTTTGATGACACAATACTCAAAAATAATTTGTCAGAAAAAGATAATGATGTGTTTCTTAGGCACATGGTCTTCACACCACACCAAATGGTGTGGTGTGAATACGATAATGGTGATGCGTACATCAATTTCATTAATCTTCTTGAATTACATCAGGGAAGATCGCTTAAAACCTTTTGGAAATTCTTTGATCGATTCAGTTGTGCTAATCTGACAATTAATTTATATGAAAATGAGTTTTGCCGTGCTTGTGTTGCATTCTGTTGGACAAGTGGTCAGGTTTAGCCTATATAGACGTTAAGGTGAAGGCTATCTATGAATGCAGTGTGCCTACTAGTAGAAAGCGACAGATGCAAGTTTTGGGCATGACTGGATATAATAGGAAATTTTGTCTAAACGTTTCTATAATTACGTAACGCATAACCATTTCTTTGAATAATGAAACTAAGTTTCATTAGTCTGACAAATTAAAGCCTATTAGAGAACAAACAGTAGAGTACACCATTTCAGCTCCAGATTTCAGTCTGTTATTTAAAATGTATGTTGACTCAAGTTGTGCACTAATTGCTGGAATATCGATTGACAAAACTGGTGTTTCATAGTGTGGTGCTGTTGTTCTGAAAACTTGAGCAAGCACCAGATGAAGTATTCCACACTCAAGAAGGATGATTGGCTTTCATATTTGCTTTGTAACGCCTGTAATGGTTCCTTTTCCGATTATAGTCAGTAATCACAATCCCCTTACCTTCATTAACACAACGAAGAATATATATATATATATATATATATATATATATATATATATATATATATATATATATATATATATATATATATATATATTGTGAAGATTAAATTTGACATGGCAGAAAAACAATTTTGTATTTATGCAAATCAGTAGAACAAATATGTAGATGCATATTATAGTATATAGAATTACCATATTGCTTAATTTTGTATATGTATACCATAATTCAATTGAAACCTTCCTAGGTGATTGAAGGTGTGTGAATATTTGATTGATACTTCACAGAAATTTATTGTATATTGTAAGGGTTTCTTGTAATTAAGGTATTACATAGAGAAGTGTGATCCGTAGTTGTAGTTTAAACTTTAAGATATTATTGTTGAACTGGCCCTGTCAGAGGAAACTTCACCCACATTCTGGGCATTGTACTGTTCTAAGTTTATAATATTAGATTGTGTGATCAAAAACATTATGTTTTCTTTCTTATCGTAAGTCTTTATTACTTATACTTACTTATAATTTGAGAGGAATTATTTATTTAATTTATTTATTGGAATTACAAGGTGCTCAATTACTTTTCGAACTATACCACGATTCGGGGATTACATCAGAATTCATTCAAATACAGTTTGATATATAGCAAATTTAAACAGCAAGACTAGTGCCACTTCATTAAATTGAAGGGTATTGGTACGTCAGCACATTCAATATCGGAACTCATTAGAAGCACAATATAATATTCTACTGTCATCTAACCTGTATTTAAATCATAATAATGTAAGTACCATTATAACGTTCATTATATAAAACTCGATAGTAACTAATTTCTGTATTGATTATAAGATGTCGTCGAGGTTTATAGCACCATAGATGATTAATGTCTGTACTTGGTCTGAAATGCCGAGGCTTATATCACTATTGGTGACTAATTTCAGTACTGGGTCTGAATTGTCGTGGCTCATAGTACGATGGATGGCTAATTTATGCGCTGGGTCTAAGATGTCGAGGCACATAGCACTATATATAACTAATTTGTGCACAAGGTCAGAAAAGTCGAAGTTCATAACACTATATATAACTAATTTGTGCACAAGGTCTGAAATTCGCGGTTTATAGCTCGATAGGTGACTATATTCTGTACAGGGTAAAACATGTCGAGGTTCATATTACTACAGATGTCTGAATAATGTACAGGGTCTGAAATATCGTGGTTGATTGCACGATAGATGGCTAATTTCTGTACTGGCTCAAAACTGTAAATGCTCACAGCAACATTGATAATTAAACGTCGATGGCCATAGCACGGGATATAATTCATTTCTGGTAGGGATCAAAACTGTCGTGGTTCACAGCACCATAGATGACTACATTCAAAGCACAATGCATGTATAAAGTGTACCATGTGTCTTTTATTTTGCGTTGCGTACTTCGATAGATGAATACTTTGTACATAGTATCATAGCGTGGTAGATCAATAATTTCTACATTTGGTATTAGATTTTGTCATTCGCAGCGCAATTCATAGAACGATAGATGAATACTTTTTGCAGAAGGTCTTAAATTTCATGATTCGTATTGCCTGATGGACGACTAATCAATGGCGCACGCCTTTACCGATCAGTGATATCTCACCTCTGCTAACATGGGTTCGTAACCTCGGCTCCGCCAACATGGATATTTGAGAAAGATTGCCAGTAGCTTCCCGTGTTTAGGTGGATCTTTCCAAGGTCTTCCAGTTTAATTAAACATACTTACCGTGTTGAAGATTTCGCATTTTATAGATATAATAAAATCTGAATTTGGAACTTAATATTCAAAAGGAAATATCAGAACTGAAATTTGAAAAACGTCAGTTTGAAGTCATATGCTGAAAACTTCGTTAATGTACCCTAACCACAACAAACATCCTAGTAAATACATTATCAGTGTCTTAAATAATAATAATAATAATAATAATAATAATAATAATAATAATAATAATAATAATAATAATAATAATATAAACTATGAGGAATTACCATGAACTGTCTTATTGCCAGTAAAGGTCCAGCTTGCTTACGTATGACAAGCTATGAAAAATTAATTTTGATTACGCTTGAAAATGGTTCACCTTCAACAAGATATGATGGCTTAGTCACGTTTGATTAATAACCAGACTAGGGACTGAACGTAAGGCAATTCAGTTGAGGAAACCCTATGCCATACAACACGCAATAAATGAATCAAGGACATGACAGAACATATTGCAAAAATAGCACTCTGGGAAATTCGGTTACAAAGCAAAGAAGTTTTATACGACAGGGTGTATTCCCAACACAATTGAAAATGTCGCATTTTATAGAAACTAACACAGAATATAATACGTGACTATGCAACATTACCCTCAATAATTAGAATGTAATGCGGCAGTTAAACTATTATTTCTAGACCCATTTTAGGTCCAAATTTTAAATTATAAGGACACAATAGTCTTTTTGTCACTTATAACAAGCACGGCTAATTTGTTCTTGTATACCTTAGGGCAAAGTACGATTTATATTAAACAGCCTTCACTCTTCGTTAATACCTACTTTACCGTCATCAGTGTATTTGAATACCAGCAGAATGGAAACTTGCTTTACATAGAAACAAAAATCTACTTTCTTCGTCCTCGTTAGATATCTCAGTCAAAGTAATTAACTTACTACGCTTCCATTTATTACATTTTTTCCATTTATTACATTTTTTCCATTTATTACATTTTTTCCATTTATTACATTTTTTCCATTTATTCCATTTTTTTTTCGTGCAAAATCTTCAGCGAATTTCACTTAAACCGTATCTTTATATATGATTTTACGAATTTGACCAAGGGAAAATTGGTTTTCTCGATTTATATCTGACTGAGAACTTTTTGTTTACATTATTGTTGTCGTTAAATCATCTATACGATGGAACATATCAAGAGTGAATACTTTGCAACGGCCTCATTTTTTCTTTCTTTTTTCAAAGTATCACATATAGTTTCGTTACCACTAACTCGATTCCATAACTTTCAGTTGTGAAAAGCGAAAGAAGTGCGTATCTAAATCGCTCCTTGGTGGGATTTGGTTTTATGTATCGTGATTTTTCTGAATTTTTAAACGACAGTAATACTCAATATGCAAATTTAATGTAGGTTCCCCAATGTACTGGTCAAGCTGTGATTACTGGAACATGTATTCAGTATTGAGAAAGGTAGTTTGCATTTATTTGACATTCTTTTGTCCAGGCTTATATTGGAAAAATGAAGCTATCTTTGAAAAGTTGCCAATTGTAGCAAAAGGTCACCTGCTAGGATACTGAGCATGGTTATTTCTTTTTTGGCAGAGTAAATTCTCAGCTGCGGAATGTGTTGTGTGAGTCGACGGTATATTTTGGTTATGTGATCAGGCACTTTCTTTGACATCAATTCCGAAAGGACCTTCACAAATTCAATAATGTGTCATTAGTAATTATAATCATCTACACGTGCGAAGGAAGCCAATGCAGATGTATTTCCTGGTAACGGCAAGCGATTTAGTAAACACCTCTACTTATTCCAAACCTCGATGTAATATATTGGTGGTTAAATCATCTGACTATAATGCATCGCCATTTGTGTTGTAGTTATCGAGTTGTTATCTTAATCATTACATTGCAGGCCACTTTTTGCAATCTAAGTCCACTTAGATTATTTACGGTATTTTAATTTTGCGCCGCTGTAAATTTCAAACATTTCCCCCCAGGTTCTGGCATGATTTTACTGATTTCACCACAGTCAAATTATATTAGTCGAACACCTGTTAGGTTGTGAATAAACGTAGGCGGCATGAACACAGAAATATTTTACCATGGTGCTTGCTGTGTCAGTTATGCTTCTGGGAAAGATAGTTTTATCCACACGCAATGAGACATCCGTCCTAAACATTGATATCGCGGAACAACAGTGGATCAAAAGTCAATTCGTCTATTTGATGCATTGCATTGTAGATGTCGTAATAGTACACGCGCACGAAAATCCATTTTCACGTTCCAAAAGTTAACAATGGTACCAATATAATATTCCTCAACCTTTCTTAGAATAAGTCTTTATATAATATGTGTAGGAAAGTTTTCATTACACAACGGAGTTCACACAGATAATGTAGTTGTCTATTCTGATATGTGAGATTAAAGACCTAACAATGTGTTCTACCTTAAACATTTTTAGTATTATTTATGTTTTCTAATTTCACGGTGGTTTTTTTTGTTTGTTTTTGTTTTGTAGTCATATTATTATAGATGTTGTAAAGCGCTTAGAGCTGCTAATGATTAGGTGCTATACAAAGTCCTCATTATTATTATTATTATTATTATTATTATTATTATTATTATTATTATTATTATTATCGCTCGCAGGATGAAATGCAATCACGCTAGCCCATTCAAAGCAGCGACCGTCATTTCGTTCTACTTTTGTGGCGTTTCAATATAATAACACCGGCTTAAGGATATGTTTGGGTAAGTACGTAGTTGAATTTCTACAAGAGTCCATTATAATCCTTGGAATTCTCTTGCGATTTAAGATCATACAGACACTGATATGAATCTATGGAA
This sequence comes from Unio pictorum, assembly GCA_030141615.1. Taxonomy (NCBI): domain Eukaryota; kingdom Metazoa; phylum Mollusca; class Bivalvia; order Unionida; family Unionidae; genus Unio; species Unio pictorum. Next base: position 11,387,720 of record JARLTB010000147.1, on the reverse strand, counting down.
CTGTCATCTATATTTCTCTTTTCCTGATCACTTAAACTAAGCGGCTTGCTCAAATGTTCACCTAGACAAATGTCTACTTTAGTCCCGTAGGTGCCCGTTTGCTAGACTGTTATAGCATCTTTGCTTGGTATGTCCGCGGATGTGTTGATCGAGAGGTAGTTTTCAAGCGTGCCATGACATTTTCGTGATTTCAATTTGTTGAACATGGTTTCATTGCTGAACTTACACGACTGTCTTTCCATAAAAAAACACGTGCATTATGGTGATAACGTCAATCGTTATTTGGACACACGTGTAAATATGTTTTCGTCCTACTTTGTCCGCGGAGGGATTTTGATATTAAAGCGCTGCTGTTGCAAGTTATGTAGCGGTTTGTAACGGTTCGATTGTGAGACCTAATAACGCCAGTATATCTGCTACTGGACTCCTGGTGTTTTTATATTACGCTGGCGTTCACATTAAATACATTGCGTTATATTTGCCGTTGCCGAAACCATTCTTTTTCCGCTGGTAACCTAATTCTGCGCTCTCGTGAAGTTTACCCAACTAGTTCGTTCATTTCTGCGATGAGTTTCAAGTGTATTTATAAAAGTATCAATTGTAACGCCGATTCTGCAGTATGCATACCAACATAAATTTCTGCATCTGCTGTGACATCGTTTTGAGGTGTTGCAGTTTGCATCTCTAAAAAAACACCGTTTTACAGCCATGATATGTCCGAGATAAATGTATTAAAACTTTACAAATTCTGGGTCACTGAGAATATTAATGCTTACAACTGTTGATTGTATCTAATTTTAAAATATGATACTGAGTCAGTAGCAACGACTATTGACATGGGAATGACGGGGAATACGTGAGTTTTATATAGAAGGGATATCAGTTTAAAGCGGAAATGACTGCAATACATCTTTGATTGGATATATGAAGAAATCTATGACATGGTTCCAACAGTAGTTGGTTTTCTTTAATGTACAACATGAATGATGCAATCTGAAGCTGGTATAGCGATATACATGATATTAATTGCATTATGTTATTCCTAGAAATCGTGGATGATGTAATTATAACTTTGTTTACATTATTCAGCTGAAATTATTGCCGTATATCAGCTCTAAAGTTCATACTGTGTCGTAATCTCTTATTTGTCAGTCTTTGAGTTTACAAAGGGACCAATTTATATTTAGCTAAAGTGAGACAAGGCAGAGGAAGATGATGAAAATGTCTAGTCCTGCACAGTGGAATCTTCTGGCAGATGATGTTACGGTTGTCATATTCCGTGACCCTAAAACGGATATTTTCTCATTCTTCTTCCTGTAAGGTTATCATGTAGTCCGCAACAGCGTCAAGCGTGTGCTGGTATTCTTAGCATCGGTCATGATCGAGATAAATAGAGAATGTTAGTTTATTCATCGGAAACGTGTTTGAAATATCTTTTGCTGCATAATGGCAATGTGTTGCCAACAATACCAGTTGGACATGCCGTCAATAGGAAGGGAACCTATGAATGAATTCTAAGGGGCATAAACTATGACCAACATTAATGGCAGCTTTGTATTGATATGAATGTCCTTGCTCTCTTGCTTGGTCTGCAAACCGGATACAGAAAGTACTACTCTTTATCGCTGTAAATGGGATAATCGTGCTCGATATTCCAACTAAATCAATAGAATGGCCACTCCAACAGTCATTGGAGCTTCAGAAGAAAAGCGTTCAACATCCAGCACTTGTCCCATCAAGAATGATAGTGTTACCACCCTTTAACATCAAGCTGAGCATGCTGAAGAACTTTGTCAAGGCCAGTGACAAAAACACACTATCAGCTATCAAAGTACCCGCGGAATGTTTACAAAGTTAAGTGAAGCAAAGCTAGGAAGAAGTAGTGTCAAAGTCTTGGTTGCAACATGTCACTAAATATACAAGTTTGCACTCTCATTTCACCGAACTGGGGATTACGGTGGGCGATTGCACCAAGACATTCTACAAATAAAGAAAGGCTTTCAGGGTAAATTGATACCATCATTGCTTACATACTGTAACTGGACAGTGACAGGAGATGATCTAGGTAATTAATACAAGAAACAAGCCAAGAAGTGCCCATTAGACACTAAATTAGTGCTATACTATGTGCTTATAAATACATAAGTTTTTTTTTTACCCTTTGTTTCACAATAAATGTTTATTTATATAACTATTTCGCTGTTATGAAAGTGTCACATGTACAGGCCAGGTGAAATATTATCATGTAAACATAAACATATGAAAAGACCTAGGTTTACAATGTATGGTATCCATAGTAGTATTATCTTATTTAAATTACCGCATTAACAAGTAAAGGTAGTTTATATAAAGATAACAGTTTTTTGTTTTACAAAGTAACAATAACATTTATTTAATGAGATGGAATATTGATTTGTTTCATGCCAGTTGGAAACTTGTACGTATCTGTTGAAATATGCAATGCCCCGTTACTATCAGTCTGCTTAACTTTAAATATGCAATGCCCCGTTACTATCAGTCTGCTTAACTTTAAATATGCAATGTCCCGTTACTATCAGTCTGCTTAACTTTAAATATGCAATGCCACGTTACTATCAGTCTGCTTAACTTTAAATATGCAATGCCACGTTACTATCAGTCTGCTTAACTTTAAATATGCAATGCCCAATTACTATCAGTCTGCTTAACTTTAAATATGCAATGCCCAGTTACTATCAGTCTGCTTAACTTTAAATATGCAATGCCCAGTTACTATCAGTCCCCATAACTTTAAATATGCAATGCCCAGTTACTATCAGTCTGCTTAACTTTAAATATGCAATGCCCAGTTACTATCAGTCCGCCTAACTTTAAATATGCAATGCCCAGTTATTATCAGTCTGCCTAACTTTAAATATGCAATGCCCAGTTACTATCAGTCTGCTTAACTTTAAATATGCAATGCCCCGTTATTATCAGTCTGCTTAACTTTAAATATGCAATGCCCAATTACTATCAGTCTGCTTAACTTTAAATATGCAATGCCCAGTTACTATCAGTCTGCTTAACTTTAAATATGCAATGCCCAGTTACTATCAGTCCCCATAACTTTAAATATGCAATGCCCAGTTACTATCAGTCTGCTTAACTTTAAATATGCAATGCCCAGTTACTATCAGTCCGCCTAACTTTAAATATGCAATGCCCAGTTACTATCAGTCTGCCTAACTTTAAATATGCAATGCCCAGTTACTATCAGTCTGCTTAACTTTAAATATGCAATGCCCCGTTATTATCAGTCTGCTTAACTTTAAATATGCAATGCCCAATTACTATCAGTCTGCTTAACTTTAAATATGCAATGCCCAATTACTATCAGTCTGCTTAACTTTAAATATGCAATGCCCAGTTACTATCAGTCCGCCTAACTTTAAATATGCAATGCCCCGTTACTACCAGTCTGCTTAACTTTAAATATGCAATGCCCAATTACTATCAGTCTGCTTAACTTTAAATATGCAATGCCCAATTACTATCAGTCTGCCTAACTTTAAATATGCAATGCCCAGTTACTATCAGTCTGCTTAACTTTAAATATGCAATGCCCAATTACTATCAGTCTGCCTAACTTAAAATATGCAATGCCCAGTTACTATCAGTCAGCCTAACCTTCATTTCACTATTTTCTCTGTATTGTTTCATAGATTACGTTTTGCAATGCATCTTATAGCTATAAAAATACATTATTGTTTTGTGTACTTTAGAGGTCAGGACACAATTATTGTGTTGTTCATTTGCTTTATCATTGTATTCCATTTTTATAGCTACTGATAATGTAGACGTAATATTGTTTGTGCAATTTGGAACTTTATTTTAAAGCTTTTCTACGTTCATATTCCTATCTTCATATCATATTCAAATTGTGTTAATGCATACACCGTATTGCACATTTAATGTTTATTTAACAGACTCTTTAATCGTTATATCAGTAGCAGTTTGCTTTCATAATTTGTTTACATCCCTCTTCATCTTTTTGTCTCTTGTATTTTGCATTTCGTGCTTTACATCTATGTTTACGAATGCATTCACAGTGGTATTCAGGATAAATGCCAAATGTAAGTTCTGAATGTAATTAGTTACTGTGCATTCTGATAAAATGGCTCAATGAAAGTGTGATCGTAATTTAGATATTTTGTAATCTATATACTGTGATTAACGTAAATAGAGATATATTTTTAATGTCTCTATACTTTATTCAACATTATTGTGATTTTAGTTTAAGTAGCTGGCCTTTTTGATAGTTAAAATATTTAACTTTGTTTTGATGTTGTTGGAAAGAGTATCCTAATGTTTAAGCATGTCTCCCTTCATTTATTACATGATATCATCCGTTACCCTAATAAGACATTGGCTACGCTATAGGCACCAAAAAAGCTGCTTCAATGTTTCAGCATATGCACCATTCATCTAATGTGACATTTTATGTTGTTTGTTTCGGTCTATATTTATGAAGATAAACTCGTCGCTATGTATATTTTACAATCGGAACATTTTTCTTACTTTACATATGACATATTCTAGAGAATCCATGCCTTTCAAAGTATGGTTGCTACTTACTTAATTTAGCATGTGTACGAAAACTTCTTAATTCGTTCCCAACATATGTAGAATTTATGTAATGGTAAATTGTAAGATATAAATGCAATTTCTTATATATATATATATATATATATATATATATATATATATATATATATATATATATATATATATATATATATATATATATATATATATATATATATATATATATATATATATTAGTTAAATGGATCGATAGGGTTGATTAGGTAGATAAGTCGGTTGGATGGCCTAAACTGATGTGGTGTCTTTAGCTTTACCAGTTGCATGGAACATAGTCGTTATGGACAATTCCATATATTTAGTTTTGATTTTAATGAACTTGAACTTTCTAATAATGTATTTATGCAAACCGATAACCCCGCTTTCATTCGATACACTTCATGTATAATTGGCACATATAATCCAGACCATATTCATGAAATTTTGTAGAAGCTATACCAAAATCTATTCTTTCCAGATCAAATGAAGAAAATCGTTTTAATGCTCATATATTCACAATATGACTCCAAATTTCAACTTTATGTTGACGAAAACGCCATTTCCTTTCTAAAGTTATGTCTTGCGCGTAAGTTCATATTTATCTGGGCGGAGTTATGTGCCGATTAATAATGTCGTTGTTGTGCAATAATAAATCTGCACTTGTAAATTTAGCATGAAATACGGCATACATTCAGATACTTTGTTTCTTGTAGTATTTTATTTTCATAATTAATCCTTAGGCTGGATAAGAAAATGAGCATATAATTAAAAGATTACTGCAGTTGTATGGGAAATCATGAAGTCCCAAGGTCGTTCAGGATTTCTATCCGAAACACTCGTTTATAAAAATACAGTAGCCTATTATTGTATATGCTTTATCTTACCTGATGCAAAATTCATTTTTTTAGTTAATAAAGAAACGTTTTACATTATACGCAAATTATAAAAACGAGCAATATCATAATACTACGTTCCACCACTTTTGAAAGAGTGATTACCGTTCAATAACTGCATGACAAAATATGTATGCAGTGCAATTAGACAGAAACAATAACACCGTATCTAGTGGTATGTAGCTGCAAATGTTCAGATGGAAATGACGTATTTAGCAATTCCCATCTTCAGTAGGTCGAATTCCAAAGTGAATCAACTTCCCTTATTTAGAACATGATTACATTACAAGTTTGAACAAATACATTCAGGCACTACACCGTCAATTCTATTGCCTACAGTGTAAATTACTCTTTCAATCATCGTCAAGTAAATGACAGAAAACCTATTATATTCGCACAAAATGAATTAACTAAATTACTGGTATGACAGCAGAATTAGCAGAAAAAGCAGTGTAACAAAGTTAATTTCAAATGATTGCTACACAGTACTGAGTTTATCTTGTCACGGTCAACCTGACATGTACCGATTAGGCGTAACGTATTAGTTGGGCTTGCAATAAATCGCAAGCCTGGGTCGTTTAACCTCCCTGGATAGGTGGGATGTTGGATTTTTAATTCGAGTCGGTTGCCATGGGCGATAAGGACACTGATACCTTCAATGATGAAAATAATACAAATTGTACAAAGAGCATCGAGAAGTCTCAAACATTACTCCGGAGGAGGTACATGCTGGATGTTTTTGAGATACTTCGTATTTACCCGTATCTGCTTTCCATCCAATCGCATTACAGTTCAAGACACGCTTGTATTCCGCCACGTTCATTAATTAATGTGTAAACTAGTGACACGTAGTGTTCTGAATGAACGCTCTGGTGAGTAGTAATGCATCCTGTGAGTGGTAATATAGACCAACCAAGAATACATGAACAATACTTTAAGTTTGGTAGCACTGAATATCATGTTATTCATATTAGTATATGTGATCTACAAAACTTTGAAATATTGTTATTGTCATTGTTGGGAATAAGTATCTTAAATACTATTCACCATGAGAAGCCCGTTGTGCAACATTGTTTAGTTAGTGTTGAACAACTTGTATTGGTAAGAGCTACTATATAATTCTGTGCAGATAAAATATATTCCACGAATGATACACGGACCTAACAAATACCAGAACATAATCCTGCCATGTATGTATGTAGTCCTGAACATTTAGTGATAAACCTCGTTATTAACTGAAGTTGAATTAGAGAAAACACACTGAGCACAGACATGCGATAAGGCGATAAAAACGTTTGGCAATTCACCCGCTGCAACGAGCAATGGCGTGCTGTATCTCTTCTACACTGAGTTCGAATATCTGAACATTCCGTGGACGCCACCGAGATTCCATCACATATGACACAATCTGCTGCTGTTTTAAACTGTAGTCAGATGAAATAAAGAGACTGAGCCACCAATACTGTATCATGGCCAGGACTTGGTATTTATTATATCGTTCGAAGCTACATCCAAATGTATCTGACAATAGCTGTCTTCGCCACAAATATGTTTCTTACCAAGGTGATATGTCATACTATGTACATTATTTACACAAGTAAAATAAACGTGCCATTTGTACTTCATGACCTGTTCGGGTACGATACACACCTAACTATATAAGAAGTCGCAGCAGCATAAATGCAGTAAAAAGCGTCATCGTCAATAATAAAGACAAAACATGAGCTTAAAGCTGAAACAATTTTAGTATATTGTTTCCCCTGGACTTACTAGTGGTCATCCTTGCAGATGACAGTCGAGTCTCTCACGGTAACCATTATTTTTAACGTCACTCGTCAATACACCGATTGCTGGCTCGCTTCCTTCAATCATAATGGAAATCTATGATAAAAGAAATGTGAACAACTTGCAAAAGTTTTCAGAAAATTAGTTTACAGCCATTAAGACCTTCCATTCGTAACTGCGTCAGCCAAAAGCAGAATTTCAAGTGCTGGGCATGGATAGGTTTTTATTATATGTGTGATGCTTTCAAGGTGCTGTTCAACAGCACTCGTTATTTCACCGATACAAAGAAAATGGAAACAATTCTTGACGACTCTTCTATGAATTACTACAACGATTATCAGACTCTTAACATTTTCGGAGTTTGCAGAAAGTTTTTAAAGGTTATTTTTGAGACTAAACAAAAAGTCACATGACCAGTTAGGGCACCGCCGGCAATGACGCAATTTGACATAATTAGAGTATCACAGATGCTAAAATTGTGATGTCAATATCAACATTGTAGATGCTTATCATATGATACCGTTGTTTATAGTTGTGCAGTTTTCGTCAATGCGGTCTTTTATCGTGCACACCAGAAACACGTTGCCAAGCGCCGTTCAGTGACAACTTACGTGTAAAATATTTGACCTACAAGTTGTGTCTTAAGTTTCTTGCTGTTAAACTGTCACCAGGAATCCATACAAGAAATGATGCTTCAACTCACAAGTAATCAAATAATACATGCACAGCACAAATCTCATACTAGTCTGTAGACTTCCCATCTTGACTTTCGTTAGATGCATATGATTTACTACTTTTCATTGGAATTCCATGATTTGTTTGTGCAGTCCGTAGTTGACTTATAATTTAATACACGTATAAATAGGTCATTAACGGCACCAAAGCTCCTTTCATGCCATAGATGTTGCCGATAAGTTGATGTAATCCACTCCGACAAGCTCGGTTGCTGCATAGAACCGGTGGCTGAATGAGGGTCAGTGACTAGCCTATAGAAAACTACTTTCGTTTTCTCAAACGGATAGTTGCATCAGTTATGTTTTCAAATAAACATACTTTATCACGAAGTTTTAAGGTTGTACGTAGCCCAAAGCAGCATGCAAAAATGAAACAATTGCATAGTCATATCGAAATTTTCCCCGGCAAACTTAAGTGAAAGAACCACGAGTGTCGATCACAAACGTAACTTCATCAGCTTGATGCGGCCAAATGGAAAAACCCCACATCGGTGATATTAAAATTATGCAGCTCAGATGTGACGTAATGGACAATACCAGTAGAATATTCCATTTATCGCAGCTATTGTTGCATTGGTAACGGCTGCAACTCACCTCATATCGAAATTTTCCCCGGCAAATTAAGTGAAAGAACCACGAGTGTCGATCACAAACGTAACTTCATCAGCTTGATGCGGCCAAATGGAAAAACCCGACATCGGTGATATTAAAATTATGCAGCTCAGATGTAACGTAATGGACAATACCAGTAAAATATTCCATTTATCGCAGCTATTGTTGCATTGGTAACGGCTGCAACTCACCTGGTTGTAGCATGATGGCCCTCAAGAAGATGGAAGGTGACAAAATGAAAACATGAAAAAGGTGTTCGACTACCCGTTACGACCGACATATTATCATATGTCAGCGATCTTCAACTATCGAGGACAACTCACACAAGGTCTCGCCGTTAATCAGTCTTGATTTATTCGAAATGGCAAAGTCACCCAAACATTTCTGGTGCGTCTTTACGAGTGATGAACATGCACCTCTGATCTCAAGAACAAGAGAAACCGGCATTACCAACATAGATTTGACAAAAGGACATGGAAGTCATTGGCTGCCAACGTCTTGACCTCTATTGCTTTCAGACTTGACTGGCACCAACACGTGATGTTCATTATTTTAATAGAAGTCCAAGTCGTCTACCGAAGTTTTATTCAACGCTGCAAATGCAACCTAAGATGAACAGTACCATATAAGAAACAATTTCTTTGGAAGTTATAAACAAAGGGTTCACAAAAATGTGCGCGCTTGTTGTTTTACATTGTCAATTAAGAAAATACACTTGTCACGTTGAAACTACGCTTAATAGTATACGAAATGTCAATAACACTTGCGGACGGTAAAACACAACTCCAGAAAAATATGAAAAAAAAACATATATTGAATGCAAATAACCTCCATTTAAAGTATAAATAACATCGTCTATCCAAATAGACCTACGAAAAACTAAAACCTAGAAATAAAATATCATGTATCCAAATAACCCGTCACGAAAATATTTAAACAACAACAAAAGAATAAACAAACCTTGTACAGCAGAATGATGAAGTTTCTCACTAAATTTCGTGGATGCAATATAAAAAGGAAGGTTAACAAACACACCGCCGATGTGTGTAGATACATGACAGAATATCGCATATGCAACATACTGGTCCCCAATAAGGATATGCCAAGAAATGCGGCTTCTCTTAAATCACTAAGTTGTATATTTCCTAGATGGGAGATGCTAAGACGATCAAGAGTGCATGTTGCACAATAATGTTGTTTTAATTTTGAGGTTAATAAAAGTGGGTATGATGTGTGGAAATACCTAGGTACTGACGTTTAGTGCTATATAATTTAGGGTGTGTAGGGTGGCCCACGGCACCAAGCTTTTTTGTTTTCAGTACTATCTTGAAGGCATCTATCGTCTGGTCCAATAGTGTTTAGCAGTAACCAAGGAGGTTTTGATAACACATTAGTCATGTAATTTTGATGACACAGGACATGACGCTACAACACATTAAAAAAGTACACACACAATTATATATATATATATATATATATATATATATATATATATATATATATATATATATATATATATATATATAGAGAGAGAGAGAGAGAGAGAGAGAGAGAGAGAGAGAGAGAGAGAGAGAGAGAGAGAGAGAGAGAGAGAGAGAGAGAGTAATTATCCTGCATCAAAAATGTTATAAATGTTACTCTCATTGGTATTAGGCAAGTTAGGAGGTCACGTTCGTGTTCCTTAATACTCGACAGTTCAAATGACGCAGCAAAACATGCTCATTAGCCATGCGTTCGCAAAAGTATCTGTTATTAACTTTCTAAGATCGAATTTGTGTTTTAAAATGGTAGGCATGTGATGCAGAACTGACAGTTATAATTTACATATGCCATTTGTCGGACCATAAAGCAATAATTTTTAGTGTTCGATTATAATAAATCAACTCAGAAGAAACAGGCTGGGAAGTGGTATCCATAGCGAACTTAGGAAATATGCCGCGTTTTCCTTCTTTACTAATCCGGTAATACCGCATTCGTACATACTGGAACATATCAAGGAATACGTCTTCAAAAACTGCTGATTATATTGAATTTTATTGCATATTTCATCTACAGATAAAAGGATATATCACTCGATAGATAGATGCAGACATATGGAGATCTTAGCTATATCTACCTCAGCATAACATTTTAGGTATGTCTTTTGACATAAATGTATGGAATCAGCAACAGTGTTTTTTAATATACAAAGAGAAGCAATTACACACTGAACGTCTTTATGGTAAAGTACAGTAGTCTTTTTTTTCTTTGATTATCACTTTTAATGTAGCTTTAAAAATATTTCAGTTATATCGCTATGATGCCTGCAGTGAAGCAGTTTATATGATGTATAGCACTGGGCATCATGCCGCAGAGATGTAGTATGATATCCCCCCCCCCCCGCCATTCACATTAAACTGACACAAGGGCGACCAGTCCTTAACACTAACTTCTTAATGCTGAGCGTCAAGCGAGGCAGCTGTTAGTACCATTTTTATACGTCTTTGGCATAACTCGGCCGGTGATCGAACTTACAACCTCCCGCATCCGCTGTAGACGTTTTAACCACAAGGTCAACAGAGCGGTTTTATGAATACAGTAATGTACATTATAAATACAGTAAAGGATTATATGAATACAGAAAAATATATTATGAATACAGTTAAAGACATTATGAGTACAGTAAGGGACATGGCATTATGAATACAGTAAAGGACATGACATTATGAATACAGGATCTTAAAAATAAAGTAAAGTACGCTATGAATACAGTAAAGGACATTATGAATACAGTAAAGGACATGACATTATGAATACAGTAAAGGATTATATGAATACAGTAACATATATTCTGAACACAGTTAAAGACATTATGAATACAGTAAAGGACCTTATAAATACAGCAAAGGACATGATAGTATGAATACAGTAAAGGACATTATGAATACAGTAAAAGACATTATGAATACAGTAAAGGAAATTATGAATACAGTAAAGGACATTATACATACAGTAAAGGATATGATAGTATGAATACAGTAAAGGACATTATAAATACAGTAAAGGACATGATAGTATGAATACAGTAAATGACATTATGAATACAGTAAAGGACATTATAAATACAGTAAAGGACATGATAGTATGAATACAGTAAAGGACATTATAAATACAGTAAAGGACGTGATAGTATGAATACGGTTAAAGACATTATGAATACAGTAAAGGACATGATAGTATGAATACAGTAAAAGACATTATAAATACAGTAAAGGACATGATAGTATGAATACAGTAAAGGACATTATAAATACAGTAAAGGACATGATAGTATGAATACAGTAAAGGACATTATAAATACAGTAAAGGACATGATAGTATGAATACAGTAAAGGACATTATGAATACAGTAAAGGACATGATAGTATGAATACAGTAAAGGACATTATGAATACAGTAAAGGACATGATAGTATGAATACAGTAAAGGACATTATGAATACAGTAAAGGACATGATAGTATGAATACAGTAAAGGACATTATGAATACAGTAAAGGACATTATGAATACAGTAAAGGACATTATGAATACAGTAAAGGACATGATAGTATGAATACAGTAAAGGACATTATAAATACAGTAAAGGACATTACAAATACAGTAAAGGACATGACAGTATGAATACAGTAAAGGACATTATGAATACAGTAAAGGACATTATGAATACAGTAAAGGACATTATGAATACAGTAAAGGACATTATGAATACAGTAAAGGACATGATAGTATTAATACAGTAAAGGACATTATAAATACAGTAAAGGACATGATAGTATGAATACAGTAAAGGACATTATGAATACAGTAAATGACATTATAAATACAGTAAAGGACATGATAGTATGAATACAGTAAAGGACATTATGAATACAGTAAAGGACATTATAAATACAGTAAAGGACATGATAGTATGAATACAGTTAAAGACATTATGAATACAGTAAAGGACATTATAAATACAGTAAAGGACATGATAGTATGAATACAGTAAAGGACATTATGAATACAGTAAGAGACATTATGCATACAGTAAAGGACATTATGAATACAGTAAAGGACATGACATTATGAATTCTGCAAAGAACATTATGAATACAGTCAAGAACATTAAAATATGAATACAGTAAAGTAAATTTTGAATACAGTAAAGGACATGACATTATGAATACAGTAAAGGACATTATGAATACAGTAAAGGAAATTATGAATACAGTAAAGTATATGAATGAATACAGCAAAATATATTATGAATACAGTTAAAGACATTATGAGTACAGTAAGGGACATGGCATTATGAATACAGTAAAGGACATGACATTATGAATACAGGATCTTAAAAATACAGTAAAGTACACTATGAATACAGTAAAGGACATTATGAATACAGTAAAGGACATAACATTATGAATACAGTAAAGGATTATATGAATACAGTAACATATATTTTGAACACAGTTAAAGACATTATGAATACAGTAAAGGACATGATAGTATGAATACAGTAAAGGACATTATGAATACAGTAAAAGACATTATGAATACAGTAAAGGACATTAGGAATACAGTAAAGGACATTATAAATACAGTAAAGGACATGATAGTATGAATACAGTAAAGGACATTATAAATACAGTAAAGGACATAATAGTATGAATACAGTAAAGGACATTATAAATACAGTAAAGGACATGATAGTATGAATACAGTAAAAGACATTATGAATACAGTAAATGACATTATAAATACAGTAAAGGACATGATAGTATGAATACAGTAAAGGACATTATAAATACAGTAAAGGACATGATATTATGAATACAGTTAAAGACATTATGAATACAGTAAAGGACATTATAAATACAGTAAAGGACATGATAGTATGAATACAGTAAAGGACATTATGAATACAGTAAGAGACATTATGAATACAGTAAAGGACATTATGAATACAGTAAAGGACATTATGAATACAGTAAAGGACATGACATTATGAATACTGCAAAGAACATTATGAATACAGTCAAGAACATTAAAATATGAATACAGTAAAGTACATTTTGAATACAGTAAAGGACATGACATTATGAATACAGTAAAGGACATTATGAATACAGTAAAGGAAATTATGAATACAGTAAGGTGTATGAATGAATACAGCAAAATATATTATGAATACAGTTAAAGACATTATGAGTACAGTAAGGGACATGGCATTATGAATACAGGATCTTAAAAATAAAGTAAAGTATGCTATGAATACAGTAAAGGACATTATGAATACAGTAAAGGACATGACATTAAGAATACGGTAAAGGATTACATGAATACACTAACAGATATTGTGAACACAGTAAAATATTATGAGTACAGTAAGGGACATGGCATTATGAATACAGTAAAGGGCATGACATTATGAATACAGGATCTTAAAAATACAGTAAAGTACGCTATGAATACAATAAAGGACATTATAAATACATTAACATACATGACATTATGAATACAGTAAAGGACATGACATTTTGAATGCAGTAAAGGATATTATGAAGACAGTAAAGGACATTATAAATACATCAACGGACATGACATTATAAATACAGTAAAGGAAATTATGAATAAAGTAAAGGACATGACATTATGAATACAGTAAAGGACATGACATTATTAATACAGTAAAGGACATGACGTTATGAATACAATAGAACACATTATGAATACAGTAAAGTACGTTACGAATACATTAAAGTACATGATCAATACAGTAAAGTACATTATGAATACAGTAAAGGACATGATATTATGAATACAGTAAAGGACATGACATTATTAATACAGTAAAGGACATGACGTTATGAATACAGTAGAACACATTATGAATACAGTAAAGTACGTTACGAATACATTAAAGTACATGATCAATACATTAAAGGACATTATGAATACAGTAAAGGAGATTATGTATACAGTAAAGGATCTTAAAAAAACAGTAAAGTACGATATGAATACAGTAAAGGACCTGATAGTATGAATATAGTAAAGGACATTATGAATGCAGTAAAGGAAATGATATTATGAATACAGTAAAGGACATGACATTATGAATACAGTAAAGTACGTTATGAATCCAATAAAGGACATGGCATTATGAAACATTAAAAAAACATTGTGAATTACAGTAAAGGACAATATGAACAGAGTAAATTACGTTATTACTACAGTAAAGTACATGATATTTTATAAATAAAATAAAGAACATTATGAATACATTAAAGGGCATAACACTATGAATACAGTAAAGGACATGACATTATGAATACAGTAAATGAGATGCCATTATGAATACAGTAAAGTACGTTATGAATACAGAAAAGGACATAACGAATACCGTAAAGGACTATAAAATACAGTAAAGGACATGATATTATGAATACAGTAAAGGACATGACATTATGAATACAGTGAAAAACATTATGAGCACAGTAAAGGACATTATGAATACAGTAAAGGACATTATAGATACAGTAAAGAACATTATGAATACAGTCAAGGACATGATAGTATGAACACAGTAAAGGACATTATGAATACAATAAAGGACATTATGAATACAGTAAAGGACATGACATTATGAATACAGTGAAAACCATTATCAATACAGTCAAGGACATTATGAATACAGTAAAGGACATGATATTATGAATACAGTAATAGACAGGGCATTATCAATACAGTAAAGGACATGATATTATGAATACAGTAAAGGACGAGCAGCAATAAGGGTGAATCGGACTTCTCTTATTGGGTTAGATTTCAAGCAAACAATTTTAAAGCTCTGTTTGTCAAGTTATGGCTTAACAATTGTAGAGCTCTGTTTGTCAGATTAAGGCTTTCTCAAAACCTAAAAAAAATGTCAAAACCAACCAAGGCTTGAAACACTGACGCATATTTTGTTGTCGTGGTTTTGTTAGCTGCTATGTTTTTAACCGAATATTTTATCAAGTCCGATACGATACCTTGATCTAGGGTCATGCAAATTTATCATTACAAATCCATGTGGGATTGACGGAGCGTGAGTAAAGAAATTTCTAAAGAGATTATTATCGATATCTCCACTTCACCAGGTCTGGTGAATTTTTTGTAGCGTATGAGTGTCAACTCCATTAAACACAGCAAGAAAGTTATAGTTATCCCTGATCACTTTTGGTATTTGTGTATATATCTGAGTAACATAAATCACATCAGTATTTTTATATCTACCTCTTGAAAATATCCTGGCAGGGTTTGCTTGTTTATCTAACATCACATCATCATATACGACTAAATTACTAATACTTCCATCAATAGAATCAACACACCGCGCTTCTTCAATATCAGTAATAAATTCAATAACGTCTTCGTCGGATATCGATTTTGCTCTCTCGTTAAAGTCCTTTAACACCTACAGATGGTGCTACCAAATACAATTTTTTCCATTTTAACCACCTCATTATTAGATTAAGTAACAACTGCGTCTTGCCACTTCCAGATGGTCCAATTATAATCATGCAATATAATTTGGTATCTCTCCATGATGCTTAACGGGTTCTCGAGTTTTTGTCGCCGAAAAATCAATTTCATTCATGTAATTGTAAATAAATTATGGATCTATATTGTGTGAAATGCAAGACACGTACTAGCACAAAAGACTTGACAACAATTACTACAATAACAGATCAGCACTTGCTGGTAAGTGTGTACATTGTGGTACAACAAAATTTAGATTTGTTTCTATGAAATCGGGTAATGATTTTAAAACAAACGAAGAGGTGATATTGCAGCTAAATTGACAAAACTTCCCGTGACTCCATGGGCACAATATCCAGGAGAAAAGCACATTCCAGGACTTAATAGCCAAGTCCAACCCCGACCCGGCGAATATCCAATAAACACTATTGATAAGGCGTGTCATCCTTATGATGTTGCTTATAAAAGTAGCAATCTGCAACATAGACATATCGCAGATGTGAAATTGATTCATGCATTGAATTCTATGACTGATAAATCCTTCAAAGAAAAATTAGCTTCGTGGTTGATAAAATCAGCGATGAAAAGTAAATTAATGCTGGGTGCTGGTTATTAATAATAATATGAAATCTATTTATTATTCCCCAAGAGGATACTGGAGGGGTAAATCAGCAATCAATAAACTCGCTAACGCCACAAAAGTAAAAACTACCACCGTGGCGGTTTGGTTATCCAAACAGGCGATATGGCAGATTTATCTACCAGCGTCTAAATAAATTAACTTCGTACATTTTGATGTCAGCGCCCCTAATGAAGTTCGTCAGGCTAATATATTATTTATGCCCTATGATACTGTCAATAAACGGACATACAAATACGCGTTAACCGAAATTGATGTTGCGAGTAGATACAAAGAAGCTGAACCATTGTTGACAAAGTCATCAACTGAAGTAGCTTCAGCATTTGAAAGGATTTATTGACGAGGTTCTCTGCAGTGGCCAAATCTATTACAGGCTGATCCTGGCAAGGAATTTCAGGGTGCAGTGTTATCAACAATGAAACATCATAATACCACGTTACGACGATGACGTATAGCAATGCATCGCGATCAGGCAAATGTTGAACGATTTAATCGGACATTTGCTGAGCGGTTATTTGGATATCAATACACGAAGGAATTCATCGAAGATAAACGATCTCGTGAATGGGTCAAGAGATTACCAGGTGTGATAGCTGCGCTAAATAATGAAATTACTCGAACAATTCATATGAAACCTGTTATCGCGATCAATAAAATGTATATACCCGTACAAACGCGAAATGATTTTTCAAAACAACGAATACTCGCCAATATCCCTGAGATATTTATATGAACCAGGTGAACTTAAAGGTGGTAAAAAAAAAGAGCTACTGATCCTATCTGGAGTGTAACATCGCATAAATTATCTAACATAGTAAGATCCACGGGTAGACTCGTAATCTATAGATTAGATTCAACTGCTCCTCAGCGTGGATTTACAGGTGCACAATTACAAGTGATACCCGAGGATACTCAATTACCGCCGCGTGGTCTTAACTAGCACCTCTGCGTCTGTTACACTCACGACATATCAACATCACATTATCTCTGGTATGACCAAGACTGCTATTTTTTCTGTCTGTGGTAAACTGGCGAGGATCTTTATCTGAATACTGCCAACGCATTATACAATTACAGCTCGCGCAGTGATTATTCTGGTGTTGTTTCAGCGTAATTATAAATTCAACATCAATATCAAATTCTCGTTTATTTTTCTCTTCTTGCTGTTTATAACCAGTGAGAGTTTTTCTTATTATATAATCGTTGACATTATCACTAGTTGTGGTGTCATTAGCATTTAGAACAACTCTTCGAAGTTGATTTATTCTTCGTACTCTGGACACTGCAAGATAAACTAAATTCGACCACTTGATACGATCATCTACGATTCAAACAATCGTATAAGATATAGCCAGTCCCTGCGAAGAATGTATCGTCATTGCGTATCCTAGCGTCCATGGAGATTTATCAGCGCGCAATGCATCTTCAACAACACTGATATCAACCAATACAATATCATTTAACACGAGAATTTGCTTCTCAGTCTATCATGGAATATCAGCTTTAATATTCTGTCTTCTTGAATCCTTAGGCCTATAACACAATGGCACTGGAGGTTTTGCAACTATTTCTTTAAGTTTTTGAAACAACCGCGCTTGAAGTGTGTTTCTGATTATCTTTTCTCCTTGCCACTATCACATCGTTTGGTCTCCAAGCTTCACAAAAACATTTAATGGGGTTTCTAAAATTATTTCACGCGCTATTTCACACTGGATTTTATCCAGTTGTAATCTGATTAATTTCTTGAACTCACCTAATTCTGGATTAAGTGATATATGATCAGTTTTAATTTCTTCATAATAATCTACAAAATTTTTCAGCCAATCATGCGGAGGCAATCCGACAAATGGTGGTGGTTGCCCATGCTCGCCACACATTATCACAGCTGTATTTTTCGGTAACAACCACCCGAGAAACAGTTTTAATATATCTAACGACACTGTGCATATCTCACCCCAAATAAAGATTTCAGGAATAGATTTCTCAACCATTCGATCAGGAGTCCATGAATCACCTTTCCATCGAAAGAAACTGTGATATGTGCAAGCATTAACTCCTCGCTGTGTTATCTCTCTTGCAAGTCTGTGTATTGGCATTAGCACAATCATCTTTGATTTCCCTCGTCATAATTCCATCACTCGTGGGTTTTTTTGCAGACCTACCACATCCGTTTTTAGTAAACGGTTTTATATCTACATATTGGATCGGATAACGAAGGGGCTTTCGATAGTTCCGATATCTGATTATTGTTCATGTAATTATCTTCAATCGTAACATCTGCTGATTTAGAATAATCGTGTAACATTTCTTTTTTTATTCTCCATGATCCCCAACACTCATCAGAATTTGTAAATTCAGCCACTGCTTCGCTATGTTTGATATCTATATAAAATGAATTAGTGACGGACCTAACCGCAAATTCAATCAGACAAGAAAGCATCTTTACGATTGACATATATATATATATATATATATATATATATATATATATATATATATATATATATATATATATATATATATATATAAAATACACAGCGCATTCTCCATACCCGAGAAAACTCCCTGGATAACACGCAACCATATCAACCGAAAAAAAAACATTTTCTGGATCATATTTGGTAATCCATAAACCACCGTGTTCGTAATCTACACAACTAGCTTGAACATCTGAGAGAAATTCAGCGCGTGTTGGTTTCCATAGATTTCTCTCTCTCTCTCTGGCGAAATGAGCTGCAACTGACGCGATTTTAAAACAGTTTGTCAGTAATTGTTTGTTATTATCCGTTGAAAAATTCCAAGCTAGTTTTCTCATCGCGTCGTGAAGAGATTCAGTACGGTATATATCACCGTTAGGTCTTATAAATTGGTCAAATTTACTCTCTTCGTCCTCAAAACTACTCTGAAATAACCACACTGACACAGGGTCGTTTTACTTTTCGCGTGAATAAAATCAAACAAATTTAACGCAGAGAACTCTGCGGATAGGTATTTTATGGTTCCTACCCGTGCAAATATTTTACTGCGTTAGACCACGCGTGTGCATTCTGATTAATGATCTTGATTGGAGTTACCAATGATTTATATTTCGATTCGTATAATACTTTTCCTGTTATCGTCGCTACGGTTATTGGTAATCTTAATGATGTTTCTAACGCAGCCAAATTTTGAATTGTTGCCCCAGCATCCTTGACTGCTAGTGCCCATTCATTAATGTTTTTACGTCTTAGGTCTGTCAATTTGTTTCCACGTAACGCATGTGTAAAATGCTTTATTATTCGTTCGAATACACAATTTAACCCTGACTGCGACAGTTTCATAGGTTTAATTTCTCAACACTCGGTTTGTCATTTATCGGATAAATCCCATAAACAACCGCTGTTACAGGATAAGCTCGCTCGTAATAGAGTCAACGCTCCTTGGTTGGAATCCTGACTCACGGTGACAGTCTATTAATTTTCAAGATAGGATCGAATTTATCACGAATAATCCAACTACCTGTTTCTGAACGGATAATGAATTTCACACTAAAAAATACATTCGATGGTCAAGATGCGATATTATTCCTGCTGCCGTTTGGTCGTTCATCGTAGCATCAACACTACCATCAATTCGAAATGTTGACCAACAATGAAATGCTCCGTCGTGCTTAAATTCGTTAAACCCTTCATGGATTTTACCTATCATGTTTATATCACTTATTAGACCCTTATTTGGAGCATCTACGGAGACTCTATCGAGATTTAATTTAACCTTTTCCAGGGTTTGATTTTGGATAATCTATCAAATTCCTTCATATTATAATTAAAACAAGTATTTAAATAAAGAATTTATATATAATGAATCACTGTAAATGTCTTATGATAGGATCAGTAACCGTTTGTAACAAATCGTTCAGAAACGAATTCTGTGGATCTCATTCACAGAGTGTGCGACGAGGAAGCTTAGGTCCGTCAGCGCTATTATGATAAACGAATCAAGGACTCTAGCCCTGACTCTGTCCTTGACAGCGTCAATGACAAAATCATAAGAACACCTCTAGCAAGACTATATTACTAGATTCTCAAAAATAATAATTAAACCAAATAATTAATTAGACAAATAATATATGTGTATATAAACGAACCAAGAATTTCAACCACATCCCACGATCATCAACTATGAAGCATCACGTGATGGTGTAGTCAGAAACCGGAAGCAAAAAAAGCTAGTGTGTACCGTTGATAATATCATGGATATCTCAGATTTACTGCCGGAAGGAAAAAGTATTATTTGTCTAGATTCGTGGTCGAATGTTTGCACGGATTGATCAAAGATGGTCTGTAACTGAACATATTGAGTCAAATAACAAATTGGAGAAACTACAGTCTATCACTCAGAATGAGAATACCAAACGCGGAAGTACTGGAATGTGCCAAAAAATTGCAAAATCTGTCAAATCACTCAACATAGAAACTAACGAAGAAAGAATATTTCAACCAATGAATGAAGCCGGCAAGTATTTTGATATTTGTATACCTTCGGTTCGACGTGTTGCAGAAAATATTACTAAGTCAACACTTTCAAAGCGATTTGGGCAAACAATTCAATTTACATACATCTAAATTCCATTTTTGTTACACGCGAGATAACTCTTAGTAATATGTGTATAATCCTGTTAAATGTCATCGATAAGAGTTATCTCTGTTGTTACTGAAATGCCTCTACGATCTTAAGGGAATAATCACATACTATCTTTAATTTTATCTCTGATCTATTATTTTTTTTATTCTATCAAAGAACGAGTCAAAGAATTAAGTATTTACAACAGCAGTATTCTTTTTTTAATACTTATATCAGGTACCCTGCCTTGTTTAGATTATGTCAATAATTACAATTAAGTAAAAACGAAACTATAAATCACAAACCCTTGTTGTTGATTTCCGTGTATAAGTTAGCTTATATAATATAAAGCCAGTTTTATTACTGGGGCTCTAGAATCTACTACAGACGCTCGCGGAAATATTTATATAGGCGTAATACTGGGCCATGGGCAGATCTCAATCTGATATAACAACAGTCAATAGTTTTGGTATATCACATTGCTTTATACCAACACTGTAAATGCAATGTTATATATAAAATCTGTCGTGTTAATAATCCTTGAAGAATTTAAGTACAACCTACTTAGCTAATAGTGCTTGATGAGGTTACATGAAACCATACATATATTATCTCCTTGTGAGTTGACATCACACAGTCGCCATGGAATGGAAAAACGTTTGAGTACAATTCTCAGCCAAAACAAGCGGACCATTGAAAAGAACGCCTAAAATGCAGTTTAC
Source organism: Unio pictorum (assembly GCA_030141615.1). Classification (NCBI taxonomy): domain Eukaryota; kingdom Metazoa; phylum Mollusca; class Bivalvia; order Unionida; family Unionidae; genus Unio; species Unio pictorum. Next base: position 11,365,588 of record JARLTB010000147.1, on the reverse strand, counting down.
ATGTAATGTTGTATGATGTCTCGGATGGTGACGATCCCTGATAGATGTGCTGCTACGAAGATGAGATTTGGCTGACTAAATGCCTAGCTGGCACATTATTGCTATTAACAATCACGGCAACTTGTCGCGTAGACTTGTGCCAGACACATGTTAAAACCCTATTTGTGTTCCTCCAGCATATCAAACATACATGGTTTGTAAATAAGGTTGTTGTGACTTTTGAGCACCATTATGCAATGAAGCTGGTTCGGATTAGTAACAAATTTCGCCCAGTAGAAGGAAACGTTAGTCTCAGCCTGGGATATTGTAGAAGCTCTCTATCATACTGCTGCTAGTAGGCAAAGACATCAAACCACTGTTAAATGCTTTCCAGCTGGTTTCTACAGAATGTTGACTCTGTATCTAATCTATGACTTTTCCAGATTGAAAATACACGTGCTGCTAGTAGAACGGAAGCACTATATATTGTTACTGTTGCGGAAGGCGCACTACCTGTATGACTTTGACTGCAGGCGCAATTTAATTACCTCATAAAAATAAGTGTATTTTAAAGAAAGAAAAGAAGCGTTGTCACCCAAAAGCATATGTTTGGGTTGAATAACAGTTCTTCTCTCTCTCTCTCTCTCTCTCTCTCTCTCTCTCTCTCTCTCTCTCTCTCTCTCTCTCTCTCTCTCTCTCTCTCTCATTATAAACATTACAAATGTCATATCCTAGCGTATAATACCACCTTGATATGAAACAACCAATCTACTGTAGTGCCTGTCGTAACCATTACATACACGCACTCCGTTTACCATTTATAGAATTCAAAGCAAAACAACGAAACCGACACTTACATTGGTCTTCGTGTCAGATTGTACTTCATTACCTCAATGGGATTAGTGGCAATGGAATGTAGAGAATATCTTTCAATCCTTGAAAAGAGGGGTGTACAGAAACATAGTGACAGCAGTAATCAGTTGTCGATGTTATCGCAAACGTAAACCCCACAGCTAAGTTTGCTTCTATATTTGCTGCCAGAGACAGTTTCCTGTGTGAAGGTCTCATTTTGAATGCACAAGCGTTTGGATTTTCAACTCTCTAATCGTCTTGGGGTGTCGTAATTTGACCAGACCTTGGTGCAGCTTGCTACTTCTGAGACAGAAGACGGCATACTTGTGCAGCGAACACAAAAGTGCTTGACATAATCAAGAAATACGTACGACTGATATGAAAGTACCTGCATCAACTTGGGGTGGATACTTGCGAATGGATGAAACGAGGAATCAAAGTAGATGGACATGAAGCAGAAGTGCTTAACAGAGAGTCATAAGCCAAAATAATGTAATAAATTTGGAGTAAGTGTTAGTGAATTTGAACCATGCTTGGGTCGTTAGTAGTGAATTTGGATACAAGCCGAATGACTGTCCCTTTCAGTAACATAGTCCATATTAAAATTCCGCGGTATATACAAGTATTGTGATTGAAAAGGCAGCATTTATGGTTGGAAATCAGTAAATTATAGAATGGAATCAACAAGTTGGAACTTGGTAGGTACCGTTTATGTGGCCATAGTGGGAAATGGGCGTATGTATATGAGCGTGATACGTCGGAAATTCTGTGGATTGACTGGCCTAGGGTCGCGCAGTTAAATATTTCCCAGTTAGTAAGGGAATACTAGTGGAATTTCTACGGCATGACAGGCTTGCGGTACGAAAATAGGATTATAATGAAGAAAAACCATGGTAAAGGTGCAGTTAATGGACGTTTGGGCAAGTTGTCTCCTCTGGGTCGCCCATTGATTACAGCAAAGATTAATAATTATAGCAGACACGTCTTTCTTTCCATTTTACAACTCAAGTTGTATGGAAGTCTTTGGAAATTTGGGGAAAACATATGACTTCCAGCGTGACTCGCGCCAGGGTTTTGACACCGCTCGGTCAAGTGAATGCCCCTGTGCGTATTACAATATTGATGTCCGGCTCAATAGCTGAAAGCATTCGGATCACTAATCGTACTAATGCAATGCAATTGTTTTATAACATTTCCCATTGTCTATGGTGATATGTATTCTTACAATTGCATTGATAGCTTTAGTATAATTGAGTTTTATATTCTCACTGTGTTGTGTATTCGTGCAATTACCTATTCAGACGCAATATTCTTGATTTTTATATTCTGATTTCATAATGAGTTATAAAATGATTCATATTTTAATATTTGTGTTTCATTAACACTTTCGAAAGTGCAGTATTATTGAGTTATGTGACAAATTCTCACCCATGTGACAAAGAAATCTGTCCTTGTCGCTAACCTTATTTTGTCTATTTCAACATGGTTATAACAGATCTCTCGTCTCAGATATCGTGGCTAAGCATTGGGAACTACTTTATAAAAAGGAAAAATTGATATCGTCTGATATGCCTGGCGGAAATGTGAATACTACATAAAAATAAGTTCACTCATTAAACTACTTAACCTTGTCAACATCATACAAAACAGCACACACACGCGTAAACACACACACACACACATACATAAACACACACACACAGATACACACGCGCGCGCGCATGCACACACACACGACGAGCTATTTAAAACTTGCAATTCAAAACCAGATCTCCAATTTGCTCTTTTACAAAGCCGACTAAAACTAGAAATATGTTATGTCGAACTGGTTTCTACTTTGCCGAACATCCACAATCCGCCCAGGTTAAATCATGTATAACATTGCAATTGTAAATGTAAACTCATGTATTTACCAACAAGATTGACTCATTCACTTGTCCACAAACACATTTCAATGTAGCCAATCAATGCCTTAGAGACAGCAACACTTGCCATATTTCCAGAACAGAAAATATATTGTGACACATTATACGTTAACTTTTGCTATGCAGCCTTTCGGATTTTAAGCTAGATATAGACGCCAGACAGGGTCCTTACAAATAAGAACCAAATGACAAGCCATACACTTTCTTCTTTAGCTGGTAATAAGAATGGCAACATATATACTTACAGTTTTCTATCCTGGATGCCCTCAAAATCTAGTTTCTTAGTTCTGCAAGTCCGAATTATATGAGCCATATCATGGGTTCTCAAGTTCGATTTCACCTTTCAAAATTGTACTGTAATTTCAACTATATTCCAAGTGCAATTACATCCTCCTTACTGCACTTGAACTGAAATAAACATTAAATATCACAGCTTCCTTTTGATAATTGCAATATAAACAAAAATCATAATTTCCCCACATTATGATTTCAAACATTCAATGCCAGAATAGAAACACGTCCTGCAAACAGATCTACATTATGTAGATTGGTACAGACAAATCCAGTCTATAATAACAAGCGTTAGCAGAACTGAAAAAATACCAAAGTATATTCATTCCATATTGAATGAAAAAGTTGTTGCCATTCGCAGTTGATCAAATATGACTCAACTTTCAATATTCTGTAGTGTAGTCATATCATTATTGATGGTGTAAAGCGCTTAGAGCTTTTAAAGATTAGGCGCTATACAAAGTCCTCATTATTATTATTATTATTATTATTATTATTATTATTATTATTAATAATAATAATATTAAGCAGACCAAAACGCCATTTGTTTTCGAAAATTATGTCTAGCGCGTGACAAAGTTCAAATGTATCTGGGCGGATGTATGCACATTATTAGTGTCGTTTTTGTGTAAAATTGAACCTGCACTTGTGCATTTCTAGTTTAGAATACGGAGTACATCCTGTTACGGCTATTGGATTTAATTTATTTATTTTTTTAAATGTTAAATCCAAATTTGTTATTTTGCCTTTAAAATGAATTGATTGGGAGATTTTTTCTAGAATGTTCAGGCTGACTTAGATTCTCTAATTGTAAACAAGTTTTGACCTTGGCTTGTTTGACCTAAATCCTGACCTTGCTTTAGACATTGTCAACAAGCCTCTAAAACTATTGGTCAATTTCAAGGACAACATTTTTATTTTTAGTTCTTAGGGGTAGGAAATATCTAGAGTATGTTATTTTTAGTAAAGGTAGTCTCTTTCTGTGACCTTCCATGAACTTCTATCAATTTCTAGAAAATCATGTGATCACATGTTTACTAAAAAAAAAACAGTTATATAGACTGTTGTTTTGGATAGGAATTCAGTAGAATCTCTGGGCTTAAAGTTATTAGTTGTGTATTCATATTTGAGTTATAATTATCTTGTTCTGGACTTGTGTAAATTCGTTGGAAAAGAAGAATTATCTGGAAAAAGGACATATGTTTATGATATTCATTTGGATGATTAAAAACAAGAACTGCATCACGTGACATTGTCAGCCATTTTGGATTATTACATCGTCAAGATTCGAACCTGGAACTATTAGAACATTTATTTATCAGGACTTGCAATTCCATTAGTGGATTATTTTGTGAATTCTATATTTGTTGGATTTGATTCTCTAAAACCGTAAGTTTATTTATTTTATGAAAATAATTGTATTTAATAAAATCATTGTTAAAGTTTTACAAGCTTATTAGTTTTCACTCTTTCTGTGTTGCTGCTTATTCGAGCCTAAGCACGTAACATAGAATTGGGGGCTCGTCCGGGATTGAGATTTGAGATAAATTTGAATTTAAATTTGATTTTCCCCTAGTTTTTGAGAATTTTAAATCTTTAGTGAGGCTAACACGCTTGTATCAAAATGACATCTAAGGTAGAAATATTTCTTTTTAATCCTACCCAGGAGCAATTAGATCTTTTCAAAAAAGACGAGTTGGTTCAGCTTGCCAGAAAGTACGATCTTTCTGAAGTCAAGGCTTCTTTAACGAAACAAGATATCAAAAAGATTTTGGTCCAGTATTTGGTAGAACAGGATGTTTTGGAGCAAAGTGCTTTGATTCCAGTCAGTAAGTCTACACCAGACTCTGACATTAAACTGAAGGAATTAGAATTAAAATTCAAGATGGAATTAGAGTTGAAGAAGCTGGAATTTCAGAGAGAGAGTGAATTAGAGTTAAAGAAGCTGGAGTTTCAGGAAAGGGAGAAAGAGAAACAAATTGAATTACAAAAAGAGCAGATGCTGATTGATAGAGAAAAAGAGGAGAGAGAGAGAGACAAGAAAGGGAGAAAGAAAGACAATTACAATCTGAATTAGAGTTTAAGAAACTGGAATTTCAAGAAAGGGATAAAGAAAGACAATTACAATTTGAAAAAGAGGAGAGAGAGAGAGACAGGAAAGGGAGAAGGAAAAACAATTACAATATGAAATTAGAATGAAAGAGATAGAGCTGGCAGGTGAGAATCACCGTCATACTTCAAATCAAAATTTTGATTTAGCAAGGAATATTAGATTAGTGCCTCCTTTTAAAGAAAAAGAAGTAGATAAATATTTCATTCTTTTTGAAAAAGTTGCAGAAAATTTAAAGTGGCCAAGAGAGAATTGGACTCAGTTACTACAATGTGTAATTACTGGTAAGGCTAGTGAGATTTACACTTCACTGTCTGTTCAGCAAAGTGGTGATTATGACGTAGTTAAAGAATGCATTTTAAGAGGTTACGAGTTAGTTCCTGAAGCTTATAGGCAAACATTTAGAAATTACAGAAAAGAAGCTGGACAAACTCATGTCGAATTTGCTAGACAAAAAGAGCAGTTGTTTGATAGATGGTGTTTAGCCAAGAAAGTCGAGCAAGATTATCAAAATCTCAAGCAAATTATATTAATTGAAGAGTTCAAAAACTGTGTCCATAGTGATGTTAAAACTTACCTTGAGGAGCATCAGATTGAAACCTTGGAAAATGCTGCTCGAGCTGCTGACGAATATTCTTTGACACATAAAGTTCCTTTTGTTAACAAGACTTCTACTCAACAATTTAATGGCAGAAAAGTATTTCCGCCTAATTCAAGCCCTTCTAAAACTCAAACTAACACAACTTTCAGGAGTCAGACTTCAGAGAAGTTTGATTCTAAATCCTTGTCTCTTCCGACGTGTAACTTTTGCAAGAAAAAAGGACACGTTGTTTCTGATTGCTACAAATTAAAAAATAAGCATCAGAATCAAGACAGACCTGTTCCAAATGCTCTTATTTCCAAGAGGTCAAGGTCACAGTCATGTACTGAAAGCAATACATTTGTTGGGTCTAGTAAACCCAGGTCTGATTTTATTATGGAGAATTATGAACCATTCATATCGAAAGGTTCTATATCACTCTTCGGTGATTTGGCCAATCCCACCCCTATTAAAATTTTAAGGGACACAGGAGCTTCTCAGAGTCTTTTATTATCAGGTACTTTGCCTTTTTCTGAGAAGTCTTCTTCTAATGAAAGTGTTCTTATTCAGGAAGTAGAGTGCGGCTTTGTTAATGTTCCTCTCCATTGTGTAAATTTGTCATCAGACTTAGTGTCAGGACCTGTGACAATCGGAACGGTCTCGGTTTTGCCCGTAGAGGGAATCGATTTATTGCTAGGCAACGACTTAGCTGGGGACAAGGTTGTGGTTAATCCACTTGTAACTGACAAGCCTAATTTGGATCAAAAAGTTGATCCAATTGAAAAAGAATTCCCTGAGATATTTCAAGCTTGTGCAGTTACCAGAGCTATGGCAAAGAAAGCTCTTGAGAATGATGTTGATGAAGGAAGTATTCCTTTATCTGACTTGTATAGGTCAGGTTTTGATGGGATCACTTTTACTCTTGGTTTAGATCAATCAGAAGGTATTGATCATAGTGATCCTCTTTTAATAACGCATTCTCTTAATCAGGGTGATAAACGACAGTCACTTGTCGTCGAACAGGAAAAAGATCCTGAGATCTCCTGTTTGTTTCAAAGGGTCATAAATGAGACTGAAGTTATTGAAGTTCCTGTCTGTTATTTCATTAAAAATGAAATTCTTATGAGAAAATGGAGACCTCCCGAGGTACCTGCTGGTGATAAATGGTCAGTGAACTATCAAATAGTAGTTCCAAAACCTTACAGACAGGAAATACTTAATCTGGCCCATGAAACTCCTTTGGCTGGTCATTTAGGGTTTAATAAAATGTATCACAAGATCTTGAATCACTTCTATTGGCCAGAAATCAAAAGTGATGTTGTCAAATATTGTAGATCTTGTCATGCTTGTCAAATGGTAGAAAACCCAATCAGAAGATACGTAAGGCTCATCTGCAACCTATTCCTACGTTTGATGAAACATTCAGTGGAATTATGGTAGACTGTGTGGATTCCCTACCCAAGACCAAGTCAAGTAATCAATTAAAGTTAAAAATGAAACTAAGGTTTGATAGAACTAAAAGGGAGAGAACTTTTGAGTCTGATAATGGAGTTGTGTTACTCTTGTTCATTCTTCTTACTTTTCTTCAAATTAGATATTACGGCCCTTACAAAGTTAAGAAGAAAATGAATTAGTTAAGTTATAGTGTTAGTGCTCCTGTGATCTGAATTAATTATAGGAGTACCAGTGTATTGAAAGAGATAGCCATGTTTAATATGTAATTAATTTAGTTGTGCCTGTCCCACTTGGTGAATGAATATCATCGGATTCTACTGATATTGGAGTGACGAATTGTTGGAATTCAGAAATTATAAACAAATCTAGATCAGAAACTTTCACAGTTGCATGTGCAAGAAACAAATGAACTGAAAGTTATTATTATATGAGCACTTATGTCCAGATATTCTTACAAGGACAAACAAAATTTTATGACGTTGAGATTGAGAATTCCATGCTGGACGAGTCCACTCAAACAGGAATATTTGAAAAAGGAAATTCAATATTTGCTGGAGAATGATTTTATCAAGCCCAGTAAAAGTGATTGGAGTTCACTATGCATATTTGTTCCTAAACCAGATAAAACTCTCCGTATGTGTACTGATTATAGGAAGGTGAACAGAGTGACAAAAACAGATTCATTCCCATTAACAAGAAGTGACTATTCTATTGATAAAATTGGGAATGCCAAGTACGTCACCAAATTCTGACCTTCTGAAAGGATTTTGGCAGATTCCACTACGGAAAGAGCAAAGGAAAACTCAATATTGCGACTCCAAAAGGACCCTACCAATATAAAGAAAGTCCATTTCAACGTCTCATAAAAATGTTCATCTCTGGTCTAGAGATTTGTGACGACATCATTTACAACGACACCTGGAAAGAGCATCTAGCAACAATTCGATAATTCTTTAACAGACTCACTAATGTATGTTTGACAATTAATTTGTCTAAAAGTGAGTTCTGCTGTGCTATTGTGCCTTTCCTAGGACATTTTGTGGGACATGGACAAGTTAAAAATTTGAGGCTATTTCTTGATAATATAATTGTAGACGTTTTTCCTGTGTATAACAATTTATTATATTGTGTAATTTGTACTAGTTCTTTTAATCTCAGATGTAAATTGGTTTGTGATAAAAAGAAAGTTTTATCATATAAACGTTTCTTTTTATTTTATGGGGGAAGGTGTTACGGCTATTGGATTTAATTTATTTATTTTTTTAAATGTTAAATCCAAATTTGTTATTTTGCCTTTAAAATGAATTGATTGGGAGATTTTTTCTAGAATGTTCAGGCTGACTTAGATTCTCTAATTGTAAACAAGTTTTGACCTTGGCTTGTTTGACCTAAATCCTGACCTTGCTTTAGACATTGTCAACAAGCCTCTAAAACTATTGGTCAATTTCAAGGACAACATTTTTATTTTTAGTTCTTAGGGGTAGGAAATATCTAGAGTATGTTATTCTTTAGTAAAGCTAGTCTCTTTCTGTGACCTTCCATGAACTTCTATCAATTTCTAGAAAATCATGTGATCACATGTTTACTAAAAAAAAAAACAGTTATATAGACTGTTGTTTTGGATAGGAATTCAGTAGAATATCTGGGCTTAAAGTTATTAGTTGTGTATTCATATTTGAGTTATAATTATCTTGTTCTGGACTTGTGTAAATTCGTTGGAAAAAAAGAATTATCTGGAAAAAGGACATATGTTTATGATATTCATTTGGATGATTAAAAACAAGAACTGCATCACGTGACATTGTCAGCCATTTTGGATTATTACATCGTCAAGATTCGAACCTGGAACTATTAGAACATTTATTTATCAGGACTTGCAATTCCATTAGTGGATTATTTTGTGAATTCTATATTTGTTGGATTTGATTCTCTAAAACCGTAAGTTTATTTATTTTATGAAAATAATTGTATTTAATAAAATCATTGTTAAAGTTTTACAAGCTTGTTATTTTTCACTCTTTCTGTGTTGCTGCTTATTCGAGCCTAAGCACGTAACAATCCACTTACTTTGTTTTTTATTATTAATGTATTTTAATTTACATAATTAAATCTTAGATAGAATTAAAAACTGAACAATGATTAAAAGGTTACTACATTTTTAAGAGAAAAAATTATCTCGTTTTGTCGGATGGATATACTGCACTCCCAAGGCTGTGCAGTATTTTTATCCGAAAAACAAGGTCATATTTTCCAATACAATGCAGCAACCTATAAGTACCATACGTAATAGAATAATTTCTAAATTATGAACTTTCGAACTTAATATTTTAAGTGATAATGTAATAATACAGTAATAAATATCAGATGATGTATTTTGTGTGGGTGTTGTTTTGTTATTTTCTTTGGGATTTTTTTTTGTTTGATATTTGGCAATTTCATTTAAAAACTAATACGTTAAACGTTTTTTAAATTAATTGGTAAAATAAAATTCAAATTCGGATCCATGGCGTAATTACTGAACTGAAAATGTGACGAAACAATTGTCGATGATAGCGCTTGTAACCCCGATATATATATGTATATATATATATATATATATGTATGTCTGTATGTCTGTATGTATGTATGTATGTATGTATATATGTATGTATGTATGTATGTATGTGTGTGTGTGTGTACGTATATTTAATTTGCATTGTTTGTAAGGTATTTTTATAAATTGTATTGCTGTTTGTTTTGTAGCATTGTATATTGACCTTGACCTTGTCCAAAGTTGAGTTCATTTCTTCTTGACCTGAAATGATATTTTCTGTACACAGCTAATACATAGCTTAAAAGTCTTTATGTGTATTGGCCTAATTACCGAGTTAGTATTAATATAATTAAATTAATATAAGTAAATCAATATAAGTAAATTAATATAAGTAAATATGTTTATTTTCTGTCTAGGTCTAGGTTTTGGACTTTCCTTAGGGTATTTGGCATAATCCAGTTTCCAATTTCTAATATTATCTACCACTTTATTTTTTAACATCTAGATCATTCTAGGAGGTTACTTTCCATTAAGTAATAGTGAGTTTAGAAAATGCTAAGTGTGATTTGAGTCAAGTAGAAGACTACATAATCTTTTCACTGAAAGTAACATTTATTCGTGTTTACGTTCTAAGACAATCAAGTTGTATTATACGTTGTGTCCAGTTATTCATGTTTGGTTCAGATCTTTATTTCTTACAATTATTGAGTAATTAATTGTTTTTTTTTATTGGAAATACAAACGTGCTCTGAAAAAATCAATGATAGAGACATTCACTGGAGTTCATAGTTATTTCAAACCAGAAACTATATTACTGTTTTTTAAAAAAAACAACAAGGAGTGTTGGTACATCAATATTCTACAAGCAACTACAGAATATTTCAAAACCATTCAACATTGGATTATTTATTTTACATCTACTGAATTGTATTCAGGACTTTAAGTTATTAAGACTTACTCTGTCATTTTAAGATTATTTGGGATTTCCTTTCTAATACCGTATGTGCTTTGTTATTACATTTTTACTTTGTATCCTTGCGAATTCATGGAATAAGTTTAAGAATAAATTAAATCTCTTGCGTCCACATTTTGTTATTGCTCGATTTCTATAAAATTAGTGTTACACTTTAGTGTAACAAGCAAATACATGGACATGGAACTTTAACCTGCAGGTAATTATTTATCAATGAATTGTCTTAATATTTAATTTTACAAGATTCCGATAATGTAACTCCAGTTAAACGTGGTTTGAGACAAAAAAAATCACACTAGACTGTTTAAGCCATCAAACACGTCACTTATTTTCTTGGTTGGCCGTAGAATACCTCGCTGTATTCTTTGAAATGGCACATGCATGTTGAGGCAAATAAACGAATATACACAGCATATTAACGAATGGGAGGATAAAAACACTCCATGTTCAATGTGCTTCAAAAGAGTCACTTATCAAAATAACGAGTGAATGACATTACCAATAGATCCGATAATGCGAAGAAATTACGACGGAAATTGCATCCATCGAACCTGCAAAGCTTCAATAACCTAACTTACTATTTGTGTTTTTCAATGCTGTGGGGGAAAATTGATCCTCAGCGCAGTGTTTCCGATTTCTCAGTTCGATATGTACATGCATGAGCAGGCTGACAGATTGAGTCGACCCGGCTGTGTATGTTCTAAATAGACTCTGTAGTTCTACAGCTGTATCGGAATCAACCGCCATTATTTTTAAAATAAGAAGACATTTATGCTATTGATTCCAAACATCATCAAACATTTAAACAGGTATTATGATATTGTACACACCCTAAGCAGCAGGGAGGGCGAATATACTTTTTTGCTGGGACGTCATTTTATTAAAAAATAAAGCTTCCAACGAAAATGAAAAACAAAATGCAATGTCAATAACGCTAAACCAAAGCTTCTAACTGACCCGTGGTTTATCTAATTGGATTAGTTTATTGTGTTAATGTATCTTTTGTAATTAATGTGTTGTGTTTTTTTTGTATGCAAATCGTTTACCCGCCGTACGCTTCATTGATGTCGCGCCCTCTCTGTTTCTGTTTAGATTTGAGTAATTAAATCATTTTTGTACCATACTAGCTGATATTTCTTAACCAAACGTTCTGTCAAGATCTATGCAGTATCATGATCGAGGATCATGTAAATTTATTGTTACAAATCCGTGTGGTGTAGCTTGTGCACTTGAAAAGTTTTTAAATTTAATTACATCCATATCTCCTGAACACCGTAACTGATGAATATTTCTTAAAGTATGTGTATCGACTCCATTTAATATATCTAAAATATTACAGTTGTCTCTGATCACTTTAGGTATTTGTGTATATCGCTGAATTATATCAATGATATCAGTATTTGTATGCCTTCTCGAGAAAATATTCTTTCTGGATTTGATTGTTTATCCAGCATTACATCACCATAAACAGCTACATTTTTAACAAACCCATCTAAATCATCTATAAATGAGGCTTCAGCAATATAACTTCTTCAACTTGAGCCATTTCATTACTAAATTAAATAATAATTTTTACAACACTCAGATGGACCTATCAGTATCATCCTGATATAATTCGGTTAGCGTAGGATGATGTTTGATTGATTTTTGTTTCCGTGTCGCCTAGAATCAATAACATCCACGTTATATAAATATTATAAATAATATGAATTTATATTGTATTAGATGCAGAGCATCCACCCCTACGAATGGATTAAGAACAATAATGACAAAAAGAAAAGGCGCGCAAGTACAGGCAAGCGTGTAAAACGTGGTACAAACATGTAAATTTGTCTCTCTTGACCATTCCAAAGATTTAGGTGGTGATATCGCTACTTCATTAGGAAAATTACCAGGATTTCCTTGGCAAAACTATCTGCCAGGATAATATTATTAAGGTCTTAAAACCCGACTTGATATCCAACTTGAGGAATAAGATCAATCCAAACCAGCAGAGCATCCAATACACGATATTGCTCAAGCGAGTCAGGTTCCTGTTGTAGCATAAAAAATTCAAATTTACAACAATTGCAGCTGTGAAGGTTCATTCATTAAATTCTATAATAAGAAAAACATTTCAGAGAATCATTGAATGGTTAGTAAATTCTGCGATGAATGGTAAACTAGCATGAGCGGCTGGTAATTATAATAATGGAATCGAGTTATTATAGCCCACTAGGATATTGTAAAGGTTGAACAGCGATTAGGAAGCTCTCCGATGCTGGAAGTGTCACATGTTGCTGACAATTGGTTAGCTTGACAGGCAATATAGCAGATTTATATCCTACCACCTAAACAAACTCAATACACACATTTTGATGTCAGCGTTTCTAATGAAATTCATCGAGCAGTTAATATTTTTACCGCATGATATTATTAGAACCGATAGAGATCAATCACTCACATACAATCTGTCGTTGCCGTAGCAAGTAGGTATAATGAAACAAACTATTATTAACAAGCTGATGTTATATTAACAACTCCTGATGAGATATGATGGTCTCCACCGTATGGGTCGTTGTTATATATATTAACAACTCCTGATGAGATATGATGGTCTCCACCGTATGGATCGTTGTTATATATATTAACAACTCCTGATGAGATATGATGGTCTCCACCGTATGGATCGTTGTTATATATATTAACAACTCCTGATGAGATATGATGGTCTCCACCGTATGGATCGTTGTTATATATATTAACAACTCCTGATGAGATATGATGGTCTCCACCGTATGGATCGTTGTTATATATATTAACAACTCCTGATGAGATATGATGGTCTCCACCGTATGGATCGTTGTTATATATATTAACAACTCCTGATGAGATATGATGGTCTCCACCGTATGGATCGTTGTTATATATATTAACAACTCCTGATGAGATATAATGGTCTCCACCGTATGGATCGTTGTTATATATATTAACAACTCCTGATGAGATATGATGGTCTCCACCGTATGGATCGTTGTTATATATATTAACAACTCCTGATGAGATATAATGGTCTCCACCGTATGGATCGTTGTTATATATATTAACAACTCCTGATGAGATATGATGGTCTCCACCGTATGGATCGTTGTTATATATATTAACAACTCCTGATGAGATATGATGGTCTCCACCGTATGGATCGTTGTTATATATATTAACAACTCCTGATGAGATATGATGGTCTCCACCGTATGGATCGTTGTTATATATATTAACAACTCCTGATGAGATATGATGGTCTCCACCGTATGGATCGTTGTTATATATATTAACAACTCCTGATGAGATATGATGGTCTCCACCGTATGGATCGTTGTTATATATATTAACAACTCCTGATGAGATATAATGGTCTCCACCGTATGGATCGTTGTTATATATATTAACAACTCCTGATGAGATATGATGGTCTCCACCGTATGGATCGTTGTTATATATATTAACAACTCCTGATGAGATATAATGGTCTCCACCGTATGGATCGTTGTTATATATATTAACAACTCCTGATGAGATATGATGGTCTCCACCGTATGGATCGTTGTTATATATATTAACAACTCCTGATGAGATATGATGGTCTCCACCGTATGGATCGTTGTTATATTTGAGAATAGTTGCTGGTGGTGCTTGTTTTCCTCCATGACTCAACAATTTTAGGAAAGTTCTCATTAATAAAATCATTAATATTCCATTTTATTTCGTCAGTTGTATTAGATGATATTACAAATTCTGGTATTTCTATCTTGGTTATTCCGTAATATCTACTACATAATTGTCTCATATTTTTAATGAAATTGGTATAGATACACTCAAGATCCGATATAACCTGAATTAAATGTTGTATCGTTGCGATGATTTCTTGCTTTGTATCATCACTGTAGTATAGGGAGGCGCTTGGAAATAACATTTTGTAGTTGATAGAATATATGTTTGAATACTGACTGTACGACGTCAGAATATTTATCAAAATATACTCCGAGGGATCGACTGTTACCATAAAAATCACATATAATTGGGTGAAAAGTTATGGTTTTATCACCATCTTGATGAGTTAAAGGGTATTTTGTAAAATCACATACGTTTCCAATTTGATAGTTTGGGATACTTTCTTTTTAAATTCATCTGTCATAAGATCAACGTATTTGTTCTTTTGTTTTAAAAATTTAATAACTGTGATAATCATCAACGATTTCATCAATGAGAGATTGATAAACGATAATGTCCATGATACCGCCTGTAAATAATCATTGAGAAATATCAGATGCTTCATTATTTTTTTCTGGAGAATTATTATCGGCTGGTTTTCAGCCAATCAAAATGTGTAATAATAGTTAAACGTCAGAAAGGGCGTTGTTAGGACAAGAAACAAGACTACTTCCTTGAGTAACAAGACCACATCCTTGAGTAACAAGGACCACTTCCTTGAGTAACAAGACCACTTCCAACACTTGGTTTAGGATCTACATCAGATAGTGCATTAATATACTTCCTTTTTTCGTTTCTGTTTTTAGTCCTACATTATGTTTAAATGTACGAAAATATTGGTTATCATCTTCGGTAGGTTTAGTGCTAAATATGGAATATACATATTTAACTCAATCATCTTCATTTTTCCAAGCATCAACATATCTAGGAGTTTGTTAGTTTTTCTACTTAATGCTATCCATGTAGGTCACTATCTATTACTTCCTTGTATCTCGAATTTGCGAAAAGGTTAAGACTTTTAGACGTAAATGTATTCTTACTATCAATTTTTTTTTCTGACGGTTGTTGTTGAGGTTCTGGTTTTTGTTGTGGAATTTTGTGGTTGTGGTTTTCGTTGAGGAAGTTGTATTTGAGGTTGTAGTTGTTGATAATGTGGTATTTGTAACTCAGCGTACATTGTCTTTATTTCAGCAATATATTTGATGTATTTTGGATCAATATATCTGAATTGTTTTTGCTTGAAATATACACTGTAATATATCTGGAGTATGTGCATTTGATAGGGCCCCGTTTTAAGGAATTTGTAGACTTGTGTGATTACTTGTGTGAATAATGGGAATATCCTTAGCCCGGAATGATTAGCAATTACTAGGAGGAAACGTCACGCAGTAACGTGTTAGTTAGTTTCCATAATGCCATGGTTGACTAGTAGTGAAATACGGCCAAACCCGAATGAATGTCCCTGGAGTAACGTGGTCCATATTAAATTCTAGTGGTGTACATTGGACTGCAGTGGCAGGATATACGGTAAGAAACCGGTACATTACTCATAGGAATAAATCAGAAAAGACTCGGCTTATACCGTATATGTTAGCAGGGTGGCTAATGTGGTGCAGTTATGTGGCGAAATGTGCCTGCAAAGGATACATCAACTGGCCTAAGGGGGTGGAGTTAAATAGTTAGTTACGGCATGAATTGCTGGCGATACGAAAATCTGCTGAAGAGAAACCATGCAGATGTGTGATATATATATATATATATATATATATATATATATATATATATATATATATATATATATATATATTGGGCGGGCTAGATATATGTGGTCTTGCTTAGATTAGAGTCAAAAATATGTACTGAACGGTCACGTCGGGCCTCTTAATTTGCAGCTTAAGTTGTAAAGAAGTCTTACAAGGCAAATACTCCTTCTTTACATTTTATATAATAACATTTTCTCTGCATTTCTTAATCAATTCAATATTTTATTTTCTTATTTTGGTTTTTGATACAGTATAGTTTTCATATATCACCTATTTCAGCACGAGTTTTTCAATAATATCAAGTATTTCTTCCTTGACTTTGCCAAGGGGTTGAGCATCAACTATTTCACCTTGAAGTTCTCTTAAAATATTTTGTGTTTTCTTAGTTCTTTCCTGGGGAGTTTTCGGGTTGCTATAGCAGTTCGTTCTAGCGTAGGACGAAGACATTCAGTAGCTTCTGTAGCACTCTCTGTAGTCTTTGTTACTCATGTAAATAATTGTTCTGAACCTTCTGAAAACGCCACATAAGACTCCTGATGTTCTTGTAAATTTTGTCTCACAGAATCACGGACTGGCGACTGGCAGAAATAGTTTGATTGTCTCTAGTCGCTCTCGAGCTAATCTAGCTGTATAAGACTCCATAGATTGCGCCATAATATATAATAATGATTTAATTACGCACACATTTACATCAGCAGCAATAGTGCGATCTCAATGAAACTTCCAAAAGCAATACAGAACACTCATACAAATGTTACAAAACATTAACGACAAAGGATAAAGTAACAGAAATAAGTTAACCCAATTAGAGAAGCTGTCTGTTAAAGGCTTCGGTTTGGCGTTATTGACCTTGTACGTTTTTATTTTCGTAAAATGCTTTAGTTTTTCATACAAAAAATGACGTCACACCAAAAATGTATGTTAGTCATCTCCGCTGCTCACTTATCTTTTAAATAGTACTGTCACTGGAAGGAAGTCACTATCTTTGAGTCGAAATTCAATATTAACAAACAACCTTGTCCCTAGAGCTAACGTGGATATAAACAACACACCTTTCCAGGAAAATGCAATCGATGACGGAAATTAGGAATCTCTGGGTTTTTGAATCTACACCAAAGCTTCCTTAAGACAAATTGTACAGAGGTTATCAATTTGTGTACGGTCCGCTTAATGAAACTGAATTCTCGCAAATATATATTAATCGGCTGTTTTGTTCTTCTTCAGTTTGGGTTCGTTACACTTATCGTTGAATAAACTTTTATTTATGCAGTATAAAACATCTGCAATGAATAGGTTATATATATATATATATATATATATATATATTTATATATATATATATATATATATATATATATATATATATATATATATATATATATATATATATGCATCTTGACGTTATCAGATGTCTCTCTTCAAACACTTTTATTTATCGTTGAATAAACTTTTATTTATGCAGTATAAAACATCTGCAATGAATAGGTTATATATATATATATATATATATATATATATATATATATATATATATATATATATATATATATATATGCATCTTGACGTTATCAGATGTCTCTCTTCAAACACTTTTATTTATTAATTATTAATTTAGAAGGGAAAACAAAATTAACAGAATTCCGTATAAACATGTAAGAGAAAACCAATACACAACATCCTCTGTGTGTATCTACAACACCCCTATGCACTGGAATGCAATCGATGCTGAATATATCCTTCGCTGGATTTCTGTGTAGTTCTGTTACAGCATGAACGGGCAGCCAGAACGGTTAGCGGCGTATTCTCGAGACGAACTTTGCAACTCCACAGCCGAACTGCGAACGTTAGCTGTGATTCCAAGAAGAACTTTAGTTGCAGATGGAAACCTCTTTAATCAAACTTTTTTTAATTTCACCGCCCTTCCAAAGGAAATGACCTTTAATGACGACAACCTTATGTCTGTAATTGCATATAGTTGTCTATTTTTGGTAGCAGCAGGTGGAAATTTAATTGTTTGCATAACCCTTTCACGTTATCGAGAAATAAAATCTCGTGTGAATATGTTCATAATGCATTTGGCAATAGCAGATCTTATCGTTGCATTCATCATGTTACCTTTGGAAACGGTATGGCATATTACGGTGTCGTGGAACGCCGGTGACGTCGCTTGCCGAATTTTAATGTTTTTTAGAGCATTTGGATTTTACTTGTCCTCTTTTGTACTTGTTTCTATAAGCCTTGATAGGTACTTTTCAATCGTACATCCTATGAGGATCCATGATGCTAATTACAGAGGTAAAATCATGTTGCTGTTATCTTGGATTATTAGTGCTGCTTCCAGTGCACCACAGGTACGTAAATATTATACATTTCTTATTTTCATGCAAATATAGTTACGGGAATTTCATACTAATAATGTCGAGAATATGTTACATCTTAAATGGCATAGAGTTCAATATATATTAAAATCAATTCGAGTACGTATGAATTAATTGTAAAGAGGACATATTAAAATATTAAAATCACTTTACGTATTAACAACATAGAGTACATTGCAAATTAACAATATAAAATAATTTCATATTAACTACATAGAATATTAGAAACACAGTACTTGACATATTATCAACAGTCAGTACTTTTTATATTATCACCATAGAGAGCATTTTGCTATTAACAACATACATAATTTCTTATTAGCGAGTGAAACCACTATAGGTTCCACAGTACATGTTTATAATTCATTGCATATTAACCATATATATAGTACTTTTATATTATTATTATTATTATTATTATTATTATTATTATTATTAGTATTATATTATTATTATCATTATTATTGGTGTCGTTGTTGCTGCTGTTGTAAGGTTTAACTCCATGTTTCAACACAAGAGAGGATATACATGGTGGCCAGGGTAAATGGCTGAGAAAGAACCATGGAAAACACCTAAAAGAACCACCGACCACCGAAGCTACCGGCACACTTACTCATATACCCACATTGACGGAACTATATTACATCATATAGTACTTTCCATAGTAATAATATAAATACCACTATACATATTAACGTCATTGATTAGGAATTGTGTGATTAGAACCTTACATATTATCAACATGGAGAGTACTTTACATATTAACGGCACAGAGTAATTTACATATTAACAGCACAGAGAGTACTTTACATATTAACGGCACAGAGAGTATTTTACATGTTAACGGCACAGAGAGTACTTTGCATATTAACGTCACAGAAAGTACTTTTCATATTAACAGCACAGAGAGTACTTTACATACTAACGGCACAGAAAGTACTTTACATATTAACAACACAGAGAGTCCTTTGCATATTAACCGGCACAGAGAGTATTTTACATGTTAACGGCACAGAGAGTCCTTTACATATTAACGGCACAGAGTGTACTTTACATATTAACGGCACAGAGAGTACTTTACATATTAACGGCACAAAGAGTACTTTGCATATTAATGGCACAGAAAGTACTTTACATATTAACGGCACAAAGAGTACTTTACATATTAACGGCACAGAGAGTACTTTGCATATTAACGGCACAGAGAGTAATTTACATATTACCGGCACAGAGAGTACTTTACATATTAATGGCACAGAGAATACTTTACATATTAACGGCACAAAGAGTACTTTACATACTAACGGCACAGAGAGTACTTTGCATATTAACGGCACAGAGAGTAATTTACATATTACCGGCATAGAGAGTACTTTGCATATTAATGGCACAGAAAGTACTTTACATATTAACGGCACAAAGAGTACTTTACCTATTAACGGCACAGAGAGTACTTTGCATATTAACGGCACAGAGAGTAATTTACATATTACCGGCACAGAGAGTACTTTACATATTAATGGCACAGAGAGTACTTTACATATTAACGGCACAAAGAGTACTTTACATATTAACGGCACAGAGAGTACTTTGCATATTAACGGCACAGAGAGTAATTTACATATTACCGGCATAGAGAGTACTTTACATATTAATGACACAGAGAGTACTTTACATATTAACGGCACAAAGAGTACTTTACATACTAACGGCACAAAGAGTACTTTTTACATATTAACGGCACAGTGAGTACTTTGCATATTAACGGCACAGAAAGTACTTTACATATTAACGGCACAGAGAGTGCTTTACATATTAACGGCACAGAAAGTACTTTTCATATTAACGGCACAGAGAGTAGTTTACGTACGTTGCATATTAACTGCATACAGAGTGCATTTGAAGCTAGAGAAGACATATGGATTTGATAGCAAATTCACAAAACGTCGACCACAGGTAATCTAGTACAACAAAAACTGCTCAATAAATGTATACATTTGAGAGCAAAGCAATAGAATGGTAAGATTCTTTTTATTGGGTAAAGCAGTGATAATCATGTGGTAACATTTACTACTTAAACAGTATAGCTGGTGAAAGAAAAAAGGGTTGTACCGTGCTATACCGTGGTGCTTCTGAACGTACCGCGATACGTACACGGAATACCGAAATTATATTAGGGATCTTAGGCACGGATATGATCCGCAAGTCACACACACACACACCCACTCCCTACCTCCCCCGCAGAAAATTGAATGGCCAATACCTTAAAGGAGCTGAATTTGCTGTGTGTATGACGAGTGCTGTTTAAGTTGAAATCTGGAAGCTAGAACTGAAGTAGACTATTAAGCGTCCACTATAGCTGAATAGCTGATACTGTTAGAAACATGGCACTGACATTAAAGAGCCTATTGATAAAAACCGAAAGGATTGGTACAGAAGCCAACAATTTACTAGCTACACTAATTAGATAATAGCGAGAAAACAATAAACTTAAAACACACTCCACGAGCAAAAAAAGATTGAGTGGACTTGAGAAAAGTACATAATTGTAAGACACGTAACAAGTACGCTTAAGTATCCTATGATTCGCAGCCTAACAAAGAAAAATGTATACTAAACATATTCACTAACGCTAGTAAATATCGTAAACATAATACGTGTATTTTGTGTGGCTGTTTTTCAATAGTCCGAATTTTTGTTGCGCTGACATAGGCAACATGTGTCAATCAATTGATTAATAGGTCACATGTTTATAGACAAAACTACATATATGTTTTGTTCCAAGTGTGCTGAGAGAACGAACCTGATGCAGCGTAGTAATATTTCGAGGCGTTCATACCGATACCTATATTCTTACAACATATCAAACTTTTTAGGAAATTTAAAATTCGTTCTCATTCTAAAAAAAAATTATAGTTTTATCCGGACATATTTTAACAACATATTCTAAACAATGTTGGACTAGTTTTCTGTTTATTTTCTCCTTGAACAGTCTCAAGAATTTAAAACAAGCGTAAACATTAAATTCCTCTAAGTGCCCCTGCTATAGGAAAGTCTCAATAACTTGCAACAAAATACAATTCATTTAAATCCACTTCACAATGAAAAGCTGCTGATATCTATGTCATGTCTACCTTTATGATGAAATGATTGTAAAATTTGTTACCATCAAATTTACTAAACAAATTGATTCCTTTGTAATATTAATAACAAATTGTAAGTCCTTATTGATCCGTAATAAAATATAATTCCATAACTATATTTCGCAAACTATAGAGCTGAAATGTAGTTTTGTTATGTTTGGTATTGTAGATGATTTCGTCGTGGAACGTGTCTTTTGAATTAAAATGATCTAACGTTTCCTCCAAATATGAATCATTTCTAACAAAGCCTTGAATCTTGACATGACTCCGTTAGATAACTTACTTTGTCTGGATTGTATTAAAAAATCCATGAATTTTTCATCTGCAGAGTACACATACTCTCTCTCTCTCTCTCTCTCTCTCTCTCTCTCTCTCTCTCTCTCTCTCTCTCTCTCTCTCTCTCTCTCTCTCTCTCATGTTTGATATCACTGGTGCATGTCAGCTTCATCGAATAACTAATTGTAAAAAATTCTGTCCTGGATATTAAATCCACCTCAACTAATATTTCGGCTAGATACGTTTAGATGCACATAAACTACTCGTCTCTCCTTGTGAACTCATCAACCCCCTTGTCACCAAATATGACTGTTTTTCTCTAAATTACAAACATGCTTTAGAAATGTAGAATAATTTAAATAATGTGTCAATCAATTATTCCAGATATTATTTGTAAATGTTATTTGCGTTCTTACCCGTCTATATTTTCGATAGCTTACTTTAATGAATCGGGGATTACTCCAGGACGGAGAACATACTATCAAAATTGGTAGATTATATATATATATATATATATATATATATATATATATATATATATATATATATATATATATATATATATATATATATATATATATATATATTATATGTAGGTCCTTGTGAAACAACGAATTTGCGGCTGCTAGTTTCAAATGTCAACATATCGTAACTTTTGACGGATTGCATATAGGTAGACCAATGATAATTCTTTTTTTTTTCATTTCTTAAATGAAATTCTTCAATATGTATGTGCAATTCCAAATTGTGGAAGGTACCTTTCTGTACGCAACATCACGTACATAACCTTACGATGGATCAAGCTCACTTCCGTAACCTTAAGTTGGATAGAACACACTTCCGTAACCTTAAGATGGATAGAACACACTTCCGTAACCTTAAGTTGGATAGAACACACTTCCGTAACCTTAAGATGGATAAAACAGACTCCAGTGAGTGAAATTAAGTTGAAACAAGCGAGCTTACTTACGTACCTTTAAGTTGCATATAATACACTTAAGTAGATTTAAGTTGGATAAAGTACACTTGTGTAAGTAGTCTTCGATTCCAAAAATCTAAATATAAAAAAAAATGTTAAACTATAAACAAATAGATAAATGCATAGCAAAACAATTTTAGATTGACTTAGAGGCAAGATAAGATCATATTAAATAATTGTTTCGAATGTGCACAATACACATGGCCTTCAAAATAGTTATGTATTTGCTGTACAGTATATATGGCCTTCAAAATGGTTATGTATTTGCTTTAAATGTGTACTGGTCTTCAAAATGGTTATATATTTGTTTCTAATATATTAATCTTTCAATTATTTATATGTTCCTATATTTTATCTAAGGTATTTAATCATTGACCTTCATATGCAAAATTAAACTGACTATGTATAGTTTCATGGGTGATGATAGTGACTCATAATTTATTTTCCAAATTTAATATTGGAATAATACTATAGGACCTGTAACTGACGTTTGCTCTTTAAAAACTGGGAAACGTTTCAGTGACACTTACGCTCAATGAACAGTTTTCATAAACGATGTAAATTGTCCAACCACACCAGTAATTAAAAGGCAACATATCGTTAAAAGGGGTACGTTGTGTTACCGGTATACATGTTTACCGCTGTATTTTGGTTTTATTTTGTTGTGCTCACATGGTTCTTTTTTCACTGTACCTGTATCTCGGTAGTTTTTGCTAGTAAGGATTATACGAAAACTACAGAGGTATCATGTTACAACTTGAATGATAGTAACATCATGTTTTCATTATTTATGACATAACAGTTAAACGAATCGATATTTTGTTAATAGAAAATGGTAGTATCAGCCAAATATTAATGGTGAATATCACACATATAATTGTATTGCATACCCATTCAATACGACATGGCTGATCTCATGTTCAATCCGTGATTCTGTATCGCACACGTACAACTTCCGTATCGCACGTGCAAAATATCCCTATCGCAC
This sequence comes from Unio pictorum, assembly GCA_030141615.1. Classification (NCBI taxonomy): domain Eukaryota; kingdom Metazoa; phylum Mollusca; class Bivalvia; order Unionida; family Unionidae; genus Unio; species Unio pictorum. Next base: position 11,341,613 of record JARLTB010000147.1, on the reverse strand, counting down.
ACCAAAACTTCCGTATCGCACGTGCAAAATATCCCTATCGCACACCAAAACTTCCGTATCGCACGTGCAAAATATCCCTATCGCACACCAAATCTTCCGTATTGCTCGCATGGTCTGGAACTATTATTACAACTTCAAATATTAAATTTTAGTCCACTTATAAAATATTAGGATTGATTTAATGCTTTACATTTTTAATTATTGAAAAATGTCACTTTTGTTTGTAATTTTAAGCAATGCAATCATATTTATTTTAAATGGATGGTTTTGTTTCTGTGGATTATGGGAAAGTACTGCAACGAGCGACGAGGAGTTTATTTGCATTTGGCGGAATGTAGACCGAGAGAGAGTTAGTTAAGGTGGATAACAATTTCTTTAACAATGAGTTCTCAGACGAAGTTGGTGTTCATAGCATAAATGTATGTGAGAGCAAGAGGGGGGATCATGTATGTTGCTGCTGAAATATTGTATTGAATATCTTTCTCTTTTTTAAATTCAAGGCAAGAAAGACTGAAAGTCGTGTCATGATTGATGACTTGGTTAGAAATGCCCCACATTTAATCAAAAGTTTACTCATAGTTTAATTCAGGACGGCGTCGATATTCCTATGCCGTGTCCAACTCGATCATTCCGCCACTTACAACCCAAAATACCCATGAATAGTTCACTTCTAAATTGTTTTAAACTATTAAAAATGTCAACACGCGTTTGTAAATTTAATATTGAGTAAGAATTGCGCTTTCGATGCAGGTATAATGTTTGAGTACAATAAGCAGATACTATTAGTTTAAGAATATGATTCAATATCGCCGACAAATTAAGTCAAAGATTGACAACATTAATTTCGACAAAATGTTTGACAATGAGTTCTCATATGAAATAGTATTTTCTAATTGACACCAACCATAATAGTAAAAGTGAGAACAAGAATTTTGCAATTGAATACTTGAATTGTACATATGAGGTTCCAGACTATATTTCTTTTTATATAAAAATGACTTTAGTAACATGCTTAATTACACACCTAAATTGGTGCATTACGTAGTAAAACCAGATGGTCTGTAGTACCTTGAATCAGTTACAACACAGCTAGCAACAGATAAATAAGGGAAATGTGGCTACAGTATTTGATTTTCAGACGAGTTTGCTAAATGTGCTTCCTTTACTGGGACACATGATGGTAATAACAGGTTTGCGAACATTATAAATTCTTGTTTGTGTTTAAGTAAAAGATAAGAAGAATAAAACAACAATATTATTAAGAATCCCAGATATAAATATCTCCCAGATCAGCCATGCAATATGAAATGGGTATGTAATAAAAGTATACTCGTTGATATTCACCTTTACGTTTTTAACAGATAGTACAATTTTCTAAATATCCTTTAAGCCGTAACAAGATTCCTCGGAAATTTCCGTACATTATTTACGGACGAAAACTACCGAGGTACCGGTACAGTGAAAATATACTGTGGAACGTACATCCAGAAAAAATTACGACGGTAATATTGCATACCTCTAATTTCTACGCTGCATTAGGTTTGTTCTTTCAGTACATTAGGAACAAAACATATATGTAGTTTTGTCTATATATGTATGTACTTAAATCACAAGTTTGACACTTGTCGAGTATGCCAACGTGGTGGCTAAAAACAAATGTTACAAAATATATTCAAACCAAATCCAACTGCTGGGAAATAAAACCATATTTTAAAGCACAAACAATCACGCCATGTTTTAGTTATTTAATAGAGTAGGTGAACGTGTTATGTGCATCTATGCTTTTGCTAGGTTGCGAACCATCTGACGATTTACAGGAGAGCACCTATTTCCTATCTGAATTTTACCTACTATCCTCAAGTGAACTAAATATTGTCTCGTATGTTGTGTAATTGTTTTTCATATTTACTGCTTTCTCCCTATCATAGCAATATTAAGGCCTCTATTTTAGATCATATACATCGTTACAGTATGAACAGTATCGTTATATATATCGCTATATCGTTATATCGTTATATACATATACATCGTTACAGTATGAACAGTATCGTTATATATATCGTTATATCGTTATATACATATACATCGTTACAGTATGAACACTTTCGATTAGTATCAATATGCTCTCGAATGTCAGCATGATGTTTTTACTTACAACGTTTAAAATTCAAATTATTTTTGGGGGTTGGGGTAGGGGTGTGGTTTCTTTCGAGCTGAAATAATTTAATTTCTTTTATCATAAGACAATTACCATTCTTTCCAAGCATAGCATGACTATAATATGGCATCAATCCGATATAAATCATAGCAAAGTATGGACAGACAGAAATTTAAAAAAAGATGTCATATCTTGAGTTAGAACATTGAGTGGTTTATCCTTAATATAATTGCAATATACCGTGCTATGTATTGAGATACCCAGCTCTAACCTCTAATCATCAGTGTATGTATTAAATGGCCAGTACATAGGTTAATGATCTCGCCAATTTAAATTTTGTCTGCTTGATCCGTTAGTAGTTCATCATCAAATATGCATTATAAATATTAGTATAAAATTTCGTATCAAATTTGTAATTAAATATTTTATACCATGCTGTATAATCACCGCGTGCTTTTACGGACTTTCTATGACTGACGAAAACGTAATGTCATAGTGTTATAGTACAGTCTTAATATGACTGACGAAACATAATGTCATACTGTTATAATACAGTCTTTATATGACTGACGAAAACATAATGTCATACTGTTATCAAACAGTCTATATATGACTGACGAAACATAATGTAATAATGTTATCATACAGTGTTTATATGACTGACGAAACATAATGTCATACTGTTGTAGTACAGTCTTTATATGACTGACAAAAACACATATCAAGCTGTTTTAATATATGAATAAAACGCCGCTTGCAAAGTGGGGGAGGGAAGAGTAAATTAAAAGTTGATGAATTCACCTTTTTAATCTTATTTTTTATGTTCACGTTATAGCAATTGTAAAGTTTTATTAATTAACAATTTTTATGATTGTACCGATTAAGAGTACAATTGTTTTGGTGCTAAATTAGTCTTGATACGGCCCTAAATACTACCTATAATTGTAATGTATATGGAAAGTTGTTGTTGTGGTGGTGGTTGTAGGGATTAACGCCATTTATTCAGCACAAGATACATGTCAGACATTATAACAGGTGGAGGAAGAACCTGGAAAACCTGACAAACTTCTCACGTAACCACTTTAGCTGAGTCTAGACTCGAACCCACGCAGAGAGTATATGGAGAGAGGGCTCATCATAATTGTCTATTTCAAGCTCAATTATTTAATTTTGTTTCTTTTTGCTTTCATTATTTCTTTCTATTTTCATAGAATAATTGTCCAGCTTGATCACTGACTTATACCGGACATGTATGTATGTATGTATGTATGTATGTATGTATGTATGTATGTATGTATGTATGTATGTATGTATGTATGTACGTACGTACGTACGTACGTACGCACGCACGCACGCACGCATGCATGTATGTATGTATATACGCACGCACGCAGGTACCTACGTACGTATATATATATATATATATATATATATATATATATATATATATATATATATACGGTACACATCATCAAATAAAAGCCATAGATTTATTCTAGGCTTTTAAATAGATTATCTTGATCAAAACACACACAAGGGTATCTGTCTTATGCAAAATACTCGAGAAATGGTTTCTAATGCATAAAACATTGTATGCAAAACACATGATAAATTATGTCCGATGCGTTAAAAAATGTACAAAACATACACGAGGGATTCTCACAGATGCATTAAATACTGACTATAAAACAGATGAGGGTGTATCTTTGAGAGATAATCAATGTGCGTAACAGAGGGATTTTTTTCTGTGTGTAATAGAATGTACGAAACACATTCGAGGGATTCTGTCTGCTGCAATACAATGCTTTAAACATTGTACGAAACATACAAGGAAGGATTTTATCTAATGCTTTAAACATTGTACGAAACATACAAGGAAGGATTTTATCTAATGCTTTAAACATTGTACAAAACATACTAGGAAGTAGTCTGTCTAATGCTTTAAACAGTGTACAAAACATACAAGGAAGGAGTTTATCTAATGCTTTAAACATTGTACAAAACATACAAGGAAGTAGTTTATCTAATGCTTTAAACATTGTACAAAACATACTAGGAACGATTCTATCTAATGCTTTAAACATTGTACAAAACATACAAGGAAGGATTCTATCTAATGCTTTAAACATTGCGCTAAAGATACCAGGAATGATTCTATATAATGATTTAAACTTTGTACAAAACATACTATAAAGGATTCCATCTATCTAATGCGTTAAACATTGTGCAAAACATACAAGGAAGGAGTCTATGTATGGCTATAAACATAGTGCGAAATGTACAAGGAAGAATTATATGTAACGTTTTAAACATTGCGAAACACATGCGATGAATTCAATCTTCTGCAGTGCACGAAGTGTGAATTATATCTGATGTATTTAAAGTGTAAACAAAACACACGGGTAATTCTGTCTTCTGCATCAATCACTTTACGAATTAAAAAATAACGAATTTGTTAGATGGAATAAATACTGTACGAAACACATTCGATGGATAATTTCTGGTGCATTAAACACTGCCATTTTCTCGTTTATGTGAAGCAAATTCTCCTAGATCGCGTGATAGTAACCCAAAAGGCATACTTGTCAAACAAGAATTGCATGCATACGAAAAAGAATATTAAAACTCTATGGTCTGAACCACGTAAAGGAAAAAGCAAAATTCATCACGTTTTGTAAAATTTAGATATAATTAATTTAGCTATAATGCAAAGTGAAATATGTAAAATGAAATGACAGTATTACGAATTAAATCTAAAATAATCCTAGAATTTCTAGCGCAGATCTTAATGATTAGAAATTAAACTTAAGTAGCATTTCAAAATAATCACAGCGCTTACAGTCTTGAAATATGTGATGGCCCATGTCGCTGTGATGTGCCAATAGTTTTTCTTTTAAATTACAACAATGCAATTCAAGAATATGTCCTTATATGAAATTCACTATAATTCCGAGTATCTATCTTGATTTGTGTTTTCACACCTTGAAGTTCCAGATAGAATCAATTTAATCAAGTAAGTTTAATGCACAAATTCCAACCCAAAACGAAATAACAAACACAACCAGTAATGAAATGGTCCTGCTCAGATCTTACAGTACAAATTAATAAAATCTTTGTTAACAAGATGATATAAACCTATACTTCACCTCATATCACAATTGGCATTTTCTACAATCATAACAATAATATTACCAAATGAAATATTTTATTTAGGAAAGTGCCAAATATGTATAAGATAAATCTTAGTTATAACTAGAATATATGTAACTGAAATTATCATATAAAATGTGGTTAAAACAGGTAGATTCAACATATAATGGAGGAATTTCCAAAGCTTGGGACTCAGATTGAGATAAACATGATGTTTACAAAACCAAACTCAATAATAAATGAACGGTAGAAAATGAACCTTACTTCGGACGAAGTCTAGTCCAAATACATATATGCATAGCAGCTAATGAAAAACTATCAAATATTACAAAGTAAAGATACATAACAGATAGATGATAAAGTAAATAACATCAAAGACAAATAATTAGCAAACAAATGTGTAAAATCCAGAAATGGAAAGGACATAATCGAATGAGAACTGGGATCAAACTAAAAATAATATGCGAATAAATAGCTTTCGCTCCAAACTAACACGTCTGCATCAGAGATGACATGGAGGAATACATTACTGCCATCTTATATTACATGACAATAGTATACGAGCAAAGTTCGGTGCAATTTTATTATGAACATGTGGCAATTTTCAAGATGCGGTTTCTCAGACGTTTAATATTGCAGGAAATATTAAAATGAAGCCAACAAGTAAACAGTACAATAAACATTGTGGATACAGCCATTAGTGTGTTAGTGTGCACTTGAGTCTAGTGTACCAAACTGAACAATCATCTTGACTGCATGTGTGCAACGCTCAAACATGATTAAGGCAGAGTGTAGGAGAAGTGCAAGTATTTGTAAATAGTTACCTAAACTGTGAAAAAACAAAATCAAAATAGTGACAGAAGAAAAGAAAAGAAAATATGTGAAATACTAGTTGTGTACTAAATTTATAAAATCATGTAAGTCAAAATGGAATTAAAGTGGAGGAACTTAATCGATTTCAGAGAGAGAGAGAGAGAGAGAGAGAGAGAGAGAGAGAGAGAGAGAGAGAGAGAGAGAGAGAGAGAGAGAGAATAATATCTGAATTTTCTACACGACAGATAATATATAATTAAAGGCTTATTCTTTACGTCTAAAAAAATGAAAATTAGAAGTAGATTCTATAGTTTATTGCTTCAGGACTGGAATATATTCCTTCCACTATAGTATATTACTTTGAGACTGGATTCTATGCCTTTACGACTATGTCAGTATATGGCTTTAAGACTGGAGTCTATTCCTTTACGACTATATCAGTATATTGCTTTAAGACTGGATTCATTGCTTTTACGACTATGTCAGTATATTGCTCTAAAATTGGAGTATATCCTTTACGACTATTTCAGTATATTGCATTAAGACTGGCGTCTATTCCTTTACGTCTATGTCAGTATATTTTGTCTAAGACTGTTCCTTTACAACTATGTCAGTATATTGCTTTAAGACTGGAGTATATTCCTTTACAAGTATGTCAGTAAATGGCTTTAAGACTGGAGTATATTCCTTTATAAGTATGTCAGTAAATGGCTTTAATACTGGAGTATATTCATTTACGACTATATCAGTATATTACTTTAAGACTGGAGTATATTCCTTTACAAGCGTGTCAGTATATGGCATTAAGACTGGAGTATATTCCTTTACAAGTATGTCAGTAAATGGCTTTAAGACTGAAGTATATTCCTTTTCGACTATGTATTATATTGCTTTAAGACTGGAGTATATTCCTTTACAAGTATGTCAGTAAATGGCTTTAAGACTGGAGTATATTCCATTACAAGTATGTCAGTAAATGGCTTTAAGACTGAAGTATATTCCTTTTCGACTATGTAGTATATTGCTTTAAGACTGGAGTATATTCTTTTACGACTATTTCAGTATATTGCTTTAAGACTGGAGTATATTCCTTTACAAGCGTGTCAGTATATGGCATTAAGACTGGAGTATATTCCGTTACAAGTATGTCAGTATATTGCGTTATGACTGGCGTATATTCCTTTACGACTTGGTCATTAGGATTGGAGTATATTCCTTTGCAATTATGTTAGTATATTGCTTTAAGACTAGAGTATATTCCTTTACGACTTGGTCATTATATTTTCTAAGGACTGGAGTCTATTCCTTTACAACTATGTGAGTATATTGCTCTAACACTGGTGTATATTCCTTTACGATTAATACAGTATCTTGCTTTAGGACTGAAGCAAATTCATTGAGGGCTATGTCAGTATTTTGCTAAGGAATGGAGTCTATACCTTAAAGAGACTACAGTATATTGCTTTAGGACTGGGTTATATTCTGTTACGACTATGTCAGTAATTTGCTTTAATGCTGGCGTAATTTCCTTAACGACTATTTTAGGGAATTGAGTTACGACTTGAGTCTATTTTTTTTACGACTATAGTATATGGCTTAGGACTGTGTATATGCTGTTCCGACTATGTCAGTATTAAGCTTAAGGACTGAAGTATATTCCTTTACGGATATTTTAATATATTGCTTTAAAACTTTATAGCATATTACTGGAGGAATGCGGTCAATTCCGATAGAAAGATCCAGTATAAATGACCCAAACCGAGGGCATTTTGTTACGTCATTGGTCATACATATAAAGGAGATCAGGTAAAAAAGTAGTCATTCCTGTTTAATGCCATTCTCTGGAAATCTATGATGTGACTGTTAGTTTGTTCAGATGTACTTTGAGTGTTCGTTGACTTTTTTGGACTAAAACACTACATTAGAACTCATTCAAACAAATTTGAAATGGGGATGGCTACAGCTAATAGCTGAATACCACTTCACGTGGTGTTGATGGTGATTCAGTTTTGTGGAGTAACATTAGCAGTGTTAATGGCAACATCTAGTTGTCGAATTTTGTTAACGCATTTTAAATGAAAGTGTATTTACTTTAGTTTGCAGGTGTCAGTCAATTGTACATTAACAACAGCTGATTTAGTTTACAGGTGCCACTTAATTACAAACGTCAAGTGAACCGTATATAAGTGTGTTACGCCCATTTTCAGGACCGTAATAATTGGATAAAAGAAATAGTAAATAGAAGAAGAGAGAATCAACAGGAATTATGTTTAGAAGGATGATAACAATATCAGTCCTGCTTTCAGACCCGACAATACCAGTCCTGCTTTCAGAACCAAATGCAACCACTCCTAATGTCAGATCAAACATTAAAGTCCCGCTCTCTGATCACACAATATCGTTAATGCTATCTGATTAAACAATACCAGTCCAGTTCTCTGATTAAACATTACTAGTCCAGCTCTCTGATCAAACAATACCATTAATGCTATCTGATTAAACAATGCCAGTCCATCTCTCTGATTAAACAATACCAGTCCAGCTCTTTGGTTAAACATTACCAGTCCAGCTCTCTGATCAAACCATACCAGTCCTGCTCTCTGATCAAACACTACCAATCATTTTCTGATCCAACAATGCCAGTCCTACTGTCATATCTGCTAATCAAATATTAAAATGTTCAGGTGACAAATGACAATTTCGAAAAGCCAAAATAAATAACGGAAAAATGTTACCGAAATAGAAACAAGGTTTGTTCGTACCTAAAATAGTCGTGAAAGGCATAATGTTACTACGAGCGCGTTCATTCGGCGTGATGGCATATGATATGCGCTTTGCTTTCAGTAATTTGTCACTTTCCAATTCTACTAGATGCAATGTTTACATTTCCAATGCAAAACTGAAATACTAAATACACTATTACCAAAACATGTGCTTTAACATGTTCAGCCAAGAAATGCTTAATTTGATTACACTCCCCAAAAACACATGATAAAGCCGATTCCATTGTTTTGAATCATTGTAAACAAATAAATGACAATGTCTATTAATCCCTTCACCTCCATCACTACCAACACTAACGTCTCTGACAATGTTAGTAACGATGCAGCCATGGCTGATATCGTTATATTTATTGCTAATATATAATTTGTGACACCTTATTCTTGGAATGTAAGTTTTAGTCTTTCTCATAGAGGAGGTTTAACTCTTATAATGTCTTGAATATTTTCTGTTTTGAATTTTTTTAAAACTATTTTCCTACCCCGACACCCCCCCCCCCGACCCCCCCCCCCCATTAGCCAAAACACACTTCTGAACCACATTTCACACGTGCACTTTCACCAAAATGCTTTCACATACACAAATACAATGCAGCTCCAAATCAAGCAACTACTTGCTCCAAGACACAAACCATTAGTCCATGTCACGAATATTTCACAATACTCACAATACTCACAATACTCACAATTTGACAAAGCAAATACTCATTTAACACATTCATACTGCGATAGGGACTACTTGGTTTCGTATCGTGTATGCTGCTCTGACCCGCTCTCAAACTACGACACTAATGTATGCCGTCATAATGATCTCACGCTACTGCATACTATGACGTCTGTTCCTCGAAATTGGCCAAGTATTCGCGTTGAGAAATATTTCTCCAAAACTCACTTCTCATCATCAAAAATCTTGTCACTTAAAGCTAAACTACAAATGGAAAGGTAAATACAAATGGAAAGGTAAATACAAATGGAAAGGCAAATACAAATGGAAAGGTAAATACAAATGGAAAGGTAAATACAAATGGAAAGGTAAATACAAATGGCGCATACCCTAGATGTATTACAATAACATATATTCATTACGATATAACAACAAAACAAAGATTAAATATCCATAACAATATATACAAGTAAGATAGCATTTAGATCTTGACCATTCGCATTCCTCCTACTCATATCACAAATTCCTATAAAGTTTGATCATACAAGAAAGCTCTCAACTGTCGTGATAACGGAGAATCCGGGAAAGAAGTATATTTTAGCAATAAAATTACAAAAGAGAAACTAATATATTTACTTCATTACTCCTGCAACAGATATAGGTTTCGGTTAATAAGAGTCACTTAAAATCACTTGCAACTGAGTTACACGTCACTGTATTTATCGCTAGAGATAATATTGTGCGGAGATTGTTTTTTATTTCTTGCTATGCAAATAATTAAGTTGGCAGCTGAAACATTAAGCTTGAGAAAGCTTATATTTACATAAATCAACAACCTGGACAAGCGAGCTCACATCTCTACCCATCCCCCACACAAACACACATACATGCACAAACACACATAACCGACGATTAATATTATAATAAAACGAACGCAGTGAGGTCATAGCAAAGTCACTTGATTGATTAATACAGTTAGAGAATTATGATTGGTGACTCCAACTTTGAACAATCTTGAAAAGGTTTGTATTCGTTTCCATTTTATAAAATGGTAAAAATAAAAACCGTACAGACAACTTAAAAAATGGAAAAGATAAAACATTACAGATACGTTAAGAAACTTTCAACGAAGCAGTCGACTGAACGTGATATTGGAAATGTGCAGCGTTGGCTGTATGATTACTTTGTAAGCTAATCATATACACTCACGGAGTAGGCGCTTTAGGTTTTGGTTGTTAAATGTGTTTCTGAATGAACTAAAGCAGATGTTTCGTGGACTAACAAATACCAGCTGCTTTGCTACATTCCGTGTTCACGTTTTGGATACGATGTTTCAGATTTAGCTCATCCAAGGTGTATTATAGTCATACCTTAGCTCGTCACATTTGTATTATAGCCATACATTAACTCATATAAGGTGTATTATAGTCATACATTAGCTCGTATAAGGTGTATTATAGTCATACATTAGCTCGTATAAGGTGTATTATAGTCATACATTAGCTCGTATAAGGTGTATTATAGTCATACATTAGCTCGTATAAGGTGTATTATAGTCATACATTAGCTCGTATAAGGTGTATTATAGTCATACATTAGCTCGTATAAGGTGTATTATAGTCATACATTAGCTCGTATAAGGTGTATTATAGTCATACATTAACTCATCTAAGGTGTATTATAGTCATACATTAGCTCTCGTATAAGGTGTATTATAGTCATACATTAGCTCGTATAAGGTGTATTATAGTCATACATTAGCTCGTATAAGGTGTATTATAGTCATACATTAGCTCGTATAAGGTGTATTATAGTCATGCATTAACTCGTATAAGGTGTATTATAGTCATACATTAGCTCGTATAAGGTGTATTATAGTCATACATTAGCTCGTATAAGGTGTATTATAGTCATACATTAGCTCGTATAAGGTGTATTATAGTCATACATTAGCTCGTATTAGGTGTATTATAGTCATACATTAGCTCGTATAAGGTGTATTATAGTCATACATTAGCTCGTATAAGGTGTATTATAGTCATACATTAGCTCGTATTAGGTGTATTATAGTCATACATTAGCTCGTATAAGATGTATTATAGTCATACATTAGCTATATTAGCTCATCTAAAGTGTACTATATTATTGCATTAGTTTATATAAGGTGTAATATTGAAATACATTAGCTCATATAAGGTGTATTACCTTCATATATTAGCTCATCCAAGGTGTATTATAGTCATACATTAGCTCAGCTAAGGTGTATTATAGTCATACATCAGTTCGTCTAAGGTGTTTAACCGTCATATACTATCTTACGTAGGGTGTATTAACGTCATAAACTAGGTCATCGAAGGTTAATTTGCCGTCATATATAAGATGATCTAAGGTGTATTTACCGTCATATATTATCTCATTAAAGGTGCATTGCTGTCATATAATATCTCATGACAGATTGCTGAGATTTTGGTACCTCTATTTTATTCTTCCTACTTGCGTGCATACTTCTTACATGCTTTTGTTACTATTCCAAAGACTTGTTTTACTATTCCTTACACACATTTACAATATTCCTTACACTTTTTTTTACTATTCCTTACATACTTGTTTACTATTCATTACATACTTGTTTAATATTTCTTACTCATTTTTCTAATATTCCTTACACTTATTTGACTATTCCTTACACACTTGTTTCCTGTTCCTTACACATTTGTTTATTATTTTTGCTAAGACGTTGAATACAGTTTCTTCTGTAGGCTACATTATCCTAAAACTTGTGGATTTATTTAATACATAAACAGTACTTTCATTAATAGACCAGCTATACTCTCATTAACAGACAAACAGTACCCTAACTGTAATAGACCTACATTACCCTCATTAAAAGACCATTATTAAACACAGTCATAGACAAATAGTACCGTTAGTAAAGAGGCATCACCATTATTATTAGACCAGCATTACAATCATTTATATACAAACAGTGCCCTCATTAATAGACAAACAGAACACTCATTCATAGATAAACCGTACATTACCGTCGTTAATTGACAAAAGGTGCACTCGTTGATAGATACAATGTATCATTAGTATACAAACATTAAGATCATTAGTAGAAACTATCATTGTATAATAGACAAAATGTACCATCATTAATAGACCAGGATAAGGCTCACATTTGGACAAATATTAAACTCATTTGTAGACCATGCAGTACCTTTGATACAAGCAATACACCTGTTTCTTAGACAAACATTGCTCTTATTATTATAAAAAAAATACCATCATTAATAGCACAGAATTGACCTCATTAACAAACAGTATCCTCCTCAAAAGACAAGTATTACCCTCTTTAATAGAAAACCATTACCCTCAATAATAGATACATAGTAGGCTCATTACTAGACAAACAGTATCTTTATTAATAGACATATAGTACACAGATTAATAGACAAACAGTATCTTTATTAATAGACAAATAGTACACAGATTAATAGACAAACAGTATCTTCATTAATAGACAAATAGTACACAGATTAATAGACAAATAGTACATTCGTTAGGAGACAAAGCTTTACCGTCGTTAATGAGATAAGGAACCCTCATTAATAGACAAGCAGCACAGTTATTAATAGACAAGCAGTATCTTCATTAATATGCAAGCATTACCCTCATTAATATACACAATGTACCCCCGTTAATATACAAGCAGTACCCTCAATAATACAGAAGCAATACCCTCAACAATACATAAGTGGTTCCCTCATTAATAGACAAGGAGTACCCTCATTAATAGACAAGGAGTACCCTCATTAATAGACAAGGAGTACCCTCATTAATAGAAAAGCAGTTTCCTCATTAACATACAAGCAATATCCTTAATAATAGACAAGCAGAACACTCATTAATAGAAACGCAGTGTCCTCATTATTATACAAGAAGTACCCACATTATTAGACAATAAGTAACCTAATTAATATACAAGATGTACTCTCATTAATAGACAAGCAGTATCGTCATTAATACACAAGCATTACTCACATTAATATACAAACAGTATCCCCGTTAATAGACAAGACGTACCGTCAATAATATGAAAGCATTACCCTCATTAATAGACAGGCATTACCCTAATTAATATACAAACAGTATCCTCATTAATATACAAGCAGTAACTTAATTAATATACAAGCAGTACCCTCATTAATAGACAAGCAATATCCTTATTAGAATACAAGTATTACCCACATTAATTTACAGTACGCTCATTAATATACAAACAGTTCACCGATTAATATGCAGTGTCCTCATTATAAGACATGTCCTCATTAACATAAAAGCAGTACCCTCGTTGCGAGATAAAGAACACCTGAGTTAATAGAGAACAGTACTCTGATATTTTGGCTTTTTGATAGTCAATGATATTTAATTTAGCTGAATGTCTTGCATGGGTTGCAATTTGTACCACTAAATGTAATATATACATTACATTATTACCAACGTATCACCGGGGCCGGCGCTTCCGCTAGGGGAACTAGGCCATTGCCTAGGGCGCTGGGCTAAGGTTTTATTTCATGATAGGCGGGTGGGGGAGGGCGTGAGTGGTAGGGGGCCGCTAGATATCTGATCTCGCCTAGGGCACCAAAACGCCTTGCACCGGCGCTGCGTGTCACACGCATTGTTTTTCATATTCGGATCAATATACAACATTGTAAATGTTGAATCGTCGTTTACATATATATACACAGTGAGTGAATGCATATGTCTTGGTGGTCATTCGTACAGCTATTTTTTAATTTATTAACGTACCTACATGTCTTGGTGGACATTTCGTCAACCGTGTTTTAATATATTACTTACCTAAATGTCATGATGGTCATATGGACAATCACATATTAATATATTGACGTATATGCACGCCTTGGTAGTTATTCGGACAACAATGTTTTGATACATTAACGTACCTACATGTTTTGTTGGTCTTTAGGTCAACTATACTGTAATATATTAACGTGCCTACATGTCTTGGTATTCATTCAGACAATACTATTGTATTATATAACGTGTCTATATATCTTGGTGGTCATTTCGACAATCATAGTTTAATATATCAACATACCTATATGTCTTAATGGTCATTCGGACAATCATATTTTAATATATTAATGTGTTTACATGTCTCGGTGTTCATTCGGACAACCATATTTGTATATAACCGGCTTACATGTCTTGGTGGTCATTCGGACGACCGTATCTAAATATTTTAACGTACCAACATGTTTTTGTTATTATATTTCAGTTGTAGAAACTAATTGGATTAAGTTTGCATTGGTGTTTGTCATCTCTTTACATTATGTCATATACATTTATGAATATATCACTTTTTCAAATTGTCAATGGCTTCTGAATTTTTTTCTGAACACAATAGAAGGAATTATATTTAACCAAATTTTATCTTCTTAGTCTAACGAAATTTCTTTTTGGCTCATTCCACATCACGAAATAAATATTTAGCTTATTTAGGTTTTGCAAGAATACACAAAACATGTTCTTCACTCACTCTTTATATTAGTTTCCTTGAATGTTTGATACAAATATGTGATAAGTGCTAATTATTTAAAAATGTTGACCATACATTATTATTTCTTTTCCAAATTTCTTATCTAAAGTGTATAATATGCGAAACATTTTCAATTTACCTATCTTCAATATGTTAATAGGTACGGTATTGTGGTAAAGGGTTCCGTACTAACGTACATACTAACCATTGTCAATAGATTTGGTATTGAAGTAAAATTTCCATTCTAAGCATTGTCAATAGATTTGGTATTGTGCTAAAACTTTCCATACTAAGCATTGTCAATAGATCCGGTATTGTAATAAAACTTCCATAATAAGCATTGTCAATATATTCGTTATTGTGGCGACAACGTACATACTAAGCATTGTTAATAGATCCGGTATTGTAATAAAACTTCCATAATAAGCATTGTCAATATATTCGTTATTGTGGCGACAACGTACATACTAAGCATTGTCAATAGATCCGGTATTGTAGTAACACTTCCATTCTATGCATTGTCAATAGATTCGTTATTGTGGTTAAAACGTCCCTATTAAGCATTGTGAATAGATTTGGTATTGTAGTAAAACTTCCATACTAACCATTGTCAATATATTCGTTATTGTGGTACAACCGTCCATAATTAGCAGTGTCGCTAGATTCGTTTTCATATATTTCTACTTTGTTAAGAATATGGTCCAAC
Organism: Unio pictorum; assembly: GCA_030141615.1. Classification (NCBI taxonomy): domain Eukaryota; kingdom Metazoa; phylum Mollusca; class Bivalvia; order Unionida; family Unionidae; genus Unio; species Unio pictorum. Next base: position 11,325,779 of record JARLTB010000147.1, on the reverse strand, counting down.
GTCATTGTGAAAGTCATACAATTCTTTATCGCTGGAGCTGAAAATAAATACATGGGAAGCAGATAATTAAGTCCATTATATGTTGATGAGCTACATCTACTTTGATAAAACCTCACTGAGGTAAAAGCGGGAATTTAGCCAGGTTTCTTTCACCAACTGTGAGCGATGTTATACTAGTCACACAACGCTAATGTTCATTAACACGTTTCCATATATGGTACTTCAGCAGTCATGTTAAACCAGCCATGGTGCGTATCAAGGTGACTATTGTCTCATATTGCTAGGTATTTGTGCTTGGCTATATTTCCTAATTTGCAAAATATTGGTTCTCAGTATGGACTCTGTATCTTGACTATATTAGTCTTGCGACCAGGAGTTCTCCACATTGGTTTGTCTAGTTTAATGTACTTACCTCGTCCCAGTCTCAGTGAAAAGAATAGCGATTGCATTGAGTAGCACAGTTTCTAGATGGTGTGCAACGAAATGAATCTTCAATCTACAAAATAACGTCAGTATATTATAAGGAAAAGTTAAAGTGATCCTAAGTTCATCATATTTAGCTTTCATAATTCGGTTTGGACCTGATAAGCACCCTGCAATAGAAGGTGAAAGAATCAATTAAGTCTCGTAGTAAAAACAATGTCATTTCTTTGTTTAATAAATTTATTAGGACAGAAGCAATAACTTCTCATTATTGAGTATGTAATTGGACACGTAAGGTGTGTCGTTGGTTTGGTATCATACTAAAACAGTATTATCCATCTGTAGACCATTTGCAACCGCGGTCTGAAAATGATATTTCTCCAATTGAGATAAATGAATATTTCAGACTTTGAGATTCTTTTTTAAGCGTTATTATGGCTTGGCTGGCACGAAACGAAACGATGTTTGACTTAACATCCATAATTCAGTAAGTATTACACCAGTGTCATATCATTCGTATTCTAAACATTCATAGTTCAGGACGGGTCAAAACAGTGTCATATCATTCGTGTTCTAAACATTCATAGTTCAGGACGGGTCAAAACAGTGTCATATCATTCGTGTTCTAAACATTCATAGTTCAGGACGGGTCAAAACAATGTCATATCATTCGTGTTCTAAACATTCATAGTTCAGGACGGGTCAAAACAATGTCATATCATTCGTGTTCTAAACGTGCATAGTTCAGGACGGGTCAAAACAGTGTTATATCATTCGTGTTATAAACATTCCGAGGTCAGGAAGGGTAACATCGGTGTCATAAACATCGTTTTATAAACATTTTTGAGTCAGATTGAGTAACAGCAATGTCATATAATTCATTTTCCCCATGACGAGCCTTCTTTTATTTAAATGTAAATGTCATAAATTCCTGGAGGTATTTATTCCAGGATCAAAATATTCATATGTGTTGAATAGCAGCATTTGAGTGTTGTACTTTATTTTAACAACTGCAATACAACTTCGAATAAAATCCAAACTAGCACCAGAAACGTAATGAAATTCGCATGAATTGGCACTGGACCAGATCAATACTACACTTGGATAAATTACGTGACGCTGAACCAGGTTAATATTACATTTTGATAAATTGCGTGACTCTGAACCAGGTTAATACTAGACTTTGATAAATTGCCTGACACTGAACCAGGTTAATATTACACCTTGATAAATCGCATGACGCTGGACCAGGTTAATATTACACTTTGATAAATCGCATGACGCTGAACCAGGTTAATATTAGACTTGATAAACTGAGTGATGCTGAAGCAAGTAAATACTACTCTTTCTTAAACTGAGTGACGCTGAACCAGGTTAATATTACACTTTGATAAATTAAGTCATGCTGAACCAGGTAAATACAGGATAATGCAGATAACAAAGTGAAAAGAATAAATATAATATATATATATATATATATATATATATATATATATATATATATATATATATCTATATATATATATATATATATATATATATATTCCTGCGATGCAAGATGATTTTAACATATTTAAGCCTTCTAGCAACGTTGAACATGCCTTGGTAAAATTGCTGACCATGATATTAGTTTCAACCATTTTATTTCATGAAGAAAGCTGATCTACCAATATTAGCGACGCCACAAGTTTTATAATTGTTTAACAAGATCGTCAATATGTGTATACGCACACACAAATAATACTAACACAGAGGTAAGACAATTTTTAATTCGTACTCTATGTAGATTCGAAACCAGATCCGCAGGTAAACGGTGCCGATTTCACGCGGACCTGGGTTCAAATCTCCATAGAGTACGAATTAAACATTATCTAACATGTATAACAGTATTATTTGTATTCAAATATTAATTTTGGCCTACATAATTTTATACAATGCAGGGATGGCACTTTCCATTCTGCCTCTCTCTCTCTCTCTCTCTCTCTCTCTCTCTCTCTCTCTCTCTCTATATATATATATATATATATATATATATATATATATATATATATATATATATATATATATATATATATATATATATATATAGAAAGAGAGAGAGAAAAAGACAGAGAGACAGACAGAGAGAGACAGACAGAGAGAATTTGTATTCACGTGTACGACTACTTCGTTAAAAAGGCCTAAAAAAGATGGCGAAGTGTGCCGTCTTCAATAGCTGAAAAATCATTTTCAGCAGTAATTTCTTTAAGTATTTTTAGAACAGCTCATTCTCCGCTAGTTACAATGATTTATTGATAAAAATGACAGTAATAGTCAAGAATATGATACACATTAAGATTCAAATTCACCAATAATCTCATTCAAATATGACGTTTGCAATAAACTGTTTTTGGCACGTACGCTTTAATAAAGTTAAAGAGGATGCATTCCATAGGAACCACCCAAATGGCAAACTTGCAATACAATCTATCTTGACAGTGCTACTACAAAAATTAAATTTGCAAAATAAAATGCGTTGGCAATTTTGCTATAAAGGTCAATTTTTTAAAAATGAAATGTGTGTTAAAAGTGGGGCTGCAAAATGTCAAGTTTGCCAAAAAATATCTGTTGACAAGTGTGCTACGAACAAGTATATCGTGATACATTTTGGAGAAATCAAGTATAATTGTGATAAAACGGTACTTCGTGATGCGTACCTATTGTATAGCAACTATTCAACTACAGCATATATCGTGGCGGTTAATCTTTGGCATAACGTGGGCAATTCCTGTCACAGCACACTGCACCAGCCCAGCTCTGAATTTCTCGATGTATAGGAATGCCTCAGGAAGAGAGCCTCCGGGGAGTTTGTAAGGTTATGAAGTGTGTCTGACACCTGTATGTGGAGCCTAAAGGGCTGATGCGAGGTACATAGGGACCCTGATAACCGAAACTCAACAAGTCTGATCCTGAGGATGCCATGACAATATACATCAGCCGATACTCCATACATGCACCGTAGGTAGCTGGTATGAAGTATATATGGGCATAATAGTTGAGTATATTTAAATACTGTCACAAATTGGGGTTAAAAAGTTGTGAATGCATGAAACTTGGCAGTAGCCCCCAGGAAGAGAGACTCTGGGGGAGTTTGTCGGGTTGTGCAGAGTGTCCGACATATGTATGTGGAGCCTAAAAGGGCTGATACCAGGTTTATGGGGACACATAACCGAAACTCGATAAGTCTGATCCCGAGGATTGCCATGGTAACAAGCATGAGCCAATATTTCATACATGGGCATGGGAAGTGCCATGGTAACAAGCATGAGCCAATATTTCATACATGGGCATGGGAAGCGTGTATGAAGTATAGGGCCTAGCAGTTGACTATATAAAGTACAGACATAGGTTCCCGCAAAGTTTTGAATGCATGAACTTGGGCAATGTGCTCGAGAACGGAGCTGGAACAGTATGCTATGCAAGAAATGCCCCAAACAAATGACATAGTTGATGGATGGGAGGCGTGTGGTTCTCTTCACAGATAATTTAAGTGCAGCATCAACACTGAAAAGCACACATTTCTGCTGGCATCAAAGCTGCTGTATCACTGCCTCAAACCAGCTGACAAATGTTAGATCACATGCTCTAACTCAGTCATCTGATTGGTTCAACATGACAACATATTTAATTTAGCAACTGGTCTCATGTCTGGCTGAACATCAGCATACAAAGATGGGCCCAAACAAGGGGCCAATTAAGAATGCACTGTGTTATTCAAACAATATGTAACCAATTAAATTACAATTTATCAAGAATACTCCGTTGTGCAGCTAGTCTGTCTCCTTCATTTTCGCGTATGTACAAAAGAGTGTTCCGTTAACGGAGTATTTGGTATTTATGTTTGACTTTTATCAATATGCATCGTGTAATATATATTCATATATGTATATTTGTTGTCACTGGACAATAGAGACATTGTTTTATTGATATAAATTTAGTCCCTTAATAGACAAATATGGAATGCTCATTACTGACATTTCAACTGAAATTGCACACACACACACACACACACACACACACACACACACACACACATATCTCCTTTTAATATTATGTTGTTTGCATAGGTTTACTTTGGAACCTGAATAAGTACCGCGATTTCTATAGATAGCTACATCAGTTCAGTGATTCCACATAATTATGTACAATAATATGCAGTAACCATATGGTTACTTTTGCGGTGAACATTCTAATTGATGTTTTAACACAGCATAAGTGACATAAACAAGAATATCAAACACACATTCAGATATTTTAACTTTTGCCATGCGTGGGATGGGTGCTGTGCGTGCAGAATATTGAGTTTAAATTCTAGTTGGAATTATTTGTATCTATACAATCAGATATATAAAGTGTATATACTTTACCTTTAATAGAGCAAGTATAACCAGCAATGTAATATTTACTATTTATGTTTTGAAACATGATGCTTCAGGTATGTTCACTTAGATCTATACCACCATGCTCATTTTGTATTTGAATAAACTAATGCCGACTTTACTTTAGCTGGAAATTGTATGGGTTCTGGGTGGTTTTAGTTCCTTTCTGTCTTTTTCCTGTAATAATACCAGCACATATTAATGACAACCTTGACGTTTTAGTCATTAATACAAATACAATTACGAGGCTGTTAGTTTATTTCAATCTTAGATTGAAGAGAGACAATGGTGATTGTTGAAAACCGTACTTAATCAGCTCTTTTAATACTTTTTATGATTTTCTTTAATAAAACACAAATACCTAACTATTGTCTGAAATGTACCATTGCTATAATGGTGAACACGAAACTGCAGTATAATATAATATTCACAAATGTAATATTTGACAATCAGAATTATGCAAATTGTTTACATGTGCATTGAACTACTGTTGCTAGGTCTGTCAAGAAAATCAAGGGTGGAAATAGAATACACGGTACTAACTGTATGGAAAAAATTGGAACATGTCTGGAAATCAGTAAAGATAAAATTGAGTATATATTGGTTTGGCTGACCACGATTGGGTAATAATGAAAGTTAGATTTTAGCAAAGAGAATTTTTGGGGAGCTTGTCGTAGCTCTAATTCTAAAAAATATAGAAACATTGTGGGTTTTTTTTAATGGAAGTTCTGTCCTGTAACAGTCTTAAGTTTTAAACGCTAATTACTGAATTTAGCACCTGCTTCTTGTGCAGAATTGAACGCACACGTTTCAAGCGCATGTATGTCCAGAACATGCCGCGGCTTATATCATTTTCTCTAAATAGTTCCTGTTAGCCAGATTGCATCTGGTCTGATAAATACAGTTTTGATCATGAGCGCTCAGACATTTATAGTTATTGAAGTTTTAATATTATGATGTTTGCATAGATTTACTGTGGGTTCAGAATTAATACCATGAGTCATATTCTATGGATAAATGATAACCAGTCTAACATTTGATGAAAATAAAATAGAGTAAATATGAGTTTGGCTGGTTAGGATTGCATTATAATGAACATTAGATTTTAGTAAGACGATTCAAAGCTAATCCACTGTTTAACTGAACAAAAAATTATTTGTTTTATTGACTGAGTTTCAGTCATTCAACAGACTTGAGTTTGGAATGCTCATTACTGAAATTATCACCTGTATCTTTCGTACGAAACTTGAAAGCACCTGTTTCAAAAACATGTGGATTCAGAAAATGCCGCGAGTCATATGGTTTCACAGCAGCTGATAACAAGGATGTGTCCATATTGTCAAACTTGTTTGATAATGACGACTCGGTGATTTAAAGTTATTGAATTTTGAATAGTATGGTGTTTGCATGGGTTTACTAAGGGAATTGAATTAACGCTTTAAGTTTTTAATGGCATTCCTATAGTGTGTTTGTGTACTTAGAGTATAGAGGAATTCTCACATAGAGTGCATCTGTCTCTGGGTTATGTCATCACAGCGGACTGATAATTGTTTCTCAGGGATGGAATTAGTTCTTCAAACCCTAATCCTTTATGTGCTCAGAGAGGACTGCTAATTTAGCCTCACTCCTTGGGGTTATTAAGTCCCTAACGACCTGAACGGAGGACTTTCATAAGTGGGAATGAACACAACACACACTCATGTTGCCAAATGTATCAGTCTGTGCCACCAAGCCAGGTATCAACCAAAACGAATTGTGACGTCAGTCGCGATTCGTCGGGGACTATTTCGTCACATTGGGATACCTGAATTTTGACGGTTGGAAATTGTTCCACATCGCCGTCAAAGTAATAGTTTCTGGAAGAGGCAAGAGGGGAACTGTATGCGCTAGAAGGCGCAAACGCACAGAGCTCGTAAACGCCAACCCGTACTTAATGAAATCGAGTTCATGGACAATACAAATACCAATAACGTGTAAGCCACCTGTGCAATTAATCAAATCCAATGAGTCAATAAATGGCATGGACATATATACATGTGTAAGCTACTCACAGTAAACTGTATACTTGCCAGTCCTAAAAGACGAAAAGAGCTTTGACTGTAAGTGATAGACGGCGTTATTTGTCGATTATTAATGCTGAAACGGAAGAGGCATCATGACTGGGAAAAGATGGCCGACTTCATTTGAAGAGACCACTTATGGTTATGTGGACACCACTAAGCTGCTGTCGACGAATGAAGACATGCCAGATTGAATACAAGTAGGAGACCATCTCCGGACAAGTCAAGACTTTCCTGAACTTGAGGTGTACAAGCCGAGTTACTTTCAAAGTTGCCTGGTATGCGGTTCTCACTTTGGCTGGAGACCGCTTTCGATAATATCTCCCTAACAAAGAATCGCTTTCAATACATAGGCTTAAGAAGAGTTGCAACATGCCTGTCTTGTTTATGCTGCTCACTTTTAAATGTGTGGCAATCAGAAATAGCGTCATTTTTTCTTGCGAGTAGGAAGAGGTAAACATTGCTGAAAGATCTTATCAGAAACTTGATTCCTAGATTTGGAAGTACTCTTATTAGACTGAAATAGCTTTATATCAGAAGACTGTGAAAAACTCACCGACAGAGGCAAATGTATGAGCTAAAGAATATTCGTTACCTGTAGAAGCAGAATTTTCTAAGGTTTTGACGTTGTGGTCATGAAGGTAATATTTACCATCACGGTTCTTGAGCTCTTCAGCTAACATGAGTTGTCTAAGATTTTCGTAATATTGACCAACTGTCTTCGATAAGCACCACATATCAAATAATTGTTATTTTTATATTGCAAATCAGACATGAATCTTTACAGTTAAGGTTGTATAGTTCATAAACGGTTGTCGAGAAGACTGGGGTATCAACTCATAACCCTTCAAGTATCGGTCCTTAGTCAGATTATAACATGAATATGATATTTGTCTTCTTTCTTTCTAAAGCTCCATATGACTTATTTTATTCTTGTTTTAACGTTTACTTTCATAACTTTTAAATTAGAGCCACATTGAGATTGAATAATCAAAACAAAGCAGTTTTATACCAGATAATTCTTTTCCACCAAATTTTGAACCAAACAAATTTTTTATTTGTTTCTTCGTTTAAGAATCTATCGTCTCAGAAAGATTACATTTTCCGGCAAGCTGAAGCAACATCTTCTTTTCTCAGTATTATAACTGATACTGGGTAGGATTTTTGAAATATTATTTCTACCTTGGATGACATTGAAAAAATTTATTATTTTCACTAAATATTTCTATGATGTGAACTAATACCAGGGACTAAGACACTTCCAAAACAAGGTTAATTTAACGTTATCTGAAATAAGTTAAAGAAATTCGTATCTCAAAGAGGAATGCCTTTGGTTTTAAATAAATCATAGAAATAATTATAAGCAAAAATCTTTGTAAATTCAACAAATAATTTGCTTTCCTAGAATGCATTGAAAAGGTAAACTAACGTAGCTTAAAGTATTGGTAATTAAATCCGAAATAATTCTATAATTCCTTACACAAATCCTAACTATCAATATTCTGACTTAGTATTGCTAATTACATACATACATACATACATACATACATACATACATACATACATACATACATACATACATACATACATACATACATACAGACAGACAGACAGACAGACAGACAGACAATACATACATACATACATACATACATACATACATACATACATACATACATACATACATACATACATACATACATACATACATACATACATACATACATACATACATACATATATATCCCTGGAAGAAAGTTTTTAATAAATCCAAATGTAAAAGCTGTAAGAGGGAATAGTTTGAACAAGCCGTAATTTCTAATGACTTTCAAACCAAGAGAAGTATCAAGGTATAAACGAACACACTTTATACGAACCATGTATTGCTTCCTATGCTTAGACTGAATTAAAAATTTAGCAAGCTGTATTTTAAGCTTGATTCGGGCATTTTTCTCCTGTTTTGTATCTAATTCCAGAACTGTCCGTTTAGCTTTTCGTTTTTGTTTTTTTTTGTTGTTGGAAGGGGCTTTATATTTTAATACCAAAATGTCAAAGTCTGGCATTCAAAGAGCTTACAAACAATATCGTTCTAATGTATGGAAAAGAATATATAAATATCCAGTTATATTACTGGAACATACGTTTCTAACTTGTCTAATAGAGCAATACTTTTTCATGTTCGAAGATAAGTCCAAGGTAAACCTCCTTTCAGCCAAATTAATGAATTCGTCCCTTAGTAATGTTTTGTTCTCCGTGCATGAAACAATTATCGAAATTCAATTAAGATTCTTTTATTTCTAAAGTTTGTATTAAATATGTAAACACGTTTCTACCTGACTGGTATAAAAAAAAATGCTTGGATGCTATGGACGCATACGTAAAACCAATAACTATTATATGTTAAAATTGTACCGTTCTTCAAAGTGTGACAGCAAAAGTTTAAGTGGTTTTGAAGAGAGCGTGAAACTACGTTTCTCTCCTGGGTAAGATCGGGACTTAGATACACACCTTTTTTTTTTACTGAGTATGACATAGCCTAGTTCATCTAATACTTTCACGAAAACGTTACGATTGTCTTGGTCGAATATTTAATATAATATAGTTCTTTCCTTTGATGTCGAAGATGAAAAATATAAGGAGTAGAACTGGTAGTAATACTATTATTTTGTGTGTGTAAGTGTGATATGGAATTGTTTCAGTAGCTTTAACATTATTTTTCATTCATATTGCTATCTCTCAGTGTAGCAGTTTATAGTGATGTCTAATAGCAGACATGAAACATGATCTCCCACCCAGTCTAATTGTCTTGAATCTAGACCAAGCAGTCCTAATACTAACCTCTTAATTCTGAGCTAATAGCTACGCAGCTGTTTGTACCATTTTTATAAGTATTTGGTATGAATTAGCCTATTCCCAAACCAGGAAGGCGGCCGAACTCCTATTTAGATAAGTAACAATATTTATCTTGTATATGTTTCGCACTTACTTCACTTTAAGAAATTGGCTATATTAGCTAATCGATTAATTAGCGTTCAGGCTATACAATAGTATAATGTTCATTATACAAACTGTTAACTTTTCAATTTTCTAATTCTTCAAACGTATGAGGTTACAGCGTGCATCTAGCGGTTAATGGCTGGTAGAAGAGTGTTAGTGAAAATAGGCATAGATAGATAGATAGATAGATAGATAGATAGATAGATAGATAGATAGATAGATAGATAGATAGATAGATAGATAGATAGATAGATAGATAGGTAGGTAGGTAGATAGGTAGATAGATAGATAGGTAGATAGGTAGGTAGATAGATAGATAGATAGGTAGATAGATAGATAGATAGATAGATAGATAGATAGATAGATAGATAGATAGATAGATAGATAGATAGATAGATAGATCTTTTGTAACGAACCGTGAACAGTTCATATATTATTCGAAAATATCTGTCACTGCAAATGGAATAGGTTTAAGACCTTGAATAGTTAATACATTTTGTAAAAAAGCGTGAACAGTTAATATACTTTTGTATTGAAAAAACGTGAATATTTTATACAGGTTTGTAAAGAAATGTCAACAGGTATTAAACTTTTTAAAAGCAATCTCCAACTCAGGGCTTTTGTTATGACTTCATTGAAATGATTTTCAATAAATAATGCATGTTCTGTATTATTTCCAGCATTGCTACACATTTGAACAGACAAATTTCGCACAAACGCCAACGACATATATTTAGCATTCACTTATGTAAGTAACATAAAACAAAGTTTGGAAAGTAATCGCTGTTATCAGATATCATGATAGTCAACGTGTAGCATGCATAAATAAAGTGCATATATTTTACAAAACAAATGAGCTCATGTTAATGCCTGCTTTTATAAATTTTATTCAATGCAATTCTTTACAGATTGGTACTACAAGTATTTCAAGAGTCTAAAATGAAAACAACAATGTCATTACCATACGATATTTGCTGACTCGTATTAATGTACTCAAAGCTTGTTGCAAGAAAATAAAAAGTTCAAGACTATGCAAATGGTAAATTATGATTTCAAAACGCGAAACGTTATACCTTATTATTTCAGAATAGCTACACTGGCGCAAGCATGAGTGGAGATAAATTACACAATTAGTAATCTATAGCTTCATAAAATATCTGCGACACCCTAGAGAATGAATCTGTAACGATTCGACAACATCCAATATAGTCAAATTTAAAACAGCAAACCGATGATTCCTTTCTGCATATTTAAATGTACAACAGGGAAAATATTTAAGATATATTTAGAGTAATACTAAGACCCAAGAATTTTACATTTATGTCAATCAGTCACAGAAGCAAAGTAAAGTCTACTAAAATAAAATACAATCAGCTACGCTAAAAGAATTTTTAAAAAAAACACAAAACAACGAGTCAACTTAAACATATACACTTAAAGGGAAACGTTTTCGTAACCAAACCCTTTCATGTAACTCTCGTGAATGGTCAGTCTTCGTTTCGTTAATGTTTTCTCTGTAACTCTCGTGAATGGTCAGTCTTCGTTTCGTTAATGTTTTCTCTGTAACTCTCGTGAATGGTCAGTCTTCGTTTCGTTAATGTTTTATCTATCTACGTGCGTTGAACAAAGTAAAGAGTTATCTATTTTCGTAATGTGAGATAATCTAACTGATGCAAACTCTGTAACAGATTTTCACAATTACAAGACAAGTTCAAGATAAGATCATCATGTTGGCGGTTAAAATATTTTTGTTACCTATAGCAACAAGTTCATTACATAGATATTATCGAAGAAGAAAAAAATATCTATAGACCATTCGCAATGAGATCCTACCACAAAAAGCAATTGAACAATTGCTGGTGTTCATCAGTAACGACCAACATGGAAATGTCTGATAAAACAATCATAAAAATAAAATAAAAGGGTCATCGAATAGATAGTATTACTGAATATATCAAAAATTGTCTTGTCAGAACCTAAAAGCTCGTCACGAACAGAATCTACCATAAAGATCGAAGCCTCAATAATTGTTCATCAATATATGGTGAAATACAGTCATCTGGAAATCAATCATCCATATACATAAGGCACGACACTGCTCTCATATATAATACATGAACAAAACAAAGAAACCATTATGTAAGCGATCATGAAGATAAAAGGGCTTCTATCAAATCTGCCAATTCTCTTATCTTACATTTGTATGCCAGAAACAAACTGATCGATAAATTAAACAAAGAATCGCTAATACTGTTACTATTGATTGACTTTTCTGTTTAGTTGCTTTACTTATGGCCGCTTCTGGTCTGGGGCCTAGGTGTTTAGAGCATTCTCCTCTGGAAAGGAAGGTTTCAGGTTCGAACCCCACCCTAGTCATGCCAGAAGCATACCAAAATAGTACTAGTAGCTACCTCGCTTGTCTCCCAGTATTAAGAGGTTTTTGGTAGGACTGGTCGGCCTGGTGTCAGAATAATATTGTCTTGGTGAGACATGGTGCTACTTGTCTGCGGCATTATGTCCCAGTGCTAGACATCACATAATACTACCATACTGCAAACATTGTAACGATATTACTAGAACATTGTTAAAGCTACGTTACAAATCCAAATCAGACAAATGTTACCAGCCTCGTATTTGCTATTTTGAAGCGATTCAGAATTTATCGTGCAGCAATGTTTCCGTACAATAGCAACAATACGTTGCTGCTTTTTTTCTAACTCAGAGAAACGAGTATCACTGTTTTTATTAAGACATTTTAGATACCTTTGTCTCTGTGATTGATGGGACACTATTGCCATGTGTTGTATACTTCCCTGTCAGCTGATGATAGGTTACGGACACCTATTCCTGCACTTCCTAGTAAACATGTTTCAGACTTTGCTACAGATAAATAGTCACTTCAGTAATGCCTCTTATGTTATTGTTTTAATAGATAGAGAAATAGTAGAGTCATGCGTATTGGGTGACTTCTGTCGAAGCCAAACAAGTATTCGGTCCTGTCCAACCTATTCTTTGACTGTTGCTATAGACAAAAAAATAATGTTTACAGTCGAGCATATTGGGTGACAATTGCAATATAAAAAGTGTTTATAGTGAACGTTTGACTTGTTAGACAGATAAAGCGTCGATAATGTCCAAATCATATTGTGCGCCTGTTGTAAATGACAAAATATAGTCCTTACAGTTATGCATATTGTTAAACTAGTGCTATAGACAGAGACATATAGGATATAGAGTCCAGAACAATCCAGGTGAGAACCATCGACCCAAAGGATGCAAATAGCGGGTGTCTCACCTATCCTTGTTGGCCGTACCCGACACTCAAAACCCACACGGACAAAGGTGTGATAACAGTGACTGTAAAGGCGATAGCTTTCAGACCAGTCAGCCATCCGTTGACCCCCAAAAAATAGTTGATACATTTAACGTATTGAATGACTATTGTTAGCCACAGAAAGAAAATATATACTGTCAAACATGTTGCGTGACTGTACCTAGAGACAAGAAAATAGTCGATACCGTCAAACGTATTTCTAACTATTGTTAGAGACAGAGTAATAGATGATACCGTTATGTATATTGCGCGACTCTTGTTATATACAGGGAAATGGTCGATACAGTTACATTATCTGGATGATGTTATAGACAAAATATATCCGATGTTATATTGCGGTTGACATAAACAAAATATACTCAATACAGTCATGCATTTGTAGCTGTCGTTACACAGACTAGTTGATAAAATCAACATAGTCATCGGTACATGGAACGTGAGAATACCTAGGGATAGGGAAGTCTGAACGAACTGACACGTAAACTAGAGTTGTACAAATTGAATATTTACTGTGAAATGCGCTGGAAACACTTTGGCGGAAGATCACCATATGACAGGCTCATGATCTGATTTAGTGGATAAGAGGAAACACGCAACTATGGCGACGGCTGACTTTATCACAAGGACCTCGTAAAAAGTAGTATGGGTTCACAACCAGTTTACAGTAGGTTTTTTACCAACCGTCTGAGGGCAACTCCCTTCAGTATCACAACCATACAGGCTTATAAACCCATACATGACTATGAAGGCAACAAATTGGAGAAATTATATTATTTCGCTGCAAGATGTTAAAAATAACTCACCCAAGAATGACATTTTAATTGTACGCGGCGACTGGAATGCAAATGTGGGCGTTGACTCACAGATAATTGGGTATAGCATTTGTGTATCCTTCAGCCATGCAAAACCAAACGAAAAAGGACTAAGTCTCTTGGTGTTTGCAACTACGCTGTACTGACCAATACTTTCGGATCCATGAAGCACGCAGAACATAACCCAAACACAGTCCAATTGGAAAACATTTAACGAGACTAACTACTTCCTCGTAAAGTTATGACTCAGTACAGGATTGAACATTTCCTGAACACAACTTTTCCCAGCTTCCGCATCGCATTAAAATTATAAAACTAAAGCCTACCAAAGTAGGACCTTGAATAATTGAATTATCCAATAGCCTCCAAAGCCTTCTAATCAATGATAGGTAGTAGATCTGTATCTTTTATCACTCTGGGCAACCAAGACAATGCTTGGGTAAGCAAAACACAGACCCTACAGTCCGTGACGATGATCACATTCATTACAACAATCTCCAACATGATATGGCAGATAGGAGGATTGCCCAACACATGGATTCAGTCTTTCTTGTGGAGCTCACCAAGAAAGGTAAGATACAGCTATGCCAAAACTACATAACCATCAGCCTGATAAGCCATCGAAGCAAAGGTATGCTGCAGATCACTCTCAGAAGACTAAATCATCAAGCAGATAAACTTATTGTTGAAGGACAGGCAAGCGCCTGGGCATAAAAATGCACCACATAACCATTCTTGAAGTCCAGACTTCTTTCAGAGAAATATCTTCAGCATCAGCAAAATCTATGCCACGTCTAAAAGGTTTTTGGCAGGGTATGACATACAGCCATGTGATGAAAATGAGGAAGTAAAATATCAGGTCAATGTAAGAGGTCATGGAACACCTGTAAGGCAAAGCTAGTAGTACAGGACTCTTCATTGACAGCGTAGGAAATTGGTTCCAAACAACAGTTGGAGTCAGACAGGGATTTATACTATCATGTACACACGTCAGTATGTTCTTGCAAAGAATCATAGATGATACCTGACGAGGCAACTGTCAGCATAGGAGGATGAATACTCTTCACAGTTTGTATGCACATATTATTGATGGCTTTACAAGCAATTAACAAGACGTGACTGACATGTTTAACAGCCTGGATAGAACTTTCACAACCCAAAATACCAAATACCAAAGCGATAACATATAAGACAAATATCATCAGAACCGAGTTAAAAGCTAGTAAACGAATCTGGAAACATTATTTTGGTTCGAATAATTTCGATCAGCTATCACAGACGAGATCTCCACGACATAATCAAGTTAGCCCAGGCAACAGCAGCATTAACCTTCCAGGGTTGACAAAAATGATAATGGTTCAAAAACGAAACTGATACATCGTTATATCAGTCTTGTATGTAATATTGTTATACATTGAACCTAATAACCGATCTACAAAGCAGGATTTAAACCTTCGAAATGATGTTAGTATAAGATCTCATTCAATGATGATCCCGTAACCACTAATACAAAAAAGATGCAACGAGTCATGTGAGGAAAACGATTAGACCACTGTTAAAAAAGGCAAATCTAAGTGGTACGGTTATGTCTGGTGATAATCAAGAATGGCAAGACACTGTTGCAAGCCGCAGAAGAAGAGGCAGACATTAAAGGAGGCGGGAAGTGAGCATTAAACAGATTAATATCATGAGGTTTGGTGACCCCTGAAGGGAAGTGAAAAAACGGGGAAGGTAAAGAGAATTAGCGAAGACATCACACGTGGTGCCACAATGAGCTCTTGGTAACGTAATTGATGACGATGACGATGATGACAACGACACTGCCACAGAAATGTTCGATACTGCCATTCATATTATGTGACTAGTCATGAACAGAGACGTAGTCGATATATCATGCATATTGATGTGAATGTCGTTACATACCAATATAGTCGGTACAGTCATGCAAAGCGTGACGTTTGTTATAAATAATACATATTCTTAAACGTATTACAAGATTGTAGACAGACAAAATAGTCGATACAGTCATGCCTGTTGGTTTGACGTTTGCTACAGACAGTGAAATTGAATAGTTGACACGGTCAAGGATATCCTTTAACTCGCTATAAGCAGATAAATAGTCGACTCAGTCATACATATTGTTTGACCGTTCTTAAAAATAGAACAATAATCGATGGTGAAACGTATTGTGTCAATGCTGTTATTGTTTGATGTCGATAAATACATAGTGTTAATGTTTATATAGACAGAGACGCAATACGTACCGATAAACGTATTGTTTTGATGTTGATATTGACAGGGAAATAGTCGATACCGTGATGTGTCTGGTGCAACGTTGGTTATATGATAAAAACTATGCGATTGTGTCTGTCGTTGTTGTTGTAGTTGGCTTAAAGTGCTTTGCGTTCACTAGGAGCATATTACTGGCGTATTGCGTAAACGTTGTTTTATACAGAGATAAAGCAGAGTCCATCGTGCATATCGCGTGATTGTTCTTGCAGACAAAACAATAGTCGATACTGTCAAATCGTGTGTGGCTATTGTTCTATACAGAAAAATAGCAAATGGAGTCATGCTTAATATTTGTTATTATAGACGAAAGTGAAGCCGATAAGAGTCGTAATACATGTCTTGCTGAAAAGGGAAACATAGCAGACGAGGGGAAAATGGCCTAAAATGAAGAGTTGCAGCTCTTCGGCTGTTGTTAGGGTCCTTGTGAAAATTGTCGAATTTCATAAAAAACACAAAATTTCTGATCGCTTGGAGATTAAAATTTACAACATGCAATTTCAACTAAATCCATATTTTCAGATGTATTTGGTACGATTGGAGGTGGGCAAGGGCGACGAATGCACACTGGAAAAAAATATGATGTTTCGTATTGGCGCATAACCATATCAGAGAATAGTAATCGTATGCAAAAGAAACACGCATCCAAGTCTGAGACATCCAAGACTAGAATATTTTCCAAAAGTATAATTCCAACGAAAGAGATTCCGACCATGATGAAAAGAACTGTGTCGTTTTATAGTCCTATTTTCCAAGAGATAATGACACGATTTGCGTATCCGGTGGTCTCTAAAGGGCAGATATGGATGAAATATCTGTCAAAACATTGATAAAGATGAACTAGCCGGCTAAAGTTACAATTCAGACTCTTCCGTATGATGATGATGATAATGATCTGTGCATCTTCCATGCTGCTGCACAGCCTGGAGTTATAAAATCAGTGCGCACTGTGATACTCTTCAGCACTATGGTCACACCAGGGTTGAAACCCCCGTTTACGTAGCAATTAATCATTAATTACGAACCGAGAAGAATTATGTGCCTATTTATATCAAGCCTCAATTTGCAATTATTGTATTATTCTTACTCTGCACATCTGGACAATAAAGCAACCATCAACCAGGATTAGTTTCTTACGTTTTGTTGACTCTGAGTAATCTGGCTACCTGGAATACTTTTCCTTCTAATTATAGGGCAAGTAACTGAATTTCTTTTTCGTCAGCTTAGAAGTATAGTATAAACAACATAGCAGAGTTCCATGGACTGTTTTGATGTATACAGGTGAGATCATTGCAATGAAAATGATAAATATGTCATATATATCATTCACTATTTTAAACTCATTTTTATAGTCAAGTGAGTATTGTTCTCACATACAAATAAGTTTATTTCTTAATTTGTTTTCTTTATTTAATTAGTTTCATGAAGCTAAATACATAGAGGGAAGTTTCTTTACATTGCAAATATATAATTCCTTTTCTTAAAGTATAGGTCCATAACAGTTCTTAAGGAAAAAGAATGTCCAAGTCATTCTGAGTGTTTTCCTCAACGACTTGGCATTCTAAATTCAATTCAAAAATATTTGATTATTCAAGCAATCTATACAACATAAGTTATGTTTTTGTTTTATTATTTACTAGTTGAATAAGTCATTGTGAGTACGTTACTCATCAACTTGACATTCTAACTTCAACTCAATAATTCTTGATTATTCTAGCCATTAATTAAACATATGATATGTTTCTGGTTTATAATTTACTAGATGTCTAAGACATTTCCAGTTTTCCTCACCGATCGGACAACCAATTTCCATTCATCTGTATATATTCACTTCAAGAAAAAGTATGCTATAGTTAAAGAGAAATGTCACGTAAGTGTTTTCCTTGCAGATTTTATATTTCACATATTACAATCAAGTAATATTTTCTCTTCTCTAGTGAACGTTATTGCAATTAAATCTAAATATTGTAACTGTTTTATATAATTTTCACTCATCTTAAAAAGTAATAATATCATGAACTAATAGTATAGTGTTAATGTGTACCCTAAACTTGTGTGAAATTTTCAAATGCCATAATGTACCTCAAGGCAATTTTGGCTTAGTACACAAACAATATTATTGTCATGGTTATATATAAAAAAGAGTCCGCAGATTCTGCGCGTTGGTAATTCTGCGCAAAGATACGTCATTTCTGTAAACATTGGATCTCGTGTTATGTTGGGTCAAAAATCCATATTGTATCAAGAAATAACGATAGTACTTTAAGTCAGAAAGTGAAATTCATAAATTATTTAAAAAATATACTACATTTCAACTCACAATAAATATGAAAATGTCATTTCTAAATGCCGGCAATGAAACCCAATCCATGATCTTCTTGAACCTGTAACCCAGACAATCTTATTTAATGTGTATCTTTTATAATTATACAAATAGATGAATTTTTTATAGATCAAATCAATATCTTAAAAATGTTGTGCATCTTAATCCAAGCTTTCACTTTTGCACGTTGTCCCACGCGTACAAAATCCTCTGCTACCCAACGTGCCAACTCGCCCCTAGAACGGGATTCTCAAGAAATTCACCGGCGTATAGTCCGTTTCTAAATTCATTTACACTTTTTCACCATACACAAGACGTTGTAAACACATTACATCGGATTCATTATTGTTTATCATTCGCATAATAACATTTTTGTCTTAAACTATGAAAGGTTGAACTTCACTAATTGTTTAAAAAGATCGGTTTAGTTTGTCTAATATCTCTTGCTATTGATTGACATTGTTAAATTGAAGTTTGTAAAACTGGCTATAAACCTGAAGTAATTACTCGACTGAACTCTTGACAGAAACATTCCAGTGTAATGTATTTCAGTTCGAAAGCCGGATGGATAAACATTACATCTTTTAAACCATATGTGCAGAATAAACTGACATATCACGAGTCATGAAAACATGGAGGTGGTATGTCACAATTTAATATTATTTTAAACCGAATATTCCGGTGACAATGCCTTTTTTAAATTGGTAAGTATTGTATTTTCGTCAATCGCTCGAATACGGTATGCGTTTCGCTTCAATATTGGAGACAAAAACCTTAGGTGCGCAGAACTGCCGGACAACATTATATATATATATATATATATATATATATATATATATATATATATATATATATATATATATATATATATATATATATATATATACATACACACGAGACGTATACGCGTTTTAAATTTAGAGGAGGAAAGTAGGTTTTCTGAGTTTAAAATATTATACGAGTTTTATATCATTAATGCAGAGTGCATACTATATACAGTATATATTTTATTTATATCGCATACACATACACATATTTATAGGGTATTTTTTTAAAAAAATCAAGGATCTTTGCCCGTCATGCTATGATTATCAACATAGAGAGAGGGAGGCGGCCTTTTGATATTTAATTAATTAATTAATTAATAATAATAATAATAATAATAATAATAATAATAATAATAATATATTTTAGCACTGTATAATAGGTTTAAGAATGAACAACAGCAAAACATTAAATACATTACATTCTGTGTGCCCCGTTACCATGATATGCTGTTGAAAATTTGCATCATAGATAATATGAATACTGTAGATATAATCCAAGGGAAGTGTTACAAGCCGTATTTCTTGTTGGTTTCTTGATGATGGTTATCACCCAGCCGAAACATTTCTCTCTCTCACGGAAAAAGAAAGAATTTCGAGGAATTGTGTACCATGTTAAATGCATTTTGAAACGGGTATTATTATTATTGTTTATGGTTATTTTCATACGTTACCAATGATTAATGAGTGGAAGTTCATCATTGACATAAAGAAATAGAACTGACAGTACACACTGCCAAAAACTGTTTATATATTCGTTGCATGTTTTTTTTTGTTGTTTTTTTTGCGCCATACATCAATCCTTAATATAAGATGGCATTTAAATTGTCGATATCAAGCAAATTGATATACCAATAATATTGTTATATCAATATCTGATCCACCCAAGGCGCAGATATGCATATATATAAACCTGTAACCGTCTCTTATTGATTCTAGATCAATGATGCATTTCCAAACAGTCATTAGTGACATATTTAAATAAGGATACAAACTGTTAATAATCTACGTGTGCTAAATATATTGAATATGGTATGCAATTTCATTGCAATCCTTTACGCTTTCTGTTTCCCATCCCTTCTCATGCAAAACGGAAACAAATTCTACGCTGAAATCTGAAGTGACAATAATTTGTCGTTGGTGAAACCCTTGAGAGTGAACTTAGACCAAGTAACGTACAAGATTACGATTTCTCGTTACGGTATGTGTGCATGTTTAGAGATTTATTACACGTTTGAAAGTAGCTATCCCTGGTAATGAAACTGAACAAGATAGTATAGATGTGTAATAAACTTGTACAGTTAAAACACTTTTGTAAAGAAACGTGAATAATTAATATACATTTGTATTTTTTAAAATAAAAAAACAACAAAAAAAAAAACAACGTTAATAATGATTTTCAATAAATATTGCATTTTATGTAATATCTCCAGCCTTGCCACACATGAGAAAAGATAACCAAAAACAAATTTCGCACTAACGCCAACATATATGTGGCATTCATTTATGTAAGAAACATATACAAACTATTCGCTACTATCAGATATTATGCTAGTCAACGTGTATTTTGCGTAATGAACGTGCATATATTTTCCCAAAATAATTAGCCCAGATATTGAGATATTAGTGTTTGCTTTAATGTTTTTTATTAAATCCAATTGTGTAGGAAGTAGTGCTACAAATGTTTAATGAGTCTAAAATAAAGGCAACAGTGTCATTAAAATAAAATACAACATGTGCTGACTCGTTTGGACGGAGTATAAATGTTTTTAAGCAAGTTGTAATTAATTAAACGTTCAAGACTATACAAGTGGTAAATGATTTCAAAAAGCAAAGCGTTATTATTTATTTTTTCAGAATGAGATCCTAAATGGCAACAACGGATGATAATGCGAACATATTAGCCATGATAGCTACATCGGTGAAAGCATCAATGGAGATAAATTACACAATTAGTAATCGAAAGGTTCATAAAATATCTGCGACGCCATAGAGAATGAATCTGTAACGATTCGTCAGCATCCAATATAGTCAAATTTAAAACAGCAAACTGATGATTCCTTTATGACGTAGTTGTTTCCTAATCATTTTCAGTGACTATAAAAGCATTGATAAGTTGAAAGCGGATAAAATAGGTGTTGCGAATTGTTGAAAGGTACAGTGTAATCTTCACTCCTATATGCTTTATGACATATATTCAAGACATGGTTTTAAGCACAAAGTATTCTCTGGATGGCCTCTCTAAATATTTAAATGGCGAACAAGGAAAATATTTAAGATATATTTAGAGTAAACCTAGGACACAATATCTTTACATACATGTCGATTAGTCACAGCAGCAAAATAAATTCAACTAAAATTAAATGAAGTAAGCTTCGATGAAAGAAATAAAACACAACGAGCAACTTACACACTATACACTTAAGAGAGAAACGTTTGCATTACGAAACCCTTTTATGTAACTCTCGTCGATGGTCAGTCTTCGATAATGTGTTGTCTTTGTACGTGAGGTAAACAACATTAAGAGTTATCTTTTTTCTTAATGTGAGATAATCGAACTGACGCAACATTAATAACAGATTTGCAAAAATACAAGATATGTTCAAGATAAGATCATCATGTTAGCGTTGAAACTATTTTTAGTTACCTAGCAACAATGACATTAAATAGATATTATCTAAGATCATGTAAATAATCTTCAGCATCAAAGCCCCGTCACAAACAGATCCTACTACAAAATGCAATTCAACAATAATTGGTGTTCATCAAGAACGGCCGACATGCAAATGTCTGATAAAGTAAACATGCATGTTACAGGGTCATATAATAGATAGTATCATTGATTATATCAAGAATTGTCAGAACCTAAAAGCTCGTCACGAACAGAATCTACCATTAATTTCGAAGTGCTCATCAATATATATTGACATACAATCATCTGGAAATCAATCATCCTTATAAATGAGGCAATAAACTGCCCACATATATAAATACATGGACATAACAAAGAAAGCATTATGAAGATATCAGGGCTTTTATCAAATCTGCTAATGCGATTCTTTTATCTTATAGTTGGATGTCAGAAACAAACTAATCGAAAACTTAAAGAATCGCTTATACTATTGATTGCTGTATATGTGTAGTTCCTTTGTTATGGCCGCTTCGGGGGTCTAGGTGTTAAGAACGTCCGCTTCTGAAGAGGAAGGTTTCATGTTCGAACCCCACCCGAATCATGCCAGAAACATACCAAAATAGTACTAGTAGCTGCTACGCTTGGTTGTCAGTCTTAAGAGGTTATTTGTTGGACTGGTGGGCCTGGTGTCACGATCACTTAAATGGGTGAGAGCATGATACTACGTGTCTGCAGCATGATGCCAGTGCTAGACATCCCATAATACTACCATGCTACATAAAGAAATGGCTAGAAAATAATTAAAGCTTCGTTAAAAATCCAAATCAGACATTCTTTCTATCCTTAAATACGTTCAGTATCCATCGTGCAGCATCTTCCCATACAATAGCAACGATGTGTTGCTGCATTTTTGCTTACTCAAACAAATAGTTATCATTGTTCGTATTACTACGTTTGAGATATTTTTGTCCATGTGATTGATGGGACACTACTGCCACTTGATATAAACTTCCCTGTCAGCCGATTCCTACACTTCTTAGTAAACATTCTTCTAAGTGTGCTACAGAGAAATAGTCGACTCAGTCATTCCGATTTGTATTAGAGAGAGAAATAGTCAATACAGGCATGCCTCTTATGTGACTGTTGTAACAGACATGAAAATAGTCGAGTTATACTGTAGGAGACAAAAAGTGTTCGGTCCTGTCGAACCTATTCTATGACTATTCCTATAGACAAATAAAATATCGTTACAATCGAGAAAATTGTGGGAGAATTGTAATATACAAAAATGTTTTTACAGTGAAAAGTGTGACATCGTAGACAGATAAGCGTCAAAGACATATTGTAAATGACACAATATAGTTGATACAGTTACATATCGTTCAGCTAGTGTCATAGACAAATAAGTATTGGATATTTGCAGAGCCCGAAATAATCCAGGTAAGAACCACAGACCAACGGTAACCAACTGGCAGCTTTCTCACATATCCATGTTGGCCATACACAAGACTCAAAACCCACACGTGCAGAGGTGTGATGACAGTAAGTGGTAACGGCGATCGCTTTCAGACCTGTCGAACATGCGGTGAGCCCAAAAAAATAATCCATACAGTCAAACGTATTGAATGACTTTAGACACGTAGAGCTATCAATACTGTCAAACATGCCCGTGACTGTTGTTAATACAACGAAAAAGTGTTTAGATTAATTCGTATTGTGAGTCTGTACTTAAAGACAAAGAAATAGTTGATACCGTCAAACATATTTTGTGAATGTTGTCAGCTACAGAGTAACAGTCAATACCGAACTGTGTATTGCGCGACTTTCGTTGTAGACAGGGCAATTGTCAATGCAGTTATGTATATTATGAAGATGTATGAAGATAATGCTGTAGATTATGTTGCGGTTGATATAGACAATAATACTAGACACATGTATATTATGGCTATCGTTACATGGACTATTCGATACAGTCAACATTGTCATCGATCGGTACATGTTTCCAGTAAGTTTATTACCATCCGCCTGAGGGTAACTCATTTAATATCGCAATCATACATGCTTATGAACCCATGCATGACTACGACGACAACGAACGTCTATCAATTTCCTGCAAGATGTTAAAAATAACTCACCCAAGAAGAATGTTGTATTTGTAGGAGGAGACTGGAATGCAAAAGTGGGAGTTTACTCACTGCTAATCGGGCAATGCATTCACAGATCGTTAAGCTATGCATAACGAAACGAAAACGGACTCAGTCTCTTGGTATTTGCCTCTTGCAACTCTCTTGTACTGCCCACTATATTAGGATCCATATAGCATGCAAAAGATGGACCCGATACAGTTCAGATGGAAAACATCTAAACCAGATTGACTTCTTCTCTGTGAAGCGAAGATTCAGTACAATATTAAACATCGCCTTAATACGACTTTTATTATTACAATTATTCTAAGTATTAAACACGAAGCCTAATAAACCATGACGATGAAAACTTTAAATATCCAAAAAGGCCACCAAAGCCTTCCAATCAATGATAGGTAGTATATTTGCACCTCGTATCACTCTGGGCAACCAAGACACACATGCCTAGAGTCCCTACCTCTTCCCACATTCAACACAGATGTGACTGACACAGCTGGTGAGATTATTACCAAAATATCGTCAGACAATAGACAATGAATCACAACAGCTGTCATTGAACTATTCTATAAGCAAATACAACTGAAAAAGGTTAAAGGAGAAGGCAATATAGATAGCAAATACAGAGATAAACATCATCATCAGGACAACCATGAGAAAGGCAAATTAGTTATGGACAGAAAGACAGTGCTGAGATATTGAAGACATTCTGAATAGAAGGAAAGGTAAGAAGGCATATAACACGTGACAGATCTCACAACAATAGAACAAGGAGAACATAACACCATCCAGGTCTTGTCTGGAATATGCCTCATAGATCATGAAGAGGTCCACAAGTCATGGAGATAATACTATTCGGAATTGTACAATCCTAATATCCAATGAGATACAGCAGTAGTTGACCACTCTCAGTCAGAAGAAATCGGTGATAACCCCTTTCGTCTCGAGGAGGCCGTGACTGTGGTAGGATGATGAAGAAACGAAAGCCAACCGATGTTGGCAACATATTTACAGAGCTCATGCAAGATGGCAGAGGGAGAAACGATGATCACAGTCATTACAAAAATCTGCAACAAGATATGACAGACAGGAGGATTGCCCAGCACATTAATTTAATCTTTTGTCGTCGTGCCAGCCACGAAAGGTAAGATATAGCTATGCCAAAACTACATAATCATCCGTCGGATAAGCAAGCGGAGCAAAGATATGCTGCAGAACACTCTCAGCAGACTAAAGCATCAAACAAAGAAATGTATTAAAGAAGAGAAATGATTCCCTAATGTTGATAAAACATCACTCATTCATCCACCAGAAGTACAAAATCAATGATTTAGTGATATAGACAGAATAGCCATTCACAAACAGGGCAAATTCACATTGATTTACTGAATAAGACAATCATTCTATTGTGGTTCGAGTGCTGTCCAGGACATGTTCCTTTGATCCTTTGATGAGTTATGTCACACTAACTTAAGGCAGCCTGTATGTCCGTTGGTACGAAGATTATTGGAATTAAAGCCAATAGATCTATCTCGCTGAATCTAACGGATATTAGTTAACGCATGCAATCCACTGCCAATCTGATACCATGTCAAAAATAGAACCTACTTTTACAGAGGTTTAGTGAATGTATTATATATATATATATATATATATATATATATATATATATATATATATATATATATATATATATATATATATATGTATGTATGTGTGTTTGTGTGTGTGTGTGTGTGTGTGTGTGTGTGTGTGTTCCTTTTAATAACATGTTTAAATGTCAACGTGATATCGAATGAGATGTTTTTAAATATGTTTAGTTTACAACCATGCTTTTGATAGAAAAAATAGTGGGTTAAACATTATAGTATATATAATTCATTAAATATTTGCTAGCCTCTGTTAATGTTTGAGGACATGTATTCCTTTGTAAGGCTGCAACTCCTCCTAAGATTTCCGGGATAGAAGATGTGTTTTCTTTGAATTTTACGTACTGTCTACTAAAGATTTTCTAATTTAATGAGTCTGGGGATTTAATGGCCTGAATTATATCTTGTTCGAATGTTGCATCCCACACAGTTTCTCGGCCTATTATGGCTAGTAAAATGCAATCTTCGGTGTCAGCACTTCCAGTTTTAATCAACAGCCTATTTAATTTCCGCACAATGTCTTTTACAGGTTTCAGATATTGCGAAAGACTAATACTCTACACATTAGGTATTGATCATTTAATAGTTTCAGGTGGGATTTGCTCTTAAAATGAGATTTTTTATTTTCGTTTATCTCAGGATATTGTTTACCTGTACATATTACAAGAAATATTATACAGTGTTATTTAGTTTCTAAACGAAAGTTATTTTCCCACCTCTTGACAGACGGAATGTTTCCTTACAATAGTCAGACTCCTGTCACAAAAAAAATACATTATTGGTCATCAATATAATTGTTGTATACCATTGCATTATCCCGGTAGATTCAGAAATACCGCTGTATACCATGGTTCGTATAGCGGTATCTTCAGAAATACTGTGGTATACCGTGGTACGTATAGCGGTATGTCTAGAAATTTCGCGGTATACCGTGGTACGCATCGCGGTATGTCTAGAAATTTTGCGGTATACCGCACACAACAGTTATTTGTTTCCCGATTCTGCTAAATAGAAGTACTATTGCAGCATTGTTGATTGATGGTAAAAGTTTGCTCAAATAAACATAATACTGTGATTATTTGACCGGATAAATATTATAAGTCTCGTGACTGTTGCTTTCCTTATTGCAATGATATTCCTTTTGAATAAACTCTTGTTTTTAACTACCGTCCCCAGATTTTCTAGTTTTAAGACATTTAGACAATGCAGCTTGCCTTATAGTTATACATTCGCTATGTTGTAACAAAGCCTGTGCATGCTTGAAATAATAAATAAAGCATATATTTAAAGCCATATAACACATTTCGACAGCGCAAACGAAACCGTAAATAACATTATGTGAAAAACAAGATATTACGTACGTTCTAGGCATATGTTTTGTCTTGCATTTATTCATTTTAAATTTGTTGACATCTCAGTTACATTTTCGTATGCTTCGTTATCAAATCGTCTCTAGCTGTGTGATATCAACTTCCGATCTCTTGTTCTGTCTGCCTTGTGTTCTCTGTCCTCTTACTGTGTCTATATGTTGTAAATCGCTTAGAGCTTCTAAAGATTAGGCGCAGTACAAAGTCCTCATTATTATTATTATTATTATTATTATTATTATTGGAAAAAAGCTAACGATATGCATTTGCTGAGTGGCTTTTGTTGCAGGATTGAAAATGCTCCAGGGCAAGGAAAAATGTAATGTTCAAATACGCCTGATGTTTCCAATTGTCCATAACTATTTTATAAAAATTACCCCATGGAGACAACCGTAAATATTGTAATGTTTTCCGAACGAACATCAGCATTCCTAATGTTTCGATCAATAATTTAGAAATCTTGCAATCTGTGTACAAGTGGATATATAATGTTCATAATGGACATCAGAGCTTCCATTGCGACGAGAGACATTTTGTCAAAATTGACTGGGATGAAAGTAAATGTACTGTTACAATTAACACACTATGTCCCTTTATGTTCAGACATGGTTCACACAACTAACCCGTTAAGGACAAAAGGAAATGTAAGGTTAAAATTAACATATGGTTGTCTGCAGTAATATTTCACACAACGGACACCCTGGCGACAAATGTAAATCCAATGTTAAAATGAGTTTGAGATCGATCTTGGTTCCGATAAATATTTTACAAGTATGACACTGGTGACAAGGGGGAGTGCAATGCTCAGAATGAACATTACATTTCGAATTGTCGCAAGAACTATTTTGCAAACATGACTTTCTTAATGTAATGTTCAAAATTAACACAAGAGTTTCCATTATCTATAGAAGTGCTTTCTGGAGAAAAGAGGAAATGTGATCTTAACATTAGCTCAAAATTTGTAATTGTTCCCAGAAATGTTTGACAAATGAGCTTCTAGGGAATAAGGGAAATGTAATGAACAAATCCGATAATCCTAATTACTTCTGCGTTGAGATGTGTATTGTACACTAAACGTCTGTTTTTGCTACAAAAATATTTACCTTTTTGTCCGTATTATTGGGGAATAAATCTAGCCCTGTGGAACGAAAATAAAACTATTATTAAGAGTGTTAATATAAATACATGTTATTTTTCACCTTTACAGTACTGAATAAATATGAACAAACAAAACACTAAAAGAGTCGATCATGTCTAGGATAGTGTTTTCTACGGCATTAATTTCCTACTTCTACAGGTTCTGCATAATTTCCATGATACGTGTCTTTCATTTTCTAAAAATAAAATATGCGTTTGTCTGCATTGTCCTTACAGAAAACAGGTGATGACTGCTTTCTATGACACATCACAATTAACTTGTTCTCTATTACACAGCAGTTACCTTGTTCTCTTTCATACAGCAAAGTTACGCCTTGTTTTCTTTCACAAAGCACAGCAACTCGTTGTTTTTCTCACACAGCACAGAAGTTCATTATTATATTTCACACAGCATATGTATTGATTGTTATCGTTCATACAGAAGAGGTATTCATTGTTATCTTTCTCACAGCACAGCTATACATTGTTATCTTTCTCACAGCACAGTTATACATTGTTATCTTTCTCACAGCACAGTTATACATTGTTATCTTTCTCACAGCACAGTTATACATTGTTATCTTTCTCACAGCACAGTTATACATTGTTATCTTTCTCACAACACAGCTATTCATTGTTATCTTTCACACAGCACAGCTATTCATTGTTATCTTTCACACAGCACAGCTATTGATTGTTATCTTTCTCACAGCACAGCTATTCATTGTTACATTTCTAAAAGCACAGCTATTCATTGTTATCTTTTAAACAGCACAGATATTCATTGTTACCTTTCTCACAGCTATTCATTGCTATCTTTTACACACAACAGCTATTCATTGTTATCTTTCTCACAGCACAGCTATTCATTGTTACCTTTCTCACAGCACAGCTATTCATTGTTATCTTTTACTCAGCTCAGCCATTCATTGTTATCTTTCACACAGCACAGCTATCCATCGTTATCTTTCTTAAAGCACAGCTATTCATTGTTATCTTTCACACAGCACAGCTATTCATTGTTATCTTTCTCACAGCACAGTTATACATTGTTATCTTTCTCACAACACAGCTATTCATTGTTATCTTTCACACAGCACAGCTATTCATTGTTATCTTTCACACAGCACAGCTATTCATTGTTATCTTTCTCACAGCACAGCAGCTATTCATTGTTGCCTTTCTAAAAGCACAGATATTCATTGTTATCTTTTAAACAGCACAGCTATTCATTGTTACCTTTCTCACAGCACAGGTATTCATTGTTATATTTCACACAGCACAGCTATTTATTGTTATCTTTACACAGCAGTTATTCATTATTATCTTTCTCACTCACAGCACAGCTATTCAGTGTTATCTTTCACACAGCACAGCTATTCATTGTTATCCTTTACACAGCACAGCTATTCATTGTCATCTTTCTCACAGCACAGCTATTCATTGTTATCTTTCTCACAGCACAGCTATTCATTGTTATCATTCACACAACACAGATATTCATTGTTACCTTTCTCACAGCACAGCTATTCATTGTTATCTTTCACACAGCACAGCCATTCATTGTTATCTTTCTCACTGCACGGCTATTCATTGTTTTGTTTCGCACATCACAGCTAGTCATTGTTATCTTTCTCACTGCACGGCTATTCATTGTTAATTTTCACACAGCAGAGCTGTTCATTGTTATCTTTCACACAGCACAGCTATTCATTGTTATCTTTCTCACAGCACAGCTATTCATTGTTACCTTTCTCACAGCACAGTTATTCATTGTTTTGTTTTTCACATCACAGCTATTCATTGTTACCGTTCTCACAGCACAGCTATTCATTGTTATCTTTCTCACAGCACAGCCATTCATTGTTATCTTTCTCACTGCACGGCTATTCATTGTTATCTTTCACACAGCACAGCTATTCATTGTTACCTCTCTCACAGCACAGCTATTAATTTGTATCTTTCACACAGCACAGCTATTTATTGTTATCTTTACACAGCAGTTATTCATTATTATCTTTCTCACTCACAGCACAGCTATTCAGTGTTATCTTTCACACAGCACAGCTATTCATTGTTATCCTTTACACAGCACAGCTATTCATTGTCATCTTTCTCACAGCACAGCTATTCATTGTTATCTTTCTCACAGCACAGCTATTCATTGTTATCATTCACACAACACAGATATTCATTGTTACCTTTCTCACAGCACAGCTATTCATTGTTATCTTTCACACAGCACAACCATTCATTGTTATCTTTCTCACTGCACGGCTATTCATTGTTTTGTTTCGCACATCACAGCTAGTCATTGTTATCTTTCTCACTGCACGGCTATTCATTGTTAATTTTCACACAGCAGAGCTGTTCATTGTTATCTTTCACACAGCACAGCTATTCATTGTTATCTTTCTCACAGCACAGCTATTCATTGTTACCTTTCTCACAGCACAGTTATTCATTGTTTTGTTTTTCACATCACAGCTATTCATTGTTACCGTTCTCACAGCACAGCTATTCATTGTTATCTTTCTCACAGCACAGCCATTCATTGTTATCTTTCTCACTGCACGGCTATTCATTGTTATCTTTCACACAGCACAGCTATTCATTGTTACCTCTCTCACAGCACAGCTATTAATTTGTATCTTTCTCACAGCACAGCTATTCATTGTTATCTTTCCCACAGCAGAGCTATTCATTGTTATCTTTCACACAGCACAGCTATTCGTTGTTATCTTTCTCACAGCACATCTATTCATTGTTACCTTTCTCACAGCACAGCTATTAATTTGTATCTTTTACACATCACAGCTATTATTTGTTATCGTTCAAACAGCACAGCTAATCCATTTTCTCTTTCCCGCAGCACCTCTTACCATTGTTCTTTGTCACACAAAACAGCTACCATATTGTTCTGTGTCACACAACAACATTAGACATTGTTCTCCTTTACACAACACCGCTACTCATTGTTCTTTATCACACAGCAATGCTACTCATTGTTCTTTTTCACACAACACCGCTACTAAGTTTTACGTGTAACAAAGCACCGTCACTCATTGTTCTGTATCAAACAGCTAGTTATTGTTCAGTTTCACATAGCACAGCTACTATTTGTTCTGTGTCACACATACCTATACGTGATTCTCCTTCATACAACACCGCTACTCACTGTTCTCTTTCACACAACACCGCTACCCATTGTTCTGTATCACACAACACCGCTACTCATTGTTCTCTTTCACACAACATCGCTAACCATTGTTCTGTATCACACAGCACCGCTGCGCGTTGTTATCCTACTCGGTGTTCTGTGCAACACTGCACCGCTAATCATTTTCTGTGGCACATAGGATCGTTACTCATTGTTCTATGTCAAACAAAAAATATATTTATTACTATTTATCGCACACTTCAACTACAACTTGTTCACCTTCACTCAACAATTCGCTGTTTTTGATTTTCCTGTGACACCGATATTCTCTCTCTCTATACTTATAATTATTGTCTTTACTTTGTCACTTACCGTATAGATTCAATTTCCTTGACATTGATAATGTGTCTCTTTACTTTGTCTATTGCCGTGCAGGTTCACCTTCGCTGACGTTATGGATATATTCGGTCACAATGCCCTTCTCAAGAACGACTTAACAAATATCGTCACGTCAGTCCAAATATTAAGATACGTAAGATATTGCTTATGAGCGACAATTTAGAAGTGACTTTTAGAACGTTGTGAACCACAGCTTACACTTACAAAATGTAACGTAAGTGGATCAAATCTCAAGTCCATACAGTGAAAGCGGTTACATCTATCACGGACAAAGTGGACTTCGGTCAATACTTTTTGCGACACTCTATCACCCGTGGCAGCTAAGAATTTCATATTTCATTAAATTTGGCAAACCTACTAAATTGTCTGAAAACGTTTACAAAATATTTAACAAGCAATTGTAACTACTAAAATTAACGTTAAAAGAGAATTTGATTTTAAATACACTTACAGGATGAACCATAACACATAATTCTCTTTCGAATATACTAATTAAACGAACCTCCACAGATAATTCAGTTTAGAATACACTAATAAAATTAACATTAACACCTAACTATATTAAGAATACATTTACTAACAATTTAAACTAGTAGTAAAACACTGAAATACATTTTTTCATAGAGCTCGTGGAATTAATCTATTCGCATTTAAAACTTTAAACGGATGTGAAAGGACAAAGAAAACGCGAATAAAACAAGCAGAAACAAAGCAAACGCAAAATGAAACACGGATACAACGGAAACTGTAAAGAGCATGCACACATATTAAATACCCACATGCACACACTATTGACCAATCAATGCAACACCATAGTGAAATGTGCGACTTTATGACAAAAATAGAGGGTGCCTCTGCATTGTACGTGGAGACTGCATTGTATTAGTATGTTTAAATTTAAATTTTTGTTTTGTTTTCATCTATGATTGTGTGCAAGATATAATTATGTTAAGTACTTGACTATGCCCGAAATAAGGTTCAGCTATTTTGTAAACAAAATAATAATATTTATCAGCGATTCTGAATTAAATCTCCAGATCATTATTCATAAACACAATAGTTTGCGTCTTCGTTCAGGACTTTGTTATACCCCCATGAAAAAGCCGTTCTGCCTTGTATTTACCACACTCTTTAATTATAATTGCAGTTATCTTGATAACAACTTAGAATTTTCTAGAAATCCTTGTGGCTGGGATTCTGGTTCACATTTTGTGATATAGTTTTTGAATATCATCTTGTTTACATGAAATATTTCTCATTCACGCTTAACATTTTTAGTAAAATCATTCTAATTGATGTATTCACTATTTGATTCGCATTTATTCAAAGTAGTATTCGCTGGCAATACAAAGTTTTGCTCAATCACATTTGTGAACAGAGCCATTAACTTGGAAGTATAATGAATTCAGGCAAGAACATTTTTGTATTTTAACCATCAATGTATCCTTAATATTGGGTAACCAACAACGTATCCTTAATATTGGGGTAACCAACAACGTATCCTTAATATTGGGGTAACCAACAATGTATCCTTATTATTGGGGTAACCAACAACGGCTCGTTGATTGTGCCTTACGTAGTTTTAGTCCAGGATATTTTATGCAATATACAATAAAACATGCAACATGTAGGTTTTATTATTGTAACTTATTCACTTCTTAGATCAGAATGTGTTTTTGTACCTTTCATGTGATTAAGTGTTAAGGCATACACTAATTAATATACTACAAGAATGTGCGCACTTTGGAATGCATCATTGATTGAGCGCTTATAAACTAATATATAAAACACATTTTTAGCCCTTTGATCATTACTTGTATTAACGATATTATGTGCTAGGAAGCAGAGGTTACAATATAATGAACACGAATTATTTATATAGATTGTTTTTTTCTTCAGAAATTTGGTTCAGAGGAATACCTCCTATAAGTTCCTCAACATCGTTTCTCTTGAATGATACTTTTAAAGCTTGAACATTGTACAAATACATTTGTTACAGCTATTCCACCACAAGACATGTACATAACATTTAATTTTCATTTATTGGCTCTAAAGGCACCCGGCAGTTTAATTAATAATAAAATATTTTCTAAACAAGCGAGAAAATACCAGTTTCAATATTAATACGATTTTTCACTAAACACCCACCCATCCATATCTCGTAAGGAACCATAACTTCAATTTTGAAAAATAGCGACAGGCTACTTTTGATTATATGAATTGTTAATTGATATAATTGTGTAGTAATATTATGTCGAGAGTGAAGAAACATAAATACATTAATAATCACCTGATGTTCGCCCATGCACGGCAAAATTAATAGATATATGAAACGATACATTTTGCGGTGGGATTGAGATTTTTTAAAAACGATTTCATCTTCTTGGTTCAGAAAAACGTAGAAATTCTGATATCGATGTTGAATTAGCAGTCATAAACGGGAATTTCCTAAGGTGTAATGTATGTCAAGTTGCGAACTTTCAGAGAATAGAACTCTGAGGAACATTTAGCATTTCCTGTCTTACAGAACTTATACATATTGAGAAAATGCAATAAGCACGTTTACATTTAAGTGTGTGTGTTTGTGTGATTTGAACTTTTAACGTAGCTGTAATATTTATTCAGTGATATTGGTACGATGTCTATCATTGCTGCATCATGTCGCAGACATGTAGCATCATGTCGCATCCGATCAAATTATCCCGAAACTAGACCGACTAGTCCTAACACTAACCTTAAATGCTGTTTGTACCATTTTATAAGTCTTTGTCATAACTCTGAAGGGGGTCGACCTCTTTGATTAGGATTTCTCCCTTTCTTGCTAGTCCCGTCAGAGGCTCATGGGTGGTAAAGTGGTCTCTAATCAATCACTACCATCCCATAATGCCACGTGGGTTCACGTTTAATGCTTGTCAAGTTGGTTATGTGAGAAAGCTGCCAGTAGCTTGCAGTGGGTCGGTGGTTTACATTGGGGTTTTAGCGATTCATCCTCTACCAGTTATACTGGGCGCCATGATTAACTTCTCTTGCTATGAGAAATGGTGATAAACCACCCACAAAATATTACATTTACAGCCCATTGATCAGTACTTGTATTTGCGATATTACGGATTAGGCAGCAGAGGTTACAAAATAAGGAACACAAATTATTTATATAGATTGTTTTTTCTTCGAAAATTTGGTTCAGAGCAAAATCTCCAATAAGTTCCTCAACATCGTTTCTGTATAATGATATTTTAAAAGCTTGAACATTGTACAGATAAGTGTGTTACAACTATTTCAACACAAGACTCTTATGTAATATTTCATTTTCATTTCTTGGGTCTACAGTCACCCTGCATTTTATTAAATAATATAATATTTTCTTTACACGCCAAGAAAAAGAATGTTTCAAGATTAGCAAGATTTGTCACTAACCACTCACCCACCCCAATCTCAAACGAATCGAAAACTTCAATTTGAAACATAGAGACAAGCGCCTATTGACATTTTGAATGGTTAATTGACATACTTATCTAGTAATATTATGTCGAGAGTGAAGCATACATACATTACTAAGCACCTGATATTTGCCCATGAATGGCAAACTTCCTAGATAGAAGAAACAATAAACTTTGCAGTGTGTGTGAGATTTAAGAAACGATTTCATCTTCGTTCAGAGAAAACGCAGAAATTCTTATAACATAGATGTTGAATTAGCAATCATAAATTTCGTAAAGTTTAATGTATATCAAGTCAAAATTGTTCAGAGAATACAATTTTGAGGAAAATTTAACAATGCACATTTTACAGAACATGTACATATTGAGAAAGTGTAATAAGCACGTTTACAGTTAAGTGTATGTGTGTTGTGTTATTTGAACTTTTAACGTAGTTTAACATTTTTAAGTCGTATTGTCTCGATGTCTATCACTGGGGCATAATACCGCAGTCTCTACCATCTCATCATGCCGCGTGCGTTCACGTTGTAGGCCTGACCAGTTGGTTATGTGAGAAAGATGTCAGTAGCTTGCCATGGGTCGGTGGTTTACATCGTGGTTTTCGTGGTTCTTCCTCGCCAGTTATGCTGGCCACCACGAATAGCCTCTCTTGCGATTAGAAATGATGATGAACCACAAAATGCACCATCTCATTCCGCTATTTATTAAACATTATATCTTTTACAAAGCTTTAAATCTTTTACTCAGCTAAAACGTAGAAATAATAGCTCTTGAAAGCAACGAGCAGATCTGGAGTTTATTGTCAACACAAGCATATTGATAGATATAACAGCTGAAATAAAATATACAAATAATTAATAACCTTGGTTTAGTGAGAAGATATATTATGGGTAGGTAGGTATTTGGATCCATATATTGGTCATGTTTGAATACATGAAAACAATGTTGTTTTAATTGTTTTATATATTTAATCCAATTTTATGAAAACATTTGTGTTATTTAATAAATCACTAAATTTGCATTTATTACAATTTCAACGCTGTACGTAATATAGGGGTAATCAGCGATCAAATTCTTATTATTGGCGTAACCAGCAACGAATATTTGTGTCTGACATATAGTTTTGTGTCATGACATTTTGTGCAATTTACAACAAACATGCAACATATATGTGTTATTATTGAAATTCATTCATTCGTTAGATCAGAATGAGCTTTTGTAACTTTCATGCGATTAAGTGTTAAAGGCATTCACTAATTAATGCAGTTTAAGAATGTGCGATCTTTGGAATCCATCATTGATTATAACGCTTATAAACGAATATATAAAACACATATACAGTTGTTTGATGATTACTTGTGCTACGTTTCCGTGACGGACTCCAATACAACATACCCATCCGACCTCACACCTGTGTACACAAGCAAGATAATTTCGCTCCTCTTCTGACAATCGTACACTCATTATTCCCACTATGAAAACAAAGTCATACCGATAACCTTCTTCTTCTTCTTCTTCTTCTTCTTATTATTATTATTATTATTAGTAGTAGTAGTAGTAGTAGTAGTAGTAGTAGTAGTAGTGGTAGTAGTAGTAGTAGTATTTATGTCTTTAAAGCTGAAATTTAAATTCCACTTTTACGCCTTGTGTGATGGTCTATCATTGCGTCTGAGTAAATGTTTCTAATCCATGTTTGATATTGTATAAACACATATATGTCTTCTCTCCTTTTCCTCCATACTTGATGTCAACAAGTATGTTTGTCTATATATAATATGCGCACGCACGTGTGTGTGTGTGTGTGTGTGTGTGTGTGTGTGTGTGTGTGTTTATTTATAGCCTTCTGTTCTTTTACTTCACTCCGAGTTGCAGACATAATAAGGGCGTCAGAGGATGGTAGTTTTACTTATAAAGGGATTGTAGGCAAGGAATATGTGGTAAAGGGATTCAATTTTGTTTAAATAATAGTGTTATATTCTACTTAACTCTTTTGATATATATATATATATATATATGTGTGTGTGTGTGTGTGTGTGTGTGTGTGTGTGTGTGAGTGAATACTCCTAATCTGTCTTCGTACTTCATTACATTTATGATACACAGAGAATCTAAAATGTGTAATGGTTCAGGCAAATACTGGATATTATTCAACAAGTTTCAAAATATTAATATTAAATCAATATAAATTTGAGATTCCTTTTGATCACATAGCTTTTATTTCAGTGTAAATTATTTTTATAGAAAGAAGAATGAATAATTTCGTTCATTCTTACAGACGCTGACCTTTCATTTCTTATGTGTAATACAATTGTCCTGAACAAAGTTGAATTAGTTAAAGTAGATTATAACTTATTACAAATATTAATCAAAGAACAGTTGTCCATCTGAATAACGAGAACATTTTTTAAAGACAAAATCAGAATGTCCAATTCGTGTGACGTCACATTGTTAGGTACGATAAACAGTACAGGTGAAAGTAGGTCTAAAGTACACGATCCATCTTTATCTTAAAATATCACATTCACAATTTAGCATTGTTATTGTTTCAATATTTATGTGAAAATAAAATGATTACTCGATGGGGAAATTTCCATATTTACTGTAATGTAGTTGTGACTGGATATATGCAGTATTTGATTAGGAATAGTACTTTATTTCGCAGATCCTCCAGTTTCTGATTGAAAAGCTTCTCTGTACTTGCAGAATCAGACATTGTAGCTATGGCATACTATGTTCCTCCCTACATCATCATTCCCATCAAGATTCTTATTTGTTTCATTCATATCTTCCAGTATTTCCTGCAGGGTGTCCAGAGTACAAGATGCTGACTTTGAAGCCAGTTCACTTAAACCTAGAACATACCTATCTTGTTCAGTGTTGCTATGGTAACCTGCAAACTTGGTACCATATTTTGATGTCTAATCAGTATAAAGTGTAAGATTTCTACTTTCACTTAGCATCTCACCTACCTGCTTTTGAGCTAGTGCCAAGCGTCTGTCATTCATTTTATTGAAAGTTGACTCAGAGGGCAACCTGTCCATCAATGTTTTCCCACAAACAATCAGCAACAATATGAATTACCTCTCCTATGTGTCTAACCCCAACATTACAATCCAGCAGTTTCATCACAGTAAGTTAACAAGCAGGTGAGAATGATGTGTTAAAGTCATCAAACAATTGAAGTTCATTTGATTGTGTGTCATTAAACAAGTCCCCAAGGTATTGTATTGATGTTTCCATTTCACTGCATGTCTCCGTCAAAAGTAGAATAATTTGCCTGCAACTGATCCCTCTCCTCTTTTGTCTGCTGAATTAATAATTTTGCTGCTGACAATTGTTGATGTAAAGATCCCACTTGTTTTCGAAGGAGTCTATTTTCACCGTTGACAACAGAAATGCTTATCTGTAATTTGTTCACCTTACTCATTAAACTACTTTTCTCACTAGTGTATTTATACTCCTTTAGTGTCTTCACTTTTTACTCAGCCTCGTAAGTCATTTGCTTCGCACTATGTCTCATTTGTGTAATTTTCTTCTTTTATTAAATACACTTTGAATACACTGAACATACTTTCTTTTTAAAAGTACTCTTTTCTGCTTTTAACTGTGAGATACGTTTCTCATGGTCTTTGGCTCTCAAATCAGATTTATGTAATTCTGTTAATAATGTACTGAATTAATTCTTGTCAACCATGAATGTACTGGGTGTACGTTCTGCCCATGGAAGAACATACTCTTCTGCCAACAGTTTCTCACGGTCAACACCTCTCTTCTTCATAATTTTCTCCTTCAATCTCTTATTTGAACTCCCAAAACCTTGTAATTTAATTTGCTCACCCCTTCAGTATACTTGTTATTAAGATTTTGTTGTATGTCAGGAAAGTGTGTCAAATTATCCTTCTGTCTACCAGAAACTTGTAAATATCAATGACCAATGCATTTTCAACCTTACTAACAGCTGGAATTTCTAAATTTTCAAGGCATGCTGGGCTTAAACCATACCTTTCCAAATATGTTGTCTGACTCATTTTAAATGTAGATTTGATCAAAAAATAGTCTGCTTGTGCAGTTTACGTTATAGCACATTTTTCCTCAAAAAAAATTGCTGCGAACTCAGCTACTTTCATCACATTTGTAATTAAACACTTTCCAGTGAAAACTGTGTTGCTTTGGAACATGATGTACTTATGTACAAAATTGACTGACTTTCATAAGGTATTAGTGTCTTTGACGATACAGAAGTGTCATGCAAATTACTATCTAAAGCTAAATTAGTACATTAGTAGTTCACTGAAAATGAAGTGCTAGAAATGTTGGAAGCAGCATTATAAGGACATGTAATATTATATGAGGTAAGATTTTCACCATCACCATACTGTCTTTTGTGCAAATTGTTTTTGATACTAAGTAAAGGTTAACTATTCTCTATATTTTCTAATAACTTCAAATTACAATCACATCCACTACAACTCTTTAATACATGTACATCTAAAGAATCACTCAAGTCCACGTTAGCTGAAGCCACAATATGAAATTAACCAATCCGTCTAAGGTTATATTATAAGGAAATGAATTTCTATTATATAAGAAACCCAAGCACTGCAGTCAAAACAAATGCTTGAATGTGTATTGAATTGACAGACATAGGATGGAAGCTGACCATTTTAGGATATGCTACTTTATAAAGTTGCTTCAATCTGTGATCAATATTATTGGACAAGCAGTGTGGTTTAATCATATTTATTGTCACAATATGATACAGTGGGATTGGGCAGAAGCCTTAACAGATGGGGGGGGGGGGGGGGCTTATTCATGATGATTGTCACAGAATTAGGCGAAAATTGAATTTATTTCTTCTTGAATTACAAACTAATTTCACCATTTTTTTTGTTTCGTCGTACATGCGTTACCTGGGGTGAATAAGTGTTTTTTTTTTTTCCAAGGTAAACGGCGTGTAACGATTTGCATGTGCCTGACTTGAATCATTTGAAGTCAGGAACATTAGAATCACGGGGTGCACGGTAATTTTGCCGTAATTCTGCTCACCTATTTGAGGATATATAAGGCAGAATATTTCTGATAATATTACGGGACCAAAAGTATCTTATCACAGGAAAAATAGCTCGTCATTCTTTCTCCAGCCAAAGGGCTGATATTGTAGCGGAACGTCTCTGATATTGTAGCAGAACGTCTCTGAATTGTAGCTGAACGTCTCTGAATGTCTCTGAATTGTAGCTGAATGTGATTGATTGTGCCGTGATTGTGCTGTTTAATTGTGCGATCGAATTGAGGTATTGACTGTCTGTCTGTCGGATTGTCTGTCCGTCTACATCTGTCGGTCGTGATGTGTAAATATCCGGAAATCCTGAAGTCTGAGTGTCGGAGCTGTCTAGAGGTGTAAACATCCGGGGTGGCATCTAGGTATTTGGGAACGTTGGTTCTAGTAGATGCTGTATGCTGTCTGTACGTATAACTGGTGGATCCGTGAAGGGCAAACGGCCGATAAAAGTATTGGTCAACCCTAGGTATTCGGGGAAGCTGGGCGGCGATTCAACAGTTGGTGAATCGTACGGTTATACAGGGTCGAGACACATGTGTGTGTGTTGCAATTGTAGTACAATTGAATACATTGTTATATTTACATAGTTACTTCAAATCACAATAGTATTTCAAGGGATTACATGAATCTCAATAAAAGTTAGCAACTTGATTAAATACATGTATGTTGTCGCAATCCATACGTGCGATAGTATAGTTTGATGTTTTGTATTTGTTATCGCAATTTATACTTGCGGTAATATAACTTTTGTAAAGCTTCCTTGGATCTGTGTATAGTCCAAGAGATTCCTTTGTATCTGTGTTTTATTTTGTATTAATATTTAATTTATTCATGTATTGTGAATGGTTGTGAGTGTAATTGTGGGTTGAACGCGTGAGTTATTGTGTTGATACATCATTATTTTTCATTAATAATTTATTTCATAAATTTATATTTTCTTTCACATATTGTATTTGTGTTGTTCATTTAATCCACCATCCACTCGGTAACAATTCTGTTACAATGATGATTATACATAAATAATAATGATATGTTCAACAGAAAACAATCACATGTCATCTGTAGAAGATTAAAATAAATAAGTTTATGTAAGGTTTAAACTACTACATTAGTTTCATATCCATATGTATCAGTGGTGTCGCTGGGGGGTGGGGGGGATGCGGACCGCACCGGGTGACACCATCTCAGAGAGGTGACGCCAAAAGCAAAATTTTAAATAAAGTAAGTTTAATGTAAAAATAACTATAACTTACAGTTGTTACAGTTCTTAAATACTTTTACCTTCTGACCTTCAATTAATTTGTTTTTGTTCCTGCCATTTTTATTCTGTGGACTTTTTTTTAAGAAGAAGAAATCCATGGTGGAAGTCTGGAGGGGTGACTACATGAGTTTATCGCACTGGGTGACACCAACCCTAGCGACGCCGCTGATATGTATCAAGCAAGTTTGAAACTGTATTTTAGCAGTAATAATAATAGAAACAACCTGCCTGTATAGGTAGCAACTGTGTTTATATTCAGTGACAGCTACCAGCTGATCAAGGGAGAGTACTGTCACGCATTTCCGGTCAAAGATGCTATTAAAAAGCTCTTCTCCCATGAAAAGTTGATAAGCAATGAAATGTTCTCCACATATTCCATATTAGATACATAAATAAAACCTCTCCCGTGTGAAACCCTCCCCGATCCACGCAGCTTATGGATTTTTAAAGACAATTGTCTCAGAGCCATATCAAATTCTTACCAATAACGTAAGGTTTGTAAGAGAAGCCGATTGGTTTCCTGTGCGCGGGTAAT
Organism: Unio pictorum; assembly: GCA_030141615.1. Classification (NCBI taxonomy): domain Eukaryota; kingdom Metazoa; phylum Mollusca; class Bivalvia; order Unionida; family Unionidae; genus Unio; species Unio pictorum. The sequence continues at coordinate 11,283,519 of JARLTB010000147.1, read as the reverse complement.
GAAGTACAATTTTGCCGCTATCCATGCAATTATCCAATCAGATTAAAAGAAAGGGAACCCCGTAAAGAGTGGTACCCTCTCTGTACAAAAATAGTGAGATGATGGCACTAGGACGACGGAAACGCCCCCCCCCCCCCCCCCCGGTTACGTTGTTATCGCTACCTACATACCCGCTATCAACTGTGCAATGCACTAATTTATTGTTGTTCTTATCTTGGCCTTTTACGCAATTGTTCATATCATAATAGTGTTATATATGATATACAAAAACGTCGTGGTAAATTGGCCATATTAAGACATATGAGACCATTTCTCCACAATTCCGTTTTCGTGTGTCGAGTAAAAAATGACCGCGTATGTGTTCATTGAAAACAAACAGTTCCAGAAGTTGGGGGTTAACCAGGTTTTACCACAATCGTAGCCAATTAGTAATGAAAATATTGCACTATAATTTCATTGGTGTATTTTGGGCCAATCAAATTCACGTATTGTGTTTTATAACATGTTGTGATATCAAATATATGAAATTGTACATACTATAGAAAACTGTACCTGCTATGTGATAAACTATGAGTTTGTGCATTTATAGTGTGTGTATATATCTACACCTTTGGTTGGTTAGTATTTGTAGGTGTGGCCTCTCGAAACGCCGCATTGATTATTTAGTGTATGTATTGGTCACTCAAACTGGCTCTGGTTAATACATGCGCAATATAGGTCAGTCGAAACTGTATTGATTACCAAGTGTGGGGTTTTGGTTATTCCAGCCATGTATTGTTTAGTTCTAGTTCAGAATGGTGATTCCATCAGTGACGTATTGGGTGCTAAGCGTAGGGTGTCGCTCAGTATTAGTGGATCACAATAGTGTGTGTTTGTTAAAGTGCTCTTTTTAATATAACATTTCCCGTATCCCCCATTGTGCCATTTTTGTAAGAAATGTCTAAGAACAATGGGAAATCTTACGTTTATTTAAACATGAATAATTGTTATGTTGTTTTCAAGAAGATATGTCTTGGTTTATGTTTGCCATGCCCACACGGAGGCGGATACCGTATGCCACAAGTGCACGGTTACGGGAATTGGCTCTGACACCACACCCTAACATACATGTTCAAATATTTAAAGTGGGGTGGAAAGGGGTAAATGAGATTCTGGTAACTAAACCGTAATGGGTAGCACTAGTGCAGAATACCTGCTGCAAGTTTATAACTATCTTGCTTTCTGAGTTGATACCTTTCACAAGTTTACAAAGTACGATCAAATATGAAACGTTAAACATCATACCAAAAATTTACAAAAATGGTACTAACAGCTGTCTCGCTTGGCGCTCAGCAATAATAGGTTAGTGTTAGGACTGATCGGCCTGGTGTCAGGATAATGTGACTGGGTGGGACATCATGCTACATGTCTGCGGCATGATGCCCCAGTGCTAGACATCATTATAAACTGCATCACTGCAGACGTCGTAGCGATATGACTGAAAACTTGTTAAAGCTACGTTAAACATGCTAAAGGCAGTGTGAAACAACTGATAGTTTAAGAAACAGATAGCTGGCGGCGGAAGACAGGTGACCACTGATTAGATGACAATAATGAAGGGCTTTTGCTTAGGTCATTTATAATGGCCGTTGTGACCAGGTAACCGAAGAACTCGGAAAACCGTTAATACAGGTTTAACTGTACGTTGTAGCTCTGTGCCATAATATAGAATGTGTTATAAATGGAATTGGTGTTAACCTTGGTGCCTTGGAAATGTCCGTTATGATAGTTTAGCGTTGTCTTATTCTACACAAGTTGGTATAAAAGGTACTATTCGATAGAATTTTCAATAAATTTTGAAGTTTTGTTTTAGCCTTGAATCTCTAAATGAGCGACTTGGTGTACCAATTACTAGCCAAAAATGTCAAAATATTTTCTAATTCAGCAATTTACTGATTGTAAATGTATACATTGCTTCACCTCAGACATCATGCATAAGCAACGGATCAGATATCGAGATATTTTCCCAGACACATAAATTTGTGTTCAGAAAATGTAGCTGGCATTTTACATTTTTTCATGTCACAACTCCCTCTTTTAAATTGGCCACTAACGAGATAATATACCACTAGCTTAATATATAGTTGTAAAGACCACCCGTGCCCACATACATTAAATAACACAACACCTAATCGATCGATTCAATTTCCAGCTCTCCCATCATGTCAATTATTATTTAAGGAGAGCTTTTTTAAAAACTGATGAAATAATGCAGCTATATCCATCCAAGAGGATTTGGCTGGACTACTTTCTATACCATATATATACAATGCTGGACTACTTTCTGTACCACTATATATACAATGCTGGACTACTTTCTGTACCACTATATATACTATATATACAATGCTAGACTACTTTCTGTACCACTATATATACAATGCTGGACTACTTTCTATACCACTATAGATAAAGTGCTGGACTACTTTCTGTACCACTATATATATATATATATATATATATATATATATATATATATATATATATATATATATATATATATATATATATATATATATATATATATATATATATATAAAGTGCTGGACGAATTTTCACAATTGTAAAAACTTCAGCTACATCTGCAACTGACATTCAGTCCTTTCAAATGCTTATCGTTCAAGCTATTATTGAACTATGCCTAACAAAGCCTATCGACATTTAACTGAACAAGGAGATTATTTATCCCACTTGCAACTTCCCTTCCATTGGTTTCGGAGATAAACATAGTAATTTAGAGTATGCTCTGTGTGAAAAAGATGGTACGTGCCCTTCGTATATATGTATCTATGTGACGTGCCTTTATATGTATGTATATTAGTTACTGTCTGCCATAGTATAATATATATATATATATATATATATATATATATATATATATATATATATATATATATATATATATATATATATATATATATATATAAGTGCAGTTTTTAATCAAGTGTCGAACATTCAGTATACATAATACATTTTCGAATGAATTCGAATAAAAGAACGTTCTATGAAAATCCGATCGTCAATCCCTTTCTCCAGCTTTCGTTTCTTCTTTCTTTATGTTAGCTTTTAACATGTTGAGCTCACAAACATGTGGCAGGTTCTTTTTTTCTTTTTGCATCCTGCAATATTGTAAAGCTTCATCGTGAATATTATTTAGAATAGTATCAAAAAGATCTCTGAATATTATACAAATATGTGAATGTTGGTAATTATAGATAATTAGCAATCATCTAATGTGACTAGTGCAAAGGTGCCAAAACTTGGCATCCCTATCAGTCGGGAGCAACAACAAAAACCAAATTGCCAGAAGAGCAAAGTTATTTTAGAGTTAAGTTAGTATTAGTCGGTCGCAGCAGATATATATATATATATATATATATATATATATATATATATATATATATATATATATATATATATATATATATATATATATATATATATATATATATATATATATATATATATATATATATATATATATATATATATATATAATTACTTAACATAAAAACGTATCGATATCAGGATTCAAAAAGAAAGTGTACTACTAGTTTGGAATGTAATGCATGATAGTTCTGTACGATATTATAATTCAAAGTGATATTGTACTAGACGTTTTGGGTTGAATACCCATATTTATGTACAATATTATAATTCAAAGTGATATTGTACTAGACGTTTTGGGTTGAATATCCATATTTATGTACAATATTATAATTCAGAGTGATATTGTACTAGACGTTTTGGGTTGAATACCCATATGTATGTACAATATTATAATTCAAAGTGATATTGTACTAGACGTTTTGGGTTGAATATCCATATTTATGTACAATATTATAATTCAAAGTGATATTGTACTAGACGTTTTGGGTTGAATACCCATATTTATGTACAATATTATAATTCGAAGTGATATTGTACTAGACGTTTTGGGTTGAATATCCATATTTATGTACAATATTATAATTCAAAGTGATATTGTACTAGACGTTTTGGGTTGAATACCCATATTTATGTACAATATTATAATTCAAAGTGATATTGTACTAGACGTTTTGGGTTGAATATCCATATTTATGTACAATATTATAATTCAAAGTGATATTGTACTAGACGTTTTGGGTTGAATATCCATATTTATGTACAATATTATAATTCAAAGTGATATTGTACTAGACGTTTTGGGTTGAATACCCATATTTATGTACAATATTATAATTCAAAGTGATATTGTACTAGACGTTTTGGGTTGAATACCCATATTTATGTACAATATTATAATTCAAAGTGATATTGTACTAGACATTTTGGGTTGAATATCCATATTTATGTACAATATTATAATTCAAAGTGATATTGTACTAGACGTTTTGGATTTAATGCCTAAGTTTCCTATACAATATTAAGTTCTAAACTGAAAATAATTGTCTGAATTAGGTTGATGAGGGATATAAATAGCATTAGATTTTTGCAGATGCATGCAGTCACATTCACACACACCATTTATATATATATATATATATATATATATATATATATATATATATATATATATATATATATATATATATATATATAGAGAGAGAGAGAGAGAGAGAGAGAGAGAGAGAGAGAGAGAGAGAGAGAGAGATTTACCTTAAGCATTTCAGCGTTTTTGGTAAGCAATTACAATGATTTTTTTATTTTTCTAAACACAAGTCATACAACGCTTTGAATCCTAATTTATTTCTAACAGTGAGATATATCACGCAATATTTTGCTATCTTACTGGTTTGTTTGTTTGTTGCTTGTTTGTTTGTTTTTATTTATATTATAATACTATTTAATGGACCATTTAAGTTGGTTCCTTTGCGTAGGAATACCATCACAAATTTTATTTATTAACACATACCAATGATATGTGTTGGTGTTAGATAATATTAATGATAGGTTTCGGTGTTACAATAATTGAAAATAACTGTAGAGCTGATAGAAAATATCTTCAGAGAGAAAATCAAGAAAGGAAAGGAAAAATGGACGGAGAGGTACAGACTTTAGAAGCAGAGAGAGAGAGAGAGAGAGAGAGAGAGAGAGAGAGAGAGAGAGAGAGAGAGAGAGAGAGAGAGAGAGAGTTGCAGCAGCAGGAACCAGAAAGAGGTTTTGTCGACTGCCATGTAGACAGGAAAGTGTTTTCTTTCTCTTTCCAAAGAAGCAAACCTGATCATGTGGGAGAGCCTGTCGCTAGACGGGGACGCAATATTAGACGATAAAAGATTCCTATAACTATCCGTACACAACAAAACTGCCCTTTTCAGGGCTACCCCAATCATCACTCTAATAAAGTGCTACTAGTTCAATTGCCAATGGTACGTTAGTGAGTTAACAATGAGAAGTGTGTCTATAAGAACTTAGTTTAGGTAACTTGTCAAATTTGTAAGTATTCTTTGTAAGTAAAAAGTGAGTAAGTATATTTTTTAGGTCCACGCCATGTAATGTTTATAGTGGGAATGATATGGATAATGTAAGTTTCGTTCAAGAGGTTGTTTTCCGTCACGTCCGTGCTTGATACATATAAAGAGAAATTCTTGATCTTATAAAACGATAACGAGACTGGCTACCAATCACTGTCGCATCAGCTACAAAAGATGAGCGACATAATTGCTAAATTGCTTAAACTTCAAATGCACCTGGAGTATAAACTCACATAAGTCAAGCGTCCGTCATTCACGCTATTCGTTGCTGAATAGTCTAAGAAGATTGCAATCGATTTGTTCAATAATTTGAAACACAGTTGGTTTGGGATGAAGGATGTAGCCTATGTAATGGAAATACTTGAGAAAGAATTGAAGTATCCAGGTAGCCAAGACATCGTAACCATTTTGAAATTATCAAGAGATCTGATCTGAAGGTATAATAGATGAAGAATTTAAAAAATTAAGAAGATTTATTACACTAAAATATGTGAGAGTGGGAAGCTTGAAGGATACATTTGATAATGTCATCAACGTCATGTGCCTTCTAGAAGACACATTTTATTGGACACAGTGGTCATTTGTAAAGTAGGGAGTAGACCACTAGAAAAAGCTAAATAAATGATGAGATAGGTGATTCAAGTAGAGGTGAAAATGATTAAAGACGCCTGGGAAAAGACAAAAAATGAACAAGACAATAAAAATAAAAAAGATGAGTTTAAAAGACTGAATAGCAACTTGATAAAGGTACGCGAAAAATTTAGATCCATGGGAAATCCTAATTGACGCCAATCTTCGGAAAAGAGAAAGAAATGAATCATTTATAACATCAGTCAATGTTTGAAAAATAACTAGATAAAATAGCAGAATAACCCATAGGCCCTTTTCAGGACCACTCATATGCCTCGAAAAGATTTACTTACTTGCCTAATTATTTTCAGTTGTTTGTATAATTGTTTGTGACTATATAGTGTATGCTGTATGTGCTATATAAGCATATGCATATGTCCCACTCTTTGATCCCGATTGTGGTCCGCCTGGTGCATACCTCTTTAAACAATTTTTACAACATTGTTACCTATCTTCAGTACGGTAACGTCACCACACCTGTTCCGTTCCTATTGTCCATATACAACAACACAACCTTCCCATGTCCGTATTCAGGACCAATATTCCCCATGTTCAATTCCCCTTGTCGCCAAACATTCCCATGTTGCTTTCTAAAACCTTGTCCCTAAACGTTCCCACGGGAGTATTTAATGTATTTTCCGTTTTCCCCCAAGGTACCCCCTATTGCTACTTTCGGCTATCATTGACTGTTTGCTAAAATGTTATTTTATCTTCCTTTCCATCTGAGCTGTTTGAATGGTTATCAGTTCCAATGTGCTTGCTCTAAAATCCGTACACAGATGCTATTAGTCCGACCACCTGCCTTATTATTGCTGAACTCATACCTACATGCATTATATCAGTACATCGACACAACCATTCCCCAGTTGCCAGGTAGCACGTAGTTATTCATTTTTCTTACGTAATGGATGCCAAAGCCAGAATGAATCAAATACATATTATGATTCACTAGACCACTCGGCCAAGAGAGAGAGAGAGAGAGAGAGAGAGAGAGAGAGAGAGAGAGAGAGAGAGAGAGAGAGAGAGAGAGAGAGAGAGAGAGAGAGAGAGAGAGAGAGAGAGAGAGAGAGAGAGAGAGAGAGAGAGAGAGAGAGAGAGAGAGATTGGGCTTGTCTCTTTGTCATATATAATTCACTGTAAGATAGCATCAAAAGATTGCAGCTGTAATTAAATCCAATGTCGAGAAGTCTATAATGAAACATGTATTTGATCAATGCGTAATTTCAGCTACGGGTCATCTTTCATCTACCACAGTCAAATTATCCGATATCGCCAAAATCTTCAAGTGAAACTGAACAAAAACGTAATTGTACATTCGTACTTGTATTGACGTGTTCATACATTGCTATAATGTTTATCTTTGTTCGTGATTTATTGAATGTGCTCTTTCTCCCTGTTTTATGACAATGTTTCAGGAATACGGTGTTATTCATCAAAGCACTTAGATAATTTGGAAACGTGCATCAATTAAATATGTTTGGAGAATCCAAAGTAGCTGAGTGAAAGTTTACATGGCACACATTCTGTCAATTTTAAAATGAGCGTCAATGTGATTTATAATAAAACAGCTAAACACTTTGATTCTGAGCAGTATGAAAACATTAAACCAGTATTTTGTTTGAGCCTACGTCAGTTTTCACCTTAACATATTTAAACTAATGAAAATGGCTTTGCATCCTTTTACTGAATAGTATTCATCTAACATTTCCTAACATAACTGAAAAGCTTGATGTATCTTTTCATTCTTGATGACATTAAAATTCACGAAAACCAGTTCAGTTTAAAGATTTAATAATATTACATGTTTCTTGTGTGAATAATCAATTACAACAGAATTTATTTCATAAACTCACACACATTATATGATGCTAGCCTGTGTTTGGATGGTCAACTGTAGATTTTCAATATGTAATATGACCAGCCACCCACCCCTTGCATAATATCGCAACACCAATGTTGCCAATATTAATCCCCGAAACAAATGAATTTGTTAACTGTCAAGGTTTTGGGTTTAATATACGCTGTATGCGATTAGGTTATGCAGCGAACTGACATTGCCATATTGTTTTCTATCTGATATGTGGACATGCCACAAAAGGGTTTTAAGTAATATCATATCTCTGTCATTTACGATATAACATAGGAAGAGGTCGTATTACTCTGCGTCCATCCATGAATATATTTGAACATGTTTCCTGGGGACTAACTGGGGACTAACATCGAGGTGCCAGAGCAGACCAACATTTAACATTGTATTAATGGTCGTAGATGAAGATACAAAAGAAACGTGTACATAATGACCTAGCTACACTAGTAGTAGTTAACCAACTGAATTTCCTAGCCAGTTAGAAAAAACATAAGGGTGTCGGAGGGAGAAACGTGATTTGGGTGAAGTGAGGTGGCCTGAGTACAATAACAAATATCCATTCATAGATACAGTTCCATACATCTTGATATTCTAATTGATCCATTCTGCCAAAGATAATATACAGATTAGTGAATCGCTATGCAAGCGAAAATAAGACGCATACAGGTGTAAAACGTAATAGTTATATGAACCACATAGGGATCGCATGATAATGATACAGGTGCCAGATGGTTTACACGTGTTAACACCAGGGGGCTGTAATGAGGAAAATGTTATGTTAAAATATCCAAAGGTTTAACATTGGGATGGTATCATTGGATCATAACGGGAAATTAACTTGCGAATGGCAATTTGTGGTCAAAAGGGAGTCTAACAATAATACTAATACTAATAATAATGATTACTTTGTATAACGCCTAATCTTTAAAAGCTTCAAGCGCTTTACAACAAACAAATACAAACAACAACATGCAATGAGTCATCAGGGTCACCAATGCAATGGTACTTCTGCGTCATGATGAAAATTTAACATATATTTGTTTTGGTGGTGTTTACTGTGTCGCTTTTCATGATTTTCTATAATTATATCATATTATCTTTAGTTGCTTTGTGTAAATGTTTCTAGCGAAAGAGTTGAAAACGTTGCCATTATTGTCCGTACCGTTGCGAATGTTCTGTGTCTGCAAATCGGTTCGATCGGTCAACGATTATAAATGTAATTATTGTGAGTGAGAAATCTTGGCGTAATTAGAATTTAGAGAGAAATGAGTCATCTATTCATCCTTCGGAAGTTCATTATGTCCTTCCATTCTATCGAAAGGTACGAATGTGATGTCGTTCCATAAAATGTGTTAGTATTATATTTTGGTCCCGCAGTCAATCAGCAAAGGAGTAGACACTTTTAGCACGTGTCCAATCATCATGTGTTGACATTCTTCTCCTTTGAACAAGCTTAGCTTTCATTTGACTGATGTGCGTATTCTCGCTTCGCCACTTGGTGACGAACATGAAGAACATGACATTCTTTTCCTGATCATCGCTTCTGTATCTTCGACGAATGCACTGTCATTTTGAAAACTTGTAAACATCATTTACGCATTGTATTGTTTTATTTCCTTGGCTGCTTTGAAGAACTTATTATCGCATTATAACAATAGATTTGTTCAGTATTGGCAAACATTTTGCCAAGCGAGGATGGGATAATTTTTCTTATTCTTTAGTTGAGACGATTTGGATGAACATCTTGTTGACATATATTGTTTCATGAACAAAACTATTCATGTGAATCGTATCATCCTTTCTTTAATTTTTGCTACTTTTTACTGATCGTGGACACATCGTATTGACGGAACTACGAGAACACGTACAGTTTGTAACACATCAGTTCTGTCTTGCAACACATATGTTCTGTCTTGTGACATACCTGTTCTGTCTTGCAAAAAAACATGTTCGGTCTTGTAACAAGCCTGTTCTGTCTTGCAATGGTACATATGTTATAAACGTCACATGTTTCGAGCTTAGGAGCAGTCCCAAGACCAGCAGAAGCAGACGACGTTCAAGAGGCAGTACTTCCTATAGTTTGGGTCTTCCTCTTCTTCTTCTTTTCTTCTTCTTCTTCTTCTTCTTCTTCTTCTTCTTCTTCTTCTTCTTCTTCTTCTTCTTCTTGAGTGAATATCTGCTCTGATACCACTATTTTCATTCCTTAGTTTGGTTCTGATAACATTTGGTAAGGGGATGTTTCTTGTCAGATTTTAGCATTATCGATTCTTAGAACAGACAATTGGGTTTTGTTTTTCAAAAGGAAAAAAAAACTTTTGATATGGTATGCAAAGCATGATTTGTAGGAATGACCTGCTCTCAAAATAAAACCAACGCAACAATTTGTTGAATGTTTAACAAACGTTACTATTTTATAACAAACTTAACTGTACTTTTGTGTTTTGGTCGCAGCTGAAGCCATACAGCAAACGAATTATTTTGACAAGATGATGACATTTAAATGAAGTGACGGTTAAATACCGGTCTGAGTAAACGAAGTAAATAATGAGTTTATAATTATTTTAGACAAACGCCAAATATGATTTACATGGCGTCAATTGCAAACTAAATTGTTATAAAATCTTAAATACTCGGCAATTGTGAACGATTAAGCGATACGAAAATGTTCTTAGGATCTTAAAATATATAAAATAAAGAAGGCTAAACCAACGACATAAGAAGCATCAGCAAACAACATATTTCTCTAAAATACAAAGCAAAAATTTAAGAGACGCCTGTCGTAATTTAAATTAAAAACCAAATAACCTCAATGTCTTACAAGTCCAAATATATATTACGTTCCTAATGAATAGCCTTGAATATCCGGATGAAACATAATAATGAAATACAGATTATTTTTAAACGAATTCACCATAATCCGATGTAGTGTGTGCAAATCCATCAGTGAATGAGATCTATAGTAATTCCAACCAATATGTTATATCAATAATTGCTATGAAATTATGACTGACCTAAAACAAGAACGAATCGTTTGTTTATAAAATCCTTATTTATACACATTTCTACATGACCTAGATTTGAATAGGTCCAACGGAAAATTTCATGTTGTCTTTTCCTTTCAAACTTTAATTTCTTCTTCGACATCAGATAGCTCGTCATCGTAGATGATAATATATATTCGACTAAAGACAGACACGATGTCATCGTTTCCGCAGTCAATGATTCCTACAAGTAGAATGGCATTCTCCTTGACTTTCTTTGATTAGTCTATAAGAAGATTTTTACTGTTATGGATATTTAATTTTGCATTGTTTGTTATGTGATTTTATTCTTAATACGATATGGGTTATGCAAAACTAAATTGTATAGCTGACCTTATTCAAAAGCAAGTTCATTTTCTATTTGATTGTGGACGTATCGTATTAACCGAACTACGATAACAAGTAAATTTTGTAACACATTTGTTCTGTCTTATAACACGCATGTTCTATGTTCCAACAAACCTGGTCTGTTTTACATCTCTTCTGTTCTGTATTGTAACACTTTTGTTTTTTCTTGTAACACACATGTTCTGTCTTGCAAAACACCTGTTCTTTTTTATGAGAGAAGTCACATGATTAGCGATTAGGCGCAGTCCTAATTCAATTAGAAACAGGCGACTTTCTAGCTGCAGTACTTTCTTTTTTTCTGACAGGAGATATTTGTGTCTTGATATGTAAATCACGATTTTGTTGCAATTGACCTGCTGTCGGTATAAAACCATCGCAACACTTTCTTTAATATTTAAAAAAAAACATAACTATTTTTATAAAGAACGTAACTGTACATTTGTTTTTTCCTCGCAGCTGAAACCATAGAACACACGAATCATTTTGATCAGAGAATTAGAGTGAAAGAAAGCGCTTGTTTTAAATACTGATTGAAGAAAACGATGTGAGTAATGATGTTATAATTATTTTAGACAGACGCCAAAGATGACTTGTAATTTATAGTCTCCTTCATGAACCAAATTGAAAAATAAATTGGTATAGAATCACAAATACTAGGGAGTGGTAAATGTTTAATCGATGAGAAACTGTTCATAGGGTCTTAAAGTCTATAACAGAAAGAAGACAAAACTAGCAACATTAGTATCATCAGCAAAACAATATATAAAACACAAAACATAAATTTACGAGACACATGTCGTATTTTGAATTTATAATCAAATAACCCTAAATATCGTACATGTCCAGCAGTATATATTGTTCCGAACGAATTTCAATAGTATTGAATATCCTGATGAAACACAGTAAAGGGACACAGATTGTCTTTAAATGAATTTACAAGAATCAAATGCAGTATGTACAAATCTAGCAGTGAATGAGATCGATGGTATTTTACATCAATAATGGCTCTCAAATAATGATGACCTTAAGCCTTAACATATCGTTTGCTTATCAAATGCTTAATGAGACACATTTATACTTGACAAAGATGTGACAAATTCCACTCGAAAATTACAGCCTAATTGTAAACAAAACTGTGCAAACAATATCCGTATTCACATATTATGATATCATTATATTTACAACATACAATCATGTTGTAGCACTCTGTTCAATATTATGGGACGACTATATGGCCTTAAATTAAAGTGCCATAACAGTGTATCCACACTTATTCAGTTTATTTATTGGTTAATGAGAATATATATTCAAAATACGAATGTAAAAATTCCGATTGAAAACGTTTCAGTAATAACTACATGGGAGCCTATCTCAAATCGCGTTTGCACCTGTTCACGATGATAACCGAATGAAAATGCCAACCACTTCCGGTATTTAGTGAAACCAAGGCGTGACGTCATGTTATGATCACTTGTTGTAAACAAAGGCTAAGTCACATTATGGAAAAGTCTACAGAAACTCAACATGAAAGCTGCGATTTTGCAGGAAGTGAATTGTCACTGTCTTGCGAGTCTTCGCCATTCGAAGATGGTGTTTTAATAATCTCGGAAGATTCTAATCCTTGATCCTGAGTTGACTCACTGTCTGTTTGTTGTGAACATTGTTCCTCATGTGCGGCAATAATCTTAAAGAAAACGTACCTTATTTGAGAACATTTACGAGTCACTTATACTGATGGCTAATCAATGGCTTCCCAAAACTAATTAATCATGATATGACTGAAAAATTGTTGAACAAGACAACACCACCACCACTGAAAAAATCGTAACACAATATTGTAAAATTTCTACTGCATTTTGTTGTTGTTGTTCTAGGGTTTAACGCCATTTCTCAGCACAAGATAGGCTTTACATGGCGGCCAGTATAACTGGTGGAGAAAGAACCCTGGAAAACTCAGGGAAGAACCACCAACACTCCATTTTGTTTTGATGATTTTTATTAATTGTGGATGGGAATAATCTCATAATGTTTGTAAGTATCTATATTTAATCTGATGCACTCATTAGTCAGACAACGAAATATATATGTAAGCCTTCAAAATAAACCAGCAGAAAGATTTCTCAACTCAAACAGTCAAACAAATTTGAAGGCAACATAAAAGAAATTGACAATATTTATCAAATGTTTAAATTATATTTACCAAATGTTTATATCTCAGTTCTCGATGGATGATATATTAACTGTATTTGTTTTAGAAATTATGAAAACGTTCTACAGGGTACTCATGGAGATGATGTGGTGACTGATCTTTTGAATACCATAGATTTAATAATATGGTATTTGTCATTAAAAACTCACCCTTGCTGCTTCTCTCTTTGAACAGCCCCTTCTTATTTTCTTTGGTGGTGACACTTGACAAGTTACTTCTTCTGATGGTGACAACATTTCAAGTCTACATAGCTGACGATTTGGTGTTGAAAGTTCTGATACATTTACAGTTATCTTGGCTTGGTTGTCAGTTTCATTCACGCAGTGGATAGACGGGACAGCATCATCATTGAGTTTGACTCTCTTTCGTGCCCTACCCATATGCTCAACTTCAAATCTATACCTAAATGGGACACATTCTGGTGTGAAATGAGAGGAGCAGAGAGCAGAAAGCTCAGTCGGACCATCCCAGTTTGCTCTTTTGATTTTTACAAAATCGGTCCACCTACGACGTAGTGATTGGTCATTCGGAAAGGAATGCATGGAAAACCCATCAGCATTTGTATTCCCACAATTTGCTGCAACACACCTGACCCCGCTGACCTTGCTTGTACCTCTACGATCTCCTCTTATCATGATTATGGTGATAAAATAACTACTATGGCATGAAACACGTGCTTTGTTTGTTTATGTTTCGATAGAAACGGAAGTAAGGTGTGTGTTCATAAAATGACGTCAGGCGATCTCTTCTCTCCGGAAATTACCGAGCGATACAATCGGTCCAGGGTGTGATATTTTTTAAAACACACCTGAGCGTGTTTCTCACTTATTACGGAGAATTTTTCCATCGGGTTTGTTTATACCACTTCCAGATTTTATTTTCTATTCAAATAATACTAAATTTGATTTACGTATTTTAAACTGGTATGGCACTTTAAGTAAAAGAAAAGAGAGAAAACCAAGACATTTTTATAGGTAAACAAATACATTTTTTTTACTAGAATACAAAGTGAAAATTTAACAAGAAATAGCCCTACGTTCTATCACAAGTCCTACTGCATGACGTTCCAACTGAATACCAGTGGCATTCCAATAAAATTCCAATATTTATGCTACTGATTTGCCATTAGTCTCTAATGTACTAAGCATAATAATGAGGAGTTGTATAGCGTTCAAGCTTTAGAAGCGCTTTACAACATATATATTAATATCATCATCATCATTCAGACAGCGAACACGGAGCAGGCAGGACCGGTCTTCACCTGGCTACGGTGAGCGAGAGCACTCAGCAGATAAATAGTGCCATTTAGGATTGCATAGAAAACATGCAACCATAGAGCATTAAGGTACCTGGAGTAGTATACGGGATTACCACTGCGAAGCTACATCACTAAAAGACCATTTAGGAGAAACATTCTTCACGACGCTTCGAACAAAAGGAAAATGGAGGCCGCCACGAGGAAAACCAAGATGGACGTCACCACACGAGGTCAAAATGACTTCACTAGCGGTGGGGACCAAAATGGAGGGGACCAGTGGCTTAATTTGCTAACACCTGAAAAACTTCGGAGCCTTGGGAGAATAGATGGCAGACGGAAATCTGCGGAGCCATGAGAAAATTCTGGCATTACTAACGGACTGCACCCCGTGAAGAGTGCCTGCGGAGCAAGATGTGATAATTTTCACAGTTGCCTTTCACTTGCCTGAATAATAGGGTTTCTCGTTTGATTACGAGAACCCTCTTCGAATAATCTCTATTACAAACCTGACTTGATCAATTTTGAATACCGCTCAAAATTTACAATCTATTTACCAAACAGTGACTACACTTTTATAAGTCGCATATACATATTAGTTAAACAAATGTGTTAGGGACTAATGTACACTATGTACTAGAATATTGGTATAGTTAGGATGTTAATAAAAAATTCCACGACTCATTTATTTGATACAATTGCACAGGTGGCTTACACAATATTGGTATTAGGTTCTCCATTTTTATAACTGGACTGAATTTGAAAGAAGAACAGCTAGGGCGTTCCGGGGTGTAAACGACATCCATATACGACAACGGCTGGCTTTCCGGGATCTTTTCCTCCTTTTCATCGACCGGACTCCAACAAAAATGACGATATGAGAAAACTATTTTTCTCTCGTCACCATTTGGTGCCATTACACCCCTAGTATATTACTTTTGATTGGTTGATATGGTTGAGTGTGTGTTGGGTCTATTCCCACCCACTCAGGGCCTTACATTCATGTCATTAGCCACTTTTTAGTGGTATGACATGACGGCCAAATTAGCAAGCGCACTTTGTGCGTTAAATGCCCGTGGGGATGTGGCACCATTCCTTCCCCACGGGAAACCAACCATCATAAAAATTTGATGGTTCAAACCAGTGATCAAATGAATTTTATGGCCGGTATCACTTTAATTCAACTTTCATTCATTCATATTAATATTACTAAAAAAAACAGCATGAAATTCGAAAACATCATAAAATGCTGAAAATATTTAAGGTTGGAAACATTGTTAGGTCTTTAAGTTTGTTCTTGCAGTGTGTTTGTGTCTAATTTTAATAGGCAATTCGTTCCACGTTATCTTATTTGACTAATTAGTCAGTGAACTGGATTGTAATTACATGTAAGTGCTAACTGATTTTTTTGTTTGATGTAGCACAATAATATAACCCATGAATGCTCTCTCAGTAACGTAATTTGTATCTTCTTCCTCAAGCTGAATTTTACTTAATAGTAACGATATGCAGACTGTACATTGTTAAAAAGACTGTTTGAATTCAAATGAGATCCATCTTGGATTAGGACAATATTTTCTAAGATAATGTATATGAACGGGAGATTAGAAACTGGGCTGTAGGTCTTTAAATGGTTATGGTCAAGTGTTGGCTTCTTCAGCAGAGACTTTAAAATGGCAGTTTTGAAAAGTGATGAGACTTTCCCGAATTAGAGAGATATATTAATAACATCAGTTAGTGAAGGTAATATTTGATCTAAGCACTCAAGCTGCAGCGATGTTGGAATTGTATCAAATTTACTTGACCTTGGTGCACTCTTCGTCAGGAATTTCCGTACCAAATCCATTGAGACTGGTTCAAATGCTCCTAGTGATTGTCGCA
Organism: Unio pictorum; assembly: GCA_030141615.1. Classification (NCBI taxonomy): domain Eukaryota; kingdom Metazoa; phylum Mollusca; class Bivalvia; order Unionida; family Unionidae; genus Unio; species Unio pictorum. The sequence continues at coordinate 11,266,793 of JARLTB010000147.1, read as the reverse complement.
GAAATTATGTATCGTAACTGTATGGTGACGACGAGTCAGTAGCAAGTGTGGTGTCAAGCGTATATTTAATGGTTTTTATTTTGTCACTGAAGCCCTAAAGATAATATTGGCATTATGATGATGTCCTTTTCATTTTAAAATTTAATTTCGTCTTCGACGTCATATAGCATGTCATCGAAGATGATAAATCGTATTCGACTAAAGTCAAACACAATGCCATTGTTTTCGCAAGCAAATGACTCCTACAAACAAAAAGGCATTGTCCTTGACTTTTTTGGACTAGTCTGTAATACACTGTTATGTATATTTAATTTGCATTGCTTGTTATGCTTCTTTATTCATTATATGCGATGGGTTAAGTAGAATTATATTGTATAGCTGACCTTACCCAAACGTATGTTGATTTTCTATCTGACCAGAATTTCATTTTAGCTTTGTACTCAACATATTTATCTCAGCCTGATTCCAGAGCATTCGAAATTCCGGGTTTACCTGATGTTTACAACATTCTATATTATAATTGTAGTATCCCATTGTCTACTGATAACATGGATTGTTCTTGAAATAACTTTTTATCTAAATCCTAAATATTATTTTACATATTTGAGACATCGAAAGGGAAAACAGCTTTCATAATGTCATGTTTTGTTCCGTATTTGGAATTTTGGATGAATACGTCTTCATCCGGCTCTAGCTTGCATGCTATGGGCCTGAAATTAAAATACAACAATGAAACTGAGTTAAAAAAACTTTGAACTTGAGGAAGAAGAGACAGTGGCAAAAGCAGTTACAGAAAGAAAAAAGAGCAATTATTTGACAGGTGATGCTTAGTCAAGAAAGGTTATCAATCCGATGATAACGTGATCAAGAACCATGCCCATAGTGAGGTTAAGACATGTTTTGATGTCAAGGTCAAGGTCGATACTTTAGATACTGTCGATCATAGAGCTGAAGATTATTCTATGACTCACAAAGTTTCTTTTGTCAAAATGTCTTCTACTCAGCAGCCTTCTTCAAAAGGTATCTGAGTTTTAAATGAGTATCTCCAAATCTCAAATTGGCACAACGTTTAAAAATCACCTTTCTGATACGTCGGATCCGAAATCCTTATTACTTTCTACTCTAACCTTTTGCAAGAAGAAATGACACTTTATTTAAACATTGAAAACCATATAACAGAATCAATATATGTTTCAAATATTACATTAGCTGAGTCAAACACATATTTATAACCAAAGTAGGCAGTTACGAAACCTATGACACAGAAGGCTCTTAAGAATGCTTTTGATCAGGAATGTATTCCTTTAGCTGACAGTGGCATTTTTCAGCGTTTATTGAGGTTACTTTTACTCTTGAAAAGGATGGATAAGAAGATATGGCTCACATTGATCTTCTTGGTATTATTAATTCTCTTGTTTCTAATACGGATTGCAAACGACATTCAAATATCGTCGACAGAAAAAAAGATAAGAATGTTCCTCTTTATTTCAGATGGCTATTATCGAATCAGGAGTTACACACGTACATGTGTATTATTTTCCTAACGATGAGGTCCTTATGAGACATTGCAGAAACCGCGGTTGACGACTGCTCATTGAGCTATCAAGTTCTGATTCCTGAGTCGTATAGACAGGAAACTATTAGGCTAGCTCGTTAAGTTAATTTTGCTCGTGATTTAGGATTGAATAACACTTATCTTAAGGTTTTGAATCATTTTATTGGCCTTACATTAAAATTGAGGGCTCTGATTACTGTATACTTGATACACTTGTCCAATGGTAGGAAACCCAATCAAAATATGCATAAGGCTTATCTGATACCTATTCCTACATTTGACAAACCATTTAGTACCATTATGGTATATTGTATTGATCACAGTGTGCATTCACAAGATTCCCAGAGGTAAATAATTTTGTGGAATATTAAATATAGAACGTTAGAGAAAAAACTTGCAGCAGCTTTTTGTAAACTAAATATTGCATATCCAATCTGTCCAACTTGATGAGTGGTATAAATGTATGTCTGGAATTTCCCAGTAAGCTACGCGTACATTTGGCATCCGGCAATTGAAGTCCTCTACCTCTCATTCAGAAGGTAAATTGTTTTTAGAAAGGGTTCGTGAAAGTTTGAAAACAATATTGTATTGCTTCATATTATTTTAATACTGTAAAAGATTGGGACGAATGTGTTTATTTACTGTTGTCTGTTATTATGTAAGCGGTTTAGGAGTTTTTACTTTTCAAATCCCTTTGAAGTATCTTTGGGACATACTGTCCATGGAAAATTAAAAAAGAAACATCATTTAAATAAAGATACATAAATGTTTCTTCTTGTATTTGTATCTAATTGTACATATATGTTGTCTAACGCATGTGAAGCTGCAACAAGTAATCTGCAGTCTATTCAGTCAGGAATGAAACTAATGTTTACGCAAATAGAAAGGAAATTAGATTTTCAGAACAGGGATAAAGTTCTATCTCTCTAGTCCTTACCTCTAAATTCTAATATAAACCCTATAGATTATAAATATGTTACTTACATAGTTGTAAGGAAAGTGAGTGATTTAAACTGTATCATTGATACTCATGAACGACGAAAACAAACATAACTTCGGAATTCAGAAATTGTGAATAATCTGGACAAGATACTTCACATCTGCATCAAAATAAAATAATGTAAAAAAAAAACAGCTATTACTTGAATATGAGACTTATTTTCTGATGTAACAAAACGAACACACACAAATTACCGTAACACTGAATTGTAGATTCCACATATGTGGAATGGTCTCGGTACAGGATGAACCCTCTCTAAAAGGAATGTTTGAAAAATGAAATTCAGTCTATGCTAGAGAATGATGTCATAGAGCCAAGTCAGGCACATCAAGGGAAATGATAATCTAACTGCAAATGCATTTTCACGTTTATTGAAATATTATATAATTTCATGTACACTTTGTGTCAAACTAGCTATTATCTTATGTCTTTTGTATCACATGTACATTTGATTAATAGTTACGATAAAGCATTATTGTATATATCTTTCATTACATTGATTGAGGGGGTGTTATGTATATTTAATTTGCATAGTTTGCTATAGAGTTGTTTTATTCATTATATTCTATGGATTATACAATATTGCATTTGATAGCTAAACGTATTCAGAATGAAGTACTAAAATTATTTAAAACTTTATTCCTCAAGACTTGTATTAGAACTCGTATGATTTTTTTGTATTAAGTCTCAATGGATAGTTCCGAAATGTCATTCAAACTTGGCACAATGACCAGTCAAAATTAGATATAGATTTCACTGCGTAATTACGCGCTGCTATCATGCATATTTGTTCACATAGTCCACGCTCGGTTTATACATTGCAGAGGAATTTGAAAAATTACTCAGAAACATCACAGAAATTGTATCAGAAAAAAATGGTTTTTTGCTGTGATTTGGGTATGTTTGATGCCGATTGCCGCTATTATGAAAGAAATCAAGACGACATTATTTTAAATGTTATGAATCTAAACACTATTCTAGGAAAATGTCTGTGTCGGAAGTGATACATTTTTTATAATTATGTTTCATATATAAATACACAAAACTGTTTTAATAGAATGATATTAGTTGTTGTGCTTGTGCAAATGTTGAATACAATTGTATGCTAATTGTATTCGAAATGGATGTAATATTGAATAATAATTCTACATGGAGTATAGAATATATGCAGACGTGTTTGGTAATTGTTGTTTTTGTGGTACCTTGATTTAAAAAAAAAAATTCAAGTATTGGAATCCTGCATAATGCTTCTACAGTACTGAGTTAATTAAAAGTTTCAAACTTGAGCATTATAACCAATTTTAAATTATTTCAAATTGTTTCATTTAATTATCTTTATAATGAAAGGTTTTCAACAAATACTTAAAGTTTATGAAGATGTGAAACTGTAATAAAAATATCTTTGTTTTTTAGGCTTGAGACTATAAATAACAGCAAGCTTTGTCCTGTGATTTATCTAAATGTTTGTCGTGCTCGAAAAAAACTCTTGCAATTACTGATTTTATCATGCGAAATATTATGACATCAATGAAGTAAGATGAAACGAGTCACACTATTTGACGAACGAAGGCAATATCTCTGTCATCGTGCCTGTAGCGACTTATTTTGATGTGCTATTATTATTTTCTTCTTTCCTAAGAGATTATAAATAATGATCGTTTTACATAGGTCCGTGCCAGTTTAAATTTACTGGTTTATCGATGATACCCATACAACATGTTTGATCCATGAAACTGCGGATACATGTTCACGCGGTGTAAAGAACATAACATTTTTATATTTATTTTAAGTTTAATATATTATTTTCTAAACATAATCAAATTATTAATTCTAGAGTGTATTTGCTTTTTTATTATTTGACATATTTACGTGTGGTAAAAAAAATTTAACGGGTGCAACACATACATAACTAAAACTTATAATCATTTTTTAAACAAAGGAAACCATTTAGAAATTCTGAAAATTAATAAGTTTGCATAACTTTGTAAGAACATAAATATTTTGTTATAGCGCTCTCTTCTAGCACGATGTCATCTTCAAGTTTGGCAAGATGTTCGTTCTTCTTCATATATTTCAAGCAAAGTTCTGCAACTTTGATCTGAAAATCTTAATTGCATGAATTTATCCTTGTGTGTAGTACTCCATGCATTTCTTTTAATGCACGATCTAGGTGTCGGAAACACTGTCATGAATATTGTCAGTTGAAGATAGCTGATGGTACTGAATCTGCCATTTTCACAATAGCTTGTGAGCCGAAGCAACCGTAACAAAGTAGGCGGAGCTCATCGTTCGATATTGAAAGTATGCATAATGCAGGTTTAATGGGAATTCGTTTCACTTTCTATTCTAGAGAGAAATCATTTATTTGTTGAATTTGGTAATAATTATTGCTTCACACATCTTGTATTATCTTAAAACAAAAGAGTCGTAAAAAGACTCTTTTTATAGTACCAAATCAAACGTTGAGGATGATGGTAAAACAATTATAGGTTGTGTCCCACAAATTTGGTTTGCTTGAACCAATGATTAGTGCAATCAGAATGTTAAAATAAAGATGTCGCCATTACAATGTTATTTTGAATGCTGAAATACCATTAAACGACACAAGACATTTTGTGCAGTTTATAAGTTCAGATTGTTTCAAAGTGTAACAAAATCAACAAAAGTATATATATATATATATATATATATATATATATATATATATATATATATATATATATATATATATATATATATATATATATATATATATATCAATGCCGGTATTCAAATATTATGACACGAATCACATTCGGCATAATTGGTCCATGCACAAATACAGCACAAATTAAAATAAAAAAGTTGCATATAACACATAAGACACATAACAAATACGTCTAGAAATTCTCAATATAATTGTGTCAGTTTAAATTTAAATACACGTTTTGGCGCTATAACCCCTGTGGAATTTATTCTCCCATTCGTGATGTGTCACAATGTGGCTAAAGCAATGTCCTTTATCTGCTTTTCCCAATTATCCAAATCTTTCTCTGGTTAAAGGTGTAAGATTGGAGCCTCAAAGACATTTCATCCATTTCCCTTTGAACGTTTAGAAACGACGTTTTTAGTTATAATAAACATGTTAAGCCTGGGGAAACATGCATGTTTCTTTGATAATTATATCTCGATGAGCTAATGATAACCAGACTGATTTGCCAGAGCCAAAGATGAGATCCAGACATAGGTACAATCACCTCATTAATGTTTGCCCGTAAAGCAGAAATGTCGTGGTATCACTGTTGCTAAGAGGGCTGTAAAGTCGTGCTGTATTACTAGTAAGAATTCTAAATTATATTCAACGATGATGACGTTTCAAAAATTGTGTGGGTGTAAACTCAGCGAAGTCTTCTTAATTATCCTTGCCTTTTTGTTTTCTTTTGTCGGCAACTAGTTTACAATAGGGACATGGATCCACTATGCATCCCGTCTTCGGTATTATCTAGTTCTGAGTCAATTTAGCCCCGCAAAAGCAATCGTGAGTTTTGCAAAAAGTTGTGTTTCATCGCTCTTTTAGACGTGGTCGTCTTCTGTCATTCTTATAAATGTGTTTCGAAAGAGGAATCTTCGAAGGATCGGTACCGTTCTTTGAATATCTGTTTCGCTTTGAATTCTGACTCCATGTACAATTCGTGTACGTTCTGTGTAGTTCCGAGGTAGGCAAATTGTGTACCTTTAACAAGTAATATCTAAGATTGCGATTATGAAGCAATTTGACGCTCACCCTCGTTCCGGTCGAATCGTGTTTTTGTGGCAGCAAGTTTGGTATTGATAACATGTTTCGACACACGTACAAGACACGGTTAGCGTTTGTGTTCCTTTTCAATGTTGTAAAACACAGTCGTACAATTTCGTCGGTGGCAACGCTTTGCATTTGACTAGCTCTTCGCATTGAACGATGTTTTCCACATCGATAATTTCTGAAAATAATACATGAGAGCCGAGTGGAATCGAGCTTTTTTGCCTATCCAAAGATACCAGGAACTCGCATGGGTGTATCTGATATTCTCTCTTTGAGATTCGACCACGTCGGTAGGCAAACGTGTCGATTTGGTTCATCATCCAAGCAAACTGTTGAGTGGAGTTTAAGATTTAATATCCACTACGTCGTGATGTTTGGCATGCGTCCAAGTTTTGGATCATTTTTGAAACGTAATTTGCTTTCATGTTCCCACATTTTATTACTTGCTACCCTTAACTTTCCAAACTCATTCGTCGTTTGCCCGTTTAACTATTTCATGTTGAACTCTGTGAATGCAACTGTCATGTCTCGTGGAGGAAAACAATTCTGGCAGCCGTGAAGTATGTTGTTAAATGTCGTGGACCATTTATTGGTTTCTAAGTTCCAATCGTCCACAGATAGTTCTAAAATTTGGTATTCTGTTCCGTTTTCTAGCATTTTGTATCTTCGTGTCTTCATGCACAAATAAATAATGCAAGCGCACGCAAAACATCAACGGATGAGAGAGAGAGAGAGAGAGAGAGAGAGAGAGAGAGAGAGAGAGAGAGAGAGAGAGAGAGATTGTTCTCGTGTAGGAACTTTTGTTTGACTAATCCACACGCTTTAGCTATCGTAGAAGCTTCCATTGCTGGATAGATACTTCCAAGATAAAGAAATAATTTCTAAATTTTGTTAGGAGCAAAGGATGCGGTTATTGTTACAAAATGTCTACATCAGGATAAAAAATTATTCTAATGAGATTCTGAAAAAAGGTAGCTTTTTGTCTCATTAATTTTAAGCAATTATTTAGCATATGTAAATTATATTTCATTTTTAGATTTTAATTCACATGATTCATATAAAATAACCTAGTAACTGTAATTCAGGGATACAATAGTCTACGTATACAATAGAAACGAAACACTTAACCCGAGACTATTTCTATATTCATCCACAGACTAAATTAACGTTTTGTCAGTCTTAGAACCGACTGAAAGTGTGTTTGTGTTTGTTTACTTTAAATATTTATATCAATGCATTTTCGTGATTTAAAGAAGAAATGGAGTAATTACTTGCAAAGCTGCAATTGTATTGCCTAACAAGGTCATCGTATGAAAACACATTCGTTCCACGCGCAGAAGGGACAACAAATATCCACATACGTTTACTAATTGAACATATATACAGCATGATACGCTCGTCTGTATGTTTGCATTAACATTCTGATTTGGACATCCTGTACCTCATTTTTCTTTTTATAACTTTAAAATACTTAATGGTTTGAGTCCTGCATATGTGTGTGTGTGTGTGTGTGTGTGTGTGTGTGTGTGAGAGAGAGAGAGAGAGAGAGAGAGAGAGAGAGAGAGACAGACAGACAGACAGACAGACAGACAGACAGACTATTATATCGTAAAGAGTTTTAAATTATTATAAAGAACTAAAACGTTACCGGTTTAAGTTATTTCCATATTTACACAGAATTATGTTGCAGTATCACCGCAGATAGTCTGGGGGTTTTGCTTATGTGTGCAAAAGAAAGAAAACAAATAACATACTTGGAAACGATTGTTTATTATGATCTAAGGTTCTGAGTTTTAAAAAGGGAAATCGGCAGTTATGTATCTTATAGTCACGATTTTCGCCTTCTGAATTGAAACATTTGACTTAAACGTAAAGGAAAAATGATTCATTAAAGACGGCAATAAAGAACAAGATCATTTCATTTTCATTATCAAGTGTTTGTCTGTGTGTGTGTGTATGATACTAATGCATCTATAGCAATTGTTCAGTCCTATTGCTATGACATCTTCAGCAGCAGAGAGGGTGAACCCTACAACGTTTTTAGACAAAATTTGATTGAAATCCTAAAACGAGCCGTCCTATAATCTCATTTCAACCAAAAGATGGCGAATCCTACAACGTTTTCAGACAAAAAAAATTGATTGAATCCTTAAAACGATCCGTAGGATTTCGTTGAAATCTCCCTACGAAATCATTTTAACTAAAAAAATGAAAACGATTTTTTAATCAATTTTGGTCGCAACTTGTTGTCATCCACCCTCTCTGCTGCTTAGTGATTTCATCACTGGGTTAACAAAAAATAATAAATGATTTTAACCGAATATTTGATCAAGTCCGATACGATATCGTGTCCGAGGATCATGCAAATTTATTGTTGCGAATCCGTACGGGGTTGACTGAGCATGACTAAAGAAGTTTTTAAATTGATTGAAGTCCATATCAGAACACCATGTCTGCCAAATATTTCGTAGCGTATGTGTATCAACGCCGTTGAATACAGAAAGAATATTGCAGTTATCTCTGATGACTTTTGGAACCTGAGTGTAGCGTTGAGTGACATATATCACGTCAGTGTTTTTGTGACGCCCCCGGGAAAAGATCCTAGCAGGATTTTTTTGTTTATCCAACATTATATCGTCGTATACGACTAAATTGTTAATATCTCCATCAATATCATCAATACTCGGTGCTTCATCGATATCGGTTATAAAATCAATGGCGTTCTCACCGCTAATTTCTGATGCATTCTCGTTAAAATCTTTTAGCACTTCATAACATCGTTGATCATCTACGCTAGGGGCAATTAAATACAACTTATCCCACTTCATCCATCTCATTATTAAATTGAGTAACAATTGCGTTTTACCGGATCCAGATGGCCCGATTATAATCATCCGGATAGAGTTTGGTAGCGCTGCATGATGCTTAACCGGTTCTCTTCTTTTAGTCGCTGAAAAATCAATTATATCCATATCTCTATACATAAATTATGGATCTATATTGTGTGAAGTGCAAAACGCGTACTGGCACAGATGATGTGACGACAGTTACAACTAAAAATAACCGATCAGCGCTTTCTGGTAAATGCATGCAATGTGGTACAAAGAAATTTAGATTTGTGTCAATGAAATCTGATTTAAAAAAAAACGAGGAGGTGATATCGCAGCCAAATTGGCAAAGCTCCCTGGAACCCCATGGGCAAAGTACCCCGGAGAAAAGCACCTCCCAGGATATAGCTACTGTGGACCGGGAACCAGACTTGATATCAGACTCAATAATCAAAATCAACCCAACCCCGGTGAAGAACCAATAAACGCCATTGATAAGGCCTGTCACCTTCATGATGTTGCTTATAAAAGCAGCAATCTGCAACACAGGCATCTAGCAGATGTGAAATTAATTCATGCGTTAAATGCTATTCCTGATAAATCCTTCAAAGAAAAGTTATCTTCGTGGTTGGTAAAATCAGCTATGAAAGGCAAATTGATGTTAGGTGCTGGTAATTGAAAATGCTAGCATTTTAATATGGAATCAATTTATTATTCCCCAAGAGGATACTGGAGGGGTAAATCAGCAGTCCATAAACTCGCTAGCGCTGCAAAAGTGAAAAAAACCACTGCGGCTAATTGGTTATCCAAACAGGCACTATGGCAAATTTATCTACCACCGCCTAAACAAATTCAATTCTCGCATTTTGATGTGACCGCTCCTAATGAAGTTCATCAGGCTGATATATTATTTCTGCCACATGATCGTGGTTACAAATACGCTTTAACCGTAGTTGATATTGCAAGTCGATACAAAGAAGCAGAACCGTTAAAAACAAAATCAGCCACTGAAGTCGCTTCTGCATTTGAAAGGATTTATCGACGAGGTCCTCTGCACTGGCCAAATCTATTGCAGGTTGATCCTGGCAAGGAATTTCAGGGTGCAGTGTTATCTACAATGAAACATCATAATGTCACCATACGACGAGGGCATACTGCGCTACATCGCGATCAGGCCATTGTAGAACGATTTAATCGGACTCTTGCTGAACGGTTATTTGGATATCAATATGCAAAAGAATTCATTCAAGAAAAGCGATCGCGTGAATGGGTTAAAAGATTACCATCTGTGATTACTGCACTGAATAACGAGATTGCTAGAACAATCAACATGAAACCTATCAACGCGATTAAAAAGAAGTCAATACTTGAAAAACCACAAAAAGATTTCAAAGAACCAATTCTTGGTAGTAATATCACTGTGAGGTACTTATATGAACCAGGAGAGCTTGAAGGGGGTAGAAAAAGGGCTACTGATCCTATTTGGAGCGTCACTACGCACAAGATATCTAGTATAACACGATCAACTGGTAGACCAGCAATCTATAAACTGGATTCAACTGCCCCTCAGCGGGGTTTTACTCGACAACAACTACAGGTAATTCCCGAGGATACTCAATTGCCACCGCATGGTCTTAACTAGCACCGTTGCGTCTATTGCACTCAAGACAAGTCAACATCACATTGTTTCTGACATGACCGAGATTGTTATTTTTTCTGTCTACGGTGAATTGGCGAGGATCCTTATCCGAATACTGCCAACGCATTATACAATTGCAACTCGCGCAGTGATTATTCTGTTGTTGTTTCAGCGTAATTATTAATTCAGCATCAATATCAAATTCTCGTTGTTTTTTTTTGTCCTGTTGTTTGTAACCGGAGAGTTTTTTATCAATAATTTTAACATCAATATCATTTATTGTGGTGTCATTATCATCGAAAACAATTCTTCGAAGTTGATTTATTCCTCGTACTCTGGATACTGCGAGATAGACTAAATTCGACCATTCGATGTGATTATCCACCATCCAAACAGTTGTATCCGATATAGTTAATCCCTGTGAAGAGTGTATTGTTGCTGCGTATCCTAGAGTCCACGGGGATTTATTAGCACGCAATGCATCTTCAACGACATTGATATCAACCAGCACAATATCATTTAATACCAGAATTTGTTTTTCATTCTGTCCTGGAATATCAACTTCAATATTCTGTTTTCGTGTATCCGATGGCCTATAACAAAGGGGTACTGGAAGCGTTGCAAATTTTTCTTTATGCAATTCAAATAACTTCATCTGAAGTGTGTCCCTGACTATTTTTCTACTTGCAATTATCAAATCATTTGGTTTCCATGTTTCCCAGAAATCGTTTATTTGAGTTTCTGAAATCACTTCACGCGCTATTTCGCACTGGATTCTATCCGGTTGTAGTCTAATTAGCGCTTTGAACTCGCGTAATCGTTCATCAAGTGATCTATAATCAGTGGTGATTTCTTCATAGTAGTCTACAAAACCCTTTAGCCATTCATGTGGGGATGCACCGACAAATGGTGGTGGTTGGCCTTGATCCCCGCACATGACGACTTTTGTGTTTTTGGTTAACAACCACTCAAGAAATGTTTTTAATACATCTAATGACACTGTGCATATTTCATCCCAAATGATGATTTTAGGAATGAATTTATCACCCATACGCTCAGGAGTCCATTTGTCACCTTTCCATCGAAAAAAACTGTGATAAGTGCAAGCATTTACCCCTCGCTGTATCATCTCTCTGGCGAGTCTGTGAGTCGGTGTTAGCACAATCATGTTTGTGAAATCCGTATGATTTTTCCCACGGAATAATTCAATTGCACGAGTTGTCTTTCCTGACCCACCACAACCGTTTAAATAAACTGTCTTGTATCGACATATTGGATCAGATACCGGTGGTGCATTAGAAAATTCTGATTGATTTTCAATACGGTTACAACAAAGATATTTATCATCCATGGCAACGTCTGCGGATTCACAATACTCATGTAGCATCTCCTTTTTAAATCGCCAACGCCCCCACGCTTCCTCGGGATCTGTGAATTTAGCTACAGCTGATTTGTATTTATTGTGTATATACATCGAATCAGTGGCCACTCTAACCGCGGTATTAGGAAATCTATTTATCATCGAAAATAGATTAATAGAAGCATAGGCTAGCATTGAACTTCTCAAATGTGTGTACTGGGAATTATGTCCATCACAGTAGGTAACAACCGTACCTAATTTCTCACCATTGGATAGAAAAGCATCCTTACGGGATACAAGTTTTCCCTGTTTCATTAAATCCGCTACAAGAAAATCGTATTCAGCGACATCTATGATCAACCGCGAAGAATATTTTGCGTTGTCGTACCGTCCACCTTGAGTGAATTTACCGATTATTCTTCGTCCGAGATCTTTTGCTTGTTCTTTTTTAATTTCAAATAACTTCTTAGACCAATTTATGATTTCTTCTTCATTGAAATCAGGGAATTGTTTTCGTAGTTCGTTGATTATACGATCTAGATCGGGTTGTGGTAGCCAAACTTCTTTCTGAGCTCGATAGCATATAATAGCCTCGGAAACAATCAACGATATTAGCATACCACAATCAATCATATATCGTAGTAACACTATTGGCATCCAGGCCTTTTCAGATAGGTGTCTACCGAGCCAAACATAACTACACGGATGTAATCCTGACGCTAATTCGAATGATATCACACGAGCGAATCCGGTTAAATCAAAATCAGGTAATGGTCCATTAATCGCAACACGAGTCATTTCATGCGTGGGGTGTCCAAATCGTTTGAAGTACTCAGCGCATTCCCCATACCCGAGAAAACTTCCGGGATAACACGCGGCTATATCAATTGAAATCATACCATCACGTGAGTATTTCGTATTCCACAATCCTCCATGACCAAATTCGACGCAACTCGATTTAACATCCTCAAGAAAATCACTTCGTGTTGGACGCCATGAGTTTTTTTCTCTTGCGAAGTGAGCTACCACTGATGGAATAGTAAAACTATCCGTGAGTAGTTTTTCATGGAAACTCTCCGGTGAAAAATCATTAGCGATTTTTCTCATTCTGTTATCTAATTCTTCAACGCGATATAATTCACCATTTGGTTTTACAAACTGATCGAATCCTTCATCACTTCTAAGTAACCACACTGACACAGGATCATCCTTACACAACGCATTAATAGCATCAAATAATCTCTCTTCATAGAAAACATCCCCGATGAACTCCTTAGGGATATATTTCACGGTTCGTTCTCGTGGAAATACTGTTACCGCAGGTGTCCACGCGTGTTTGTTATGATCAATAATCTGTATTGGTGCTCCATTTTTGTTATATTTCGGTTCGTATAAAACCTCTCCGGTTATCGTCATAACTGTTATTGGAAATCTTAATGATGTTTCTAACTTAGCTATATCAGAAATCTTTGCACCGTTCTGTTTCACTGTCAGTTCCCACTCGGTTATTTTTTTTCGTCTTAGATCAGTTAGTTTATTTCCTCGGGATGCATTTGTGAAGTGCTCCATTACCCGTGTTGCTACACAATTAAGCCCTGACGAATATTTCATAGGAGCTAGTTTTGCGATATCGGGTTTATCATTTAACGGATATAGCCCATAAACCATTGCTGTTACGGGATAAGATCTTTCGTAGTATGGTTTGTCAATGCCGGTTAGAATCCCTGGTTTGGAATCTCTACTCACAATGACAGCTTTTTTATTCTTGAGGATTGGTTCAAATTTATCCCTAATAATCCATTTGCCATCGACTTCGATAATGAATTTGATTCGGAAAAAATACCGTTTTTCCCCAACATGTGAAATTATCACTGCTGCTTTTTCATCATTCATTGTAGCGTCAACAACACCATCAATTCGAAATGTTGACCAACAATAGGATGCTCCATCACGCTTGAATTCATTGAAACAATCTCTGATTTTACTAATCATGGCTTTATCAAGAATTGTATTCTTTGGTGTATTAGAAACTATATCGAGATTGAATTGAGCATCTTTCCAGGATAATTTCTTGGACGCTTTTGAAATCCGAAGGATTTTGGGTTTATCGAGATTAAATTTGTTACGTTTTTTTGGTCTATCGAGATTAAATCTAGGATTGATTTTCAATAATCTCTTAAACTCTTTCATGTTTCCGTCTCTTGGACGTTTGATACGTTTTTTTGGTCTATCGAGATTAAATCTAGGACTGATTTTCAATAATCTCTTAAACTCTTTCATGTTTCCGTCTCTTGGACGTTTGTTACGTTTTTTTGGTCTATCGAGATTAAATCTAGGACTGATTTTCAATAATCTCTTAAACTCTTTCATGTTTCCGTCTCTTGGACGTTTGATACGTTTTTTGGGTCTATCGAGATTAAATCTAGGATTGATTTTCAATAATCTCTTAAACTCTTTATCAGCATTGAATTCAGCATTTTTCGAAGGCGTTTTCCTTAACTCCTTCATTCTATAATTAAAACAAGCATTTAAATGAAAGATTTTTATATAATGAATCACTGCAAGTGGCTTATGATTGGATCAGTAATCCCGTGTAACAAATCATGCAGAAATGAGTTTTGTGGGTATCATATGCAAAGCTATCGTCGTGGAAGCCTTGGTCCGTTACCCTGTATTCTATGTGGAGTTGGGGTTAGGGGGAAATCTCAGTTGTGTTTGAATTGCGGTGGTAAGCGATACAGGGAGTTGAAGCGATATTATGATAAAAGAATAAAAAATGGACAATCAATCAGAAATTATGACCCTGACGCTGACAAAGTCAGTATTCTTGACGCTGACAAAGTCAGTATTCTTGACGCTGACAAAGTCAGTATTCTTGACGCTGACAAAGTCAGTATCAAGGATAAAATCATAAGAACCCCTCAAGACTACATCGAAAGATTTATCATTAAACCAAACAATGAATTAGACAAACAATAGTATTATATATACGAATGAACCAAGAATTCAGACAACACCCTGTGATCATAAATTATGAAGCATCCAGTGATGGTACTGTCAGAAACCGTAGACTTAAGAAAACGGTTGGTTTTGTGACTAATCAAGGGTATTTGATGTTTGGTGTTGGAAAGAAAAAATATCACAATCATCGTTTCGTGTATGAGTGTTTCCATGGATTGATCGAGGATGGTTTTGTTATCGATCATAAGGATTCTAATCCAAAGAATAATTCTTTATCAAATCTAGAAGTTGTTACACAGAGTGAGAATTTGAAACGAGGAAAGACTGGCATTTGTTCAAAAAAAGCGAGACCTGTGAAATCTTTGAATACGATAACTAACGAAGAAAAAATATTTCAATCAATGAATGAAGCCGGTAGACACTTCGATATTTGTCGATCTTCAGTACGATTTGTTGCAGAGGGGATTTATCGATCTGCGATTTCTAAAAAGACGGGACAAAAAGTTCAATTTAGTTATGTCTAATGCGTCATATTTTTCATTTAGAAATATATCATTGCTATAGAATAATGAATTCTGAAAACATGAATAGCATCATATCCGAGATTTCAAAATTGAAAACTTGGGATATTGAACTATCGGATGGTTTAAATCCTGATCAAATCATGTCTGATTACCAGGATATAGAATACGGAGTTAGCACTAACAAGTATATGCTACCAAAGAAATATGCACTCATCAAAAGAATTCAGAATTCTATTAAGGACTCTCTCGCATTCTCCAGTGACGTAAGTGTGTTCGCTCCGTTATATACCATCGTAGAACGAATACGAAAAGAATTGGGGTACGAATACGAATTGAAAAAGGAGGTTAATTCTAAAGTTAGAAACCTACGAGCGTTAATTCAAGAAAATGAACAATTTTGATTGACCATTTATCATTATTTGATTGCCCGACCATTAATCATTTTTTTTTTAGCCTACCCTCAAGAGATATCAAAAATCGATGGATTGATCAAATAGAAAAGTGGCGAAACTATCAGTATTAATTATTTTTATATACAATTATGATACTTTCGCCATCAATGATAGGATGAAATAACGCTTCCATGGTGATGTTAAAAAAATCATCTATGACATGTCGGATTGATCAAATAGAAAAGTGGCGAAACTATCAGTATTAATTATTTTTATATACAATTATGATACTTTCGCCATCAATGATAGAGCCGTTAAAACACTTCCACAGTGACTTTGTCACTGGTGTTAGGTCGGGATTGAAAAATTGTTTTACAATTGAAAAATTGTTTCTGATTTCAAATAATGGTCAATGAAGCATTAACAACCCGATTGGCTCGTGAACGACTGGATGCAATCAGGAGATTTGTACCAATTCGTGACTCTGTACGGAATAAACTACAACAACGACAACAAGCGCAGACTGACTTTTCTGTGTCAAGTGAACAACTGTTTTCTCCGATAACAAGTGCGACCAAAGATGTGAAAAAGCTAACTGAAGCAGCGATATATGGAGATATTCCTGAGCGAGAACGAGTAAAGAAGGCGCCGCTGCTTGATACGCTTGAAAAGATAGCAGCAGAGACCGGACAAACACGCGCAGGGATACAACAGTTATCCAGTGATATAAAAACTCAACGCGAGTATGAACGACTAGCTGATATTGATGATTCTGCGCCTGAAACTCAAAGAGTTTCTACACCTGAACCACAACCTGTTGATGTCGTCACCCCAAGAGGTATCCCCTTTATAGACAAATTCACTGAAGAAGCTATAACAGAAATAAAAAAACCTCAATTGGAGAAACTCAAGGATTATACGACCTTTGGTGATTTCGCCGCCAAAAGCTTTGATTCTAGAAATGACTTTTTAAAAGACGAGTATAAAAACAGTAGAATAAGCCGAGACGACTGGGTTAATTGGTTGTATAAAACGAATAAGGAGATTACTGGTAATTTGAAAAAGGATACAGTTGAGTACAGAACTTTTAAAATAGGAGTTGATAGTTATGGTATACAAAAACAACAAAGTCGAGGCCGACAAAGGCAATTACTTGATGATAGTCAGGGCGCAACTGGTACAACTGAGGAAAGAAGCGGAAAAGGATATTCGATTGGAAATCCAAATGATGTCTTTGACTCTACCACGACATGTCCTGGTAGTGTTCTCAGTGATATATCACGATTAGAAGTTCTTGTAGGAGGTTTCCGAGCTGGAAATAACTCACCGGAAATAATTAATGAAGCAGCTGATATCTGTAGACGGTTATTTCAGGGTGGTATCATAGATATCAGCACATATCGAGATTTCATTGGCGAGTTAGTGGAAAGTGGGTATCATAGTAACTAAATCGATTAGATAAATAACAATTGAAAAATTGTTTCTGATTTAAAATAATGATCATACACTACAATCATGATAAACCAACCCCCGTCTACGTAGTTAATTCACGGTTTCCGGTTTATAGAGCATACTACGGAGATGGTTTAGGCAATACCATTGCAGGGTTATTTGCGAGAATGGCTCCAAAAGTGATGCCGTTGGCTAAACAACTAGGAATGAAAGCCATTGATGTTATTCGTGATAAGGGTATTGGTGCTGTTGGAGATCTTCTTGCCGGAAAAGCGTTTTCAACTGCGAAGAATAAATTAACATCATTAGTGAGACGAAAAAAGAAACCGGTACCGTTACCGTCTACAGCAGAAATGCCTGCAAGTGTTAGTAGAATTATAAATAACGCAGTAGATGAAAAATTAGCATCATTGGTAAATCAAGGGGACCAAAATAACATGATAGCAAACATGATAGCAGGAAGTGGCTTTAAAAAAACACGACGATGAAATGGGAAATCGCGATTTAGACTCTGATAAATAGAATAAAATGTTCAAACAGTCACCTGATCCAGCATTTGATATGGATGCCCCAGTGAGTAAGGATGATTCTGTACGCGATTTTCAATTTTATTCTTATCACGCAGTACAACCAGATCTCCGATCGCGAATTGAACTTCAAGTTCATGATACCAGTAAATACTTCCTACCGTGTGAGGCATTTATTGAAGTAGAAGGAGAACTTGTAACAAATGTTGCAGATGATACCCCATATGACAATAACGCAAATGTCCGAGTTGGTTTTGTTAATAACGGCATAATGGCGTTATTTGAAAGCGCTAGATATCTCATTGATGGAAAAGAAATTGAATCCATTGACCGTGATGTTGATGTTGCAACAACAATCATAGGGTTAGCGAGATATTCTGATGATTATACAAGATCAGCTGGTCCATCTATGATGTTTGCAAAGGATACCTCTGATAACGCTGACCACCTTCAATTCATTAAAGTGTTAACAGCAAGAGATAATGCAGAAGCCGATCAACAGGAAGCAGCTAATCCAGAACGTCGAACTAGACCCGGAGCTGCTTTTGATATTCTCGGAGGCGTTAATGGTAATCTCAATTTAGGATTTGCAACACGTGTAGCAACGTTGCATGGGCAGCGTCGACGATTTTCATGTGCGATTCCACTGCATCATATATTTGGATTCTGTAGAAACGTCCGAAAAGTTATTTATGGAGCTAAACACACAGTAGCGCTTGTACGAAAGGGTACTGATGATGATGCAATCTGGCGTAATACTGGGGTTGCTGCCGGTAAAGTTATTTTAACAAAACTATCATTATGGATGCCAGTGTTAACTCCATCAATCATAGCAGAAGAAAAATTGTTATCATTTATGGACCAAGGAGGAAAGTCGTTGTTAAGTTGGTTATCAGTGACTACGGATATCAAACAGGACAGTGTTGATGGTACATTCACATGGCACCTGGCATCAAAACAAGGGGTTTCAGCTCCACGTCATATATTCGTAGCGTTACAGAATAATGCGCGAGTTGGTAATCAAGAACGAAGCCATATGATATTTGATCAGTTAGGTGTTAGTGAAGTCTCGCTGAGAATAAACGGACAGCAGGAACCATCCGAGGATATACAACTTGATTACACTCACAACCATATTGCACGTGTCTATCATAATCTATTGTCGTTTATGGCACGTGATCTAAATGTGGATACTGGTTTGCAAATATCACAATTGGATTTCAAAAGCCTCTATCCGATCTATTACTTCTCACTGGAACATCTCGATTTGATGAGACAATCTGTTGTTGATATACACTTTAGAGCCCGTGTAGAGCGTCCGAGAGGTCCCCCAGTTGGTGGGGTACATCCTATCCTTATCCCGAATTATAGAGCGGTTGCTGTCATTCTCAGTGATAAATCAATGCTACTTGAAGGTGTTGGTGGAAGAATGAGAGTGGTAGATGCACCAGTGGAAAACATGTAAACGATTTAGAATCAATCAATTATGTATAATGTCATATAGTGTTATTAGTGTTGCGTTAACTCCCGGTCAATTAAAAAAATTGCAATCAGAATCGGCTAAGCGATGTGGAACCACAATCACGTTGAAACCCAACCAAATGACTGGTGGTGCAAATAAACTATCGCTGACAACTCGTCAGGTGAAACATTTCAATGATGCACTTGCAGCCAAAAAAGGTGTTCAGATTACTCTCTCTGCGGCTGCTATCAAAAATATGATTAAAACAGGCGGTATATTTCCGTTGTTAGCTGCGATTCCAGCATTG
Source organism: Unio pictorum (assembly GCA_030141615.1). Classification (NCBI taxonomy): domain Eukaryota; kingdom Metazoa; phylum Mollusca; class Bivalvia; order Unionida; family Unionidae; genus Unio; species Unio pictorum. Next base: position 11,247,005 of record JARLTB010000147.1, on the reverse strand, counting down.
ATTGCAGCAGCAGCCCCAGCGGTGGCTAAAGCAGCGGCGTTAGGAGCCGTTGGTACTGCAGCAGGAATGGCACTAAAGAAGGCAACTGGGAAAGGATATAAAAAAAAGGGAAAGGGTCTAAGACTACCAGGAACCCCGTATTCGTGGTACAGCGGAAAGGGTCTAAGACTACCAGGAACGATTTATTAATTCGGGAATCGAAGATTCCTATGTCCAATTTTGATTTACTCGATGCTGCTAAAAAACTCGCGATTAAAAACTTCAGAGGTGTCTTTATGAAAGATCAATTACCACATCAACCAAACAGCGTTGAAACAGGTATTATTAATCTCGATAACAGCACCGGACCCGGAACTCACTGGGTTGCATACGCTATTGATCCACGTGGGATTGTCTATTTCGATTCATATGGATTAGCCCCACCAAAAGAGTTTTTGCGTTATATAAAAACCCTTCCAATGAAGACTTGGTATTCTACGCTACCAACACAACAAATGAATGACCCACCAATATGTGGCAGCGAAGTATTAAATGTCCTTGACGCTATTTCTAACTCCTTGATTAACCCAAACGGAAAACCACCACATGTTGTCGTTAATGAATACACTAGTAATCGCTTTTTAGAGAGAGAAAGAGTTTTACAATAACATGATTGATATTTGGGGGAGATCTTTGAAACCCAAACCCGATGGCACTGCACCACCTGATTCTGTCAAGGATGTAAAAAAACTAATCAAAGATGAAATAGCTGAGACGTTGAACTTAACAAATGTTGATCCTAATGAAATAGTTGTATTTCAAGACAAACAGGGTAAATTGAAAAGCAGTGATGTGTCCTTGGATGATATTTTAGTTAAACAACAAAACGCAATCGAGAACACCGTTGCGTTATTTTCCGATCAGGGTAAACTCAAACCGGGTGTACTCATTTCGACGATTACAGATCGATTAAAAACTATCAACGATGAGTTAAACAATTCTATAGTTGTACTAAAAACACTTGAATCTAAAATTGAAGAAAACGGAAAACAGTTTATATCATTTCGTAGAAATATCATTGATAAATTTATTGGAACCCAGTTGGATAAAATAGAAATAAAACTCCCTGATATTAAAAAATCCATCGATGAGACAAAAAACTTCATCGAAGCCGTCAAAGGTGATTTTTCGAGGATGATAACAATCATTGAAAAAACAAAAATTCCTCATGAGAAAACCAACAACGTGGTATACACAATCCAACACGGATCATTTGAGTGGACACCTACAAACAACAAATTAAATATCACTGCAACCGTTAAGGGTATTTATCGATTAACACTAGTAACACCATTAACTCAATTTAATATATCATCGTCGAGTTCATCCGGGGTCAACAATACGATTTCAACGATCATCGACAAGGATACAACTGAAAAGTTCACAATCACATATGCTGATAAAAGTTTGGTTAGAGTCTCAACAACGTGGTATGTGGAATTCGTAGCGGATTTAAGTAAATAACTAAATTGAAAGGATTTCACAATTGAAAACGCTAGCTTTTTTAAAATAACAACAATGACTTTGTCATCGACGCAATGTCGCTATGATCAGGTCAGAGAATTTCAAAATAGACTCAAAACCCTCACTGAAGAGTATCAAATAAAAATAAAAAAATACCGACGAAGAATCACCGCAATTGATATTATTATGTACTCGGTGTCAAGCGTTCTCACTGGCGCAGGAATAATACTTGCATCGGTTACAATGATTGCCCCGGTCGTAGTTCCAATTTGCATTTCTACGGTGGCTACAATCGGGGGTATATCAACCGGGATAGCAAAAAGGATATCATCATGCAGCCAGAGTAAACTGCAGAATTACCTACTTCAATTTCATATTGCATCAACCGCATACTCGCAATTATCATTGATGATATCATCGTCACTCGATAATACAATTATATCAGATAGTGAATTCTCAGCGATGGTCAGTATTTTTGATTCCGCGATATCGAAATTAGAGCAACAACATGAGTATAATAACAATGACAACATCGATGGAATTAGAAAACACGAACCCAAAAAACAAAATGATCTCAATAATATCAACATTACCAGATTGTGAGTTCTCGGTGATGGTCAGTATTTATGATTCCTCGATACCAAAATTAGAAATAAATCATGAGTATAATAACAATGACAACACCGCAGGAATTACTTCAACGAGTAGTGGAGAACACGAACCCAGTACAAACAAGTATGATATCAATTACATCAACGAAACCCGAGTTTAGTGTGAATTTCCCTAGCCCAGTCCCCGTGAAGGAGATAGCGCTAGCAAAACTACGAGTATATCACAGTTGGCCTAATATCAGATCAAAATCATTTGGTGGTCAACAACCCAATAATTCTTTAGTGTTTGCAAATAAGAATAAAGATGACGGGACTCCAGACTGGAAAGTTGTTTCGATACCAACAGGGTCATACCAAATCGAACAAATCAATAATGAATTCGCGCGTAGAATAAAATCGATTACTGGAGTAGAGTCAAAAATAGCTATAACAGTTCATGAACCGACGCTATCATCTGCCATTGAAATAAACTCAGAAGAATATGTCGTAGATATCTATCAAAGCTCAATAAGAACCGTACTAGGATGGCCTGAAATCCCACCCCGGGAAAAAACCGTTAAATTACCAGAACCACAAAAAAATGATTATATCACCGACAAAATAAACCCCGATAATCCAATAAAAAGTTATAAAGATTACCAAACCAGTGATTTTCTTTATTTCTTCTACACCCCAATTGAAGAAGAGGATGTGGGGAATCAAGAAGGATATTATGTTGCTGACGATCTTAAAGTTATGGATAATTTTAGATCGATGGAATATGATTTTTTACTATTGTTAATATCCATTAAATCCGGCTCTCTCACCCGAGATGAATTTATCAGCGTTGTAAAAATATGTAACAAAATCATCAATGACATGGAAACATTTAATTCACAAATTATTCGAGTTATACTAGATGATAATCACCCCAAGTCGAGAACAGAATTTGCACTGATCTATAATATCCGCGTTGAAGATATTCCAACATTCAAACTACAAGGATATAACGTACCGGAACTAAAAAAACTACTCAGTGATGCCATCGATGTTGGTTTCAAAATAATTCATGATACGTGGAAAAAAACAGCATCACCGGAAATAAAAATCCTCAAACACAATAATGACCCAGACGGTGGCGGCAGGCATATCGCTCCGTTCAACGTGAATATTTCATCGGTGATTGCGCTCAATTTAGTGTGTGATGTTATTGAAGGAAGCTATCAAATTAATCTCGAACGATCAAATCAAGCTCAGCAAGGGTATATTCTTTATTCATTTGCACCAACAGCTCCTCCAGGATTTTTAATAATTGAGTCTCCGGTTAATCCAGTCTATATGCGATGCCATAATAATTCATTAACCAGAATTAATTTCAAACTCACCGACCAGTCCAATAATCTGATTGATTTACAAGAAGAGGTGTTAGTGATTAGTTTGTTTGTGAAATCCTAAATTGCTTTGCAATTTCAAAGGATTTTCGTACTAAGGACTTTCATCATAAAGACTGGTTAAAATCATTTATTATTTTTTGTTAACCCAGTGATGAAATCACTAAGCAGCAGAGAGGGTGGATGACAACAAGTTGCGACCAAAATTGATTAAAAAATCGTTTTCATTTTTTTAGTTAAAATGATTTCGTAGGGAGATTTCAACGAAATCCTACGGATCGTTTTAAGGATTCAATCAATTTTTTTTGTCTGAAAACGTTGTAGGATTCGCCATCTTTTGGTTGAAATGAGATTATAGGACGGCTCGTTTTAGGATTTCAATCAAATTTTGTCTAAAAACGTTGTAGGGTTCACCCTCTCTGCTGCTTCTTCAGTGTGGCAGTGTATAGTGGTTTAGCAATTAATGGGGCATCGTCCCGCAGTCATGTAGCCTGATGTCCCCCAGCCAGTCACATTATCCCGACACCAGGCCAACCAGTCATAGCACTAACCTCTTAATGCTGATCATGAATAAAGTAAATAATCAAACATGAGTAAGGTACATCATCACGTATTGAAAAAACAAATAATCACACATTTAAGACGTAAATAACCATATATGAATAAAGTAAATTATCATATATGAATAACGTAAAAATGCTAATAATAATCATACTACTACTACTACTACTACTACTACTACTACTACTACTACTACTACTACTACTACTGCTACTACTACTACTACTACTACTACTACTACTACTACTACTACTAATAATAATAATAATAATAATAATAATAATAATAATAATAATAATTTATTCAGTAATTTATCACATATAAACAACGTCAATAATGATAGGTTACTGCATTTGTATGGGAAAATTATGAACGAGTTTTTCGGATGGAAATACTGCTTGACATTGGTAGTGCATGCATTATATCCATCCGACAAAACGAGTTCATATTTTCCCATACAAGTGCAGCAACCTTTCTATTGTATGTTCATTTACTATTTCTACCTAAGGCTTATATATATATATATATATATATATATATATATATATATATATATATATATATATATATATATATATATATATATATATATATATATATATATATAATTATACAAAAATACACCAAAAGAAATAAAGTAACTGAATTTATGCAGTATTCCAAACTAAATACACAAGTACAGATTCATCAGTACACAATAACAACAACATTATTAATGCGCACATAACTCTGCCCAGATACATTTGTACTTAATCGCGCGCTAGACATAACGTAAGAAAGAAATTGGCGTTTTGGGCGGCTTTTCATCGAAATTCAGATTCATATTGTGAAGGAATGCGCATTGCAACAACTTTTCCATTTGATCGGAAATGAATAGATTTGGGTATTTTTGTCGATTCCACTAAATTTCTTGATAATGTCTGGACTTATCTGTGTCAGTTCTACTTGAATTACATCTCATTTCAACAGCGTAGGATCATCATGCTGATATCTCCAAGTTTGTTTACGTTCTGTAATGGAATGTTTAAAATCATAATGTGGGGGAAATATGAAATCATTCAATTGCAACTATCAAAAATACGCTATGGAATATAATGGTTTTAGTTCGTTCTGAGTGCAATAAGGATGATTTAATTCAACTTGAAAAATAGACGAAATTACAGTACAATTTCGAAATGTGTAATCAAGCTTGAGAACCCATGACATGGCTCATGCAATTCGGATTTTGCAGAACTAAGACAGTATGCTTGAGAAAATTCAGGATGTAAAACTGTAAGAATATTTCTTTACCATTCTTATTACTAACAAAGAATGTGGCGAAGCAACTGGTATGTAGCAGTCCACGAAACATCTACTTTCGTTCATTCAGAAACAAATTTAATCAACAAAAACGTAAAACGTCTACGAAGTCTTCCTTAATACACTACTGGACGAACATGTCGTGCACGTGAGTGCAATATCCTATCCTATTGCACAAACAATTCTGACAATATAAGTTTAAAAGGTGAAACATGAGCATGTAGTAATCATATGTGAATTACGCAAGTATTTACAAATAAATTAAATAAATAATTACGTATAAATAAAGTAAATAAATAAAGTAAATAATGTTATACGAATAACATATATAAGTATATCTGAATCACTTAAATAATCATATATGAATTACATAAATAATCATGTATAAATAATGTAAGACTCAATTAAAGAACTATAAACGTCAAATACAACATTTGAATAACGTAAATAATCACATATTTACGACGTCATAATCACTAATGAATAATTTAAGCAGCATAATTGTCTCTTATGCGTATTTAATTCGCATTTTTGTTAGGTTTTGCTACTCTTTGTGTGCTATCGATAATGATATTATGGACTTTAACTTATCCGAAATCAAGTTCATTTTCTACCTGACCTTTAATATTGATTTTGAGTTTCTAAAAATGTTTATCTCAAACTGAGTCAAGTACAATATAGATGGCTCATGACAAGGTCGGCATACATGTTGTTTACCACGTTTTATATAATATGTTTAGTAAAATGCTTTTTAATTATTACTAAGATTGTATCTTGTAAATATTTCGAATCTTCCAGAATCAACTTTTCCATTAGCAATAGTATTATCTTTCAGAAAATGCTAATTGTTGCCTGAGGTCACGTACATGGCTACATAATCTTGTTTATCTAGATTGTATGCATTCGTGTTTTAAGATCTGATCCGCATAAGTTGTATTATTATTGTCGTGTCCCGTATTTCATGTATTGAGCTTACTTGTTAAGTTATTTTAATTTGGAAGTACAAAGTGCTAAACAAAACATTCTTGGGAATAGACGCTTGATTTAAAGTAAAATTCAAATAAGGATACTCCTGGATTGTATTATCTTGGTAGATCACCACAACACATACGATCACAAGTATAGCAGTACATCTGTGTAATGTAAGAAAGTATGGTATTATTTGGAATTTAATTACAAATACCGTTAATATATTTACATATTTGTCTGCATTTTAGGGAAATAAATTAAGTGTTGATTTTTTTTATAAAAAAAAAAATGTTGGTTGTTGCTTTTTTATTTATTTAGCTTAAGGTCATATGTTTGTTATATATATATATATATATATATATATATATATATATATATATATATATATATATATATATATAATAATCGAGAACAAGTAATCGATTATGGAAAATTCGACGATGCATGTGACATCACAGTTTGCTTACATCGATTAAAAAGATTGTTACAGGTTTTCAATTGCGTCCCAATGATTTTTTTGTTTCAGAGCTTTATAGTTCATATGGCAAATCATGTGAAATGCTTTTAAGTGATGGTTGACGCAAATCAGCTGACTTCATCAGTAGCTAAACAGGCATAAGAGCCTTTAGACGATTGTTGGTATATTCTATTGTAATAAATATCATACACAGAGATTCGGGGCCACGAGTGGCCGAGTGGTCCAAAGCGCTCACCTTTTGCGATCACTGCCATCTCACATCTGTCTGCGTGGGTTCGAGTTTCAGGCTCTGCTAGAGTTTACCAGATGCTTCTCGTAAGTCGGTTGTTTTTCATCTGGTTTTTCCCAGGTTATTCCTCCACCAGTTATACTGGCAACCATGTATAGCCTATCTTGTGCTGAAATGGCGTTAAACCCTACAACAGAAACGTAGAGAATATTTGCTTGTAACGAATGACTGATATATTTCAGTAAAACATAGTAGTCTAAGAAACAACCATTGACCCACAAAATGAAACATATCCATTATTTTGCACCAGTATGTCATGAACATATGCAGGTCTGGATATCTTGAGCTGAGACGCAACAGTTCCATTTGCAAATATCTTTCAGTTGATGCTACTAAAACAGGTGTGCTCATTAGTACTTTCAAGATTCGACTATTGTAACTCAATTTTGTCTGGTTCGTCTCAATACATACTCCAGAAACTTCAAAAAAGTTCAAAACACAGCTGCTCGGATCTTCCTTAGAGTACCACGATCAGAGCACACCACTATAACTGACTATCCATTCGATCCAAAATCAGACATAAAATTTGTTCTCTGTGCTACGTGTCACTGACGGACTCCAGTCAAACATGCCCATCTGGCCTCATCCGTGTGTAAACACCATCACGATACTTAGGCTCCTCTTCTGACAATCGTATACTCATTGTTCCCACTATTAAAACGAAGTCATATGGAAAACGTTATTTTGTATACCAGGGCCCAGCAACGTAGAACGAATTGTTCATTGAAATTAGACACCAAACACAGTGCTCCCTTTCAAGAGTGCTCTTAAAACACACCTTTATCGACTGCAAAAATAAATTTAAAGATCTGATGATGTTTCCTACCTTAAATATTTGCGGCATTTTTTAAAAATGTTTTCTAATTTCATTTTTTTGTGTAGTCATATCACTATCGATGTAGTAAAGTTTTTATAGTTTTTAAAGATTAGGCGCTGTACAAAGTCCTCATTATTATTATTATTATTATTATTATTATTATTATTATTCACTCTGAACAGGTACGAATTCTTACTATTTAATGCACACACATATTGACTGCAATTACGTCTAGCAGTCTAATGTCTGTTGCTTACTGTTTATATTATGTGGTGTGTTGTGTATATTTGCATAAAAAATAGTTAAATAATTATTTTTCCCAATTCAAAGATAACACGCCACACAAGAAAACAAAATTGAAGAAAATGAAAAAAGCGTTGTGGAATTTGAACCTGGAATTTTATTGTGACTTGTGAAAACTGACAAGTACAATAAAGATGTGATCAAATGGCGAATTTCATTTTTGGATCAAAGATATTATTTATGTCTTTTGGGAGTAGTTACCATAATTTGTTTTCTATTGTACTCCAGGGAATCATCAAAATATTTTCAATTGACAAATGCTATAATTCAGTGACACGCATAAAATCAATAAATTGTTTTATTTTCGTTGTTTTCCTTGTTATTTTTCAGAGTGTTATTTTCCACGTGGAGACGCACCCAAGGTATACGTGGTTTAAGCAATGTGTGACTTTGAACTTTTTTCCGACTCCGATGCACGAGTTGGCGTATCTACTTTTCACCTGCATTACTGTGTATGTGATTCCCCTTCTGTTAATAATATTCGCATACACGGCCATACTTGTCAAGATCTGCCAAAATGCAAAATTGGGAAAAGGTAATCATCTTCATATTTTTATTTCTCTACAGTTCGAATACTATCCTGATATTATTCTGTATCAATGTAAAACGATGCATACGATTTGAGAAGCAATCTCATACAGTATGAAGAAACTGTGTCTTAATTTATATTTTTGAACAAAGTTCACATCATACTATATTATAACATCTTTGGCAGCAACGTTATAACATGACTTATGCCACCTGAAAGTGTGTTGTATTGTGTTGACAATGTTGGTAGCAACATTTTATAACATGTATAATGCTAGATATTGTGTTGACTGATAGACACTGTTGACATGATAATAAACGTATTATTTCTCTAACTATCCATGAAATTGCTCTTAACTTTTATTGAGTGAATAAGTTTATATTTGCCTCGATGACTGCTTTTATTTAAGTTGTACTGACTGATACAATACTTGTTAACTTATGGCTGACTAATATCTTATCCATATTTAATTTACATTGTTGATTTTCTAGTTGTTTTTTTTTTCACTTGATGATCTGGATGATTGGGCTTTGGACTTACCTTGTCTTAAGTCTAACTCATTTAGTTCCTAACCTGAATCACAGATTGTGTTTTTCTAGTACGATCTTTTATCTCAATCAGAGTTTAAAAAGTTGGACATTCCCTATGACATGTCATACCTGTTGTTTACTAGGTTTTATAATAGATGCAATAGGGATTTAATTTGCAATGCCTTTTATATTTTCACTCTGTATTCTAAAGACATACTTATTCGGTACGTTTTGCAAAAAATATTAGCTTTAAAAGACACGGTCTTGGCTGGAATGTCGGTCCCTTTGATTGCTTGAATATTAGTCCCTTTGATGTACTCTTATTTATATTGAATATTAGTTGATTGACTCTTGTTTTTTATATTGAATATTAGTCCCTTTGATGCACTATTGTCTATATTGAATATTAGTTGATTGACTCTTGTTTTTTATATTGAATATTAGTCCCTTTGATGTACTCTTGTTTATATTGAATATTAGTTGATTGAGTCTTGTTTTTTATATTGAATATTAGTCCCTTTGATGTACTCTTGTTTATATTGAATATTAGTTTATTGACTCTTGTTTTTTATATTCAATATTAGTTGGTTGACTCTTGTTTATATTGAATATTAGTTGACTGACTCTTGTTTTTTATATTGAATATTAGTCCCTTTGATGTACTCTTGTTTATATTGAATATTAGTTGATTGACTCTTGTTTATATTGAATATTAGTTGATTGACTCTTGTTTTTTATATTGAATATTAGTTCCTTTGATGTACTCTTGCTTATATTGAATATTAGTTGATTGACTCTTGTTTTTTATATTGAATATTAGTCCCTTTGATGTACTCTTGTTTATATTGAATATTAGTTGATTGACTCTTGTTTATATTGAATATTAGTTGATTGACTCTTGTTTTTTATATTGAATGTTAGTCCCTTTGATGGACTCTTGTTTACTTCTGTAGTGTATCCAGATCAGCTTAACATTTGTTTCATTAGTGTATACAGTGTTGTGGGAAACGTTAGAGAAAAGGTTGAAAGTATATATTATTATCGTTATGATTGTGTTGGATGAAAGAAGCCCATCCATACATTGCGCTGAAAAGCGATATAATGGAATAACTCGTACATATATGTTTTTATTAGTAGTAGTATTAGTAGTAGTAATAGTATTATTTATAGTAGTAGTAGTTTTCTCATCTTTATGTTATGCAATCAAACTTTTATTGAATTATATCAAACGATTATTCGTATATTTTGTTCACAGCAATACAACAAGGACTGAACATTTTAGGCTAATTCACGTTGATAGTTGGTCCATTGAAATCCAGAAACTTGGAGCCGGCATTAGGTTGAATGGACCGATTGCACCCATTCGTGCCTCGTGCTGACAGGGGCACAGCGCTTTAACACTTTTCAGATATATATATATATATATATATATATATATATATATATATATATATATATATATATATATATATATATATATATATATATATATATATATATATTGTTACGTATATTTGATATGTCATTTATATTTATGTATGTGCACTGATTATAGGAAGGTGAACAGTGTGACAAAACAGATTCATTCCCATTACCAAGAATTGACGATTGCATTGATAAAATCGGGAATGCCAAGTATGTCACCAAATTTGACCTTCTGAAAGCATTTTGGCAGATTCCACTAACGGAAAGAGCAAAGAGCAAAGGAAATCTCAGCATTTGTGACACCAGATGGACTTTACTAATATAAAGTAATGTCATTCGGTATGAAAGGGTCAACAATTATATTTCAACGTCTCATGAATATGATCACCTCTGGTCTAGAGAATTGTGATGCCTATATAGATGACGTCATCATCTGCAACGACACATGGATAGAACATCTAGCAACAATTCGAAAATTCTTTGACAGACTCAATGATGCATGTTTGACAATTAATTTATCTAAAAGTGAGTTCTGCCGTGCTAGTGTGACTTTCTTAGAACATATTGTGGGACATAGACAAGTAAGATAATTTAATAGTAGATGCTCTTTCCCGTGTATACCAATATATTGTATCATGTACACTGTGATTTATACGAGGTTTTTTTTAACCTCAGGTATACATTGGTTTGTGGTAAAAAGAAAGTTTTATCATATAAACCTTTCTTTTTATTATATAAGGGAAGGTATTACGTATATTTGATATGTCATTTATATTTATTTTGATTTTTGTTAGATTTAAATTTGGCATTTTAAGTTTTAAGATTTGTTCATTAAGGGGGGGTGACCTATACTTTACAGTATAAACACCAGGTGTTGACCTCATTTCTGACCTGGTTTCAGAGTTGTAAACAAGCTTTTAAAATGATTGGTTGGTTCCTAGGACAAAATGGAGTAAAGTATAAACATCTTTCTAATTTAGTTGGGTCATACGCTGTTTACGTGATTTCTTGAACGTAAAATGTTTCTGAGAGATTCTAGAAGGTCGTGACCCCGTTCTTGTTTACGTAAAAACAGGTATGTAAACTATGTTTTGGAGCGAGTAATTCAGTAGAAAATTGGGCTGTTAGAATATTAATTTGTGTCTTTTTGAGTTATTATAAATTGCCTTGTACTGGAAATTGTGTCAATTCGTTTGGATCAAGAGGAATTATTTTATTATTTTATTATTTATCTCGGAAAGAGTTGTGCTTATAGAGATATTATTAATAAGAACTGACTAAATCAAGTGACATCGTCTTCATGGAATTCGAACTTAGAACTATTCGGACATTTTATTACCAGGACATTTGCCATTTCTCTAGTGGATAATATTTTGAATTATTTTGGATTAATTTTGGAATTGATTCTTAAAACCGTAAGTTTATTTTTCTTTTCTGAAAACTCTTTGTACTCAATAAATTGTTTATTAAGTTTTACAAGCTTGTTATTTTCACTCTTTCTACGTTGCTGTTTATTCGATCCTAAGCACGTAACAATATATACATATAGAGAGAGAGAAAGCAGTTTTAAAGCAATGGAAGAAACGTTTAAGTTAGGTATCGTAAAAAAAACCTGTTAAGCATTTGCTACCAAATGCTTTGCACACATAGGTCCCCGTGCGAACATTAATGGTGACCAGCCAAAATGTTCCAAATCGGACCCCGCCTTTTCTAAGTCCATTCATGTAGAAAGTTAACCCTCTTCTTCATGACAAATTGATATTAACGTACATGTGACTTTTAGTGTGCTTTCACGTGTATATCCCACCAGTCGGGTTATATTTTCTTTCAGAACGGACCACTAATGAGGGAGGTAATAATTTCACTTCGACTTCAAGATCAACACGATCAGCAAGAATGTGCTTACGACGCTCGAACATAGGACGAATACAAAAGGCAAGAATCAGAACATTCAAGATGACATTAGTAATAGGTTGGTATACTATATAAAGTAATGAAACATCCCTCTTTAATATGGCATATGTAATAAGTTGGTATTCTATGAAATTGAAACATTCAACATGGTGTGAGTAATTTTGTTGGTAATTAGGACACAGTGAAACCTCCCTCTTTAAAATGACATGGGTAATCATTTGGTATACTATAAAAATGAAACCTCTCAAAATGATTATATTGGTGCAATATAAAAAAATGAAACCTCCCTCATTAAGATCACATTAGTAATAGGATTGAATAATATAAACATGATACCTCCCTGTTCATGGTGACATCGATAATAGGTCAGTATACTATAATAAAAGTATCTTCCCTCCTCGAGATTACATTAAAAATAGGTTGGTGTGCTATACACAATGAAACCTTCGTTTCAAGATGATATTAGTAATTGGTTGTAATACTGCAAAACATTGAATCCTTCCTCTTAAACATGGGTTTAAAACTAGGTTGGTAATTAGGAAACAATGAAATGTCCCTGTTGAAGCTAACATTAAGAATATTTTGGTATAATATAAAATACGCAACCTCCCTCTTCGAGATAATATTAGTAATTGGTTGTTATGCTATTAAAAACGTTATGTCCCTCGTCAAGATGATATGAGTAATAGGTTGGTATAAGGTAACAAATCAAACCTCCCTCTTAAGGGGACACCTTTGTTTTGCAGATCTACTAAAACATAGTAATAACTGATAACACAAATCACCAGACTTTTATTCTATAGTAATGTCTTGACATGCATGTATTATAACATAGAAATCGCCAGACTTTTATTCTATAGTAATGTCTTGACATGCATGTATTATAACATAGAAATCGCCAGACTTTTATTCTATAGTAATGTTTTGACATGTATGTATTATAACATAGAAATCGCCAGACTTTTATTCTATAATAATGTCTTGACATGCATGTATTATAACATAGAAATCGCCAGACTTTTATTCTATAGTAATGTCTTGACATGCATGTATTATAACATAGAAATCACCAGACTTTTATTCTATAGTTACTGTAATGTCTTGACATGCATTTATTATAACATAGAAATCGCCAGACTTTTATTCTATAGTAATGTCTTGACATGCATGTATTATAACGTAGTTATGGCCAGATTTTGACACCCTAGTAATGACTAGACATATATGTGTAAATAAAAACAGAAAAGGCGAGATAGTCCTGTCTTATAACAGTAATGGGTAGACATCCGAATCTTAGAACACGTCTATGTCTTTAAAGGTAGTAACGGCAAGACATACGTGTTTAATGACACACGTATAGCAAGAGATGCATAAATTCCATGTGCAGTAACTATTCGTATTTTATACATTGTTAAAGTTCTTCTTTACGGAAAATACAATTTTAACAAAGAATTTAATTTTCAGCTGAAACTGTCCAATGATTATCATTGGATCGGACTCAAAAGCTTCTTGTTTTACCATTCTCGTCATTGTAAATGCTTCATGGACAATCGTGATCAAAAACAAAAATGACGTAATTTCCAGGCAATCATTCAATTACTTTTTCTTTATGCAAATTGAGATGATCTACTACAAACACCTTATGAAACGTTTATAATTGCAAGCAATATACAAATAAGTATGCCCAATGTTAGGACTCCTCGCTAAATTTATAGGTATCTAATATTTTGTCCATGGCTATATGTTTCTAAGTACTGACAAAATCCATTATTTTCCAGTGATCGCTTTTATTGTGTGTTGGACACCGTATTTCTTCATATCAGCCATTTGGTGGTTTGATAAAGAACTGGCTAGAACCATCCTGGACCAAAAAGTCCAGAGGGGACTTTTCATCTTTGCTATATCCAATTCTTGTGTAAATCCGATTATTTATGGTACGTAATCGCCAGATTATTTTATTTCTTTCACGATTAGGCTCATATAAAATAATTGTGCCAGCTAGTTTATGGTATTTAGCATATAATTACCTCCGACTTATTTTAGCATATCCGATATAATTACCTCTCACTAGTTTATTATATATCATGCAATTTCCGCCGACTAATTTTAACATATTGGATGTAATTACCTCTGAATAATTTAGCATATTAGACGTAATTACCTGAAACTAATTTAGCATACCGGACGTAATTACTTCTAGGTCATATAGATTACTAGCATCAAAGTTTCGAATTCATACAAATTAGATATTTAAGGAATTTAGAAATGCTCTTTCTCATCGGCTTAGTTCTTTGAAACGAGCCGTAAAATTTGCTGAATATTTTAAAAATATGGTTTGTACAGAGGTTTTAATTACTAGTTGCTTCTATATAATATATATATATATATATATATATATATATATATATATATATATATATATATATATATATATATATATAGAGAGAGAGAGAGAGAGAGAGAGAGAGGCAACTAGTAATTAAAACCTTTATATATAAAGAAAGTTTTATATATATATATAGAGAGAGAGAGAGAGAGAGATAGATAGATAGAGAGAGAGAGAGATAGATAGATAGATAGATAGATAGATAGATAGATAGATAGATAGATAGATAGATAGATAGATAGATAGATAGATAGATAGATAGATAGATAGATAGATAGATAGATAGATAGATGTAAGGCAGATTATACATGTATACAATAATAGTGCGTTATAACGCCTAATTATTCTAAGTTAAAGTTACAGATATTTGTGTTCATGTTACTTATGATCATATTTCGGAAATAATTGGCATCCCAGACAAAATAAATAGACAAAATAAATACCTTAATATGTACAAAAGGCCGTTATAGGTAAACGTATACTTTTTACATCAATAATTTATATTTACAGTTAGGTTCTCGTTTCGTCCGAAATACTTGCTTTCATTAAAAGAGACATATATTCTTTAAAAAGCTATTCATCTTGTCCATATTAAGCAAGAAAAGCATTCATTTGTAGTCATTGGATATGAGATAAAATGTACTGCCACTTTTCCAAGAACTACAATTACAAATGGAGTATCAAAATATGACGATGATGATTCACTAGCAGTAAGAAGCAGAGAAATTATACTTCTATTTGGAAAACCCTCCCATTTCTTCCTTAGAAAGTATTAAAAAAAATGAATAATGTAACAATACTATCCTATCTGTACATAATTAGTTAACTTAAACGGATATACTATTTAAATATTTTCTCCTTTTAGCTTAGCATGGCTCATTCTTTATAATTGCACTTAATACATACATGTGAAGTATTGATTCTTCAATATAATACATGATACATACATGTGAAGTATTGATTCTTCAATATAATACATTATATTGCACTCGATACATATATGTGAAGTATTGATTCTTCAATGAAATACACGATACATACGTGTGAAGTATTGATTCTTCAATATAATACGTTATATTACACTTGATACATAAATGTGAAGTATTGATTCTTCAATATAATACATTATATTACATTTGATACATATATGTGAAGTATTGATTCTTCAATATAATACGTTATATTACACTTGATACATACATGTGAAGTATTGATTCTTCAATATAATACATTATATTGCACTTGATACATATATGTGAAGTATTGATTCTTCAATATAATACGTTATATTACACTTGATACATACATGTGAAGTATTGATTCTTCAATATAATACGTTATATTACACTTGATACATACATGTGAAGTATTGATTCTTCAATATAATACGTTATATTACACTTGATACATACATGTAAATTATTGATTCTTCAATATAATACATTATATTGCACTTGATACATAAATGTGAAGTATTGATTCTTCAATATAATACGTTATATTACACTTGATACATATATGTGAAGTATTGATTCTTCAATATAATACATTATGTTACACTTGATACATACATGTAAATTATTGATTCTTCAATATAATACATTATATTGCACTTGATACATACATGTGAAGTATTGATTCTTCAATATAATACATTATATTGCACTTGATACATATATGTGAAGTATTGATTCTTCAATATAATACGTTATTTTGCACATGATAAATACATGTGAAGTATTGATTCTTCAATATAATACATGATACATACATGTGAAGTATTGATTCTTCAATATAATACGTTATATTACACTTGATACATAAATGTGAAGTATTGATTCTTCAATATAATACGTTATATTACACTTGATACATACATGTGAAGTATTGATTCTTCAATATAATACGTTATATTGCACTTGATACATAAATGTGAAGTATTGATTCTTCAATATAATACGTTATATTACACTTGATACATACATGTGAAGTATTGATTCTTCAATATAATACGTTATATTACACTTGATACATACATGTGAAGTATTGATTCTTCAATATAATACGTTATATTACACTTGATACATACATGTGAAGTATTGATTCTTCAATATAATACGTTATATTACACTTGATACATACATGTGAAGTATTGATTCTTCAATATAATACGTTATATTACACTTGATACATACATGTGAAGTATTGATTCTTCAATATAATACGTTATATTACACTTGATACATACATGTGAAGTATTGATTCTTCAATATAATACGTTATATTACACTTGATACATACATGTGAAGTATTGATTCTTCAATATAATACGTTATATTACACTTGATACATACATGTGAAGTATTGATTCTTCAATATAATACGTTATATTACACTTGATACATACATGTGAAGTATTGATTCTTCAATATAATACGTTATATTACACTTGATACATACATGTGAAGTATTGATTCTTCAATATAATACGTTATATTACACTTGATACATACATGTGAAGTATTGATTCTTCAATATAATACGTTATATTGCACTTGATACATACATGTGAAGTATTGATTCTTCAATATAATACGTTATATTGCACTTGATACATATATGTGAAGTATTGATTCTTCAATATAATACGTTATATTACACTTGATACATACATGTGAAGTATTGATTCTTCAATATAATACGTTATATTACACTTGATACATACATGTGAAGTATTGATTCTTCAATATAATACGTTATATTACACTTGATACATACATGTGAAGTATTGATTCTTCAATATAATACATTATATTACACTTGATACATACATGTGAAGTATTGATTCTTCAATATAATACGTTTTATTGCACTTGATACATATATGTGAAGTATTGATTCTTAAATATAATACGTTATATTACACTTGATACATGTGAAGTATTGAATCTTCAATATAATACATTATATTACACATGATAAATACATGTGAAGCATTGATTCTTCAATATAATACGTTATTTTGCACATGATAAATACATGTGAAGTATTGCTTCTTCAATATAATACATGATAAATACATGTGAAGTATTGATTCTTCAATATAATACGTTATATTGCACATGATGCATATCAAATTGTTCTTTTCTGTCTCTGAGGGACTGGATTTGTCATTCACTTCAGTATGATGCACGTATAATTGGAACCATGGATTTGAATCAACTTTCCTTTTTGTCTGTTGTGTCATTGAATGTTTGGAAATAATGTGCGAAACATTAATTCTTTCACTTTACATTATCTGAATATGCTATGCACATTCATTTCGTTTTGAGCTCAGTAAGAATAATGCGATTTATGTTGTAAATAAAGTCGAAATTTCAGTACAACCTTGCGGTGTGTACCATGTTTTCAAATCCCTGACATGGGGCGTGTAATTCTTGTAATTTCCAGCACTAAGAACTTAACATTTCTTGGGTAAATTCATGATGCAAAATGTTATGCTCATTTACTGGCATTCTTATTGCCAGTTAAAGAAGTCTTATGTGTATTGCCTGCCACTTGCAGGCTCCATGTTGTAGGGATTCTATCTAAGTACGGGACCTGTACAACGTCTATCTCTAGCCTACTATATCAATAAACCTAAACGGTAAAATTTGAAATGCAGCTGTGAACAAAAAAAAATCGTTTTAACTGATTGCGTTTGGGGTTCTTAGCTTTTTACCAAACCATCTGCTTCATTTTGTTTCAAATTTCGTATTTTGACTGGCTTGTAAAATGGTACGTGTCTGTCAGACATGTGACTGCCCTTTGGCCTCAGTATAGCTTTCTTTGCTATTTGTATAGAGCGTTTCGAGTAATGGACATAGTTTGTACCATTAGATTTGCGAAACAGTTCTTCTAAAAAAACATTTGAAATGATGAAAGTGACATTTTTATACTGAATATCTCATGTTTGTTGAGGATCATGTTCATTCGTTTACTTGTTTGAAAGTTTTATTTGTGACTCAGTGAACTCGTCCACGTCATTAGTGTTAATGCCTCTACTTTCAAATAGACGTAACAACTTGCGTACTTTTTTCAGCAACCTAATTTACTAAAACACTAAAGCGTCTGCTACATACGCGAACATCGGTTGTTTACGATCAGATTAATTCTTCATGGACGGTACTACTTTTAGGCACACGTGCCGTGCAATACCATATTGTGTAGTAGTGAAAATGACTGCGTAATTCTGACTTTGTATCGTTCACAGAAAAACACGAGCAAATAATAAAGTATACTATATTTAAGCTGATTCAAACATAAGGACAATCCATCCTTCGTTACAGTATAAACTATTTATTCCTCGTTACATTACAAACTATTTATTCTTCGTTACAGTACAAACAATTTATTCTTCGTTACAGTACAAACAATTTATTCTTCGTTACAGTACAAACAATTTATTCTTCATTATAGTACAAACAATTTATTCTTCATTATAGTACAAACAATTTATTCTTCATTATAGTACAAACAATTTATTCTTCGTTACAGTACAAACAATTTATTCTTCATTATAGTACAAACAATTTATTATTCGTTACAGTACAAACTAGTTATTCTTCGTTACAGTACAAACAATTTATTCTTCGTTACAGTACAAACTATTTATTCTTCGTTACAGTACAAACAATTTATTCTTCGTTACAGTACAAACTATATATTCTTCGTTACAGGACAAACTATTTATTCTTCATTACAGTACAAACTAGTCATTCTTCGTTACAGGACAAACAATTTATTCTTCATTATAGTACAAACAATTTATTATTCGTTACAGTACAAACTATATATTCTTCGTTACAGGACAAACTATTTATTCTTCATTACAGTACAAACTAGTCATTCTTCGTTACAGTACAAACTAGTTATTTTTCGTTACAGTATAAAATATATATTCTTCGTTACAGTGCAAACTATTTTTTCTTCGTTACAGTACCAACCATTTATTCTTCGTTACAGTACAAACTATTTTTTCTTCGTTACAGGACAAACTATGTATTCTTCCTTACAGTACCAACCATTTATTCTTCGTTACAGTGCTAACTATTTATTCGTCGTTAGAGTACAAACTAGTTATTCTTCGATACCGTGTAAAATATGTATTCTTCGTTACAGAGCAAACTATTTATTCTTCGTTACAGTACAAACTATTTATTCTTCGTTACAGTACAAACTATTTATTCTTCGTTACAGTACAATCAATTTATTCTTAGTTACAGTACAAATTATTTATTCTCCGGAAAAGTACAAATTGTGTTTTTTCTCATTACAGGACAAACTATTTATTCTTCGTTACAGTACAAACTAGTTATTCTTCATTACAGTACAAAGTAGTTATTCTTCGTTACAGTACAAACGATTTTTTCTTCGTTACAGTACAAACTATTTATTCTTCGTTACAGTATAAAATATGTATTCTTCGTTACCGTACAAACTATTTATTCTTCGTTACAGTACAAACTATTTTTTCTTCGTTACAGTACAAACTAGTTATTCTTCATTACAGTATAAAATATGTATTCTTCGTTACAGTGCAAACTATTTATTCTTCGTTATAGTACAAACTATTTTTTCTTCGTTACAGTAAAATATATTTATTCTTCGTTACAGTACAAACCATTTATTATTCGTTACAGTGCAAACTATTTATTCTTCGTTACAGTACAAACTATTTTTTCTTCGTTACAATACAAACTATTTTTTCTTCGTTACAGTACAAACTATTTATTCTTCGTTACAGTACAATACATTGCACTTGACTCATAAATATGAACTATTCATTCTTCTTTACAACACAAAATATTGCACTTTATAAAGTCTTACCATTAGTACATTTGTTATAACTCCATCGAAGCTATAACATATATCAAAATCATGTTTTCTTTCTTTCAGGAATGTTTACAAGATCATTGCGAAAAGAAGCGGCCAGGTGGAAGGCTTTGTTCCAGCGGCGTTTGAGTCGTATGGGTTTACATTCAGCCAAGCAGCATACTTTGGAACAAAACATTGCTATGACGTAGACAAGGGTCTGAGTCGTATGGGTTTACATTCAGCCAAGCAGCATACTTTGGAACAAAACATTGCTATGACGTAGACAAGGGTCTGAGTCGTATGGGTTTACATTCAGCCAAGCAGCATACTTTGGAACAAAACATTGCTATGACGTAGACAAGGGTCGATCGTCAGCACCACAAAGAAAACATAGTCATGGGGTTTTCTTGATTTATTTAAAAGTCAAAAGACCTGGAATATGGCGTGATTATGTGAATCATATTTGACTTGATTTATTAAAAGTATTGATGAAACGACTAATTCAACATTTTGCACAAATTTGCTTTTTAATTCTTCGAAACAGAGATATAATAAAACCGCATGCAAAGCAAGCATTGTTGCCGCAAATGTAGACGACATGTTGGATACCTAACTGAAACGTTGGCTGAGTATTACGTTTTTTTTATGGCAAAATAGGACATTAAAACAAATTGTAAATTCATGGACCAGCATCAGTTTGGGGTATTTTAAAAATCAATACAATTAACAGTCTACAAAAAAATCGAATAAAACTGCCAGTCCGCAGAGAAATCATTAAATATACTAGTCCGAAGAGAAATCAATAAATATACTAGTCCGAAGAGAAATCAATAAATATACTAGTCCGAAGAGAAATCAATAAATATACTAGTCCGAAGAGAAATCAATAAATATACTAGTCCTTACCGCAATCATGAAATGCACATAGGCTAGTGAAGGCACACAAGCACGACGGTGTGGATTCAGGCTATAAAAAGCACAACACTAATCTGAATCTCTTTACATACATAATTAATTGGACAAAGTTACAATTGTATATGATTTTGATAGTGTGTGTGTGTGTGTGTGTGTGTGTGTGTGTGTGTGTGTGTGTGTGTGATTTTGAACGTATCTTTAATAATTTTTCAGTCAAATCGCTAAGATATCTGCAGTGTGAAAGTTCATAATTATGTCTAGTACTGGGGCATCATGACACAGACATGTAGCATTATGTCCTACCCAGTCAGATTATCCTAACACCAGGCCGACCAGTGTTGACAGTAACCGTTTAATGCTGAACATCTAGTGAGGCAGCTGTTGGTATCAATTTTATATGTCTTTCATATGACTAGGCCGGTGTTCAAACGCTCGACCTCTGGCATCCGAGGCGGACGCTCTAACCACTACACCATCTGATGATCTGAGCTGTGACAGTTTTGTTCAAAGAAACTTTGTGTGTGAAAACTTCAATGTCCATATCAAATCTAGGCTTGAACCGGTGAAAGTGCTAACTACACTTTATAACATTTTGAGATATTGAGTGAAAGTGATTTTTAAACATGTGGTGCCCTATTGAAATATGTTTTAACAGGAAACATTTCTTTTCTGAATCAATGATAATATAACATGTTTATACTTTAAATGGGTTTAAATTTGCATTTTTAAAACAAGTCTCTCTTTCTTTGTTCCGTGCTGGTAAAAATATGCATATGGGGTTAGCACCTTTTACTGTCAGAAGCTAAATGGTAACAAACATTTTGGAATATTTTGCCAGAACTCTGGATGGCAAAAACGTCTGCTGCAGAGATTTAAAAACTAACAACCAAGCACACGATAGTATAGCCATTTTGCATATTATGATGCGATTGTGCGTTACGATGTTTAACAATTTATCAAGATTCTTTAGTGCAATTTAGCTCCACGTGCTGAAAAATATAACTTATCTGCTTTTCATAAACACCTAAGCTCCAATATGTTTGAAACATTTCATTCCGTAGATATTTTATTTTTTCATGAATATTTGAACCTGCATTGGGATGTGTTGACAGTTTGTACTGTTCGTGATGGTATCGTTGTATTTTACGTATTAACACACACTTATCGTCTTTTTGACCTTCTTTGGTTACGAATGATTGCATTCCAGTTCTTTGGATTTGAGTTTTTCTCAAGAGAACTTCTTTCGTTTTGGACTCTGATATTTAGTATCTTTGTGTACAGTCAAATACAACGTCGAATAACCTATAAGCTAATGTTTGGGTGGTGCACACATTTAAACTGTTAAACCAGTGCTCGGGCATTTTATGTAAAATGTGTTCTCAACTGATGAGTTATATATACCATCAATTTCAGCATCATGGACCATAGAAACATTTGGATCAGTACCAGTTTAGATCTCCTTTTTGCGCATCATGCTTATATGTATACCTGTTTCATTGTTTTCTCTTGCCTTCTCTTTTTTCTTTTCACATTGCCTTAATGATATATACCGTCTACTGCAATATATTGAATAGGAATGGCTGAACACGTACTGATGGGTTGGATGGTTGAGTTTAGAATATTCTAAGTGGACGATTAAAGATAGTTACTATGCATAGTAGCACGATGTCCATCATATCTGAATTCCACTGTCCATCTTTCGTCACGTCCTCAATCGTTGCAATTGATCTGTTTTGTTCTCTTTCGGGTGTTAGAATCTCAGTATAAGGAGCATAATATACATAACGCATATTCGTCTAGATGCTTAGCTATTTACGCTACACACGGTCCAAAGTTTCTAAGACATTTGCCATCTGTGTTAGTCTTCTTTCTTTCCTTGCCATTATATTACTGTTTAAAAGCTTGTCCAGGAGAATGGTGTGATATTTGTGCAGCGTATCTAGAGTTTCTCTTCCTTTATATTCCGCTTTCTTGAAATACCAGATCAGTTGTAACATCTTCATACTAAGACACGGCACTAATCATTGCATTTAATAGCTCCAACGTTTTGTCAGTGTGAGAGTTATTCTCTCAATGATCCTTTTCTGAATCCTGTCGTAAATCAAAACGTGACCCTTCTGTTGATATATTTGCATTTACTCTTATTCTCTGTAAAATACATTTTCATTTGTTGTCTTATTATGTGTCTTCCGTACCTTTTCCAATTTCTTTTAGAATGTTCTGGAGATTTTCTTTACCTTCAAACTGATTCCCATTTGGCTTCATCTGTTAGCATATAGTCGTCTGTGTTTGACAAGCACACATCTTCACTGGATGGGGATAGTCTATGTCGTATATTTGTATTAAACTGTTAGCTGGAGGATCCCATTTTCATGTAGTGTAGTCACTGTCATTGTCCTTGTATTTAGCATTTCTGATGTGCTATTTTGCCTTTTAGGGCAAGTTTTATTTTAATGTTGCAAGAGGCACGTCAGCATTAGAGTCCTCTGAGTTAAAGAAGTTTAGCTTTGGTTTACTGAAGTTTCACTATCATAAATTGGGTTGCAAATGTCCTGATGTTGGTTCAGCAAACAATGTCAGTTTGAAGTCAGAAATTAACAACTCAGGCACCTTTGCTGTTAGACCCCCTTCTCTGAAATCAATGATTATAGTTTATGAAACAACATCAGCTTCAGAGTTGATATTGATTTTAACAGACGTGCATCCTGTATCATCATCAATAAAAATTGATGTTTGACATTAGTTGGCTGTTTTCAACATAACCAAAAGGGCCACTAATGTTGCTATGTTATATAACTTCATTATCAACGTGTACCCTCAAATGTTGTCCATTCTGATCAATACAAACACTATTGCTGGCTTTTATTCTTTACTTTACTGTCTTTATTATAAATGTGTAAATATGAATTAGTTTCATTGTATTTGTCACATGATGCACCTTTAGCAGTTCTGCAAGATAAATATCGAGTTTCTGATTCTGAATTCATGTCAATTACTATATGCAGGTGAATGAGTGCATCATTAAAAAGGAATTCTGAATCAAATACTTAAACTAGATATGATGTCTTTGGTGTACCAGAAGAAGGCATTATAATGTTTGTTTGTTTGTTTGATTATAATTCTTAACGTAGTTTTGTCAATTTCTCAGTCATATCGCTACAATATCTGTAGTGAGGCAGTTTATAGGGATGTCTAGCAATGGGGCATCGCGCCACAGACATGTAGCATGATGTCCCACCCAGTCACATTATCCCGACACCAGGCCGACCTGTCCTAATAATAACATTTTAATGCTGAGCGCCAAGCGAGGCAGCTGTTAGTACCATTTTTTGTAAGTCTTTGGTATGACTCGGCCGGAGATCGAGCCCACGACCTCCCGCTTCCGCGGTGGTCGCTCTAACCACTAGGCCGCCGAAGCGGTTGCAGTATAAAGTAACATCTAAGCTATTTAATACAGTCGGATAACAATGCCCCACTAAAATAATCACTTTATAATTTGAATGCAGAACACAGTGTTTTAGGTAAAAAGTTATATTGGATTTTAGCACCTATGAAAATTCAATTAAGTTAACATTTTGCTCTGGAAGGATGTGTTAGAGGCGTTTATCAGCTCTGGCTATTAGGTATCGTCTTGTACCAGGACAGGTATGAATTGTCAGCATATATCAAGTTTTACATTTCGTTATTTTGATTAAAAACATTATTTATTAGTAAACAATACTTTTTTTTATTTTTTAAACATTTATGAGCTAGAGAATGCTCTCTCCCAATGTGCAGAAAACAAGTCACTCTTTTTAGTAAGAGGATATATGAGAGTGGGATACCAGGGAAATCGTATGGTAGGGCGACTAAAATGTCACTTGTAGAGTGGTGCGACGAAAATGTTATTCGTAAAGATATTGAAAATTCTTCAACGCTCGATATTTTTACATCAATGTCTTTCGGATCAAAGCACAACGATGCAACTGGCACTGAAAAAGATATTATCCAATATTTTTTCTCATTTGTATATAATAAGTTGTCGTTAGTATTAACGACACGTGTATCATTAATGCATCTATTTCCCTTTATTTTTAATTTTTAATTTTTTTTTTCTACCGGAAAGTGTTGAATGATACAAATGATAACCGGGAAGCATTCAGTTTAAAATTACTCAAGTGATAATAATCTCTTATCAACAAACTTACCAACAATGACCAACGGATACATTTGCTAAGAAATGACGTCATTTCATCTAAAGTTTTCATGCTTGTGAAAAGGAATGTCGAGAAAAGAGGCATTAAAGTACCTCAGATAAACCGCTGCTAGATATTTTCAAAAGTCTCAGCCCACCCAAAATAGCCTCACTATCAACGCGCCAAAACTAAACTCAAATATGATAGCACCTAAACGAGCCACACGTCTTAATTAATTCAACATATCATCAAATTCTCAAGTAACCAAAAATGACCCCGAAACTCAACTAAGTTAAGGCTGAAGAGAAACCGTACCTGCTGAATACTTCTGTACCATTCACAGAAACCTTTACAAGAATGAAAATGTAACATTAGAACGTTTAGTGAACAATACATTGAATTAATTTCTTTAACGTTTTCATATTTAACTCTCTCTCTCTCTCTCTCTCTCTCTCTCTCTCTCTCTCTCTCTCTCTCTCTCTCTCCCACACGGCAACAGACATACACAATAATGATACCACTGTTTTGTTGTTTGTTTTCAATGTTCTTGCGTTTAAGTTTTTATTCGTTTTCGTTCCCTGCACGTGTGGATCTCTACATGCGGTGCTTTAAAAGTGTTTGATGTCTATAACATGGATCTATGCATACGATCAAAGGCAGGTAGCTAAAACATTCTTATAAATTAGACGTCGTAAAAACAGGAAATAAATCTTTACCTTATAAATCTAATAAGTGCATATTATCCAGAAGAAGATAAAAAAGAAGTTTTTCGCATTGACTAAAACACATTTTCCTGCATCATACTCTGACAAGACGAATATTTGAAACTGGAAACACTATCAAAGGTTGTTACTCTACACAATTAAAATGGCCGTAACAGCAGTGTTTAAATGATTTGATCCTACTGGAGCTTATGAATAGAGACATCACACACGGCACTATCATATAACATTTAGAGAGAAAATTGCTGAATTAACGGACAAGAGATCAATTAAATTATATTACTTTAATGTGAGAACACGTTTATGTGACTCGGACGTTAAACAACATGGATGCTGTGTTTTACTTCATACGTTTCTACGCACACAGAAAATAACATAAATGTCGAAAAAGATCGACAGCCAAACTATGATTTTAACAACCGTCTGAGATACATTTAATTACAAATAAATTCCATGCACTTCTGATGGAGATCGTTTTGCATGAAAATAAAGTGAGTTTGTAGAGTACACTTGTGCAAAGCAAAGTTCATTTACCTTCAAGAAAATCATCTCCAGATCAAATGCGTTTCGCGCAATAAATGCTCAAGTATTCCCCATTGACACCCGTAGTATTTGAGCTATTAAGAATAAAGATTGCCTGGTGTAAAGCCAAGAAATTTGAGCAATCAATAGTCAAGTGTTTCCCGTCTAAACCTATGTATTTTGAGATTCGACAGTGGTAAACATACTAAGATGGAATCCTTGTTACACAATATTACACGGAAACGATAATCGTTTCACTACAACATTTTTTTGACATGCAAAAAGAATACGTGCAAGAGTCTCTGAAGTGAAATAAGATTGGACCAAGACTGCATAATGGAAAACACCTGTTTCGTCTACGATATTTTGGGATCAATTACTTCATGGTAAATAGTAAATACCGATATGAAGTTGCTTTTAAATTCTCATACAAATATGATGCATGATGTATAGTTGGTCAAGTAAATATGCAAAACAAGGAACTGAAATTGAATATATTTTAGGCTTGTACACGTGTTTAAAACGAGCGAGGAGCTGAAACTCGATAGGCGTAAAGTGAACCTGATGTAAGCTGAATACAATAACCGATTCAACTACCTCGATTCTATCTTAATAGGTGACATTGACAGATTATGCGACTAAAAATGGTAACTGGTTAAGGCTAGCTGTCAATATCAAAGAGCCATTGCATTCGTTATAATTGAAGACTGATAATCTCAAGGATGTAAAGAAGAAAGCAAAACATCTAACAAACGTGTTTTTATTGGTAAATACATTTCTGATATTTAATAAAAGTGATCGTATATTTACCCAGGTTTGATACGTGATTGATACCGGTATGGTAAAATGATTAATGGAGAAAAAGTCAACAAATGATACTGGCAAGTGAAAATGTGATGTTAAAATGGTAAATGGCAAAGGAGCAAAAGTCAACGAATTGTAATGACAAGTGAAAATGAATTGGTCAAATTGCTGAAACTTAAAACTAATCCACAGTTAATAGAGCAGTACGGAAAATGTAATCTTAAATCATTTTCAAGTATATTCCATCGGACACTAAATATTCAATTCAGCACTTACGTTTCATTGCGAGCCATACCCCACCTCACGGCTATCGTTACACACCTCTACCAACCAACGAAATGGTAGGTTGTGTTGGTACAGATTATCAAATACAAGCATACAAATATGTTATCACACAAAATCACAATATGCACAAATCTCCACATCAACATTCAAGCATACTATCAAAATACAGGGGATAATAAGGAATCATTAATTACACACTACGCACACGGGAAATGGTAAAAGGGGCCATTAAATTTTAGTTGCTAACGACAAAGACATACAAACACAAAGCATACACACACACACAACAAATTTGGTAACTTGATTAGTATCTTCCTTTGCTAGTGATATGGGTGGTCCTGAAACGAACCTTACATATATTGTTAAAATGGTTAGGAAAATAGGGATACAGTCAGTTTATAGGGAGATGGGAAAGAGTAATGTTACAATTTGTATCTAGATTTCAAACATACCACATTTGCAATAGATCGCCCATTTTTTAAAATAATATTCAAACAGACTACATATCGGATCCAGCACGCACTCATTCAGTACTATCAACAACCCTGATTTTCAATACTAACCAGTACATTAATTATACTATCCATCACTAAATATACAGTATCCAAAACGCGTTGCATAGTGCAAGTAATTCCATACCTAATTTCGAACAAAAGCGATATTTTGTAAAGGAAGGGATGAAATCACACAAACATACCATCAAACACACCAGCAATACTATCCCACACTCCATGTCACAATGACTCACAATTATCTAAAGCATATTTGTCATCGATGCACAAGAGATAACCATAAGGTTCACACAATATTTTTTCTTGTTTATAGTTATTTGTAGAGTCTCGCGATCAAACGAAATCATTGAAACTTCTAAATATTGTTTATTACTGGCTGAAGACGAAACTACACAGAGTCGAAACTGCATGGAATCTTTTATCCTTGTAATCTTGTATTGTTGAGTCGATTAGATACATCATTAATTTTCGCAATTTCGAACATGTCATCTCGATGGGGTAATCCACAGGAATCAAAATATTCCACACTGTGATCGATGATAAAGTAAACAGCTATCACTGGGTTCCTCCTAGATGAATGTTACCTTGTTGATCATACAGGATTCATTATCTTTAGGTACCCTTATAAAAATCACGAGCTTATTTCATGACAGTTGCTGCAACTTCGCATGTGCGAGCCCACGACGTCGCTGTATTGCACGTAGAGGTAGAATTTGGAACGATTACGAAGTCGTGGTAGGCTCTTACGAGCATTAAACGCGCTCAAGCCGTGCATATAGCAAGCTCGCTGATATTTTGCTCGTGCCAGCTAGCAATAAGCACGCAAGCTCGTCGCGGGCTGTGAACCAGCTCGTACTAGCTGGTTGATAGCGCGTAACGAGCTTGTATTCTTATTGCATGTTTAGCACGAGCTGGTACGTGCAAAGTAGCAAGCTCGCAATGAATTGTAACGAGTTCGATACAAGCTTGTGGTTAGCTAGTCACACTTACAGTCAGACCATTATACAGCAAACTTTGCAATCGATCTATGGGGATGATCAAGCTTCATATAAATAAATACAGTGAACTCTCACAGAATGCAACGCAATACAAATTATGAAACAAAACTAAAATCTTACAGCTAATGTTTTCTTTTTCTTCAACGCACCAAAATATATTTGTTTTCCTCATTGGTGCTTTAGTTTTGATATATCTCTTTGTATTGTTCCAATTCTCGGAATGAATAAAAGCAAAGCCTTTTTTGATGAACCAACAACCAATAAAAAAGTAATTATAACAAGAACTATCATAAATGGAAAGTGAGATTTCTATTTATTTCAATAATTATAAAAAAAACATACGTTTTAGAATCTAATACAATAATTAAAACCAACAAACTGACTAGAAAAATTAATATCGGATGATTTTTTAAAATTTAATAAATCCAACTGACTGAAAAAAAATTATAAAGTTTAAAGGTCATTTAAAAAATGCACGTTAGGGGCCATCCACTTAGTACGTACACATGGAGGGGGGAGTAACCAAAATGCATACACTTGCATATAGTGTGCATTTCTACTGATAATGTACGTAAGAAACAGGGTGGATGGGTTGTGAAACCTTAATAAATTAACTAATATGTAACTTGTTAGAATGGCTTCAGTCTACGTTTAAATTTTAGCGGACACTAGACAAACTATGGTTTGGCATCAAGAGTATGTACACAGGTGGGGCATGTCTTCATAAGTATGTATGTGGGGGGGGGGAGGCCAAGCTTTGCCAGATTTTTGCATATGTACTAAATGGATGGTCAATTTATTTTGGGAACATCTGGGAATCCACACTTGCTGTTGATGATATTCCTTCATAGCTGGTGATGCCTATTTCTATCCACAGTGCTCAATGAACCAAACTCTCTAAAAGTAATTGTCATAAATACAAAATGAAACCTCCATGCTATATGATTGTATAAAATAAAACCAAAAAATTATATTGTTTTAATCTAATACAATTAAAATAAACTAATGGACTAGAAACTTAAGATCACATGACTTTTTAAAGATCTTAATCCAACTCGTAAGCTGTTTTGAAGTAAAATGTCTTTAAAATCAGCACATTTCATTTAGGTAACGTCTAGCTGTGCCACACTTGCTTTTGATTATACTGTTGAACTCCTTCAAAGTTTCTGATGCCTCACTCTCTTCACAGTACTCATTGCAGTAATCTGTTGAAAAACACCAGATGAATCAGCAAGCTGATGTATATTAGGTTTTTCTTGCTCTTAGCGAAATCACATTACACAATTTGCAAAACGTATAGTTTTCTCCTTTACCAGATTGTTTTGCAAATCTAAACAGGACGGTACAATTTTCTCTCCAGCTGTTTTATTGTCTTTCATGGAGAAAATTCTGAATTATTCTTCTTTCCTATTCAACATGATTAGAAGTTGCATATTACAATTTTGAGATACAGTGACAGCGGTAACTGTTGCAAAATCCAATATGGCGGGTAAATACAGGAATGGTAGCCTAGATTTCGAATGAACCAATCATATTGAAGAACTGTATTCCTATATACATGCGATCAATTTATATCATAATGGAACAGAGTGCCCGTTCTAAACTGAATATTGCAAAGAATTTTTTTAAATTATTTTTAAATTAAAATAAAAACAAGTTTTTGCACACAAAACGTACACCTGTTACCTGGTTCAAAATATGGAGGAAAAAAACGGTATGATGAAACTAGAAAATTTGGCCATCTTGAGAAATATATTGAAATTTATACACAGTGCCACAAATTGTACCGTTGATTGTTTGTGTTAAGCACAATATTATGCAGTCATAAGGGAAATGAGAAATAATACTGAAGTTTCAATTGAAAATGGTGTGATTGATGAAAATCCTCTTAGTATAGTCCCTTTGAAATATAAGTATGTGCAGTACAAAATAGTTCCAATTACAAATGTCAAAGATTTATGTGTGCATATCCAATTAAATGATGGCAAGGACACTGCTTTTGCTTGTGTGTCCCCAAATTCTGTTGAATATGATTGATAAATATACATTCATGTAGTAAGTCTTGACCCTGCAGACATGTACATCAAAATAGAAGACATAAATAATATTTTACACATTTTCACTACTACTCTTTGTATGAATCCTGTATGTCTTGTAGATAAAACTTATTCCTATGTCATATCATTATTGGCTATCATTGTATGCTCACCTTGATCATGGCCTACTACCAGAAAGTCAGTGTGGCTTTAGAAAGGAGAGAGGCACCATCGACATGATCTTTGCTGCCAGGCAGTTGCAAGAAAAGTGTCTTGAGCAAAATGTCAAACTATACACCACCTTCGTAGACCTGACTAAGGCATTCGACACTGTCAGCAGGGAAGGCCTTTGGAAAATCATGGCCAAATTTGGATGTCCAGAGGTCTTCATTGAAATAGTGAGGCATTTTCATGATGGCATGCTTGCCAGAGTTCAGGACCAGGGCAACTACTCCGAACCCTTTGCAGTCACGAATGGTGTGAAACAAGGATGCGTTTTAGCCCCCACCCTCTTCAGCCTCATGTTCTCCGCAATGTTGATGGATGCTTTCAAGGACAGCGATGTGGGAGTAGGTCTCTGTTACCGTATGGATGGGAAGTTATTCAACCTGAGACGGCTTCAAACCAAATCCAAAGTCCAAATTGCGAACATTCGCGATCTCCTGTTTGCAGATGACTGCGCCCTCAATTCCAACACGGAGGCAGGCATGCAACAGAACATGGATCTGTTTTCCACAGCGTGCACTAACTTCGGACTCACCATCTCTACCAGCAAGACCGAGGTTCTGCATCAGCCAGCCCCTGGAGAAGATTACCTGAAACCATCTATCACTGTCAATGGCCAAAAGCTCAGAAATGTAGACAGGTTCACATACCTCCGCAGCACTCTCTCACAAGCAGTTCACGTTGATGACGAGGTAAATACAAGGATTACCAAAGCCAGTGTAGCTTTTGGCAGACTCCGCTCTAATGTCTGGGACAGGAGAGGCATCATGCTTGCCACCAAACTAAAAGTCTACGCAGCGGTTGTTCTCCCCACCCTTGCGAGATATGGACTGTGTATAGTCGCCATGTTAAGAAACTGAACCACTTCAAAAAGGAGCTCCCTGAGAAAACTATTGAAAGCTAGATGGCAGAACAGGGTGCCGGACACAGAGGTGCTCACGCAGGCTGGCATGACAAGCATCCACACCATGCTGTGCAAGGCATAACTCCAATGGGCTAGCCATGTCGTCCGCATGCCGACAGAACGCCTACCCAAGAAAATCTTCTATGGAGAACTACAGCAGGGCAAGAGATCTCATGGCGGTCAAAAAAGAGGCACAAGGACACCCTCAAGGCCTCGCTAAAGAACCTAGGCATTGATCCTGACAGCTGGGAGAGTGTCGCTGCTGATCGATCTGCTTGGGGCAGTCAAGTTAATGCCGGTGCGGCAGCCTTTGAGCACAAAAGACTGGTGGACGCAGCTGAGAAACGTGATCTGCGCAAATCCAGGAACAACAGTTCTTCAATTCACAGTCAACAACCTGCACATCCATGTCCCCACTGCAACAGACTATTCCGGGCCCGGATCGGACTGATCAGCCATCTCCGGACACACCCTTAATGAATTGATGACATTGAATGGTCCTCATCGACATCGATGGACAAACATCATCATCATCATCATGCCTAGGTCAAATGAATAAAAATTATATCACACGTGCATATATTAATTTCATCAATACAAATTAAAGATTACATCATAGATATGTATTTAAATTATACCATACACGATTGTTAGGTCATATTTGTAACCGTACGCAAAGAAAGTATTCCCTTTTGACCTACCATATGGATTAATAATGCTGTTTTAATATCACACAATGCGCACGATACTGTAATCACTAGTCCGGAACAAATACAGATTGATGCTTCTCTTAATGCGTACGATACTGTAATCATTAGTCCGGAACAAATACAGATTGATGCTTCTCTTATTCTGTCGGTAACGACGTCAAGCTCCTTTTCTGTTTCATGTAAGACTAATAATTAAATGGCAGATGCCGAGCAATATATTTTTCCCGGTTGACCAAAATGTATGGATATTCTCAGTGGAGAACATTACCAAACCCATTATTGCTTGGAAATAGACTGCATAGTATTACTTGAGGAAGATAAATTTGCTATTAAAGTTTCTTTTCACAATGTATATATTTCCTTTGTCGAATCCATTACGAATTCACACTAAGCGAAGAGAAATAAAGTCATAATAAAGCCGGCTAAAATAGAATGTGAGACATTTCACTAGATAGAAATAAAATTACTAAAGTTATATTTGCTTTGCTTTCCAGACTCCTGATCGCAATGCTGTTTGATTAACTTTATTTTCAATTTTAAATAAATTGTACATAATTTATTGATACGTTAAAAAGAAACCAACTGAAAATGATTTTCCTTTCCAAATTTCATATCTGCAGGCAATTGTGTTCTGTACAGCGTAATTTAGTCTCTCTCTCTCTCTCTCTCTCTCTCTCTCTCTCTCTCTCTCTCTCTCTCTCACACACACATACATATATCGCTTACGTTACGAATACCTTGTACGTTTACATACATAAGGAAGTCCAAATAAATCACACACACACACACACACACACACACACACGCAAGGATTGTCGATGCATATAAAACCACATATATCAACGCAGCATATAGTTTGTTTTATTGTATGCAGCAAAACTAATTTAGACACCAAACACAACAGCACTTTTTAACTATCGTCAATGGCTATAACCTCTACTGGAAAAATAAATATGTTGTGCCGTTTAGAACGATGAATTGTATGTTTAAAGATAAAAGCTTTTATCTTAAAAGCTGAGATGATAAATCATGAACGATCATGTCAACGCTATAAAAATGTGTGTAAAAGTGAATCGTTGAGATACATGCTAGTTTCAGGGTTTGTATCCTACAAAAGGGATGTAAAACAAGGTGAATATATAAGCAATTAAAAAGACTATAGTATTATCTAGATGCTTTTTTCTTCATAAGTGGAAAAGCATGAGTGTATTTTAACTTTGGCTACCCCACTTTGGCTACCCACCCAATAATGGCGCCTGAAATAGAGTCTTATACAGCTCTATTAGCTCGAGAGCTACTAGAGGCAATCAACAAATATCTTCCCGTCCGTGATTCCGTCAAAACAAAATTACATCAGGTGTCTCAGTTGGAATTTGCAGAGGGTACAGTACAATTCTTTAAACCGGTAACAAAGGTTACGGAGAGAGCTAAAAACGCTAATGCAAGTCCTGGTTCTACGTTAAAACAAACTGATATAGCAACTGGTAAAAT
Source organism: Unio pictorum (assembly GCA_030141615.1). Taxonomy (NCBI): domain Eukaryota; kingdom Metazoa; phylum Mollusca; class Bivalvia; order Unionida; family Unionidae; genus Unio; species Unio pictorum. The sequence continues at coordinate 11,211,866 of JARLTB010000147.1, read as the reverse complement.
AGCCAGAAAGAACTAAGAAAACAAAAAGACTATTATGAGAACTTCCGGCTTAAATAGCTGATGTTCAGCCATTTGGCAGAGTCAAAGAAGACATACTTGAAGGTACTGGCCAATCTAGCGCTGAAACAGATGAAATGGAAGGTTATCATACGTCGGAACCAGAACTAAAACCAAAACAACAACAATGAGGAGATAGATTCAACGGTGAGAGTGTTCCTACATAATGAATACAGAAGAGGTAAGATTACCTATATTTGCCTTGGATAGTTATTATGATAACAAAATATTTTTGAAACCTGTGTACCCTAATAAATATAACAGAAAGTGAAACGTGGTATGATTGGGTTTATTTGTTTGTTTGTTTGATTAGGATTTTTAACGTAGCTTTAACAATTTTTCAGTCATATCGCTACGATGTCTGCAGTGTGGCAGTTTATAGTGATGTCTAGCACTGGAGCATCATGCCGCAGACATGTAGCATGATACCCCACCTAGTCACATTAGCCTGACACCAGGCCGAACAGTCCTAAGACTAACCTCTTAATGCTGAGCGTCAAGTGAGGCATCTGTTAGTACCAATTTTGTAAGTTTTGGTATGACTCGGACAGGGATCAAACCCACGACCTCCCGTTTCCGCGGCGGAAGCTCTAACCACTAAGCCACGGAACGGTTGATTGATTGGGTTAATGATGTACGCTATTATCTCTATAGGATCGACTGATTATCACAGTGATTAAATTAATAAATAACAAACAAGATCATTCTGAACAATGCTTACAGTGGACCGATTACGGCCAGAGTGACAAATTCGCGATTACCAACATACAAAACATTCTACTCAGTGATATTTTTCAAGATTTATTTAGAAGAACATCTCAAAAACCAATATCAATTGCAAAACAATTAGGAATGAAAACTATTGATTTTGTTCGTGCAAAAGCTTCTATTGCTATTGGTAATGTTGGCAGCAACGCTTTTTCAACCATTACGTATATACTAGCACAATTAACACGACGAAACACACAGCCAATAAAATTGCCCAGCACTGAAATAATGTCTATAGATATCAGTAAAGTAATAAATCAAGCTGAGAATAAAAATTAGCAGAGTTGGATAGTGTACCAATATAAATAAAAGAAACAATATAGTCTGCTAGTCTAATAGGAGCAATTGTTTTAGATGATACCAAATATAATAAAACTTGTAAACATACATCTGATTCAGCATTTGAAATGGATGCGCCAGTTCTCAAAGATGATTCCGTGCACGATCATCAATAGTATTCCTATGATGCACGTGTACCTAACTCACACGGAAGAATTGAGTTGCAAATTCAGGAGAGAAGTAGATATTTCTTGCCCGCCTAGGCATTTATTGAGATCGATGGTATACGTTTGAAGGCAGACGATACAGCATACCGAATTGGTGATCGAGTTGGTTTTGGTAGGTACGGTTGCTGGTCATTATGGTAGGTTTTGGTCAGTAGGTGGCCATATTTCACATTAGATTTCCCCTTGTCGCCCGACTGACATCTGTTCAACCTACAAAATTTTATAATACCGTTCCACTAGACTTATGTATACCTGTGGACTAATGTTAAGTTCCGATTCGGCCCATTTTTCATTGTTGTAAAAGAAATATAAGTAAAACAAAACAGCAACGGATGCGTAATTCTCATATTTCCGTGTGCCAATAATGCTATTTGTATGTATAAATTATCGACACTAATTAGAGTAATGAGTTAAATTCCCATTGTACTCATAGGGCCAAGTTTGTAAAACAGAAAATGCGTTACCAGCGGAAAATGAGGATATATTAGCAGTCTCAGGAACATATCATGTCAAACAGTCATTGCCACATGTACTGTAATTATAGTGAAGAGAGACGAGGTTTGGATTACATCTGTATTATGAAATTGTTTGATTTCGAGCTAATAAACCCGAAGGTAATACTAAACTATCTTCTTTCGTTATCATACAGCAAAGGCGAGATTAATGTGCCAATTTGAATTTAATTTACTCAAATGACGTTTCTGTCTGTTCGCTTACATGCTTTGCATACGAAATAGGCTTCGCTAGCGGCCTGACAATCTTGATTATATTTTTTCTTCATTAGGTGGCATCAGTGATGAATATGTTGACACGAACTATGTATTCAAGCATGTTCAGGGATATTCTGGCTCGTGTATTGATCCTGACAAAAGGATTGTGTATTACTGCTGACATGAGACTGTGTATTGCTGCTGACATACAGATTGTGTATTACTGCTTAATTGAAGATTGTGTATTACTGCTGACGTAAGATTGTATATAGCTGCTGAAAAAGGTTGTGTATTACTGCTGACACAAAAATGTGCATTGTATTGATCATATGAAGATTCTTAGATCCAAAAGTAGGCACAAAATGATATTTAGTCTCAATAGTTTTACTTTGGGGCGTATACGACTGTGCTACATTCTCAGTAAGAAGTTTATTCCATACAACCTCTCGTGTAGATTCTTGTGATAATGAATAGTCCCGAAGACGGATTTAACTGAATCCTGTCATTATTCTGTCACGATTAAATAGGCTTCAATCGCAAAAAAATTAGTTGATGTATAATATATTTAATCTGAAATATTTTTTATAAAAAGAGATATCTGAAAAGTATATACATGATGAGAACTTTATTTAAGCGTTTTAGATATAAATTCAATTTTGCAAACTGTATTCAAGCAAATAAAACAGCCCTTAATAGACCTATGCATATACTGTTATGACATTTTGACTTGGATGCGTTTGCTTTGATGTTGCAATTTACTCTATCGGGATTCTACACTTGTATTTGAGTTATGGTGTTTGTTATTTTCCGGGTGGTGGGTTAAGGTGTTTGGGAGTTTTACGAGTGTTGGATTGAGGTCTTGGCTATTTTGTGAAGGGTGAGGTTTGGGTATTTGGTGTTTTACGAGAGGTGGATTATGGTGTTTGTTACTTTGCGAGTAGTGATGTTGTGGTGTTTCGGATTTTTACATCATAGCTATACATGCAAGTCGTATAGTACCAAACAAATTTAAGTAAAGTAACCGAAATCATATGATTCTTATTCCTGTTTCACGCCAACATTCTAGCGACTCGAAGGACTGCCCATCGTGCTTATTCTGAATCCCAGGACCTTAACGGTGCAAGTTAGCACAAATGATGCAAATTAGCAAGAAAATGGTAGAAGCTAGCACGAATGGTGCCAATTATCATAAACGTTGCAAGTAAGCAGAAATGGTACAAGCTAGCAGAAATGGTACAAGCTAAGCTAGCAGCAATGGTACAATCTAGCAGAAATGGTGCAAGCTAAGCCAGCAGCAATGGTACAATCTAGCAGAAATGGTACAAGCTAGCACGACTGGTGCAAGTACGCACGAAAGACAGTCAAATATAATTTGAAAGTAACTAACTGCAGTAATAATTAAAACTAATTAAAATACACTTCCTTGACTAATATCCTGTAAATAGCATTGATTGTCACAGTTTTGACATTTTCTTTAAATTAATAAATGAGGCATTTTGAATGTGCATCGATTGGCACAGCCCTGTCCTTTTATTTCACGGATACATAAGACGATTAGAAAATTCATTGATTGAAATCCTTCAAGCCTTTTCATTGGCTAATCAATGTGAAATTACATCAAATGTCATAATTCTGTCTCTTTTTGACAAAAACTGTACTGTGTTCAATACTCTAGTTTTCCTTTCTGAAGTGTTGAATTTTATTGCTTCCTTAGAAATATAATTTATGCAACCGTTATACACATCATTTTTCTACAGAGAAATGTAGAGCTTTGTTATATCAATTGTAACTGTGCACGGATAACGTTTAACGAGAGAAATGCACCTTTAGGTATATTAACAATGCACCTTTAGGTATATTAACAATGCACCTTTAGGTATATTAACAATGCACCTTTAGGTATATTAACAATGCACCTTTTGGTATATTAACAATGCACCTTTAGGTATATTAACAATGCGGTCGTTTCCATCTCCTTCCTTCCCCCATCATCACCTTTCTGTTTAATGATAACGAACGAAAAAGATTCAATCACAACTTCCAAGCAGCCTGGTGAATGACATTTTCTACATCATATCAAATGATGGATGTACACGAACGTTCTTGCCCTCTGTCTTTTATGTTTTTTATTTATTTTCTTGAATCTCGTTTTTTCTTCTAATGATAAATGTTGATTAACTTTTTTCACGAACGTAAATCAAGCAACAGCGTTATAGTTCACTAACACATATCAGGTCATTGTCCTGAGGATGTGTATGGCTCATATCAGTTACAAAACGTTATGTATGTATATATTTATTCATGTATGTTTCTATTTTGTATGCTTGCGCATGCGTGTAGGTTAGTAACTAGGTAGGTAATATGTATTGTTTTATTGATATTTGTCCATAACCGAGAGAAGTAAATTTAGCTTAACTGACTAAAGTATTTTTGTAAAGTAGATACTACCTAGCTTATTCTTGTCTATGATTTTAGATTATATTTTAAAATCATTAGTACTTGGACATAAACATGTTTTATTGGATCTGCGTTCATAACATTAGTATTCCCAATGGAAAGCTGGTGTACCTGATGTTTGTCATGTTCTTGGTTAAAACTGTAGCAATAGACCTGATATCATTGAGAACTTTTAATTTCGAGTAAAGAAATATGTACCACTCATACTGGTTCTATTATTGTGTCCTTTATATAAAGGTAGAGACAAACAGAATATGAATAGAATTCCAAATTGTAACATCTAAAGCGAAATCAGTCGTTTAGTTGTGTTATGTTCTTATTTCAGACGATCTATTTATTCGAATTATTCATTGGAATTACAGAGTGCTTATTGATCCTTTTTGGACTAAATCACTAATTTCCTATCAGTGTCAGTTAATGTAGTGACATTTTTATTTATTTCATTGCACTAAATCAAGAGTGTTAGTACATCAACGCTATTCCAGGTGAATTGTGCATCAGCTCATTAACGAATGGTAGTCATTTGTAACACCGCTGGAATTAATTAGGAATATTCTTTCTTTTGGACTTGTGTTAGAACTTTAATAACTATTTGAAATTTAATTCATAAAACTGTTAGGAAGTTCTTTTTGCATGTTCACCTTGTATTCTAGGAAGGAAAGTTTGTGTAGAATGTTTATAAACTTGTCCAGATTTCATGTTTATAAACTTGTCCAGATTTCATGTTTCAGTAACCCAGCATATACTCTTGAAGAGGTTATAGAAGTTTCATAGAGATTCTTTTCTTTTAAAATATGAAAATATGTTTATTATCAGCATCAGTGTTTTTATGAAGTGTTTCTTGATAGTCATATAATCGTTCCATATATTTAATTTATATTGTGAGCTTAATGTTTGTCCATGTAAGTAAGTTGTAGCATGTACAGTTAGAATATGCACTCTCTCAATTTAGACTATTGAAATTCATTTGGAATATTCTATATCAGAACAATTTAGACTATCGGAATTCATTCGGAATATTCTACATCAGGATAATTTAGATTATTGGAATTCATTTGGAATATTTTATATATATGGACATGTGATAGGAAATTTATGATTATTTTGGATTTAGTTCAAAAATACTGTAAATGTTTCTGAAAAAATAAATTTGTCTTGTAGATAAATACATCACTTGTTTACTTTTACTTCAATTCTTGGTTTCAGTGTATTCTGTGACATATTTTAAGACCTAGAGTCCTATAATAATATTGTTTTTGATATCTGAGATGATATGTTCCTGTTTGATTGCACTAAAACTAGAAAGTTATACATTTTTGTTTTACAAAACTCGTTTACTTGCAAGCAAAAAACCAAGCTATTAAATAAAATGAAAATGAACTTGGAGTCCACAAGTAAAACGCTAAGCCTTAGCGTGCCTCCATACAAAACCAATACTATTTTTTGTGCTGCGGCACCCTTAGAAATAAATCATTCAAATTATCAAGTTGTTATTTTACTCTCCCTTTTCAATTTTCATTCTATTAAAAATAAAGACTTAGAGTTTTGATTATAGCAAAATGGCAGCCGTGGTATCGAGTCCTCAAAGTAGAAAAGAATTAAAACGTATGGATGGATAGATTGTTATCATCATGCTAAGTTACAGATTATGTTAACGGCAATGCCAACAAATGTTTGAGCCTATGGAAATCAAGATTCTTTAGAACTGTTTCCATGCCATTTACCGATATCGGTAGATCATCTATACAAAAACACTTATTCTAGAACAGGACACTAAAATAATTTGAAAAAATATCTATTCAAAAGACGACATAAATGAGTGTTTGTATATATATATATATATATATATATATATATATATATATATATATATATATATATATATATATATATATATATATATATATATATATATTAGTCTCTTGGAGCAAAATATTCAGGAAATACATATAATACAAGCGACATCGATAAAATATTTGTTTTTGCTAAAGCGTGCATATACTAACAGCAACAATCCACAGATGCCTTCTAAATGTGATCTTAATAGATAAATGTTACAGCCCTTTAAGTCTGATGATATGGTCTTGAATTCTAGGAGAAATTTCTTTAGAAGAAAATAATGCATAATTAAAAAAGCAATGATGGTACATAATATGACAAACATTTGGAAAGAATTTGGATGGAGTATATAACCTGTGATAAACCGATTAACTTTTGTTCATGCCTATTCATATTAAAATAAAAAGGAAAACAATTGCTCTCCTTTGTCATTTGTTGTTAATATTGTTGCATTTAGAAAACAACAGAATCCTAAAAGGACTGTTTAATATGTCTGAATGTCATAAAGTAACAGTATTTCCAGATTTACGGGTAATTAATGCAGTATCAATGATTTAATTACCTGCATGAGATTAATGTGTTAACGTAATGTAATACGTTACGATACGCACCAAACTACCATGTTTGTAATCTTTGAATTAAACTCTGTCAATTTAATTGATATAATCCTGACTGATACCAACAAAATGCTAGTTTATTTACATTCTGGTAAGGTCTTGTAGCCATTTTGACGATAAACCGATTCTAATTTCCTTACTGCATTTATTTTATGGATTTAAAGCCGACACTTGCATAATGGATGACAACATGGTAATTGAAACTCAACCGTGATTAATTCTTGTTTTCTGTAACAGTGATCAAGTTTTGTATTCATTAACGGTGACAAATTAGTGTATTCGTTAATGGTAATAATGTCTTCAGCTCAATGAAAGCGTTGCATGTAGAACTATTTTGTTCACAATTGGATATTTTGTACATTACAGTTAATTTTACCAAAGGATGTCGTTACCTTACAAATATTTATGTTTTAATTGCGTATCTGTAAATAAACTAGGGACAAATGTTGAAGCATCCCGCATGAGTCTTTATAGAAAGGTTGCTATAGAGATATAATCAATTTCATTACTGTATAAGTTATTTAATTTGAAGAAGAAAAAAACTACAAACAACATAATAAAGAGCACCGTTTGAAGTAAGGTATCGATTAAAATATTATATCATATTAAATAGTTATTAAACAAAATTATTAATTTCCTAACATGCAGTGCTATACAAGTAATTCAGTGTCCTTTTGTATGGAATATATCTTTAAATCTTACCTAATACGTACGTTATCATAGACGAATATTTTTCTTCGCAAGCTATAAAGAACCACAGTAACAGATGTGATCGAAGTTTGCATTCCCTATCTCACTGGTACGATGCAATCGTATTTAGCAATCCTTTATTACAGGTGTGAATAAAGAAAGCTAATACCAACTTCATAACGTAATTCAACTCATATCCTGTGTCACGTCACATGCATGAATAGACAATGCTTATATCAGCTGATATTGGTACCAAAACGCGTGTCGTACGCAGGTGGAACGAGACGGGTGGTATTAAAACGCTTATATCATCCCACATGTATAATTAGACATGTGGTACTAAAACGCACATGTGGTCTCACAGGTTTTATTTACTAGACATATGGTCAATAAAACGTACATGTTAAACATTAAATTCTAAACCTTTGTAACTCTGAGAAGCAGTTTTGTCTTTTCAAATGTCTCCTCACATTTATCCCGTCTTCTGCGCTAAGATTATTTTTTGTTTTCGTTTAAAATAAAATGAGGAAACAACAAAAAAACACCAAAACAGTAGAATTTTACACGTGTTTAACTTTTTGTAATTATAACCATTTCTAACGCCAGAACCAATTATTGTTACAAATGCACTTTTCCTGACATTTGCGTAACTAAATGTTAGATGTTATTAATTACTCGAACCTTTTTAGATACCAACATCGTAAACGCCAGAAACGAGTAAAATTTTTGGCGATCTTCAAATTGTTTTCACGAGTATCTGTTTCAATTATAACCTCATCACAACACGCTGTCTTTTAATTATTTGGAATGCTTTTGACTCCATAAAGGTGTTAAGTAATTCTTGTGCGATAAAGTTAGTTGTAATTTTTTATAGCTTAAATTAATTTTCCTGAAAGTAATAATTACAGAATTTCAATCAAATGACAGAGAACAGTCAAAGATTAAATAACATGCGTATGGTATGTCATTTGTCATAGTTCTATTTTCTTCCTTATATATTACATTTTTCGGTGTGCATTGTGTATGTCCAAGACGGAAAGCATTATAAATAGTATCCTTCTCATGTGACATTTATCTGGTATTGGTTTCATATATCAAAGATTGATTTTGTTGGTCCTTAAAAGAGACAGCGATATATATTCAATATTTTATAAATTTGAAAACAATTTACCTAAACAAATTAAATAATATGTATAGTTAAAATAAACAAATGTACATCGATATTCACTTAATTATTATTTTACAGAGTTGTTTAGCGATTATTAGCAATGTTTAACAGATACTACAGACTGGATACTATATCAGTCATTATGTACAACGACTAACATTAATACATATGCTGTAATGTATGATAGCTATTGAAAATGTTCTCATGTTATGTCAATAAATACAGGACTATGTATCTACCTTGCAAATTTCAAAGAATATGGGGTTCGTTACATACACGACTATGTATTTTCCTTGCAGGATTGAAAGGAAATGGGGTTTTATGACTCCTTCGTTACATACACGAATATACATTTTCCTTGCAGGTTTTAGAGGGAATGGGGTTTTATGACTTCTTCGTATCATATGCATGTTCAGCTGTGTTAAGATATTGAACTTCTTGGAGGAGTGCACAGGAGGCAGTTAAATTGGTTTACCACGCTAGTGTCAATCAATCATCCAATCGATCAGCCAGTTAATCATGCGTGCAAGCAAAAATATCAACCAAGCAAGAACTTGATCAACAAGTAAAAAGATCGAGCAATCAGTTTCTTAAACGATATACGAGTCAATCGATCAGTCAGTCGATCTATCTATCTATCTATCTATCTATCTATCTATCTATATATATATATATATATATATATATATATATATATATATATATATATATATATATATATATATATATATATCGATCTAGCTAGCTAGCTAACTATCCTATCTAGCTATCAATTAACCAATTAATCAAAAGAATTAAAGAATAAATCATTTAGTTTAATCGATCGCTCAATCAACCTATAATTTATCCCAAGTAGAGCTCATTTAAAAGTGTATATACAGGGCAGAAAAATAAATATTTAACAATTTATATTGATAATTTCGGAAAGCTTACAAGAAAGTCATTGATACAAAAGAGACTAATAATAATGAGGAAGGGACTAATTGAATATCATTAATTATGAAATATATGCAAGCATGCAAAACAAACCTCGTTTCCTTTTAATGAAAAATTTATACATCTCACGTAAAATAATTTCAAAGGTACCAAGATAAGACCATTTCTTCTTGTTACCTGCGTACTGAGTGGCGGAGTGGTTTAAAGCACTCCACCGTTACGGATCATTGCCATCTGATCTCTGCCTGTGTGGGTTCAAGTCTCGGGTTCTGCCAACGTGGGTATGTGAGAAAACGTCCCAGTAGCTTCTCGTGCGTTGGTGGTTCTTTTCTGAGTTTTCCTGGGTTCTTCCTCAACCATTGATACTGACCACCTTGTATAGCATATCTTTTGCTGAAAAAAATGGCATTAAAACCAACAATAACCAGCGTACTGACAACAAAGCAAATCTGGCAATAGAACCATCTTATTATGTTTGAGCTAGTATGTTCACAAGATACCTGTAAGCGCTGTACAACATTATTTATCATTACCTTTGACTTTTAACCTGAATATAATTGAACATGTGTTACAAAATGTCAACATAAAAATATGCGCTATTTGGTTAAGTGCATAATCATTATTTCCTGAAGAAATGGGAAATTATTGAATATGTTCATTCAAGAAATTCTTTAGATGTACTCAGAATGGCTTAAATTGACAAGACTGTAGTCATACTGTATGTGCTATCATGCTACTAAGTCATTCCAACGAAACGACTAAGTCAAGATTAAAAGGTTACTGGAATTCCCGTTCGTAGATTCGAGTTGTTACAATAAACTTGTGCAAATGGATGCCATATCGTGAATAAAAATCCCACTGGCTCTTCTGGTCTAACACAAATAGAGATAATAATAATAATAACAATAATAATAATAATAATAATAATAATAATAATAATACTAATAAAAAAAACAAAAAAAGTTATTTTCTGTATGCATTTACCAAAGGGCTGACATCATAACCATCAAATTAAAAAAAACTAAATTTCATAGGAAAACCCGCTTTTGTTAAATTTTCATGTAAAGGAAAAGGTAAAGAACGAATATTCTATTTGCAGTACTATGATTTGATAGCCTTTAAAATGCACAATTCTGGCTACTATTAAACAGTGCAATGTACATTAATTGCTATTCAACAGATAGTTACAGTTGTGATATATTTCTTCTGGAGCCTATGATATGTCATGTGTCTTCCTGACAATATGATATGCGACTTTCTTACATGTATGGTATGCCATTTGTCTTATTAAAAGAACGGTATGTCACTTTTCTTTTCGCAACCAGGATATGCCATTTATCGTCTTAAAACAAGGGATATGCCATTTCTATTACAGATAAAACAGGCAATTTTGAAAAGAAAGATTAGTTTAATTTCCTCTTCAGAAATGTAAAATCAGCTAATGTGTTGTGTTTGATTTATATACATTTGGATTATAAGCGTAATAAATAATCTCGAGAGTACGATGAAAATTTAAGTTATCCTTAATAATCTTTGCTTCATGCTTTTCATACCTTGTTGATTATATATGGAGTTTGCATAGTAGATATATTTATATAAATAAATCGACAAGTAATCATCAAGAAAGGTTTGTAATGTGTACATGTCGCGAACTTTGTTTTTGTCTATGAATCATCAAGAAAGATCTGTGATGCATTTGGGAACGTTTGATTTGTGTGTCAAAGAATCATCAAGGAAAAACTAATAAGTCTGTCGGAAACATTTTATTCTTGATGAATGAATCATAAAGTAAGACATGTGATACGTGCGGAACGTTTGCGTGATTTAGATTTTTAACTTAGCTTAAAAAATATAATTTCAGTTAAATCACTAAGATGTCTGCAATACGACAGATTCAAACGATTTCTAGCACTGGGGCATTAGTCCGCAGACAAGTAGCACCATGTCTCATCCAGTCACATTATCCTGACACCAGGTCAACCAACCCTCACACTAACCTCTTAATGCTGAGCGCCTAGCGAGGCAACTGTTAGTACCATGGTTTTAAAAGTCTTTGCTCAGACTTGGCCGCAACCTCTCGCATCCGATACAGTCTCTATAACCACTAGACCAACTAAGTCCTAAGTCGTACATTATTACGTCATCTTAAAATAAAGAAAATAAAATATTTAATATTTCCCTTGCAAAAAACACCAAAAAAATTCATAGAGATACAGACATACGACAAATTAGTAAAGGTGCGTGCGTTCGTGCGTGCGTCGCAAAGGCTTACGGCAGTTAAAGCTGATAACTTCCTGTTCCAGAGTTTGTTTTTATTAAAATTTATAACTACGGATTACACGTACACAGTGAAGTTTAAGTATATTTAAGTCTGAGGTAAAGTTGGAGAAAGTTGTGCACTTCATCACCGAAGTGTGAGATTGTTTGTTAACCACATTGAACCGACAATGTGAAGGCAAAGAAGACGATCGCTTGAGATTTTCCACTCACACGAGTATGGAGTAGTGCAACTAAAAGATGACATGATTGTGTGTGTGTGTGTGTGTGTGTGTGTGTGTGTGTGTGTGTGTGTGCCTGCGTGTGCGTTCGTGCATGTGTAAATGTATGAGCTGGCGTACGTTTTTGTGGATAGTATATTTTGGGGTTTGTATGTGTGTGCGTACGTTTTTGTGCATAGCATATTTTAGTGGGTTTTTTTCCTTCCCGTGTGCCTTTGTAGATACTGTCTTTGTTATAGTATATAATAGCGTGAATAGTAGATACTATGTGATGTGAGTGCAAAGGGCTGTTTGACAAATAGAAAGTCGCCATTATACACAGAATTATCACAGAAGATGGCTAGCAATCATATTGACAAGATCCTAAATTGGCAGGAAGTGGTAGATGCCATATTCATAGCAGAGGTGTTGTTGGATTGAACTGATAATGGCGGATATAGTCCTCACATTATGAAAATGGAGATTAATAATTTAAAAAGACAAAAGAATTACTAAGACAACTGATTAAAAACGAAGTCAAGGAGAATGGAATGGTAAACTAGAATAAAAAGAAGAAAATGAAAAGATGAAAGCGCAAGAGGAGAAAGAAAAATATGGGAAAGGATGAGAATAAGAAGACAAAAGTGCGGCAAAGAAAATAAGAAGGTGAAAGAAAAGAAGAAATTAGAAGAAGAAAATCAAAAGGCTTTTTTATAGCCACTCATATACTTTCAAAATATATTAATACTCTGTGCCCTAGTTTTGTTTGGTGTTCATCAACCTTAATATGTATGTTGTGCATGTTATATATGTCTATGTCTCGCAAGGCGTTCTGTGTTCTTTTCTGCTGCTTGGTCCGACTGTGGTCAGCCCCTTGTTACATTGTTACCAATGTTCAATACCCTGAGGTCACCTCACCTGTTCCATTCATATTATCCCTATTCCAATTATACCTTGTCGCTATACATGCCCAAGATTCCTCATGCTCAATTCCCCTTGTCGCAAGAGTTGCCCAGAGTGATTTTTAAACCGTGTCGCTTGAGTGCTTAGGATGAGGTCTGTAATGTATTTTCCCCATTGGCGCTAGAGTGCCCCAATATCATACTATCACTATTATAAAATGGAATATAACATAGAGATGTCTTGATGTTTACAAATTTAAATATTAGTTAGATTTGGAAAGTCTGTTGAACGCATTCTACTCTATAACCTGGCCTATATCAGGTAATCCGTATAAATTGTTGTGGAATTCCAATAACCTAGACGCAGACCCAAAAACGCATGTTTACTTCTATTAATGATCATGATAATAGAATAGAAAAATCTGTTTTTAGTTATTTCTTTAAAAAAAGAATCCATAGTTCAGTAGAAAATAAACGTGATTTTGGACAGGGTTAAGACCAACATACATTGTGACATTACAATAGCATATAATCAACAAAAACCTAAGAAAACCTAACAAATATTGCAGTAATATATATATATATATATATATATATATATATATATATATATATATAACTGGTCGTGTATAAAACAACTGAGTCAAATTCCAGTTGTAATTGTACATATACACTACTTAGGTAAGAGTCGGTCAGATAGAAACATTACGTAGCATTCATGATTGTACTGCTTGTAAGTTGAATAGCATCTATCACTACATAATAGACTACGTTGCTGCCTAGCATCAAGCATGTTTTCGCCGACATATGCGAAATAGTATACAGTACAATAGAATGGGCTAGATATTTAACAGCATCAATTTTTGTTATGATAGGCTGAGTGCTGAACAGTACCCATCAATACTGGTTGGCTTTGCTACTTAGTTGCATCAGAATTAAATTACCTTAGGTCGTTGCGTAACGTTTTCATAAATAAAATTCGCTTCCTTGAAAAAGAAATATTATATCCTCAGAGGAATGGCTCCAAAATGAAGCTGGTTAAAATGTTCACCAAGTAGTTCCTTACTGCTTTCACGTTGGTGATTCAAATGAATATAATAAGAGGCTTCGCAGCAAAAAATCTTAATTTCATAAGCGAACAGTAATTTGTGAAATGTGGAGCATCAAACCTAATTAAGAAAATTACAAGAAGTGTCACATTTCCAGGCTTATAATAGAGGACAAATTGTTTTAGTAATGTTTCTCACCATCTGATGCAATGGAGTAATGAATGCTTTTTACTTTTGCTGCAGTTCATAGCTAAATTGCAATTAACATTTTCGTACCTACGCGTTACCCAAAAAACCGAAAAAAACTGCAATGTACATCAAAATGCTTATGATTTAATAAAATGATTCATATTTCAGTCAAATCGAACATGTTTTAATCGATTCAGTGGAACGGAACATTAAATGAAATATCACATATTTTAATCGGTTCAATGAAATGGAACATTTAATAAAATATAATATATTTTGTTCGCTTCATTTTAATGGAACCTGTCTTAATGATTAAATGAGATGGAACATGATCAATCGATCCAATGAAATGGATTATGTTTTAATCGATTCATTGAAATGGATCATGTTTTAATCGATTCATTGAAATGGATCATGTTTTAATCGATTCATTGAAATGGAATATGTTTCAATCGATTCAATGAAATGGAATATGTTTCAATTGATTCATTGATATGGATCAAGTTTTATAGTTTCATTGAAATCGAACGTGTTTTAATCATTTCGTTGAAATGGAACACGTTTTAATCGATTCGATAAAATGGAACAATTTGAATTGATTCAATGAAATGGTGATGAAATATTCTATTGATGGGTATATAGGTTTTAAGAATTTCAATGATACCTTTAATTTTGTACGAAAATGATACCGCGTAAATTTTATTTAAATTACTTTGAATCGCATTTCTTTACATTGATGGATGGCAAACTAACTCCAACAACAAATATTTGCATATTTATATTTAGCTTGAACTTAGGAATTGGCTGTAGAGTAAGACATTTCAATGTATTAGTGCCGTTTACATTGAGTTACTCAATACTTAAGTTAATGTGAAAGGCACTTATGGACTTGTGATTAAAACGTTCGAGTACCCTCTGTACTTATAAAATTCAGAATGAATAATTATTGTATTTTATACTAAGAATGCTTATTTAATTATTTAATGGATTTCAGGGTAAGTAATGACAAAGAGTAATCCTAATTCATTTTCATCCACTGTGAATACGTCAAAAGAAACTTTACTATTCTCCGGCAAAGTATTTAATTGATATAATTAAGTAGTTTTCGATGCAATACATATTGAGATCATAATGTTAAACGGGAACGACTTTGTTCTGAAGAATCAAATTTGCTATTTAAGATATTTGTGAAATCAGGGAAAACTAATTGAGCATTTTTATTGATTCTTTAAATACATTTTAAATAGTACTTTAATCGTTGCAATTGCGCGAGGAAAAATCTTTCTGTAATGGAACTTATTATACAGAGTTATGTCAAAAATGATATTCCCTCAGGACACAACTTATTTGTACCTGATCTGATTGTATTGAGTGAAAGAATAAATGCATCACGTGAAGAAAATAATGATGTGGTTGACCTGATTTTTCTGGGTGAGGGGAAAACTTTATAATTAACATGGTTGTACAGAACAAAGTAGCATAATCTTTTAATTTGATTGTTTTGCCGGATATGACTTGAGCCTAAGAGTTTTAAATATTCTTATAAAAGTTTTATTATTCACTTTGAATAAATATAAAATGTAAATGATTATGCTAAATGGACACAAATTGAACACTTTGCTATTAAGGGATTAACGTTCAATTTATGTACATGCAGTTTAAGTATGCGAAGATATCAAGTGAATAAAAATGTCAGTAATATGTACATATGATGCTAATTTCCTCAACGAATTTGAATTAATAATATATTGTGAAAGCATTTGAAATGCTTTAACAATAAAATTGGTTTTGAATATCCAGCAAATTGTTTTTCGTTTTTCTGTTTGCTCACCATTGTGGTCAGAAAATTATTGGATAACTTGATATTATTGCTCTTCTTTCTTGTACATTGCATCAAAATAAAAGTATGTTTATGAACCAATGCTTTATTCTGTGCTACGTGTCCAAACGGCATGTCTGTTTTACCGTTCAAACAGCTCTTACAGTAATCCTTGACGAATTTAAATGTATCCTGATAAGTAATACAGTAAATACACATATGTTATATTAAATATATAGAGTTATCTTACAGACAAATACACATATGTATATTAAACTATCGTACTTAAGTTTTCATATTTCCATTGCTACGTCACTAATGGGTGAGTTACACTTTTTAAACGAAACAATTTGGTTTGTGCTCGCGAAAGCAGAAGAGAATAAAGATCTTGACATCGTTATTTCTTTGAAAGATCCTGATTCTTATTTACATGTCACAACTATATAACATAATAGTATTCCAGAAGTTTGGAAGGATAACAAACATATTATATACTGATGAATAACTTACATGCAATCACGTGCAGTGTTAAACTGAAATTTTTGAAGAGTCGAAATGGCCCCAGTTGGTGTTTGATATAAAATAAATAATTTAGGTACGCTGTACTAAACATTGTTGTTATGGTAGCATTTAGGATGATGAATATGTTTCAGCATAGCCTACATATAAGAGTGAATATGCAATCCTACTTTGGTGCCCAATTTTAGCTGTAGAGTAGCGACTAACAACATTATCCCATTAGAAGACTTTCCTAACGTTATCATGATTTTATTCAATATAGCTGTACTTTACGTCAACGATGTCGTTATTTTATCGACTTCTCATTGCATGCATATGTCCCAAAGGTATATAAACAGGAGTAAATAATGTATTCAATGTATTATTATTGTTTATAATGTATTATTATTGTTTATAATGTATTATTATTATTGTTTTTCATTGTATTATTGTTGTTTTTCTGTTTTATGATGGGTTTTCTATGTAGTATGATAGATTTTCATTTTATTATGATTGTTTTGCATTGTATTATGATTTTTAATTGTATTATTATTGTTCTTCTCTGTATTATTATTGTTCTTCTCTGTATTATTATTGTTTTTATTGTTTTATTGTTTTAATCTGTATTATTATTGTTTTTATCTGTATTATTATTGTTTACAATGAATAATTATTGTTTTTATCTGTATTAATAATGTGCTTATCTGTAGTATTATTGTTTTGCATTGTATTAAGATTTGTATTGTATTAAGATTTGTATTGTATTATTATTGATCTTCTATGTATTATCATAGTTCTTATCTGTATTATTGTTTTCAGAGTATTATTATTGTGTGTATTGTATTATTATTGGTGTTCTCTATGTTATTATTATTATTATTATTATTATTATTATTATTGTGCATTGTATTATTATTGTTCTTCTCTGTATTATTATTGTTTTTATTGTTTTATTGTTTTAATCTGTATTATTATTGTTTTTATCTGTTTTATGATTTTTCATTGTATTATGGATGGTTTACTCGTATTATGATTGTTTTTCATTATATTAATATTGTTTTTATTGTGTTGTCATTATTATTGTTTTACATTGCATTATGATTGTTGTAGTGATGCATTGACTTTCTCTGTATCATGATTGTTTACCTCTGTATTATCGCAGTTTCTCATTGTATTAAGATTGGTGCTATCTGTATTATTATTTTTAATTGTAGTTTTATTGTTTATCATTGTATAATGATTGGTTTTCTCTGTATTATGATAGATTATCATATTATTATGATAGTTTTTCATTGTATTATTATAGTTTTTCATTGTATTATTATTGTTTTTCATTGTATCATTATTGTTTTTCATTGTATCATTATTGTTTTTCATTGTATTATTATTGTTTTTCTCTGTATTATGATGGGTTTTCTCTGTATTATGATGTTTTCACTTTATTATGATAGTTTTTCATTGTATCATGATAGTTTTGCATTGTCTTATTATTGTTTTACATTGCATTATGCTTGTTGCAGTGTTGCATAATAATGTTTTCGTCTATAATTGAACTCGGTATATGAAAAGACGAATAGCAAAATGTATTCTATTGGGACAATCTTCTATAAATACTGTATATAATTTAGGCCACTAAATATAACACAGCGCGAGAAGTGTTTAATGGTTGTTAACTGCAGCATGAAAGTTTTATTTGATGGTTAGCTTAAACAGCACGGTGAATGTCTTATAGTTTCAAATTGCAGCAACAAGATCACTTCGGAATGGTAATTATGTTGAAGATATGCTTCTTTGCTATGATACTTGCTAATTTATTTGAGTTCCTTGATTTTCATCACACTTTCTTGCACAGGTTTGAAGATTCTTTTATTCCGTCTCATTAAAAATTTCACACTCCGCAATCTTCCTTGGCCGACTTAATCTCATAATATTACAGCATTCATTGCTTACAGTCCTGGACACAAACTGTGGTATTCATGGCACACATTAAAAACACATATCTCAGTAATCACAGAATACAATCCTAGACACAAAAGAGAGTATTCGTCAAGTAAAGCACTAGACACATAATACAGTTTTCAATGAAAACAACCATATACACAAATGAAAAGAGAATGAGTACTCTGTTACACATAATATTTATGCAATTACATGATGGATGCTGTATTGTCATTCATCGATTAAACATTGAATATTATCTCCAAATTATCACCCATGTCTTGTTCAAAGCTATTGCAAGAATAAAAGTTTTTTTTCTGTTTATAAACCTCATTTAATTCTCGTGTATTAGTATACATATGATCAGAAAAATGTAGTATCAAATAGAACTATCAAAATGGGGATTTGTCTTATTCAATAAACAAAGGATCGCCAGAAACCGGTTCTAGCCTCTAACCCCTATGACAAGCTATTTCCACGAGACCCATTTTTCAGCACAACACCGAAATGCAAACCGTAACAACACAAGCGACGTTGACCCAAAAGGTACTTCGAGCAAAAAGGAATGTTGTTATTCATATATTGCAAGAGAACATCTACAATTCCAATCTAGTTGCGGACATTGCCACTGAAGCATTTTTGACAGGAAACGAAGGTTCTACAGTGTTGCTGAAAGGTTGCCCGTTTATTGATCGACGACTTCTGAGTGTTTGGATATTTCTTGCGCAAACAATTATCGGAGGCGTATAGGAAACTGTTTCTCAGCAAAACAAAAGCATCTAAAGCACAGTTCTACAATACATGTGTTGCCATGTGTGCAGTTAATTTAAGTTCTTGACTGAACTGAATTCCTGGATAATTTACCACAGTTTAATTAGTCAGTCAAACTTAATTCCCCATGTTGATTTGGCTAAACTAAACTTTACGGATAATGTTCACATCTCACTTATTTTCTTGTGGGTTCGAGCCTCGACACCCTAAGTCGGTATCACCTTTCGTCATTCTGTAATCTTTCGGGGCTCTTCTTCCACTTTATATCATCATCATCGTCATCAGTCTCTTGACCTAGGGTGTCGTTGAGGCACTGTGCTGCTGAACATCTGACTAGTTCCCACTTGTCTCGATCATGTGCCAATGCCTGTGTCTCTGCAAACATTTTCCTGGTCCATTCTGTGATTTTGTCACTCCACATTTTTCTGTCTACATCTCCTTCTACCACCTTGGACACTGAATACACTATATACTCAACGCTTCAAAACTGGTTTAAATCCCAAAAAATAAAGCTTAATGCTTGGTTGGTAGTAATTGTAATTTGTGTTCGTCACACATTCAGCATACACTCGGGTATCAAATGCAATCATGCTATTTAGAACTTTGAGAAAGTAGTCTTACATTTTTTAGAAACCTTTGAAGATTCCCAGTTCACACAAATTTCCTTTGCAGTAGATTATTTATAGAAAACAGCAAAACCTTCAAACTAGCATAAAAAAGTTCGATAGTACATCAGACCGACCAGTTCTCTCCAACATTTACCACACAATCATATGGGAAACAAATGTTATTAAAGAAAACAATAATATACAAACACAATGTCAAATGGTAACATTGTTGCGTTTGGCTGACGTAGTAACATTAGAGTTGACCTCAATCGTCACTAATGTGAGTACCTATAGTAAATACTATGTTAAATTGGTAGTTAGGTTTAACATGAGAATTGTAATAAAACCTCAAAGCGTTAAATGCTGATAGAACAAAACTGGACACAACATGATTGCGACAATATGGGAACCCGCGTGAAAGATATGGAGTCGAAGAAAGTATAGCCTGGAAAACGTCATTCCATATATCCCAACAATGTTGCCACATTCGAGATACTCACAAACGCTCTAAAACCACAGTCTTATCATACACGGTGAGATCTAAAGAGTTCACCACTGAAGTGCCTCCCCGGAAAGTAAAAGGTTTCATCACCGATTTGTCGGATTCTTTGTTAAGAACACTGAAATGACAATTTCTAGCGAACGAACACTATCGTTTGAGCCTCTCCATTCATTGTGACAGTTTGACGTCGTCGTCTCGGTCGAGTGTAGCATACCACAGAATAGACACCAAACAACGTCATTGGTAAAATTCACTTCTTCAAGAATCCAATGTTGAGTTTAATATCGCCGATGGAAAAGCCACATTTTATTGCAGGGCAACATTGCCAAACGTAGCATTGTCCATATTATACAACACTCGAGACCATATTTGCCATCGTCGTGGGTCAAACTTATGCGACAAGAACGAAATTACAGAATGGCAAAGAGCCTGGAAATTCATTCGACAATACGACGGAGCCAAACAAACGAGACATAGCGTCTTTTACAGCAGGCAGGCATACCGAAAGAAATTGCCTTTGTCATTCCTGAAGTGACAAAACTTCAAGACGTTTGGCTATTCGCAAAACGTTAAACGTGTACCCTCAAGTGACTGCGGACCTTTGCTGTTTCGTTGTTCCGATTTCGCAGACAAAAACACACGTACGTTTAACACCATCAAGTGAATTTCGATGCTATTACGAGTATCACCGGATTTCTCGAATGATGGTTTAGCTCTCTAACCATGAATTCCCGAATGAAAAGAACAAATGTATTGCTCTTCACACAAGCGAAGCGTTTTCAGTCCTACGTGTTAAGAACAGTATCACATAACAAAAGTTCACGACGTTAGAATGCAGAATAGTGCCTATCAATACCGATAACGATACTGACTGGCTAAATTGATACCTGGTGCATAGTTAAAGGATTAACCCTGAATTATTGATCAAGTTTTACAAATATGTACTTAAAATGAGTGTTTCCTCCAGACCACATTACTTTACGGTAAGAACACAAGGAGTTCCAGCATAAAATAGGGAAGACTTCCAAGAGACACTTCAGTACGACTAAACAGAGAGCTAAAAAGATGATTCTTTGAACGCAGCAAGAAGTAAGTGATGGACTCGGGTCCAATGTGGAACTCGACTGAAATAATTTACCTTCTGATTACATTTAGAAACTAAACCATATGCAAAATGCAAAAACTGTTAAGCGCCACATATAAACACATATGAATATGTTGAGCAATTGAATTATTTTCTTATTTTCACATCATCATGTATGATGTTTGCAACAAAACGGTACATTAGCATTGACGTTATGCATGGTAGTAAGCTAATAGTTTGCTCTTGCTTAAATAACATTCCTTGTGACAGTATTGTGTTTGCATTGACATTACGTATGGGAAAATTAGAGGTCTCAAAGGAATGAAGGAATGAAGTCAAGCTAAGCTTAAAGCTGTTGCATTATGTACCGCAAACATGCAGTGAAAATGTTTTTTTTTCGTTCATTTATAAAATTTACACATCAATAAATACCCAACCATGATCATTTAATCCTTATAATTCCAATTTTATCATTTCTATCGTCAAATTAACTTATTCCATCAATAATGCATTTGAATTTACGTAGCGCGTAGTTACCTTTCATTCGGCGTTTCACACCGCCCCGTAATACATAACCTGTACAGAATCACACGAAGAAATTGACTACAGCCACAGTTACGTTTATTCATAAACTTCATATTTTACATCATAGGCAATGGTTACCGTGGTTTTTAACACATTTTGTTTACTGACAACATTCTTGTTCAATTTTAGTCAGTCCCATCTGTTACGTCAGATGACCATGACCTTACATAATAACAACTGATACCGACTCAACAAGTGTGCTAAATTAAATTTCAATCAAACCTGAAATCATTATGGATTTTTTCAGTGAATACTTCCAATTTTTATGGAAATATGAACAAGATGATGCTATCCCTTACTATATAAAGGTAACAATGAAATAAATTCTATACAAGAGTAACATTTTATGTCATTCTCAGCAGCGTTAATACTTAACAAGACCCACTCGGTGATCTACCGAGAAATGAAATGTGACTACAGTCACAGTTACGTTGTAGCAGACGAATGCTAAATTGTATAGTAAACTATGCATTTGAATCAAAGAATATTGGAAAAAGTATAAAAAGTGTGAAAGTTATATTTATTTGCAGAATTATATATTTTACAGATGACAAAATCGTTTCACAATAACGTGTCTGCAATGTTTATTTATATTTCAAAAACCGAAAGTAGTCCCAGAATTTATCGAAGTGTAAACAATTCCTGATCAACATCACGTGACCGTTTACATCCAATCATATTACAGGAAATTCGTTTAATTCATAAAAATTGGAATTATAATGAATTTAAAACAAAATGATGCCAAAGCAAATTCGCTTCCTTACATGTTCTATGGATAGAATAATACGCAATGTTTTCACCTTCGCATTTGGTCTCCATGGACCGCACCTGTTTTGTTCCTTTAAATACTGTAAAATATATTAATGATATCTCAAAAATAATTTTGGTTTATGGTTCTATCTTTCAGAGTAACACTGGCTGCTATGTAGAGAAAATGCATAAATATAGCGCGAGGGAGATTATATTGTTGTTGTATTAGGGTTTAACGCCATTTTCAACACAAGATATGCTATACATGGCGGCCAGTATTAATGGTGGAGGAAGAACCCAGAAAACCACGAAAAGAACTACCGACCCAAGAAAAGCTACTGGCAAGCGTTCTCACATACCCACATTGGCTGAATCCGATACTCGAACCCACGCAGACAGAGGTGAGATGGCAGTGATCCGTAACGGAGAGCGCTTTAGACCACTCTGCTACTCGGGGCCCCGCGAGAGGGAGAATGGAGTGTGTTGATGCTTGCAACTGAAATGTTTCAGCTATATAATCAAAATCATACAATTATAATACATATGTGGTCTTTATGAGTGCCCTCTGCATATATTATGAAAAGAGAGTGACCGGTCTACGGTGAATATTATGAAAAGAGAGTGACCGGTCTACGGTGAATTGATTGCATTAATAGCTTGCATAACTGCGAAATAGTTTACATCTATCAATAATACATTCTATCCTTATGCAAACTCCTTTATTGTCCACATTACTGACGAACAATATGTTTCTGATATTATTATGATTGTCACCTACCTTATAACAATAGTTTTATACTTCTAGCGAGTTGTAATATTTTCTCATTTTATACTTCTTGTATGATGGAAGTACTTTTATAATTTTACGTTGTAAACATATTTTTTTATACTTCTGTAAAGAAATATATTTTTACAAATTTTATTTGCTGTAAAAAAAAACACATTTTGTTATTCTTCTTGTACCTTGCATTTACTCTAGTCTCAAGATGGATGTTATTGATTTTCATATCCGTGCCCAACTACGCTCTGGAAGAGGGAGACATCACAGATTAAAACATTAGGCTCAAATGACCGATAATACAAATGGAAAGTTTGGGCTTCATGACCAACATATTAGCAACAATGGGTCCACAGTAAGTAGTATATGCAACAATGAGAGATAGGTAAGTTCCGTGACTTACCTGAATCATTATAATAGTTCCCTCTCTTTGTTAAAATTGATTTCATTGAATATCGACGTAAAACGTAAGATCCGTGTATAACAGACGAACCACTTAGTACGAGCATTTATGTTGGTTTTTTTAATATATGGTATCGTTGGCAGTTTAAGATGGAATCCGATGTCATACACGACTCGAGTTCTCACGTTCTTTAGCCTAAACATTCGTTGGAAAAGATCATTCTAATTAAATAAGGTTGTATACTGTTACATTACCCGTAACCGTTACATTGTATTATTTTGACCGAGGTGGAAGATCGTGTTCTCTAAACTGATATAACAATCAGTTGCGTGTTCATAATTCAGCTGGATAATTCTGCCATTACATAGTCACATAGAATTAAGATCCTAGTAAAATGTATAATGTAAATAAAATTGACATCTCATTTCATCATTCAGGTCTTCATTTTTTCTCAAATATAATGTGCAACTATCCTTCAAACACTTAGGCATTGTCCAATTTCGTCCTGAATGGTACTGACTCTTGG
The DNA here is from genome assembly GCA_030141615.1 of Unio pictorum. Lineage (NCBI taxonomy): Eukaryota > Metazoa > Mollusca > Bivalvia > Unionida > Unionidae > Unio > Unio pictorum. Next base: position 11,187,239 of record JARLTB010000147.1, on the reverse strand, counting down.
TTGCTTCTGTCTGGTAAGGTCTTTCACAATTTGGAATGTCTTTTTGCTTTTTTTATCAGACTGCTCTCTATTTATGTGCACTTTTGTCCAATCCAATCTTCTTTTGCTTTCTTCAATTTTGTTCTGATTTTCTTGTTTATTTCTCGATACTCCATTGCCCCTGTTGTGTGTCTGGTGCTTTTTAGGTCTCTTCGGACATCACACATATTCAGAATCTCTTTTGTAATCCAGGGTTTTCTCTTTGGGAGATGGAGGCCAATGCTGTCCTTGGCAGCTGTTGTCATGACAGTGTTGAAAGTTCCTATTATCGCTTTAACATCAACATCTATCCTAAATTTTCCTCCAATTGGAGCTTGGGATGACTTGCAGGTGTTAGGGTCCTTCAATTGTTCAAGGTTGAATTTGAGCATGATTTTCTTTGGCTTGTTCATTTTCTTCTGCCTCACTCAAACGTTTATAATGACGAGGTCGTGATCACATCCAACATCAGCGCCTGGGAACGTTATTGTTTTGGCTCAATTGATGCCTGATCGGTAACGGTTTGGAACCAGTATGTATGTAGTCGATCTGGTTATGATGGGATCCATTTGGTGCGTGTCATGTCCAGCATTGTAAAGCTTTATGTTGGTCCAGGGTGTTGGCTAATACCATGTTGTTGTAGCTTGCGAACTCGAGCAGCCGTCTCCCTTCATTGGTAAGCTCATTGCAAGAAGGTCATGATCATGCCAGTCTTTTAGAGCAACTTTGCGAACTTTCGCATTCCAGTCTCCTTGGATGATGAAGATGTCAATTTTACTTACCATGTTTATAATAGCCTGGAGTTTGTTGTAAAACTCCTCTATTTCTTGATCGACATGATCAGTAGTTGGAGCATAGACTTGGATAATTCTGATGTTAAAGGGAGATACTTTCAGACGAATGGAGATGATTCTGCTAGATATGGCACGACATTAAAAATGATGGCTTTGTTTACAAGGAAGCCTACTCCATTGATGGACTTGTCCAACTCTCCACTATGGTAGAATATATGCCCATCTTCAGATTGGTATGCCTCTCTGTTTTTCCATCTGACTCACCGAGTCCCAGAATGTGCCATCACCCGTCATACAAATATGATATGTGTTGTAACCATGTTTACGGTCATTTATCACCCATCACCCGTCATAATAAACTGATATGTATTGGAACCATTATTACGGTTATTTATCACTCACCATACTAAGTCAATACGTATAACAACCTACGTAATTCTACCTTTATTCTTTTGGTCGTTCAGTCTTTTTTCTGAGTAAAAGAGTATGGTTACTATAAATATTTTTTTAACAAAATCTTTTTCTAAGATTCTGAGTTCAGTTTGTTTCCACATAACATTTCCTGACTAAGGGATCTGGGTTTGCGTCTGTATATTTGTAAAACAATCTCATGCCATTTCACCAATGATTCATAACGTATATGTTTTCGATCTAAAGACCTCGTTTCGACTTAACTTATTTATATCAATTGAACGATACATGAAGCATCTAGTCGAGATCTATGCATACAATAGCAGAAATGCGTTTCTTCCTTACACATTGTCTTGTCAATATATATGCATAACTTCAAATTTTATTCCTCCATGAAGTGTTTTTATACGGTCAGATTTCGAGATGGTTTTCTGAATTCCTGAAACTCGGATAAACTAAAATTATCGATCTAGAAATGTAATTTCGTATTTGTTCAACATATTCAAATATAAAAATCTCAAAACATTATGAAACTATTTTAGATGCGTCAGACATGGTAGTCTGCAGCCAATCCAAGGGAAGGGAGATAAATCGATTAAGTACTGTTATTATTGTCTTCTTTACTTATGTTGTCTGATTCCCCTTGTTTGAATTACTTCTTAAAATGCTTCAACACTTAACTGTGTAAACAAATTATTTCACCTGTTTTATAAGATTAATTGTTAAGCTACTTTACGTACTTTATGTTAACTGACTTGTATAATATTGATACGATTGAATCTAATTTGAAAGCAGCAGGAGCAAACCGACTTGAAGACCACCATACATCAATATTTTCCAAGTCACGGAGCTTCTGGTACTGTCCAAGCAGATACGACAGAATCACATCCATCGTCGTAGATATGTATTGAACTATTAAACATTAATTCAGCTGCTTCTACAGCTGTCAGTGGTACTAGGTATTCTAGAAGCGGCCAGAGGATTTGTGGTATAATACCATGTTGGCAACAACAGGCCTTGTACATCCCTGGTAGCCCACTCATTTATATGGTCTATATGCACTCGTTTCTTTCCCCTTCATGTTTGCTTAACTCGCTTTAATTCAAGGAGACTTAAGCCACTCAACGTGTCTGTTGACTGGCTTTTCGCGCAGTGTTGGCATCACTTCGTCACCTGTCCGGAATATGTACCTGACTTACACCTTCGTTTTCTTCATGACCAGACATTTTAGTTGAGATGACTTGATCTTCCTCCTGACCCAAATAATAACTTGGATGTCATTTTCCCATCATAATGAAATCCCCGTAAGAAAACATAATTGGGAATGAGCTCTCATCTGCACACTACACAAAGAAATCTATTGAAGTTTAAAACAGTTCCACCTAAATGGTACATGTTGTTATGATGATAATTTATAATCTCTTCTCAATATGTGATGGGAGATCCCACAAAGAAGCTCAATCTCTCTCTCTCTCTCTCTCTCTCTCTCTCTCTCTCTCTCTCTCTCTCTCTCTTGAATTGGACTATTTTTGAACTGCACATGTATATTATAGTATAAACGATTTTTACCACCATTATGTCGCTACTGTACAATTCTACAGATGTAAGAACGGTTTGTGATACAGTTTCAAATAATGTTTTCACGAACGGTTTAAAATAATAAATAAATGAATACACAAATGAAATAATTAAATGAATGCTCAAATGTAATACTACCACACACCACAATCCTCCTCCAGACTCCCCAAAAATAGTATATATACATTCAAATATTGATAGGTACAGTGGTGCAAGCAAATGAAGGGAAAGTTTATTTATTTATTTTTTTTTAATGGTTTAACGCCATTTTTCAGCACAATATAGGCTATACATGGCGGCCAGTATTAATGGTGGAGGAAGAAACCGGACAAAGCCCGGAAAGAACCACCGACCCACGAGAAGCTACTGGCAAGCTTTCTCACATAACTACATTTGCCGAATCTTAGACTCGAACACACGCAGACAGAGGTGAGATGGCAGTGGTCCGTAACGGACAGCGCTTTAGACCACTCGGCCACTCGGGGCCCCGGAAAGTTTATTTAAAAATGCATTTATGATTCTGAAATCAACAGAGATAAATGCTTGCTTTTAAAATTTCATGCCCTGTGATGTAAACTAATTTACATGTAAACTAATGTACATGCATAGATAGATTCGTGTTTAAAAAATTAATTAGTAACCTGTCTTAACATATGTGTACATATATAATAATAATAATAATAATAATAATAATAATAATAATAATAATAATAATAATGAGGACTTTGTATAGCGCCTAATCTTTCGAAGCTCTAAGCGCTTTACACCATCAATAATGATATGACTACACTACAGAAAAACAAATGACAAAAACAATGAAATTGGAAAACATAAAAACATGCTGAAAACATATAAGATACAAAACATTATTAGGTTGCTAAGGTTGTCCCTGCAGTCGAAACAGGTGAGTCGTAAGAGCACTCTTAAAAGGGACCACTGTGTTTTTGTGCCTAATTTCAATAGGCAATTCGTTCCACGTCGCCGGGCCCTGGTGTGCAAACGAACGTTGTCCATATGACTTTGTTTTCACCTTGGGAACAATGAGTATACGATTATCAGAAGAAGAGGGTAAAGATCTAGCTGGTATATACACATGGGTGAGGCTGGATATGTATGTTGGACTGAAGTCTCTCATTGAAACATAGCACAGAGAACAAATTTTGTGTTTGATTCTGTATCGAATCGATAGCCAGTGTAGGGTACAGAGCAGTGTTGAGGTGTGCTCTGATCGAGGTACTCTACAGATGATCCGTGCAGCTGTGTTTTGAACTTTTTGAAGTTTCTGGAGTAAATATTGTGACGAACCAGACAGAATTGAGTTACAATAGTCCAGTCTTGAAAGTACTAATGAGATTATGATGTTTAAATTACTTGAAATATAAGAAATATTTCCATGTTGAATTACTTTATATATCGTGTATTTGTTGTAAGACACGTTCCCCTGTAGAAAACAAAATTTATATAACAAATCACTCTGTGATGCGTAGAGTTGACCTCAAGCTAAATATTTACAGATTCCATAAATATTTAAACAACGCTTTATAATAATCATGGGACACTTTAAATGTTGACGTCTTTTCAGATCTTATTAGGACCTGAATTCATATGATAAAGCTAAATGACCTTGCACATGTAAGCAACGTTCTAGCAAAAAGGTACCGTAATTTAATCTTATCGACCAGTTGTTACAGATAGGCGTACTGGATTTAGTATATAAACGTCATTATGTACTTTGTGTAACTCATACGCAACAAAGCACAAATAATAATAATTTACACGCCAAAATGATACACCGACACTTTAAAATATACACTGAAATATAATTTCTCTTTGAATGTCTGCAACTATTAGCTCATGAAAATTTTCCATCACAAACCCATAGCTAGCTTTTAAAAATAAACTATTCTAAAAATGCACATTCACATACAAGTCAACGAATGAAAACATCCAGATTTATATGCTATTGAAAAGTTAAGCCTTAACATCAACGATTATCTTAACACCCTATTAACATAATGCAAAAATATTACCAATTATCGTCTATGAAGGAACAAATACACCTCCCTAATTCTAACATGTACATAAGATAATATAGCAAATCTCACTAGTTACATCAATTATCATGGTAAACAACTGAACTTTCATTTAACTAATATATCCCATACAATTTATTAGTCTAATTTGTACATCAACAGTCATGGAATTGCAATTCAAATGAACCTCCATTTAACTAATATGTCCCACACAAATGATCACTCTAATTTGTACATCAACGATCATGGAAGTGCAAATCAACTAAACCTCCGTTATACTAATATGTCCACCACAATTGATCAGTGTTATTTTAAGGAGCTTAACATGTATAGAATTTCTGCCTTCATGAATAAAAGGATACGACATAATTTTCCTGTTAACATCCGAACAGTCATAGTACATGTCGCTAATGATCTCAGCCCTAAAGGAGACACTAAGAATTGGCAGTTCAGGAGAGAATACACGCCAAAATTCACCAACATTAATGTTGTCAATTTCGGATTGATCCCAAATTCATCAACAATAGTGTTGTCAATCTCGGATTGGTGCCAAAATTCAGCAACATTAGTGTTGTCAATCTCAGCTTTATGAAAAGGGGTAATTATCGGTAGTATCGCTTAAGTAATATATCCCTAGTCATTCAAAGAAACCACGATATCATAAGGAATTTATTCCGCGTCACTGAACTAAACCACGATATCATAGAAGAAACGAAAAAATTAACCCATTAAACTGTAATGTGACGCCTCTTTATCTTGTGGGGGTAGGTTGGTTGGCGGATTGTACCTACTTTCAAGGTGTCAGTTTTATTAGGTTCTCGTTATCAGGAGGATGATCGCTCTCGGTGTTATTGCCCGGATGGAGTGATATAAATATAAGTGTTAAACGTATAGGTGGAATAAATAGAGATCTGAGCAGATATATAAAAAAATGACACGAGGACCCATTCATGAAAAAAACAATTTCATTAATTATATAAACAAGTGATAATGCATTACATTAGGAAGATACACTTCTTTTTTAAATAAATCTTTCACCGAATTTCAAAACACAAGTATTTTAATATAAATAACCGATCTGTTTTAAATGATATAATTCATTTATTATAGAATCGAGTAAAAAAAATCGAAGTCATTGCCTTGTACAACTTCACAACCTGAGTATATCCGGTTCATTCCAACTTTATTGTGGCTGGTGTTCTCGGTCTTCTCAAACCTCCCTACTTTATCGCCTTTCTTTAGGCCTTCAAACATTGATTGGGTAGGTGGATACAACAGCACATAGACATATAGAATATATGTTTGAGTCCGGACAAAGATAAGGAAATCCATGTTAAGGGTGTAGCATTATTGGTCTGCCCCCGAAGCTAGCCTGAGTGGGTGACTTATAATGTAACCTCCGCGACTGGGATTTTCTTGTCTCCGTTCAAACCCCAACGTAGATTCTTTTTTCTCACCCAATAATTCCCTTTAGTGTTAAAAAAACCCCTCACAGTTGGTGCATTAATATAAATATATTACAGATAACTGTGGCGTTACCATGGCATCCGAAGTACACAGTTTTTATGCGTGAGCCAAAAAAAATAACAACATAAAATGTTGCATAGCATTGAGGTATTACACATTTAATATACGGATGTTATATGAAATTAACAATAAATTGGTAATATGTATTACAAGAAAATGTTTCATTTTCATCAGTTAATAATTAGACAATTATATTTTAAACAATGAAACGATACTGGGCCCACACATCGATTGTGGTGTGCAGGCTATTATTTTAAAGAAACGTTGCATGAAGTATTGTGTCCGTGCTTGTGTTATTCACTATTAATTAGTGACCTGTGTCACTATCATAAATAACTCTCCTTTTCTATGGAGGAGGTGAAACTGTTAGTGACATATTTGGCTTGCCGTTAATATTGATTGTAAAACTAACTATGTGTATAAGAGACTCTCCAAATATGACCTTAACGGTTAACCATGAGCTAAACTTTCAAGTTCGCGGATTCTTTTGAAGAAAAAAAATTATTTTTCTGTTCTGCAAATATGGCTAGTGCTACACCGAAATTTGCTTATGGATTAATGTTGCCGGATAAATGGATGTTTGACATAACACATTTCTGGCTGTTCCTAGTTTGATGTAGCTGTTAAGAGAGTTGGGAGGCTATGAAGTGTATATGTCTATAGTCTGTGTGCATGGATCAGTGTTTTATGTCATAGTTCATTTCACAAAGCATTGAGAATTGTAAAATATCTGTAGCAGAGTCAAGTTTCACGTCAGCGTCATTAAATGTAGCTAACAGTATATAATTTATTTCACGCGAAGTATTTAAAACTAGCTGGTTTTCTTTAGTTACATTTAATGACGCTGACCTGAAAATGTACTAAACTAGGGCTGCATATAGGATAAAACTGACGTTGCTGTGTTGAACGAACTAGCATAATATGAAAAAAATCGACATAAATGCGTGCTTGTCTTTGTCTCTCTCGAAAACTTTTTATGGTGTGTTCTGACAGATGGATTGTCCTTAAGTTACTATGTTTTTGTTTATATTTGTTGTTGTTTTATTTTAGAACAACTACGTCAAGCACACCAGAAGACAACAAGTATTTCTTTTATTTTAAATAGTTCTGAGCGCGTGGACACATTGACTGAGACGACTGGTTTGAGATGATGGTTGGACGCGAATGAACGCTCTCATAGCGCTCGGCCATCATGCTTATATCAACCAATATTGAGAATTCACGCTCTGCTTAGAACACTATTAAGTATTTTCTATATGTACCTAAGACGTGCTGCTTCAAAATGTTCTCGCCTATGCCTTCATACGTTAGCGCGGTACCAGCCATTTTCATCAATTTGTTATAATGAAAATAATATTCGTACGCGGCTATAGAATTGGGAGTGCGTTTCGGTAGCTCTCTTCGACGATTCTCTGAAGAGTTTCGGAAACGTTTCCGACTACAGCTTACAGTGCCTTAGTAGCGCTTTCTTCGTAGTCGTCCGGGTACCGAGTGGCGTAAATGAATATAGTTTGTATATAACGATGACATTGATACTTATATGTTGTTGACCATTCGGTGTTCATTAAAATATTGCCAGCTTATTAGTCTCGATTCAAGTCATGTCTCACAGTGTACAGGTTGTTTTGTAACGACAAATTAGGGTCTTATATTACATTAATGTATCACAGTGTACAGGTTGTTTTGTAACGGCAAATTAGGGTCTTATATTACATTAATGTATCACAGTGTACAGGTTGTTTTGTAACGGCAAATTAGAGTCTTATATTACATTAATGTATCACAGTGTACAGGTTGTTTTGTAACGGCAAATTAGGGTCTTATATTACATTAATGTATCACAGTGTACAGGTTGTTTTGTAACGGCAAATTAGGGTATTATATTACATTAATGTATCACAGTGTACAGGTTGTTTTGTAACGGCAAATTAGAGTCTTATATTACATAAATGTATCACAGTGTACAGGTTGTTTTGTAACGGCAAATTAGAGTCTTATATTACATTAATGTATCACAGTGTACAGGTTGTTTTGTAACGGCAAATTAGGGTCTTATATTACATAAATGTATCACAGTGTACAGGTTGTTTTGTAACGGCAAATTAGGGTATTATATTACATTAATGTATCACAGTGTACAGGTTGTTTTGTAACGGCAAATTAGAGTCTTATATTACATAAATGTATCACAGTGTACAGGTTGTTTTGTAACGGCAAATTAGAGTCTTATATTACATTAATGTATCACAGTGTACAGGTTGTTTTGTAACGGCAAATTAGGGTCTTATATTACATAAAAGTATCACAGTGGGATTTTGCAATTGTACCCAAATACAATATTATGTAATATTAGACTTTGTAAGGATGGAGGTGAGCAAAATGCACGAGTGCTCATATACATTGTTGCATGTTTTGTATAAGTTTATTCTCTATATTATTATTATTATTATTATTATTATTATTATTATTATTATTATTATTATTATTATTATTATTTATGGTATTATCATTATTATGTTGTTTTTATTATCATTATTATTTTTATTATTACTTTTATTATTATTATTATTATTATTATTATTATTATTATTATTATTATTATTATTATTATTATTATTGTTATTATTATTATTCAGAAATACTATTTTCTACAAATCCACTGAATAGTTTTTAATTATGGTGCATTCATTTTTTTGAAAACGATATTGAGATTGTAAAGAAATGATTCAATGCTGACATTGCGGGTCATTATGTATTTCGTAGTATACACAGTCTATGATGTACTTCTATGCAGTGTGCACCTCTTTGATACTGCAATTCCATGCATTGTACACCTGTATGATACCGCAATAACATGCAGTGTTCACCTCTTTGATACCGCAATTACATGCAGTGTACACCTGTATGATACCGCAATCCATGCAGCATACACCTATTTGAAACCGCAATTCCATGCAGTGTTCACCTCTATGATACCATACTTCCGTTATATTTGTTTTACAACCATCGCGGCAACACCTTCAAAACCAAAAACTGTATTGGAATATATGATTTTACTTTTTCTTTATACAAACGATACATCATGGAGTTAAAATCTTTGCTCATCATTTCGTTGATAAAATACAGATCTAAAACAGCTTACGTCCGATAATCAAATCAGGTCAATCGTAATGACTCAAGTATTTAATACCTCTCATTTTTCGAGTTCCATCTTCAGCATTGTGTCAACTCCAATGTCGCTATACGTATCGCTTCACTTATTTGTCATACAACAACTTAAGCTTCCCCCTTCATTAGGTATGTACTTTTTCCATGAGTAAATTTAGTCATATAGTCCTTCCTCAATAGCATCCTTTATTTATATTAATTGTGATTTGTCCATACTGGCTCAGTAGTATCCATTATTTATATTAATTGTGATTGGTCCATACTGGCTCAATAGTATCCTTTATTAATATTAATTGTGATTGGTCCATACTGGCTCAGTAGTATCCATTATTATTATTAATTGTGATTGGTCCATACTGGCTCAGTATTATCCTTTAGGGCTACGCGAATGGTATTTACAGGCTCAACAGTATCCTTTATTTATATATGTTGTGATGGATTCATGCATGGTTTGCATTTATGTATCTATGGCAGAATGTATGATAACTCCAGTGATGCATTTTTTTCGATTAGCAATGAGATTGGTACTGTACATGCTTTTCATAACATGTATTCTACATCATAGGGATGCTAACAGTTTTAGTAATGGCGGAATTTTATATCACTAGCTTTAAACATTTTGCCAACTTTTACCATATGTTATTTCAATAATAGACCTTTTAATGGGCGATTTCCGTCCCTATCATGTCTCACTTGATGTTTTAAAATAGCTGTTTGGATCGTGTGCGTGTGATAATTACCATAAAAATTGGAGAGTACCTCTGGTTACGTTTCTGTCTTTTCGAAAAGCATAATATGCAAGTGTGTGTGTGCGTGTGTGTGTGTGCGTGTGTGTGTGAGTGTGTGTGTGTTTGTGTGTGTGTGTGTGTGTGTGTGTGTGTGTGTGTGTGTGTGTGTGTGTGTGTGTTAATTATGTATATACCACTTGTATGGATGAGATTGGCTCATCTGTTATTTCGTTGTACTAACAACGCATCTCAAAAATGTAATATAGAATTAAGCTGATTAGCTGATGAGTTTTCCATAAAACAGCAATTGATGCTGTTCGTCCTTTCACATCCTACGTGCATATAAATATTTCTTTATAAAGCATCCATTCTTATCGCCAAGATGGGCGAAGCTGCAAGTTTTAATGGTGATTGCAAGTTTGGTCGATGTTTTGGCTGTTATCACTAATATGGGCGGAAAGCATTTTTACTATTAATTTCAAACGCATTGAACCACATCATATCGTTAATGATTAGAACACTAGCCTGCCTATAAGGACATGAAGGATTGCATATTTTTATATACGGGGAAAATACTGACATTAAGGTGCAGTAAGGTTTGCATTGGCTAAGATATGTTCGAAAACACTACCACATTCCTCGTGAGTCATAAATAGAGTTAAGATTAAAATATTTCCTATCGTACCATGAGTATATTACCACTCAATGAGTATATTACCACTCTATGAGTCTATTACCAATCTATGAGTATATTACCACTCTATGAGTATATTACCACTCTATGAGTATATTACCACCCTATGAGTATATTACCACTCAATGAGTATATTACCACTCTATGAGTATATTACCATTCAATGAGTATGTTACCAATGTATGAGTATATTACCACTCTCTGAGTATATTACCACTCAATGAGTATATTACCACTCTATGAGTATATTACCACTCTATGAGTATATTACCATTCCTTGAGTATATTACCACTCTATGAGTATATTACCACTTTATGAGTATATTACCACTTTATGAGTATATTACCACTCAATGAGTATATTGCCACTCTATGAGTATATTACCATTCAATGAGTATATTACCACTCAATGAGTATATTACCACCCTATGAGTATATTACCAATCTATGAGTATATTACCACCCTATGAGTATATTACCAATCTATGAGTATATTACCACTCAATGAGTATGTTACCACTCTATGTGTATATTACCACTCAATGAGTATATTACCACTCAATGAGTATATTACCACTCAATGAGTATATTACCATTCTATGAGTATATTACCACTCAATGAGTATATTACCACCCTATGAGTATATTACCAATCTATGAGTATATTACCACCCTATGAGTATATTACCACTCAATGAGTATATTACCACTCAATGAGTATATTACCACTCTATGAGTATATTACCATTCAATGAGTATAATACCACTCAATGAGTATATTACCACTGTATGAGTATATTCCTAAAGCTGACTTTAAGCTGATGAGCTTCTATGATCGTTATGCACGTCCACCTAACATATATCCATGCATATACCTTTATTGTGTCTTTACTTTTTAATTCTGAGACCTTTTTCGTCGTTTTGGGCAGATGCATAACTTTACCAAGCTTATGATGTCACTAGTAACAATATCACAGAGTATTTTATTCGACATAATTGAACCAGCCCACAAACGACAACTACATGCTATACCGATTTTTCGTACATGGAGTGGCATATGAAACAAAACTTTGGATGTACCTAACTCGAGATGCGAAAACATATCTAACATATACATGTTCACCTTGATACTCCATTGTATCATTTGTGTTTGTAATATAAGTAATATTATCTTAGGAAATGAAACTATGATCTATGTATTACCCATCATAATATTTAAATAGGTATGGTTATTATGCTTACGGTGATTTATCACCCGTCATAATAAGCTAATAGGTATTGTAACAATGTTTACGGTCATGTATCACCCATCATACATCATAATAAGCCTATAGGTATTTTAGCCATGCGTACGGCCATCTATCACCAATCATCAATGTTATTATATTTCTTATTATTAATATTATTAGTATCATTTTATTATTATTATTATTATTATTAGAAATTATTATTTTATTATCATTATAATTATTATTATTAACATTCTCATCATCATCATCATCATCATCATCATCATCATCATAATCATTAGTAGTAGTAGTAGTAGTAGTAGTAGTAGTAGTAGTAGTAGTAGTAGTAGTAGTAGTAGTAGTAGTAGTAGTAGTAGTAGTAGTAGTAGTAGTAGTAGTAGTAGTAGTAGTAGTAGTAGTAGTAGTAGTAGTAGTAGTAGTAGTAGTAGTAGTAGTAGTAGTAGTAGTAGTAGTAGTAGTAGTAGTAGTAGTAGTAGTAGTAGTAGTAGTAGTAGTAGTAGTATTAACATTCTCATCATCATCATCATCATCATCATCATCATTATTATTATTATTATTATTATTATTATTATTATTATTATTATTAGTATTTTTATTATTAATTAGTATTATTATTATCATTATCATTATTATTTGTATTATTATTTTTATTATTAATTATCAACAGTATTGCATAACTGGAAATAGGTATAAATTCATCATGCTATTAGTTGTTTGTAATTAATCAATGGGTTTATTAATCGTATTCTTATCGCTGTTTTTCGGCAGTATGCTGTTTCGGTTATCTTACTACAAGCATATCTTCTCATCTAACAATGATTCGGGCTATAGGTGCAGTGAAAACACGTACATCAGGTTTGAAGTTAAATTTATACTTATCGTATTAAAAATAACAAGCATATGCTTTCAATTTATGCAAAATTATTATAACGGTAGCTATACTTAAATGTATATTTTTAAAATATAGGGGATTAAGAAAGAAAGACGTTTAGAAAGGGTACTTTTACTTGCCTGATTTTGTGTTTCTAATGTATTTGGGCTAATGCCATATATATTTGGTGTCGAAGATAACAAAAACAGTTGATATACATGTGCAAATCATCGTTGACAAGAAACAAAAGAAGAGAGAAAAAGGTACAATGAATAGACAAAACTATCAATGTTCTTTTAACGTTTCTATTTTATATCTATTTTTATGTTCAAGATTAAGTAGACACAGAACAAATGTTGTTTTGAATATAATATTATTACGGTTTACCATAGTGATGTAGATATTAACAAGCATGCTATAAAAATACAAGGGTGCTATAAAAATACAAAGGTGCTATAAAAATACAAGGGTGCTATAAAAATACAAGGGTGCTATTTTGCTTTGGATATGTATGCAAGGTGCAGTTTGAGTGAAGGAAAAATATCTCCTGAATTGTCGTGGTGGGAAGAGTGTCTGATGAGCCCATATTTATTTTAAATGCAGTCATGTCAAAATCCGCTAAAGATCCATTTAGCTCGTGTGTTGTATGTCCAAATCTCTTAAAATATACATGACATTCACCCATTCCAAGGAATCTTCCTGGACAACACGCTGCCATATCAACCGGGATACGTCGTTATGATTGTAAAAGGTATACCATAATCTGACGTGTCCATATTCACAGCAGCGTAGCTGCACGTCTTCAAGTAATTCGAATAGTGAAGGCATACACGAATTTGTTTCTCTTGCAAAGTGAGCAGCAACAGACGGAAATGTAAAACAGGATCACTATTACTTATTTCGTTTATAAAATCAAATACATCACTTTATTAAAATATTACGGTTTGATTTCGTGGAAATATTGTTAATGCATTAATCCACGCATGCGCGTTATGATCAACGATATTTATCGGAGTTCTCCTTTTGTATAATTTTGCGAATTGTGTAATATCTCTCCTGTTATTCTATGGGGGAATTTAGTGTTGTTTTCTAACTTAGCGACATCATTAATTGTGGCTCCTTTATGCTTGACTAATTCTCAAGTCACTCATATATTTTATTACGTCGTAGAACAGTTAAACCGTTTTCACGTATTTCATTTGTGAAATGTTCCGTTACTCGTTCAGCTACATAATTTATTTTCGAAAATGTCTAAATCATCAACGCTGCCATTATCATTTAGCGAATATATCCCATAACCGCAGGTTACATTATACGCTCGTGTATATTACAGTTTGTCAATATCAGTCAATATTCTTTTTTTGGAGGTTTTTACTCAATAAAGCAATTTTTCATTAGCAATGGTTAAATTTGTTACGGATAATCCAAGTACAGTAGTATTGTCTATTTCAGCTAATACGATACATTTTATTTTAAGAATATATTTTGATCGTCGAGATAATTAATAATCATTGCTGCTCGTTGATCGTTCACTTTAGCATTGATTACATCGTCAAAACATTTGGTGTTGTGTATAATATTGAACGTTGACCATATAATAGGCACTATCGCAAAGAAACATTTCTTGGCGCCACTAATACTTTCCATCAGATTATTCGTCGGATCAACCAGAGCGCTCATCAGCAAGCCAGAGGATATTCTGAAACGATCGAATCTGGCTTTAGAAGACTCCTCCACATTACAATTAAGGCAAATATTGAATATTCAAACAAAGAATATATGCAAGTGGCTAATGATAGGCTCTACAATCCCTTGTAACAGAGCATGTGTAAATGAATTCTGAGGATATCATTTACAAAACGTACGTCGGGGAAGTCAAGGACCAAAACCGTATTTCCGATTTGGTATTGGAGTTAGAGGAGAAACACAGTTGTGTGTACAATGTTTTAGTACAAGAGAAAGAGACGAAGCGATATTATTATACAAAACATAACAACGACAATAACGACAAAAATATAAGACACGCAGAAAGCAATATAGCATCAGTTTCAAACTAATGATTTAGACATATAATATTATATATAAAAAAGCAAAAAAAAGAATTTGTGAGGTATCCTGTCATCTCGAAAATTATGAAGCCTTTCGTGATGGTGAAATCAGAGACTGTCGACTAAATAAACCAGTCGGTGCTTTCAATAATACTCGTTATCTCAGATTTACTGCTGTTAAGAATAAGAGGTATCTTTGTCATCGAGTTATATTCGAATGTTTCAAGGGACCAAACCAAAAGGTCTTATGAATGATTATATTGATTGTCAAGATCTTAGTAATGATGATTTGCATCAGTTGCAAATTATCACGGAGTCAGAATTCTGCAAGGTGGGACTGGGGAACATAATACTATAATATATTTTATAAGGTCATTGAATCAGTAAATACAGAGACTGATGAAGAAATATTTCCACCAATAAATTCAGCTGGCAGACATTTTGATATTAATCCGCGTTCTTTACAACATGTCGCAAAAATTTTTTAAAAAATGGGTGTTTTCGTAGATGTATAAACAAAACAGATCGGTTCATTTGTGTGAATGTAGATAACTCTGCCAAGGACACATTTTATTGTACTCGTTTATTAATTAATATATGCTTGTTTATTTTCTCTTCAGTATAACAAGCGATTTGGCGTTACAAATAATGTATTTTAAAAATCAAAACCAAGGTATCTTACTTCAGAGAATAACTCTATGGTAAAACAGGTATTTTAAATGTTTTCTTATCTCGTCGATGACAAACAGTCCGATATAATATTTAACAGATCAAGCGGTGTACTCTGTTAGTTAAGGTAGAGTCTGAACTTTAAAAACTAATTTTTATTATTTGATGAACGATTTATATTTTAGTTGTTTCTTTAAAAATACGCCACGCCTACTGTGTGAGCTATTTTTGTATTTCCAAGTAGTTGGCTTATATACTACATGACCGTTTCGTCATTGGGGTCCCACCCTAAATGGCTCGAACTTCAACAGTACACACTCCAGCCATGTCACCACGTGGTGCATATTCTTTTGCACGCTCACTGGGATGATTTTTTTGGGGGGGTGAGTATGTGCAAATGTGTTGAACATAGAGAGGGTTCCATTAATGTCTTCGCTGTCTATAGAATTATGTTAGATAACAATGTATGTTGTGCAGGTTATATAACTTACTTAATTCAAATGCTATTTTGTGCCCTCCCTAGATTCAAAATTATATTGGTATCTTCCGAGCCTGTTAGAAGGTTGTTTGGCAATCTAGGGGTTCACATGGAGGTTGTGCCGTTCGTAGAATAAGTTAGTTAAAATGTTGTGCTGTTCTTAGATTTATGATTGTATATGTACCCTCCAAGCCTGCCAAAATGTAGTTTTGCTACCAAGGGGTTCACATGGAGTTTGTGCGATCCTTTGTGTTTTGTGCCGTCTTTAGATCTGAGATTGTAAATATATGTACCTTCCAAGGTTGTTAGAATATCGTTTGGTAATCTAGGGGTTCACATGAGGGTTGTTTCGTCCTTAGATCGAAGATTATATCTATCTACCTTCCGAGCCTGCTAGAATATCGTTTGGTAATCTAGGGGTAGGTCTAGGATAATGTATCGTCCTTACATATAAGATTGTAAATATATGTACCTTCCAAGGTTGTTAGAATATCGTTTGATAATCTAAGGGTAGGTCTAGGATAATGTATCGTCCTTACATATAAGATTGTAAATATATGTACCTTTCGAGCCTGTTAGAATCTCTTTTGATATTCTTCAGGTTCACATAGGGGTTGTGTTGTGCAAATAATTTGTATTTAATCACATTTATTATTTTATGAGAACTTTGTTGGAATGTTCAATTGATCGATCTCATAAACACATACTGGGAACTCAGGAAGATAGTAAGAGAGAAAGGATGAGTTCCTAGATAAAGGATGTCACATGATGATGGAAACGTCTTGTAGAAAATTACGGAATCGTAGCTGGAATATGAGACTCTTGCTGTTACGGAAAACTTTATGAAGATGTTAGTCCACTAATGTCGTTTTTTCCAAGAATCTTTTCCATAAGTTTTCAAAAGAAATAATCACTCGAAACTGTGTAGATAGGCTATATCTTGGGGACCTGGCTCTGCGAGAGGTTCCAGAGATCTGTAATGTTCTCCATCACTTGTTATGTAAGAAATTGCTGTTATTGTAATAACGGTTCCACCACTTGTTATGTAAGAAGAAATGTTGTTGTTGTAATAATGGTTGCATCTTTGGGAGAGAGAGAGAAAAAGAGAAAGCTCTCTTAACCACGTGCCGTCACAATGTTAAACCAGCTACATCTGCATAATTATTTTGCCTGTAATAAGAAGACAAAACATCTATTTCCTCTGTCGGTACGGAACTGACCTGACCCTTAAATGCGTGGTCTTTTATATGCATCCTGTGTCAGGTTAACGTACCCTTGGAAATAGATGTTTATTCTCTCATCAAGTAAAAGTCAGTTTTTCCTGGTCCAAACCAGCTTAATTTGACGTCATCTGACATAAGGTACAACTCAGATTTGTAGTTCGTTTGGCATTAGTTACGTCCGAACATGATAATCCCTAAATATTCTAAATCAGCAACATGTTTAATATATTAAGCCAGCAGCAATGTCCGTCAAACATTAGATACTGTCCAACATTTAGACATGAACCATTCTGTATTTACGTCAGTACGGAAGTTTGTTCTGTGTTTTACCGATAAGACTTAGGGGTTCACTGACTTTCAGTAAGATTTCTTGCTAATGCCTGGTTTTACAAAATATATATCTGACTGATAAACTTAAGAGCTGGCTGACTTTTGTTTTATAACCTATTTTCACTCGATAATGTATATTCGTATAGCTAATGATTTGCGTTGCCAACTTATGCTTCGTATATCAACTATTTTCCTTCAATTAATATATAGTTGTGCTTTGGAAATAAATGAAATTAATCTTAACACACTTTTAGAACTTACTTAATATAAATGAATAAAACATTACTCTAATACAATTTAAAGAAAATATCAATCTTATTAATTTTACTGAAAATTGAATCCTAACAATTATATAATAAACTATGAAACTATAAATGATATCATTTGTGTAAATATTTTGTATTTAATCACATTTATTATATAATGAACTATGAAACTATAAATGATATTATTTCTGCAAGTAAAAGATTAAGAACGACGCCATACAAATATATGATGAAGTAAATCTTGAAAATATTTTCTCTGATTTGAATCATTACCAGAGCTTAAATTGGAAGATAGATAAACACGACCATTCAAGTACAAATTCATTAAACAAATTCAACAGTCTGTGTTTCTTTCGCTGGCTGCAGTGAATGAAACTGAAGTGGATAAATTCGTATCCCTCTCACACGTGATTTAAACAAAAATTTGATCAGAATAGTATTGCGAATATAAACGAAAGATATATCAATACACGTGCAAGACAACTAAAAAAATGTCACACGAAAACACTGTCCAGTGAAAGTGAACGTAGCAGCTATAGACAAGTTTCAGCAATGCATACGAAAGTAAATGTAGGAACACATTTTTCTGTCTTGAATTTGTCAGTAAAAAGAAATTAAATTATGTTATAATATTATTTTTAGTATCAGAATATCCATCCATCTGGCAATATGTTTTTAATTCGATCAACATCAATACATGAATGCGCATAATTCAAAATCTTATATCTATCACACATAATCATGATAATATGATCTCACCGCAGTTCATATGACAGTTCCTGTGTTAAAATATTCTTCATTGCCGTATTCATCAATAATTATGTTAATACTAAATTTTTCTGCTCCGACTGAGGTCAGTGTAAATATTGTTCTGATGGCACTTTCAAGAACCTCTTTGTTGTATATAAACACCTTAACGCGTTGGTACATTATAGAATATACTTTTTTGCTTAGTTTATTAGGAGAGATTTAAACTCAGAATTCATTTCCTTACATTTAGCAAGTGGCAGTTCTGGTCAGTATGTTTAAAATGAATTCTTGATAACAGCGGATTATGACATCGAAGCTAAATTGCATTGATCGGCGCTTGTACATTCAAATACCAGTATATGAGGCGTAAATTTATATAGAAAATATCATTGTTAAGCTAGATATGATTATCATTCTCCAAGATTTGCGTGACAGCTGCCATCAATTACATCACATACTAGACTAACCGCGATCGTTGATGTTATATTTACAATTCCCGGTGACGATCCACCGTATGAATCATTTTTATGCTTGATAATACTAGCTGTTTGGGCTATTGTTTTATATGACTCAACAATGTAAGGGAAATTGTATATAATAAGTATGTTTAGTGATATTTTAGTTCATCTTTATGAGGTATTGTAAGTACAAATTTTAGTATATCCTTCTCAGATATTTTATTATATCTAGTAAATAATTGTTTTAGTATTAACGATTTATCAAAAAACGGAATATTACCCGGACTTAGAACACTAATATCTTTATCACCACTAGCAAAAACTGTTTCAACGATAATTTTCTTAATATGCTCGATATCTGATCTAACTTGGTTTACATGTTTTATTCTTTCATAATCTGTTGCTTTATATCATCATTATAATGTTGAGGTAAGGAAGAAACAACTTTTGCAGATCTGTAATTGATGTAGAATGTTCAGACTTCAAATGTCTTTAAAAATATAATTAATATAATTTTCATCAATAACTGATTTTAATTCATCACTAATATTAAATATTTCAATTTTTAGTTTATGAAATCTCATTTCATTTGACGTAATACAATATTTCGCTTCACCTTAAAATTTCCTAGGTTAATATGTTCGATACATGGGGGCGTTTATTAATTTTGTCACATCTGTAAGAAACTCATCAAAACTGGGCTCTGGTAGTCCTTGATATTCTGGTGGTATTTCTGCCCATCCTTACACACTTCCGATTGATGATTGATATATATCTACAACATAATCTAACGAGTTTATTTATATCGGGGATGAAAGTGCTTGTTCATGAACTATTATAGCTATTCTCGATTCTTTTCCTGCATAATCGATTTAATTCTGCGCTGAAATTCTTCGTTAATTTGTTAGATTAGATACCAGTATTTTGGAATAGAAACAACATGTCAACCTGGGTTTCTATTTTGGTTTGCTTGTATTTGCAAATATCAAACCAGTATTCACCTGTAATCCCCGAATGATTTGTATCCAATATTCGGCAAACAATGATATACTCTTAATTGTGCGAAGGTAATTTATTTTTTTCACTGTAATTGCAATTGGAAAGTTGACGCTTAATTCAGGATTGGTCGAGCTTGCTGATATCATCGGTGTTTTCAACGGTCTTAAATTAATGACCGTCTGTTGCTGTAGTTCTTGTGATGACGACATAATGTATTAATATATTTTCTAAATCAGACGTAGTCATTGCCTCACCGTAAATCTTAATCATGTATGTGAACTCGCTATGTGATATTATTCCGTCATTAAAGCCTGATGATATCAGCGAACATAATTTGGAATATGCTAGAGTCGCTGTTTGTAATTTTCATGTATATTTATGTAGTTTATTTTCCTTACATGTAGATATTTGTTTAGTAATGATATGAAGTAAACCAGCAATTGTTGTTGAAACTACTGTTGCCATCACTAACAATGCTTTTGTTGATAGCAGTACGCCAGTTGCAGCGATAACAGCTGATACCGAATACACAATTATATCATCGACATCTACACGTCGGCGATATGTTTTTAACCTTTGCTGTATACTCATCAACTATATTATTTATCTTGTACATTCCCACAATTGATTGTTCCTATAATGTTGCACGTTGATTGGGTAGCTCATTAGTTAAGTTGGTGTTAGCTTAGAGTTTAATTTAATTGGGTAGCTCATTAGTTAAGTTGGTGTTAGCTTAGAGTTTAATTTAGACACCAATAGTAAATCAAGCAGTCTTTTCTTTCAGGTTCAACTTCAAATGTTACATCGTCGTTTTGATCTAGTAGTACTGGATATCGTAAATATTTCAACACCTTGAACTGACATGTATAACCTGGTAACCCATGCACAATGTTTAATAAATCTATTAGGTGGTGTCCACAATACTGATGCAGAACCTACCGTATATACCACACTGTCAGTGATATTTTTTATGTTAACATGTGTAATGTTGATAACCGCTGCACTTCAAAAAACCTCGCTAATGTTTCTATTTACGTTTCTACGAAAACTCTATAACGTGTTTATGTGAGCAGTATAATCAGATCTAAGATGAATCACTTCATTATTGACTGCTGTTATTGTGTTCGTCATTCTATCATCGATGCATTTCTTCGTTGTAGCTTCATTGCTTGATTCTGGTTCTCCAAGACCAGTAATTGAATTATTAGTCATACTGAGAGGACAAGTCATTGTATCATCGGATTTTGGTACTATATTGCAAATAGTATCAACAATCATTGACATAACAAAGCCGCGATTAAATTTTCCATTAGTATCAAACACAGCTTTGCTGTTTTCGGTTGTTCCATTAATTCTGACGATAATATCCTCCATGAAAGATGACTCGTATTTAATTTTCTTTGCTTATCTTGAAATGCAACCACTTCTTTCGGACCCACTTTTGCAAGATTTAGTAATTCTGATATTTCAACACTAATGGTCTTATTTACAAGTTCGTGAGTTATTGCGTCAGTTGCGTGCTTTGTTTTAGAGGAAGATATTCCGTCAAAATATAACATTATACATTCATGATGTATTTAAAAGGATAACGCTTATTTGTGTATTCATGTACAACTCCGTGGGGTGGGATGGTTGATTTTGATACAGATTCGAGTACAGCACTTGTTTCACGGCCGCATATTGATGAATCAGTAATTGTCTTTGTTTTTAATGTTTTAATGTTTAATACCAGATAGAAATTGATTTTGTCTATAACATAAATCCTTTCGGCGGAGGAAGTCCATATGAATCAAAATAAACAGATTCACGTGGATCAATTATGTATGTAACCCAATGCGGACCTGGACCAGAAAACACCTCTAAAGGTTTCTATTTTTAAATTTCCAGTCAGAACGAAGCATTGTCCCAGGCAGCCTTATACATTTTCCTTATTGTAAGGCCGGCAATTTTCTATGACCCCTTTGAGGCATGTCGGTTTGTTTGGACATCTTCTTGGTTTTACTTGACGTGATCTTTTTTAAACTTTTCTTATGCAATATTTCTTGACCAGTTGCTTTATTAGTGAAATTCAGGATACAGCTCCAACAACACCTAAGGCAGCAACTTTTGAGAAAGCTGGAGCTGCAGCAGCTATCAACACTGGTATCGCCGCATGAAATGGAAATATACCACGGATTTTGTTCGAGTCTGATGATGCCTACAGCTAAATTAAGTTTAACACCGATTTTTTGATAATTTTTCATCATTGAAATGCTTGAATTGATGTTCGGTCGACGATACATTATTTTGACCAAGGTGATCTAGTCCCGCTATAGCGATATTCATATTCCAGGACTCGCTGAAGGCGCCGACTTAAGTCCTTTAATTTGACCATGATACAGACTGTCACTAAGATGATTATATGACATTATTATAATATATGTGACTTTATTAAATACGTTACATTTTTAACAATGGTGCGTGAATAACTCTATTTCGTCTACCAGCTTCCTCGAGTAATATTGCTTTATCGCAGAGTATAACCACGATTGCTCTGTAATTAATAGCACCACCTGTATTTTCGTTATCTCGAAATGAATATCATAAAAAGATTGTCTACATATATCAGGTTGCTCCAGCGAAAAGTAATAGATCGGATACAAATTTGTAAAATATAGTTGTGATATTTGCAATTATGTGTCAACGTTTTGATCGTGCCCCCGAAATTTAATTAACCAATAATACACACGAGCTATACAGTTTTGATTAAAATTCAGTTGTATGTTTTTGTTTGGTTCTAGTAGTCCGTTTTGTCAGCATCAAAAGTCGTTAACTCCATGTTTGTCAAATATCATATGACTACGATTCTGTGAGTTTAATAGCGCAGATTCCTGCAGCGCGTCAAATGTATCTCGTTGTGCAGATACACCCAGTTGTGATGCTATATCTCATTTAAACAACCCGTTAACGGTAGTTTGAGTACTATCCACTGTTACTGTTAACCATAACAACAATAATCGTACCACCTTGACTCATTAAAGACAACACTCGTTGATCTTCGGCGATCGTTGGAGTCATTACTGGTTTCCACAGCGAATGTTTTGTGAGAACTACTTTACCAGCATCAAGTGGTCGCCAGATAGCATCGTCGTCGGAAGCCTTTCTTATAAGAGAATATGTATGCTTAGCTCCAAAGATAACGTTTCATAACGAGTTCTGCAAAATCGTGGAAACGCGTATAGAACACCTCACCTCTACGACTCGTTCCAGCATTTATCGACGCGTTGAAATTCCTAGGATGAATTCAGCACTAACACCATGAACCACCTGCTATACATCAACGTCGACGTTGTTTGCAATATTTTTTGGTCACTTGATATTAAACTGTATGTTGCTAGGATGGTTGGTATTGTCCTTCGCAAACATCACTGTGGGGCCGACTTATCTTGTATAATCATCAAAGTATCTTGCTAAACCTATTATTGTTTTGGTTCATCCATATCAAACTCTGGATCAGATGTACGCTCAAACATCTTTATTATAATTTTCTTCGTCAATAACGCTTCTCGCTATCACACCTGAAGCTATATATGTTCTGCTTCACCGGCCAATATCTGCTAGTTGTTGATTTGCAGCTTGATTTATTATTTTACTGACATTTGCAGGCATAATTGCAGTGCTGACTAATTTTACTTGTGGTTATCACCGGACCATCTTTCTTTGATTGCCGAAAGTGCTTTAACGTAACACTACCAACATAACCAATACCCTTATCAGGAACAACGTCAATAACTTTCATTCTTAGTTTTTTTACAACAGGTGTTACTTCTGGAGCTAACCTGCTGCATAATCCCCGAGCAACATTGCCGAGTCCATCACCGTAAGACGCTTCATACACAAATAATTGCGAGTTTACTACTGTCACGGGGTGGAGTTGCTTTTGATTGATTTGATTGGAGGGGAGCTGTGTATATAAATAATAATTAATAAATATACTATAACCCACCGATTTTGGTACTCGATATATAGGAAATGACCGCCCTCGATATAATTACCCCGATTCGAGTTAAGATAAATGGTGAAACTTATAGATGGAAATAAATATAGAGACCTGAGCAGATATATTGAACAAACAAATAAGAGCTCCCGAAAAGATAAACAAACAATTTAATCAAGTGCGAAAAGAATTGTGAAAATTCATTACATTACGAATATATTCTGCTTTTGGAGAAAAAATCTTTCACTAAATTGCATAAAAATCAAATTGATTTAAATAAACTGGCCGATCTGTTACTGATAGCTTTAGTTCATCATAGGATCGAGTGAAACAATCGAAGTCAATGCCTTGTACGATTTCATAACCCGCTAGTCCTCAGTTTTCAGCTTCTCTGTTGATGTTCAGAACTTTGGATCTCAGAGATAATACTTTGAATACGTTTCGTCACAAGGTTATACGTCTTACTGCGCTTTTTCTCTTTCCTTTTTCTCAGCATACAACTCCGAGTATGTAACATCAATACGTCCAAAAAGCTATTTTCTCCATTTTAAAAATAAAATATAAATAAACAACCTAAGTTTCTCGTTATATATGATACAGGTGAGAACTTTCATTTACGGCTCGGAATCAGATATTTCCATCAGTGGTAAACATATAATAAGGCTATTAATCGACTCCACATGTCCTCAAATGACTGTTAGTTAGTCGAATGGCTAATTCGTCTCGCATTCACATCATTCAACCCACACGAGACCTAGCGGTTTTGATCCCGCCACCAGTAATCAGTTACGTCATTTCACATTCGCTCTAAATCATACGTGAAATCTAAATTCGGTGAATTCACGCGGATTCTCGTAATCATATTAACTAAGGTAATGCATTATATTCCTAGATCCTAGTGTTTATCCAAACACGACAACAAATTAAATAATTCGTCAAACTTATCTAAGAATTAATGTAAGACATCCTATGCATAACTCCACATCGCTGTAATTCAAAAGCACATTATTATACAAATGTATTAGATAAAATTCATGCAAGGACCTATAGACTCAGCAAACATTATATAAATCGCATCGACAAATTACATGGAATTGTGACACTATACCTTTGTGTATTCATTAATCCTAACAGTTTTGGCGGATTGCCTGGACCAAACTTTTCACTAATGAATTTCTAGTAAATTCCACTCAGAGACTGTAGTGAATTTTATCTCTCTCTTCTTATCTCTTCCTCTTGCAGGTAAAACCTCAGACTGATTACAATTTCAATAAGGGCGATGTTAAACCCTATGCAATTTTGTGTAAAAACACCCCCCCCCCCATTTTTAACGTGATCAATCATAATCAAATGTCTTTGCCGCCCTTTCTTCCAGAGTCGCTAAAGTCGGGTCTGCTTGACCTGGTAGTTTTGAGTAACAAAATTTCTGCAATTTCTCAAATTTTGACAACTTACCTATAAAAATGAAGTTTACCATGTCCCTAACAGCCCGTTCTGGCCACTCTATAAACAAAGGTCAAATTAGAACCAAAATTCACACCATAAAGGAACAGCACCGTACACGGCAGTATGGCGATATGATACACGCTTGTCTCCATAAATCTACCGGTAGTTATTGGTTCTCTGGTCTCAGCTAATGTATTCTTGATAAATGGCCAGAAATTTGTCCATTTGCAACTACTCTGACCATCACAGGCTGACGTTCAGCATTATGTACGATCGTCTTTTGCATTATTTATTTATCTAATAACTATGATAGTCATCAACAGTTTCGTCAATAAGAGATTGATCAACATTAATATCAATGATGCCGCCTGTAAATAATCGTTGACAAATATCAGATATTTCATTTATTATTTCTGGAGAATTATTTTCGGCAAGTTTTCCTCCAGTCAGAATATTTAGTTTATCTATATCAGAAAGGATATTGCTAGAACAAGACATAAAACCACTTCCAGTGGCGCCAGGAGGATATACGTCATACAATTGTTCTGAATCAGGTTCTCTCCGTTTTTCTTCCGCCTGTTCTTTAGATTTAACAAAACCTAAATCACCCGTACTAATACCACCATTTTTATGACAAATTCTTAAGGTCATCTTATGATAATCGTTTTATCAGACGAATAATTAGAATAGTTGGCAGTATATTCAGTAATGCATCATTATTCATATTTTTTAATTTTTTAAAATATAAATTCCATTACTACATGTATCAATTCATTCTTTGACGGATGCAGGAATTTCTTTCACTTGTGTTTTCCGATATTTCTGTTCTTCCAATGTTTTTTCTACTGTTTTCGTTCTTTTAATTGCTGTTTTTGTTTTTCATACTGATCATGCAGATCGCTAATCGCATTGAAGTATGCTATATACGATGCAGATTTGTGTCGATTCGACCATGTTTAGTTTTAATTTTATAAAACACATCAGCCCAGTATTGTAGACTGGAAATATATTTTCCATATGTTGGTCTCCAATTTTGTTTTCTAGTTTCATAAGTCGTAACAACAAGAGCTGGAAATTCATCTGGATCAATTTAATCGATTACATTTAACGAATCTTCAGTAAATGTATTACGTAATTCTTCAACTATTTCTTCATAGGTTTTTTCTTCTCCTTAGTAATAGGTTTTGCAGATTGAAGCATTCGACCACGATGATCTTGTAAAAAATTTGATGTTCTTCGGTTGTTTCAGCTAGTTTTACACGGTGAGGAAGAAGGAGTTTACTATTTCAGTAACAGGTGTGAATACTTGTTGAGAACGTTCTGCAAAATCTACCTGAGATTCCTGACGTGCTTGTAATTTTCAACGTCAGAATCACATACAGGAAGAAATTTCTTAATTGCTTCTATATGCTCTCCAGGTAATCGAGCGGTATACGATTCCATAGCTGGTGCCATAATATTGATATATATAATAATGATCTATATCACAGCAGTAGAGAGGGCGCGACCACATATACGTATCACGGCGGTTAAACGCGCGTGCATACTTTAAAAAAACAAAACAACATAAAGACAAACACACAGTACCAAAATTAAACTTACCCAATTAGGGAAACTCTAGGCTAGTTAGAGACTTCGGTTTGGCGTTATTGACATAATAGTTTCATTTTCGTAGGAAGTTTTATTTTTCTAATAGAGACCTTCGAGATATTTGTGGGTTGGTCCCCTCTGCTACTAGCTTTGTCATAGGTATTAAATGGATTCCTATTCGTCATTCCTTGACATTAAAGCGGATATTGCATCATCCCGTTTTTCATATTGCAGAGAGGGGCACTTAGCACAGAGAGAGGCACTTAACATCTATTTATGTGTTAAATAATAATGTATTAAATGTGCACTCAAGAACTATTCACCCACCCACTCAACATTTTATATTGCAGGTGATTTATCATACCTAAATATATTATATTTACCATCTTCGGGGATCATGGTACAGTTGTTTTTTGTTTGTTTTTTTTTTTGGCATCACAAATGAGAATATAATGTCAAATTTATTGAATCATTCACATCTGCATTATCGTATAACGTGTGATGTTATTTATTTCTTAGATGAGTGATGTAATTCATATTCAGTTTGCGAAGGACAGATGTGCTCTGGCGTTAAAGAAAAACATGAAGCCAGTTTTAATGGCTACATTATTCGTTGCCGATATTAAAGCATGATTAATGGTATCCACCTGGTGAAAGGTGTATGATGGAGCATAATTAATGCTGTCCACCTGGGGAAAGTATGATGGGATGTATTTTTCCATATCAGACGCAAAAAAAGACATTAGTATAATAAATAATCTACATTTAGCACGAAATAGCAGCCAGGAGAGATAAGGTAAGATAATCACAGAGGAAAGGTATAAAGTGTGAAGCTTTATGATAAAAGTATACATTTACGTTACCAAAACCCGGCGCAAACTATTGACTCTCTGTATTTCAATCATATAATTAACTTTATGCAATTCACATATGATGATGCTAACTCACTGATATTGTACGTATATAAATCTATAAAACATGTTAAAGTTTTGGCTTTCTTTTAACAGCTTCGAGCAAATAAAGAGCAAATGGGTGCAAAAGAACCACAAAACGAAATGGGATCAAATTCGTCAAAAATATTTCTAACAGTTTTAGTTTGTTCTAAAACTCTTAAAATTTTGCATAAATTTTTTCCCGCGATCCAGAATGTATATAACCATTTTTATAATTACGAAAATTATTTCTTTTGCAAATGGGCACAGATTTCTCGGAAACTTGTCTGGCATTAAAAAGACTCCACTTTTTTAGTTTTTGTTCTTCTTCTGAATTCCTTAGTACTGTTTGCCAAGGTGATATCAATAGAATATATACTAGACTATTTTCAATAAAAAAACAACAAAATGTGTAAGGCCTCGTGTGACCTGGATATTTTCAGATGCCGGTAGCAACAGCCGATGAACTCGGTATCCTATTTATAGAAGTCCATATGGTATCCTCTCAGATACAACTACATTCGTAAGCAATAGAATTAATGCATGACTTCACGTTATTCAAATATTTAGTTAGGCATTCTCAGTACTCCACATTGGTACCCACCTCAACAGGAACACACTCATGTGCCAATCCTATTTACTGAACGAAATATCATCACATGTAAAATATTTACACTGCTAAAGGCGATGTGCTTGCGGATGGCAGATAAAAAAAGTCTATGAGTGACGGAAGATATGTAATGCCGAATGTGTATAGAAATAGTCTGCTAACAAATTAACAAATGTTTTATTCTAACATACATATTCACAAACAGACAAATACACATACACACACACACACACACACACACACACACACACATATATATATATATATATATATATATATATATATATATATATAGATAGATAGATAGATATATATATATATATATATATATATATATATATATATATATATATATATATATATATATATATATATATATATATATATATATATATATATATATATATATATATATATATATATATATATATATATATACAGATATATTTATATATATATATGTGTGTGTGTGTGTGTGAAATGCCAAATTTTCGGTCGATCTATTAATAAACCATTAGTTGTGGCCAGATGGCCATTAGTTAGATTTATGAAACACATCGTGCAAAGGAGAGGGATCTGTATAGTAGGATGTGACCGTTGTACTAATTAACCGTATTTGTTCACCATGACGTAAGCGACTTTTAGAGGAAAGCAGGAGAAAATACGTTTGATTCTGATTGGTCACGGTTGAATAAGGGGTGTGTTTTCACACGAAAATCTTAGAACATTATATCGCACTAGCTAAATTAGAATTTAGTCTGAATTTTTTTCTGTGAGAGGAGACAGTGTTAAAATTATTTTAGTAAGACTCCGAATGATATTTGAGAGAAATACATTCGTACGTTAAATAATAGACCAGGGGAAAAACCGCGACATTGTATAATTCAACGCCTCACTTTGTAATACGTTAATGTATTAGGATAAGGCAAACGAATTAACATTTGATTTAACTACATTCATTTGAGGACATGTGTAGTTAATTACTAGCCGTAAAGTTCTTATCACTGATAGAAATATCTGATTGTTCGAACCAGGAATAATGGACAGTCTCAACTGTAACCATAGCAACGAGAGACTTAGGTTGTTTTATTTTTCTTTTAGAAGGAAGAAAATAGCTTTTTGGGGAAGAACGTGAAGTACGGGAATAAAGACGTACACGTTGGAAAAAGAATTAATGTTAAAGTGGACAAATCCGGATTCAAGCGGAACATCCACGAGGGCAGATTATCTAGAGGGACAGGTACTTCTAGAACAACATTGGAGGGAACAGTGAACGTGGACCGAGACCTAGCAGGTAATGAAAATTGAACAAAGCACTGACATCGATTGTACCATTCGATCCTGTGATGATTTTTAACTATCATTAATAGAACGACTAATTTGTTTAATTCTTTTTCAAATCGTATTGTTATTCGGTGAAAGTTTATTTCTAAACCGCGTGTATTCCTAATGAAAAGAAATTTCATGATTGTGTATGTATGTGATTAAATTGTTTATTTATCTGTACGGGGGCTCAGAGTTTGTTTTGTTCAATATACCCATACATTATCTTACTCGAACCGGGCAATTATACCGAGGGCGGTCATCTCTTAGATAACGAGTATCAAAGGGGATTAGGTTATAGTATTATTATTATATGCTGTACAATACCCCTTGACAAAGTGGGGCGTAACACTTACCCTTTGACAAGTGTGGCTTACACAATATTGTACGGATAACGCTCATATCCCGCGGAGAACCTGACAATATATATATTCTTTGACTATGGAAAGTTTAGTCGATAGAGCATGTGAGAGTACAACAAACAATGTCACACATCACATGTTTGCGTTGTTTCAAATCAATATTCAGCACGTTATAAATACTAAATGCATGTGTCAGTAGGTCATGGCTAAATATTGGTCGATGACACCCCATGCGAGAGGCCTTGAGTGCGAGCAGCTCGTGTTTTGCGCCAGATGGACAGCTGAGACGTTCTGCGACTCGCATTATGACATTGTTTGACAAAACAAAAGGGAATGAGGGGGATCTTGTCAGTCTAGATCAATACTAGCAATAGGAGAAACAGGCCTTGGCACCATGCCATTTAACTTGCCTCATGGATTATATAATTGAAATGGACACTCATTTTGTTTTACCGAGGTCTCGATATAGAACTTGCAGTTCATATCAGCCCCATGGCCAAAACATAACGAGCCTAAACATGATATTTTCTATTAGAAATGGAATTCTAAACAATTTCGTTACCATCATAATCATCATCATCACCGTCGTCGTCGTCATCATCATCATCATCATCATCATCATCATCATCATCATCAGTAGTGATAATAGTAGTTATACTACTTTAGTTTTACATCATTTTCAAGTCATATTAAGAGCGACAGAATTTTTATTTAAATAAATAACTACATCATATAATATAAAACAAGAAAGAATATACTTTGACATGGCGGTATTTACTGTTACAACTTCATGGTCTTAAAGTAAGTAACAGAAAAGAACGTAGCATTCAACAGATAATTTATTTTATTAGAATACAACATGAACGTTTTTAAAGAACTTGCAGTATTGCAAATTATATCCCAAATAATCTAAAACATAATATCACCAGTCCTAATGAATAAATTTGTAAATAAATAAATTCCAGTGTTGTTTGAAACAAGATTCAGCCCTGAATGTGCTGATGTTCCCGTAGTCTTGAAAACGTGGCCAAAAGTGGAATAATGTTCTCATGGTCTTCCAATTATTACAATAATATATTCCAAATTATCCTTGTCTGAATAACTATAATTCTAAGATAATGTTTCTGTTCAAGAATATTACTGAACACTTTGTAATTCCAGAGAATGATATTTGAATAAATAACTCCACACAAATCAAACACTGAGGACAAAACTACAAATGATTCTTCTAATGTTGTCGAAATAATAATAAGTAACTTTTCATGTATATATAAACTGAGACGCAGAAGTAGGGCCAGGATATAGATCAAAAATAATTTCTAGAATCTTCTACCTTGTGAACGCATTAAATCTGTTACTTTAAATATAATAATGTATGTGTTACGTATCAGGTACGATTTGTTACGCCAATATCCTAGACCCAAACCCAAGAAAACCATATTGACCTCTATTGATCATGATCGTAATATTTAGCACACACTCGCAAAGAAAATGCTAGATATGTATTATTTGTTTACAAAAACAAGCAGCAACAATTTCCATAGTCAATTACACAGGATTGTATACATCTGGATTTAGTGCATTATTATCAATAGTTAAACTTGTTCTTAATAGAAAGCTGTCCAAATTCACATAAAGCACATATTATATTATTTCTAAACACCTAGGGATTATGTATGTCTTCAAATGATTATGTTTCTAGCTATGTGTAGGGCAGGTTAGATAGTTACGGATCGAAGGGAGTGTGTACACCCTCCTTATGATGGTAATAGCAATGACATAGAAAATAATCGCATGTTAGTGTGTGTGTGTGTGTGTGTGTGTGTGTGTGATTTGCATTTTTAAATTATTTTTAAAGAAATTTCATTCATATCGCTACGATGTCTGTAGTGTGGCCGTTTATAGTGATGTCTAGCACTAGGGCATCGTGATGCAGACATGTAGCATCATGTCTCACGCAGTCAC
The DNA here is from genome assembly GCA_030141615.1 of Unio pictorum. Classification (NCBI taxonomy): domain Eukaryota; kingdom Metazoa; phylum Mollusca; class Bivalvia; order Unionida; family Unionidae; genus Unio; species Unio pictorum. The sequence continues at coordinate 11,154,741 of JARLTB010000147.1, read as the reverse complement.
ATTATCCCTTCACCCGGCCGACCAGTCCTAATACTAGCCTCTTAATGCTGTGTACCTAGCGAGGTAGCTGTTAGTACCATTTTTATAAGTCTTTGGTATGACTCGGCCGGGTTTCGAAACAGCGACCTGCCACATCCGAAGCTGACGCATTGACCACAAGGCCAAAGGTGCGGTCTGAAAGCAGATTTTATAACCGCTTTATCCTCTTGTTATCTCTTTATTCCATGACAGTTAAATTTATATGTTGCTAACATCAATTTCGTTTTAGCATGTCTTAACGTTTAAGTACTTAGTACCTATAAATAGCTTAGCATTTACGTTTTCGATACCAAATTCGTTTGAATTGTCTGTGCAATGAAACCATGCTATTTACCCTGTAGCAACTGAAAGAGGTATGATCGACCTGCTTATGATGAATACAATTATTTGAAAGGTTTAGACAGTTATATTCTTTCTACACTTTGAACTCTATGTTGGAATTAAAGTGGGTAACTTAGCTTAAAGGTTAAAACTGTAGAACAGACCGGAACATCTAGAGTGAGCGTTGGTAAGTTAGCTTAAAGATTGAATCTGTAAGGCAAGCAGAAACATCTAGAGTGAACGTTGGTAATTTAGCTTAAAGATTGCAATAGTAAAGCAAGCAGGGACATCTAGATTTAAAGTTGGTAATATAGCTTAAAGCTTGAAACTGTAAACCATGCAGGAATATCTAGAGTAGACCAGACCGAAACAATTAAACTAATTAATTAATAATTAATAATTCGAGATTGTTAAGGTATCAATTAATTTTCATTCATGTATCCAAGCAATTAAACAAATAGTCAGAATAATAGCCGTACCAGACTACAAGTCGTACCATACTACTAGCCATACCATACTGCTAGCCGTACCATACTACTAGCCGTACCATACTACTAGCCGTACCATAGCCATACCATACTGCTAGCCGTACCATACTGCTAGCCGTACCATACTACTAGCCGTACCATAGCCATACCATACTGCTAGCCGTACCATACTAATAGCCGTACTATACTACTAGCCGTACCATACTAATAGCCGTTCCATACTATTATCTTGCAAAAATGGACAGAACTATAAACAATCCATACTATTATATTGACAAATATACCGTAATATTAACCGTACCTTAATATTATAATAAAACAAATGACGGAACTATCGCTGTATCATGCTTATATACTAATATAAATAAAAGACAATTATATCCGCACCATACTACTCTACCCAAATATAAAACTATAACCAACCACATCATACAACCGTACAAAAATATAGAACTATAACCAACCGCATCACACTACCGTACAAAAATATAGAACTATAACCAACCACACCACACTATCGTACACAACTAAAGAACTATAACCAACTGCACCACACTATCGTACACAACTATAGAAATTTAACCAACCGCACCATAATATCTTACACAAATATACATTTATAACCAACCGGACCATACTGCCATACACATCTATAGAAATAATACCAACCGCATCATACTACCGTACAAAAATATAGAACAAAACCAATCGCACCACACTACCGTACACAACTATAGAACTATAACCAACCACACCACACTACCGTACACAACTATAGAACTATAACCAAATGCACCACACTATCGTACACAACTATAGAAATTTAACCAACCGCACCATAATATCTTACACAAATATACATTTATAACCAACCGGACCATACTGCCGTACACATCTATAGAAATAATACCAACCGCATCATACTACCGTACAAAAATATAGAACTAAAACCAATCGCACCACACTACCGTACAAAAATATAGAACTAAAACCAACCACACCACACTACCGTACACAACTATAGAACTATAACCAACCACACCACACTACCGTACACAACTATAGAACTATAACCATACTATAACTAATATGTTAAATACAATTCACACTATTATAACCTACCTTACTTTTATACTAAAACACTATACAAAACTATTAATATACCGTACTATTGCGCTAATATATCGTTGGCATTAAGTCTTTAAACATTGTCGTTAAGGGTTGGGGGTGGGTGGGATGGCTAATTCATTTTCACATATGTAGCATCGTTTTATGGAGTTTCTTATCAATACTAGTGATGGAGATATTCTTTCATGACACATAAGTAATATGTATCCTTTACATATAAGTACTACACAACTGATATAGTATCTACTCCTAAAAACATACAATTATTAGCTTCAGTGATAAACGTAAGCGAGACACTTGTGTTCTTTAATGATCCAACGATTCCAACTGTAACATGATGAAGCCTGGTTGGTATCAAATTTTAGCCAAGACACTTTAAGCAATTGTAAATGAGGTATTTATTTATAATGTAATCCAACAATAAATGAATCTGACACAAAAATCGTGCCCATGGCGTCTAACCGAGTTTAACAACTGATATAAGGAAAAAATATCGCTCCTAATTGAAATTAGTCAGACTATGTAAATTATACGAGTAATCAGGCAAGAATGAACTTTTGGAACGTATAAATTATTATACTTTACATAGCGATCTATCTCCAAGGATGATAAATGTGTAGATTTTAAAGATATAAATAAGCAGTGTTTCATTTGCCACAAAGGGTATCAAAGTTAGAATTTACACAACAACGCATAAAGTATCATTCGGTCACGAAGGGTGATCAAAGTATAAAGTTTGTATTTTAGAAAATGGAATATTTTATGTATATCTATATGTTTAAGTCTTGCTACATGGTTATATCAATATAATGTGTAATGTTTATTCACGACTGATATCATCTTTAGTCACGATATTGGATAGTTAATATTTTTGTGAACGGGAATAAAAATATATTTTAAGATATTAAGAATGTAGCTTGCGCAGAATGTACAAATAGTGGGGACATAGGTGTTTGCAAACGTTACTACTACTACCAATAATAATAATAATAATAATAATAATAATAATAATAATAATAATAATAATAATAATAATAATAATAAAACATGTTGACATCTTTAGGGTAAGTTCTAATTGTCTAACAAAGTAAGGTTGGTTTTTCCATTGGATGGATCAGGTTAGTTTGTTTTTTTAATATGTGAAATATTTGCAAAACGTCACGAAGTTAGTAAATGCAATTTCATCCCTTATCCATGTATATAAGTCAGTGGAACTGAACGATTGTAGTCAGTTTTTCTTATGATGTTCTTGTAACGTCAGTCTACAGGCGTATTTTTTTGTGTGTTTAGATACTGTCAGAGAGGAAACATGTTTACATTATTCACTGGAACTACAAAGAGCTAATATATTATTATGGGACTGCTCTGAATTGTGCTAAGGATATTTGGATCATGTCATTTTTATTGATCAGTAGTACTTTCGATTTGTTTGGATTAGAATATTTTATGATTATTCTGAAAGCTCCCTTTTACGTTTCATTCAGTAACTTTGATAACTTATTTATGAAATTTTACAAAATTGATTGGCTTGTTTTTGTTTTTTAGTTTCTGACTGTTATGTATTTCTTTATTATTATAACGCATGGTACATGGTTTTCTTTTGTTTTTGTAACTTTTATTCATTACTGTAAAATTGTAGTGATTATCCATACCTGCATTTCGTTCGTAAATTGATAGGATCTATAAACAGATGCATACATATGTATTCACAGCTACTAGTAATAAAAGTATTATTAAATATGTTTGTTTTTACAATCATCAGCTTTGTTCCATTTGGACAGATCGGTGGGATTGTATTTTAGAAGAATTAAGTTAATTCTTTAGGGATGAATTACGTCGCGCAACTGCAATTCCGGTTCTGACTTATCATTTTTTTGGACTCTAATGGAATTGTCTTGGAGTCTAAAAAAATATGAGTTGCTGAAACTTGCCAACCGTTATTTTCCATCAGAGTTAAAAATCGTCTTGTTAAAACATGAAATTAAACATAGTTTGGTCAAGTATTTGGTCGAAAGAAAATAGCTGATGCAAATGCTTTAGGATTTATTAGTAAGTCTCTAAATAGTTCTGAAATGAATGTTAAACGTATTGAAATTGAAATACCATATGCAAATAGAGTTTAGAAAATTTCAATTTGACAAAGAATAGACAGACAGTTGATCATAAATTATTCATTTAGCAGACACGCGTATTGCACAGCAAAAGTGACCTCATCAAAGCCTGATCAATACACGTGTCTGCTAAAGGAATAATATCATGATCAACTTTATTTTCAAGATAATTTTTTTGCCATAGCTCTAGTAACTGCACGGGTGCGTTACTATTCAGGTATGTCATTTCCAATAGGATCAAAGTTTTGATCCAACAATGGAATGTCATTTACAAGTTTATTTACCACAACATTAAAACCTCCCCTCACATTTAAAAGAAAGATGTATGCACAGCCAGGAGTGGTAATATACTTTAAATCATTTTCTTCCAAAGTCTGTAAAGACCATGATTTCTAACCTGTAAAGGATTTCGAAGTATTGTCAGCAGTAATAGAATTTTATTTTCAGTATGACAAGTTATTACCCTTATATTTCTGACATGCCTCTGAGTCAGTAGACTGAAGATTATATCTTATACTTTAAAACCAACTGAAATATTAATGTCGGAATCCTTTATAACAAGAGGATTTTCTTTTAACAATACCAATGGTCCAATTACAAATCTGTTCAAAAGATTTTTCAAATGAACTAAAACCCGCCTGAATACAAATAAAACATGATGTACCATATTTTGAAACATCATATTTAATTTCCGGCAAGTAAAAAAAAAAATGATGTAAGATAATGCGACAATGACCAGTTAAATGAGTTTCATGGGTTACACACATAAATTTTAAACACCTCTTATCATTGCATAATGAGCCCGCCATATAGGTAATGTCATGGAGATATATTGGTCTCCAATTATTTAAATAAAATACAGATAATAAATACTTTCTTCTGAGCTGTGAGTTGCATTTATTTCATGACCATAGTTAACTAGACGTTACCCTAAATCATTTTTACAAAAAAAAAATACTTAAACTGTAAACAAATCTCAGCATTAAGTCCGCAAGAATCTGGGCTGTTGTAGTTATTCATGTACAACATTATCTTGTACAATCTCTTCTGAATGCTGGTTTTGAGAAATCGTTTTCAACATCTAACAAAAGGATACATATAAATCAAGCAGTGTTAGAAGTTTACATCGTAAACAATATAAAGGCTAAATTCTTCTCATATTAAATTGTATGATGCTGTACCCAATTTGAATAATAAATAATAATAATAATAATAATAATAATAATAATAATAATAATAAGTATAAATAATAAATATTACATAATAATTATTAATAAGTAACAAATAATAAATAACAAATAATAAACAATAACAGAAAAGTAATAAATAAAAAACATAAAAATAATAAGTAATAATGAATAATGCATTAAAAAAATCATTAATTAATAATAAAAAATAATACAAACAATAAATAATACAAAAAATAAATTATAATAATAATACATAATCATTAGAATAAATTATAATAATAAATAATAATTAATAAATTGTAATAATAAATATCAATAATAATAAACAATAATACTAATAAATAATACTAATAAAAATAATAAATACAAATAAATACTAAAAAATAAATACTAAATAATAATAATAAATGATAAAAATAATAATAACAATTAATGATAATGATATAATTAACAATAAATTCATAAAAATAATATAAAAAAATAATAAATGATAAAAACAATAAATAATGACAATAATCAATAATAATAATATAACAATTAATAATAAATATTACTAGTAGTAATAATAAACAACAATAATAATAAGTATTATTAATAATAATAAATAATAATACTAAATATTATTAATAATAATAATAGCTAATAATACTACTAAATATTATTAGTAATAATAAATATTATTAATAATAAGAAGAAGAAATAATAAAAAATAATAAATACAATAAAAAATAATGATAATAAATATTAATAATAAATAAAAGTACTATAGCTAATAATAATACTAATAATAATATTAATACTAACAATACTAATACTAATAATAATAAGGAAAAGAAGAAGACGAAGAGTAATAATAATAATAATAATAATAATAATAATAATAATAATAATAATATACTTTCAACATCGAACGAACATTACTATTACATCTTTAATCAATGTGTTGTGGGTGTGAATCCGACCTAGAGCAGGATCCATTGATAGTGTATATTTAAGCAAGGAAGGTTATTTACTCCCAGATCCTCAGAACTAATTAGTTCTTGCAATTAGAAACAATTAATACACCAACTATTCACACCATTTAAGCATGAGAAGAACAGTTGTGATATAACAGTATTATTATTGTTGAAAACAGCAACAGACAGGAAACAAACTACGGCATCCACCCACACTACTTTATCGGAGGTCTGAACAATGCATATAAACATATGTTGATAATGCGGGCTTGATATTTGGGGGTAAGGGTGGACCTATTACGATTTGCAAACACCCTCACACTAAAACCACCCTCTCGCATTAATTGCTCGTAAGCTAGGCATATTTGTGGCAAGAGTGTTGGGTTGACAACAAATAATATAGCATGCTAACATCGACAAACATTTTTCTTACCCTTGCAGCTTTTGCTTTTAAAAAGCTACTCCCGGGCTACGTGTTGTTAGGTCTGCCGTAATCCTTGATTTTTGTTGATCTGGTGTGCATGTACTCTGGGTTATCTGGTGGGAAAAACCACACACTTGGAACTGCATTTAACAGGAGTCGTCAAATGGTCTTAATCTCAAATCACTGTTTCAGTGTAGAGTCAGTATCGAAATCGTCTTCTCTGTGGTCACTACAGACAACTGGACTATCTCGCCTGTCACTAGTCAAATCAGTCCAGTCTTTTCTTGTCGTTCGTATCTGCTGAATCCATTGTTTTCTTGAAGCAGGATAAGAAGGAAACGAGTGCAGACTTACTCCTTTTCGTGTTGTATTGCTACAACCTCCAACAATACACCTTTTGACCAGTTTTTTTCACACACAACTCTACTTGTTAAACGCAACTACAATGAAAATTGGAAAGCTATGTTCCCTACACTGCGTCACATCCGCTTTACCTTACGGAAATTACCGAACGCGAAATCAGCTAGGAATGTTTTGCCTCCAACGATTAAAAAAAAATTCCATGTTTTGTAGTCATTATTTTCGTTATACAAATTGCTTCGTAAAGGTTAAATTTATAATATAAACGAAAGTCGTGTGAGTTCACTAGTAGACCTTTAACTTAGCTAAAGCTTCACAATACGATATATTGTCCCACACCTCTTTCAACAACCAGCCCATAGTTGGCGCTATTCTATTTAATTTTGGAATATTTAAGGTTCAAAAAAATAACATGTATAAACGTATCTAGACTTTCCTGATGGGATTATGTCTTTCATATATTTATTTTTTGTTTTGAAAGGGTAGTGCTGTCACATTATATAATACGTTTAATACATTTGTTGGGATAGTTCCGATATTTTAAATTTCATAAAATGTTTAGACATTTCTCACCTTGTCCATCCATCTAAGTTTAGTCGTAATTATGTGACCCTGAAGTTTTATTGACACAATTCATGTCATTCTCTTCGTTTTGCACCTGTCAAAAACGTTAATATCGTAAATCAGATAGTTTAATCTAGTCACTTTCTGCCTATCCTTAATTGAACAATAGTATATTATTTTGCTCTAGTCTCTAATAAAAAAGTATACAGGCTAAAGTGATTATCTCAATTACAAGAACTAAGAAAGTTCAAGTGCTAGTCTCCGTTAAAAGACTTAGGCTAAATTGATAGACTCCATTACAATAATGCTAGAGTGCTGTTACAAGAACTTCACAGGTTAAAGGGCTAAACTCCATTGCAAGAACTTCACAGGTTAAGGGGCTAAACTCCATTATAAGAACTTCACAGGTTAAGGGGCTACACTCCATTACAAGGGGATATACTCGATTAAAGAAATATACAGGCAAGTGTGCTAGTCTCAGCTGCAAGAATTATGCAGGCCTGAGTACAATACAGGTAAAACGTCCTAATCTCCATTACAAGAACTGTACAAGAAAAGAGTGCTAATCTCCATTAAGCGAATTAGAAGTCTGCAAGAAAAGAGTGCTAATCTCCATTACAAGACCTCTGCAATAAAAGTGTGATAATCTCCCTTACACGAACTGTGCAGGAAAAGTGTGCTAATCTCTGTTACACGAACGCTGCAGGGAAAGAGTGCTAATCTCCATTACACGAACTGTGCAGGAAAAGAGTGTTAATCTTCAATACACGAACTGTGTAGGAAAAGAGTGCTAATCTCTGAAAAAAGTGCTAATCTCCATTACACGAATTATGCAGGTAAAGAGTGTTAAACTCCAGCACACGAAATATGCAGGAAAAGTGTGCTGATCTCCATTAAACGAACTGTGCAGTAAAAGAATGATAATCTCCACAATGCAGGCTAGAGCATTGGTTTCCATCAAAAACACTTTGATGGCTATTGTGCTAGTCTCAATTATAATCTCAATTACGAGACCTATTCAGGCTAAAGCGATATTTTAAGTTCAATAATTGTGGCGGTTAACGTGCTAGTTTTCCATTTTAAAAATACTATATAGGTTGCAAAAACGTACACGATATGAGAGGCAAAGTTGTGGACGTGTACAGTGCATTAGAAAGATACATTTTACCTATGTACACTCGCGAATATATTATACCGAATATATAAGACGATCCACTCATCCAGGTCTCTTTGAAGCTAGAATAGTAAAAAAAAAAGGTAAATTGAAATGAAATAGAGTGGAACAAACCATTAGTCTAAATGATGTCGGAACCTACAGTTAAACCTAAACCAGAACCATCAACGTTTCCAATAGTGGATTTGATGGAACTGTCATCGCTAACTGCAGATTACAATACTGTAGTTAAAATCCAGGTACAGTTGTTGATGGGACACTGTTATGAAGTAACATCCATATATTTCCATATACTAATAATTTTAAAATTATCGTATCTGTAAGATTCTCGTGTCATCTTAACAATCGTTCTCTATCATGCAACAATGTATAAACATTTTCTTTATTCTAGGTAACTATGTATTGTTTCTTTTTCCGATATTTAAATTTTTACGTATTTCTGCTACATCATATAGAGATTCCAACAAATATAGTTTCAACAGGGCTAGCTGTTATAATGCTTAATTGTTTTATTATGCGTCTACTTATACCGCGTGTAGCTATTGTGGTTTGCTGATACATATGCCATATACATATCAATAATATCATGCTTATACATAAGCCTTATGCGTTCCTGTTGTTTTATCCTTATTACCTCCCTTAAAGATTAACGGCAGAGTTATCTTTCCTAAATGAGCGTACATTAGTCACTTCCGGGTAGCAATGTAACAATGGATATAAATAAAGGAAAAGGCAATACATCAAATTTAAAATTTGAGTACATAACATAATCGCGCTGAAAAATATCATTCTTTACTTGAATCGTAAAACGTCTATCGATCTAAAAACCTGATGCTTTTGAAATAGTCTTTCAGCAGAAAATAAATTTAAGATTTATAAGCGTTTAAATTGCAATGAAACATAATGTATTACTATCAAACTGGATCACGTTCAAAGAATTTGGACATTGGACGCTTAAAAACATGAAGCTTTGAACTGGATTTAAAGTGTATTTGAGATGAATTGTCTGAGTAGTATATTTGCTTACATAAATGTTTACACTAGTTTTGTTTTAAATGATGGAACGTTTTCATAATCTTAAAGGGTCATACATTTTAAATATTCGGGATACACAGAGAAAAAAATGTCATTTATAAATATGAAAAATCACTTATCCGTCCTTTTTGGTAATGAAAAACAATCTTAGTACGCTGTTCAATTTATGTTCCCTTAAAATTGTGATTAAATTTATATGTACATAGTGTTAAAAACCATTAAGAAGAAGAAACTGTTTTGAGATGTGGTTACTGTCAAGTTGCATGAACAGTACTACTTCAATACATTTTTTAATTAGTCAATTTAAAGAGGCATATTGATAATACTACATTTTACTTGCAAATAAAATCAAAGTTATGTGCATATCTTTTCTAATTTTTCATGATTATTTCCACAAAAACCTGACATAATTTTCATACTGTTATTGATATTTTTAATGTAAGCTATTTATATAAAATGTATACAATCGGAATATTTTAGATTTGGGGTTTTGTGCTCAGGAGATTGATAATTATTACCCATGGCTGCGGCAGAGAAAGCATGCAACTCGTATGGCTCCCCTTCCCCCCTTCCCATTAGATAGGGATGTATGCCATGTGTTTCTGTTTGTCGTCTATCCACAGAGCACATCTAAGAAATGGCAATCTATTTTAGAAGTTTCCTAGCCATTGTTGGAAACTGCTCATCGGAAGTGGCAGTTTATACTTTTCATATTGTGGACCATGGTGAGCACGTCAAGGGAGGCAATTTCAAGATGCACTTACCGCACTGGGCTTATTGAATCGCGTCACAATTAGTATGTCCAGTTCAGTAGCCACGAATGTAGTTTTAGTCTTTTCTTAGAACAATTTTCATGTCTCATTTTGGTGGTGATAGAATAGTTATATTTATGCATTCTTGGTAGGGGTGTACAGGTAATTGTTTATTCTTGAGCTCAGAGAGAGGATGTCTTTTTGCATTAAGAAGAAGTTCTGTTTACATGCTGCTCTTTTGCAGTGCAACCTCTCAAAAACATGCTGGTGGACCTTTGACATGAACTTCACTGTGAAGTCATCTTTGAAGGTATTTTAGATTAAAATACGATTTGTGTTGATTTTCACACAGTGGAAAGGTCAATACTGAGAAATAAATGTAGAAAACATATAGTACAATTAATTGTGATGCATGTCCTGTACAACAGTACCTTATCTATTGTTGCCCGCTCATTCTCATGCCTTTCTTTTACCGATTGTGTTAAGCTTATATTTAAGCCTTATGTTAAAATATGGCAAGTTATATTATTGGAGGAATTTATTTTATATATTTCTTTTCATTTCCAAGCTAATGGTTCCCAAAACATACTTTCCTCTTTTGAGCAAAACAGTGTTAAACTATACAATTGGTTGGGGTGGGGGATCAAATATGAGAAAGTTGTATATTCGGATTAAGAATTTGTTCGTAACATATAATGTTATTTTTATTCTTTGTTTCTTTCTTTTTCCGATACTATTTGTATCGAAACTAAAATTATGTTTGTATTCTTTTTATTCATCAACAGATGGAATTACGATCACGAGTAGACTTTCCAGTACGAACAGGAACACTGGATCAAGTTATTTGGGAGGTTCAGGAATAGGCTATTCACTATAGTAACTATAATACCTTTCCTGCATTTGAAGCAACGGAGATAAATTAAAGTTCTTTAAAAAATGGAAGATGTTGACAATAAGATTGAAACAATGTAGAGGTTCCTAAACATTCGAGAAATTGACTTCACAAAAATATAAATTACGGATAGTCGAATTTTGAAAAACAATTGAGAAAACGCTCACAAACATTTATAATACAAAACCACAGCAGATACTGTTTTGGATTTTTGAGTTCTTAGTACTGTTACGAAAACTGAAATAGTGTTAAAATAATCTACATCATTATTAGCTGTAGTTTCGGTTATAGTGATAGGTGTTTTAACGGTGTGAATTTTGTAAGATTTTATGGAAACATAATATTTGTTTTAAGTTCTTACATATATTTCCCTTTTGATGAGCTCGAAAGTTATATGTTTGCGTTCATTCCTGTTGAATGATATATGAATCGTTTATTCTAAGAATTTCATGCATTATGTTCTTCAACATATTCCGGAGATATCTGATTGAATTTATTCGTTCATTTGTAATGCGAATCTTTTAGGCTTAGAATTGATACTACTGTGTATGGAAATGTTTATATATATATACATATATATATATATATATATATATATATATATATATATATATATATATATATATGCAAAATTGCTAGTTAGCAAATATTGTAGTTAAGACATTAAGTGAACTTCGCTAATTGATTTTTATAATTAAGATGTTAATTCTTATAATTGACACTCGATAATATTAGCAGTAAGAGCCCCTGCCAGACGACAGTTAGACCAGTTAGTGATTTATAATCGACAGCAAGGAAGACAGATTTATCATGCCTATAGAGTATGCTTATTCAGTTATGGATTCTGGGAAAATAAATATGTCGATTCTAACCTTTCACCAACGTTGAATTTTGAGTGGTCGACAAGCAGCCAGATCACCACCACGGCCACCGAACATTGCTGCATAGTTTTGAAATGACCTAAACAGAACAGGTGATGTTGGAGATTGCCAACATATAACAGAACATGTCAAACAAAGCAAATTTGTTTCCATTAAAAATGACGATTCACACATCAACCAGCTAGATATTAACTGAGTCAAGTGTTAGATTAATACAAGTTATTAAATGGCCGAGAAAACAAATATCATAATTGACGCTATTTACATGCAGTATTAAAATACATATTAAATTATGTTGCAATTTACCGTCGCAGATATTTACTTTTTTAATAGATTGCCTTTCTAACATGTGTATGGAAGAAATTCTAACACTGTGCATGCCATTAGATTGTCCAAAATATGTATGGAATAAATTACAACAATGATGATTCCATCAGATTGTTTAATAATGTGAATGATAGAAATTATGTATAATAATGTGAATGGAAGAAAGTATGTCTAATAATGTGAATGGAAGAAATTATGTCTACTAACGTGAATGGAAGAAATTATGTCTAATAACGTGAATGGAAGAAATTGTGTCTAATAACGTGAATGGAAGAAATTGTGTCTAACAACGTGAATGGAAGAAATTGTGTCTAACAACGTGCATGGAAGAAATTGTGTCTAACAACGTGAATGGAAGAAATTATGTCTAATAACGTGAATGGAAGAAATTATGTCTAATAATGTGAATGGAAGAAATTATTTTCTAATAACGTGAATATAAGAAATTATGTCTAATAATATGAATGGAATAAATTATGTATAATAATGTGAATTGAAGAAATTATGTCTAATATAGTGAATTGAAGAAATTATGTCTAATAATGTGAATGGAACAAATTATGTCTAATAATGTGAATGGAAGAAATTATTTTCTAATAACGTGAATATAAGAAATTATGTCTAATAATATGAATGGAATAAATTATGTATAATAATGTGAATTGAAGAAATTATGTCTAATATAGTGAATTGAAGAAATTATGTCTAATAATGTGAATGGAACAAATTATGTCTAATAATGTGAATGAAAAAAATATGTCTAATAATGTGAATGGAAGAAATTATGTTGAATAATGTGAATGGAAGAAATTATAACAATGCTCATTTCATTAGATGATCCGTCAAACATGTGTATGGAGGAAATTCGAACACTGGTCATTCCAATAGACTGTCCATCTAGCACGAGCATGGAAAAAATTCGAATACTGGTCATTCCAATATACTGTTCATCCTACATGGATAAAAAGGAAATTCTATCACTGGTCATTCCAATAGACTGTCCATCCTACATGGATAAAAAGGAAATTGTAACACTGGCCATTCCAAGAGACTGTCCATCTAGCATGTGTGAGGAAGACATTCGAACACTGTTCATTCCAATAGACTGTCCATCCTACATGGATAAAAAGGAAATTCTAACAGTGGTCATTCCAATAGACTGTCCCTCCTACATGGATAAAAAAGAAATTCTAACACTGGCCATTCCAAGAGACTGTCCATCCTACATGGATAAAAAGGAAATTCTAACACTGGCCATTCCAATAGAGTGTCCATCCTACATGGATAAAAAAGAAATTCTAACACTGGCCATTCCAAGAGACTGTCCATCTAGCATGTGTGAGGAAGACATTCGAACACTGGTCATTCCAATAGACTGTTTATCCTACATGGATAAAAAGGAAATTCTAACAGTGGTCATTCCAATAGACTGTTCATCTAGCATGGGTATAAAATAACTTTCTAACACTGGTCATGCCAATATATGTCTGATTATCTAGCAGCAAATGATCCTACCTTATTAGATAATTAAAACATGAAATGGAAGATAAATTGCAGAAAGGCTGTGGAATCAATTAGCTTAATGAAATTTAATAAAATATAGGATTGGTTTAGCTTTAGAAATATACCTTTACTGAGGTGTAAGACATCAATTGTACAACCGTGTATAAGTAAACTTTACAAAGGTGGTTACGGCTATCGGTGAGATAAATGTTACAACTACTGGGTTAGGAATCACATCAGCCAGTAGCCTTGGAATCCATAGACTTGTATGTTCCACACAGATGTATCTTTCACACGGTTTGGTGAAACATTAAAAATATTTTTTCCCAAAAGTGTTAGACGACATACTTATATATAAGGAAATTACTAAAACACGAACATGTGTAAAACCTGCTACACATAAAGCTGAATACCTCTGAGCCAGTGAATTCTATATGAAACTAAATACAACACATGGTAGGAGCAGGATGGTAGATTAGTGCTCCTTAGCTATGACTGTTTCCCTGGTAAGTAAATAGCGAGAAAGGCCAACATGACGTCTATTAAATCAAGGTTCATTTTCAAATACTTAAATATATAATGCAAGTTATGCATTCATACTTATATTATCGCGGAAAAACAGTCTGAGACTAATAGGTTTCAAATTCCATTGAAATAATCACAACACGCACACACACACGCATATATATGGTAATGACAAGGTGACAAGAGAAAAGATATAACAACGTATACAATGAATGAGACACGGAGAACGTAAAGATGAAGAGTATCAGAAGTACATAAGCGTTTAAGCATTTTTTTTTTGACTAATGTAAATAAAGCAGTCGACTCAGCGTATTTGAGTTATAAGTTTTCCAAAATGTTACGAAGTGAGAGCGACTCCATTTCGATCAGTTTACTTTTGAATTTGTGACTAATAATGTAATCGAGAAGTAAATACATGATATTTATTCGTTGTAATATTATTGCGTCTTGTGTTCTTAAAGGTGTGGCATGTTAAACGTATTATTTTAAGCACGGTGTTTGGACGAATGTAACTGATCATCCTTTATTTTCATTGCTTTCATTTCTAACTGAAGTTCCAACTTTAAATTTCTAAAGTATTTTTTTTTAATGTACGAGATAAATTTAAGAACCGAAGGTTTTGTTTCCTGCTCCATAAATTTCTTTATTAGTGGAGATAAATCATCTCCATTAGAAATTGGTTTTTCTGTTGCCAACTGATAATCTCTAAAATAGTTGCTGCTCTGTTGGTTCTTGTAAATCTGTTTCATCCAGTTTTAGAACTACCATTCTATGATATCAAATTGTTCTTAATTTAATGTACTCTATCTACGTCTGAACATTGAAAACTTTTTATTTGCATCGGCTGGAAAATGGCAGATTTATATTAACCGTGTGTGTTAATGTACGTAATGTATTATTTTGATCTAGATTTATCGCGTCACCCAATATTTGAAACATCTGGTTTATTCAAAGTTTTATTATCTTTATAACGATGACGGTTTGCTGTAAAATACCATCAGATATCTACGTAATCATCATCTAGTTACAGTCATTAAATCGTAATTGGTACGCATCTATAGTTATATCCTAATTATTGTAAAATATTATCGTGAACTATTTGGGTGCACTAAATTACCATGATGGGTCCAGTTTGTTATTATTCATACAGAAAATGTTAAATTCTTCATAATTTCCCATAAAGCAATTTCTTTAACGTGGACGTTGTGATGATCGCCAAAAGAATTCAGTTTCAAATGGTTCCATTATATTTATCTTAGTCGTAATTGGCCATGCTGATTCTTCATTTTGTAAATTTTCTTCAAAAGAATTATCGATTGGTGATGAGTTAGTTTCATTTCAAATGAATTAATATATCCATGGTAATGACAATGTTTCCTCAAAATCTAGGTTCCGTGATTCTGTGTTATTTCTATGGCTTTATCATCGAGATATTTGGCAATTTGTTCTTCCGATTTGCCCATAAAATGACAACTTTCAGGTATTATTTTTCTTACTACAAAAACCTCTCGTTAGCTGGCATCATTGTTATGTATCTGTAAACTTTGTCAATTTTGTCCATGACTGTAAATGGTAGTGTTTTTTAATCGATAATGTTTGAAAACGGATAAACATGCTATATTAAGATCCTAAAATTGCATATAGGTTAGGTACGATATATAAATAGTGGTCCTCAAATATCTAATAATAATAAAAAATTACACGTTGGGATTATTTCTCATTGGATAGGTTGGTAAGGTATGTTTTTAGAAGAATTATTTATTAACCATTAGATGGATTAAGTCAGGTGGGTTCTCGTATGTGCAGTATTTGCAAAATGTTGCGTGTTTTGGCTCCTTAAGCTTATATAAAAGTCAGTGGATAGTTGGAAAATTATTTCATTCTTACTTCATATGTTCTTCAAACACCATACTGCATTTAATGTAGTGCTTATATAATTTGAGAGGAGCGATTGTTATGTTATTTATTGGAATCGCAAAGTGCTCACTGTACTAAAATATCATTTCGATACAGAATGAAACACAAAATTTGTTCTTTGTGCTATATTTCAATGACAGACTCCAGTCCTACATACCTAACCAGCCTCACCCATGTGTATACACCAGCTAGATACTTACGCTCTTCTTCTGATAATCGTATACTCATTGTTCCCAAGGTGAAAACAAAGTCATATGGACAACGTTTGTTTGTACACCAGGGCCCGGCGACGTGGAACGAATCGCCCATTGAAATTAGACACAATGACACAGTGGTCCCTTTTAAGAGTGTTCTTAAGACTCACCTGTTTCGACTGCAGGGACAAACTTAGCGACCTAATCATGTTTTGTATCTTATATGTTTTCAGCATGTTTTTATGTTTTCCAATTTCATTGTTTTTTGTCATTTATTGTTCTCTAGTGTATCATATCATTATTGATGCTGTAAAGCGCCATCAATAATAATAATAATAATAATAATAATAATAATAATAATAATAATAATAATAATATTATTATTATTATTATTATTATTATTATTATTATTATTATTATTATTATTATTATTATTATTATTATTATCGTTCTGGGACCA